>BSBM01000011.1:19382500-20672500 GCA_027924585.1 Larix kaempferi | reverse complement strand
CATTAATTAATCTATAGGTATAGTTTTTGATGCTCCAATGTTAGTGTCAGTCATGTTTGAGTCTGGAAACCCTCCCACACCGTCAATGCATGCATCTAGTCTAACCATGCCAAATTTCAGTCCAAGCTAGCACATATTTAAAAGAATTCAATGTTGGCCCCATGTAGCACATTAATTAATATATAGGTATGGTTTTTAATGATCCAATGGTTAGTGTCAGTCATGTTTGAGTCTGGAAACCCTCCCACACTGTCAATTCATGCGTCTAGTCTAACCATGCCAAATTTCAGTCCAAGCCAGCACATATTTAAAAAATTTCAACGTTGGCCCCATGTAGCACATTAATTAATCTATAGGTATGGTTTTTGATGCTCCAATGGTTACTGTCAATCATGTTTGAGTCTGGAAACCCTCCCACACCGTCAATGCATGCATCTAATCTAACCATGCAAAATTTTAGTCCAATCCAGCACAAATTTAAACAATTTCAACGTTGGACCTGTGTAGTACATGATCAAGCACGCCATTTGGGTTAGCATGATAATTGTGCATTTCCTTACTGATATTCTCTTTGTTTCAAGAATAATTTAATATTCTATACTAAACAAGGCCAACCACATGAAGGTGGAAGCTCTTATGGCCCCTCCCCCCCTCACATCACTCTCAATTCCCCACTACCCGACAAAAATATCTATGTACAAAAAAATTAAATGTGTTTTATATCATACTCTATAACAAGCAAGGTTTCTAATTATAACATACATGAAAATGGAAAAAAAACACTAAGAAACAATTAATTTATACGTACCAATAAAATGCAATATTTCTATCGCAATATTAAATCAAAATATATAGAGTAGATATATTACTGCATACCTCGTACACTTCAATGGAATTCATCATCTTCTTCATCCAAGTCATCATCTATATCATGCGATCCAGATTCAAACTTGTAAGGATTGGCCAGATCATCATCGTCATCGATGTCAATTATAATTTAATATTCTCTACTAAACAAGGCCAACCACGTGAAGGTGGAAGCTCTTATGGCCCCTCCCCCCCTCACATCACTCTCAATTCCCCACTACTCGACAAAAATATCTATGTACAAAAAAATTAAATGTGTTTTCTGTCATACTCTATAACAAGCAAGGTTTCTAATTATAACATACATGAAAATGGAAAAAAAACACTAAGAAACAATTAATTTATACATACCAATAAAATTCAATATTTCTATCGCAATATTAAATCAAAATATATAGAGTAGATATATTAATGCATACCTCGTACACTTCAATGGACTTGATCATCTTCTTCATCCAAGTCATCATCTATATCATCCGATCCAGATTCAACATTGTAAGGATTGGCCAGATCATCATCGTCATCGATGTTAGTTACGATCATCATGTCATCGTCGATATCATCTTCATGGACATTGTCTGATACATCATCTGATTCAAATAATTCTTCGACATCTTCTTCTGAAACATGATCATCTAACTCATGTTGATCATGATCATATTCAATGTCGTCTTCTTCTTTGAGAACCTCTTCATTACCTTCATCTATGTTATAGTACTTTATCAACCTTCCCCTTGGATTGTGTCTCACAGCAAATGACCAACCCGCTCTACCTGGAACCTCAAAGTAAAATACTTGTTCACATTGGGTTGGAAAAAAATAGGGCTCCGTTCCTAGATCAAACAACCTTGTATTTACCATGGTAAATCCATTATCATGTTCAATAATTGTTTTATCGGGATCACATTGATTCAATCGACACCTGTACCATTTGACAACGAACAGAAATACCTTGAAGGAGTTAAAGTCACACTGAAGAATGTCTTCTAGATACCCATAGTATCGATTTTCAGAGAGTTCTGGATGTTTGTCACTTCTAGAGGAAACATTGGTCACCTCAAAGACTGCAGATATCCCACAATCTGATGTTTTCTTCGTTTCATCCAACTTTTTGATGCGATATCTACAACCATTGCACCACATAGCCTCATGGTGTTTTACCTACAACAAGCCATACAAGAAAAGATTACATAATGATACAATATATATGATTAAGTGCATGTTAATTATAATGACATACAGGGACAAAAATTAGCGTGTACATCGACAATATGTTTGCAAAAACAAAAAATAGTGTGGTTGATGAATATGCTTACCTGCTTATCTTTTAAACCATATGCCTAATCGATTTACCTTTGTGTTAGATTGGTATCTCCATTTCGATGTGCTGCTTTAACCAATGAAGCCACACCTTCCCATGATATTCCATGATCAGATTGTTGACATCGTTCAATCCATAGGTTCATCCAGTTAAGATTGTTTGCGATGTATACATGAATTGCATCCCACTCTCGACCAACTATTTGATGACAATAAAATTAAAATTCAATGTAAATGTATATTCACTTAACAAAGTATATTACACTCCAAATTGATGCAATAAATTGAAAATAAAAATAGAATATGTATGATATATATACATAAAAATCAACAGTCAAATGTGTTATATTACCTTTCACCTTCCTCAATCTACCTTTCCCCTTCGGGTACTCCCCTTCTCTTTATTGGATTCCGGATCACAAATGCGACGTAAATTTAGCTTTGACGCTAATATAGGAAGATATTCACTAATATACAACATGTTTTGGTATACCATATTTCCCTCCATCATAGAACCCTCAGCATGTGCTCATTGTCTAACCAAACCCTTCATAAATTTCAAGTGCCTCTCAACCATCCACATGGACCTTGAGTGCGCAAGTCCACACAATTGAATCTCCTTAACTTGGTGTATGAGGTAGTGTTCTTGTGCATTGAAAAATGTCGAAGATAGATGCTTCTGCATTTCACACATGAGACGAGAATTTCTCTCCTCCAATACTTTATATCTTCTTTATGGAATTCTTTAGATGACAACCATCTACAAGTGACACAACCCAATCAAGAGATTTAAGCTTGAGCCTGGTTGATAGTATCCTGTACCATCTCGATGACATTGTCCCAAGCTTTCACAACAGTTCTGATTCTCCTGAATTTGAGCCTGCCCAACTCAGGAATATCAACTGGCTTATCTTCAATATACCTCTGCCAATCTATAATGTCTTCTATAGCTTTAGAAGCCTGTTTAGTTTTCTCCACTTGCTAGGCCAAGGTGCCAGGCATTTTTACAAAGGCGATGAAAGTCTCATGAATTTCACCTAAGGTAGTAAATAACTTAGCCAGAAGTTGATGATGCTCTAGGTTGACTTGATGAGCTAGGTCCTTGAAATATTTCTGTGAAAACCTAGAAAACACAAAGGAGGCTACACTTGCAGTTGCATCCTCAAGTTGCTTTTTAAGTGCAGCAATTCTTTCCTCCTTGACATCATTTTCTGTTTCTTCATCATTTAGTTTAGCTTGGAGAGATGTATTCTGCAACTGCAGATCTTCCAACTTATCTTCAAATAGCTTCCTTATATCTTGAACATAAACCTCATGCTCTTCTTTGGTTTTTGTCAATTGCTCTTGAAGGTTCTTCAATTCTTCTTTTTTCAAGTCAATTTCCCTTTTCAAGGTCTTGAATGAATCCAAATTTGCTCCTGCAAATGTACCCAAGGCTTGAGCTGCATCCACTACTTCTGCCTGGATATCATCATACTGGTAAGCCTAGATTATTTGATCAGGAATGGGTGCCTCCGATCCTCCATGATCTCTTCTTCTTTTTTTTCCTCTCTTCACAACTGCCTTGGTTGCTTGATTGTAAAAGTAGTCCCCCAGAGGCACAATAACATCATCTTCAAAGGTATCCACCACATCAGTGGATGATTTGGTCACATCTATTGTTGTAACCAAAAGGGGTGTCTCGGTGAAAGTAGGGCTAGGAATAGACATAGCAACTTGGGACGAGGTTTGGAAAGAAAGGGAAGCTTCACTGGTTGATGGTACAGTAGTTGATGAAGGAATGGAACTATGAAATTCATGTGGTGGATCTTGAGTGTCAACAACTGATGGTGAAGAAGGAGATAAGGGGTCTGGAGCATTAGCAACACAGGGTAATGAAGGAGATGGAGGTGATTGTAGGGGGACATTCGAAGACTGGACTTCTGCAATTGTTGATGGGAAAACAGGGAATGGAATTGTCGAAGATGGAGGCGTGGTAGTGAATAGTGCATCAAACAACTGAGACATGGTTGTTGGTGGTGTTACCTCAAAAGTTGTGACAAGTGAAACTTCTGATGATGGAAGTAATGTGGTTGTAGTTGTTACATCAGGGACAGTAGAAACCTGAGATACACTTTCACCTGAGGCAAGTTCATCCACAACTATAGTGTCCAGCAGATTAGAGACTGCCTGTGATCCTTCAATGATTTCTTCCAATACAGGTACAAGAGAAATTACCTCACCCTCTTCATCACTGTCTATATCAAAGGTGGAAATCTGAGAGGTAGCAGTTATAAGCTTATGTCTCTTTGCTGGATTAGTAACCACAATGACCTGTACATCACTTGCTGAGTTGGATGTGTTGTCCTCTTTAGTATGCAGTGCTGAGGTCATTTGCACAAGTTCCTTCTTCATATGCTGGGAAGTTTGGATCAATACTTTAACCTGATCAGAAATATTCAGCTAAGGAGACTCTTCCATAGGCCCTTTTCCTTTATCACCATTAGGATAAGTCAGCATGAGGGTGGTTTTAGCTTATTGAGCCTCCTTCTCTTCTTTTTCACTGCTTACTTGCTCAATCAAATCAAATTCCATTTTTCTGTAGCTGAAAACCTTTTCTTTGAGCTCTTTCTGATATAACAAAATCTGGCTTTGTTCATCCTTACTTTTAGCTTTTTCCAGGACTTCAGAAAAAGTGTCAACTCCCAAGTAGATGGATTCATCTAGGAGATCTTCATGTTCATATCTCATCCTCATATGATTGTGCTTGAAGTGGGCATCTAGGAACTTTTTAGGACCATGTCTTCTTTTTGGAGCATATCCTAGCTTCAAAGAAACAATCTTGTTGCCCAATACTTGAGCCCAGGTGGAAGAAGGGATAGCAAAAGGTCCAAGGTTCAAGGGGAATTTGGGCCATCCTCTCCTCTCAGGACCAGTAAGTTTGAGTTAAGCTCCTTATATCACAGTTTGATATGATACCTCTTCAATCAACAGCCTATCTGGAACTATTCTAGGCAACAGGTGAACAACACTGCTTCCCCAAATCCTGACATAGGAGAAAGATTCCCCTACATACCAATCTCCAATAGTGGCAATGAAAAGCTTGGCATCAGCTGAGAAAGCTAGTGCATATTCCTTAAATATCTTAAGATATATAGCACCAAAGAAATGATCACAAAGGTCATATAATAGAGGCACATAATTATCCTCCCACAATGCAGAATGATATATGTGAACATGAGGAGCAGCAGGGGTCCAATTCCACCCCATGTTAGGATATTGAAATTCAGCATAGAACACATCCATCACATATGATGAAAGGAAGAATGAGGGTTTCTATGTAGCAAAGGACTTCTGATACTTTTCAATTGTTGTTTTGAGCTCGAAAGAAAAAATAGAAGCCCAAGGAAAATATTCGCTGGTAGTTAAGACATGATGAGCCACAAGATCCCATTCGGCTTTAAAGATTGAGGAATTAGGAAGGCCATACAGCCGGGAAAGCATATCTACCAATAAAGAGTAGGGTTCTTTAAACCATGACACTGGGTATAAGTTATCAGGCCTGCGCATAAAGCTGGCTGGTTTGTGCATCCAGGGTTTAATCATTTCATTGAAATTAAACCTGGTGTTTGCAAACTCCAGGAATGCGGTATTGAGGATCTACATAAGTGGTCTCAGGGAAAATTCCCTGGTAAATACCTCAGGATGGAATGTGGTTAACTGTGAATCCGTGCTATCATTGAATGAGTAGTCTTTAGGGTTGGCCTGCTGTACTATCCATTTAACTGCATCAGTATAAGGTAATATGGCAGGCCTGGCAGCAATTGCATGAAGCTGAGAGTTCCTAATTTTCTCATAGGCTTGGCAGTCATTCTCAATGTTGGATAGGTCATCATTGTAAAAAATGGAATAGATTTTAGACCAGTCCACCTGGTAGGTTTCAGTAATTTTCCCACTGGTGTCTGAGAAGATGCCAAAATTTGGGTCCTTGTTCAATTGGTCTATCTGGGTGGTCTTATAACGTGTGTTGCGTGACATATTTACAGACTGGGGAATTCTGACGAATGAAAAACAACAATAAAAAACAATCCAAAATGATTAAAACTGCAAATAACTGAAGAAAGAAACAGATAAAACAAGCCTGCTTCAGCTGAAAATGGTGGGCAAAGGATCGTTGATAAAAACTCACAGTAAAATTCAAGCAGTAGGGTAATTTTCCAAATTCGGAAATGATAAGGAAAAATAAGAAAAATGACCTATTTAATAAATTGAACGGGTAAAATATGAGCCATTGGATCTAAACCAATCAACGGCTAAGATCTGTTATTAAGATTTGTGGGAAATAAATTGTAGGAGACAAATTCATAGGTATGTTGATCCTTTCCGGAATCCGCAATTGTGGGTTGCGGGATCGAAACTGCGCTTATTGAATGAAAATATAACTCCGCAATCCGCAATCCGCAATTGCGTGTTGTGAGTTACGGGACTACAAAGTTCGAAAATCTTATTCAATAGCTTCTCGCAATCTGCAATTGCGGGTTGCAGGATGCGGGAATGCAAACAACCTTTAATATGAAATAAGCTTTCCGCAATCCGCAATTTGCGGGTTGTGGGATGCGGAAACACACCACGCATTTTTATTCAAATTACTTTCCGCAATCCGCAATCCAAAATTGCAGGTTGCAGGATGACAAAAAATTCCGAAAAAGAAAAACAAGGCCCTTGCAATCCGCAATTGCGGGCTGAAAAATGACCTTTTGGAAGAATTCAAGGCTTCCCGCAACTTCAGAAAAATAGTCAAAAACTAAGAATTTTCAAAGGGAAAACTCTAATTTCAATCAAAACATTGCAAAGACATGAAATCCTAATAAAGATGATAAAATCCCAAAATGACAGAGGAATTTAAACCATTACCTTTGCATTAAAAAAAATATTTTGGGCTCACATGCTCCATTAGAACATGGGATCTGTTGTACCTACAACACAACCCCTGCTGAATCACAAGTTACTGGTATATCTGGCTTGCGGGCTGTTGGATATACCCTTGGGAGGTTGTTGTTCCCATGGTTAAAAAAAAAAGAAAACCACCCATTATCATTTTATTTGTATAGGTGCTTTCTTTTATATATATATACAATTAATTTAATTTAAAGTGTTTAATGCTTTTATTGTTTTATGGATTTCATTTTATAAGGTTAATTGAAATTGTTTGAATTTTAAATTATATTAGTTAGTTTCTTCCTACATCATCTATATTAAAAAATAATATTTCCAAAACTATGGCTAACTCTAACTAATAAAAAAAACATAACAAATAAAAACATCTTTTAACATTTTTTAATAAAATAAAATACATGATAAAATTGAAAAAAATGCTTGAACTTTAAGTAAAGAATAGATGTTTAACATAGTCTAAACACAAGTAAGTAAAAATAACTTTGTTATAAATAAGGCATCACCACACTCCATTAAAAAATAAGGTGTTTTCTAAAAAAATGTGACACAATTTGATACAAACAATATATATCTATTTGAATAACTCTTATTTGTGAGATTCTGTCATAATTGTGTTTTGTTAATTGTGAGATATTGTTGAAGAACTAGTTGGAGTTGAGAAATTCTCTCCAACTTAGTCTCCTAGGTTGGGATATTCTAAGAATAATTTAGATCTTATAACAAATATATGAACTCTAATTACACAGAGAGAAACAAGCATCCCAGGGGGGAGATGTTGTAACATTTGTTACTAACAAAATAATTAAAAAAATTCATTTCGGCTCATAAAATAAAAAATTATGGAAAGTATTTTAAAAAATCCATGTTGGCTCATCAAATAAAATATGATGAAAAGTAATTAAAAAATCAACTATTAACAATCAAATTAACACCCCTAGTCATGTGAGAGAAGAGGCATATGTTTACCATGCACCTGCAGCGAGAAGACATGACACAAGTTCATTCAGAGATGAATCCTCTCTGAGAATTGCATTAAAATGCATTAATTCTGCTTAAAATCTTTCTAAGTGGTGCAAAAAGCCTAAAAACTATTGAAAAGTGGGTTTTCGGTTGAAAATAATCTAAAATAAAGAAAATGAGGAATCCCACATTTAGAAGAAAATTTTTGATTTATTTTCTCCAGTTTTGGTTTGTTTTTCAATCTACATCAGTTAAAGTTTTAAGTTTCAGTTTTAGTCTCCTTAGAAACTCTATGGGTAATTGAATAAGTTTTGAGCCCATTCTTTTTAGGTTTTATTTGATTTTGGTTGATCTTTTATATTTCAAAGGGGGTTAAAGAAGGTCATATTTTCAAAGGTTGATTCATTAATGTGTTTAGAGAGCAGTTAAACTTATTTCTTAAGCCAAGTAACTGTTAAAACCTCCGACAAATTAGCAGAAAGTTAAAAAACTGCGAAATTAGGGCATGGCAGCTATTCTTGTAGCGCTAGACAAAATTTTAACAAAGGTCGTGCTACAAGAATATCGCGGCCCTTTGTTTTTCAAATTTCAAACGGATTTAAATCATGATTGCAGTATGTGAGTGACTGATCGCCTTGTGTGAGTGTTTTAACACGTGTTTACTACAGCTTGAGCATGATTTTAGTTGGTTATCAGTTACAAAGAAAAGCAGGCTCATCATTACATAGTATGCGGAATCAGTTGGACAAAAACCAGCAAATCCCGGTCTAAGCTGTCAAATTTCTCTTTCTACACACATTATTTTCGGAGAGGAGTGTTCGTGAAGAGGAGTTAACTGCTAAAAAGGTGGATTGTGTTGCTGTGAAGATGAGACAAGTGTTTTTAACGCCAGCGAGAATTAGGGCTTCCAAATTCATTTACCAGTAGTCAAAGAGATGATATGAAGACACCTATTCTCATAAAAAGATACCGTGGATACCCAAAAACGAAGCTTTAAGCCATGACAGATGAGTAATTGACAGGTATTCTGATACAAACCCTTATAGCTGGAAAATTTGGGTCTTTCTCGCTGCACGATTATCTGGAGAAATTGGTTGCTGGAGATGATAGAATAGGTCATAAAATAAACACTTCACCACAGAAATAGCTATCTGAAGCGACTATGAGGAATTTGCATGAACAAAGCAGCAAAGTAGTCTTAAGTTTAAAGTATTTAGCCTGTGAAATTTTAATGACAGTTTGAACGAAGATCGTTTATCATTTGCTCTCCTATACATTCAAAAACTCTGATAATGATGCAGAATGTTATAATGAGCTAATTGAATGAATTCTTCTCATGACCTAACGCTATTGTAAATCAGAATCTACAGGAAATAGCATTGAAAGGACTCACAAATTGATTTGTTATGCTCATTTGTTACACAGAAGGTGTTTTGTTGTTTTGTCTAAATGGTTTGAAAGCTGTTGAAAATTGTTATGATGTGTGAAATCAATTGCTTGGAGAACATGTCGGCCTTCATATTCAGACCTAGTTGTATGGTTGAGATAAGGGAACGTTGAACTTGAAGGCCTGTCCAGGAGTGTGTAGCAAATTTTGAAGGAGCTCAAAGCATAAGAAACCAGTTTACCAAAACATTTTTGAAACCTAAAGCCAAACTGTTTATGTTTTCTGAAAGAAGAATATGGGGAAAAGTGGAAAAAGTGGAAAGATCAACAGGGCTGAGCCCACAGACCTAACCTGGATTCAGAAGCTTCCTGACTGTGCAGAACTATTTCAGCAAGCAGGTTGGTTGAAGTTTTTCAAGAAGATAGATGGTTTCAATGCTCAGGCATCCTGCAAGTTTGCTAAGGGACTTAAAAATGATATGATTATAATGGATACTTTGAAATTCAAATTGACCGTGGAGTTAATAGCAGAAGCTACTGAGATCAGCAATGAGGGTGAGCACTGGTTTAAAAAGTTTCCTTTTGAGTTTGAACCCCAAAGGTACCTATTTCCTAATGTGACTCCTGACTAGAACAAGGGTATCATCATTCAAAATCTCAGGAAGGAGTGGATTGAGCCCATAAGGATACTTCAAAGTTATGTGACCTGTGAAGGAAGATATTCACTTGTATTTAAATATCATTTCAGGTTCCTTCAACACATATCAGGAGTTTCTAAAATGAACCTGCCCTTCTTTTTCTTAAAAAGCCTGCAGAAGATGTCAAGCAAAATAAAGCAACATGATGATCACACTTCCCAGTCACTTTTTCACCATGGTCTCATTAAATTGATCATCACCACAGTGTTGCAACGTGAGGGAAGGACTTGGGATTTCTTTTTGTTCTGGTCAAATGTCCATCCTAAAAAAGAAGACCAGCAACCAAAGAGACAGACTGACAAGGGGAAAGTAATGATGAAAAAGTTAGGTCACTCAGTCAAATCTACAAGGAAAGATGAGGTTAAAGCCAAGAAGGTGATAGAGCAGGTAGCAGGACAAAGACAGGATGACAGTCAGCTCAAAGTGGTTTCAGATTACCCTAAAATCAAGTTCACACTGTTTGAAGACAAAAAGGAATTGCTTGAAAAGAACCCAGCATCTATAACAGATCCTCAGGAGGAGAAAAAGGTTGACATTAAAATGGTTCATGTAGCTAAAGAAAAGATCCACATTCAGCCAAAAAGTCCCATCACAATTCTTTCAGATGATGAAGGATATTTGTTAGAAGAATAATAGCCTATTCGGAGATTAAAGTCAAAACTGAAATTGAAGAAGTTCAAGCTTCAGATTGCAAAACCACAAGGCCTGACAGGAAAAGAAACAAGCTGGAAGTGGTGGAATTAGCTGTTGTTCAGTACCAAGGGAAAGAACTGAAGATGATGGGAGAGGCAGCTACATTCTGGAGACCTAAAACTAGGTCGAAAAATAAGTTGAGGTTAAATATGAAGAAGTTGTTAAATCCTAAATTAAACACAGATAAGGTGACTATCTTAGATGAAGAGTCCATGGGTGATGACAAATCAGAAATAGAAAAATTGCAGCCATGTTTAAAGGAAGAAATTAATTCAGTGGAAGCAGCAGATGAAGAAGATCCAAAGCCCAGCATTGAAGAAGCTTCTAAGAAGCTGTTGACAGAAGAAGCAGAAATCTTCAAGAAGTTTGACATTCCTTGGAAACCTAATGAAGAGCAAGATTCTGCAATAGAGAAAATGGCTAATTCTGACAAGGAAAATTTACAGAAGACTGTCAAACAATATAAGCACCAAATGAATTATATGCAGGAGGTCAATGATGGGTTGATGTTGGCCAATAGAAGATTAAGAGAAGATATCCAGGATGTTCATGACAATTTTCAGGAACTAGTGGCTGATGCAAAGGAAGCACTTAAAAGGAAAAGGGCTTCTGACAGGCACTGTTCATAGTTGGAAAAGACAGTTGAAAGTTTACAGCAGGAAAATGAAGACCTTCAGAAAAAGATAGCTGATTTAGAGAAGAAGCATAAAAGAACAAAGAAAAGGTCTTCAAGTCCAGATGGTATATCTCTTCTTGTGGAGGCAGCGAAGGAGATATGAGGCAGTTATTAGTTAGGGGTATTTAACATAAGCATTTTGGTTTTAGTTAAGAATTTGCTATTTTTAGCAACCTTGTAATTTTGTAAAAAGTGTAAATTTTACTTTACCTAGCCTAGTGATTCGATGGAGAGTTAGGAGGAAAAACCTAACTGTTCTTGAGAAGAGAACTATTTAGAAAGGGGGGCAAAACATTGTGAGGGTTCTGATTTTCGGGAGCATCAGGAGGTCTGCTAGCTGCTTGTACTTTCAGACTTATTCAGAGATAGGTACTGTAACTCTTATATGCATTTACTGATGAAATTATGAATATATGACTCTTTCCCCTTCATTTGGTCTGTGTTGGGTTCATGTTTGAACTTGTTTAGTTTCATGAATGACAAATTCATTGCTGGTTAATGTGTATTTTCTAGTAGTGCTTGTCCTTTATGTGTGAACTTCAGTACAGTCTTCTGTTGGATTTTTGTGATATATATGCATCTTTATCAGTATATGTGTATGATTTAGTTGTTGCTTATCTGCTGAATGTATTCCCTGTATGTTCTTGAAGTTTATGACCAAAAACACATAAAACAAAACCCTAAACCCTAGTTTGATTTGAGTTTTATTCTTGAGATTGTGTTGGCTTGTTACCCTAGCCTTAGTAACAATTTCTGGCACAAACATCTTTGGCGCCATTGCTGGGGACGAAGCTGAAGCATATCTTCCCTGGGATACTCATCATTTTCCTGGTTTAAGAGGTGGAATTGAACCAGCATTTTTTGAAGGCTATTTTCACCAGAAAGTTTTCATAGTGGCTTCTAACAGAATTGGAAACAGGAGCAGACCTACTTCCCCATTACAGCTGGGTGTGACAGACCCTGAAAAGATCATAAAAACAGCAAGAAAGCTCAGAAGGTCTCAATCTTTACCAGCCTCTTGTGACTCTCGCCAGTTGAGTGAATCATTAGACCCAGCTGAGAACTCACCTTGTGCAAAACCTACCATCCTTGAGAGCACTTTCCAGGTTTTTACTAATCCTTGAAGTTTTTTGAAAGCTAAAACCTCTTCCCCTGATAAAATACCAATCTTTCAGCTGAAAGTAGGAAGGAATCCTTTTCAAAAAAGTTCCAGTCAAATTTCTTCCTCTTCAAAACCTTATTCAAAACCTCAGTCTAAACCTCAGTCCACAATGGCAGCCCAAAATCCACCTATGGATATGATGGACAGAATGGTAGCAGCTAGGTATGCACCATTAGTATTACCTCAGCCTTTACATGCCTTGCCTACACATGATTACCAAAAGTATATGCCCCGATTCAATGGACAAGGTGAAACAACTGCAGAAGAACATTGGGAGGCCTTCGAGAGTTATGCAGACAATCAGAACATTGAAATTAAAGATGTATGGATGAGGGTGTTTGTACAAAGTCTTGATGGGGATGTGAGAAAATGGTTCAAAGAATTGCCTACTAATTCTATCACCATAATTGAAGAACTCAAAGATCTTTTTCTGAGACAGTGGGGAGACACCAAGGATCACACTTATTACATTACTGAGTTTGGAGCTTTGAGAAGAAAGAAGGATGAGACTATTTCTGACTTTTCCAAAAGATTTAACAAGATGTATAGTAGGATTCCTGCAGAAATCAAACCGACTGAAACATCAGCCAAGTTGACCTATGCAAATGCTTTTGATCATGAATTCTCTTTATTACTCAGAGAAAGAAGACCTATCACCCTGTTGAACATGCAAGAAGCAGCATTGGAGGTAGAGTCCAATTTGCTGGCTTCCAACAGACTCAAGAAAGAAACACCTCAGCAGCAGTATGAAAGAAAGGGAAAGAAGGAAGCTGTTTCCACAAGTGCTGCACCTCAGTCTATTGAAGCTAAAATAGATGAAATGGCTAAGCTTATAAAGATTCTCACTGCCAAGTTGAACAAATTAGAACTTGAAAAGAATTCTGCTAAACCTGCCCCAGAAGCTGATCGAAATCCAAATAACCAAAATCAGTTCAGGAGGCAATTTTCTCCTAGATTCATGCCAAGAGAACGCAGAAATAATGATATTCAACGAGAAAGGAGGGAAAATGAGGATAAAAAAGTACCCCCACCTTTTCAAAATAATTTGGTGGATGAAGAAGAAATTGATCAACAGTTACTGTTTGAAGAAACTGAAACAGATCAGGATGTGAACCATTTTGGAGATGGTTTATCTGGAGGTTTTGTAAGAGAAGAAGATTTTCTAAATTCTGAGTACTATGATGCAGATTTGTATGAAGTTGAAGATGAATTGGAGTTTGAAAAAACTGCTGTGAATGCTGCTGCTAATCAGAATGGAATTAAGAAGACTATTAAACTCAGATCTGGTCCGAAACAAGTAGTCCAAGCTCCTAAGAAGAAAGCTGTTGTTCCTGCTCCAGTTATTCCTGATAAACCAGTTGCTGATCCTGTAACAGAAAAGAAGCAAACTGCAGAAAAGTCTAAGAAGAATGTAGAAATTGAGGAGGTAAACAAGCCAGTTCAAAATTTCAGTTTGGAAAATGAGTTAGGTAAACTAAAAATTCCTGTGCCATTTTCTGAGCTTATCAAGAATCCATAATATAAACAAACAGTCCTAAAAGTTATGAATTCTGCTAGTGGCCAGCCTGTTTCAGATACTGTCAATTTGCAAGAGGAAATCCCAAAGATATTCATTGGATCTGCCTTAGCTGAGAAAACAGAAAATGAAGCTGGTGCTTCTCCTCCATTCTATGTTACCTTGACTGTACACGAACAGATGATTCATAATTGCCTGCTAGATTCAGGAGCATCCCATAATCTAATGCCCAAAGCTGTGATGGAAGCCCTGGGTCTCAGTATTACCAAGCCTTACCATGACTTATATGCCTTTGAATCCAGAGTTGTCAAGTGTCTAGGAGTGATTAAAGATATGGTTGTTAGCCTTGCTCAGTTACCAATGAAGAGTGTCATAATGGATGTTGCAGTGGTTGATGTCACCCCAAAATTTTGCTTGCTTCTTTCAAGATCCTGGGCAAAGAAGGTTGGAGGAACCTTACAGATGGACCTCTCTTATGCCACCATTCCTGTTTTTGGTGGAGAAAATAGAAGACTTTACAGAGAGCTACAGCTTGCTTACATAGTCACAGATGATAAAAATCCCACCAATCACCCAATGTATTCTGTGGATAAAGACCTTGGTTCATGCATATTACAGTTTAGTGAAGAGGATAATTCTGCTGGTCTGTTACAAGTGGAAAAGGATCAGCCAATAAAACATAGCATAGAGGAAAAAGATGCAGTGTGGCAGTTATATTTTGATGGATCCTCATGCAGAGAGGGTGCTGGAGCTGGAGTTTTACTCATTTCCCCTGGCGCTGAAACAGTGAAACTCATGTATAAATTGGAGTTTGTTACCACTAACAACACTGCTGAGTATGAGGCTTTGCTATTGGGATTGAAAGCTGCTAAGGATTTGGGAATTCAGCAGATTTCTGCATTTGGCGACTCCGAACTAGTTGTTCAACAGGTGAAGAAAAAATATCAAGTAAAGCAGGGTTTGCTGAAAGTATATCGAAATGAGGTATGGGATATGCTGGAAAATTACTTCATAGCATTTAATATTACTCATATTCCAAGGAATGATAATGAAACAGCTGATTCATTGGCTCTAGCAGCCTCATATTTCAGAATTCCTAAGACTACTCAGTTAAGGTATCCTATAGAAGTAAGGTACAGGCCTTGTGTTCCTGACAATGTGAAGCACTGGAGAGTTTTTGAAGATGACATTGAAATAAAAAAATTTCTTGAGCTAGTAGATGAGTTTTCAAATACTCAAATCGATCAGGAAGAAGATGAAAGGGATGAACAGTTAGATGAGTTTGCTGCAGAAGAGATAGCAGGGCATAAAATCATTGAGTTGAAGAGCAACTTCATTCCAAAAGGTCTAGTACCTTTAGAAAGAATATTCACCAAAGATGATACACCTTCAAAGCCAGTAATTCAATCTTCAGAAGACAATGTAGAAGACTACAATATTGGTACAGCAGAACATCCCAGAATGGTAAAACTTTCTAAATTCTTAACAGTGGAGCAAAGAAGTAGATATATTAAGCTGTTGAAAAAATATATAGATGCATTTGCTTGGTCTTATAAGGAACTAAAAACTTATGATACGGCAATTATTCAGCACAAGGTCCCTTTGAAACCTAATTTCAATCCTTTCAGGTAGAAACTAAGAAGAATCAATCCAGCCTTGTTCCCTGTAATCGAAAAAGAACTAAAGAAGTTGTTGGATGCAAAGATAATAGTGCCTCTCAGGTATTCTTCTTGGGTGGCTAATCTGGTTCCTGTTAGAAAGAAGAATGGGGAAATTCGATTATGTGTTGACTTTAGAAATCTGAATCGATCATCATTAAAAGACAATTATCCTCTCCCCAAGATTGAACAGGTTTTGCAACAGGTAGTTGGAGCTCAAAGGATTTCTATGCTAGATGGTTTCTCAGGGTACAATCAGATTGCCATGCACCCTGATGACAAAGAAAAGACAGCTTTTACAACCCCCTGGGGGACATTTATGTATGACAAGATGCCTTTTGGTTTGATGAATGCTGGAGCAACCTTTCATAGAGCCATGGACATTGCATTTGTGGGTGAGAAAGATAAGTTTGTGGTTATCTATCTGGATGATATTACTGTCTTCTCAAAATCTGATGATGAACACTTGAAGCATTTGGAGCAAACCTTCATAAAATGCAGAAAATTTGGTTTATCCTTGAACCCCAAAAAATCACATTTTGCTATGCAAGAAGGTAAATTACTTGGTCACTTGGTGTCAGTTGATGGTATTAGAATTGACCCTGAGAGAGTCAAAGCAATACTGAAGATTAGCTTGCCCAGGAGTAAAAAAGATGTGCAATCATTTATTGGCAAGATAAATTTTCTGCGGTGGTTTATTCCTAATTTTGCTGAAACTATTAAACAAATCACATCAATGTTAAAAAAGGACCAAGAAGTCAGGTGGACTGTTGAAGCAAAGGCATCTTTTGAGAAAATCAAGGTGGCTCTGACTGAAGCACCTGTTCTGGTAAGCCCTGATTTTGCCAAAGAATTCCTTACTTTTTCTTTTGCTTCAGAGGATACTATTGCTGTTGTCCTACTTCAGAAGAATAATGAGGGATTGGAACAACCAATTGCCTTTTCAGTAAAACACTTAGAGATTCAGAGCTGAAATACAGTATCTTAGAGAAACAAGCCTATGCTCTGGTGAGGGCTTTATAATTTTTCATAATTTATATTTTACATTCCAAGGTTATTTCATTTGTTCCAAACGCTGCAGTGAAGGACGTTTTGACACAGCCTGATAGTGAAGGAAAGAGGGGAAAGTGGATTGCCAAAATTATGGAATGTGAAGTGGAAATCAGACCTACTAAGCTGGTCAAAGGACAAGGATTGGCCAAACTCCTGGCTGACTCAAATTGTCAAGCATTAGGATTACATGTTATGGCAGAAGAATCAGTACCTGAAGAAAAGCAAGCATTCCTGGAGAAAGAAAGAATCATGGACTCTTATTCATCTTCAGATTGGTATGCTGATATTGTTCATTTCTTGTTATTTTTGCAATGCCCAAAACACTTAGATAGGAAGGCTACCAAATCTCTGAAATTGAAAGCTACTAAATACTGTTTGATAGAAGATCATATGTTTTGGAAAGACCCAGAAGGAATCTTGTTAAGGTGTTTAGATCAGGCTGAAATAGAAGAAGTAATTTCAGAATCTCATGAAGGAGCTTGTGGAGGACATAAATACTGGAAAACAACAGCCTATAAAATTTTGAGAGCTGGATACTATTGGCCCTCCCTCTTCCATGATGTTTACCAGTAGGTAAGAGCTTGCATACCCTATCAGAAATTTGCAGGTAAACATAAATTATTATCTTTACCTTTAAAGCCTATTGCAGTCAATACCCCTTTTCAGCAGTGGGGTCTGGATTTTATTGGAGAAATAAATCCAGCATCTTCAGGCCAGCATCATTAGATTTTGACTGCTACAGATTTCTTTACAAAATGGGTGGAAGCTATTCCAACAAGGAATGCTACAGATAAGGTGATTATGGAGTTCATTGAAGATAATATTCTGAGTAGATTTGGCTGTCCACAAAGATTGATTACTGATAATGCCAAAGCATTCAAATCCAAGGCAATGGTGGCCTTCTGTGAGAAAAATGGCATTATCCTGAAGCACTCAACTCCCTATTACCCTCAGGGAAATGGTCAGGCTGAATCATCTAACAAGAATATCATTCAAAGCATCAAGAAGTTGCTGAAACATAATAAAAGGTCTTGGGATTCAATGCTGAAATATGCATTGTGGGCAGATAGGATTACTGTGAAGCAAGCCATTGGTACTTCTCCCTTTCAGCTGGTGTATGGAACAGAAGCAGTATTCCCAGTTCAGTTGGGGATTCCAGTAATGAAGTTCCTTTAGAACTCTCAAGAGGAACCGGATGATATGCAAAGGAGAATCTTCGAAATGATTGAGTTACAGCAAAATAGAGAGAAGGTAGACAAAGAAGCACAGCTGTACAGAGCTAAATTGAAAAACAGGTTTGACAGAAATATTAAAGAGCATACTTTTTCAGAAGGTGAGTTGGTTTTAAGATGGGATGCAAGAAAGGAACAGAAGGGTAAGCATGGAAAATTTGATAATCTATGGTTTGGCCCTTTTTTGATATCTAAAGTTTTGGAAAATAATACATTCATCTTACAGTCCTTGGAAGGTGAGGAGTTGCTCAGCCCTGTCAATGGGCGATTCCTCAAGCATTTCTACAGTTAATGAGAATCATTGTCACTTTTCATTGTATATACCGGTGTGAGTGAGATTGAATAAAGACTCCATAGCCCAATGGAAGTTTAGATTGAAGACAGAAGGCACTAGTCTACAGGTTCTTGAAGCCTCGCAGGGAGGACTTCATCCCGCAGCTGGAGCCAAATGTTAAGTCAGTAAATTTTTCTCCATTTATGATTTATTTTCTCCAGTTTTGGTTTGTTTTTCAATCTACCTCAGTTAAATTTTTGGTTTTAAGTTTCAGTTTTAGTCTCCTTAGAAACTCTATGGGTAATTGAATAAGTTTTGAGCCCATTCTTTTTAGGTTTTATTTGATTTTGGTTGATCTTTTACATTTCAAAGGGGGTTAAAGAAGGTCATATTTTCAAAGGTTGATTCATTAATGTGTTTAGAGAGCAGTTAAACTTATTTCTTAAGCCAAGTAACTGTTAAAACCTCCGACAAATTAGCAGAAAGTTAAAAAACTGCGAAATTAGGGCATGGCAGCTATTCTTGTAGCGCTAGACAAAATTTTAACAAAGGGCGCACTACAAGAATATTGCGGCCCTTTGTTTTTCAAATTTCAAACGGATTTAAATCATGATTGCAGTATGTGAGTGAATGATCGCCTTGTGTGAGTGTTTTAACACGTGTTTACTACAGCTTGAGCATGATTTTAGTTGGTTATCAGTTACGAAGCAAAGCAGGCTCATCATTACATAGTATGCGGAATCAGTTGGACAAAAACCAGCAAATCCTGTTCTAAGCTGTCAAATTTCTCTTTCTACATGCATTATTTTAGGAGAGGAGTGTTCGTGAAGAGGAGTTAACTGCTAAAAAGGTGGATTGTGTTGCTGTGAAGAGGAGACAAGTGTTTTTAACGCCAGCGAGAATTAGGGCTTCCAAATTCATTTACCAGCAGTCAAAGAGATGATATAAAGACACCTATTCTCATAAAAAGATACCATGGATACCCCAAAATGAAGCTTTAAGCCATGACAGATGAGTAATTGACAGGTATTCTGATACAAACCCTTATAGCTGGAAAATTTGTGTCTTTCTCGCTGCACGATTATCTAGAGAAATTGGTTGCTGGAGATGATAGAATAGGTCATAAAATAAACACTTCACCACAGAAATAGCTATCTGAAGCGACTATGAGGAATTTGCATGAACAGAGCAGCAAAGTAGTCTTAAGTTTAAAGTATTTAGCCTGTGAAATTTTAATGACAGTTTGAACGAAGATCGTTTATCATTTGCTCTCCTATACATTCAAAAACTCCGATAATGATGCAAGATGTTATAATGAGCTAATTGAATGAATTCTTCTCATGACCTAATGCTACTGTAAATCAGAATCTACAGGAAATAGCATTGAAAGGACTCACAGATTGATTTGTTATGCTCATTTGTTACACATAAGGTGTTTTGTTGTTTTGTCTAAACGGTTTGAAAGCTGTTGAAAATTGTTATGATGTGTGAAATCAATTGCTTGGAGAACATGTCGGCCTTCATATTCAGACCTAGTTGTATGGTTGAGATAAGGGAACGTTGAACTTGAAGGCCTGTCCAGGAGTGTGTAGCAAATTTTGAAGGAGCTCAAAGCATAAGAAACCAGTTTACCAAAACATTTTTGAAACCTAAAGCCAGACTGTTTCTGTTTTCTGAAAGAAGAATATGGGGAAAAGTGGAAAAAGTGGTAAGATCAACAGGGCTGAGCCCACAGACCTAACCTGGATTCAGAAGCTTCCTGACTGTGCAGAACTGTTTCAGCAAGCAGGTTGGTTGAAGTTTTTCAAGAAGATAGATGGTTTCAATGCTCTGGCGTCCTGCAAGTTTGCTAAGGGACTTAAAAATGATATGATTATAATGGATGCTTTGAAATTCAAATTGACCGTGGAGTTAATAGCAGAAGCTACGGAGATCAGCAATGAGGGTGAGCACTGGTTTAAAAAGTTGCCTTTTGAGTTTGAACCCCAAAGGTACTTGTTGCCTAATGTGACTCCTGACTGGAACAAGGGTCTCATCATTCAAAATCTCAGGAAGGAGTGGATTGAGCCCATAAGGATACTTCAAAGTTATGTGACCTGTGAAGGAAGATATTCACTTGTATTTAAATATCATTTCAGGTTCCTTCAACACATAACAGGAGTTTCTAAAATTAACCTGCCCTTCTTTTTCTTAAAAAGCCTGCAGAAGATGTCAAGCAAAATAAAGCAACATGATGATCACACTTCCCAGTCACTTTTTCACCATGGTCTCATTAAATTGATCATCACCACAGTGTTGCAACGTGAGGGAAGGACTTGGGATTTCTTTTTGTTCTGGTCAAATGTCCATCCTAAAAAAGAAGACTAGCAACCAAAGAGACAGACTGACAAGGGGAAAGTAATGATGAAAAAGTTAGGTCACTCAGTCAAATCTACAAGGAAAGATGAGGTTAAAGCCAAGAAGGTGATAGAGCAGGTAGCAGGACAGAGACAGGATGACAGTCAGCTCAAAGTGGTTTCAGATTACCCTAAAAGCAAGTTCACACTGTTTGAAGACAAAAAGGAATTGCTTGAAAAGAACCCAGCATCTATAACAGATCCTCAGGAGGAGAAAAAGGTTGACATTAAAATGGTTCCTGTAGCTAAAGAAGAGATCCACATTCAGCCAAAAAGTCCCATCACAATTCTTTCAGATGATGAAGGATATTTGTTAGAAGAAGAATAGCCTATTTCTAAGATTAAAGTCAAAACTGAAATTGAAGAAGTTCAAGCTTCAGATTGCAAAACCACAAGGCCTAACAGGAAAAGAAACAAGCTGGAAGTGGTGGAATTAGCTGTTGTTCAGTACCAAGGGAAAGAACTGAAGATGATGGGAGAGGCAGCTACATTCTGGAGACCTAAAACTAGGTCGAAAAATAAGTTGAGGTTAAATATGAAGAAGTTGTTAAATCCTAAATTAAACACAGATAAGGTGACTATCTTAGATGAAGAGTCCATGGGTGATGACAAATCAGAAATAGAAAAATTGCAGCCATGTTTAAAGGAAGAAATTAATTCAGTGGAAGCAGCAGATGAAGAAGATCCAAAGCCCAGCATTGAAGAAGCTTCTGAGAAGCTGTTGACAGAAGAAGCATAAATCTTCAAGAAGTTTGACATTCCTTGGAAACGTAATGAAGAGCAAGATTCTGCAATAGAGAAAATGGCTAATTCTGACAAGGAAAATTTACAGAAGACTGTCAAACAATATAAGCACCAAATGAATTATATGCAGGAGGTCAACGATGGGTTGATGATGGCCAATAGAAGATTAAGAGAAGATCTCCAGGATGTTCATGACAATTTTCAGGAACTAGTGGCTGATGCAAAGGAAGCACTTAAAAGGAAAAGGGCTTCTGACAGGCACTGTTCAGAGCTGGAAAAGACAGTTGAAAGTTTACAGCAGGAAAATGAAGACCTTTAGAAAAAGATAGCTGATTTAGAGAAGAAGCATAAAAGAACAAAGAAAAGGTCTTCAAGTCCAGATGGTATATCTCTTCTTGTGGAGGCAGCGAAGGAGATATGAGGTAGTTATTAGTTAGGGGTATTTAAGATAAGCATTTTGGTTTTAGTTAAGAATTTGCTATTTTTAGCAACCTTGTAATTTTGTAAAAAGTGTAAATTTTACTTTACCTAGCCTAGTGATTCGATGGAGAGTTAGGAGGAAAAACCTAACTGTTTTTTAGAAGAGAACTATTTAGAAAGGGGGGCAAAACATTGTGAGGGTTCTGATTTTCGGTAGCATCAGGAGGTCTGCTAGCTGCTTGTACTTTCAGACTTATTCAGAGATAGGTACTGTAACTCTTATATACATTTACTGATGAAATTATGAATATATGACTCTTTCCCCTTCATTTGGTCTGTGTTGGGTTCATGTTTGAACTTGTTTAGTTTCATGAATGACAAATTCATTGCTGGTTAATGTGTATTTTCTAGTAGTGCTTGTCCTTTATGTGTGAACTTCAGTACAGTCTTCTGTCGGATTTTTGTGATATATATGCATCTTTATCGGTATATGTGTATGATTTAGTTGTTGCTTATCTGCTGAATGTATTCCCTGTATGTTCTTGAAGTTTATGACCAAAAACACATAAAACAAAACCCTAAACCCTAGTTTGATTTGAGTTTTATTCTTGAGATTATGTTGGCTTGTTACCCTAGCCTTAGTAACAATTTCTGGCACAAACAGTAAGGATGTACTTCTTCATTGTTCTAATATGAAGTAATTCAAGTTTCTACCATTTTAGCATTGAATGTTTGCTTATCTTGCATGATTCTAATTCTAAAATGTTCGTAGATCTCAATGAATGTTTAATGAATGAACTTAGATCTTAAGAAATTTGTGATAATTGCTTCATTTC
Organism: Larix kaempferi; assembly: GCA_027924585.1. Taxonomy (NCBI): domain Eukaryota; kingdom Viridiplantae; phylum Streptophyta; class Pinopsida; order Pinales; family Pinaceae; genus Larix; species Larix kaempferi. The sequence goes on along the minus strand of BSBM01000011.1, from coordinate 20,649,674 downwards.
TGACATAGAATTTCACCAATTATTGGTAAGATAGTTAAAATAGTGTAGACACAACCCTGCACTAAATACTATTATCATATTGGCGACCATATGGCTTGCAAATTCTTGATATCTCATGATTTTTCTTCATTTTTGGTGATCTCCATCCTTTTGATCTACCCATTTTGAGCTTAAAGATCATTAAAAGAACTTAAGATTGAGCTTAGGAAGCTCAAGATCAACCTAAACACACCTTTAATTCGTCAAGTTATCTCAATTTACAGTCAGATCTAAGTTTCTTGATTTGTTTAGGGTCTGGAATTTTGAATTTCTTGGTTTTTGAAGGATGGTAGCGTGATTTCTTTAGATTTCTGCGTATTTTATTTAACCTCTGCCATTAAACTTAAATGTGATGCGTTGAATGCACCCTGCTACGATCTAAAGTTTGAATGCTTTAAAAGATTTTTTTTTTAAACTCTGCTAAAATCTCTAAACCACATAACGATTTGCAATTCTAGGACTCTGCGTTGAAGTTTTTTTTTAAAAAACGAGACTGCCATAATCCTAGTTCCGGCTGAATTTTTTTAACAAATTCTGTTTTTCGAACTCTGTGTTCAAGCTCTTGTACATGCGTAAACTCTGTTTGAAGGTTCATAAATGTCTGCAAGCCAATTTTTAGCCAAATTCCTGCCTGAATTTTAAAATCTATGTGTGTAGATGCTTGTGGTAATCTTTTCAGATTTAGTTGACGATTTGCAGAGATTTCTTTAATTCACCTTCAATATCTACGTTTTTCATTAACACCTCTGCATTAAAAGAGTTTAAATATCTTACAGCTCTGGATGAAAACTATTCAATATCTGCGTGACTGCTTTTGATTCCAACCCGACGTGTTTACCTCTGCGCATTAAGCTTTTTAAAGCTTCAACCCCTGCATCTTATGCTTCCACCTCAGCGTGTTTTGTTACGGATCGTAGCGTGAATCTTGGCCATGGATCTATGCCAGCGTTAAACCTTTGATTCCCCTACATTTTTGCAAGATCTCAGACTCAAATTTTAGATGCCCAACTTTTGAAAACTCGGCGTTGAAGTGTTGAAGGTTTAAATGCTGCCAACTATTCAGATCTTTAAAGATCGTTGAACCTCTGCGTGTAGACCTCTTCCACCCTGCGTGATAGATTACACCTCTACCATTTACCTCAGCGTTGAAAGCTCATTGATCTTTGCGTCTCTGCAACCTTTAAATTCAGCCATGATCCTCAACCTGCGTCAATCATCTTTGCTATGTAACTCTACGTGAAGATATATGTGTAACTCTGCGTGAAGATCTCTGTGTAACTCTACCGAGATCTTTGCCCAGATATTTGCTATGATCTCTGCCCAGATCCATCTGCGTGTAACTCTACATTTAGTTGTTGATGAATCTGTATGGTGAATACTTGTTCAATTCCATAAGTGTATGGTGTATGGTGGATACATTTTCATTTCCAGACTTGTACTGTTGAATGTATGTTTTGTATGGTGCGTGGTAATACTCCTGGTGAATGTGTTTTGGTGTAGGAATTTGGGTAAGTAAACTCGAAACATGACATTTGGCGCCAGCAAAAAACAAAACTTGAGCGCCCTTTTTTGAAATGTTGGATAATTTTGAATTTTTCTTTTTTTTCATATGATTAAAAAGCATTCAAAATTTTAAATAATTCAAACCTTTAATTTTAAATTTAAAAAAAAAAAAAAACCTACCAAAGTTTGTTTTTGAATTTTTGTATTCTTTGGATTCAATTAATTTTTGATTACATCAAATCTTTAATTTTTGGATTACAAAAAAAAAAAAAAATTGCAAAAAATCTTTTTCATAGTCTAAAATTTCAATTTCAAATCTTTGGACTAAAACAAAAAGGAAAAAAATTTGCAATTTTTTTTTTTATAGTCTAAAATTTCGATTTCAAATCTTTAGTTTTGAATAAAAAGGAAAAAAAAATGAATTTTTTTTTTCACAAAGCTTGAAAAGTTTGGATTAAATTGAGACATGTTTGGACTTGTATACCCTTGAAGGAACCATTCACACACATTTTCATTTGAAGAACACTTTGAACATCACATGATTGAGATAATTTGAAGGTAATTTCTTCCCATAAAACAGAATTAAACTTTAATTAGTTGCATTTTGTTTTGGAGTTAGAATATTTTCATGATTTTCATGCACAATTAGAGAGAGTGGCACCTTTAGAGTTCAGTTTTCTTAAGATATATTGTGTATGAGGCACCGTATCCTCTTCACTCGCATCTTATGATGATCTTGTGAATGAGAAAGTGTATTTCGCTTGTAATAGTTTAGGCTCGTTCATTTTTCAAAGCATCTTATATCGAGCCACTGTATCCTCTTCACTCGCACCTTATGGCGATCTTGTGAATGAGAAAGTGGATCTCACTTGTAATAGAGTAGATTTAAATTTTACATACAGTTTTTCGAGCCATCATATCCTCTTCACTTGGGCCTTATGGTGATCTTGTGAATGAGAAAGTGGATCTCACATGTAACGATTTAGGATTTAATTCAAAAGCATTCCAAAGGGATCTACGTATCCTCTTCACTTGGGCCTTATGGCGATCTTGTGAATGAAAAACAGGGATCCCCCATGTAATAGAATTAGATTCATGTTTACTTGATATATCTGTTTGGGTTACATTGGTCTTTACACATCAATTATTATCCATATTTCAGAAAAACTGTGCAGAAACATATGGAATCTACTAGAAATTTTGCATGACTGAAAGAAATTCATGAACCTCTCACTCTTCCTTAATTTAGAATATTCATCGAATTGAAAGGTAGAGTAGTGAGCATTTTGCATTGTTTGGTTCATTTTTCTGTTTTCGATTCAAAACACCACCAGTTTCATTTCCACTTCTGAAACTAAGCAAACTACATTTAAAATTGGCACTTAATCTAAAATTGACAAACTTTTGATTTTCATATCACCAACAATATTAGGTTAGTGCCCTGGATTAGGTTTGGAGAGTTAACACTCTTGGGCTGCAAAACTTTGAAACTACCATTGATTAAAGATAGTAAATCCATTAGTAGCAAAAAACGCTTGTCGGGAAAGCGCTTCTGAAACATGCGTCAAGCACAAGGTCAATCTAGATAAGTAAGGGTGGTTCCCCCTTCTTACTTATTTAGTGGGACATGAGCTTATCGAGGGGATTCTATGTTCAGTGACAAGTCCTCAGGGTGACATCACTATTTCTAGAGTTTCTGGTAATGAGAGTTGTCCTCGACTTACAACTATTTCTCCCGACCGTCGATTATGAAGTGGTAACTTTAGTGGCTATTCTTAGGATATCACATAGGCTGTTGTGAGTGGGACACACTTGCAATACCTGAGACAAACTTTGTAACTTTTACTCCTTGGGAGGGTGATTGGTCAGGAACCAACACTTTCACCCCTCGCGATTAAAGTTTATTGTAACTATTTCTCACACCTTTGCTCCTAGCAATTGTATGAGGACATGAATTCCCTCATCAGCTACTAGTTTCAGAAGGTCCTACAATCCAGCTTTTCACTGAGCTTCAGTTCTTTGGAAGAGTAAGTTTGCTTGCTTGAAATCTCTAGGGAATTTTTACTGTGTGGACAGTTTGTATTGTTCGGGTACATAGGGTACTACCAAAGGACCGAACACCAAGAGAAACCACTTCACACAAACAGATCACAAATCAACACACCAATGTTTTGACGTGGTTTAAACCCTCTTGAGGGAAACACTCCACGGCCCCGGCCAAATAGCTTTTATAGGACAATTTAATATGCAAAGAAAGAAAGTTACAAATGAACTTCTCATAATCGATCAACTAAACAATGACCCTCCATGCTATTTAAATAGAGATCATAGACCAATCGGGTGTTAAGCCACGGATCAAGGTTAGGTTTGATCTAAGAGAAGTTGAGCCGTCGGATCACTCTATGTCGGGAACATATCGTGACCGTCGAATTAAGTATTTACAAATGCATACTAAAGAAACACACTATCCCTAACAGATATATTACACAAGTTGATCTTAACTAACTCCTAAGTGTCTAAATATCCTAACATCCCCCCTTAAGAACAACTTGGGATAGGATTGAAGGATTTACAAAAGTGACACTATTAGGAGAAGGAAGGAGGCATTAGAGCCTATCCCCCCTTAATGACAAGTTCCTAAACTCCTAACATAGATCGAAGTTTAGAAAACTTCGCTTCTATAAGAGACTTGGTGAAGATGTCAGCAACTTGATCATCTGTAGGGAAAAAGAGCACTTCAAGAACACAATCATGAACAAGATTTCTGATGAAGTGCATATGTATCTCAATTTGTTTGCTGCGTTGATGTAGAACTGGATCTTTGGAAATATTGATGAAACTTTGATAGTCGCACCAAAGTGGAGTAGGCTGATGCTGCTCGAATCCAAACTCTGAAAGGATCTGTTGAAGACATAAAGCTTCCTGACTGGCATTAACTGCTGCTCGATATTCTGCCTCTGCTGAAGAAAGATCAAGAGCTTGTTGTTTCTTACAAGCCCAAGTAATAGGTTCAGATCCCAGACTGAAAACATAACCTGCAGTAGACTTTCGATCATCAGGATCGCCAGCCCAATCTGAATTAGTGAAACCAACCAACAAAGGTTCCCCCCCTGTACTGTAATGAATCCCAAACTAAACTGTACTTTGAATATATCGAAGTATTCTTTTAGCTGCTTTCCAGTGACTTTCATGAGGTGTCTGCATATAACGGGCAACATGACCAACGGCAAAGGAAAAGTCAGGACGGGAATGAGTCAAGTATAAGAGACTACCAACAAGCTGACAATATAAGGTGGCATTGACTTCAGGTGAAGTACAAGTGGCAAAAAGTTTGACTCCAGACTGGAAGGGAGAAGGGGCTGGTGTACAATCTTCCATGTGAAAGCGACGAAGAAGGTCACAAGCATACTTAGACTGAGAAAGAAAGATTCCTTCTTTGGTTTGCAGGACTTGGTAGCCAAGAAAATAATGCAGATGTCCTAAGTCTGACATTTCAAAATTTTGTTCAAGACTGGATTTCACATGGGTTATAAGCTTAGGGTCACTGCCAGTAAGAATAAGGTCATCAACATATAGAACAAGTATGATGAGATAGTTTCCTACTTTCTTGGTATAGACATTGGGGTCAGAATGGCATCTAGAAAAACTAGTGTCAAGGAGAAAGTTATCCATTTTGGCATACCAAGCTCTAGGAGCTTCCTTAAGGCCATATAAGGATTTCTTAAGGCGACAGACAAGGCTAGAGTTATTCTGAACATAGCCAGGAGGATGTTCCATGTAAATTTCTTCCTGTAAATCACCATTTAAGAAGGCAGACTTGACATCCATTTGATGGACTTCCCAATTGTGTAAGGCTGCAAGGGAAAGAACAAGGTGGATGGAGTTCATTTTTGTGATGGGAGAAAAGGTTTCATTGTAGTCAATCCCTTCAACTTGGGAAAAACCTTTGGCAACTAACCTTGCCTTAAGTCTTTCAACACTTCCATCTAATGCATACTTAGTTCTGTAGACCCATTTACATCTGACACGTTTTCTTCCTTTTGGAAGAGGTACAAGATCCCAAGTATCATTCGCCATTAAGGAATGATATTCTTCATCCATTGCTGCATCCCAATCTGGATTCACTGAAGCTTCTACAAAAGTTTTTGGATCATGATTCTTAGAAACTTGAGCCAAAAGAGAAGAGGCTCGCTGAAACTGAGAACGTGTTCGACGTTGATCTCTAGGATCACCGGTAAGATCACCAGTTGCTTCACATGTTGAACGGACCCATCGAGGAAGCACTTGTGCTGGTGCAACTGGAGGAACATGAGCATAAGGAGGTGGATTTTCATCCTCACTGTCATCATCAGAAACTGGAGTTGGAAACCTGTCAAGAAAGTTGGAAGAAGAAGAAGAAGGTACAAACGTCGAATCAGGCTTGCAGGCCAAAGATGGCACAATCGCCGAGTTAGGCTCGCAGGACAAAGATGGCACAATTGCCGAGTTAGGCTCGCAGGCCAAGAGATTTTCATCAAATTTAACATCTCTTCTAATTATTTTATCATGAGAATGTGGTTGAAGAAGTCTATAACCTTTTACATCTTCAGAATATCCAACAAATATGCACTTTTCACTTTTAGACTGCAATGCTTTCCATTTTTCATCCGGAATGTGAGCCCATGCTTCACTACCAAACACACGGAAGTGACTTACATCAGGTTTAGTTTTACTCCATGCTTCTTCCGGTGTTATACCTTGTAATGCTTTAGTGGGGGTGCGATTAACTATGTAATTTGCACAATTAATGGCTTCAGCCCAAAATTGAAGACTTAGTCCCTTAGATTGGATCATACAATTAGCCATTTCTTTTAAAGTGCGGTTCTTCCGCTCAGCTACACCATTTTGTTGTGGTGTATATGGAACAGTGTGATGTTGTTGGATGCCTTGTTCAGTGCAGAAAGTAGTGAACTTTTTGTTAAAATATTCTCCTCCATTGTCAGATCTTAACTTAATAATTTGATGACCAGATTGTTTTTACACAAGGGCCTTGTAGGCCAAGAACATGTTAAATACTTCGCTCTTAAGTTTTAGGAAATAAACCCAAGTGCGTCTGGTGTAATCATCAATTAAAGTTAAGAAATATTTGAAACCAGAAAAGGAAGCAGATGGAAGAGGACCACACAAGTCACTATGCACAAGCTCCAAGGGAACCGAGGCGTTCCAAGAGGCACGTTTGTCAAAACTATCCCGATGATGTTTTCCAAGTACACAACCGGAACAAACACCATGCCTGCAAGACACCATCGGAAGACCTGTCACCATATTGTCTTTACATAGTTGTTGCAATGAGCGATAATTTAAGTGACCAAATTGCTCATGCCAAAGTTTGCTCAAGTTATCACTATGAGCAACAAAAACTGAAGGGAAAGGTGATGACCCAAAGTTGTTAAACTTGTACAACATGGTAATATTATCAACAATTCCGGTAGCTAGGACCTGTTGAGGATCTTTAAAATCCTTGATTACAACTTGGTGAGGTGTAAAGGTCACAGTTTTACCTTCACCAGAATGAGTGATCTGATAGACTGATAACAAATTGCAGGAAATTCTTGGAACACGTAGTACACATAGTACATCACTAAAATGACCATTATCTAATGGAATTGTTCCAGCTCCTACAACACTTAGAGATCTATCATCACCAACAAATATTTGTTTGGTGTTACATTCATGCATAGTAGTGTAGCTAGGGTTTTAACCCTAGCTTATGCAAATGAGCACCTACTAAGGAGAATAGAATCCTTAGTAGCAATTCAATAAACAGTAAATTAAAATGCTAAAACAATATAAATTCTAAACTAGCATGAGCATTAAGAAACATAACAAAGCATGGAATATAAATGATTTTCTTTGTATTAAAATTTTACCTTCAATGTGAAAGTTGGTGAAGTTGTTGCAATGATCCAAGAGGGTTGCTCCAAGCTCCAGCTTTGCTCCTTCTCTTTCTCCAATGGTGGAAATGGGTCAAAAGGGGCTCTCAATGGTGAAAGTAGCTCAAGGGTGAGCTAGGGTTTCAAGAGAGATTTTGGCAGAGTAAGGGTATACTTGATTGTGGATATGAAATGAGGGGTCCCCATCACCTATTTATAGGTTTTTGGTGGTGAAGTGTTGGCCCATGGTTTTGGGAACCATATGGTTTAGGTCAGCTGTATAGGGTTTTTTCCTCCTTTTTCCTCTTTTTCCTCCCTTTTTTATATTTTTTATTCCCTTTTTAGAGGGTTTTTGCTATTTTGGAGGAATTTTGGATATTTTTGGAGGGAAAAGGGGTTTTTTAGCCTTTTTAAGGCTTTTTTTAATGGTTTTGTGGCCTTTTGGAGGCATTTTTGGCCTTTTGGAGGCTTTTTAATGGGATTTGAGGGTTTTGAAGGCAAATATGGTAGGAAATATGGACAAATGATTCAAGCAATGGGGTGGATGAGGTAGTGAGCACTTTTTGGGTGTTAACAGATTGCCCCCTGATGTGTGAGGGCAGGAGCTCATCGTATGGCCGATAGACATCATAAGTCGTGTATGGGTTTCCTGGGTGTGGAGAAGAGAAGAAACAAACTGGAGCCCGGAACAATGATCCCGAACCAACTGCAAAAACTAAAAGTACATAACCTCAATAATGGATGAGGAATAATCTGATCATATGGACAAGGCGGGCATTCCCATGCTCGTATCAAGATATAGAACAATAATAACAATGGGGTCCAAAATATGGGGACCTGACATATACATGACCTCAAATAATGAATGAGGAAGAATCTCAATATGTGGACGAGGCGGGCATACCCATGCTCGTATCAAGATACATAAAAATGATTGCAAGGCTCGAAAAGGGGGACCTATAGGATACATGGAGAACCACTGTGTACATCGTGAGCGTCCATAGGGGACACAAAGCTGGGACATATTGCTGGGCTAACCATGTCTGAGCTGAAGAACTGATAAACTGGAATGACAACAGTGCTACTGAGTGTTGTACCAAAGGAATGGATGAGCTGCTGAATCATAGTGACGGGGAGTCATACTCTCAATGGTACACTGAACTGGAACTAAACTGGGTACTCAAGGAAGCATATAACTGGATGGCTTCCGAATACAATCGCCAATGCAACCCGGACATCCACAGGAACATATAAATGGGCGTTCCGAGGTGACTCACCAATGTGCTAGAGTCTGGGGAGATCTGGGGTCTTCGACCAATAACTGAAGGGATATACACCCTACACGATTCTCAATGATGCGATCAAGGTGTTGAAGTTGAGCATGTGAGAAACAACCACTTGGAGAGGCACTGAGGACTCCTCTCGAAATGGTCCGTAGGAACTCACCATTGATGGTGATGGGTCCAAGGCGCAGGGACCTCTGTTTCTATCCTCTGGAATAGAGGGGCTGTCGTCGACAGAGGGAGACCTGCAACTAGCAAGGCAATGATGTTTCCTTGATAGGAGCACGAGGTGGAGAACCGAAGTGTGAGAGTACTACTGGTAGGACTGACAAACTGTGGGGGATAACTGGGAAAGTAGAGTGGGTGGACTCAAACTTCCTTTGTTTAGAGTATGATGGCGGGGATAATCGGGCAGCATATGAAATTGACTGATGGGAAAGGGATCATAGTTGTAATGGATCAAGGATAGTGACTGGGATGAGGGAGACTCAAGCTGGTGTAAAATGGCAGGAGACTGCAGACTATTGTAAACAAAGGCAACCTGATTGGGGGTGCTGCCGAGATGATCGATCATAGTGCCAGGAGGCATGGGGGGACTTCTTCATGGGTTAAGGAACTAGAAGAAGTGTGTGAGAAATGGTACTTTCGTGTGGATTTATACGAGCCCAGGACAATTCATGCTCGTGATTGCTTTCAATTTTAAGGAGTCTGAAAGTGATAAGAAGACTCTAAAATAATGGAATGGTACTGTCGTGTGGATTTGTACGAGCCCTGGACAGTGCATGCTCGTGGTTGCTTTCAATTTTTGAGAGTCTGGAAGCGATAAGAAGACTCCAGGGGGTTTCATTTTCGTGTGTTATTCTCCAAGGCCCAAAGAAGCATAAAAGGATGCAATGAAGAAATATTCTAGCCGGTGTGACTAGAGTATTCCTTTTTCGTTGTTAGTCTACCAGGTCCGGAAAATGGTTAAACTTATACCAGATAGACGCCCTTTCAGGTACTTTAACGAGCATGAAAGGAAGCAAGATTGCTCGACGATCTTTTCATTGTTTTAGGAGTCAGAAAAGAGCTTAACAGAAACTCCCTAAGTGCCTTTTTCGTAAAGGACTTGTCCGTCCCGAAAAAGGGATAAAATTATACCGAACAAAAGGAATGGCCAGGCAAGGAGGAAGTGCTCAATCAAGGAACATTTATGATGACCAAGAATGAGGGTGGGGGGAAACACTGGTGGGCCTCCTTGCGGGGTAATGAATGGTGGCAAAATAATGAAATAATTGCAGTATGACAGGAGTGAATGGCTCATGTAAAAATGTGGAACAATCCGATGGCGGTCGATGTGGTGCGCAAATCGAGGCAGCAAGGTGTCGGGACACAATGTTGAAACTGTACCAAGTGAGAGCGAGAAATGATCTCAAACATCATCACGAGCTTGGAAAAATGAATCCGGCGATATAAAGAGTGTCAAAAATGGATAACGGCTAATGTGGCATGCAAACCGAGGCGACGGGGGGTGTTTGTGGAAAAAATACCCAAAAAATCTGGCAGTGAGAGTGAGAAATGATCGCAAGCATCATCACCGGCTCGGAAAAATGAATCCGATGATATAAAATTTGCGAAAAACGGAGAGCGGCCGAAGTGCACGCAAACCGAGGTGACTTGTGGCGTCAAAAAAATGTGTAAAAAATGACATGGAAAAAATAATGCAACAAGTTGACCATCATGACGGTCTCGTCGTGCTGATTCCAGGGGTGGAAACGGTTCAAAAAATGGACTCCGTATGGGGTCAGAATGGCCAAAACAAGAAAAAGTCAATGGACTATAAATAGTGAGTGGGTCCAACATGACAAGTGTCATTTGTACTTATTGACTTTGACTAGTGATCAGAGTTGACCAGAGCTTAGTTGGTGTTTCTGGACGATCCGACCGGCCGATTTCATATCTGGGAGATACAGGTATTCCCTCAAACTCATACCTGCATGTTTTTTAGGTTCGGGGGGTGGGTAGTGGGTCCCAGGGGGTATTTGTACGGTCCACGTGAGGTGGACCGCGGGTTTGTAGGAGGGTGCCGCGGTTGGAGACCGCAGGTTCCACGGCGGATGACACGCGTGGAGACCACGGGGTTCGAGTCGAAACACACGGTCTATGACCGTGTGTTTCGAGGCCGAATACGTGGTTTGGTACCGCGTGTTTGGCCTCGACAGTCGCGGTTTGGGACCACGAGTTCGGCCTCAACAGTCACGGTTTTGGACCGCGACTGTGGGCCAGACAGCCGCGGTCGAAAATCGTGGCAAGGGGGACTAAAGCAACATTTTGAAGAGAAATTTTAGGACCTCCCTGGGAGGGGGGGGGGGGAGGCGCAGGGTTTATTTCTTTGACATGAGTCTGATGAGTTTGCCTTGCGTGTTTGACAGGATGCCGCTGGTACTGTGGAGGGAGTGGGAGATCCCGAATGAGATAGTGACTGTCATCCGGGGGGAGCGTCATGTACGGTCGGTATTGGGGTTGTGTGGACTGTTGAAGTTCGCGCAGGTACCTATGATGCATTCGGCAGCGTTGCTGCTGAACATGCTAGTGAGTTTCTGGGAGCCAGACATATAGGCGTTCAGGGTGCAGGGTGAGAGGGTGGACCTCACCCTGACAGATGTATATTTCCTGATGGGGTTGCCCTGTCTGGGTAGGGTGGCAGATACGCAGCCGCGAGTATCTGCCGATGAACATATGGAGGACATGCTGGAGCGGTACTGTGTTCCAGAGGATAGGGTGCATAGGAATGCACTCTGGGTGATAGACCTACAGGAGCCGACGATACAGGCTATTGCAGCATGCGCGGTTCGCGTGGTTGGGTCCCAGTCACCGGAGAAGGTGTCTGGGGGCCAGATGCAGCTGGTGGAGCGCATAATGGATGGTGTCTACTATGCGTGGGGCCAGATGTTCCTCACCTATGTGCAGCGGTAGCTGACATCGGCGAAGGAATCTGGGAAGGGATTCTGCTACTGGTCCTTTCTATGTGATTTATTTATGGAGCGGGTATCGACACTGCGGCCGCAGGTACCAGTCCGGGAAGGAGGGCTAAGGGAGCCATGCATGGTGCAGTGGGGGGAGATGATGCGCCACCGGGGGTGGCAGTGAGGTGGGTAGGTACTTTACCCAGGAGTTGTACCTGCAGTGGTTACAGATGCTGCTGCCACTGGATGACTACCCGTATAGGGATATGGACTACACCGGGGACCCAGAGGCACCACGGGCACCAGGACAGGCATGGGGACCATATGGTATGTATTGATTTACTTGCATGTTATGAATGTCAAGATTTATGTATGATGTGTTTTATGATATAGACTGTGACTGACTGATGTGGGATCTACAGATGTGGGTCCGAGACCACGGCCAGGACACGTCGCGCGGAGAGGGCATGTGGTGGTACCAGCCTTACCAGGCCGAGGGTAGGTGCGTCGGCGGGACGTAGAGGGGACATTGGAGTCCGTACGGGTGTTGCTGGATCGGTTACTAGTTGGAGTGACCGACGAGGGATGGCGGGACGTGGATCCAGATGTGATTCAGGATTGTATGAGGGCGCCCTGAGAGTTCCGGTCGATTACAATCCGGGTGGCTATCCTGGCGGACAGGGCTCGGGCATAGGAGCCCGCAGGGGATGAGGAGCTACCGGAGGAGGAGCAGGGGGAGGACTCAGAGGCAGGTGATGCAGGTGGTGATGTAGGGTATGACTCTCATTAGGGAGTGCAGGGGACTCTCCCCGAGTTTTGTAGCTCCGGCATGTATCTTATAAGATGTATAGATATTTTTTGTGTATAGATGAGTATGGGGGTACTCAGGACATGTATAGCCGATGAACATGTATTTTTTGATATATATATATGCACGTGGATGCACCTTTTTACGATGATGTTTTAGTTGTACGCACATGGCTGCGCTTATGGTTTGTGATATGTTTGTACTGCACGTGGATGCAAGTAGTATAGGATGTTGGGCACATGGATGCCCCTTGGGTATGTTATGTGTTTTTATTTTTATTGCACATGGATGCAAATATTTATGTGATGATAGACACGTGGATGCCCCTTGCAATATTTTTGGGTTTTTATATATTTTTATGAGATGCTATGGGATGATGATGCATGATGAAGGTTTTACATGGTGCGATTGATGTGCCAATCTAGGATGTTGTTGGCCATTTGATCTGTGACACTATTTTGAGCTCTTGGGACATGGGTGAATGTTATGGATTCAAACTGTCGGCTGAGTTGTTTTGTGCGAAGGAATTTTCTAAAGAGGCAGGGATCACGCACCTGGTAGCAGTTGTTGAGCTAGGAGACAAGTAGCTGGGAGACAAGGAACACATGAAGGTGACATATGCCCATCTGGAGGGAAACAGTCAAGAGACCGGTCACAACATCATACTCTGCCTGGTTATTGGTAGCAGCGCCTATACATATTCCGTCAAGGTGAATCAAGTCGTGTGAAGGGGAATACAAGACCCATGCTGCAGAAGCCAGGTTTGGAGACCAGCGGCTCGCTCCATCAGCGAAGCCAATGTAATGAGGTGGAAGAGGGTACATCTGTGATCATGCAAAAATGATGAATGTAAGATCGCGGTAAAAAACGTGAAAAACAAAAAGAGAGCAAACTGTACAATGCGGACCAATGGGGCCACGAGTTATTCTAGGGATAGAAACGCTTAAGATGCAACCCATTTCGGGGGTTGCGCAAAGGGTGACCTTCTGAGTCAGTTAAAATATATGCCCCCTTGCCGAGACAGGTCTGCACGATGTAAGGGCCTTGCCACATGGACTCAAACTTTCCTTTTCCAGTTTTTTCATGGCCCTGGTCATAAGCGAGGACGAGGTCCCCTTCATGGAAAATTCGAGGGTGTACATGTTTGTCGTAACCAGCCTTGGAGCAGTTCTTGGCGGCTTCAATGGTCTGGAGAGTGGCACGACGGTCTTCATCAGCTTGTTCGAGGGATAGCAAACATTTATCAAGTGGGGAGGTGTCAGGGAGAAGCTCGACGGCGATGTGTAAGGAAGGTATCTGACACTCGATGGGGGGGACAGACTCTACACCGTGAACTAAATGAAACGGGGTAAAACTAGTGGCAGTCTTGGTAGAGGTATGGTAATCCCATAAGGCAGGGAACAACATGTGGTGCCAATTGGACTTATGCTGGTCAATAGTGCGTTGAAGGATGGTTTTGAGAATTTTGTTAATGGCCTCTACTTGGCCGTTCCCTTGGGGGTAGTAAGCAGAGGAAAATTGATATTCAAACTTGAGGAGGGTGGATAACTCGCGCCAAACAAAATATTCGAAGTGTGAACCATGGTCTGAGACCAACTGTTTTGGAACCCTGAATCTAGTGATAACGTGGTTAAAAAATAAATGGGTAGCGGTGTCAGCAGTACAATTGAAGGTAGGCATGGCTTCAGCCCATTTGGTGAAGTAATCGACGGCAACAATGATGTATTTATGGCCGTTGGCCGATGGGGTCGACACTCCATGAAGTCGATGGCCCACTTACAAAATGGACCAACAATGACGACTGGATGTAACGGAGCAGGTGGTGTCCGGGACTTGGGAGCGAAAAGTTGGCAATTATGGCAGTGCTTGACCGCAGTGATGCAGTCGGTGAAAAGTGTGGGCCAAAAGTATCCAGCGTGGACGACCTTTTGGGCGGTGGCCATCCCAAAGAAATGGCCGCCGCAGGCACCGCTATGACAGTCATTGAGGACATGTTCAGCTTCCTTGTGTGTAAGGAAACGACGAAGAATCATGTCAACCCCTCGCCGGTAAAGGACATCGCCTAAGAGGAGATAGCGAGAGGCCTAGTGGCGGATCCGACGGTGTCCTACACGAGTAATGTTGGATCTAAATTTTTGTGTCCAAAGGTATAAAAAAATGTCACCGTACCATGGGTCATCAGACGAGATGGTGAACAAGTGGTTGTCGGGTAACTTGTCGGAGATTTGGGGGGATGGCAGAAGGGATGGGAGACCGGTGATGAGCTAGGCAAGCACGAGGGCTTTGGTGCTCTTAGGGGTTCTGAAAGTGAGGTCATATTCCTAGAGGATGATGACCCATTTAGCTACACGACCCTGCAGTAGTCTCCAGGTTAAGAGATAGACCATAGGGTTGGATTCGGCGACGACTGTAGTATGACTGAGCAGAATGTAGTGTCACAATTTTTGGACGGAAAAGACGACAGCTAGGGCTAACCTTTCCTCATATGGGTAACGTAGGGGTGGGCCAGACAAGGTCTGGCTAACATAATAAATGACATGCTCTTGGTGAGAAACATCTTCTTGAACCAAGACTCCAGACACGGCATGTTCGGATGCCGAGACGTAAAGGATGAATTCCTGAGAGAAATCCAGAGGGGAAATCAAAGGGGCTTGTGTGAGAGCTTTCTTGAGGGCTTCGAACGCAGATTCCGCTTGCTCATCCCAAAAAAAGGGTACGTGAGTACGAAGCAGGCGTAAAAATCCATGAACTTTAGTGGCATAATCAGGAACAAAGCGTCAAAGGAAATTGGACCGCCCCTGCAGACTCTGGAGTTGTCGAAGCGTGCGAGGAGAGGGAAGGTCTAAAATGGCTTGAACCTTCAAGGGATCGACAACAATTCCTTTTTGGGAAACAATGAAACCTAACAACCGGCCTACCGAAATGCAAAAGACACACTTGTGTGGGTTCAAGCGGATTTTATATTTGCGACAACGCAAGAAAACATTCCATAGGTCTTTAAGGTGGTCTAATCGTTTCTGGGAACGAGCTGTAAGGTCATCAAGATAGACTAGCAGGATATGGACTAAGTCGTGAAAACAATAGGTCATCGCCCGCTGGAAGGTGGCACCAGCATTTTTGAGGCCGAAAGGCATGATGCAGTAGGAAAAGGTGCCCCATGGGGTGGTAAAGGTAGTCTTGTACTGATCCTCCTTTCGGATCTGAATCTGGTTGTATCCGGAAAAATCGTCCATGAACGAAAGGACTTCATGCCCCGCACATGCATCGATGAGTTGGTCAATAAATGGCGTGGGGAAGTTGTCCTTGGGACAAGCTCGGTTTATATCGTGGAAGTCAGTGCATACTCTAATGGTGCCTTGTTTTTTTTTAACTGGAACGGGGTTTGAAACCCAGGTGGTATAAGAAATAGGATAAATGAATCCTGCTTTGCGAAGTTTCTCGACCTCGGCTTTAACATCGGGTAGCTTGGAAGGATGAATGTGATGCTGTTTTTGACGAATGGGGGGTACATCAGGCCATGTGTCAATGTGGTGCTCTATTATGGTGGGGTCAAGACCGGGCATTTCGGTATAGGACCAGGCAAAGACATCATGGAATTCTTGGAATATTTTTTTGTACTCCTCAATCTCAGACTCGCTGCAAGAGGCTCCTAAAGTGATGAGTTCAGGGGCACCTCCGGGGGCAGATATATCTATGTGGATAACAGGAGAAATGTTGGCCATGTTACCTTCCTCAAAGGTATCAGGAGCAGGAATAGGATCCTTAAACCAGTCGACTTTAGTGGGAAGGAAATATTTGGACTCAACCGCGAATTGGGTAGCTGTGGTGGAGGAGGAGTCTTCTGGGAGGAAATACGAACGATGGTGCATGTCGCAGGGATAATCTGGGGCAGTCAGAGCCTCTAGGATCTCCTCATCAGTACGGAAAGTGTGGGCTGTCAAATCGGTTGACGAGGGAATGGTAGTTGAAGAGATCTTATAAATGGTGTTGATCTCTCCAGATGGGGGTGAGATCGGGGGGTGAATCTCCTCAATGGTGGGAGGTGCTGTCTCAAGATCCACATTATTCATCTCATAGAGAGCTGCCCTGTAATCAGGGAGATCAGGACAGTGATGTGAATAATGGCCGTAAACACCACATATTGCACAAGGGTGGTTAGTGCGTAATGATTTATCACGAGGCTTAGGGGTTGGATCTAATTTGACAACCGGGATATTGGGGTCGTCGTCAAGCATCTGCATGTGTTCCTGTAATGCAGGTAATTGTGGATATTGGTGAGTCGAATGGCCTAACTCATCGCACAACGAGCATTTGGGGGGAGCACGAAAAACGGGAGGGGTTTTAACTGTCTTGGGAGGAGGCACAACAGTGTATGGTTGTGGGCCTCTGCCCCCAGTTTGCTTGACAATAGGGGGGGGATTCGTAGAGGACGAAGGGGTATTGAAACTGGGAGGTGGTTGACTAGTAGTAGCCATGGGTTACACCGGTTGTAGGACAACGTTTGGTGTCAGCGGGGGAACAGGAGGTGAAAGATACCACACGGGTAATCCCAAGGTTAACCCAGGGAGGCTAAGGGTAGCCATAACCGGGGCGCTTACTGCTCCCGAAGGAGGGACTAGGAAGGGGATTGTGTGGATGGGTGTAACACCAATGTGGCTAGGTACCAACGGTGGTTTAGGAAACAAGGGCGGTTGATTGTTAGGTGTTTGTGTATCGTGGGAAAGGGTACATAAGTCAAATACTTCGGGCACAGATGACGGGGGAGGAATGGATTGGAAGGTGGATGTCATCGGTGGATCTGAGTAAACTCCAGGTCCCAAGGAGGAAACAAACGAGGTAGCGGCACCACTAACAGGTTGTTCAACCATGGGGAGAACATTTTCGGGTGCAGCGGGGGCATTTGGATCGTAGTAGGTGAGTTGGTCGACCTTGACCACGCATCCGTCATGGGGGAACATCATGGTACAAAAAATGGAGGAGGCAACCGCCTTCATGGCATACATGTAGCTGCGGCCAAGTAAGAGGTTATAATCAAGTTGGGCATTGATGACCTCTATGTCAATGAGAATGGTTTTACCAGCTAGCTGGATGGAGACGTTAGCTAATAGGCCTTGGGGTTGAGCCGAACGGCTGTCATAGGCTCGCAATGCAATAGTGGACTGCTGAAGAGTAGGGGATCCCAACTTCTGCCAAACGAATGTGGACATAACGCATGTAGAGGCACCTTCATCGATGATGCACTAATGGATGACAAGATTCCGAACGGAAACAGAAACTTGGAATGCTAAAGTGGAAGGCAGGCGTGGTTCGGATTGGTCCAAATCGAATGCCATCAGTTGCGAATCATTGGGGTCAATAGCACCAATGGCGGATAGCAAAGTCTTGCGCTATGAAGGACAATTTTTCAAGACTTCTAACGCAGACATGGCTGCGAGAGACTGGGCTAAGTCATCAACAATGTTGTAATTTTACGCAGCGTGAGAATTGGGGTTATTATTGATTCGACGAAGTGGGAAGCGAGGTGCTTTGGCAGCGCCATCTAGTGGAGCCGGGGGTATACGTAACGTCTGGTCGGTGGGATGAGCGCTAGTGTTTTTGTCAGAGGGAGGAGCTTCAGGGGTGGAGCCATATTAGTTCCGACGGGTTTGGAGGTTGACATCAGCGGATGACATCATCAACAAGTGGTGGGTACCTGAGTCGAACATGTGTTGATCAGGAGTGGCGTATGTGATCTGTTGTTGTTGTGGTGGCGCGTTGACTTGAGGGGGAGCCAACGGCTGAGCATTCACTATGCCTTGGGTTGATAAGGGGTTTTGCAGCACCAAAGGTTGCTGCTGGGGGGGCTGGGGGTTGAGCTGCGCTTGAGGAGTCGCATGCCCCTGGTGATGGGCATCATCGACCCAGAGTTGCCGAGCTCGCTCCAAATGTGGGAAAGCATGTGTGTAGTGGCCATAGACCCCGCAAATAGAACAAGGATGGTTTGTTCGCAAGTTAGGGTTTTTGGCCTGCTTGGGTGGCCGATCAGGGTTTTGGTTGGCAGGTGCCGCATTATTGTTGTCTGGGGGATTGGGAGGCTGACCACCTTGGTTTGGAGGAGGGTTGTTCCCACGGTTACGGCCCTTGCCACGGTTTTGTTGGCCCTGTTGGCGCTGGTTGTTCTGGTTTTGCTGCTTATTTTGTTGGGCGTATACTTGCCCTTGGGCAGCAGGTGGGTTCTGGGGTTGTGCAAGTGCGGGAGCAGGCTGCGGCAGATAATATGTAGGTGGAGGTTGCATAGGTGCTGACCCTTGTGGGGGTTGCTGATATGCCTGCAGAGCGGGTTGTGGGTTTGCCGGAGGGTCTGCCTGTGGCGAGTAAGAAGCAGGTTGGGCTTGAGAGGTCACAGGAGATGGTGCATCCTGTGGATGATAATATGGCTAAGGTGTGACCGGGGGCGCATAAGCAAGGGACGCATGGCCAAAGCACTGAGGGGGACAAGAGGGTCCGTGAGAATGGTGGTGATGTGTCATGGGAGCATACGAATTGGTAGCTCCGGACTGTGATGTAGCTCGTGAAAGGTCGGGGCCATGGCTAGGGCGTGCTATGGAAAAGGGTTGGGGATGCGAGGCGATACGGCCAATGATGTCATCTGTGGCATGGGATGCCCCTGGCGTATCATGCTGGGAGGACTCGCCACAAGGGGCGTCAGGTATAATGGTATAGAGGTAACCCGACTGGGTGTATATGAGGTCAAATTGCTGGGCTTTGAGGATGGCCTCTTCTTCAAACTGGGGTCATTCAGATGCCACATCCTTGGCAATGACAGGAAGGAGGGATTTTAGGAACCAATCTAGGAAGATACGGTCGTCTAACTTGATTTTGCAGAGGCTACGGCGTCGACGCGACTCATGAATGTGGTCAGTGATGTGAGTAGCCGTGTTCTCTCTGCAAGACAATGGGATCTCAACTCCCGCATCATAGCGGACAGGTAACTGAAAGAACTACAGGAAGGTTGAGGCTAGGGAGGTAAAGGTGGCGTGGGTCCCATGGGGCTGCTTGATATACCACTTAGCTGCAGAGCCAGTGAAGGTGCGTTGTAACAGACGGAGGCGGACAGAGTCATCCACTATGGAGTTGGAGGAACACCATAGATGGAAGGACATAATATGGTTCTAGGGGTCCTCACCTGCCTTGCCCTAAAACTTAGGGATGTCAGAGGGAAGTTTGGTGGGCATGTGAGGCCATGTAGGGTCGTGTCTGATAGGATCGTTAGTCAGTCTGGCTAGGTCAGGAAGGTTGAGGCTAGCCATGAATGGCAAACTAGTAGAAGGATGTGACATACTAGTGGGTGTGACCAAATTGGGGCCAATGCCCCCAAGTGGAGGGACTGGGTTCGGGATGTTTCCCCCAAGGGGGGGAATGAAGGTGGTATAGGATGGTCCTGCACCGCCAAGGGTAGCGTGAGTCACTGGTGGAGTGGTGATAGGTATGCTAGCTACTGGAATGGGTACGGTGACCGAAATGGTGGACGTGGCCCCCATCGAGGGCATACCCAAAATAGGTGTGGTCACTGGTGTAGTGGTGGATGTGCCACCAATGGTCCCTACAAAGAAAGGAGTGGAAGTCACGCCAGCCATGGGGCTATTAGGGGCAGTGTAAATGGGGTTCTCAGACTCTGCCTCAGAATCAGAGGTAAAGTAAGGGGCGTAAATATCTGGTGACAGAGTCCTATGCCGTTGACGAGTGGAGTCAAGTGACAAAGCTCGAGATCTATGATGAATGGTATCAAGTGATGATGATCTAAGTCTATGACGGGTGGTGTCAAGTGAACCGTGCTATGGGGGCTCGCCCTGGAGGCGCCGAGAATGTCTCGGGGACTCAATGGTGATAGATGGTGTCAAATATCTGGGGGTTGTGTTGAGTGAAAAACAACTCAAAAACCCTAATGCAACCGAGTGTGCAGAAGGAGAGCTCAAAAAATATGGCACTTAGGCCAACAACCAACTCAAAACACTCACTGTAACAGTTGTGCTATAATAAGTGGAGTATCAACAGAAATGGTCAGAATACCAACAAGCAGCAGGTTTCCTAGAAAATAAAAATAGTGGACTCACTAGACCAAAAGGAGGTAAGGGAGAATGCAAACACCTAACTAAATAGTATTCTAACTCAACTAGACATATCCTCTACAAGGTGATGAAATCCAAGTCAAACAATATGGATAGGAGAGCCAAGTGGCTAAAGATATCCCCCTACCGGGAGGGACACCGGGTAGTCAATCCTAGAAGAAAGGCAACTAAGATACCCCGTTCATGACACGTCCAGAAAAGGTGAATCTGCCATTTGGTCCTTTTACCGCAGTACCCCCATATAGGGATACCCCGAGAACTGCGAAAGGTAGCCTTCGGTTACTGAATGGATTGCGGTATTCCACTCAGGCCTCCGGAACCAGTCTGGCGACTTCAACCCTCCTAGGGGAGAGGCCCTCTGATAAACTGGTTGTGACAGTGCCAAAAAATACTAGGGGATTTTGGTTCCCTAATGGACAACAGCTATGTCTCAAGTGTAAGCAACCGAGGGGTGTTATTTGGATTCCTATCCCCCCGATCCTACCTAACTATAAAAATTCTTATGTGTTCCCCAAGTGGGGTTAGAATGTTGGTTGTGTTAAGTACTTTTTAAGGCTCACTTGAATTAGGTGACAGAGTGTGTGCTTGTGATATGATGATGAACCCAAGTAAAAAGTGCCACTAGGGTGGGCAACTTTCTAACTAGCAATAACAAGACAGAAATTAACCTTTGAAATGCACAATTTTCCTTTTTCAAATTAAAAATGCTGAAAATGTAAAAGGCTGTAAGGAAGGGTGGCTGTAGGTAGGACAGATGGCTGTGTGGGTGCAGAAAATAGTGCAGTAAAGTGCTGGGGTCAAAACAGAGAAAAATGTAGAAAACAGACCGTGGGTTTTTGGCAAATATGGGTGGTCGGACCGCGGAAAACAGCTAAACAGTCGCAGTCGGGTTGCGGGTTTTAGGCTGAAAAACGCAGTCGGGTCGCAGGAAAAACGTTGAAAGTCGCAGGCGGGTTGTGGGAAAATGGCTGAAAGCCGCAGGCGGGATGCAAGAAAGACGCCGAAAGGCGCCGGCGGGTCGCGGGAAAATGGCCAAAAGCCGCAGGCGAACGCCAAAAACAGGGTAATAGCCGTAGTCAGACCATCCCAAACAAGCTAATAGCCACAGTCGGATCGCAGTTAACAGACTGAAAACGGCCGGCAGGTCGCTGGAAACATTCTGAGAGTCGCAGTGGGATCGCAGGTAAGTGCCTGAAAGACGCGGTCGGAATGCAACTACAGGGGGTAAAAGATGCGATTTACAGCGGCTGAAAGGGACAGCCGAACAGAAAAAAATATTAAAAAATTGTAACCAGAAATTCAAACCTAGGGGAGTCGCCAAAACTGTAGCTAGGGTTTTCACCCTAGCTTGTGCAAATGAGCACCTACTAAGGAGAATGGACTCCTTAGTAGCAGTTCAATAAACAGTAAATTAAAATGCTAAAACAATATAAATTCTAAACTAGCATGAGCATTAAGAAACATAACAAAACATGGAATATAAATGATTTTCTTTGTATTAAAATTTTACCTTCAATGTGAAGGTTGGTGAAGTTGTTGCAATGATCCAAGAGGGTTGCTCCAAGCTCTAGCTTTGCTCCTTCTCTTTCTCCAATGGTGGAAATGGGCCAAAAGGGGCTCTCAAAGGTGAAAGTAGCTCAAGGGTGAGCTAGGGTTTCAAGAGAGATTTTGGCAGAGTAAGGGTATACTTGATTGTGGATATGAAATGAGGGGTCCCCATCACCTATTTATAGGTTTTTGGTGGTGGAGTGCTGGCCCATGGTTTTGGGAACCATATGGTTTAGGTCAGCTGTATAGGGTTTTTTCCTCCTTTTTCCTCTTTTTCCTCCTTTTTTTATATTTTTTATTCCCTTTTTAGAGGGTTTTTGCTATTTTGGAGGAATTTTGGATATTTTTGGAGGGAAAAGGGGTTTTTTAGCCTTTTTGAGGCTTTTTTGATGGTTTTGTGGCCTTTTGGAGGCTTTTTAATGGGATTTGAGGGTTTTGAAGGCAAATATGGTAGGAAATATGGACAAATGAGTCATGCAATGGGGTAGATGAGGTAGTGAGCACTTTTTGGGTGTTAACAAGTAGAAAAGATGGCTTGATCCTTAGCCATATGATAAGATGCTCCAGAATCAATGAGCCATTCATTTGAAGTAGAAGAAGAAGATGCATTATAAGAATAACCAGAAGCACAAAGTGCATGTCCATGAGAGGAAGATTCTAAAGGCGAATCTAGGCTGATGTGGTGCTTCTTCATTGCTGCTTCCAAGGCTTCCATCTTCTTGAGACACTTAGATTCATCATGTTTATCTTTCCCGCAATAGTTGCAATGATGCTCAGTCTTCTTGCCTTTTGGCTTGGATCCTTTGTCATTTTTTAAAGAAGGGGCTGACTGAGAGGGTTTTGGACCTTTGTTTGACTTATTATTGCAAAAATTTTGTTTCTTGGGAGGCTTGGACTTTTCTTTCTGTTGGGACAATAAGGCTTTCCAAGATGTATCTACATTGTTGATTATTCCAAGATGAATGAGTTTATCTTTCTCTCTAATCAAGGAATCACAAAAGGATTCAAGACTAGGCTCTTGATAGCTAGCTGCATTCAAGGATTCTTTCATGGAGTAAAATGTAGATACAAAAACAGAATATGTAGGTCTAAGTTTGGAAAGAATATGATAAATTCATTGTTTGTCTTTCCTCTTAATCTTACATTCTGCACATAAGAGTTTAAGAGTTTTGTACTTAGATAAATAATCTTGAATGCATGAAAAGTCACTTGGATTTAAAGAAATCAACTCATTTTCGAGTTGGTGACCTCGAATTTCATTGTGTTTACCAAACACAGATTCCAACTTGTCCCAAGCAACATCAGGTTCATCAATTCAAGATATGTGGAATCGCAAATCAGTAGAGATTGACATCCCAATCAATCCATGAGCTTCATCGCATCTATTTTCCCATTTTATTTTCTTATCATCATCAGTGGGTTTGGTTTGTTTCCCTGAGGTAATTCTGAAAAGTCCCCTACTTCATAGAACATCCTCCATACGAGATTTCCATGAGAAATAGTTGGAACTGTTAAGTAGAATATCACAAGGGGCAGCCATATTTGTAAATTAATGGCTATAAAAGCAGAAACCAATAGTCTAGATGTGAAGAGCTCGAAAAAAATAGGCGGTTTAAAAAAAAAAACAGTGAAAACAGACTCTGTATGATGAAGTTATGCTTGAACAAAGAAACTGTTGAAGATGTCCCCAATAGTGACGTGGTAGCTATAGAATGTCCAGCATAAAAAAGAACCCCCCTCTTTCCAAGATGAACCTTTTGACAATCACTTTACAAGAAAGTTGCTTTAAGTGAACCACTTTTGTAAATTAAGTGATTTCACTTTTACAATGATATTACTTTTAAATAGTGCAACAATAAAAAAAACTTAAGTGACTCACTTGTATTTTTACTTTTTATTATTTAAATGAGATGCACTTTTACAATAAAGTAACTTGAAAATAGAAATTGCATGCACTTTTTCTTTTAAAAGTAACTTCCTAAGACTGGAACTCAAGAGTTATTAAGGAATAAAGCAACTTTGAACCAAGTGAGCTAGATTAAAAGGTATGTAAAATATGGGAATGAGGAAGGGGTTTTTTTTTTTTTTTTTACTCTTCTTGCTCGATTTGCGTGCTTTCCCTTTTTCCTGCAAAACACACCACAAATCGAAAGAAAAAAAAAATTCCACACTTGTGGAGTTAGATCTCGTTAGCTTGCTCGGAAAGTCTACGTTTTCTCTCTGTTTCTGATTTGTCGAGATCGCGCAAGGTGCACGGCAAAGAGCATACGCAGCCGAGAAAACCCTTTCCCTTTCTGTTTCTGATTTGCCAAGATCGCTCAAGGTGCACGGCAAAGAGCATACGCAGACGGGAAAGCAACAATCTGAACCAAAAAAATCTAACAGTAAAAAAATGATAAAATATGAGATTTGTTTTCTTTTAAAAAACAGAAAATAAAAAAATGCGTCACTATAACATTATACCTTCAGATCTGATGAAATACGCGTTTCTGGAGCAACTGGGAACCATTTTCGATCAAACAAAAACTATTCCCCAATGGAAACGATGCTCCGGACGCAATGGAACACCTCCCACAACCCAGAAATGCATAGAAATACCAGAACCAAAAACCCTTTCGAGTTTCGGCAACAACAGTTCAAGATCTAGATCATAACCGAAAGCGACTCTTCATAAAAGCTATGATACCATGTTCGGGTACACAGGGTACTAACAAAGGACCGAACACAAAGAGAAACCATTTCACACAAATAGATCACAGATCAACACACCGATGTTTTGACGTGATTTAAACCCTCTTGAGGGAAACACTCCACGGCCCCGACCAAATAGCTTCTACGGGACAATTTATTATGCAAAGAAATAAAGTTACAAATGAGCTTCTCATAATCGATCAACTAAACAATGACCCTCCATGCTCTTTAAATAGAGATCATGGACCAATCGGGCGTTAAGCCATGGATCAAGGTTAGGTTTGATCTAAGAGAAGTTGAGCCGTCGGATCACTCTATGTCGGGAACATATCGTGACCGTCGGATTAAGTATTTACAAATGCATACTAATGCATACTAAAAAAACACACTATCCCTAATAGATATATTACACAAGTTGATCTTAACTAACTCCTAAGTGTCTAAATATCCTAACATTTATTTTGTTGAGTCTAGAAAGCCATAGGATTGTTTGATTTTGTTTTCAAAAAAATTTTAAACACATCATTTTATCAATATTCTTCAAAGTGGCTAATATTCTGACCCGCCAGTCACGGCGGCATAGAGGTGAGTCACCAAAAATTTAAGTCCCCGCTACATTGTGGAGACGACTACAAAATACAAGACACTTTGACTTTGAAACTAACATACTTCTAACTTCAATTATCAATAGTAGAGAAGAAACGCATCAAACAAATACTGCAACACCACCTATCAAGGAGAACACATAAACTGTTGATCCTCTTGCTCCATTTGAAATTGAAACATTAGAAGACAACTCTACAAATCCCATAAATCCACCTTTGACAAATCTTTCATACCTAGTGGTAATTCACATCAGTGAACCATTGAACACCATCAATCCTCTTTTGGCACATTTGATACACATGCAAAATTCAACATCTAACCCCATGGCTTCATCAGGACCACAAGGGACCCCATCACCACAACCCCAAACGGTTGTTGTAGGTAGCAATACGTCCAATATTCCTATGGCTTCACCAGGAGCTCAAGGAACCACATCAGCACCATCTCAAATGAGTGATGGAGGTAACAATACTTCCAATATCCCCGTGGCTTCATCAGGACCACAAGGGACAACATCATCACAACCTCAAACGGTTGTTGGAGGTAGAAATAATTCCAATTTGACCTCTATCACCATCCCAACAGTTAGTTTACCTACTTCTAACATAAGTTCAACTAGCACTTCACTGCCAGTTGGTATAGTTTCGGATCCCAATCCCGGAAGTACATCCACTTTACCTGCAGGAATCCCTACTGGAGGGAATGCCTTACCAAACTTGGGTTTCCCATATGGTTTGGCTACTCAAGGTCAAAACAATCTAGGAGTAAATAAAAATCCTATTGGCATACTAAACAGTCTTCCAAGTTCTACACATGGGGGGAATCCTTCATTTTGGAACCTCAATATCCCTAGTGGAATTAATGGACCATGGAAAAATAATGCTAATTGGGGTAATACTCCACAAGTTGGTGGAAATACCTCGGGAAACCATTATCTAAACTTTCCTAACATAAATCCTAGAGGCAATTCCATACCCCCAACAAGTAGCACACCAGGAGGTAACCCATCCACCAATCCTATTCCACCATGGAGTTGGCAGGTTCTAGGAAGTACCCCATCTTCTTGGGAACCACCCCCGCAAGGTGGCAATCAACCTTGGAATGCATCTCCAAACCAAGGAAACAATCAATGGAGTGGTCAAATTCTGACAAATAACCAATCTAATTGGGGTCCACCCCCGCAAGGGGGAAATCCACCCATGAATCCCAACCAACAATGGAGTGGTAATGTTCCACCAAGTAACCAATCTCAATGGAACATACCCCTGCAAGGGGGAAATCCACCCATTAATCCTATGCCACAATGGAGTGGAAATGTTCCACCAAATAACCAACCTCAATAGAACATACCTTCGTAAGGGGGCAATCCATACATGTATCCTATCCCACAATGGAATGGACAATATTCAGGAAATAACCCATCTTTTTGGATGCAATCTCTACAAGGAGGTAATCCATCATAGAATAACTTTCAAGCCCAAGGACCACAATAATGGAGCCATCAAGCTTCACCTGGATATCAAACGTTTGCTTTGGCATCATCCAAGTCACCATTTTTAGCCACATTGAACCTACCGTATTTATCTTGGAAGACTAATGACCCTGTTCTTCATTTGAATGGGTGGCCAACCATACCAACCAAACTACTCTCAGACATACCCAATTTTGACGAAAAACCAAGGGAAGATCCATCAAATCATGTGATGACATTCCATCTATGGTGTTCATCCAATTCCTTAGATGATGATAGTATTAGGTTGAGGTTGTTTCAGCGGACCCTAACAGGAAATGATGTGAAATGGTACATTGAGTTTCCCCGCAATACATTCATAGAATTTTCATCTTTAGCTATGGCATTTTTGACACATTTTCAATTATCTATCCGCTATGAGACGTGAACCGAACTTTTTACTTCACTTAGGCAATCCACCGCTACTCACATCTCGAATCATATCCACGAGTGGAGGAGACGTCGAAGGCTTATAAAAGCTGAAATCCCTAATCAATTCTTAGCAGATTGGTTTATCAAATCACTATTGCCTACTCTTGCCAAAGATGTAGCCATGTTAGGAGCCATGACTGAAGAGCAACTCATTCAGAGTGCTCACCATATGGATTTAGTATATTCCCAATCGGGCACACTTTATGACTTAATACCCCATGCTGTAAGACCTTCCTGCGATCCAGCTAGGCCTCCAAAAGGACCTCATACTGATGGTGTGATTGGATCCATTAACCAAGTTGAATAGATTACCCAACAATTGGGACAAATGTCAGTTCAAAATCAACAACCCACAGCTAGCCAAGCAACTCAGCAATCTACCACTCCTGCCCAAACTTCCGAAGTCCTTATGGTTCAATCTGCAGACCCAGAAGAAAAAAAGAAGAAGCAAAAGAAGAAACCTAATGCTAACCCTAGGACAGGAGATGCACCTAAGGCGAATAATCCCACTGGAGGAAATCAAGAAAATAGGAAAAACAAGTACCCTTGCAAAAATTTCCAAGACGATCATCCTACTCATCTTTGTCCTCATATGGATGATATTCATCGCATGTTGGCACAACGAGGAGGGAAACAACCACAACCTGCTATCCTAACTCAACCCTTCCCCCAACAACAATAGATGGTTGTTGCGGCTCCAACGACTCCACCAAGAGGAAACCAGACAAACCCCCCACCAGGGGGCAATCCACCCAACGCTAATATCTTCACTATTGGTGAACATGACATTCATATCCAAACAAGGGCTCGTTCTTATGATATACCTTCAAAAGATGTGGAAACAACTGGATCTAATCCTAGTGGTTTTCTAAATATTGAAAAACCAACCATAGACATGGTGCATCGACCTCCAAAAGGGGTCCTCCGCAAAACAACACACAACCCCAATGCGCGAGCTGCTCAAAACTACAATGTGGTTGAATATTTAGCTCAAGCTCCTTGTGCAATGTCTACCTTGGAGGTGTTGCAAAGTTATTGATCCGGATTTATGTGGGAACGAAACAAAAGATAGCATATACAGAATCATCTACAGAGATATATTGCAAATAACACAGTAATACAGTAAACACATATTCTATTAAATGGCGGAAATAGAACAGACTGTAAAATACAATAGCTAGAATGGTGGTAGCTATCTCTGAGAAGAGATGTGGCCGCTATTCTCATTCGTGCCAAGATGAATACAAAGAGAGGCCGAAAGGGCCTATTTATCATAAGCATGAGGGAAAGAATCCAAAAACCTAACCCTAGAAGATGAACCGTCATAAAGTTTGCGGCCCCAAGGTGGTTAGTTGAACAGTCAACTTCCCGGGGTCATAACTTTTGCATACGATCTCCGTTTAGGGCGCTCGGTAGCCCATTGGAAAGGTCTAACCGAGATTTACAACTTTCGACTAGCCTCAAATGTATGTCGTTGGCAACCATTTGGTCCCCCAACTCGCCAAAAAATGTCGTTTAAGGCCTCAAAATGGCTCCGGAAGTTCAGGACCCGAAAAACTGCTAAAAATAGTAATTTACCAAAATTGCCAGAAGACTGTTTTGAGACAGTTGGAAGAGGTGGGCCGCCACCGATATCCACCTGGATCAGTTATCCCACTCAATGGAAAGCACTATTGTCTGCTATCAGTGCTATTGATCCATCAGACACTAATTTGATCACATTTGACTTAGAACAGCCCACATGTAGGCTTCCCTCACAAATTGCTTTCCAAGTTAAGGTAAATTCACATGGTAAAAACATTTTTCGAACCATTGTGGATGAAGGAGCCTCCACTTGTGTCATGTCACTAGCTTGTTGGAAAGCTTTGGGATCACCCACCTTAGTACCATCCCACACAATTCTCAAGGCATTTGATGGACATTCGTTCCCACCTCATGGACTTATCTTGGCTTGCCCAGTTGAACTAGGGGGAAAAATAGTTCAAGTAGATGTTGAGGTAGTGGATGCACCCATAGACTACAATTTTCTATTGGGACGCAGTTGGATTCATAAGATGACGGCTGTAGTATCTTCTGTATTCTGAGTCATTCGGTTCCCCCACCAAGGGAAGATTGTAACAATCGATCAACTAGATTACTGCACACCTGAAACTGGTATCCACTCTAATGTACCCTTTGTAGGGGATTCAACGATAGTGCTTCAGGAGATTGGGGTAGGAATGTTTAAAGACTCATCCCTTTTGGGACCTTTTCCACTTCCACCACCAATATTGACCTTTAACACTGCTCCGATTTTCACCATTACATCGGAAGTATACTTTCCATTAAGAGTTTTCTCTAATTCCATTTCGGAGGTTGGTTCCACCTCATCGGTTGGAACCTCCAAGGAAAACACCTTAGATGAAAATAAAGATGGAAAGACACATACTTCTACACACCATGAGGAAATGGAGAGTAGTGTTCCCTTTTCTGTCGTAGAGCTCGCTTATCATGCTATTCAAATGACTTCGGCAGAACCGGATCAAAACCCTCCCAAGATGGAGGAATATGATCCCTATATTTCACGTGTTTGGGCCTTGAACTCTCAAAGTAACCATGATATCCTAGATCAAAATTTCTCTTCAGATGAATCCATCTTAGAGGTTATGAACATGTCAGAACGACCCTGGGAGGATATGCATCACAAATCCTCGTTTCTTCCTAAGATCGACTCATTAGAAGTTAAACCTGAAAATTTTTACTTCGATGATGACAACAGTAAGTACCAATGCCCTATCCGAATCTACTATGTGAATTCAGAAGGAAATTTGGTGAACATTTCGAAAACCATCCAAATTGATATCTATCAAACCTGGCATCGTTGAGTACATCAACATAGGTGCGTATTGTTCTCCTGAGGAAATAAAATTTTACACTGCTTTATTTAAAAAGTTCTGTGATGTATTTGCATGGTCTTATGAAGAAATGCCAGGCATCGATCCCAGTATCGTAGACCGTGAGATCAAAACCTACCCTAATGCCAAACCTATGCGACAAAAACTACGTTCGGTCAACCCTAAAAAGTATGCCACCATTAAAGCCGAGGTCGAAAAGCTTTTAAAATATGGACTCATCTATCCTGTTCCTTTGACTGACTAGGTATCCAATCCAGTTCCGGTTAACAAAAAACAGGGAACTATCCGGGTTTGTACTGATTTTAGAGATCTGAACTTAGCTTGTCCCAAATATAACTATCCCACAACCTTCATTGATCAGATCATTGATGAATGTGCCGGGAATGAAATATTCTCGTTTATGGATGGCTTCTCCGGTTACAACCAAATCCATATAAAATAGGAATACCAACATAAAACAACTTTTATATGCCCTTAGGGGACCTTCGCTTATAGGAAAATGCCATTTGGCCTTAAAAACACTGGGGATACCTTTCAAAGAGTGATGTCATATGCATTTCACAATATTAAAGATATCGTTGAAGTTTACCTTGATGATTTGGCAACTAAATCTAAAAAGAGAGCTGAACATGGTGCACATTTACAGGCCATCTTTGAGCATTGCCGCAAGTACAACATAATTTAGGTTAAATCCACATAAATGCATGTTTTGTGTGGAATATGGGAGGTTACTTGGGTTCGTAGTATCCCAAAAATGTATCATGGTTGATCCCATCAGGGTTGAGGCAAAACTTCAGTTTCCTTCCCCGAAAAAAATCACTCAACTTCAAAGCCTTCAAGGGAAAGCGAACTACTTGAGGAGATTTGTCGAGAATTTTGCTGAAAAAGCTAAAGGTTTCATGCGTCTCTTAAAACAAGATGCAATATTCATATGGGATGACCAAGCTCAACATTCATTTGATGAAATAAATAAAGCTTTGGTCTCTGCCCCAGTGCTTATTCCACCAAACTACAATCGAGACATTCTGTTGTATTTGGCTGCATGTCCTTCCACAATTGGAATAGTCTTAGCACATGAAGATGAATCATATCAAGAACATGTTATTTACTATCTTAGTAAGGTCCTTGCAGGACCCAAATTGAGGTATTCCCAGGTTGAGAAGTTGGCCTTGGAAACAGTCCATGCTGTACAATGACTTAGACATTACATACTTCCAAGGAAAACAACCATAGTGGCTTAAATGAACCCCATGAGACACATTCTATCCTACCATGTCATTGGTGGAAAATACTCAAAATGGATAGTAATTTTACAAGAATTTTACCTCGAATTCAAAAACGCTAAAGCGAAGAAGTTGTTAGCATTTGTTGAATTAATGTCTGAGTTACCCATAGAGAAGGAGGGTACTATATCTGTTGAAACTTGGGAAGATGAACATGTATTCCTCATTGCACCTTCTGATCCTTGTTACCGGACAATCCACTCGAGCGGACGCGAGCAGGATCTCCCTAGCTCAATGTGAGTCTAGAACAAATAAAATAGACTACAAGTGAATTTCCTAGATCTACTTAAGGACCAAGTACTAGATGTCTTACCTTTCTATTATGCAATCCTTTCTCCTGAATGTTTCTCCATGTCCCGCGATCGTCAGATACAAGTTGCAAGACCTGTCAAGACACACAAACAAGAGAAACGAGTAAAGAGCATCTATACAATAAGCGATCTAAGTAAACAGTTAAGCAGGTAAACTACACAATATCATTATGCATGAGAACAATATTGGTGGAAAGAATTTGCATTACTGTAAATAGAGGAGTACATGATAGAGATATAGAACTACAACCAAAGACTTAACACAATAGCCCTGTTGGTCTCCTATTATTAGCTGTCCAACACATCACTTTGTAGCATAACACTTATAAAACCACCTGATAAGTTAGTTTTATTAATGTTTATTTGTGTATGGTCATGCTTTTGTGGAGACCAACGTGGACAAAGGTTTGGTAAGTGATTTTTCGTTATTTATTTCTTACTTTACATTATTTTATGCATACATTGGGTTTTTAAATATCCATATGAATATCCGGTCAACTGATGGGTAATTGTTTTCTTTATGCAGGGGTTTCGGTGCTCCAGGGTAGGTTCATGCTAGCTACACCAGCGATTCAGGGGCTTCGATCCACATTTGGGGTGTCTTTTGAACTTCCATTGTCTTCTAGATATCTATGCAGATTTTCCAGGTGTTGTTTTGGAGATGATCTTTGATCAAGCAGCTGTTATCCTCCATTTTTAGCAGTGTATGGATCTCAAGCAATCTGGCAATGTCATTTCCGTCCTTGATCAGGACCCTGATTTCGGGCTCAATTTATGAACAAACGGTTGGGAATTTTTCAAAACGGTTCGAAACCCACTTCAAAAATGGCCCCATTTACCCCTAACCGCGGGCCGTTTTCAGAATTTCTGAACAGATGTGGAGAAATCGCTTCCGGAACAGACGTGGTTTTGCCAGATTTTGTGTTGGCCGTTTTCTGGGTAGTTGCTCAAATCTCTGCATTCTGGGATGGATCCTGTCCATCTATTCATGTATAAATAAATCTTAAGGAGAGGATACTCGGGGGGGAAGACTGTAATACTCCATTTTATTAATACAACCAGCGTTTGCTCCCTTTAAGTTTTCGATTTAGAGCTGGAAGGCGTTGAGGGAGGGCCCCCTTCAACACCAACCTTTGGTATTTCGCATTCTGTATTTTGCAATAGAGGATAACGTTTTTCTTCCTTTGATACTGTTCTATAGATGCTAATGGTTTTATTCATATGCATGTCTGCAGATTCTTAGTCATTTGCAATTGATTTAGCTTGCTGAATAGATTCAGGAATAGTTTGTATTTAATGCCCCTTTCTGGTTTTCAGCGTGGATTGTGTATTAACGGCTATGATTATTGTTTAGAGTTCTTGTATTTATAAATCGTGTGATGGTTCAATTCAAGCTTTACTTTGTGAAGAATTATAAGTAGACTGAGCTTTCACATTGTCTTCATTGCCAGCATATAGTGATAAATGAATAGCTGCAGGATTGGTTTAAACTCCCCTTATTCACAGGACTGTAAAATAGATTAAGGAATGGTGTGGGTTTAATTATTTTCTTCGATTTCCAGTATGGAGTGTAGTATTGGCAATTTGGTTAATAAAATCGACTTTAGCTGTTGAAGATCTTTTTTGCTGCAGCGTGATTGATGAATAGTTCACCCTTTTCACTTTCAAGTTTGAAGAGCTGTAGGATATCTTGTTGAAATGGAACAGCACTTGTAATATTTTGCAGAGAGGGTTTGAAGATTGGAATCTAGAGAGCAGATAGAGCTTTGTTAATAATCTTTTAAACAAGTGATTAAGTAGGAAGAAATCAGGCTTCTTGAGTTTGGAGAGGAACCCTAGTTTATAATATTGCTTTCTTGAAGCAACATCAGCTCCACAGTGTGCATATGCAAACCAGACTTAGCAAATATTTCTCACACAGCCTAATAATAATTAATGAGTATTGTTTGAATGGCCTTGGTACTTTCCTGTGTGCATTAGTGTGCATAAATAAAACAGAGTATATTTAAATAACAATAACCAGCCAAGCTTCATTATAATAGGCTGTGTGTTGACCATTTAAAGTCAAGAGATCATAGGTGTTACTCTGGCAATAATTTTAGAAGTATTAGTGTGGAGTGAAGCATTAGATCTCGTAGGATTATAGTGGAGTTTTCAGGTCAATAGATCATAGTTATTGTGAAACTTATTAAGCTCTTTCATTTGTAGAATAGATTATCAGCACTGTAGCTGAGTGTGGATTGTTGAGTGTTTAAGGGATTGCTGTAGGGTTTGTTTAATTTATCAGTAGATTGTTCTTTTGAAGCATTGCTGTAGGTGGAATTTCTCTGAAATATTAGGGTTGTTTTAAAACTATCTTGCCTGCACATATAGTGTAGCAGCTCAAAGTTTACGATTGCCCGGTTGATAATTAAATGGAGGTTAATTAAGTAACATTAATATTGACCAACATTTTGGCGCCGTTGCCGGGGAGTTGCTCCAAGGTAAGCTGGTATTTTGCTCATTTTTCTACGAATTTGTTCCGGTAGATAGGTTTCCTGTTACATTACACAACAAGGTGGAGGGGAAACGTTAAGACGCAAAGACGACTTCACTATGGGATTCCCATGGTGTAACAGCCTGCCGCATCCACTTTAGTGGGTTGCCCCAAACCCTTGTTGTTTCCTTCTTGCAAGCATGTTTTTTTTTTTTGTATGTTTGATTTATTTTGCTGCAAAAGTGTGTTTACCTTTCCTGTAAGGCGTGTTTACTTTCTTGCAATTTAATTTCATGCAAGTGTGTTTTTCTTTTTGCAAGTTTGGGTGTGTTTACTTTCTGCAATTTAATTTCAAGAGTGTTTCATTTTATGCAAGAGCAGCGTGTAGTCTTGATTAGAATCATTTAAAACACATCTAAATCAAATAAAAATAAAAAATTGGGTGCTGTAAGAGCCCCAGACATTGATCCTTGTGCGAAACATGAACAAAACAACTGACAGAAATGGATACAGAAGTAACCATCAATTTGGAAAAACTTTCTCAAATCCTAGCTGCAGTTGGGAGTTCTTCTTATCAGGTAGAACATATACTAACAGCAGTTAAGAGTTTATCTACCTCTCCTGACATAACAAATGAACCAAAGTCCCAAGAGCCACAAAAAGACATTCCTTGCCAAATTGCAGAGGAAATTGACAACTTGGGTGTTACATTGGATGGAAAGCAGCTGAAAATTGAGGAGGTATTAGCAGATCCTCTATGTACTTCCGAAAGCAATCAATCAGAAGAAGGGGATCTACATGATATGATGAAGGAAGGTGAGTACCAGGACTACTTCGAAAGTTGGTTCCAAGAGGCAACCAGACTACAACACCATTTCCTCCTTCAACACCTTTTGTTGCAGAAGCAAGTAAGTCAGTTGGTTCTCCTTATCCAGGTAATCATTGCAATAACTTTTTCGTATATGGATAAAGGTATATTTTTAATTTTACTTCGCACTTGGTTACATTGGAAGAATTCCTATACTTGAATAGATATGTTTTCTTTCTTCTTAGGTCGAATAGGAAAATATGTATATAAATAAAAAGTTGCATGTTTAGTTTAGAAATTAATGCAACTTCGTTGTTTTTCTTTCTTTTCAATAAAATGATAAGATCTTTAACCAGAATTTCGACCTTCTCTCCAGTCCATACTTTCAGAAAATTTATTATAACAGCAGCCCATAGCAAGAAAAAATGCCAGAAGGTAATATGAAATTGTGACTGTTGTTTTTTTTATAATGATTCTGTAAACATAAGACCAATTGGTAAACAGGTTGCATTTGTGGTAATGGATATTGGTTAAAGATATATCACAAACCCATTTCTAATTAAGAGTTCATTCATACCATGAGTCATCAATCTGGGCTAGAGTTGGTAGGTGAAGAAATGACTTCTTCATCCCCTACTCTCTCACAGTGATATTCAATGAAATTGTTTTTTTGTATATATGTACAGGAATTTGTTTTAGTAGGTCTCTTTTTGAAGGATGCAGATATTCTTTTCAGTAAGGCTCAGAATGTTTTGAAAACCTAAGAGAAGTCTTTTTGTCACTACCCCTATTTCAGCCTTTGATTATTTTTGCAAAGCATTTTTTAAGGATTGTGTTAATTTGGGTTAATTTCTGAGTTTCACTGATTGATTGGAATGCCTGTATCAAATAAATAAGATGTGTGTTGCTAGGGTTTTCAGATCTGTCCTCGTTATTCATATGAATACTTATTCACCTGGCATTGTCTCCATCAGTGATTTAAGGGGTTTTTGCTTATGAACTTATGGGTTACTAGGACCATTTGACTTGGTTTCACACTAGATGGAGCGAGGGAATTGTTTTTAGTAACAGCTATGGGCATGAAATTATTTTCAAGACAGGCATCATTTTGAAAAAGGTATCCAGGACTGGGCAGTTTGGGGGTTATTATCTATTGGCTGTTATAATACTAAATACATATATATACATTGTTGCACAGCCACTTTATGACTTTCACTTTCTACAGTTGCAAAGGTTAGTTGTTCATCTGGGCAAATTTTTACAGGCATGTACAAAGAATACTCTTCCAATTCTGGTACCATCCCACTCCTAGACGGTTTTCAGAGCAGCTCCCCCACTCATCTATGCTTAAGCAAATCATAAATTTTATCTTTAAGGTGAAATTGGGACAAGAGCCTTTGATAGAAAATGGGTGCAAGAGGTTAACCCGCCGGGATACTGAACAGGTCCGCTGGCAGCGGGTACCGACCTGTGGTATAAACAGGCAAACCCATCAGGGTGCTGAACAGGCCTGTTGGCAATGGGGCATCTGCCTGGGGAAGAAGCTTCTTAGATGTTACAGTTACCCCACCGGAGTACTGAACAGGCTTGCTGGCAGTGGGTTCTGACTCTAATATCTTCTTTAACAGCCTCATCTATACTTGTCTGTATGAACAATGTACCTATGTAAAGGTAAAAGAGAGGCCATAAGGGTGGTTAATTAAAATTTAATAAACTCATTGAAAAAGTTAATTGATAGCCAGTTGATAATCATCTCCAGCTGTTCTGCATTTTGGGTTACCTGATTCTAGTAAAAAAGGTTTATGCCTGATATTTTCTAAGTCTTGAACATAGCTGAAGATTTCGGTACAGTTTTTGGCACTACTCAAACTATCCTGTGTGAAGCTGGGTCAAAGAGGACCACTATCCCATTAGCTTCTGTTAGTATTCCTCTTGCCTTGTGGTACATGTCCTAGTGGAAAAAGTTCTGTATGAATGACAAGAATGAAGTTTGCATTTATGATTGTTTGAGAGTCATAGTCACATAGAAGCAAGGGTGATTGATTGAGGTCTGCGTTCCTGATTGTTTGTTTTGTATTTTTAATAGAAATTGATTTCATGGCATAATTTGGTTTCTTGTGTGATTAGGAGCAGCAGTAAGCTGGAAATGAGGTAATTATGCTATAAACTGTTTTGGTCAAACCAATTTTAATTCAGTTTATTTGTTTATTAACTCATTTGAGTGTTGCATATTGGGAAAGTTAATGGTTTAACATCACTGTGTGAGTGCCTTTACTCGAATAGTACAGTTGCTGCTCAAGATGTTGGTAATTACTACTAGGCTGGTAACTTTTGTTTATTTTTATCAATTAGAAAGCACTGCTGTATTTTACATTGGCTGAAGTACTGGATTAAATGCTGAATGAAGTACCGGAATATAAATTTTTTGCAAATTGACATGGCAAAGGTAAGAAATGTTGATAAAGGTAATGCACATGGCATGATTGGGTAAGTTTTAATTGCTATGTATTGAGGTTTATGGTTATAATTAAATGCTTTTGCCATTACTAAAAAAGTTGATGAGCTATGAACTACCATAATAACTTTGGCATTCATTTAATTGATACATCACGGTTTTCCTTTCATATTGTTAATTTGGACAATGTTTCATCCTTTATTATTGATTGGCAACCTGTAATAAAAATCATAACCTTGTTTTATTGCAATTGGGGTTTTTTAGGTGTGATGAGGTTAGCTGTTCCAATTCAGCTAATTTATGGAGACTCCTTGATAGTTATTTCATGACTCAATCGACTGTTGGCATTTGATGTTATTTTCTGATGCCTTGGTGCAAAGATATACGATATTTGATCCACATGGCTCCTCAAGTGATTTTCAATCACGTTTTCTGGGAGCATAATTCTCTAGTAGCTGGACTTTCCAAGAAGGCCCTGAATTTGGATTTGGGCCATGGTTACTTCTTTGAGTTTTTGGATGGCAAGGCCATTAATGAGGGCTACTTTCTTCTATTTTAGATGCTGAGTTTCTCAGCTTTGTGCCATCAGCTTTATGTATTTTTCTCATGATCTGTTTTGGATTAAGTCCTTCTGCTAGCAAGTTTTGCTCCTGGAACACTTGATTGTTGATCACCACCGATGTTCATCAGCATATCTGACCTGCTAAATGCGGGAATGATGAGTAAAGTCTGCAAAATCAGACTTTAATTCTATCAGACTTTACTTCGAGTTTCAATTCGTGTTGTATGAGGTTTTCTTGCATAGGGACATGCAAGATCTTTGGGTTGGGGGAGATGTTGGTCTCCTATTATTAGCTGTCCAACACATCACTTTGTAGCATAACACTTATAAAACCACCTGATAAGTTAGTTTTATTAATGTTTATTTGTGTATGGTCATGCTTTTGTGGAGACCAACGTGGACAAAGGTTTGGTAAGTGATTTTTCGTTATTTATTTCTTACTTTACATTATTTTATGCATACATTGGGTTTTTAAATATCCATATGAATATCCGGTCAACTGATGGGTAATTGTTTTCTTTATGCAGGGGTTTCGGTGCTCCAGGGTAGGTTCATGCTAGCTACACCAGCGATTCAGGGGCTTCGATCCACATTTGGGGTGTCTTTTGAACTTCCATTGTCTTCTAGATATCTATGCAGATTTTCCAGGTGTTGTTTTGGAGATGATCTTTGATCAAGCAGCTGTTATCCTCCATTTTTAGCAGTGTATGGATCTCAAGCAATCTGGCAATGTCATTTCCGTCCTTGATCAGGACCCTGATTTCGGGCTCAATTTCTGAACAAACGGTTGGGAAGTTTTCAAAACGGTTCGAAACCCACTTCACAAATGGCCCCATTTACCCCTAACCGCGGGCCGTTTTCAGAATTTCTGAACAGATGTGGAGAAATCGCTTCCGGAACAGACGTGGTTTTGCCAGATTTTGTGTTGGCCGTTTTCTGGGTAGTTGCTCAAATCTCTGCATTCTGGGATGGATCCTGTCCATCTATTCATGTATAAATAAATCTTAAGGAGAGGATACTCGGGGGGGAAGACTGTAATACTCCATTTTATTAATACAACCAGCGTTTGCTCCCTTTAAGTTTTCGATTTAGAGCTGGAAGGCGTTGAGGGAGGGCCCCCTTCAACACCAACCTTTGGTATTTCGCATTCTGTATTTTGCAATAGAGGATAACGTTTTTCTTCCTTTGATACTGTTCTATAGATGCTAATGGTTTTATTCATATGCATGTCTGCAGATTCTTAGTCATTTGCAATTGATTTAGCTTGCTGAATAGATTCAGGAATAGTTTGTATTTAATGCCCCTTTCTGGTTTTCAGCGTGGATTGTGTATTAACGGCTATGATTATTGTTTAGAGTTCTTGTATTTATAAATCGTGTGATGGTTCAATTCAAGCTTTACTTTGTGAAGAATTATAAGTAGACTGAGCTTTCACATTGTCTTCATTGCCAGCATATAGTGATAAATGAATAGCTGCAGGATTGGTTTAAACTCCCCTTATTCACAGGACTGTAAAATAGATTAAGGAATGGTGTGGGTTTAATTATTTTCTTCGATTTCCAGTATGGAGTGTAGTATTGGCAATTTGGTTAATAAAATCGACTTTAGCTGTTGAAGATCTTTTTTGCTGCAGCGTGATTGATGAATAGTTCACCCTTTTCACTTTCAAGTTTGAAGAGCTGTAGGATATCTTGTTGAAATGGAACAGCACTTGTAATATTTTGCAGAGAGGGTTTGAAGATTGGAATCTAGAGAGCAGATAGAGCTTTGTTAATAATCTTTTAAACAAGTGATTAAGTAGGAAGAAATCAGGCTTCTTGAGTTTGGAGAGGAACCCTAGTTTATAATATTGCTTTCTTGAAGCAACATCAGCTCCACAGTGTGCATATGCAAACCAGACTTAGCAAATATTTCTCACACAGCCTAATAATAATTAATGAGTATTGTTTGAATGGCCTTGGTACTTTCCTGTGTGCATTAGTGTGCATAAATAAAACAGAGTATATTTAAATAACAATAACCAGCCAAGCTTCATTATAATAGGCTGTGTGTTGACCATTTAAAGTCAAGAGATCATAGGTGTTACTCTGGCAATAATTTTAGAAGTATTAGTGTGGAGTGAAGCATTAGATCTCGTAGGATTATAGTGGAGTTTTCAGGTCAATAGATCATAGTTATTGTGAAACTTATTAAGCTCTTTCATTTGTAGAATAGATTATCAGCACTGTAGCTGAGTGTGGATTGTTGAGTGTTTAAGGGATTGCTGTAGGGTTTGTTTAATTTATCAGTAGATTGTTCTTTTGAAGCATTGCTGTAGGTGGAATTTCTCTGAAATATTAGGGTTGTTT
The DNA here is from genome assembly GCA_027924585.1 of Larix kaempferi. Classification (NCBI taxonomy): domain Eukaryota; kingdom Viridiplantae; phylum Streptophyta; class Pinopsida; order Pinales; family Pinaceae; genus Larix; species Larix kaempferi. The sequence goes on along the minus strand of BSBM01000011.1, from coordinate 20,609,152 downwards.
TAAAACTATCTTGCCTACACATATAGTGTAGCAGCTCAAAGTTTACGATTGCCCGGTTGATAATTAAATGGAGGTTAATTAAGTAACATTAATATTGACCAACAAGCCCTTCTACGACCAAGCCGATTTCCATGTTCTTCCAAGGAAGTATGAATTCTCCAATAGGTGAATGGAGGTGTTCTAAGAGAGATTTCACCAGCATGTAGATACCATAGCCTTCCTCCCTTTGGAATGGGAGTGAGCCTCACTTATATAGGACTAAGTGGATAGGGTATGGATAGGATAGGTTGAGAGATGGTAGGAGAGAGATAGGGAATCCTCCCAAAGAGTTAGGGGTCGAGTACCAGCTCCCGTAGAGGTCAGAGATAAGCCCCTAAATAGGTAAGTTTTGAGAAGGATCTCGAATAGGCTATTTTTTCCATTGACAGACCTCGTCGCACCCTGCAGTGGAGCAAGCTGTGACGTCGCATGTTGCTAGTGTGCAACCTGCGACGACCTCTCAAAAGTTTGCAGGATTGAGTGCAAATCCTCCCAAATAAAAGTACTTAGTCCAGGTGACTTCAGGGATGTATACACTGAATCTAATGATGAGTATATTTTGGGTGTAACAGAATGCCCCCCAAAGCATGAAGTTGTTAAGGATGTATAGGTGAAGTGCTTTGAAAGAAATAATGGCAATAGGCTCGACGGACGAAGGACACTGATGTAGTACAACTAACACTGAACGGACAATCTCACATGAAGTACAACATGGTTGCTGACCAATACATTGCAGATCCATGGTAGTAATGACCGACTGAACACAATCATGGCTACTAGACACAAGCATAGATCCGTGATGAGATGATAACACAGCCACGACCAATACAAAATTGGATCTGTGCAATATGACTCAATACAAACTCCATCGCAACCTGGGTAAAACATGACTCCCCAGGGTCTTCAAGCTGAACCCGCAATGATACGAATCTATCCATGTGATTACAAATTTCTTGACGTCGAACATGGTAGAAACCACTTGATTACCGGCCATTGATGTAAACCGTTAACAAGTGAGAGGGAGATCACCATTGATGTCAATGATTCCCAAGGTATCACAGTACATATCATCAAGTGTGAATAAATGATTTGAAGTTGAACGCAAGATGAAATATTTCAATTAAGAGTCAATGATGTAAACTCATAACGAAAGCAAGGTAACCTTCCATTGAGGCATGCAGGGCCAAGGTACTTGGTTGGTTTCTAGATTCAATCCTCGGATGATGAGTTGAAGTCGACAAGGATGAATCCGTCGAAGGAGGGCCATGATGAATCCCCCATCAATCGACATGAAACACGACAAAAGATGTGTAGAGTGGATCGGATGGTAAAGTAACATGTAAGACTGACTCAAAGTAACAACGACATGATGACGTGTGTACTGATTGTAGATGAAATATAGTGGACGTGTTCTTGAACATGGGAATGGCATGACTTGGCATTATTGACACAATGAGAATGACGCAAACTTCTAATGCAGTTGATGATGGAAGCTTTCTCCGAATGACTCAGAGGAGTAACGAGAATCAGAAAGTAAGCGGGGACTCATAGACAAACAGATGACCCAAGTACTGTATGCAAATGCAGATGAGTGCCATGTTCAAGAATGACTATATACTGCCACTAAGGTATGTAACACAAACACTTTCCTTTTTCCCCATCATGAATGATGAGTGCCTCCTGTGTTTTTTACGAGCTTGATGAGGGTAACCAGATGCTCGGTATAGCTCATCTCATAGATGAGTCCAATCCCAAATATTTTCCGAACATGGGATAGGAGGGGTTCGTCCCATGACGGGCCCTTCAATGTAAAAATTTAATGAGTCCATAGAAGGAAAACTCGGTCGTCATTTCATGTTTAGAGAGTCTGAAAAGAACTAAAGAAGAATCCAACGGTCCTTTTTCGTAAAGTTAGCCTCATCGCCCGAAAAAGGGTTAAACAACGCAGGAGAGGACTCTTCCAGTCATGATTGGATGGAGTATTCATTTTTCGTAATTAGTGCCTCCTGGTCCGAAAAAGGGGTAAACTATCACCGGGAAGACGACCATTCAAATACTTTAACAAGTGTGAACGCAACAAGTTCACTTGGCAATCTTTTCGCTTTTTTGAGAGCCTGAAAAGAGCTTAACGGTAGACTCTAGGGGATGTCCTTTTCCGTGGAAGTTTAACGAGCCCGGAAAAGTGATAAATCATAACTCGATACTTGTTCTCATGGTTGGGTGAGTACGAGAACAAATGAAGAGTGAAATCATCCTCATGCAATAATTACGACTAACCAACAATAATAATGACAAAACATTGAAAAGGGGTGTTCATACCTGTAGTTACTGTTGGTAATGCGAGAAACGGCACAAAAGACCACTTTACGACTCCTGTACACTAGAGAAAGTGTCAAATAGCCCCAAATATAATGACAAATGGTTGAAACTATAGTAAATGGCCCAAAAAGCATCAAAATATTTGAAAAAGAATATTCCATTCTATTTATCAATAGAAATATGGGCCAAAAATAGAAACATTGTTCAAATTGCCAATTTGGGTGGAGAAGTACCAATTTGGAGCCAAAACTTCCTTTGTCGATTTTGGGAGCTATGATCCGCCATTTCACCAGCCGTCTGGACCAGGTAGGCCTAAATCTCATCCTGCAACTTTCCAGTGGTTTAGTTTTTGCTTTTATGTTCATTTTTGGGGTTTTTGATGGTGTTATGGAGGGCTTTATGTGCCCTCGACTCGTCGTAGGTTACCCTTTCGAGACCTGCGACAAGGCTGATTCATCTCAAGTCTCAAAAATGAGACGTGCAACGACGTCATCTTATACTTGAATGCACGGTGCGATGACGGAAACCCAAAACTCCAACATAAAAAATAATCCAAAAAAGGAGTTTGTGAAAGTTGAGGAAGGGCCTAACAGGGTTTAAATGTCCCTTTTGGAAGGTTACTAGCAAGCAAAAATGGTATTGGAGTGGCGAGAGAGAGAACACGAACTCGAGGATGAACAAGCCACAAACGATCCACAATGCGTGGATGCTTTGAGAAACTATGGGTTACTCAAGTTCTTTGAGATACAGGGGATGAGAGCCCAAATCCCACTACTGACACACATGCTCCAGAGTTGGGATGCATCCCAAAAATACTTTGTGATAGGTGAGCATATCCTCACGATTGACATTGAGGATATCTACTTTCTGACTGGTTTGTCCCGAAGAGGGGACGCTGTACAACTTACTGGGACACGGGCCAGTGACCGTACAGTTGAGGACATGGTGTCACAGCACTCTGTTGCTACTTCTCGTCCTTCTAGCGGGAAGATACTCATCAGGGATGTGGTGAGCCATCCACTACGGACCATATTGCTTACCATTACTAGGGTGGCGGGTAGCCAAGCCCCACACACGGCTACTCGGACCCAGATGTTCTATGCAGAAAACTGTATGTATCCCAAGGTTTTCAACTGGTGCGAGGGTCTCCTCGCCAACATCCGAGCTCAGCTGACCAAGTGTCGGTGCAGGGAGCTCAAGCAGTTTGGATATGGATCGATCATAGTATCATTCCTCTTGGAGTGGATTCCTCTTCTATGTCCTTAGTTGGTACTTGATGACAGGGAGCCCAGGGATCCCCATATGCTCAGATGGGCTGAGGTCATGACCCGTCATGGTGGCGGGCCCATCATTAGCTTTGGTCCCGAGTTTTTCAACTGGCTAGAGGGACAGTTATTTATGGTCGAGGACTTTCCATACAACGGCACGGACTTCCGAGAGGATCCCGACTTGGCACTGCCAGAGGGTGCAGCATGGGGTGATATAGGTGAGAACAAAACCCTTGTATTTTTTAGTTTTGTATATTATATCATTTTTTTTTATGTAGTGCTGACAAGTATGTAATGTGTGTGTGCAAATGTGGGCCCCATGCGACTAGTAGGTCTCTCCCTTCTGGTGAGGAGAGACAGAGGCGAAGAGGCAGTCGTTGCTGTAGGTGCTCATGCTGCCATCGAGGAGATGGAGGAGGTGTACAGGAACCTATCTGAGCTGACTGTGGAGGTACCAGAGCCAGCTGTCGATGACTTACCGAGGCCCATGCAGCGATTTGGGGTTGGAGCGTCTGTGTGCTTCAATGCCTTACTCCGCAAGGTGGCTCAGACCATGGATTTCTTTCTCACCCAGTGACAGCGAGGTGTTCGAGCTAGTGGTGTATGGGTCAGGCGTCAGGCCTGATGAAACTACTATACTTGTACTGAGAGATTAGAGGCCTCATATTTTGTACTACTGAAGGCTATGATGCTTCATATTTTTGTAGACTCACTGAAAGCCATCGTTCTTCAGATTTTGTACAGGCACTACTTTTTGAGCGATATATATATACAGACATTACCAACGATTTATACATTATGTGTTTTTTTTTAAATGATTAATGATGTGATCTTGTGTACATGTTTTCTTTTATACATTATATTTACATGTTGTGAATGCTTTTACATATTATGAGTATTATGTATGTGCGATGTACCAATCCAAAACGAAGTTGGCCATCGAGTCAGCAACTGTGTTTAACTCCCGTGGAATGTGCAGGTATTGAACGGATTCAAATGACCTTTCCAAGAGACGTACTCATCTGAAGAGATGGAGTAAGGTGTCATGTCCCAAATTTGGAATTGGGTCACAATGGCCTAATCACATTAGCCATATTCATTAGAGTTTGTAAAATTGATGTTAAGGGTCAAATAATTGCCAAGGAGGAAAATTACTAGTTTCCTAGGTTTGGGGTGGAAGCTTTGGGATTTGGAATAAGGCGGATAATAAATTATGTTTAGACATTAGAATGGTTCAAGTATTTAATAAATAGAGTGAATAAAGAAATTCAAGAGAAATCCTAAGTGACAAATGGTTTTGGAGACATATGGAGGATGTGGGACCCACACTAGCTTGATTTTTCATAATACATGATATCTCTCTTTTGCAAATTCGAATTAATGGGAATGTGAACACTCTTGGGTGAGTTGGTAAGTCATAACACATGTCATTGAGCATCTTAGGTCGAATTTGGAAGGATTGGTAACCTCCATGGAAGATAAAGAGTCAAAGTGGAAGTTTGTGGACACTTGGGCTAGATTCCCTAGCCCCTATGACACCAATGATGGAGCATCTATGACAACTATGACAAATTTCAGACCTGACCTCTGACATCTGACCACTATGACATGTCAGCCCCAAAAATAGGCTCAAAGAAGGCGAATTTGGGAGTGGGAGAAGCCAAATAGACTCAAAATCGAATTTGGGAGAAGATAGAAGGTTGGAACTAGGAGACAAGTGGCAAATGTGGAATATTTCCTAAATGAAAATCTATTGAATCTATTGAGAGGATTTCGACCCTTAGAAGGCTAATGTTGGTTATAAAATGTAGAAATGAAGTATGAGAATGGCTTTTGATCATTTGTAGAATTTGCAATTGCATTTGTGAAGAGGGAGAGCTAGTGGATGACTAGTTTCTTGCCTTAGCCAATTTCGAGGGTGAAAGATTCCCATCCAAGTTGGCAATTGGAAAGGCCATTCAGACCTTTCATTTGGATCTTTAATGGAGTCTTTATTTGCAGGTGTAAGCTACAGGGCAACTCATGGTTTCTTCTATTGCAGCTCGCTCCTTCAACCATTTCCAGTTTTGATGGCATATTCTTTATCCTTGAGGGAGGGCGTTTTTGGTGAGCTATTGTACTCTTTGGGGGAGCTTCTAATGCCCCATTTATTTTGTAATATGAAGTAAATACTCTGTTCTTCATCTCCAGAAAGTTTCAGGTCGAAATTCCAAGTAGAAGTGTATAAATCTCATTTTTAATGGAAGAACAATGCCATTTCCCCACTACCTTGTTGTGAACCAATGTATTGATGATGATTTCGAATGAATGGATGATTCTATGATGCATTTGTGATTAATGGACTGCCATGGATTTATTTTACAAGTTTCATGTACTGTACTTGAGCATTTGAAGTATTTTTACTCAGTTTAATTGCATTGGGAGAAGAAATAGTGCCATTTCCCCAAGGGTCGAATTGGTGATTTTCGCAGTTGAATGGGAGAGGGTGAGAACAGTTGTAATAAACCATTAATGGTGCATATGAGACCTTAATAACATATTTAACACATTACATACCTCTTTTCATAAATTTGAGTGGGTTTGGAGGCATTTGGGAAGCCATTTTCAGTACTTACCTTAGGGGGATTTGAACCCCAAATTACTAGTAAAATTGCATACTTGGTCCAGAATCTTAAGAGAGTTTGCAGAGGTCTTTTGGTGGCCATATGTTATCCCTGAACATCATATTCAATCCCTAATATCATTCATACACCTTCCTTGAATATTTGAAGGTATTTGGAGTCAATTTGAGACCTAGAGACCAATACTGGTCAAAAGGAAAATCACTAGTAAAGTTACCTACATTGACCAGAATTGAAAGAGTATTTGCAGAAGTTTTTTAAAGGTACAAAGGCATCCATGAAACACATATTTATGTTCTAATATCATTCATATACCTTCTCAGAAGATTTGGGATCATTTGGGGCAAATTTGGGACCTAGAGATCGAACCTAGTCAAAGGTCGAACCAAGGAAAAAAGTGGAAAATTGCAATTTTAATAAAATTCCTAACAAGGGACATTACAGTGGTATCAGAGCATGGTCCTTGCACCTGTGTATTAGTTACATACATTCAAGAATAATTGGCAGCCATGTCTTACTATTATGATGAATCCTATGAGTACAATTCTTATGAGGAATATGCAGATGCTTATGAGCAATATGAAGCCGAATGTGAATGGTATGAGGAAGAGGTGCCATCATGCAACACTTCTTACAATTTCAAGGGAAATGAATATTATTCTTATGACCTTAAATCTGATGAATATGAGTGTGTCACACCAACCAAGGATAATTCTATGAGTGAGTTCCAAAGATGGAGAGCAAAATATAAAACCTTGCCCCAACAATATCAAAAATATCAAGAATATCTTGCTTTTAGCAAAAATACACAAAATGCTATGTCTTTTGAGTACTATGCTGAACATGTTTTTGAAAATAGGCCCAAAAATGAAGATGTGGAGTTAGTGAAGAAAGGTTTATGCCCTTCTTGTAAAAACCCTTGGAGCGAGTATCATATATGTGTGCATGAAATGATGTCCTCCTTGAGGAGAGCTTTTGAGATTTATTCAAGAAGAGATTCCAAATATATTGATCCTAAGGAAAACAAGGGGCAAAATGCATCAGCTTGCTTTAAGGAGCAAAAGGAAGAGACATCACAAGAGCATGAAGAATATTCTATTGAAAATATGGAATATCATTTCGAGACACCTTCTAGCTTAGACATGAACCAAAAAGCATCTACTGATGGATGCTTAAACTATGAAGGAGTACCTACTGATGGGTGCTCACACCTCTATGTTGGTGACATAGAGATCACTTTTGAAAGTGTTTCTACAAGTACAAGTTTCATTAAGCATGATAATGAAGACCTTGTAGCAGTTGAAGAAGAACCAAGATCAACTTCCCCATCACCACTTGAGCTTCATGAAGTTGGTCCAAGCAAAATTGAAGAAGATGAGAAGGTTCATTTGCAAGAGCCTCATTTTCTTGAAGGGTCCTTAAAGATGAATGAAAATAAGATCCAAGACTCCCTCAGCATTCTCCATGACACTCAAGCATTGGTGTCAAATTCTTGTTGGAGAGCTACTTCATTGGAGGAAACATCCTTCCTTGAAGACATGGAGAAGATTCAAAGAGCAATGTGCCACATCAAAGGTAATTTCATGTCTTTGCTTTTTGATAGAAACCATTTGTTTGAGCTTAATGAATTGTTACATGATGCATACTTGAAGAATAATGAGGATATTCATAAGCTCACAATTCAAAATGAGCAACTTCTTGAAAAGTTGCAAGATACTTGTTTTTCCTCCTATGTTTCAGATTGTCAAATGGTAGATTGTTTGGAGGATTCTCATGACATGGTGGATCATGAGAAATGTGAAAATTTGAATGTTCTTGATGTGTTTGAAGATGAACTTGAAGAGATCCAAACACTTGATGTGGTGGAAGAGGAATTTGAATTGCCTCTTGATGAAGGTTATGCAATTTTTAAAGAAGAGCATGATTCCTCTACATTGGAACCAAACTATGACAAAGAGTTCACACTTTTGAAGGAGCTGCATGATACTACCCACATGGATCCTTCCCATGATGAAACTCCTGAACCTTTTGATCATTTGGGTGAGTTAGTACATTCTCCTACATCCTACAATTCCATGTTTTGCAGTATTAGTCTCAATGAAGTATGGGTGAAAGGGTTCTTTTTGATGGTGCCACATGAGGAGTATGGAACTCCTAGATTTAACTTTTATGATGACATGGTTGGAGCACATTCTTATTCACATTTGCAGCAGCATAATTTGTCACTTTATGATGATTCACATCTACATGGATGCACCTATGATATGGATTTGAGTCACTTGAATACTCATGGTTTTTCTTGCTCAACACTGGGTTCATTTGATGTTAGAGGAACTTCATCCAACACTTGGATGAATAGATTTATGATGGGAGAACATTTTTGTTGGCAGCCACATACTTTGTTACATCTTTATAATTCTCACATTCATGGATGTATGGGTGAGACTTCTTTGAGTCATTTGAAGTCTCCTTGTTTTTTCTACTCATTATTTGGTTCAGATTCTAGTGGAGATTCTTCATTCACTTCTTGGATGAAAGAATACATGGCTGAATATTTTGATGCATATCACATCCTTTTGGAGCAGCATTATAGGACATGGGATCCTCACCTATGTTATTGGAGCATATTTGATTGGTCACTTGAAGCTTGTATGCACTTGGAAAATGGTGGTCTACTTGCTTGGAGGTATAAGCACTTTCATGACTCTTTGATGAAGCATATCCTTGATGTACATTTTCATTATGTTGTTATGTACTTTGATGATATATATTTGGCACTAATGATGTTTGGAAGAATGCATACAAGAAAATGGGATCCAGGAATCCTCTTATCTAATGGTGTAGGTTGGAGAGCACTCTTAATTGTTGGGGTGCAATACAAGCAATGGGACCCTGGAATAATTTTTGTCTCATTGGTCTCATTTTTTGGGGGGAAGAAAGCAGCATGGGAGATGGATTCCCCACCTAATAAAGTGATTTTAATAAGAGTAGTGCAGCAGCAAGCATGGTGGTTCCTCTCTAAAATATTCATGGAAACTCAAAGACTCAAGGTTTGGCAATTCAATGGCAACTTCAAAGAATTATACAGAAAGCAGGTTCTTCAACACCCATGTTTGAAATTGCTTGAGGACAAGCAATATTGGGAAGGGAGGATTTGTCATGTCCCAAATTTGGAATTGGGTCAAAATGGCCTAATCACATTAGCCATATTCATTAGAGTTTGTAAAATTGATGTTAAGGGTCAAATAATTGCCAAGGAGGAAAATTACTAGTTTCCTAGGTTTGGGGTGGAAGCTTTGGGATTTGGAATAAGGCGGATAATAAATTATGTTTAGACATTAGAATGGTTCAAGTATTTAATAAATAGAGTGAATAAATAAATTCAAGAGAAATCCTAAGTGACAAATGGTTTTGGAGACATATGGAGGATGTGGGACCCACACTAGCTTGATTTTTCATAATACATGGTATCTCTCTTTTGCAAATTCGAATTAATGGGAATGTGAACACTCTTGGGTGAGTTGGTAAGTCATAACACATGTCATTGAGCATATTAGGTCGAATTTGGAATGATTGGTAACCTCCATGGAAGATAAAGAGTAAAAGTGGAAGTTTGTGGACACTTGGGCTAGATTCCCTAGCCCCTATGACACCAATGATGGAGCATCTATGACAACTATGACAAATTGCAGACCTGACCTCTGACATCTGACCACTATGACATGTCAGCCCCAAAAATAGGCTCAAAGAAGGCGAATTTGGGAGTGGGAGAAGCCAAAGAGACTCAAAATCGAATTTGGGAGAAGATAGAAGGTTGGAACTAGGAGACAAGTGGCAAATGTGGAATATTTCCTAAATGAAAATCTATTGAATCTATTGAGAGGATTTCGACCCTTAGAAGGCTAATGTTGGTTATAAAATGTAGAAATGAAGTATGAGAATGGCTTTTGATCATTTGTAGAATTTGCAATTGCATTTGTGAAGAGGGAGAGCTAGTGGATGACTAGTTTCTTGCCTTAGCCAATTTCGAGGGTGAAATATTCCCATCCAAGTTGGCAATTGGAAAGGCCATTCATACCTTTCATTTGGAGCTTTAATTGAGTCTTTATTTGCAGGTGTAAGCTACAGGGCAGCTCATGGTTTCTTCTATTGCAGCTCGCTCCTTCAACCATTTCCAGTTTTGATGGCATATTCTTGATCCTTGAGGGAGGGCGTTTTTGGTGAGCTATTGTACTCTTTGGGGGAGCTTCTAATGCCCCATTTATTTTGTAATATGAAGTAAATACTCTGTTCTTCATCTCCAGAAAGTTTCAGGTCGAAATTCCAAGTAGAAGTGTATAAATCTCATTTTTAATGGAAGAACAATGCCATTTCCCCACTACCTTGTTGTGAACCAATGTATTGATGATGATTTCGAATGAATGGATGATTATATGATGCATTTGTGATTAATGGACTGCCATGGATGTATTTTAAAAGTTTCATGTACTGTACTTGAGCATTTGAAGTATTTTTACTCAGTTTAATTGCATTGGGAGAAGAAATAGTGCCATTTCCCCAAGGGTCGAATTGGTGATTTTTGCAGTTGAATGGGAGAGGATGAGAACAGTTGTAATAAACCATTAATGGTGCATATGAGACCTTAATAACATATTTAACACATTACATACCTCTGTTCATAAATTTGAGTGGGTTTGGAGGCATTTGGGAAGCCATTTTCAGTACTTACCTTAGGGGGATTTGAACCCCAAATTACTAGTAAAATTGCATACTTGGTCCAGAATCTTAAGAGAGTTTGCAGAGGTCTTTTGGTGGCCATATGTTATCCCTGAACATCATATTCAATCCCTAATATCATTCATACACCTTCCTTGAATATTTGAAGGTATTTGGAGTCAATTTGAGACCTAGAGACCAATACTAGTCAAAAGGAAAATCACTAGTAAAGTTACCTACATTGACCAGAATTGAAAGAGTATTTGCAGAAGTTTTTTAAAGGTACAAAGGCATCCCTGAAACACATATTTATGTTCTAATATCATTCATATACCTTCTCAGAAGATTTGGGATCATTTGGGGCAAATTTGGGACCTAGAGATCAAAACTAGTCAAAGGTCGAACCAAGGAAAAAAGTGGAAAATTGCAATTTTAATAAAATTCCTAACAAGGGACATTACATAAGGTGGGATCACGGATGGCGTAGACCCGGTTAAGATGGGAAACCACTAATTGAGGATCCATGTGGATGACAATGTGGTCCATAGCCAAGTAAATGGCGTTAGCTAGGGTTCCGATTACTGCCTGATATTCTGCGGCATTGTTAGTTGCAAACCCTAGGAAACTTACTCCTGAGCTAATGAGCTCACCTGTTGGGGAATATAGTACCCAGGCTGCCAAAGCAAGGTTACGGGTATGCCGGTTAGCACCGTCCACGAATCCATAGCACGTTGCCATCTGCATACACAGACAAAACATGGTATAAGAAGCGGAAACAAGATCAAAAGACACTCAAAAATAAATGCGTCACACCACACAAAAACACGCCATGTACAGTATATACAAGCAATTCTATGTATGAGGGATCAAGCATAGTATCTCTTCAGGTAGAGCCCATTTTGGGGTTCACCCAAAGAGATTCCGTCATAATCTTCAAAATCGTAAGCGCCTTTTTCCAACACACGTTTTATAACATAAGGTCCATGCCACATGGACTCAAACTTCCCTGCTCCCAGTTTGTCGTGCTTATGGTCATAAGTGAGGACCAGGTCACCCTCGTTAAAGATACAAGGTTCAACTGACTTATCGTATTGGGCCTTGATGCATTTCTTGTGCGCTTCATTAGCGAGAGCGACATCTCGGCGAGACTTGTGAAGTTTTGCTAAGTGCAAGAGATGTTCTTCCTGAGTGGTAGTGTTAGGAAGAAGTTCGACAGCGAGTTGTAGAGACGAAATTTTGCACTCTATCGGTAGGACAGTCTCCAATCCATATACCAATTGGAAAGGAGTGAAGCCTGTGGCGGTTTTGACAGAAGTTCGGTAGGCCCATAACGCTGAAAATAGCATGTTGTGCCAATTGGACTTATGTGTCCCTACCATCCTTTGGACCATAGTTTTCAACACCTTGTTAATGGCCTAGACCTGTCCATTGGATTGCGGGTAGTAGGGTGTTGAATTTTCATGTCTAAAACCCAACCTGTCGCTCAATTCATCAACCATATGGTTCTGAAAATGAGAACCATGATCGGTCACAATTTCCCGAGGAACTCCGAACCGCGCTATTACATGATTGAACATGAAGAGTGCGGAGGTTTTGTTGTCGTTCTTGTATGTAGGCATAGCTTCGGCCCACTTTGTGAATTAATCCACAGCTACGATCATGTAACTATGCCCCACGGCCGAGGTAGGATTACAGTGCATAAAATCAATGCCCCATTTTGCAAATGGGCCAATGGAAATAACCGGATGTAACGGGGCGGGATGGGTGTGCTTCTTCGAATGGAAGTGTTGGCAAGGAGGACATTTTTTTATGGACTCAATACAATATTTGAAGATAGTAGGCCAAAAATATCCTGCGCGCAAAATATTTTGGGCTGTAGCCATCCCAGAGAGGTGACCGCCACATGCCCCAGCGTGACAATCATTCAGAACGCGTTCAGCCTCATCATGAGTGAGACAACGTCAAAGAATTGAATCAATGCCACGGTGATACAATGTATCATTGATGATTAAATAATACTTTGCATGGTGACAAATCTTACGACGATCGTCGCGAGAAAATTGAGGATTGAAGCATTGGGTTTGAAGATATAACAAGATATCTCCATACCACGGATCAGTCGTACCAATGAGAAACAATGATTCATCCGGAAAGGAGTCATTATGCTCAATTTCTGCATCGGGACGGGGAAGGTCGCAAATGAGCTCGGCAAACACCAAAGACTTCTTAGACTTGGCTTTCTCGAAAAGAAGATTGAATTCTTGCAGTATCACGATCCAACGTGAATAGTTTCTCCCAAGCACCTGGCATGTTAGTACGTGGTACATGGGGTTCGAGTCGGCGATGATTGTGGTGGTGCGGAGCTGTAATGTCCCCATCTTGACCCTATTGCATTAATATTGTAAATGATGTAAATATTGTTATTTAGTCATGCTGAGGAGCTTAAGGCCAAGGCCCCGCCATTGATTTATCGTTCTATGTATCGGCAATTAGAATAGATGCATATGGTTCTTGTACTAGCCGTGCACAATGTAAATTCAGACATCATGTAAATATGCAATTTTAATGAAAAACCCACAACCAGCTATGCAATGCAACAAAGAGATGGGGCATGATCTTACAAGGAATAGGGAGAAAAAATAACCAAACCCTTGAGCCAATGGAGTGTGTCAATGAGAAAACCCATGAAATCCAAACTACCCATTTTGGATTATGCCCCAATCATTAAATTCTTCCAAGAGTTGGTTGAGGCAGTTAATGCCTTGGTAATGATGAGGTATGGCAGCCAATTTCGGGTATGGGCAAGCCATCAATCTGGGAATTCGATTTTTTGCTTGCAAGGAAAGAAATCACCCACGTTTTGCCTTCCCAAGCCATTATGAACCACGGTCTTTCCTCTCTCATGCAGCCTGGGGCGAATTGGGGTTTTTCCTTCACGTCTTCACCATTTCTCTGCATTCTCCCATGCCTGGGAACTCGTTTTTGGTTAGCACAGTGGCTGGGAGAAGAGAACCACATTTTTTTGGGGTTATAGAGGCTGTTTCTACCCATGAAATTCCATGGACGTTTTTCTGAAAACGATTATGCTCCTGGGGTTGTTTTCCCATTTTCCAATTTTCATTTTGGGCTTTCCCACGTTTTTCTGAACTGGTTGAAATCCCATCGTTGGGCATCCTACTGCAAAAACACCCAGCACTTGCATTTATGGCTGTTATGTCCCTCCCTGTTTAGTTTGAACCTGTGAGCAAGAGATTCAGGAGTGGAAGAGGACAGATTTGGCTTGATGAGCCCAATGAAGTATCCATTACTCAATGGATACTTCACCTCTGTCCATCTCTTAGCAGCCTGAGAAACCCAACTGCCGATTGGCTTGGCTGATTCTGGTGTATCTTTGGCTATGTGAGAGCCTGCTTTCCCCTTTTCCTTGTGGAGATCATGCCCAGTTTGAGGGTGGCAGTGGTGCTGAGAGATTGAGGAACACACTGGCCTACGGTTGGGTGGAATGTTGCAGAAGTGTAGCTGGTTTCTCAGGGACTACTTGGTTTAAGATAAGTATTCTCATTTACTAATTCGATATTGCTTAATTGATGAATGACATCAAAAACTGGAATGTATGATGGATGTGTAATGGAATTAAATTCTGATGTGTTATCAAATGTGTATGCATTTGCATATCTCCATCTACAATTTATATGAATGCTTATTTGATTAAGTATGGGACTAGATGTCCAGTATTATTGTTAGTGTCCTCTCCATAGCCTTGTAGGATAGGAGGGACATTATAGGAGCAAGATGTAGTGACGGAACTTTTGGACTGCAATGACTGCCGCGAAAGCAAGTTTTTTGACATGTGAATATCTAGTTTCAACATCAGCCAGACCCTTACTTGCATAGTATATTACATGTTCCTGGGTGTTTTGGTCCTCCTGTACCAAAACCACAGTGATAGTGGTAGCAGAAGTGGCGAGATATAGGATTTAATCTCGATAATAATTAGGCGGATGGAGCACGGGGGCATGCGTGATGGCATGTTTGATACTGTCGAAGGATTTTTGAGCTTGGTCGTCCCAAATGAATGGGACGTCCTTCTTGAGAAGTCTCATATACCCCTGAGTCTTTTCCGCGAAATTGCAAACAAAACGTCTTAAATAAGTCGCCTTCCCTTGGAGACTTTGAAGTTCCGTCACATCAATCGGGGGTGGTAGGTTGATGATGGCCTCCACCTTTAAGGGATCAATGAAGATCCCATCCTTCGAAACAATAAATCCTAAGAGGTGTTCGGACTCAATGCAAAAGATACACTTATGAAGATTCAGACGGATATTGTATTGTCTGCATCTGAGGAAAATGGTCGTCAGATGATCAATGTGGAACTCGCGCTGCTTTGAATGAGCAGGGAGATTGTCCAAGTAAGGTTCCACAAAGTCCTTAATATCGTGGAAGGCATATGACATAGCCCGCTGAAATGTGGCGCCAGCATTTTTAAGGCCAAACAGGAGTTTGCGGTATGCAAATGTACCCCATGGGCAGATGAAAGCCGTCTTATGTTGGTCAGCTGGGTTGATCTCAATTTGGTTGTAACCAGAAAAGCCATCCATGAAGGAGAAGATGACGCTTCCGGCACAGTTGTCGATGATCTGGTCGATGAAGGGGGTCGGGTAGTTGTCTTTCGGACAAGCCCGATTAAGGTCCCTATAATCGACACAGACGCGAATGGTTCCCTGCTTTTTGTTCACAGGAACGACGTTTGAGACCCAATCCGTCAATGGGACAAGATAAATAAAACCATCCTTTAAGAGCTTTTCGATTTCTGCATTTATTGCCGCAGTATTATGGGGGTGTACCGGTCGCAACTTTTGGCGTACAGGTTTGATGTCAGGGTAGGTTTTTATTTCGTGAGAAACAATCGCGGGGTCTATCCTAGGCATCTCCTCATAGTGTTGATGTATATGTAACTTCGGAATGTATTTCACATATATGTATGTTGTATTCCTATAGAGATGGTATTATTCCTCTATAAGGAAGTGTCGTCATTTATATTGTAAGTGTCGTAACTTATACTTGATGGGTTATTAGACCACCTTGTTTGGGGTCGGCCCTGTATAAGTCATGTGGGACAAAGGGTTATTACACCACCCTATTGGGGGTCGGCCATGTGGGTCAAAGGGTTATTAGACCACCCTATTGGGGGTCGGCCCACTCAGCATTATGTTATGTGGTTAAGTTCAAGCCTACATGAGTTAGGTAAAAAGGCAAGTCAAGTCAAGTATAAATAGAGTGCGGGAGGCACTCTATTTACTCACTCACTTCTCACTCATGCACTCAAGGAGGAGTGGCACATTTATGGAGGAGGAGGATCTGCTGCTAGGTTGTGTCTATCTCTTATGGTTGGTTGTATCATTGCTCTATCTATCTCTGAGGAAGTTATTGGGGTTTTTCACCTTTATGGTTTTCCCCAAGTAAATATTTGTGTCTCTTGTGTGCTTGCATTATTGTCTCCATGATTGATATGTTGTAGATATGCTGTACATGTTGTTCTCTCAGTTAAGATCCTAGATCAGATTGAAGTAAATTCAGAAAAATTAACATGGTATCAGAGCTAGCCTGAAAGAAGGCATGATAAGGCATGTATGACACTTGTTGCACTTACGATGCTAGGGCTTGATATAGCAAAAACCAGTCATCGTAGCACTTTCGCTATAAATCCATTTTGGCAAAGTTTTCGGATCTGAAATTGTTACAGCACGAATATTAAATCTCCAGGTACCTTATGTCCAAAGGAAAACCTCTAATTCGTTGTACTTTGTGATTTATGATCTGTACAATATAGAGTTTCTGCCTCTTCCAGATCTAAGTCAAAATCAGGTGACCTTGGGAAAAAGGTCATAACCTAGGCTAGGACGCTCCAAATGAAATTTCATAAAAATTTACAGGTAGTACACAGACTGTACTATCTCAGGAAACGTTTTCAGAGGCCGAAGTTGAACCAGTGACACGTGGCACTCCGTACAAGTTCGCTTTCCTGTATTATCCCATAAACAGGTCATGTTGCGACACTTGGCATAACTCTCTCTCAGAAAGTCCAATTGAGGTCAGACCTGTCAGGATGGAAAGATAATAGGGCAAGCGATCGTAGGAAAACTTTTCAGAGGCCTAAGTTCAAACAGTGACACGTGGCACGCCGTACAAGTTCGAACTCCTGTATTATCCCAAAATAGGTCACGTTGCGACATTTGGCATAACTTTCTCTCAGAGAATCCGATTGAGGTCAGACCTGTCAGGATGGAAAGGTAACAGGTCAGGCTATATTAGGAAACTTTTTTCATACCCTTTGGATCAAAAGGTTCGGAGTTACACCAGAAACAATCAGGTACATATTTCTGTCAAAACAGAATTATTTTTGAGTACCTTCATTCATGGCTTCCGGAATTTAGGGCTTCGTAGAAAGTTGGAATTTTTGTAATCGGAGACCACGGCTGGATGCTACTCATCAAAATAGAAATTTAGAGACCAAGATCAGTAGTTTTGGTTGGGCAGAAGGCCGGGCTTGATCAAACCCTAGTTCGGGACTTTGATCAGAAAAGTGGAAAATTAGGGCTTCTGTAAAAATGGGAATTTTTGAAATCTGTGACCACAGCTGGAAGCTCCTCATAAAAATAGAAGCTTAGAGCTTTGGATCAAACCTTTTGATGGGGCAAAAGAGTGGGCTTCATCAAACCCCAGTTCAGGGTCATGTCCAGTGAATCTGGAAGTTTCAAAGGCAAAATTGAGGAGTGAAACTTTGCAGTTTTCAAATTCTAAATATACTAGCTTGATCAGCTCATCAAGGCGCATATTTCTATCCTTTCAGAAGTTTGAAATTCAAAGTTTGAGTTTTTCGAGTTTCTCTGACAAACCCATATCTAGCTCCTGTCCCAGTTCTTGTAAATCAAGTGGATTGGGTTAATCCTAGAAGAAGATGGATTGGTCACATGCATAAGTGAAGAAGTTCATGTTTCAGAGGGAGATGAGGCTAAGGCCTTACATAAGAAGATTTCAAGCGATCTCGACAGGTATGACTCATCAAGGTATGTTTCGATATTTGTTCATGATTAAGTTTATGGTATGTTTGTCTTCATGTTATTACGGTTAGTACAATCTTGATTTTAGACTTGTCATATCACCTTAATAAAACTATGAATGCACGATAGAAAATATTCATTGATTAGGGTGTTGACACTTATAATTGTACTAATGCATTATGGTGTTGTATGAGGTTTATGTTGTCTACTAACATGAAAGGTACACCAAGAAAGACAAATCATGTTCTGGTCCAAGAACATATGTCATGATAACATGAGGACAAAGATTCATCCATTGTCATGGATCTCATAGAAGATCCATTTACGAGGTATGTATAACTTGGTTTTGTAATAGTTAACCTATGAGATATACAGGTTACTAGCACAAGTCATTGAAGAAGAACAAGAAGACATCATGTGAGTATGTTAGACATAAATAGCTAGCATGCTAATCCAGGTATGTTTTTCCTATATCAAGCTAGAATCCTACCTTGTGTTAGGATCTTATACTGTTGTTGATAATGATTATTCATGAAGTCATAGGTTTGAATAGTCATGGTTGTATGCATATTGTGTTTCTTACCATAATTGATGATATGACTAACCAGAATATTCATGAAGGTATAGGTTTGAATAATCACAGGTTTTATGCATATTATATCTCTTATATTGTTTGATGATTCAACTAACCTGAAGAGTCATAGGTTTGAGAAATTACAGGTTTAGACATGTTATGTTTCTTATGATTTGACTAACCATAAGAATCCTACATAAACCTTGAATGCTAATGCTTATTATTTTTTTGTTTGAAATGATCATGACTATACATGCTTGAGATTATTGTGTTTTAATAGTATACTAATGAATGTATGATTTTATATGAGTTCACAAGGATAACAAAATCATGATACTAATAAGCATGCATAGGGACCAAGGATGAATGTAAGTTCAAGGACAGGTAATCCAAGAAGCAAAGATCAAGAGGGAGCACACTCCAGTTGTTCCTGCAAGAAAGCAAAGGAACACACTTTAGTAGTTTCTGCAAGGATGCAGATATTCAGAGGGAGTTGACCATCTTTCCACAACAGAAAGATGTAGAAGAAGCTACTTCAGATTAGGACTCTAGCAGCTCTTGTAAGGAAGCAAAGACTCAGAGGGAGTCCACCCAACGAACAAACAAAGATAAGTATTTTAATTTCTTGCATATTTGTTTGTTTAAATAAAATTGTTCAATGATGTATATGCTCATGTTCCTAGACTTAGGATATGTATTGTGCATATTAGAATAGTTGCATTGATGAACAGTATACTACTAATATACATGGGTAAGTGGCCTATGGCACTGTACAACATTCCATTGCTACTTATCTAGAATGAAACCTCTTTGCTGACATGTTGGGAGTTGTGCACACTCTTAACAATGTTCTGGTAGAGATTGGAAGGCATCTAGAAAGTTATGGGATATGGATAAATGTTGTATTGAAGCATTGGCTAAAATAATTGCATGACTGTATGACATATTTCTTTATGTGTAAGAATTTGTTCTGAAAACTATGAGATGTTTCTAATCATGCAATTTAACTTGTTTTGTAGGAAAGACCGTATATCTTCACCTACAAAAGGACTACAACATTTGTTCCAGCAACAAAGATATCTATTGAAAATATTGAAGATATTGAAGTTCCCAGGATCTGGGATGACGAAATGGAATGCCATGATCCGTCGATCATGAAGAATGATGTTTGGGATGTAATCCCAAGACCTGAAGGGAAGTTTGTTATGACTTCCATATGGATCTATCAAGATAAAGCATGTTGTAGATGGCATCATAGAGAAATATGAAAGTGATGAAATAGAAGATACACTAGATGGATTTCAAGACAGCTTTCTTGAATAGTTGTATGTGGAAGACCTGTTTGTAACAAGAGATGATAGATTGATTGTCGACACGCAGTGGAAGCTTGCTGCTGAGTTCGAGTTGAAGAACTTAGGGATGATGCACTATTTGTTTTGGCATGGAGGTGTGGCAGAGTGCAAATGGAATCTTCCTTGGACAAGGGAAGTATGTAGTAGAGATCCTAAAGAGGTTCGGGATGATGGACTGCAAGGATATGGCCACACCTATGGCATCGAATCTGAAGCTTCTATGTGATGCTTCATCTGAGCCGGTTGATGTCTCCATGTATCGTCAGATGATTGGGTCCTTGATGTACCTGACGAACACAAAACTAGACTTTTGCTTTGCTGTGAACACATTGGGCTAGTTCCTGATGGATCCGAGGAGTGTTCACCTGGTTGATGTAAAGCATGTTCTGAGGTACCTAAAGGGTACATTGGATTATGGGCTCATGTATGAAGCGAATCAAAAGTTTAACCTGCAGGGTTATGTTGATTCAGATTGGGCTGCCAGTGCTGCAGATAGGAAGAGCACATCTGGGTGTTGCTTCAGTATGGGATCAGGTGTGATCTCTTGGTTTAGCAGGAAGTAGTCCTGTGTAGCACTGAGTACAGTTGAGGTAGAGTATGTTGTAGCCTGTTCATCTAGTTGTGAGGCAGTATGGCTACGGAAGCTACTGTCTGAGTTATTTGATCTCCCGTTGGAGGCTACTGGTATCTTCTGTGATAACCAGAGTTGTGTGAAGCTGTCCGAGAACCCAGTGTTTCATGACAGGTCGAAACACATAGAGATCAAATATCACTATATCAGGGATATGGTGCAGAGAGGAGCTGTGAAGCTCCTGTATGTTGCGACGGATGAGGAGATTGCAGATGTGCTGACGAAGCCACTAGCCAGGGTGAAGTTCGAGTACTTCAGAGATAGGCTTGGCGTTATTCAGATCGAGGACACTTCAAGGAAGAAGTGATGGACACATTTGCTGAAGCCATTCTAAGCATGTTGGAAGGAGGATCCTTCACATGGCTGTGGATGTAAGCGTTGGATGATGAGCATCAGGATGATGTTCTGGTTTCTGCTTGGATATGATCAGTTGGATCATTTTTATGTATGTATGTATGCATCATGTTGGATGCTGGATATGATCAGTTGGATCATTTTTATGTATGTATGTACGCATCATGTGGATGCTGGATATGATCAGTTGGATCATTTTATGTATGTATGTATGCATCATGTTGGATGCTTGGACCATGTATATGTATATGTATCAGGTGGATACATTGTATGATCAGGTGGATCATGTATGGTGATATGTATCATGTATTTGTATTTGTATCAGGTGGATACATTGATGATCAGGAGGATCATGTATGATGATATGTATCAGATAGATACTTGGTATGCATCAGGTAGATGCATTGATGATCAGGATGATCATAGATGACGAGCTTCAGGATGTTGCTCCAGATGACATGCAGCAGGATGTCGCAGTGATGATCAGGATGATCATAGATGACGAGCTTCAGGATGTTGCTCTAGATGACATGCAGCAGGATGTTGCAGTGATGATCAGGATGATCATAGATGACGAGCTTTAGGATGTTGCTCCAGATGACATGCAGCAGGACGTTGCAGTGATGATGATCAGGATGATCATGGATACATCAGGATGATGTATGGTGAGTATCAAGTTGATACTCTGTGGCCATGGATCAGTTGTGCAGATGAGCATGTAATACGGTGCCCTGGGAGATTTGCAGATGGTCTTTCGAGGTTTTGCCTATGGCATGTAATTCGGTGCCCTGGGACATCTGGCAAATGCTCTTTCGAGGTTTTGCTCTGGGAGGACATGTAATTCGGTTCCCTGGGAGATCTGCAGATAGTCTTTTGAGGTTTTGCCTATGGCATGTAATTCGGTGCCCTGGGATATCTGGCAAATGCTCTTTCAAGGTTTTGTCCTATGGCATGTAATTCGGTTCCCTGGGAGATCTGATAGGTTGGGCTATGTGCCCGTAATCAGTCCTGGGATGCTCTTGCGAGGTTTTGCCATGACCACATGTAATTCGTTGCCCTGGGAGATCCTATAGGTAGAGCTGTGTGCTCGTAACAGCCTGGGATGCTCTTGCGAGGTTTTGTGGTGAGGTCACATGTAATTCGGTGCCCTGGGAGATCCTATAGGTAGAGCTGTGTGCTCGTAACAGCCTGGGATGCTCTTTCGAGGTTTTTTGACGCACATAATAAGTCCTGAGGATTCCACAGTATGGCCAGTGATGATGAAGACCTGCAGGTGGTGGGCCTACATCCAGTATGAAAAAGGACTGGCTCTGTAGAACTTCCTATGACGAGTAGATTCAGAGATTGATTGAGATAGCAGCAGCAGTGTCGATGATGATGACTCGATGACGATCATCCAGTGACGATGATCCAGAGAAGATGACTTGTGCTAGAAGAACTGTGCTGAGAAATACCTTCCTAGTTAAGAGGGAGTGTTGATGTATATGTAACTTCGAGATGTATTTCACATATATGTATGTTGTATTCCTATAGAGATGGTATTATTCCTCTATAAGGAAGTGTCGTCATTTATATTGTAAGTGTCGTAACTTATACTTGATGGGTTATTAGACCACCTTGTTTGGGGTCGGCCCTGTATAAGTCATGTGGGACAAAGGGTTATTAGACCACCCTATTGGGGGTCGGCCATGTGGGTCAAAGGGTTATTAGACCACCCTATTGGGGGTCGGCCCACTCAGCATTATGTTATGTGGTTAAGTTCGAGCCTACATGAGTTAGGTAAAAAGGCAAGTCAAGTCAAGTATAAATAGAGTGCGGGAGGCACTCTATTTACTCACTCACTTCTCACTCATGCACTCAAGGAGGAGGGGCGCATTTATGGAGGAGGAGGATCTGCTGCTAGGTTGTGTCTATCTGTTATGGTTGGTTGTATCATTGCTCTATCTATCTCTGAGGAAGTTATTGGGGTTTTTCACCTTTATGGTTTTCCCCAAGTAAATCTTTGTGTCTCTTGTGTGCTTGCATTATTGTCTCCATGATTGATATGATGTAGATATGCTGTACATGTTGTTCTCTCAGTTAAGATCCTAGATCAGATTGAAGTAAATTCAGAAAATTTAACACATAGGACCAAGCAAATACGTCTCGAAATTGGTTGAACAAGGTTGTGCTAACAACGATTTCTTCAGGGGAACACTTCTGGCCTATACGAATGTGTTCCACTATACCTGGTTTCACCGAGATCTCTACCGGGGTGGTTGGCTCAATGGTTGCCAAGTTTCCCTCCGTGTCCGTAAGAAATGTAAGAATGGGGGAATGAGAGGATGGGTAGATATATGGTGAAAAGAGGGTATGGATGTTGTTCTCTATGTACTCCAAAGGAGGAAGAAAAGATGACCTATGGTGGAGATCATCCCACGGACTGTCGTCAATATTCATTACTTCCATGATGGACTCGTCTAAATGAAAAGTCCAAAGTAAGAGATCAGGTAGAGAGGACGTCCATCGTAGAGAACAAGAGGGGGATGCCATAGTGAAATGGTCCTCCAGTGTTGATTGGATAGCCTCATAAATGCATTCAGCGGGTGAAAGAGGCATTATGTCTCCAAGCAGGTGTGTTGTGGCTTCATCCTGTACAAGCCAAGCATCGTTTGAGTGAGATAAAATCTCTATGGAGATCATGTTCACCGTAGCAACATGATTAGGGGGGTCCACGGCTAGAAAAACGCCCATGAGAGATGAATCTTTCAAAAGGACAACCCCTACACTCTCATACTGTTTTGACATTTGTCCAATGGAAGGAACATGGTCACCAGGATGAGTAGTGGCGTCTGGTGTACAAAAATCTAATTGGTCGATAGTAACAATTCATCCTTGGTGGGGGGATTGTACTATGTGGAAGACTAAAGAGGCTACCGCCTGCATGGTGTAAAACCAATTGCGACCAAGCAAGAGATTATAATCTAACGGGGCCGAGACCACTTCCACGTTAATGGTTACGGTCTTTCTGCCCAACTCAATTGCAAGAGCTTGTAAGAGCCCATGAGGTTGAAATCCATGCTTGTCGAATGCTTTCAACGTGGTAGGAGAACGGTTCAATTCAGGGGTGCCAATGGCTCTCCAACAGGCGATCGACATGACATAAGTGGAGGCGCCTTTGTCTAGAAGGGTATGATGGACAATCTTCCCAGCAATGTTCGCAGAAACTTGGAATGCGAGCTGGAGTGAGAGCCTCAACTTAAAGTTGTCAAGTCGGAACATGATGGTGTTCGAGGAATCCGGGTTGACTGCACCAATGGCTGCAAGGAGACTTTTGCGTTGATTAGGACAATTCTGCAAAACCTCCAGGGTAGACATGGCGCAAGGAGCTTGTGCTAAGTCCTCTACGATATTGTAATTCTGTGTTGCTCGAGCATTAGGATTGAAAACATCTTTTCGAATCATACTCTTGGGCGGTCGCAATATCGAGTCCAAAGATGGCCTCTCTATGGTGAGAGACGTTGATGGTACAGTGATATCAATTAAGGAGTCAAAATATTTTTCAGTATTACTTCCGGTGGGTTCCTTCGAAGGGACCGGTTCGTAAGATCATGAGCGAGTATTCAAATTGATTGTCTCGTTACGCAACATGAGAACATGTGCGGTATTGGATGGTTCCCCCTGGGATGGGGGGGTTTGAGTAATCATCTGCTAGTTCTTAGTAGGAAATGGGTCGTTGAGAACTGCGGGAGTCGGTTTACCCCTAAGAAACTTTTGCACTTCATCTCTATGGGGACACTCTTTGGAGAAATGGTCTTCTCCACACAATAAGCAAGGATACTTCAGTTTCCTTTTCTACTTGGGATCATCAGGAGTGCTCTTCGGTTCCTGCTGGGCAGAAGACTTTTTGGGTTTCCCCTTGTTCTTCTTTTTGCCGTTAAACTTCTGAGATGAAGTTGATTGAACAGAATTCACCTCTTCAGTGACAGCAAGAGTGGTTGACGTGGTGGTGCTGTGTCCATCCTGAGTTGGGTTGGATGATCCAACAGTGCTAGTAGCAGGCTGGGTGTTAAGGGATCTGATGATTCCATCAGCTTGGAGTCCCTTATGTGGTTTCGCAAGATCGTTAACGTCACGGGGTGCGTCAGGAAGAATATTAAACAAAGTGCCAGATTGAGTATAGACTAGGTCTAGCAGATGGGCACTCGCGATGGCTTGTTCTTCGGTGACATCACCTCTCATGGAAACATCTTTTGCTATGGTGGGAATGAGCGATTTTGTAAACCAGTATGCTAGGAGCTGATCTGGAATAGGAGCTTTAATGAGACGTCGTCTCCTTCACCATTCATGGATATGATTCGAAATGTGAGTGGCGGTATTCTGATGGAGCAAGGTTAAAAGCTCAGTACCGGTCTCATACCATATAGGCAGCTGGAAGTGCGTAAAAAAATTCATAGTAAGAGAGCCAAAATCAGGAAAAGAGTCGGGTGGAAACTCGATGTACCACTTGGCAGTCGAACCGGTGAGGGTCCTTTGAAACAATCTAAGACGAATTGAATCATCCATTAAGGAATTAGATGAACACCATAAGTGGTATGTTATCACGTGGTTCTTGGGGTCTTCACCCGGCTTGCCGTCAAACTTGGGGATATCAGACGAAAGTTTCACCGGAATTGGCATCCAGTTAGATCCATGATAAATAGGATCGTTGGTTAACCGAGATAGGTTAGGTAAGTCCAAAGTAGCCAGAAAGGGCAGCTGTGGATTAGGCTACGCGTATTGATAATACGGATAAGGCGTGTGAGGACTAAGCTGACCGTAAGGTGTACCAGGATGAAACTGACCATGGGGGGGTATGCCTCTCGGACCATAAGGAGGTCCTCCACCAGAAGGTGGTCCATTCCAATAAGGAGGGGTCCACCTCAACCACCGGGAGGGGGAGGAGGTCCGCCCCCACCACCGGGAGGAGGTGGGGGTCCAAAACCGTAAAAAGGTGGCCCACCACCACCTCTGCCTGGAGGAGGTGGTGGACCACTTCCACCGCGAGAAGGATGATGACCCCCACCACCTTCGCTGCCAGAAGGATGGGGGTCTCCACCACCACCGCCACCACCATAGTAATGAGGTCCGCCACTGCCTCCGCTTGGAGGGGGTGGTGGACCACCTCCACTGCCCGAAGGGAAATGCCCTCCTCCACCATGATAAGGTTGTCCCCCACCGCCTCCACCGGGAGGGGGAGGTGGACCATTCCCACCATCGCCTGAGGGGTGAGGGATGTTGTAGGTAAAATGAGGTGGTCCACCAATGTTAGGTGGGGGCCCGCCGCCTCTAGTAGGAGGTGGGGGAGGGCCTATCAGGGGTGGTGGCACTTGAGGGATGATCGGTTGGGGTCCGTGTTGCAATGCAAGTTGTTTCCCCCATGGAGTGTATGGATTCCCAAGATAAGGTACCCCGTATAGCGCGTTTCTGGGATTAGGTTGGCCCGGAACAGGGTTACCAGAACCTGGATACGCTTGAATCCATGAGGGTTGAATTACATTTGACGGCCCTCCAACATGAGATAATCCCGTGGTGGACGGTCTAGCGGGTTGGGACGGTCCAACGGAAGGCCCGTTGGGGTTTCCACTGCCTATGTTCTGGTTAGGAAATGGGGGTTTCCCCCCAGCCACAACAGGCTGACCACTGTTCAAAGGGTGAACCAACGTAGGTTGTTGACTAGCTATTGTAGTAATAACATGACCAATAAGGTAACCCAGGGGAAAGGAATACCCTCCCCTCAAATTTTGAGGTGGGGGAGGAACTGGTAAAGTAACTGTGGTAGTGACGGGTGTGTGGGATTGTTGTCCTTCCCCTGGTTGGTTCACTTGAGGTGCAGGACTGGACTCTTGCAAGGGTTGACCAGTCTCATTAGTGGTCACGTGGTGGGGTGGTTCAGGTGATCCAAAAAATATCGAACGAACTGGGATGTTTCCGTCGTCAAATCTTATTTGGAAATGGTGATTATGGAACTCTTCAGAGTGTCGTTCGAGACTTTGTCTTCGAAGCTCATCACCTTTAACATGTAGCTGTTCCAAACGTTCATGGATGGGGCTGAAAATCTCGGCAGGGTCAGGCCTATAGTAAGGCCTAGAGAACTCTGGAGTAGTCCAGTTAGGTGGGGATGAGATGGAAAAATGATCCACTGGGTGCTCTATAGAAGATGTCCAATAAGCTGCTAAAGGACCAACAGCTGTTGTACGGTCATCCTGGGGTCGGTTTATCCATTCCAACAATCCAGGTTCTCCCGAGATAACGGGAGAAAGGCCTTGTGAAGTGGGGGTTTGTGCTCCTTGATCCTGCGGGGGATGAGAAGCAGGTGAATCTGGAGGAGTTGGTGGAAACAAAAGTCCACCAACATTCAAAGTGGGGTTCTCCACTTCAGTAACTACGACCGCGTTACGCTGATCCATTCTTACCCTCAAAATAACCTCCGGATTAAGGGGATATTCAGGTGATAAGTTCAAGATGCTACGGGATCTTCTCCATGGAAAATCCGCCAGAGTATCATGAAAATCAGCCAGGAAGGCCGAAACAACATTTCTCCTAAAGGTATGCTAAAAGAAAAGTAGTCCAGAAAAACCTTCCCAAACTAAGGCAACAAGCAAACTTATGTGACAAAGTGGATTCAAAAGTATGGAACCTCACGAGATTATCAAGGCATTGCAAACCGCGATATACTGTAGGGTCCAACAATATGACGTGACAAGGAGGATTGGGACCGTACCCTTTCTTGCATACCCGATTACCTGGACAGTACGTGCGTGCTAATCTCCTCGAGTGTTGTTCTCGGTGTATTGCTTTGCCAAGATGGCCAAATGGTTAACTCGGTTGGTTTCAGGAATCCTAATGGTGTCTCCCAATATACGCAAGGTACGGGGGAGCTCAAATCCATAGTGGTGCTGTGTAATGCACAGCCGTTGGCACGAGACCTTCCGATATACGTGTTGAGTACGTGATACACCCTTCGATATATGCCAAGTACATATTATGGTACTTGGTGGGTACGTGAAGGAGCTCGATATACCGATGTATGTGGAACACTACAATACCCCTGGACTACAGTGCTAGCAAATAACAACAGCTGCCACGCTTAACGACACCGGAACACGTCTCTAACTTACACACAAGTTGCTAAAAATTTTACCTAGTTCTACCGTTAATTTTATCTTGGACGATTAGGTGAATGCATGAGGTGAGTACATAATCGGAAGCATAATGCAAGCCCTAGCTACATGCACGAAATATTATTTTCTTTCAATGAATTCTAGCTATGGGGAGGAGAAATCTTTTTTCCGAATGGTATTGCCAAAACAAACTCAGTGCAACACAATTCCCAATGCAAACAAATTTCACAATGAAAGTATTCTTTTCCTTTTCAACGAAACACAAAAGTACACAACACTACTAAACCAAATCAAAACAACTCTTTTCTTTTCTTCTTCTTTTCAAAGTAAAATGACACTAAATGATGAAAAGAGAGGATTCTGAAATGAGAAATGTGAGCTTTTCAATTTCAATGATCTAAGAACAACAAGAATTAAAAATGCATCTATATTTCCTTAGCATGGAATTAATCTTGCAAAAATTGAAACGTGATTTGAGTTTTTCAAGAAAATGAGCAATTCATAATTCGATAAAAACACAACAGATCATACATTCATTCAATTTTCCCAAAACATAAATGAGAATTTTCCAATGCACAACAATATTTCTTCAATTTGTTTTTTGAGAAACAACGGGAAAGAAGCACTTTTAAACTTTTCGATGGATGCATCAAAGAATAAACTTGATAGCAACTTTGTTCTCAGATCTAAATGACTGAAAATAAAACACTACTTGCAGCACTCATACATTTAGAAAACTCAAGAAAAGACAAGCACTCAACCAAGCTGAAAAACACACTTAACTCAAAATCAAGCAGCAGCAAGCAAACTAAGCAAGCAAAGCTCAAAACAAATGTAAATGAGGTCTGGAGGTTGATCCGATGCAATGATCAGATCAGGGATGGAAGGAAGGGAATGCAAGAGTGAATGGATGAAGGTGGAGGAGACAAGAGTGTCCACCACTACCGATTTCAAACTTGTCCAAGACGGAACCCAAAGTCAATCCAAATGAAACCAAACTCTCAACACACAAATAAAAAATAGGGTCTCTGGCTGGATCTTGCAGCACAGAGGGATTTCATTCATCAGACCAAGGTTCAAACTGTCAGATGAGGGAAGGGATGCCAGTATGCCAGCTTTTGACAGATTGGCGCACTCTGTCCTCACACACAGTGCGACATCGCAGTTTGCCTTCACGGGAGGTGTGACGATGTCGTAGTATACCAATGTAAATGATGCGACGGGTTACTAACATGTGAAGAACAAAAGCTGAGAATGACACAGTGCACTCTGTTTCCACTGTCCAGGTGCGACAGGCGAGGTCTAGATTACAAAATGAACGAGATCTCTCAATAATGAACCAAAAACAGGCTTGAAAATGAGTTGTATAAACTCATAGGAAGCAAATCAGAGTCTTCAATGTGAAGATCTGATAGTGAAATCAATCCTAAGAAGTAAATGGAAAAAATGATAAAAGAGGCTTGTGTCAAGTAATCAACTGAAAATGACTCTCAGATTAATTACTACTGAATAAAACAAACACTACTCCCCAGTATGGTCGCCAGATTTGTTACCAGACAATCCACTCGAGCGGACGCGAGCAGGATCTCCCTAGCTCAATGCGAGTCTAGAACAAATAAAACATACTACAAGTGCATTTCCTAGATCTACTTAAGGACCAAGTACTAGATGTCTTACCTTTCTATTACGCAATCCTTTCTCCTGAATGTTGCTCCACATCCCACGATCGTCAGATCCAAGTTGCAAGACCTGTCAAGACACACAAACAAGAGAAACGAGTAAAGAGCATCTATACAATAAGCGATCTAAGTAAACAGTTAAGCAGGTAAACTACACAATATCATTACGCATGAGAACAATATTGGTGGAAAGCATTTGCATTACTGTAAATAGAGGAGTACATGATAGAGATATAGAACTACAGCCAAAGACTTAAGGCAGTAGCCCTTCTCCGACCAAGCCGATTTCCATGTTCTTCCAAGGAAGTATGAATTCTCCAATAGGTGAATGGAGGTGTTCTAAGAGAGATTTCACCGTCATGTAGATACCATAGCCTTCCTCCCTTTGGAATGGGAGTGAGGCTCACTTATATAGGACTAAGTGGATAAGATATGGATAGGATAGGTTGAGAGATGGTAGGAGAGAGATAGGGAATCCTCCCAAAGAGTTAGGGGTCGAGTACCAGCTCCCCTAGAGGTCATGGATAAGCCCCTAAATGGGTAAGTTTCGAGAAGGATCTCGAATAGGCTATTTTTTCCCATTTACAGACCTCGTCGCACCATGCAGTGGAGCAAGCTGCGACATCGCATGTTGCTAGTGTGCAACCTGCGATGACCTCTCAAAAGTTTGCAGGATTGAGTGCAAATCCTCCCAAATGAAAGTACTTAGTCCAGGTGACTTCAGGGATGTATACACTGAATCTAATGATGAGTAGATTTTAGGTGTAACAATCCTTGGTATGGAGCATTCATTATATATCTTCAAATCCAAAGTATCGATCCTCAACTTTCTAGTATTGAATGACGTCGTATTTGACATTGAGCTCGAAGATACCTCATCATCGGGGATACTTTATACCGTCGAGGAATTGATATGATATTAAGACGTTGTTTAGTACACCAGGAAGTTGAACAAGTATTGAATGATTGCCACGCTGGAACATGTGGTGGTCATCTTTCTAGGTTAGCAAATGCTCAGAAAATCTTGCGTGTAGGATACTTTTGGCCTACAATTTTCAAAGATTGCATAAATGCTGTCAAAAAGTGTCACCCTTGCCAAATTTACACAACAAAAATGCATGCACATCCTGCTCCTTTACACCCTGTAGTAACTATGGGTCCATTTTCAAAATGGGCCATTGATTATATGACGGTCAATCCACCTTCATCCGATAGCCACCACTACATCATCGTATCAGTGGACTACTTCACCAAGTGGGTTGAGGCGATGCCTACATTCAATTGCACGGGTAAAACTGCAGCATATTTCCTATTCAATCATGTAATAGCAAGGTTTGATGTACCCAAAGATTTCACTACCGACAACGAAAGTCATTTTAGGAATTCCAGTATGGATGAACTTACAAACCGGTTAGGATTGCGGCAGGACTTTTCCTTGCCTTATTACCCTCAAGCTAATGGGAAAGTAGAAGCTATCAATAAGGTTTTGAAAACTATGTTACAGAGGATGATTAATAAAAACAAGAATAATTGGCACTTGATGTTGTTTATTGCTCTTTGGGCCTACCGAAAAACTGCTAAAACTGCAACCAGATTAACTCCTTTCCAACTATTTTATGGAGAAGAGGTTGTGTTTCCGATTGAATGTGAAATCCCATCATTAAAGATAGCTGGCGAAATCCTACCTAACACTTATGCGGAAGAGGAAAGGCTTCTCCATCTCCATTCTCTTGATGAAACTAGAAGAGAAGCCTCTCTAAACATAGAAGCACACAAGAAGAGGGTTAAAACACAATATGACAAGTCCATCCGTCCCCGAGTCTTTTCTTAAGGCGATCTGGTTTTAGTTTATGAACAAGACCAAGATAAAATAGGAGAAGGGAAATTTGTACCTAAATGGTTTGGCCCACTTGTTGTCAAAACCGTGTTAAAAAAAGGAGCTTATGAATTGGTCAATTTTGATGGGGAACCCATGTTGAAGATCAGAAATGGTCTCTATCTGAAGAAATAATTTGCATAGGCAATGATGCCTTACACCATTTGTTGTATTATGTTGTATTCTTTGTATAAACTTTTGTCCATTAGTTATTTCGGGCACACACTTACCTTGCTTGGCATTGCCACTTTGGCAGATGGCACAAGAATCTTTCACATATTTCGGATATGCGGACGGCACCAGCCGTAGTTCTCGGAACGTTGCTTCCGCCACATGGGTTGTTTTCACACCTAATAACGAAGTTCTTAGTTCAGGAGACATTTTTCTCGGGTCTGCAACCAACAATGTTGCAGAATATAGCGCAATCATTGAGCTTCTTGTCGAGGCTGTTACCCTTGGCATCCGACGAATAATCGTCAAACTGGACTCAGAATTAGTTGTATCCCAGTTAAATGGTCAGTATCAGGTTCGACATCCTACACTGTTTAGAAACTTTCAATGAGTATGTATTTTAGAGTGTTAGTTCGAGTTTATTGAATATGTACACGTTCCTAGAAGTCTGAATAGTTTGGCTGATTCTTTGGACAACTATGTACTTGATTGGCATCTAAGTCATTAACATTATACCAAAAAGAAAGCATGTACAATATCTCATGACCAATTTAATTGAACACATCATTTAAGGACATAAGTAAAACCGAAATAACCTAACTTACATCATAACCCAAAAAGTGTGTAAATTTTGCACACACCAAAAATAATAGTGTAAATACCATTTCTCTTTTTTATTCTTTTTCTTACAGATAATACCCAAAAAAATGTTCATACAAACAAAAAAACAATGAAAATTTTGGAAAAACTCGAAAACATGGGAAACTATTTCAAAATTTTCTAGTTCAACATCGAAACTAACCTACTACTGGCAGATCAAATACTAAAGGTTCATAGCTTTTTAGAATTCAAGCTGAAAGGGGATGCTTCCTCTCATACATCGGCTGCAGAACGAACACATATGGTAAATCATGAGTATTTTTACTTATCTTTTATTCATACATGTACAAACCGTATCCTTTGGAATGATAGAAAGATGCATAACTCCTCATTTTTTGCTATCCTTTTAGATATTAAATGCACATTTGAACCAGTTTCTAACTAAACTACTGGCTAGTGAAATGGTTTTTTATTTCAAGACTTGAAGACTTTTTCAGTTTGATCTATTTGATTTAGGTAGTTGAGATAGACCATGATTCATGATGATCTATGATTTTGGCATTTTTCACAAGACTCAAGATGAAGTAAACCTCATTGAATCATTCCTACTTGGCCATTTCACCAAATTGGATAACCTTAGGCACATGGTATTACTTCACCGTTCTTCGACACATAATCCTGCTTCAGATAGCCTACCCTGGGAGGGAACAACTGAAAGACTGTGCACAACTAGCTTATCCCTTGTTTGCAATATGGGTATTTGCATTGGCCTAACCCGTGCCCTTGAAAAATACGCGTACGCCCATGCAACACGCGTTCCCTCCTATGTATCATAGCATTCTTTATTATTTGTTTCAAAAATGAAAAAAAATCAAAATAAAAAAAATCAAAAATCCAAAAAGGGAGAGACTTGAATCATTTCATATTATAATCCTTGAAGAAAACGGAAACAGTTAGTCCTTGTCTCCCTTGAACACGGCACATAATTTGGTCCTCGCTATCAGTACACCATCTGCATTTGCCTTAGGAAACTGTACCAGTATTTTGAATAGATCTCCACCGATGGGTTATCCTTCCCGTCACCAATGGAGCTTTCATTAATACATCTGGCATTAGCGGATTTTATTAAGGTCGGTTACTCAAATTCCTATGTTGCCAAGTGTCCATTCTGCGTCGTGTTATGTGTTCAAGGGAAGTCCAAACCGAGTCGACCATTCCTCAAATATTCCTGACCTATCATGTTGGCCTTCCTTGTGTTAGTATACAGTGTTGGATCTTGCAGTTCTACCAAATTATATCAAACTATTGATCTTTGTTTCGTATCAGTTGATGAGGGATGCATCAATTCCCTCCTTCCGATGGATCTATTCCTATCGACATCAAATCATCATCTAGGACATGGTTCTAGAAACTCGAGAGTACCTTGGACCTTACAGTCATTAGTGGCAGGTTTCCTCACAAATGACAGTGGGTATACATTAATGACCCCTGATTGTTTGATTCTATAAGTGTTCGACTTCAAAACATCTATTCACACTTGTTAGTTTGTACTCAGTACCTTAGAGTCCATATCATCATTATTGGTGGGTCTATTCGCATCGGTTAACGGTATACATCAATGACCGGTAATCAGATGGTGTTTTATTATGCTCGACATCAGATCACTTATTCGCATGATATAAACTCGTAATATCGTCGATTTGTATTGAAGACCTTGGAAAAAATAGTTGTATCACTCATCGATGCACTTCCCGAGCTGCACAAGATTAGACTGCCATGTCAGAAGTTCAATAAAAACTTTGTTCTCGCACTCATCAAAGTGCATGTTTAAATTTCAGAAAAGTTTGCTTTTGACATGGATCCACTGTGTATTGTTCGTGACCATGCTTGTTTTCCGCTAAGCATGGATATGCCCACCTCAGGAAGATATTATATATTTGAGAAATTGCTATGTTTTGTAGGTGTGATCCTCAATCCTGCGCCCGTGAGCTTTCCTTCCCTTATCCTTGCTTTGAATGATAAAGAGTATCAGTATAAAGAGTATCAATATAAAGAGTATCAGTATACAGAGTATAAAATTCAGTAATGTATTTCGACCCTTAGCTCTGCTTCGGACCTCACACATTAGGGGGCATCTGTTAACAATCAAATTAACACCCCTAGTCATGTGACAGAAGAGGCATATGTTACCATGCACCTACAGCAAGAAGACATGACACAAGTTCATTCAAAGACGAATCCTCTCTGAGAATTGCATTAAAATGCATTAATTATGCTTAAAATCATTCTAAGTGGTGCAAAAAGCCTAAAAACTATTGAAAAGTGGGTTTTCAGTTGAAAATAATCTAAAATAAAGAAAATGAGGAATCCCACATTTAGAAGAAAAGCCTAAGGCTTATTTCCCAATGCTATATAAGAAAGGCTTTGGGGCATGGTAAAGAGACACAAAGGAAGAGAAAATGAATGTTGGAGAGATTCTGAAGGAGGAGAAAGAGCTCAAATTCTTCAAAAGCAAGGGTGAAGGAAGGGAAGCTTATGGCAATGGAGGAAGGATACACACCTATGTCCATGGTAAGGATGTACTTCTTCATTGTTCTAATATGAAGTAATTCAAGTTTCTACCATTTTAGTGTTGAATGTTTGCTTATTTTGCATGATTCTAATTCTGAAATGTTCTTAGATCTCAATGAATGTTTAATGAATGAACTTAGATCTTAAGAAATTTGTGATAATTGCTTCATTTCTGACATAGAATTTCACCAATTCTTAGTAAGATAGTTAAAATAGTGTAGACACAACCCTGCACTAAATACTATTATCATCGATGTTCGTTTATAAAATAAAAACTTAAAACTTAAACATGGATCTATCAATTAAGAGAGATCAAATCTCTTGAGTTTAAATTTTAAAAAGGAAATACACCTCAAGAAATTGGATCCCTCTCGGTGCTTGATAGATACAGGTTTAAGATGGATCTATGCTGGTATTGGAGTCTAAATGTACGATAAGTATTGTGTAATGCAATAGAACTTTCTATGTTGTGTGCAATCATGTCTTATATCTCATTTTCATCCAACAATAATATATTTTATAAGACATTATGTCACCAAATTTGACACACACACATAATTTTAAGTTTTTAATGCTTTCATTATGTAATAGCTTTCTTCTCACATCGTGTGTTAATGACCACTTCATATATATATATATATATATATATATAGAAAGATTTAAAGTAAAGAGAAAATATCACATCTTGTTAATGACCACTTCACATATATATGAAGTGGTCATTAACAATGTAACAAACATAAAATACAAATAAATGTTATATAAAATTAACAATTAGTTCGGATATTATTATTATGAAAGGTGTCTATGTAAAGACACAACCTATTACGAAAGGTTGCCTTAATAGCCTATAAAGACCAAAGTCATTTTTCCTATTGTAATCATTCATTTTTTATTCAATATCATACTATATATTTATACATTTTTGTATATTTATCAAGCGCTTCCGTATCTTTAGCGCTACAGTGATATCAGAGCTTTGGAATGTTCTTATGGAAGAGATTCAGAATTTGGTTTTACAATTAAAATAAAGCTTCGATAAGGCATTGAAAAGGGAACATGAAGCAAGCGCAAAGGAAGAAGAAGTCTTAGGCGACGTTCTTAATGTAGTAAAGGAAATAAAAAATATTAATAGTGTAATAAAGAATGGAAGATATCCAAAGATGGAACTGCCAAGGGCTGAATCGGTTGTTGTGAAAGAAATCACCAACAATACGTTAGAAATACCTTCAGCTAGGTCAGCCAAGTCATTTAATGAAGATTTTGAATGCTTAAAGTATGTTATTGTCAATGATGATGATGGATTCACAGAGATGGAAAATAGTAATAACAACAGCAACACAGTGTCCCTACCTAAGCCAAAGAACTTCAAAATTCTAGACAATGATCCACTGGAAACATGTCATGAGAAATGTGATCAACATCTCTCCCTAATACTTTCTGACGAAGACTATAAATATGTTTCCAACAATGAGCATGATCTCTCCACAATAGTTTCTAGCAGTGGTCCTTTAAACACAGTTGACATTGAACGGTTCCCTCTCTCATAAACATTTCAGGGAACAATAATAATAATAATAATAGCCATCCAACTTGGGAAGATGATGGCAATTCTGAAAGTCACATATCCCCCGTCCGAGGGAAACTTTCATCGCACCCTTTACCTATTAACGCAATCACTCCTACAAATTATGACATAGGTGGCGCTGGTGGAATAAAACATGTGTTACTGAAGACACAGAGAAGGTGTCTGCCATTAATTGTAGTAAGACCGATTCTCTAGAAAATGAAGACTGTCAAATGGTAGACCTATTCAGTATCTTTCGAATACCTGGCAAATTAAGTGTCGCTATCAAAATTGACCCTGGAGTGTCTGCAAAAAAGGTTAAAAGGACTCCAAACCCTGAAAGAGAAGCTTTTAAAAAAACTAATGTAGGCATTCACATCATTGATGATGAGTTCTCACATTTAGATACATCTGGAGTTCCAGTTATAGAGACCTCCACAAAGGTACCGCTTGATTCATCC
Source organism: Larix kaempferi (assembly GCA_027924585.1). Taxonomy (NCBI): domain Eukaryota; kingdom Viridiplantae; phylum Streptophyta; class Pinopsida; order Pinales; family Pinaceae; genus Larix; species Larix kaempferi. Next base: position 20,572,150 of record BSBM01000011.1, on the reverse strand, counting down.
CAGACCTGGTTGCGCTATAATGCTGGAATGGAGAAAAAAATTTGGACGTCGATATCTTACTGCCATTTGTTCTACTATACAAGGAAGTGCAGACATTGGTTAAGTACTCCCACAACAACCATTCAAACAAGAAAACAATGTGCACGTCAATCATCCACTAGCTCTTTGGGCGATTTTCCTACCATGTATAAATTACCGAGTTTTGAAGCAACGAATATCCATAGTGAAGACTCCCATCTCGAGATCCCAAAAGACGTCTTGCTTCGCATGGCCTATATACATAAGGGACTCCCTTCCTTATACGCAGACTGCTCTCTCTATATCACGATATGTGATACCGCTTTTACCGTTCTTGGTTTCACTCCGTTGGAACTATCTGCTAGTTGGAAAAGAGAAGATACGCAACTGGATTGTGAATACTTACGTCAAATCTATTTCCGTGCAATATCTCATAACTACCATTGGGTCGTAGCCTTACCGAGTAGAGTCAAAACGTTGCGTTCAAGGAAAGTCGTGACGGTTGGCCTTGGTAGTAAGGCAAAGGCATATTATTTGGATTTCTACCTAATAACCAATACTAGAAAGCATTTATACGACGGCAAAACAATAATTAGTAAGAAGTTATACTAAGGTCCAAAAAGGTTAAAAAGTCCATAAATACTAACTAAAAATAATCATAATAATTACTATTATAAAATAAAAAGACTAAGTGTTAGTGTGAAATATTAAAAGAGGTCGTGATGTCCTTTTAAGGTGGGATAATTTATTTTATTACTTTATACATGGAAGATAATAAATATATACTAGTCTAAAAGCGGACGATAATTCCAAAGGTGTTTTTAAAGAGTTTTGCATCATGTCGTTATTGAAGGGGTAATTACTAACATAAAGTGGAAGTGAAAGTGAAGAGAAATATTGACCTTGGCCTTTATGTCAGAATCGAAGATGAAGATAACATTCATAATCGTCGAAGAAACATAAAAGCAATTAATATGACCTAAATTAAAAGAATTGTATGTAATTTAGGGAATCCAATTTCTAAATCAAATGTGGAATATAGTAAATTAATCAAGAATTCTAATTGTACGTACAATCCAACCATTGACGGGCTTAGATACTTATGATTGGGATTAAGTTGCACATTACGACATCAAAGTGTTTAAGAATGTATCTTGATTTTTTTTAATAAAAAAAAAAAAAAAATGGATTAGGGTTTCACAAACTAGTTTACATCGGTTGTCATCATGTCTTAGGCCCTGAAGGACCCTGGATGGCAAAGAAAGAGGGGTGAAAACCCTATCCCCAATCATGGTTGGATCCAGAATCGTGGAAATGGTTCAATCTTTCATCAAATCCCTGATTTTGGTGAGTCAAATCGAGGATTGGGAGGAATGGGAACGATGACTCAGTCGTACCAGAATCAGAAGGTGAAAAAAGCGAAGGTAGGGAAGCAAAGAACATGAACTAAGTTATGGGAAGATGTATTTAGAAAAAATAGGCCATTCCAAAATATGAAGTTACTTCTCCTCATACCAACCAAAGAATCTAGTTCATGAAGGTCCATGTAGTGATTTGGAAATTCATGGGCATTTGGTCATTAGAATGTGCCCTAGTTTGGTGAATAAACAACAATTGGAGACCAAAATCTCATTACAATTTGAGGCTAGGGTCAAAAGTTTTTTTCATGGTTATTTTCTTTGGCCTGGAAGACAAGGACTGGATACTTGAAATGGTCCATATTTTAAATCGTTGGGCATGGCCCAAGTTGGCATAGTTTTTGCCAAAAGCAAAGTACAAGTAAGCGTAGTTAGAAAAGCGAAGTCCAAGCATGGCGCAGTTTTGTTGATGCGTAGTAGTTATTTTTGGCATAGAAGTATAAGTGAAGCAAAGTCCAACAACGACCTACTTTGGGTAAGCCACTCCACAGATTCCCAGGAGCAGGGTGAGGAGCGACGTGGAGTTGGAGGAAAGCAACTTGTCACCTTAGTACAGACAAATTACTAAGACAACCAGGGTGGAGGAGACTATTAGAACCAAAGCAGCGGACCGATAACGACAGATGAAGAAGAGCGACGAAAAAGGACATGCCAGTACCCAGTCAGAGCCGCGCAGTCAGAATTGCGGCTATCAAAAGAGGCGTCAGAGCCAGAAGTGGCGCAGAAAGAAGACCAAAGACAAGTGAAGTGGCTATCGACTACGACAGGCTTGGTTAGCAGGGTAATTGCACCATTTTGGGGGTATTTTTGGGTAGTATAGGGATTTTATCCCACAATCATTGTAAAGACGTGACCTTCGGGAACGATCTATAAAAGGGGAAATTTTGTAAGGGAAGGGTTGGTCTCTATTGTTCTTATTTTTTATCTCTCATGGTATTTTGAAAGACTAAGTATTGTAAATAGGCTCTGCAGCTGAGTGCGAGACCCATTGAATAGAGAAGAGGCTCTGCAGTTGAGTGCGTAGAGACCTATTGTAGAGAGAAGAGTCTGCAGCTGTGTGCACAGACTGGAACTGTTGACCCTTCCCATTAATGTAAATAACAGTTCCCGTGGACGTAGCTCCCATCCTGGGGGTGAACCACGTAAATAAGCATGTTATGTGATTGAATAAGTGTGATTGTGTATGCTTATGTTTATGTTTACATTCATACTTATGTTTATGTATGGTCGCGTTTTTATGTATTTTCATATGTATGGTGGATGAGAATAATATCCTTAGTACTGAACATGTATAACTAAATGAGCAAGCGATTCTAAGCAAGTAGAATGCGTATTTGCATGGTTAAACACTAAATCAATGGAGTCTGTAATGTGTGCGGTTTCCTAGTAGCACAGTTCGGCATTACGCTGTCATATTGTATTGCAGAAGTTGCAAGGTGTGCAGTCACGTTGAAGGTTATATGCGAAGAGTCAAGAAGAACTCTGCAAGAGCCAGTACCATAACCGTGCATCACCTGATTGTTAGGATATTCCTATACTCCATCCTAGTCCTAACAGCATTTTCATTATTTTCATTTTCAGTCATGCATGCACTTTTAGGGTTTACATGCATTATTTAGGGTTTGTATGGATTTGCATGCATCCCAGTCATCAGTCCCAGTACCTAGCCCTCAGTTAGCTAGCCCCCGGAGCTTCCTTCCACTCATTTTTAGCCCTCCTAGATCTTAGTGTGCCCTCTTTTCACCTACTGCATGAGAAAGGCGCCCTTCCTTACCTACCATTCAATTATCTTCAGTTCTCTCCTTGATTTTAGGCTTGACTGACTCTCAACTGACTGTATCACTCCGATGGACCTCCAGTGAAACTTGACTGCCCATTCTGACTTTATTTAGCTTCTCATGTGCCCTCCGCTGAGCCTCTTTCATTCAATTAGTGTCTCCATGTGCCAATTACAATCAGTTACACCTACCACACTCAGTTAGACTCAATTTGACTGACGGTTGACAGTTACTTGTGCATTGATGACTCTACCAATGATGAGACAGACTACTACTTGTGCTCCGATGACACTCCAGTGATATTTTGATCACTCCATGAAGGCTAATTCGAATTTCCACCTTAGGCATTCGAATACTCATGCGTTGTACTATTTATTTGTTCATATTGTGATTAATTAATTAGTGTGTGTGAAGTATTTTTGCTTCTATCCGAGTTCTACTGTATTATTATTCTGTTGCTCATTATACTTCATTGACCACTCTTCTTCTATTTTCTTGCTTAATCAATTACTTTCTTGTGAGGTATACATCATCTCTTAGATCTGCTGTGAGGATTTTCACATGGTATCAGAGCATGTTGAGAGTATTGTTTATTCCATTCCTGAGAGTTTTTTGCAGGTTATTATCAAGATTTTGGGTGCAGCAGTTTCTGCATTTATGTAGCAGTAGCAGTTGCAGATATTCTCTATTGTTTTTGCAAGTCTTCTACAGCTTCAATGAATTCAGAAGAACTCCCTCTTCTTTCTCCATTCAACTATGATGAATGGAAACCAAAAATGATAGCATATCTAAAGAGCCATGATCTCTTTGATTGTTATTTTGAAAGAGAGTTTGAATCCTCTGAAGAGAAGATTGTCTGGTTGAATAAAGGTGACATGGCCTTTGGAAGAATGATGCTTTCTTTGCCTGAATACATGTTATACCAAATCATTGATGATGTTGAAACTCCAAAAGATCTATGGGCCCATCTGGATGAAAGATTCGGAAAACAGAATGAAGGATTTGGTCCAAACCCCTTCAAGAGCAAGCAAAGTGATGCATTCTCCCTCCTTGATGATCTCATTGATCATGAACTAGTATCAAACACATCTCATATTGAAGTTGTCCACAAAGAAGAAGAACTTGTAGATTCTACACTCATGCTCCAAATTTCTTCTCTTTCTATGCCAACTCACACTCTAGATATTGCAGAAGGTCTTAAATCCTCTCTTGCACCAGAGTCTATTGGTCTGCATCATGATCTATTGAATGTTTCGGAGGTCAAATCAGCTATTGGAGGTAATGCATTCGCTCTCCTCAAGCAATCACCTCTTATTTACTACTATATGATCATTATTCCATGCTTTCAGAAGGTTATTGAAGAATATGGCCATTGCCATTCGCTTGGGATAATTTCTCATGCACATCATGGTTTTGATCTCACCCCTGCTAGTTCAAAGGAGATCTCAAGAAACCATTGCCATTCGCTTGGGATAACTTCTCATGCATTTACTGGTTTTAATCTCACCTCTTATGGTTCAAAGGAGATCTCAAGAAACCATGATTCAAGTCTTGGATCTAATTTGGATTCTAAGCAATTACTACTTGGGATAATTTCTCATGCATATGATGGTTTTGATCTCACACCTGTTGGTTCAAAGGAGATCTCAAGAAACCATTTATCAAGTCTTGGAGCTGATTTGGTTTCCAAGCAATCATTATTATTTGATGGTTCTTTTTGGCATAATCTCACCCATGATGGTTTGAAGGAGAAGACAAAAGACTATCTGCACATTCATAGATTTGATCCTACCTCAGCTGATTTGAATCACAAGTTCAAGGATCATCCTCATACTTTTTGATTTGTTCTCATCACATTCGATCTGAAGAGCAAGTACAAGCACATGCTTTCTGAGCATGATCCACTTCTTCCCAAGAATAATATACCTCCAGACATATGACCAAGCATCACACCTGCTTGAGTTTGGAGCATTTATTTTTGTGTGTGCCTTACAGTCTATTTTGAGGGGGGGTTTTTTTTCCTTGAGGTTTTCCCCATTTCCTCGGTTTATTGACTGTTATTATTCATTGTATTGGGTGACCTTTGGTCTTAGTTACCAGGGCCCAAGATAGATTAAGGGGGGGTGTTAGGATATTCCTATACTCCATCCTAGTCCTAGCAGCATTTTCATTATTTTCATTTTTCAGTCATGCATGCACTTGTAGGGTTTGCATGCATTATTTAGGGTTTGCATGCATTTGCATGCATCCCATTCATCAGTCCCAGCACCTAGCCCTCAGTTAGCTAGCCCTCGGAGCTTCCTTCCACTCATTTTCAGCCCTCCTAGATCTTAGTGTGCCCTCCTTTCACCTACTGCATGAGAAAGGCGCCCTTCCTTACCTACCATTCAGTTATCTTCAGTTATCTTCAGTTCTCTCCTTGATTTTAGGCTTGACTGACTCTCAATTGACTGTATCACTCCGATGGACCTCTAGTGAGACTTGACTACCCATTCTGACTTCAGTTAGCTCCTCATGCGCCCTCCACTGAGCCTCCTTCATTTAGTTAGTGTCTCCATGTGCCTGTTACAATCAGTTACACCTACCACACTCAGTTTGACTGACGGTTGATAGTTACTTGTGCATTGATGACTCCACCGATGATGAGATAGACTACTACTTGTGCTCCGATGACACTCCAGTGATCTTTTGATCACTCCACGAAGGCTAATTCAAATTGCCACCTTAGGCATTCGAATCCTCATGCATTGTACTATTTATTTGTCCATATTGTGATTAATTAATTAGTGCGTGTGAAGTATTTTTGCTTCTATCTGAGTTCTACTGTATTATTATTCTGTTGCTCATTATACTGCATTGACCACTCTTCTTCTATTTTCTTTCTTAATCAATTACTTTCTTGTGAGGTATACATCATCTCTTAGATCTGCTGTGAGGATTTTCACACTGATTACATAAACCTTCTTCTGTAATCCCCCACAACTTCGCCTCGGGTGATACCTCATCCTATTCGCAGGTTGTTTCCAAAAGGGCCAGTGAAGAAGCAATATTATTGGTCCCATAACTGCACTGAAATTGGGTCAGTACAAGAAAGTTAATGAACAAAGTAGTAACCCAAAAAATGGTTCTGTTTTTGCGCTTGAACTAGTGATGTACTGTAATAACTGGAATCCAGAGCGGACAAAGATACAGAACTAGGTAAATAAGATAGAGGAAGAGTTTGCGAAGATATAAAAAAGGCATTTGCGCTTGTCTACGGAAGAATGGTGATGGAGATATCTTTTCTCTGACATACACAAAATTTTCTTCGCATCCTTCGGAAACGAGCTATACGAGTGGATATCGAGGCTCGTCGAGCAGAATAATTGCTTTAAAGGTGGAGAACCTATAGTGTGGAATCCAGAATTGATTCAAAGACTTAAAGCAGTGGATAGCCCAATATCAAGAGTAGTAGACTTCTGGATAAATAGTGTACTAGAAGGCTACATCATAGAATTTGTTGTGGACACTGTTGAGGTGTATTTGCTATCTTAAAGAGTCACCAAAATATTTAATTATCGACCAGGGTTGGTAATATTAGAGTTGAGGCATAGTATATCCTGAGGTAGAATGGCACCTAAGTTTTAGCTTGTTAGACCTTAGAAATGTTTAATAAAGAAAAGATCGAAAGATCTTTTAAAATGAAAAACTGAGTCAAACTTAAGAAAAGATAACAAATGAACTAACTAAGCCTAGCTAAACCAACATATCAGAATAGTATCAAGTCATACTACTCTACTCTATGATTAAACAATGGAAAAAGAACAAATACTGATTAAGAAGCAAACTACCTGTTATGAAAAATTGATTTAAGACAAAAACTACAAACTACTCAATGAATTCAATAACTACTTATGCGTTCGGTTAATACTTCAAAACTACACTAAAGCATCTAATTCCATTCTCCTTGATGTTGTACGTCAAATGTAATAGGAACTGGAGTGAATGTATTGTAATGACCTTCAAATATAACAACAAAACAAAACGGAATTAAATCTAACCTAATCTCGACAAAGAGATGTAAACTACAAAGAGACCAATTACAATTAACCTTAAACATTATGATCTATCTTCTATCCATAAGAAAAATGATATGAAACTAATACAATCTAGAAGCAAGTAGAAAACTTAATAAAGATATTTATTTCTGAATTCAATTTGGAAGCAAGTAGAAAACTTGATAAGGATATGTTATATAGAAGCAAGTAGAAAACTTGATCAAGATATTTATTTCTGATCCAAACTCTATTTCATGAACATCTTCATTATTTGTATGATTGGGAAACTGATCCTATACTTAACGAAGAAACTATTAAGACTAGAATACTTGGAGAATGAAATTATTAACTCTAATCTGAAACAAATCTTAAGAGCATGGAGTAAACTACACTAAGAATAAGACTAATAAATATGAAAGCAGCAACATATTAGTAAATCAGATATGAAAGACATAACTCGAAAAATAGTTGAAACAAAGTGAAGGAGAATGAGATGGAAACTAAGAATAATGACAAACTTAATTAAATTTTTTATGGAAACTGGATTCAAAATAAGCATGAAAACAATGGAGAAAGTATGAAAGTCCGAATGACGATCCCGATGACTATCCGAATGACAGTCCGGATGGAAGAAAACGAATTAAACTAAGGAAAGAAGCAGTTTTGATGATCTTAACGTCAGCTGGCGAATGCAGATCAACCTACAGTGCAAAGAAGTCAGTGAGAATACTATTGAGAAGCTAAGATAGTAGGAAGCAATCTATTCTAATTATTGTTAAAAATATGAACTACTTCTATAACATAGTTAAACAAAACTAAGAATAAAACTTAACCTACAACTACAGAAAAATAAACTAATGGAACTAATTCTAATTATAACTAAGCTTGAAACAACAACTAACTAAACAACAACTATCTAAACTCTATCTAATTGCAGAAGATTGAAAACAAACTATCTAATTGCAAAAGACTGAAAGCAAACTATAAACACTATGCTTGGTCGACCATTATCAATTCTGGAAACATAAATTAAGTTAGCAGCAAGATACAGATTACAGAGAAATAAAGAGATGACATATACAGGAAAACAAACTTAATTACATACACTGAAAAATGAACTAGCTATTTGTAGAAAGAAAATACAGAAAAACATAAATAAAACCTCCGGTTGATGAGGGGCCCTTCCCAACAATCAGAGATGGAAACTAAATCAAATTAGTCACCAATAGCGGAGCATCAACAATAAATTTCAGGAGCTTCCATTAACTGAGAAAAATTACACAACGTTTATGCAAAAACTACTGCTATCTTCTGTATATTCTATATGTTATCTGATCATCATTATTTTTCCATACGAGGCATCTATTTATAATGTTACAATGGGAGAGAATGTCGATGTAGTCGACCTTTCAAAAAATAGGAGTCTTTAAGACTATCAAACGGATTCCTGGTGATTCAGGACAACGCAGAGGTTGCCTTCTTGCTTTCACGGCGTCGATCCTACCTAAGGCGAATAGCTGCGTGTTCGTTTCCTTCAGCCGTGGGCAGAAGCATCTGCTGACAGGTCGAGCATGGAAGGATGGAGCTGCTGGAGTGTCGACGTGGACATGAGCGTGTGCTAGCGAGGTGAACGAACGGAGAAGAGAATCTTCTAGATTGTTGACGTGAGAAATCGATGTGTTGTCAAGATCGGTGGGCAGGGAGGCGAATCTTCTAGAACCGGGGCTTACCAACCATAACCACCACGTTGCTAACCGAACCCATGTTTCCGTTTCTATCTTTAATGGTGTGATGAACCTGCAATAATTAATTAATGCAAATACACAAGATATCAGAAATAACAGAATAGAATCACTTTTATATTGATCACGGGCCACTTCGAGGGGGCAACCTCCTTTGAGCAAGCTCAAACAATTAACTTCATGGTGCCTTCAATGACCTCAACACACACTTATATACTAAGTCTATGCCCAATACTATGAGTCAAAACCATGGGACATATAATACTACAGGACGACTTACAAAGCATATGCGTCCAATACTTTGGGTCAATACTATGGGCTAATATAAACTATGGATCAACAAATACTACTGGACGACTTACAAAGCATATGCGTCCAACAACAATATACTAACATAGTAAATAGAAGGGTTGACATAGGTTCCTAACATCCCCTCTCCCTTAGAAAAAGCTTTGTCCTCAAAGCTTTGGTTGGAGAAATAGCTGCAGAATCTGAAGGAGTGGTTCCCCGGTAGCATCCTCGGTTTTCATTTCGGGCCATTGACGCCTTTGGACTGTCAAGGAGGATTCCTTGGAAGGCTGTAGATGAAGAAGAACCCTGTCAGCTGTGTGGAAAATGAGCTCAGAACGGTGCTGATCGGCTTGTTGTTTCCGGCGAATTCTGGCCATGTGAAGATTGTCCTGCAGAATGAGAAGAATCTGATCGCGGTTTCGAAGAACCGAGTCAATTTCCTGAACTGGGGAGCTACTAAGGGTGTATGGAAGAATAACTGGTGGTGTTTTTCCATAGACTGCTTCATATGGTGTCCTTTGAGATGTGGCATTGTACCACCAGAGTGCTGCTAGGAAATCCATAGAAATAGTTGGCCAAAGTTGTGTAGGGATGGGAAAGGGTTTGATCAATCCCGAAAGGAGTGTCGGTTCCCCCTTGTTGACTTGGAAAGTATCATCGTTAGCCACCATCTGTTGAATTGTCATTTTTAGTCCCGGCCAAAAGAAGTTACATTGTTCCTGGTCATACATTTTGCAGAACCCAGAGTGCCCTGTTGATGAAGAAGCATGGAGTTCATAGAAGAGATAGCCCTGTTAAACATATTGCAATCAATTTGGAACAAGCAGAGAAAGAGCTGTAAGAGAAACTGGGTCATCAATTGTGCGAGAAGGAGCATCTTCCACCATATTGTCCTTACCCTTTTGGTAAGTGATCACATAGGGATAACCCATGAGTTGGATAACCCATTGCAGGTGTGTTGGGGAGGAGACCCATTGTTCTAGAAAATTTTTCAGACTCGGGAGATCAGTCTTGATGCAGAAATAATTGCCTAATAGGTATGGCTGCCACTTCTGTACTGCATGCAAAATAGCCATCATTTCCTGCTGAGAGGTAGATGTGGCTACATTCTTACCGGAAAGGTCTCTTGAAGGCAGCAAGCTCATTGGTTCAACAAAGATACCTGCATATCTATCCAAGGGAGTAGTGGAGACTGTTGATGGGTGCATCTGAATGGAATTAAGCTGAGCGATGACACCATGTGAATTCTTCTTAAGGATTTTTTCCAGGCGATGTGAACTGATGATGCAGAGAGACCATGGTTGTAAGCCCCTAAATTTGTGTTGTGCCCCATTGACTTTAAACTGCATCCAAAGTTCAGCAAAATCCCATAAGATGGGGCCAAGTGTGCGTAACCATTGAATGCCCAAAACCACATCACATCCGCCTAAGGGCAAGGCAAACATGTCAAAGCGTAGGTTATAATCTTCCATGGAGATACACACATTGTGACACTTCCCCTTGCAAGGTAAGGTGCCCCCATTGGCAACCATGACTTCAAAGTTGGAGCAAGGATGGACAAAACAATCAGCCTGTTTGGCAATTCGAGGGTCAATGAAGTTATGAGTGCTACCAGAATCAATGAGTATGGTAAGAGGGAGCTTCTTGAAGTATCCCCTAACCCGCATTGTTTGTGGGGTGGTGACGCCAGTTACAGCATGGAGAGAGATCTCGGGTGGGTTGTCCTAAGATGGGGTGTCAACAAGCGGGTGTTGCATGTCGATCGGATCATCTACTGTATCTGTAGCTTCTTCACCAAGTTCTAAGGCAGGTGGAGAATCCACATCCAAGAGATAGAGCTTTTGTTGAACACATCTATGTCCCCAAGTGAATTTCTCATCACAATTATAGCAAAGCCCTTTTTCTCGGCGTGCCTGCATTTCTATTTCAGACAAATGCTTGATAGGAGTTGGTTGAGGAGCAAGCGTGATGGGAGGTCGTTGGGAACCCATATTTCTGAAGGGAACAAACGTGGGTTTGGAGCGTTGTTGAGCTGCGATCTTGTCCTCGGCCAACTTAGCCAACCCTAGGACTTCCATCATTGTGTTGGGACAAAACATTTTGACCTCTAAGCGGATTTCATCCTTGAGACCACTGATAAAACAACTCCTGTAGAATTCATCAGACAATCCTTCTGTGTGATTGGCTAGTTTCTCAAATTCCATCTGATACTCTCTCATTGTGCCAGTTTGGTGAAGTTTAGTGAGTGCTCCTGTGAAGTCGTCAAAAGCACTAGGACCAAATCGTGGCAAAATGAGTTGGCAAAAATCTGTCCAATTTGGCTCGAGATGAGCTTTGATGTACCAACGGTACCATTGAAGGGATTCCTATTCCAAATGAAAGGATGCAAGTGGAACTTTCTGAACATCAAAAGTATTATGCAGACTGAAATATTGTTCTGCTCGGTATATCCATCCAGTCGGATCAGTACCATTGAAGCGAGGAAAATCAAGCTTCGGCCCACGAAAATTGCTAGAAGCAGAGAACCCGGTGGCTGCAAAAGATTCTGGCTGTCTGGTATTGTTCATGGCTGAATGCTGCAGATGGAGGCTAAGAAATTTTTCATCCAGATCTTGGAGTTTGGTTTGGATGGCTGCCAGTTCTTCCTCCATGGTGTGTGCTCCTACACAAGTGACAACCATAACCAGGTTTTTTTTTTTTTTGGTTGACTGGGTAGGAAAACAAAAACAAGAACTACTTCAGTAAGGGAAGAGTTGGATTTGGGAAAAAATCAGAAGGATAATTGGGGTTTGACTAGGTTTTGGACACTGTTGGATAGACAGGGAAGCAAAAATGAGGATTTCAGAAGCGGGTGAAAGAATGAGAAAATTTGGCAGAGGGGAACAAAGAAGCAGAATTCAGAAAGGAACTCTGTGGTAAAATTTGAAGGTGATTGGGTGAAATCTGAGGAAGTTATGGCAAACCCTAAAAATAGGCAAATGTGAGATTTCAGGCTGTAGGAAGGGGAATTGAGGATAGGGTCCTCAGGAATGAAATATGCAGAATGGAATGACATGGGTTCCCTGAAAATTTCAAGGGAAACAGAGGTAAAACAAGGGAGATATGGAGGAAAAACTGATTTTTTTTTTTTAATACAGACTGGAGCGGCTACGGCTCAGAAGGAATCTGGAACAACGTCGAACGACTGGATTTGGAATGGCTTGCAAAATGGATCTGAAACGGCGCAGCAGTGATCAACAATAGTTCAGCTGAAAGTAGATATGGACCCCAGGTATGTGCGGCTTCCTAACAGTTCAGGGTTTTCACTCGGCCACCAATGCTGTCTGACGGCTTGCGTATTGGGGTAGTACCCCTCACTCCACGGCTCAGGTAAAACTGATAACCGCTTTGTCACAAATGACAGCTCTTGGTTTACCTCACGGGTGGGAACTAGTCAATCAGGTAGGGGTCGTTGCCCTTTTCGCTGGCAGGTCCTCTCAATGGGCCAGCTACTTCAGGGTTCCTATGGTACTCCTCACAATGAGTTTTACGTCTTATGCCCAATTACTTCCCACAGTTAAGCGGATAGGGATTATTCCCAAATCCGAACCTGCAACAGAAAAAATTTGGGTAGAAATTCCACCCAAGTTTCAAAAGCCAGATCTATATTGCTCAGAATCGCTATTATAGCATGTTTCCAGAATTGGAACAACCACTCTGCTTCTACCCGTTAAAGTGGAATAGAAATCTGGGCACTCGGTCAAAAGATTTTCTCGCCACAATTTCCGCGGCCGTCACCGAAATTTTGAAAAATTACTGATTTTAAATCCGTGATATCTCCACTTTTAGAACTCCAAATGAGATGATTTTTTTTTTGAAACTGTGTATTTTTGAAAGAGGAATTCATATATACAATCAGTTTCTTCTGATTTTGTGCATAAAGTTTCAGAATTTGATCTGAAATTCTCCGCCCAAAAAAAGAAAAAAAAAATTCCCACTTGTGCCAAGAAAAGTGCTCTGATACCAGATGTGATGAACCTGCAATAATTAATTAATGCAAATACACAAGATATCAGAAATAACAGAACAGAATCACTTTTATATTGATCACGGACCACTTCAAGGGGGCAACCTCCTTTGAGCAAGCTCAATACAATTAACTTCACGGTGCCTTCAATGACCTCAACACACACTTATATACTAAGTCTATGCCCAATACTATGAGTCAAAACCATGGGACATATAATACTACAGGACGACTTACAAAGCATATGCGTCCAATACTATGGGTCAATACTATGGGCTAATATAAACTATGGATCAAAAAATACTACGGGACGACTTACAAAGCATATGCGTCCAACAACAATATACTAACATAGTAAAGAGAAGGGTTGACATAGGTTCCTAACAAATGGCCAGGAATATGCCAACCAAAGATCTCACGGGATGGACGAGGGGCTGGACAATAGGTTGAACGTTGTTGGCGTATTTGGTGTGAAAGCGAGTCCGAATGAAGATCCGTTTGAAGACTGCAGCCTATAGAGCAAAAACTAACTACCAAGCATGTCTAGAAATACGAGATGATTGTTAATAAACCATAAAAAAATATTGATAATTATTCACGATTTGTATGATGTTCAAATAAATGGATACCTAAGTTTGTTTTCCAGTCTGAATGGAAAGAAGAGTGATTTATTATACAAAAATAGTGTAATTAACGCCACTCAGAGTATATTTGATGATAAAAAATAGTGACAAAATGGACACCAACATTCCACCAAACCGAAGATATGCCAGGTCCCATTGAGCAAAACAGAAAAGTTCAGGAAGAAGGTTGAGTTGCGGTAGCAGCTGCCTTCGACTTGGAAGAGGAAGTGGTTTTAGCTTTAAGCTTCTGGAGCTTCCTAAACTGGTCCTTCAAGGTGTCATACTTCATCCAGAGAGTAGTATGGGATGTTGTTCTAGCATTGACCAAGCATTCAATGCTTCTTACTTGTGTGCGCAGTGCCTTGTTTTCTTTTTGTAGCTCAGAGATCGTTTCCACATAATTTTGATTTTGGTTCGTTAACCGTACTATCCCTCGGGTCAATCTATCCACTTCCTACTGACTTAGAATGGGTTGTTCTATGCGATGTTCCAGATCCTTTTGAGGACTCAACTTTCTTGAAGATGTTTCAAGCTCAACAGTATGTTCTTCAAGAACTCTGTCGTCGTTGTGTGCAGGGGAACTTTCAGTAGCATGGGCTTCACACAATCAAGCAGATACATTGGCTAATGTTAGGAGAGGTGTTTCAAGGGTATGTTCGTCTAACTAGTTGTCTGAACATGATGGATGAATGGAAGTCTGGATGACATACTGGTCGACGAACTGGTCATGATTTGTTCTCATGGATTTAGTGGGTACTGAAAAGAGTGGAGGTTCTGAAGTAGGGTCACCAAGGGTAAGCTCGGGATAAGGTGATGGATGGACAAAGGTGTACATCTCCTAAGGGATTCTCATCAAACCGCACACACTTGGTGTCTTGTTCTGTTTGTGTAGAGGCTTGGGTAGGCTCAATAATACTGGCTTGGAAACGATGGTGTTTATGAGAAGCAGAGGATTTGGCAATAGGCTTCTCAATCAAATGAGGGTTTAGTATTTCAAAAACAAAACGATCCCATGTTTTCCCTCTCTTTTCTAGCTGGTGAATGATCAAGATTTTGATAAGACAATGATGGTACAAGCTTGCAGAGGGATTAACAGTATTCTTCCTGACCTGGCTTGACATTTTCTCTAAAATTTTCAGGAAATAAAATGGGAAATTAAGGGTCTGATTGTTAACAAAATGTGCTAGCAATCTAAAATGGCAGACTTTAAAAATAGTAAACTTACCCTCACAAGTGATCAGATGGATGATGATAGTCAAGGGATCTAGGTATTCTGGTTTGACCCACTCCCGGTGGAATCCTTTTGTTCCATCAACATGTTGATATTCAGTCTTCAAAGAAAATTCGTGAGCCTTCTGTGCAAGGAGGAGATGTTTATGCCAACGGGCTCCTTCCCTAGGGAGCTTCGTGGGTAATGCGATAGATTCTTCCGTCATAGAAAATTGAGATGGCCAACTTTGGCCGTCTTGCCATTGAATCCTTTGGCGAACAGCAGTGAAACTTAGTGGTCGTGGCATTGGAGAAGGCAGAGAAACAGACCCCACCCGGCTCGAAGGAATACCTCACGGCACTCTTGGAACTCGGGGATGCAAAGTAAATCCTGGTAACTTCCAGGTTCATGACGGATCAACATAACTAGACAGAGGTCGAGGGATGTGGATAGGTATAAGGGATGCAAAAGATGCAGGAGACACAACTTAACAGAGAAGATGGAAAACGAATAGGAATAGAGCGAAATTCACACAGTCATCAGTTTAAATTGAAGTCCGTTTGGATGGTTGAACGATGGACAAGGTGCATGCTTGAGAGATCACACTTGTCATTCAAAGATCTTGAATCGAGCACCAACATAGAAATGTGTGAGTCAGAGAATACGTGTGGATATGATATTTTCAACCATGTCCAAAGCCAAGCTTTGGATAGGTTGAATGTAATTCTCGAAATGAAATTATAGACGTAGATTATACGTGGGAGATCATGATAACTCGATTAATATGATGACAGGTCATACGATAGGATAATTAAAGCCATATGGCGATCATGCAATGCTTCTAAAGATCGAAATGATGCATAATCCATTCATTTAATGGAGGCGAGATAGATAAGGGAATGAGACCAGGTGCGAAATTGACATTTTATTGATTCCTGACATAATTAACCAATTAGATTTGTCAATAATATTCAAATTTGGATACCTTGTCATGTTTAATAAAGCCATTATAAGCTATGGTTTCATTCGGTACTTCATTTAGATCGTTATACATTTTCCTTGTTCGTCACCTCATTCGGATCGACATTTGACCCGTCATTCAACCCTTCATACATACTTTTGTCTGTACAAGATTTGCTTGCTAATGCTGACTGAAGCTGATTTTGTAGGGAATTTCAGAGACTGTTAGTGCACAAAAGATGTTGTAAACTTTGCTTTTCTGGATCTTTCAGTTGCGTTCCTCTTTATTTGTCATTGATTAGGACAATCCTTCTTCTGCTATTTCACATTATTCCCGAAAATACCTATCATTTTATTAGAGATAAATAAACTTGTTTCTTTATAAATATTCAGAAAGTAAAAACAGTTATGATGATCCTGCCCCAAACCAAAAATATGGCATGTCCTCAAGCCATCAAAGAAAAATTGATTAATATTTAGATATTTTTAATACATGGTTCAGGAAATAACTTCTAAAAATGTTGTGATAATTTTCGCAAGAAAATGAAATATTAACTAATATATGTAGATGATTCAGATATGTACACTCATCAAAAACGAATACAACAGTGCTTAAGAAGACCATATGAAGAATGATAATAGATTTGATGTGAAATGCCATAGGAAAACTAGTCATCCATGACTCATTGTAAATATCTCTTATCATCCAAACAATATAGATAAGGTTCACCATAGAGTTTGTGATATTTACTATAGTTATGGGTCCCATTTCTAGGATAATCATATCCTAGGTAGTGTTTGAATCAGATGACAGAGTCCAAGTCCAACTTACAGCCATTCTCTAATGACAGTATAAATAATTGGCCTAAACATGTGTTTGTATACTGAGGGTTTTTTATGAGCCATGTGAATAGCAATGCGTTAACCAAACCTCGTTTACCCAATATTTCCCCGCTGCCAACAGGCCTCTTCAGTACCCAGTCAAGTTTATCTTGGTACCATGCAAGCATAGCCCCGCTTCCAGCGAGCCTGTTCAGTACCTCGACGGGTTTACTTGCATTTACTGAGCTTCCTTGTTTAAGATTTTACTTAGCATGGACCCGCTGCCAGTGAGCCTGTTCAGTACCCCTATGGGTTTGCTTCGTATAATGATATTTTTAGTAAGTAAGCTGGTTGGCACTAGAGTGTGCTATTCCTGTTAAACACATGATTCAAATTTTTAGCACGAACCGTATGAGTGACTTTATTTATAATGGGCCAAATTATAGATCATGTCAAAAGATAATAACCTAAAGCTGTTCTTTGACCTCTCAGTCTATCTTCTTCATAAAAGGTCAGTAATGTTCCCCACAAAATAGAAAATATCACTCACTTTTGGGCTACCTTTTAAAAGTGCTTAAGAGACAAGTTTTGATAATGATTCTAGGATGAGCTAGTAGTCCATAGGTGTAAGATAGAACTTCTGAAGATCATAGTAATTAAAGTGGATCTTAAGCAACTGTTCTAATGATAAATCAGAAATGTACATGTCTGAATCAAATACCATATACAGAATCATAAAAGAAAGTGGTTAAAAATTATGTAAAGAACATTTTAACTTTTCACTATAAATTTTCAATTTCAACAATAATTGAAAGAGAAGGAGAACTATAGATATTTCTTTTTAGAGCACTTCCCTTTTCGGATAATATTGCATGAGTTGATCATAAGGTTCTTGTAATCAAACTACAAAACTGCGAAAATCCTCACAGCAGATCTAAGAGATGATGTATACCTCACAAGAGTAATTATGATTAAGCAGGAAAATAGAAGAAAAGTGAACAATCTAGTATAATGAGCAACAAAATAATATGGTACAGTAGAAATCAGATAGAAGCAATAATACTTCACACACACTAATTAATTAATCACAGTATGGACAAATAAATAGTACAATGGCAGAGAGGATTCGAATGCCTAAGGTGGCAATTCGAATTAGCCTCTCAGAGTGATCATAAGATCAATAGAGTGTCCTCGGAGCACAACTAGGTGTCCTCATGATCATCGTAGCGCAACTGGAAGTCTTCATCATCATCAATGGAGTCATCAATGCTCAAGTAACTGTCAACCATCAGTCAAACTAACTCTGGTAGGTGTAACTGAGTGTAACTCAATGTAACTGAGTGTAACTGACTGTAACTGACTGTAACTGACTGTAACTCAATGTAACTAAGTGTAACTGAGTGTAACTAAGTGACAACTGGACTGGTAGGTGAAGAAGGGCGAGTTGCTCCCTAAAATCAAGGAAGAAGGGCGCATTAAGCAACTGGAGGGATAAAACGGAATAGTGAGAAGCTCCTGGGGGCTGGCTAACTGAGGGCTAGGTGCTGGACTGATGATTGGGATGCATGCAAAATTCATGCAACCCTAGAATGCATGCAAACCCTAAAGGTGCATGCATGACTGAAAATGTAAATGATCAAAATACTGGTGGGACTAGAATGGAGTATAGGAATATCCTAACAAAAACCACTTGTTAGATGATTCAGTTTTATTCAAAACAAAAACATATGTACAAAGAAAAAGTCATATGAAGTTTAGGAAAAAGGAAAAGAGTCTTCCTGTTTTAATTTACACAATTTCATAAGCTGATCATAAAAATGAATTTCCTGTAAAGAATGCAATCAGTTGTTAGAAATGACTCTTATTATTGAAAAACAAGAACATATTTACATATATACAAAGGAAGATAACCCAGAATTATTCAAGAACTAGGAGAAGGAGGAATGACTTCCTCTTCTACCAGCTCCATTTCCTCTTGTTGTAAGGCATTCTGCACAAAATCTTGTTTAGATATTGGTTGATGATAAAGTCTAAGTCTATGTCCATTTACAACAAAATAAATTTGAGAATCATCAATTGTCTTAATTTTAACGGATCCATTATCAAAAGTTGTAACAATTTCATATGGACCCATCCAACGAGTAGTTAATTTACCTTTAAAGTTTTTGTACCATGAGTCAAAAAAGTAATGCCCACTCTCTAGTTTTGAATTATTTCTGTTTAGTGTATCTATCATGCCATTTTTTGTGTTGGTTTTGTATTAAGATTGTGCGTTGAATAGCATCTTTCCTAATCTCGTCTAATTCATTTATTTGCAGAATTCGTTGTCTCTATGCTTCTTCTAGATTCATCCCAAATTGTGCAGCCATACGAAAGGTTTTGACTTGAAATTAAATAGGTAGAAGAACTTGTTTACCATAAACGATTTCATAAGGTGTGTGGCCAGTGGTGTTCCTTCAAGTTATTCTATAAGCCCACAAGGCTTCTGGGAGCCTGTCTGCCCAGTCTTTGTGGTGTAACTGAATAGTCTTAGTCAGGATGGTTTCTAATACTTTGTTGGTGGACTCTACCTGACCATTGGCTTGTGGGTGATATGGTGAATATTTACAATGTCTAATACCATATTTTTCAATAATCTCTCTCATTAATTTGGAGGTAAACTGAGATCCTTGATCGGTTACAATTTCCCTAGGTACACTGAATTGGGTGAAGATTTCTTCATATATGAATTCCACCACAGATTTCTCTGTGGCTCGGAATAAAGCTTTTGCTTCTACCCACTTGGTGACATAATCTGTACAAACTAGAATGTACTTCTTCTTACGAGACATAGGGGAAATTGGCCCAATGAAATAGAGCCCATTTTTCAAAAGGCTCAATCATAACTTGGGGTTGTAAGGGCATCTCATCAGATGGCGTAGGTCTACCCATTCTTTGGAAACTATCACATCCCTTGACATATTTGGTAGCATATTTGAAAATTCTTGGCCAATAATACCCAGAGTGCAACACTTTGTATGATGTTTCTTATCAGAAAAATGCCCGCCACAAGGTCCACCATGACATGCATGTAGGATCTCTGCCATCTCATGCTCCCGTACACATCGTCTAATAATAAGGTCAGGACCAATACGAAAGAGATCATTATCCACCCAAGAATAATTGGAACTTTGAACTATGATCCTATGTTTCTCAGGTGGAGAGAGATGGTTTGGTAGCTTTCCAGTTGATAAATAATTGGCTATGTCTGCAAACCATGAGGTTCGAACAGACACGTTGAACAAATGTTCATCTGGGAATCTATCATCGACAGGATTAGCATTATCGTCAATTTGAATTTGAGAGAGAAAATCAGCTACCACATTCTCTCGACCGGGACGATCAACAATGGTGATTTTAAATTCTTGTAACAAAAGAAGCCACCGAGTCACTCTTCCATTGGTAATAGGTTTATTCATTAAAAACATGATGGTGGAGTGGTCAGTGTTTATAAAAATCTCATATCCCGTGATATAATGACAAAACTTGTTGATGGCATAGACTACTGCTAGAAACTCTTTTTCGGTAACAGTGTATTTTGATTCTGCAGGAGTCATATTTTTACTAGCAAGGTAAATGGCATGTGATATTTGTCCCTCTTTTTGACCTAATACTACTCCTATATCTATATCAGAAGCATCATTGGATATATGGAAAGGAAGGGACCAATTGGGGCCCCTAAGTATTGGTGCCACTGATAGCTTTGCTTTCAGAGTTTCAAAGGCATGTTGAAAAGGTTTAGTCCATTGAAATTATGTGTCTTTCATGAGTAGTTTGAACATAGGTGCGGCTATCTTAGTGAAATTTTCAATCAAACGTCTATAATATCCTGCATGGCCAAGAAAACTTCTTACTTCCTTCGGATTTTTTGGAAGAGGAAGATTAACAATTATTTCTATCTTGGCATGATCTACCTTGATACCTTGAAGAGAGACATGATGTCCCAGAACTATGCCCTCAATTAGTAACATCTTACATTTTTCATGACTAAGAGCTAAGTTTGTTTCTTGGCACCGAATAAGAACCGTTTCACGGTTATCAAGGGCTTCTTGGAAGGTATTACCATAAACTGTAAATCCATCCATATAAACTTCTACACAATCATGTATAAGGTCAACAAAGATTCCTAGAACTACCCGATGGAAAGTAGCAGGTGCATTACATAGGACAAATGGTAACACTCGATAGGAATATGTCCCCCAAGAAGAAGTAAAGGTTGTCTTTCCTTGATCCTCATGTGCTATTAGTATTTGATTGTATCCACTATACCCATCAAGGAATGAAAAATATTTTTTCCCTGATAAGGTGTCTAACACATGATCGATGAAAGGAAACGGGAAGTAGTCCTTAAGAGTGTCCTTGTTCAGTTCTAAAAAGTCAACACAGATACGCCATTTCCATGTGACTTTCTTTGGAACTACCACCAGAGGAGACACCCATTGACTATTGGAAATTGGGTAAATGAAACCGGCGTTAAGGAGTTTTTGTAGTTCATCTTTTAGTATATCCTTTAGGGTTGGATTCATCCTTCTCTAGGGATTCCTAATAGGAGGTACGTTTGAGTCTGTGTAAATGTGGTGGATATAGGTATCTGAGTGTATACATTTCATATCGGTATATTCCCACGCAAATGCTCTAGTTTGACTCTTGAGAACTTTTAGTAATTCTTTTTGCTGACTCTCATCTAAACCTGCATTTATATGTAGAAATTTGTCGGAACTAACCTCAAAAGGTATGGTATAGGATCCTATATGTTCTTCGATTGTGAAGACACAGGGTGTACTTGTAAATGTTGAGAGACTCACATTTTCTTGGAATTCATCTCCAAATATCTGGTCAACTTGGGAAAAAGACTGAGGAAAGTCTATACATGTTGTGGAAGAGATAAATTGATTCAACACATTCTTGGTGTTTTGTTCTTAAAGTGCCCAGGAGAAATCACTAACAAGGGAAATTTCTTCCAAGTTCTCATCCCCAAAAGGACAATCTAACCAAAACAGGTTTTCAGTTATTGGCTGAGCTGGTGGGTATAAAGCTAGTTTTCTTGTAGATAACCCATCAGAGATAATCATCTCTCCATCTCTACATCCTATAAATGCATTGGCAGTAGCCAACCAAGGTCTTCCCAAAATAATGGGGTGAACTTTGGAAGGGTCTTTTGATTCTATAACCATGAATTCCACAGGATATTCCCATGAAGCTACTGATACAGTGATTTCATCTAAGAATCTAGCAGGATGCACCATCATGCGATCTGCTAATTCTAGCATCGTTGGGGTAGGGCGGAGGAAGTGTCCTAAATTGAGAGTTTCTAAAATTGTGGTAGTCATCAGGTTGATAGCATCTCCTAGATCAATAAGTGTGTTTCCTATGGAAGTGTTATTGATGATAACAGTCACCACAGGGTTTCCTGGGTTTGAATACTTTGGGAGTCTAGGTTGGTTTGCTATGCAATCTGATATTTCTGCTATTACATGAATCGTCGGAGGGTCTTTTTGTTTACTCCCTGGTCTTTTAATAGATAGTTCCTTTATTACTTTACTATAGATTGGGATATCCTTAATGGCTTGTAACTGAGGGATCTTAATACAAATATTTTTCAATTCGTTAATGATATCATACTATGGATAAGTTACAGGTTTTTATATTACTAGACGCTCCGGATATGGAGGTGATTTTTCCCCTGTAATTACTTCTTTATGTGGATGGTTGTGTGTTGAATATTTAGGAATAACCACATCTTCAAGAATGGCATCATTCAAAACTTCACTAGGTATGTTTTCTTCTTCATTCTCTTCTTGGATAACAACTGATGACTTGGGATGATCTTGCAGAACTCTTCCAGACCGCAATTGAATCTCGTGTATTGGTGCGGTCGAAATGGCATATGATGGAAGAGGTAACAACCCAATGTTGTTAAGAGCTTGGGTTGGCTTGTTGTTAGGATTCAGTATCTGTTGTGCAGGTAATATTGTGGGTCTTGGAGGATTCAAGTTCTAGAAATGGTGAGGTTGATTTGGGATAGGGGGTAATGATGGAGGTGTAAATCCAGATAAAAGTTGCTGAATATTAGGTGGGTAAGGATAGTTAGGCATAGGAGGAGGTGGTTGAGAATAAGCTTGTCCTCTCGACCCATGTGGCCATTGTTGCTGTTGGGTATTCTGAGGAGGGTACTGCGGAGGCCAATTCTGCCAACCTGAAGTATTCCATTGTTGAGGAGGTTGATAGGGATAGTAATAAGGTGAAATTTGTGACGGATCTTGATATGATGGTTGATCTATAGGTTTCCAAGGCCTCCTAAATGATTCACCAAATTTTCCACTCTTATACACAGCTTGCAACCCAGGCAATGATAGACAATTATCAGTCGAATGTTCTTCTGTACAAAGGTGACAAACTGAAACATTATTAAATGGACATTCTCGTTGAGGATGTTTAGTTCTACAACTAGGACAAAAAACACTCATTGCTGCACGCTCTTTATCTTGCCTCTTTTTAGCTTGTAGTGCATCTAGTTGAGAACCCATGGCTCCTAAGATATATGTTTTGAAATTTTCCAATAGGTTTCCCAACTCTACCCTTGTAACTCCACCAAGACTAGATGTGCTCCCTTTCGGGTTCCTAGCATAAGATTCTCGAAAGTGTCTTTACGTTTTCCCTCTGCTCCTAGAGTAATTCCTACATAGTTCACAAATATGTGCAAAAGGATGATGAGAGATATATCCTACTGCCATGAGATTAAGGTTCTCTAAGAATTCTTCTGAGATTCCCTTGAGGAAGAGTGTCCTTACTGCATCTTCCCGAATATCACTATATTTAGATTTATGTAACACATAGTTAAATATCTCAAGATAGTCTTCCAGGATCTCATCTTCAAGTTGTTGAATTTTAAAAATATCATTGTGAGAGTCCTTAGGTCTACAGTATTCCTGATTTTTCCGTAGAAATGCATTCTTCATGTCTTCCCAAGTTCTAATACTAGATTCTCCTAATCCCATGAACCATCGAAGAGAGGAATCTTTTAATGTGGCAGGAAATTTTAAGATCCTAGTGGGCGGCCTTCACTAACATCTCGAGGTTTTGGTGTAACGGTTCGTATCATTTGGTATCAGATCCTCCACCAAGGTTCAAGTCACAGAGCGGGTGGAAACGTCGGCATTGCAGTGTTCGCCCGGGGCTCGTACAGCGCAAAGGGGACACCACCGTACGGGCACACATCCAGCCCAGAGTCTGGACTGTGGAGCGTGGTGGGATGTTAAGATCCTAGTGGGCGGCCTTCACTAACATCTCGAGGTTTTGGTGTAATGATTCGTATCAGGAAAATTTTTGAGCTTTTGGCCATCTTGTAGGTAATTATAACTTCTACACAAAATGCCAAACTCAAATAAGAATGTATCTGGATCCTCACTACTCTTCCCATAGAAGGTTGGTAGTGAGGAGGGAGGGATATTTTTCATAGTTACATCTTGTGCAGTGTCTAAGATAGGGAATCCAAAAGTACCTTCCGTTCTAACCTCTCCTTCTCCTTCATCTTGTCGAACACAATCTTCATTTTCATCCTCCATGAAGATTCGATTGCCAAAGAGAGAATACCTAGGTGGATCCTTTCTTGGTGAATATGGGATGTCCCAACGTTCTGTTTCGGGAAGAGTATTCTTCTTTTTAGGAGGAGAATTACCAGCTACGTGGGTATCTAGTTTTGAAGGTCCTACTGTTGTTTTTTTAATCTGTGAGATGACTATGTTAACACAATTCACAAAAAGAGCGTCTACTTGTGCAGGATCAACAAAATCTACTAAGTTTGGACCACCTACTATTGAAAAAGTAGTATCTTTGAGTTTTTGGACTAATGGAGGGTTGGAAGGTTTTTAAGTTTTATCCTTTGCAGTTTTCTCTTGTCTACGTTCAATCTCAATATGAGCTTGAGGTTCCTGCGGAATTTCTTTACGAACAAAATTTTCAAATGTCCCTATGGTTTCCCCGAATTGATTTCCATAAAGGAATTCCTTTGCTTTCCAAGTAGGACTATCCCGTTTAGGTGTCTTCCGATACCTTTCTGCTGAGTTAGTAGTTGGGGTGGCACGCCCCCCGTATAGGTTAGTAGTAATTTTAGTAGGGATTTTAATAGGATTTTTAGTTTTAATAAATCTACCTTGCGAGTATCTAGACCTATTCATGAAAAACAAACTATAACTGAAATAAATGCTAACTACATCACTACTAGTGCTGAGTTTTGGGGATGCCTGTTATAACAGATGCGCAGGTTCTTACCTCTTGTCTTACCACTCACCCGCCACCAGCCTATTTCTAAATTTCAAAAGAAGAGAATTCAAATATATCCCTAAGTTTTTAATAGAAGGTCCTATTTATCTACAACTGAATTCTACCTATCTATCTACAATTCCCTGGCAACGGCGCCAAAATGTCAAGGTGTATTTGCTATCTTAAAGAATCACCAAAATATTTAATTATTGACCAGGGTTGGTAATCTTAGAGTTGAGTCACAGTATATGCTGAGGTAGAATGGCACCTAAGTTTCAACTTATTAGACCTTAGAAATGTTTAATAAAGAAAAGATCGAAAGATCTTTCAAAATAAAAAACCGAGTCAAACTTCAGAAAATATAACAAATGAACTAACTAAGCCTAGCTAAACCAACAGATCATAATAGTATCAAGTCATACTACTCTACTCTATGATTAAACAATGGAAAAATAACAAATATTGATTAAGAAGCAAACTACCTGTTATGAAAACTCTATTTAAGACAAAAACTACAAACTACTTAATGAATTCAATAACTACTTATCCATTCAGTTAATAATTCAAAACTACATTAAAGCATCTAATTCCATTCTCCTTGATGTTGTACGTCAAATGTAATAGGAATTGGAGTGAATGTATCGTAATGACTTTCAAATGTAACAACAAAACAAAATGGAAGTAAATCTAACATAATTTCGACAAAGAGATGTAAAATACAAAGAGACAGATTACAATTAACCTTAAACATTATGATCTATCTTCTATCCATAAGCAAAAGGATATGAAACTAATAAAATCTAGAAGCAAGTAGAAAACTTAATAAAGATATTTATTTCTGAATTCAATTTGGAAGCAAGTAGAAAACTTGATAAAGATATGTTATATAGAAGCAAGCAAAAAACTTGATAAAGATATTTATTTCTGATCCAAACACTATTTGATGAACATCTTCATTATCTGTATGAATGGGAAACTCATCCTATACTTAACGAAGAAACTATTAAGACTAGAATACTTAGAGAATGAAATTATTAACTCTAATCTAAAATAAATCTTAAGAGCATGGAATAAACTACACTAAGAATAAGACTGATACATCTGAAAGCAGCAACATATTAGTAAATCAGATATGAAAGACATAAGTCGAAAAACAGTTGAAACAAAGTGAAGGAGAATGAGATGGAAACTAAGAATAATGACAAACTTAATTAAAACTTTTATGGAATATAAGGAAAAGTCCTAATTATAGTTAAAAATGCTAATTAAAATCAAGAAATATTACAATTCAAAAACCTAGGAAACTCCATTGAAAATAAGCATGAAAACAATGCAGAAAGTATGAAAGTCCGAATGACGATCCGGATGACAGTCCGAATGACAGTCCAGATGGAAGAAAACGAATTAAACTAAGGAAATAAGTAGTTTTGATGATCTTAACGTCAGCTAGCGAATGCCGATGAACCTACAGTGCAAAGAATTCAGTGAGAAGACTATTGAGAAGCTAAGATAGTAGGAAGCAATCTATTCTAATTATTATTAAAAAGATGAACTACTTCTATAACATAGTTAAACAAAACTAAGAATAAAACTTAATCTACAGCTACAGAAAAAGAAACTAATGGAACTAATTCTAATTATAACTAAGCTTGAAACAACAACTAACTAAACAACAACTATGTAAACTCTATCTAATTGCAGAAGACTGAAAACAAACTATCTAATTGCAAAAGACTGAAAGCAAACTATAAACACTATGCTTGGTCGACCATTATCAATTCTGGAAACATAAATGAAGTTAGCAGCAAGATACAGATTACAGAGAAATAAAGAGATTACATATACATGAAAACATAATTAATTACATACATTGAAAAATGAACTAGCTATTTGCAGAAAAGAAAATACAGAAAAAACATAAATAAAACCTCTGGTTGATGAGGGGCCCTTCATAGCAATCGGAGATGGAAACTGAATCAACTTAGTCACCGACAATAGAGCATCAACAATAAAGTTCAGGAGCTTCCATTAACTGAGAAAAATTACACAACGTTTATGCAAAAACTACTGCTATCTTCTGTGTATTCTATATTCTATCTGATCATCACCGTTTCTCCATACGATGCATCTATTTATATTGTTACAATTGGAAAGAAGGTCTACATTGTCGACCTTTCTAAAAATAGGAGTCTTTAAGACTATCAAATGGCTTCCTGGTGATTCACGACAACGCAGAGGCCACCTTCCTGCTTTCACGACATCGATCCTACCTGACGCGAACAACTGCATTTTCGTTTCCTTCCACCATGGGCAGAAGCATGTGCTGGAAGGTCGAGCGTGGAAGGATGGAGCTTCAGGAGCATCAACGTGGGCATGAGCATGTGTTGGCGAGCTGAACGGACGGAGAAGCGAATCTTTGTTACAACGTAATCTTCCACCTTGTGAGAATCAACATTTTTTGGCCTAAAGGATCCATTTCACTAACTCAGAAGCATTTTATATCCTTTAGACAATATTTTTACCTATTTTTTCCCTTATACGCTAGCTGCATCACTATAGTCGGCACACCTATGAGTTGCATCACTATAGCCCGTGGGTAGCATGTAAAATGGTAAAAATCACTAGTTTATTACTTTTTACTCCTAAAAAGCGGTCATTGGGTGACCTTTGGCTCTCCATCTGCCCAAGAAACGCCTCGATGTGTCCTTTCACTTACCTTTGAGAGGACTATATATTGAGCACATATGGATTATGGATGGGAGGAGAGAGAAGAGCAAGAGAACTCTAGTGGATTTTTTCTCTATCTTGAGTCTACACTCAGTGATCCTTGTAGTTGTGAACCCTTTATGTTCACCTTCCAAACTCCTATCTAGTTTGAGTTTTCCATTCATGGAGGATTGAAGTGGTGGAGGCACAAGTGGATTGATCCAGATCTTGGTTCAGATTGGTTGCCGAGAAGAGGTCATATGACATTGTACTTCTTCTTGTTTATTAATAGAAATACTCATATTCTCGTCCATTAATGTCGTAAATGTTGTTTATCTTACATTGGGTTGCATTTATTTGTTATATCATGGGCCATTGCTATTGATGATGTTAATGCCGTTTATATATTATATGTACTTGTTGTATATTGGTTGTCAAGACTAATTTGCAGAGTCAAGTGCACAGATTGAAAAGCTCCAACAGGGATCTACATCAAACGTTTGGATCGATGTTGGTTACATTCTCCATTATCTTAGCATTTTCATTTATAATAGCATAGTTCTGAGAATTGAGTTGATTTCTGGTAGTCATTTGTCTATTGTGGTCTACCCCAAGCCATAGTGAGTTTTCTCCAACACAGAAATGGCGACTCCGCTAAGGAAAAAAATCCATTATGGGGATTGTTTGAGCATTAGTCCATAATTAGAGTTGTTGTTTGTCGAAGCTCTGTGTCACTTATTTGCCGTTGAGATACACTATAGAAAACTTGCTTTTTTTGAGCCATTGGACTCTCGGTTTGCCCATTTTCCTTTCCTCACCCGCGGGCTAGATTAGCTCTGCTCGCGTATACCCACCTCTGTTTACTCTACTGCTCGCAGGTACCTGCAGGTATTGTAAAATTAGTCACAACAGATCTAATGAACAAGTAAATCAATCACAACAGATGAACATAGAAAATATGGTGTAAACCTGTGTAAAACATGCACAGTGCTCAATATCCCAGTAAGGGTGAATGATTACAATAAAAATACAGTAACAATGACTGAGCAATTCGAATTGACTAAGGAGGTCATTCGAATCACTAAATGGATTAGCTTGACTCCAACTAGGAGTCCTCATCATCAATCAGTGGTGGTCATCAATGCACAAGAACTAGTCATCTAGGTGTCAATTTGAGTCTAACTGAGTGTAACATGTGTAACTGAAGTGTGTAGCAATGATATAGGGATGTGGGCTCAGTGGAGTGCGCATGGGAGGCTAACTGAAGTCAGAACAAGTCATCTAGTCAATCTGGAGGTCCAACGCAGTGAAACAGTCAGTCGGGAGTGAAACTAGCCTCAAATCAGGGAGAATCGGAGCTATCTGAGTGTAACTGAAGTGGAACTGCAGTGGTAGGTGAAGAAGTGTGCCCTTCTCTGGAAATAGGTGAGAAGTGGGCACCTTCCTGACTAGGAGGGCTAATGAACTGATGTAAGAAGCTCCCGGGTGCTAGAATAAGGTGGCTAAGGTGCTGGAGGCATCAACCTGGTGACTGGGATGCATGCAAAGTGCATGCAAACCCTATAATTTGCATGCAAACCCTAATTGCATGAAAGATCCTAAAAACAATGATGTGGATATCCGAACACCCCCCCTCAAGCTAGACTATGATGTGCAAAAAATAATGTGGGGCCCTTGTAACTAAGACCAAAGGTCACCCCAATACAATAATCCAAAAAAATGCTAAAAATAAACTAAGTGAGGAAAGAGGGAAAACCCAGTGGGAAGAAAGCCCCCCCTCAAGCTAAAGCATAATAATGGATCAATCTGTCTCCACCATGATAGAACTCACCCCCAATAGTGAACAGAGGTAAGAGAACTTCTTCTCAGTGAAGCTCTTGGTGAAGATGTCTGCAATTTGCTCATCAGTTGATCCAGGAGGATCTAAGAAGGAAAAATTTTGAAGTCCTCCAATCTCAGCAAAACTAGCACTATATCGAAGGGCTCGTCGAGACGATTCCAATGGTGTTCGTTTCACCTCAAACGGACTCCGTATGAGAAAGTTATCGCATTCTGTTCCATAAGGTCAACAGGGAAATTTGGCAAAAAGAGGTGCCACGTGGCACCACTGACAAGGTGACACGTGGCATCTGTACTGTACAAACATGATGATGTGGCACCACTCAGAGGATGACACATGGCATCCATACAGTACAGACCAATCACAAGGTGACATGTGGCATGATGACATGGCATGCTAAATGGCATGATGATGCGGTATGATGACATGGCATGCTGATGTGGCATGATAATGTGTCATGATGATGTGGCATTCTGACATGGCATGATGATGTGGCATGATGACATGGCATGATGATGTGGCATGGTGACATGGCATGATGAAGTGGCATGATGACTAGCATGCATGCATTTGTGCTTGAAATGATTTTTAGGAAATTCATGCATTTACTCATGAGAAATTGTAAAATGATTAATATTTGAAGTGAGTGGAAAAATTACTCACATATTACTCATTTATTTTATTCCTTGAGTTGTTATGAAGTTAATGCATGGTTGTAACCAAAAACAAACATGCCATATTTGTAAAGAAGTTGTAACAAGTTGGTTTATGGTTGAAAAAAAACCAACATGCTATTTAAAAGAAGGATTTTGGTATGTAATGGATTATTGTTGGATTTTGTAAATGTCATTATGGGGAAGTAACTAAATGTGAAAACCCATGGACATGTGGGCATGAACCATATTTTTGGTTTATGTTCTTAAAAGCCCAACCACATGGAAACCAACTTAGGGAAGTTGTAACCAAGGCCAAGATAGGCAAATTAGTTGCAACCAAAGGAATCCATGAGAGTCATGTGAAGAAGGGAAAGACAACCTATATAAACCCATTCATTTGCCATTTCCCACTCATGCTTTGGAGTAGAGACTTTGTAGCTAAAGGAGAGAAGGGAGATTGTGTAGCTCTGCAGGAGGAAGGTACGAGTGTTTATACTCGTTTTACACCGTCTTCAGTCTTCGGAGTTGCTGGAAGCAGTCTTGTTGTGTTTTGGGCAGCGGTTCTCTTCCTGGCCATTGTCGCCAAGGTATCATTGTATCATTGCCATGTATTTTGCCTTTATGCTGAGATTATAGATCGGCCCTCCTATTGAGAAGCAGGCCCGGAGACGTAGTCCATCCTGGACGAACTCCGTTATCAACTTGTTGTCTTTATGTGTGTATTGTCTATGCTGTTTGGTTCTCTTCTTATGGATTTGTGAGCTTCATTCATGTTCTTTATGCAATTCATGTTAACGTCATAGAGTAGCAAAGATCTTGTTTTCGGATCATGTGGTATCAAAGCAGGTCTATTTGACGTTGGATTGTGAGTGTGGATGCTCACGAGGGCTAAACTGCAAGCTGGTGAGGGTACATTAGAGCCTTACAATTCCGAGATCGGACGTGCACACCGAAGGAGGAAGATGGATGCTAATGATGCCCGCATCGAGATGGAGGCAAACTTTCACAAGGTCTTCTATATGATGGCCGACAAGGTAGACAAGTTGTTTGCAGACTATGAAGAACGCATGGCAAAAGAAAGAAAAGGCAGTGAAGTAAAGAAGGAAGACAAAGAAGTGAAGGACGAAGGCAACGCTTCAGTTAACCAAGGGGAAGGTGGCGAAGAGCCTCCTAAGCCTCCCTCTTCACCTTCAGCTTCAAGCACAAGTTCAAGTGCTTCTTCCTCATCTCATTCTCAGCATTCCAAGGTTCCTCACAAAGAGCCTCAAAAGAAGCCCTTATTGAAGCTCGATGTGAAGTTTGATTTGCCCATGTTCAATGGGGAAGCGAATGCAGAGAAGTTAAACAATTGGATAAGGCAAATTGAGGTCTATTGCCGAGTCCAGCAGATCGAAGAAGAAGATGTGAAGATTCAGTTGGCTTCACTTCGGCTGACAGGCACCGCACTTGTATGGTGGGAAAGCAAGCTTCAGCAAGGTAGCAAACAAATAGGTAATCTTCTCTCATCGTGGTCTGCTTTTATTTCTGCTTTACGTAAGCAATTTTATCCGTTGGGTTATGTTCAGAAGGCAATGATGGATTGGCAAAGTTTTAGACAAGGCAAGGGTCAGAGTGTTCAGAGTTTTACTGAAGAATTTAGAAAGAAAGCTTTAGAATTGAATATTGCTTTAGATTCTCCTGACACTCTTTTGAAGTACATTGGTGCTCTTCATCATTATCTACGCCATACTTTGCTGTTGTTGAATCCTACTAGTGTGGATGAAGCAAGTGTTCAGGCTACTAATCTTGAGAACAGGGGGAAGCATTTGCAAGAAGACCATCAGAAGAAGCCTTTCAAGCACAACAACAACCACAAGTTCAAGGAAAAAGACAAGAGCAAGAAGACAGCTACTGCCAAGAAGGAAGGAGGAAAGCTCCATTGCAACCATTGTGACACTGATGGGCATGATGAAGAAAGTTGTTGGAAGTTGCATCCTAAACAAAGGCCAAAGCATTTTGGAGGCAAAAAGAAGAAAAAGACCGTTGCAACAGCGCAACAAGATTTGGGTTCCGACTCAGGTGATGAAACCAGGATTACAGCCGTGGGAATGCAAGGTAACAAAACTCCTCATACTGGTTCAAGTTCTACTCATGTTTCTAAAGAAAATGATAAAAGAAGAAGTGAGTTGTTTCATATCAGAGTTGTGTCTAAGCATACAAAGATTGAAACATTATTTGATCCGGGTTCTCAAGTAAATTTGATCTCAGAATCAGTTGTTAAGAAGTTGGGCATACAGACTAAACCTCACCCCAAGCCTTACCCTCTTGGATGGGTATGTGATAATGCTAAGCTACAGGTGACTAAGCAATGCAGGGTAAGGTTTGCAATTGCTTCAAAGTTGATCGATGAGGTGGACTTAGATGTTGTTCCTCTTGACATCTGCGGTATCGTATTGGGAAGCCCATACTTGTATGATCGACAAGCAGTATTCTTTCGTCATAAGAACAAGTACCATCTCACCAAAAATGGGGTGGAGTACATTGTGAGAGCTCACAGTATGAAGGCTAACACCACTCTTGTTAGTGCAGGACAGATGAAGAGACTCATCAACACTAACAAGAGATACATGTTCATGGTTGTGAGAGCAAAAGATGCTGAGGCATCCGATGCTTTCAAAGGTTGTGATCCTTCTCATACAAAGGCTATGATTGATATTGTGGCTAACTATGATGATATATTTCAGGAACCTACAGGTTTGCCTCCCAAAAGGGAGATTCAACATGATATTCATCTCCAGCAGGATGCCCCTCTTCCTAATGTGGGCATGTACAGGTTGTCCGCAGTTATCAAGTACAAGAAGGGTACTGGTAAAAAAGTGGTAGATATGCTTGCTAGACCTCCTATTGTTGCATCTATTGTTTTGAAAAATGCTTCTTTGTCCCATGAAAGTTATATTGAGCAGTATGCTACTGATGATGATTTCAAGGAGTTTTATGAGAAGCTAACCAATGGCACACAGGTGGAAGACTACTATTTGCAGGGAAAGTTGCTCTATCATTTGGGCAAGTTATGTGTTCCTATCAGTGAAAGAGTCCATGTAATACGAGAAGCTCATACTTCTCTTGTATCAGGGCATTTTGGGGTAGGTAAGACCTTGGCTCATTTGCAAAGACTTGTGTATTGGCCTCGCATGAAAGACATTGTAACAAAATATGTAAAGGGGTGTGTGATGTGCTCTACTTGTAAGCCCACTAATAGAAAATTGGGGCTGTACTCACCACTTCCTGTTCCTTCCCATCCTTGGGAAAGCATTTCCATGGATTTTGTGGGGGGTTTGCCTATGTCTAGGAGGGGTCATGACTACTTGTATGTGGTCGTGGATAGGTTTAGCAAGATGTGTATTCTTATGCCATGTAAAAAGCAGGTCACTGCAGAGCAGGCTGCTTCTTTTTTCTTTCAGCATGTATGGGTTCACTTTGGACTCCCTACGTCCATTATCTCAGATCGGGACTCCCGATTCCTTGGAGAGTTTAGGACAAAATTATGGTGTATGATGGACAGCAAGCTGAAGAGGAGCACCGCTTTCCATCCACAGACTGACGGACAGACAGAGGTAGTCAACAGGACAGTTGTCCATTTGCTTCGAGGCTATTGTTGGCCCGGTTTTGCAACCAGGCTTAGTGCTATGGGCACCTGCTAACTAGTAGCAGCAGTTTCAATGTAAATAAATAACAATAAACTAATTAAACAAGACTAACCATGGATCTATGCAAATATATTAAGCAAATAACAAAAATAATTTAAAATCAAGAACAAGATAATGTAAAATAATGAATTTGTATTGAAAGAATGGGGCAAGCAAGTGCTTGCGGAATCAGTACCTCTAATGGTGAGGTTGAAAGGCTCCAAGGATGAGCAACTCCAATCTCCAATGGTCTCTTCTCCAATGTGGTTTGCAATAGCTAAAATGCTCAAGGGAGATTTCAGCAGCATAAGGATGAGATAATGGATGGATGTGAAATGAGGAGCCCCTACCACCTTTTTATAGGTTTTGGTGGTGGGGAATACCATTTGTGGTTTTGTGGAAACCAAATAGTATTGACCAACATGGTTTAGGTACTTTTCCCTCCTTTTTCCTTTTTTTTGAATAAAAATAATATTTTAATTCCCTTTTTAATATTTTTGGGAATTTGGACCCTTTTTGAGGGTTTTTTATGATTTTCTTAGAAAAATAATCTTTTTAAATGGAAAAAGGGGTGTACTAAGGTCTTTTGGTGACCTTTTGTTGGTTTCAGAGGATCAGATGGTGGAAAAGTGGACAAATGGGTCATGTGAATAAGGGAATGAGCTAGTGAGCACTTTTTAGGTGTTAACAGATTGCCCCCTGATGTGTGAGGGCAGGAGCTCATCGTATGGCCGATAGACATCATAGTTCTTTTGTCCTTTTTTATGGGGTTTAGGGGAGAGAAGAGACCGGTTGGAGACTGGAGCCACGGCCCTTGGAAGCTGCAAAAAACAAAAAATATTACATGGCCTCAAAATGAATGAGGTATAATCTCTGATGAAGGACGAGGCGGGCATTCCCATGCTCGTATCAAGACATATACAAAACAATTAGTCCCAAGTAGGGGGATCTAATACGTAAAGAAATATAGTGGTATATCATAATGGTCCAGAGGGGACATTATTGTGGGATATACTCATGATCATGGCTGATCTCAATAACTGATACACTGGAATAACTGTTGAACTGCTCAAACCGAAGGTGTTCAACATCTGTATGGACTCAATGACTGTGAGCCATCTTTGGGAAGTATTTGTATCTGTATACTCGAGGGAGCATAAAACTGGGGTACATCTGAATACTGTCGCCATACGCAACCCGGATACCTATAGAAAAAATGTAACTGGTTGTATCCAAAGGTAGACTCTCAAATGTGGAGGAGTCAGGTGGTATCCGGGGTCTTCGACTAATAACTGAACGGACCAATACCCTGTGCGAGTCTCAACGATGCGATCAAGGTGTTGAAGTCGAGCATGTGAGAAACAACCGTTCGGAGAGGCACTAAGGATTCCTCTCGAAATGATTCGTAGGCACTCATCATAAATTGTAATGAGTCCAAGATACAGGGACCTCTAGGTCTATCCTCTGGAATCAATGTGGTTGTCGTCGACAGAGGGAGACCAGTAACTAACAAGGCAATGATGTTTCCTTGATAGGAGCACGAGGTGTAAAACTGAAGTGTTGTAGTACTGATGGTAGGACTGACATACTTGTGGGAATGGGAAGTTAATGGGTCAAAAAATGGGTAGACTCAAACTTCCTTTGTTCAGAGCATGATGACATGGTTGACCTGGCAGCGTATGGAACTGACTTGTAGGTGTAGGGATCATAGCTTTTTTAGGGACTGAAGGGTATGTACTGACTCCGGGGGGGGGGGGGGGGGGGGGGTGAAGCTGATGGTAGCTGTCGAGGGAGTTTTAGAGTGACATACTGCAGAATACTCTGAACAAAGGCGACCGAAATGGGGAAGCTGTTGTGTGAGTAGACATGATCTGTTGTGGTGCCAAGGGGCACCATTGATTCCTTTTTCGTAGTTTTAATGAGCTCCAAGAAGGGATAAAAGTGTGCTCTGAAATGGTACGGTCCTGTGGATTTTGCGAGCCTAGGACGGCTCATGCTCATGGTTGCTTTCATGTTTAGAGAGTCTGAAAGCGGTAAGTGGACTCTATTGGTGTTTCTTTTTCGTAAGTTTAGTCTCCAAGGCCCGAAAAAGCATAAAATGATGCGGATGGAGAACTCTTCTAGCCGATGTGACTAGAGTATACCTTTTTCATAATTATTCTACGAGGTCTGGAAAAGGGGTAAAATTATACCAGGTAGACGCCCTTTCAGATACGTTTAGCGAGCATGAAAGGAAGCAAGATTGCTCGGCGATCTTTTCATTGTTTTAGGAGTCAGAAAAGAGCTTAACAGAAAACTCCCTCAGTGCCTTTTTCGTAAAAGGGGTTGCTCGGCCCGAAAAAGGGATAAACTTATACCGAACAAAAATGGATTGATGAGGGCGAGAAAAGGTCTCAAGCATCGTCATCAGTGCGGAAAAATGGATCCGGTGACATAAGGATTGTCGAAAACGGAGAACGACCGATGTGGCACGCAAACCGAGGTGACACAGGGGTATGGGAAAAATGCTCTGAAAATCAGGACGTGACAGCAAGAAATGATCTCAAGCGTCATCACGAGCGCCTGAAACTGAATCCGGTGATATAAGGC
The DNA here is from genome assembly GCA_027924585.1 of Larix kaempferi. Classification (NCBI taxonomy): domain Eukaryota; kingdom Viridiplantae; phylum Streptophyta; class Pinopsida; order Pinales; family Pinaceae; genus Larix; species Larix kaempferi. The sequence continues at coordinate 20,535,488 of BSBM01000011.1, read as the reverse complement.
ACACCCAAAACGGAGAACGGCCGATGTGGCACGCAAACTGAGGTGACGAGGGGGTATGGAAAAAATGCCCTGAAAATCGGGACGTGACAGCGAGAAATGATCTCAAGCGTCATCACGAGCACGGAAAACTGAATCCGGTGATATAAGGCATGCCCAAAATGGAGAACGGCCGATGTGGCATGCAAACCGAGGCCACGAGAGAGGCCAAAAAATGGTCAAAAAATGGACCCCGTGAAAACGAAAAAAGGAAGGAACCTGCATGAAGTTCACGCGGTGCTGATTCCAACGGTACCAACGGTTTGAGAAATGGACTTCGTATGATACCGCAATGGTTGTTGGAAAATTGGTGGAATTTCTATAAATAGGGGGTGGGGCCCAAATGACTTGTCATTGTTACGTGCGAGTTTGATAGAGCTGTCAGAGCTTTTTCTCGATTTTAGGGAGATTTCACCATTGGTTTTCGATTCAGCGAGTTGCAGGTAACTCTATTTCCCTTAACCTCGTTAATTATGTCTTTTTTGTTTGGCGGCGTGCCTTGAAGGCCGCGAAATTCCACGTTGACTCTCCAACGTGGAACCGCGCGGGTTTCGGGGCTGAATCCGCGATGAACCGCGCGGGTTCTAGGCTCACAGTCGTGATGTTCATCGCGACTGTGAGGTCGGAACCCGCGATGTTCATCGCGAGTTCATGGGGGATAGTCGCGATGTTCATCGCGACTGTCCGGCCAAAATCCGCGATGTTCATCGCGGGTTTTTTCTTGGATCCCGCGATGGTCATCACGGCTTTTTGTGGAAAAGACGCGATGGGCATCGCAGCTTTTTGTGGAAAAGCCGCGATGGGCATTGCGGCTTTTTGTGTAAAAGCCGTGATGGGATTTTTCTAAATTTTTATGCTGGGGCTAAAAATTTCTTCTGTTCTTTCTGGCAGGATGTTGAGGAGAGCACAGTCCTCGTGGCGGGAGAGGGAGATCGATGGTGATCTTATGTTGAGGATTGAGACTGATGCAGGGGTGAGACAGACTCTGGCTATGAGCGGACTTTTAAAGTTCGCTCAGATCCTGCCTATACGTTCAGTGAGACGGCTCCTGAACAAGCTTGTGCAGTGGTGGGTGCCGACGGAGGGTGCATTCATCATTGGTGGTGAGAGGTTAGAGATCACTCTCACGGATGTTTATTTTTTGACTGGGTTGCCTCGCTTGGGTGAGGTGGGTGATATCATGCCGAGGTTGCCTCCAGGTATAGATATGGAGGACCTTTTACAGACTTTCTGTTCTGATGATGTTGTTTTACAAAACAGCTCTATTAGTCTGCGATCCCTGCGTGAGTGGGATATGCGAGCTGTTGGGGCTTGCGTTCTACGGATATTGGGTGCTGCTGCACCACATTGTATGTCTGGGGGGCAGACGATGATGGTGGATTCCGTTCTTCAGGGTACTTATTATGCCTGGGCGCAGATGTTCCTGGCTGGTGTCCGGAGAGATCTGGACAAGGCCATTAGAGAGGGAGGCGAGTTTTGTTATGCCTCATTTTTATGCTGTTTTTTCTTCGAGCGGGTGCCGACCTTGCGGCCATGGGTACCCATTCGTGTTGGTCTTCCGAGTGAGCCTCGTATGATGAGGTGGGGGCAGATGATGCCCCGTGGCGGCGGTGGTGTCCGTGGTTACTTCATAGAGGATTTTTATCAGCAGTGGGAGCAGATGCCTCTGGTGATTGAGGACTATCCCTATGCCAGCATGGATTACCGAGGTGACCCAGAGATGCCTCGTGCCCCAGGACAGGCCTGGAGTTTAGACGGTATGTTTGTGTTTTATTTGATATTGTATCATATGCTGTATGATTTATCATTGATGATTATTGTTGCATAGTATGTGATGGCTTACTTGCTTTGTGCAGATGTGGGTCCAGTACCACCGCCTGACTACGTGGCTCGGCAGGGGCGGGCGATGGTGGTCGCCCATCCACCTGTACCTGTACCTCCTCCGCGTGGTGGAGGATTTGCAGCTCGTGGGCGAGGGGTTGGCCCTCGTGATGACGCCATAGATGGTGTCCGACAGACTTTTGCGGAGATCCTAGCTGGGCTTCCCGAGGATGGTTGGAGAGACCTGGATCGGGGTATTTTGCAGGGTTGTCTCGGTGCGCCGCCTGAGTGGCAGTCGCTCCTATTGAGGACAGCGGTGTTCGTGGCGAGGCACAGGGATGATAGACGGGATGATCCGGCAGGGCCGGCTCAGGGGAGGATACGTCTGCGGGACGATCCAGCGGGGCCGGCAGAGCGGAGAGTTCGGGCTCCTCATGACCCGGCGGGGCCAGCGGTGGAGGATTCGGAGGAGGAGCCGGAGGAAGAGCCTGAGGATCCCCGAGATCCAGCTGAGTAGACGATACTGTATCTGCCCCCAAATGCTGATGAGCATATGGGGAAACATTTTTTGTATGACAGATGTATTTTTTGTATATCGGGTGCTGAGGGCACTTATGACATGTTGACTATTTGATTTATATATATATGTGGATATATATTTGGATATATTGTCGTGTATGCACGTGGATGCACCTTTATCTCTTGTATATGCCCGTGGAGGCACTTGTTATGCACGTGGATGCAGTATGTTTGTTGATTTATATATGCCCATGGAGGCATATGTTATGCACGTGGATGCATTATTTGGTTGTTTGTTTTATGCCCGTGGAGGCACATGTGATGCACGTGGATGCATTTTGTTTATAGATATGTCGTGATGTGACTGGTGTGCCAGTCGAGGACATTGTTGGCCATATTATCTGCTACACTATTGAGGTGTCTTGGGACATGTGTGAATGAAATGGATGCAAATTGTCTAACCATTTGTTTAGTGCGCAGGAATTTTCTGAAAAGACAAGGATCGCGTACCTGGTAATCATTATTAAGCTGGGAAACTAGGAGTTGTGAGTCCAAGTAAACGTTGAGGTGACATATGCTCATTTGGAGAGCAGCGGCTAGGAGACCGGTCACGGCATCGTATTCAGCTTGATTATTGGTAGCGGCACCTAAACATACTCCGTCAATGTGAATTAACTCATGTGAAGGGGAGTATATTACCCAAGCTGCGGAGGCGAGATTGGGAGACCAACGGCTTGCACCATCAGCGAAACCGACATGGCAGAGTGGAAGAGGCTCCATCTGTGGTCATGCAGAGAAAAACAAATATTTAGGTTTTTTGAATTTTTTGTGAACAAAGAAAGTATGCCTATACTAAAATGGATGATGGTGTCCATCAGATTTTCTATGGGTAAAATCGTTTAAGGTACAACCCATTGCGTGGGTTGCATAGGGGATTGCCTTCTGAATCGGTCAGAATGTATGCCCCCTGCCCGAGGCAGGTGTGTATGATGTAGGGGCCTTGCCACATAGACACGAACTTTCCCTTCCCAGTTTTATCATGAGCTTGATCGTAAGCAAGGACAAGGTCTCCCTCAGAAAAGGTTCTCGGGTGGACGTGTTTGTCGTAACTTAGTTTCGATCGTTGTTTAGCTGCTTCCATGTTTTGAATGGCTGTGCGCCGATCTTCATCGGCCTGTTCTAGGAGTAGTAAACGTTGCTCGATCGGGGAAGTGTCCGGTAGGAGTTCAACGGCGATATGTAAGGCTGGGATCTGGCACTCAATAGGGAGGACGGATTCGACACCGTGAACTAAATGGAAAGGGGTAAAACCGGTGGCGGTTTTGGTTGAGGTGCGGTAGGCCCATAGTGCCGGAAAGAGCATGTGGTGCCAATTGGACTTGTGCTTGTCTACGGTACGTTGGAGAATGGTCTTCAAAATTTTATTGATCGCTTCGACTTGGCCGTTTCCTTGGGGATAGTAAGCGGAAGAGAAATGGTGTTCAAATTTCAACATGGTTGATAATTCCTTCCAGAAGGCATCTTCAAAGTGAGAGCCGTGGTCAGAGACTAGTTGTTGTGGTACTCCGAAACGAGCGATAACATGGTTGAAGAAAAACCGTGCTGCAGTGTCGGCTTTGCAATTATAGGTCGGCATGGCTTCTGCCCACTTGGTGAAATAATCTACAACCACAACGATGTGTTTGTGACCGCCGGCTGACGTGGGGTTGCAGTCGAGGAAGTCGATGGCCCATTTGCAAAATAGTCCAACGGTGATGACTGGATGAAGGGGGGCGGGGGGGTTTCTTGCTTTGGGGGCAAATAGTTGGCAGTTCTGGCAATGCTTGACTGCGGTGATGCAATCAGTAAACAATGATGGCCAAAAATAACCGGCCCGAATGATTTTCTGGGCGGTTGCCATGCCGGAGAAATGGCCTCCGCAGGCACCGCTGTGACAATCATTGAGGACTTGTTTTGCTTCACTATCCCCTATCAGGAGGTAAAGTACATCCCCTATCAGGAGGTATCGGGGGGCGTGGTGTCGTATGCGACGGCGTCCATCACGATCGATGTGTGGTCGAAATTTTTGCGTACGAAGGTAAGTCAAAATGTCTCCGTACCAAGGGTCGTCAGACGAAATGATGAAGATATGCTCGTCAATCAGGTCCGTTTGGATAACGGGTGATGTTGAAGAGGATGGGAGGTCCGTGATGAGGTGAGCGAGCGCGAGGGCTTTAGTGCTTTTGGGAGTTCTGAAAGTGAGGTCATATTCCTGGAGGATAATGACCCATTTAGCAACACGACCTTGTAGGAGCCGCCGGGTGAGGAGATAAACCATGGGGTTGGAGTCGGCCATGACCATGGTATGACTGAGTAGGATGTAGTGTTGCAATTTTTGTACGGAAAAGACTACAGCTAGGGATAATCTTTCATCATATGGGTAATGTAGAGGTGGGCCAGACAAGGTCTGGCCGACGTAATAAATAACATGCTCTCGGTGTGAGGCATCTTCTTGGACCAAAACTCCGGACACAGCATGTTCGGATGCCGAGACGTAAAGGGTGAAGTCTTGAGAGAAATCCGGTGGGGATATCAAGGGGGCTTGTGTGAGAGCTTTCTTGAGGTCTTCGAATGCCGTATCTGCTTGCTCATCCCAAACAAAGGGTATGTGGGTACGGAGTAAGCGTAAGAAACCGTGAACTTTGGTTGCATAGTCAGGAACGAAGCGCCTAAGGAAATTGGACCGCCCCTGTAGACTTTGGAGTTGCCGGAGCGTGCGAGGAGGCGGAAGTTCTAAGATGGCTTTGAATTTTAGGGGATCGACAGTGATTCCATCTTGGGAGACAATGAAACCTAATAAGCGGCCTGCTGGGACGCAAAAGACACACTTGTGTGGGTTCAAGCGGATTTTATATTTGCGACAACGCAGGAAAACTTGCCGGAGGTCGTTAAGGTGGTCTGATCGTTTTCGGGAACGAGCTGTGAGGTCGTCAAGATAGACTCGCAGGATATGGACCAAGTCGTGAAATCAATAGGTCATGGCTCGCTGGAAAGTGGCACCAGCATTTTTAAGGCCAAATGGCATGACGCGGTAGGCAAAGGTGCCCCATGGGGTGGTGAAAGCAGTCTTGTACTGATCCTCCTTGCAGATGTGAATCTGGTTATATCCGGAAAACCCATCCATGAAAGATAGGACTTCATGGCCCACACACTCATCAATGATTTGGTCAATGAATGGCGTGGGGAAATTGTCTTTTGGACAAGCGTGGTTTAAATCTCGGAAGTCAGTGCATACTCTAAGGGTGCCTTGCTTTTTGTTGACGGGAACAGGGTTCGACACCCAAGTGGTGTACGGAATAGGGTAAATGAATCCTGCTTTGCGAAGTTTTTCGACCTCAGCTTTAACAGCGGGGAGCTTGGAAGGGTGAATGGGTCGTTGTTTCTGACGAACAGGGGGTACCTCAGGCCATGTATCAATGTGGTGTTCAATGATGGCGGGGTCGAGACCAGGCATCTCGGTATAGGACCAGGCAAAGACATCACGGAACTCTTGAAAGAGCTTTTTGTATGCCTGAGTTTCTGCTTGAGTGCAAGATGCGCCCAGTGAGATGAGCTCAGGTTTCCCTGGTGTTGTGGAAATGTCTATCTGTATAGTGGGGGAAATGTTCGACATGTTCCCTTCTTCAAAGGCATCCGGTGCTGGGATGGGGTCCCTTAACCAATCGACCTTAGTGGGTATGAAATCTTTCGATTCGACCGATAGCTGGTTGGATGCGGTGGGTGTAGATGCTTCCGGGAGGAAGTACGAGCGATGATGCATATCATCCCAAGGGTAGTCGGGTGCAGTGAGTGTCTCCAAAATTTGCTCATCAGTATTGAAGTAGTCAGACCATAAATCAAGGGGTTCTGTTTTGAAGGTTGTTGAAATCATATATATCGTATTGACTTCTTCCGACGACGATGATGGAGGGGGGTGGATCTCCTCGATGAGGGGAGGAGATATCTCTAAGTCGACGTTGTTTAACTCGTACAACGCTGCTCTATAGTCAGGTATATCAGGACAATGGTGAGAGTAGTGGCCGTAAACACTGCATATAGCACAAGGATGGTTGGTGCGCAGTGATTTGTCGCGAGGCTGTAGAGGTGGCTCTAGTCTAACTACTGGGATGCTGATGTCATCGTCCAACATATTCATATGCTCTTGGAGTGCCGGTAAGTGTGGGCATTGATGAGTTGGATGGCCTATCTCATAGCACAACGAGCATTTGGGGGGAGCTCGAAACACTGGTGGGGGTTTAACTGCCTTAGGAGGTGGTATAGCAGTGTATGGTTGTGGACCTCTTCCCCCAGTGGGATTGATAGGAGGGGGAGGATTCGTTGACGACGAAGGGATATTGAGGCTAGGAGGAGGTTTCGTTCACGACGAAGGGATTGCGACACCAGGAGGAGGTTGATTTGTGGTAACAATAGGTTGTACTGGTTGGAGGATGACGTTTGGTGTCGGCGATCGAACGGGAGGTGGAATATACCACACAGGTAATCCCAATGTTAACCCGGGTAGACTAAGGGTAGCCATAACCGGGGCGCTTACTACACCCGAAGGAGGAAATAGGAAGGGGATGGTGTGGATGGGTGTAACACCAATGTGACTGGGTATCAATGGTGGTTGACTATCGGATGTTTGTGTATTCTGTGAAAGAGTACAGAGGTTTGCGACTTGGGTCTCCGGTGACGATGGTGGAATGGCCTGGAATGTAGAGGTCATTGGTGTATCTGAATAAAGTCCGGGTCCCAAAGAAGAGACAAAGGAGGTAGTTGCACTAGAAGTTGGTTGTTCAATCATGGGAAGAACATTTTCGGGTGCTGCAGGGGCATTAGGATCATAGTATGTGAGTTGGTCGATTTTGACCACGCGTCCCTCATGGGGGAACATCATGGTACGAAAAACGGATGAGGCGACTGCTTTCATGGCGTACATGTAACTGCGGCCGAGTAAAAGGTTATAATCAAGCTGGGCATTAATGACCTCTATGTCAATGAGCACAGTTTTCCCACCTAATTGGACGGGGACCTTGGGTAGTAAACCTTGAGGTTGAGCTGACCGACCGTCGTAGGCCCGCAATGCAGTGGTGGATTGCTAGAGAGTAGGGGATCCCAACTTCTGCCAAACAAATGTGGACATGACGCATGTAGAGGCACCCTCGTCGATGATACATCGATGGATGACAAGATTTCAGATAGAAACGGAAACTTGGACTGCTATGGTGGAAGGCAGACGTGGTTCAGACTGGTCTAAATCAAAGGTCATCAATTTCGAATCATTTGGGTCAATCGCCCCAATGGCGGAAAGTAAAGTCTTGCGCTGAGTAGGACAGTTTTTCAAGACTTCTAACGCAGACATGGCTGCGGGAGATTGAGCTAAGTCATCTACGATGTTGTAATTTGATGCAGCCCGTGCATTGGGGTTGTTGTTGATACGGCGGAGTGGGAAACAAGGTGCTTTAGATGCGCCATCAAGTGGAAGAGGTGGTATCCGTAACGACTGATCGGTGGGATGAGCGTTAGTATCCTTGTCGGTGGGGGGAGCTTCGGAGGTAGGGCCATACTGGTTCCGGCGGGTTTGGATATTGACGTCGGCAGTGGACATCATCAATAAGTGGTGAGTCCCTGAATCAAACATGGGTTGATCAGGAGCGGCGTAAGTGATTTGCTGTGGTTGTACGTTGCCCTGTGGGGGGGCTAACGGCTGAGTGTTCACCACCCCTTGTGTTGGAAAAGGGTTTTGTAGCACCAAAGGCTGTTGTTGAGGTGGTGGAGGGTTGGGTGGCGGCTGAGGAGCCGCCTGCCCTTGACGATGGGCGTCATCTGTCCATAGTTGTCGAGCTCGCTCCAGATGTGGGAAAGCGTGGGTATAGTGGCCATAGACACCGCAAATGGAGCAAGGATGGTTTGTTCATAAATTAGCATTTTTGGCTTGCTTAGGTGGCCGATCAGGATTCTGATGAGCAGGCGCCGCATTATTGTTTTGCGGAGGATGGGTAGGTTGTGGAGCTTGGTTATGGTTTTGGTTGTTTCCATGGTTACGTCCTCTTCCGCAGTTTGGTTGCCCACCCTGGTTGCGTTGGTTATTTTGGTATTGGGGCTGATGTTGTTGTGCGTACACATGCCCTTGAGCATTGGGGGGATTCTGGGGAGCCGCAGGTGCGGGAGCAGGTTGCGGTGGGTAGTATGCAGGTGGAGCTAGAGGTGGTCCAGCTACCTGTTGGGGTTGTTGGTACCCCTGAGCTGTTAGAGGCGTGATATTAGCTGGTGCAGCCGGTTGTGGGTAATGCATCTGCTGTTGTGGGAACTGCATGGGTGTATGTGTGGTAGGTTGATTATAATATGTAGGAGGTACATATGCTGATGGCGCTTGCCCATAGCAATGTTGTGGACAAGAGGGCCCATGAATGTGATGGGTCTGGTTTGTTGGAGCATAAGAAGTTGTCGCTCCGGAACCGGATGTAGCCCTAGAGAGGTCTGGGGCAGGCATGGTGCTCACCATGCTGAAAGGTTTAGCTTGGGGTGTGATTTGGCCAATAATGCCATCGGCGGCATGAGATGCCCCCGGCGCGTCGCTACGTGAAGAGTCGCATCGTGGGGTGTCTGGTATGATTGTGTATAGATAACCTGACTGGGCGTAGATGAGATCAAACTGTTGGGATTTGAGGATGGCCTCTTCTTCAGACTGGGGTCTTTCAGATGCCACATCCTTCGCGATGAGTGGGAGGAGGGATTTTAGAAACCAATCTAAAAAGATACGGTCATCTAACTTAATTTTGCAGAGGCTCCAGCGTCGACGCCACTCATGAATATGTCAGTGATGTGGGTGGCCGTATTCTGTCTGCAAGACAGTAGGATCTCGACGCCCGCATCATAGCGGACAGGTAACTGAAAGAACTGTAGGAAGGTCGAGGCCAGGGAGGTAAAGGTGGCATGCGTCCCATGGGGCTGCTCGATATACCACTTGGCTGCAGAGCAAGTGAAGGTGCGTTGTAAGAGTCGGAGGCGGACAGAGTCGTCCACTATGGAGTTGGTGGAACACCATAGATGGAAGGACATGATATGATTCTGGGGGTCTTCACCCGTCTTACCCTCAAACTTAGGGATGTTAGAGGGGATTTTGGTGGGCATGTGAGGCCACGCAGGATCATGTCTGATGGGGTCATTTGTGAGCCTAGCTAAGTCTGGTAGGTTCAGACTCTCCATGTATGGCAAGCTAGCGGATGTGGGGACTGGAACTGGGATATGCCTAGTCATTGTGGTGTGGGGTCCAGTAGCACCTAAAGGTATGCTAGGTATGGAGGGTATGTGCCCTCCAATAGGTGTAGTCTGGTATGGGCCAGCGCCTCCAAGTGCAACATGGGTTACACTTGGGGTAGGAATAGCAGTGGGGATTCCTGGGATAGGGTTTGTGGGAACCAAAGGGGGTGTGACCCCTATGTTGGGTATGCCCATAACAGGTGGTGGACCTGTGTTGGGAATTCCTATAACAGGAGATGGCCCTGTGTTGGGCATTCCTAAATGTGGAGTGTTGCCCATATTGGGCATACCCAGGGGGGTGGTAGTTTCCATGGATGGCACCACCGCAGAAGGGTCTGTAGATGTCTCACCTATGGTGCTGGTAAACAGTGGATCAAATGGTGTTCCAGACATAGTGGCGGTTGGTGGTAACTCTTTGGGGTTTTTGGATTCTACCTCCCAATCAAATGTGAAGTGAGGTGTGTCAGAATCGGATGACTGTCTAGTTGATTGACGATGTGTCGAATCAAGGGATAGGGCTCTGCGTCCGTGACATGGAGAGCCGAGTGGACTACACTCTGGGAGTTCGCCCTGTAGACGACGGGAGCGTCTAAAATTCTCAATGGTGAGAATATGTTTTTTGTGTAAAAAATTTGTTTAAGTATCAGGTGGTGATATATATATAAAAGACTCAAAACCCTAATGCAACCAAGGGTGCAAGAAGGGGAGTGAAAAAAGAAGGCTCTCAGGCCAAAAAATCAACCTCAAAAAAGGGCACTTATTCTAGCAGCTGTGCTACAATAAGTGGAGGAATGCAACAACTGGTCAGAATACCAACATGCAAACGACTTCTATAAAAAATAGGTTTAACTAGACCAAGGGTGGGTTGAATCATGCAAACACCTAACTAAAAGTATTGTGACTCAAACACACGATATCCTCTGCAAGGTGATGAAATCCAAGTCAGACAATATGAATGTTGAAACAACGGCTAGATATCCCCCTACCGGGAGGGACACCGGGTAATCAATCCTAAAGACAGGCTACTAAGATACTCCGTTCATGACGCATCGAGAAAAGGTAAATCTGCCGTTTGGTCCTTTGATCGCAATATCCCAATACAGGGATATCCCAAGAACTGCGAATGGTATCCCTTCGGTTACTGAATGGATTTCGGTATTCCACTCAGGCTTCTGGAACCATCCTCGCGACTTCAACCCTCCTAAGGGAGAGGCCTTCCCACAAACCGGTTGTGACCGCGCCAAAAAGTACTAAGAGATTTTAGCTCCCTAATTGGACAACTTCTATGTCTCAGATGTAAGAACTGAGGGGTGTTGTTGGAACACCTATCCCCCCAATACTACCTAGCTACAAGAATTCTTTTAGTGTTCCCCAAGTGGGGTTAAAAGTGTGTTCAAATTAGGGTACGTTTTAAGGCTTAATTCAATTAAGTGATCGAGTGAGTGCACGTGAGGTATGGTAAACTGAACTTAAAAAAATTAAATGCTTTACAGGAAATTTTCAAAAAATAAAGGATTTTTCGAAAATAAAAAGCAAATATTTATGACTTTTTTCACTAAAAGGAATTTAAATGCTTTTCAAAAAACAACTCAAAAAACAAAGGATTTTTTGGATTTATGAAAGCAAATAATAGACTTCTTTTAAAAAAAATAAATGGATTTCTTCGTTCAAGAAAAATTGCTATGGGCAAGATTTTAAAGAAGTAAACAGGAAAAAATTTGAATCTAGATGAAAATGCAAAATGAGTCTTTCTTTCACTTTCTTGAAAATTTTTAAAAAGATTTCTAGATATGCACTTTAAATAGTAAATTTTTTTTCAAAGCTGTCAAATATGCAGAATTTAATACTGTAAAAAATGTGCTATGGGCAGAAAGTACAGTAATTTTTTTTTTCAAAATCGGGATGGCCGAATGAAAACTTCAGCCGCGCGGGTTTTGACAGAAAAACCGCGATGGACCGCACGGGTTTCTGTCGCACAGTCGCGATGGACCGCGCGGGTTTTGGCCGCACAGTCGCGATGGACCGCGCGGGTTTTAGCCGCACAGTCGCGATGGGCAGCGCGGAAATTGGCCGCGAAGCCGCGGTGTGCAGCGCGGAAAAACGTAGAAAAGTCGCGATGGACCGCGCGGAAAAACGCAGAAAAGTCGCGATGGACCGCGCGACTGTCTGGCAAAAAGCCGCGAGGCGGAAGCTGTGCACGGAAACCGAGAAACGAACCCGAAAATTGAAAATTTCAGGCTGTTAATGGCAATTTATGGGGCCAAAAGCTAGAGCAGCAATAGATCTGGTGTCTAGGATGGCAGATCTATGGATCTAAAGGTTAAAAACTACTAAAAAACAAAGATTGAAAGAAAAATTGAGATCTATAGTTCAAACCAAAGCGGAGTCGCCAAGAACTGTTGGCCCGGTTTTGCAACCAGGCTTAGTGCTATGGGCACCTGCTAACTAGTAGCAGTAGTTTCAATGTAAATAAATAACAATAAACTAATTAAACAAGACTAACCATGGATCTATGCAAAGATATTAAGCAAATAACAAAAATAATTTAAAATCAAGAACAAGATAATGTAAAATAATGAATTTGTATTGAAAGAATGGGGCAAGCAAGTGCTTGCGGAATCAATACCTCTAATGGTGAGGTTGAATGGCTCCAAGGATGAGCAACTCCAATCTCCAATGGTCTCTTCTCCAATGTGGTTTGCAATAGCTAAAATGCTCAAGGGAGATTTCAACAGCATAAGGATGAGATAATGGATGGATGTGAAATGAGGAGCCCCTACCACCTTTTTATAGGTTTTGGTGGTGGAAAATACCATTTGTGGTTTTGTGGAAACCAAATAGTATTGACCAACATGGTTTAGGTACTTTTCCCTCCTTTTTCCTTTTTTTTGAATAAAAATAATATTTTAATTCCCTTTTTAATATTTTTGGAATTTGGACCCTTTTTGAGGGTTTTTTATGATTTTCTTGGAAAAATAATCTTTTTTAATGGAAAAAGGGGTGTACTAAGGTCTTTTGGTGACCTTTTGTTGGTTTCAGAGGCTCAGATGGTGGAAAAGTGGACAAATGGGTCATGTGAATAAGGGAATGAGCTAGTGAGCACTTTTTAGGTGTTAACAGCTATTACAACAAGCATCCTAAGTTATGGGATGAACAGATCCAGTATGTGCAGCATGCCTACAACAGGGCTATGCATTCTTCCACTCAGAGCTCGCCATTTGAGACATGCTTTGGGTACTTGCCAAAGACTCCATTGGACTTGACTTATGGGAGAGAGGTTGATTCAAGCGCTTCCAAGGATGAAGACAAAGCCCACAGGTTCATTCAGAGAGTTCAACAGGTACATCAAGCAGTGCAAGAGCAGTTGGAGAAGAGTCAAGCCCAGTACAAGGCTCGCCATGACAAGCATAGAGTTGATCATCAATTTCAGGTGGGAGATCAAGTGTGGCTTCACATCAGCAAGGAGAGGATGAAAGGAGAAGGCAAGAAGCTCAAGCCTATTAGATATGGTCCCTTCACCATCTTGGAGAAGATTGGGACGAATGCTTTTCGCTTAGAGCTACCACCATACATGCAGATATACTCAGTGGTGAATGTGGAGAACTTGAAACTCTATGAGCCTCCCATGATCATGGATGAAAGGGAGAATGTCTCATTGCCATCAGTTGATGAATTTGCTCCTGAGTACATGGATGAGCTAAAGGAAGATGTCATCTTGGACAGAAGGACAAGGACTTCTCGCAGAGGTGATGTTGATTATCTTCAAGTGGGCATCAGAGGCACTCATCCAAGCAAAGCCAAGTGGATTGAGAAGGAGAAAGTGAGGGAGCGATTCCCTCACCTATCTGTTGATTAGTAAAGGCTTTTGGAGGCCAAAAGCTTCTCAGTGGGGAGGAATGATCCAGGAGGATCTAAGAAGGCAAAATTTTGAAGTCCTCCAATCTCAGAAAAACTAGCACTATATCGAAGGGCTCGTCGAGACGATTCCAACGGCGTTCGTTTCACCTCAAACGGACTCCGTATGAGAAAGTTATCGCGTTCTGTTCCATAAGGTCAACAGGCAAATTTGGCAAAAAGAGGTGCCACGTGGCACCACTGACAAGGTGACACGTGGAATCCGTACTATACAAACATGATGATGTGGCACCACTCAGAGGATGACACATGGCATCCATACAGTACAGACCGATCACAAGGCGACATGTGGCATGATGACATGGCATGATGATGCGGTATGATGACATGGCATGCTGATGTGGCATGATGACATGGCATGATAATGTGTCATGATGATGTGGCATTCTGACATGGCATGATGATGTGGCATGATGACATGGCATGCTGATGTGGCATGATGACATGGCATGATGATGTGGCATGGTGACATGGCATGATGAAGTGGCATGATGACTAGCATGCATGCCGTTGTGCTTGAAATGAGTTTTAGGAAATTCATGCATTTACTGATGAGAAATTGTAAAATGATTAATATTTGAAGTGAGTGGAAAAATTACTCACATATTACTCATTTATTTTATTCGTTGAGTTGTTATGAAGTTAATGCATGGTTGTAACCAAAAACAAACATGCCATATTTGTAAAGAAGTTGTAACAAGTTGGTTTATGGTTGAAAAAAAAGCAACATGCTATTTAAAAGAAGGATTTTGGTATGTAATGGATTATTGTTGGATTTTGTAAATGTCATTATGGGGAAGTAACTAAATGTGAAAACCCATGGACATGTGGGCATGAACCATATTTTTGGTTTATGTTCTTAAAAGCCCAACCACATGGAAACCAACTTAAGGAAGTTGTAACCAAGGCCAAGATAGGCAAATTAGTTGCAACCAAAGGAATCCATGAGAGTCATGTGAAGAAGGGAAAGCCAACCTATATAAACCCATTCATTTTCCATTTCCCACTCATGCTTTGGAGTAGAGACTTTGTAGCTAAAGGAGAGAAGGGAGATTGTGTAGCTCTGCAGGAGGAAGGTATGAGTGTTTATACTCGTTTTACACCGTCTTCAGGCTTCGGAGTTGCTGGAAGCAGTCTTGTTGTGTTTTGGGCAGCGGTTCTCTTCCTGGCCATTGTCGCCAAGGTATCATTGTATCATTGAAATGTATTTTGCCTTTATGCTGAGATTATAGATCGGCCCTCCTATTGAGAAGCAGGCCCGGAGACGTAGTCCATCCTGGACGAACTCCGTTATCAACTTGTTGTCTTTATGTGTGTATTGTCTATGCTGTTTGGTTCTCTTCTTATGGATTTGTGAGCTTCATTCATGTTCTTTATGCAATTCATGTTAACGTCATAGAGTAGCAAAGATCTTGTTTTCGGATCATCAGTAGGGCAATATTGCAGAATGATGGTGCGATCATGCACCAACTGTCGAATGTAATGCATATGAATATCAATGTGTTTGGTCCTCTGCTGCTGAACTGGATCTGTGGAGATCTTGATAGCACTTTGATTGTCACAAAATAGGACAGTCGAAGTAGTGCCACCAAAACCAAACTCGAAAAGAATACCCTGCAACCAAACTGCCTGAATGCAGGCATTGACTGCCCCTCGATATTCTGCCTCTGCTGAAGAAAGTGCAATGGCTGCCTGCTTTTTGCTGGACCAACAAATAGCACCATGACCAATCATGAAAACATAACTGGAAGTGGACTTCTGATCAATGTTATCACTTTCCCAATTTGAATCAGTAAAACCAATGAAATCAAGCTCAGAATTTGCAGCATAATGTATTCCAAAATGTTTCGTACCATGCACATACAACAAGATCCGCTTGGCTACTCGCAAATGAAGCTTATGGGGCTGCTGCATATACCTTGATGTTGATGTATATGTAACTTCGGAATGTATTTCACATATATGTATATTGTATTCCTATAGAGATGTTATTATTCCTCTATACGGAAGTGTCGTTATTTATATTGTAAGTGTCGTAACTTATACTTGATGGGTTATTAGACCACCTTGTTTGGGGTTGGCCCTGTATAAGCCATGTGGGTCAAAGGGTTATTAGACCACCCTATTGGGGGTCGTCCCACTCAGCATTATGTTATGTGGTTAAGTTCGAGCCTACATGAGTTAGGTAAAAAGGCAAGTCAAGTCAAGTATAAATAGAGTGCGGGAGGCACTCTATTTGCTCACTCACTTCTCACACATGCACTCAAGGAGGAGTGGCGCACTTATGGAGGAGGAGGATCTGCTGCTAGGTTATGTCTATCTCTCATGGTTGGTTGTATCATTGCTCTATCTATCTCTGAGGAAGTTATTGGGGTTTTTCACCTTTATGGTTTTCCCCAAGTAAATCTTTGTGTCTCTTGTGTGCTTGCATTATTGTCTCCATGATTGATATGCTGTAGATATGCTATACATGTTGTTCTCTCAGTTAAGATCCTAGATCAAATTGAAGTAAATTCAGAAAATTTAACATGGTATCAGAGCTAGCCTGAAAGAAGACATGATATGGCATGTATGACACTTGTTGCACTTACGATGCTAGGGCTTGATATAGCAAAAACCAGTCATCGTAGAACTTTCGCTATAAATCCATTTTGGTGAATTTTTCGGATCTGAAATTGTTACAAGACGAAGCTAAGATCCCCATGTACCTTGTGTCCAAAGGAAAACCTCTAATTCGTTGTACTTTGTGATTTATGATCTGTGCAATATAGGGTTTCTGCCTCTTCCAGATCTGAGTCAAAATCAGGTGACCTTGGGAAAAAGGTCATAACTTGGGCTAGGAAGATCCAAATGAAATTTCGTAAAAAGTGATAGGTAGTACACAGACTGTAATATCTCAAGAAACGTTTTCAGAGACCGAAGTTGAACCAGTGACACATGGCACGCCGTACAAGTGCGCTCGCCTGTTTTATCCCATAAACAGGTCATGTTGCGACATTTAGCATAACTCTCTCTCAGAGAGTCCAATTGCGGTCAGACCTATCAGGATGGACAGATAATAGGCCGAGCTATCTCAGGAAACGTTTTCAGAGGCCGAAGTTGAAACAGTGACACGTGGCATGCCGTACAAGTTCACTCTACTGTTTTATCCCATAAACAGGTCACGTTGCGACATTTGGCATAACTCTCTCTCAGAGAATCCAATTGAGGTCAGACCTGTCAGAATGGAAAGATAACAGGTCAGGATATCTTAGGAAACTTTTTCAGACCCTGTGGATCGAAAAGTTTGGAGTTACACCAGAAACAATCAGGTACATATTTCTGTCAAAACAGAATTATTTTTGAGTACCTTCATTCATGGCTTCCGGAATTTAGGGCTTCGGAGAAAGTTGGAATTTTTGTAATCGGATACCACGGCTGGATGCTACTCATCAAAATAGAAATTTAGAGACCAAGATCAGAATTTTTGGTTGGGCAGAAGGCCAGGTTTGATTAGACCCTAGTTCGGGACTTTGATCAGAAAAGTGGAAAATTAGGGCTTCTGTAAAAATGGGAATTTTTGAAATCTGTGACCACGGCTGGAAGCTCCTCAGAAAAATAGAAACTTAGAGCTTTGGATCAAACCTTTTGATTGGGCAGAAGAGTGGGATTCATCAAACCCCAGTTCAGGGTCACGTCCAGTGAATCCGGAAGTTTCAAAGGCAAAATTGAGGAGTAAAACTTTGCAGTTTTCAAATTCTGAATATACCAGTTTGATCAGCTCATCAATGCGCATATTTCTATCCTTTCGAAGTTTGAAATTCAAAGTTTGAATTTTTGAGGTTTCTCTGACAAACCCATATCCAGCTCCAGGTCCAGTTCTTGTAAATCAAGTGGTGGTTTAATCCTAGAAGAAGATGGATTGGTCACCTGCATAAGTGAAGAAATTCCTGTTTCAGAGGGAGATGAGGCTAAGGCTTTACATAAGGAGATTACAAAGCGATCTCGACAGGTATGACTCATCGAGGTATGTTTTGAGATTTGTTCTTGATTAAGTTTATGGTATGTTTATCTTCATGTTATTACGGTTAGTACAATCTTGATTTTAGATTTGTCGTATCACCTTAACAAAATTATGAATGCATGATAGAAGATATTCATTGGTTAGGGTGTTGACACTTATAATTGCACTAATGCATTATGGTGTTGTATGAGGTTTATGTTGTCTACTAACATAAAAGGTACACCAAGAAAGACAAATCATGTTCCAGTTCAAGAACATATGATCATGATGACATGAGGATAAAGACTCATCCATTGTCATGGATCTCATAGAAGATCCATTTACGAGGTATGTATAACTTGGTTTTGTAATGGTTAACATATGAGACATGCAGGTTACTATCACAAGTCACTGAAGAGAACCAGAAGACATTATGCGGGTATGTTAGACATAAACTAGCTAGCATGCTAATCCAGGTATGTTTTTCCTATATCGAGCTAGAATCCTACCTTGGTTTAGGATCTTATACTGTTGTGTTGTTGATAATGATTATTCATGAAGTCATAAGTTTGAATAATCATGGTTGTATGCATATTATGTTTCTTACCATAATTGATGATATGACTAACCAGAAGAATCATGAAGGTATAGGTTTGAATAATCACAGGTTTTATGCATATTATATCTCTTATCTTGATTGATGATTCAACTAACCTGAAGAGTCATAGATTTGAGTAATTACAGGTTTAGACATGTTATGTTTCTTATGATTTGACTAACCATAAGAATCCTACATAAACCTTGAATGCTAATGCTTATTATTTTTTTGTTTGAAATGATCATGACTATACATGCTTGAGATTATTGTGTTTTAATAGTATACTAATGAATGTATGATTTTATATGAGTTCACAAGGATAACACAATCATGATACTAATAAGCATGCATAAGGACCAAGGATGAATGTAAGTTCAAGGACAGGTAATCTAGGAAGCAAAGATCAAGAGGGAGCACACTCCAGTTGTTCCTGCAAGAAAGTAAAGGAACACACTTCAGTAGTTTCTACAAGGATGCAGATATTCAGAGGGAGTTGACCATCTTTCCACAATAGAAAGGTGTAGAAGAAGCTACTGCAGATTAGGACTCCAGCAGCTCCTGCAAGAAAGCGAAGACTCAGAGGGAGTCCACCCAACAAACAAACAAAGATAAGTATTTTAATTATCATTTCTTGCATATATGTTTGTTTAAATAAAATTGTTCAATGATGTATATGCTCATGTTCCTAGACTTAGGATATGTATTGTGCATATTAGAATAGTTGCATTGATGAACAATATACTACTAATATACATGGGTAAGTGGCCTATGGCACTGTACAACATTCCATTGCTACTTATCTAGAATGAAACCTCTTTGCTGACATGTTGGGAGTTGTGCACACTCTTAACAATGTTCTGGTAGAGATTGGAAGGCATCTAGAAAGTTATGGAATATGGATAAATGTTGTATTGAAGCATTGGCTAAGATAATTGCATGACTGTATGGCATATTTCTTTATGTGTAAGAATTTGTTCTGAAAACTATGAGATGTTTTCTAATCATGCAATTTAACTTGTTGTGTAGGAAAGATCGTATGCCATCTCCTACAAAAGAAGAACTACAACATTTTGTTCCAGCAACAAAGATATCTATTGAAGATATTGAAGATATTGAAGTTCCCAGGATCTGGGATGAAGAAATGAAATGCCATGATCCGTCGATCATGAAGAATGATGTTTGGGATGTAATCCCAAGACATGAAGGGAAGTTTGCTATGACTTCCAAATGGAACTATCAGATCAAGCATGTTGCAGATGGCAGCATAGAGAAATATAAAAGTGATGAAATAGAAGATACACCAGATGGATTCAAGACAGCTTCCTTGAATGGTGTAGTTGAAGAAGAAGTGTATGTGGAGCAGCCACTTGGTTCTGAGACACATTATAGGAAATCATATATGTGCAGAACTTGGTATGGTGAAGATAGATTGATTGCCGACACGCAGCGGAAGCTTACTACCGAGTTCGAGATGAAGAACTTGGGGATGATGCACTATTTTTTTTTGGCATGGAGGTGTGGCAGAGTGCAGAAGGAATCTTCCTTGGACAAGGGAAGTATGCAGTAGAGATCCTGAAGAGGTTCGGGATGATGGATTGCAAGTCCATGTCAACACCTATGGCATCGAAATCTGAAGCTTCTATGTGATGCTTCATCTGAGATGGTTGATGTCTCTATGTATCGTCAGATGATTGGGTCCTTGATGTACCTGACGAACACGAGACCAGACATTTGCTTTGCTGTGAACACATTGAGCTAGTTCCTGACGGATCCGAGGAGTGTTCACCTGGTTGCTGTAAAGCATGTTCTGAGGTACCTGAAGGGTACAGTGGATTATGGGCTCAAGTATGAGGTGAATCAAAAGTTTAACCTGCAGGGTTATGTTGATTCAGATTGGGCTGGCAGTGCTGCAGACAGGAAGAGCACATCTGGGTGTTGCTTCAGTATGGGATCTGGTGTGATCTCATGGTTTAGCAGGAAGCAGTCCTGCGTAGCACTGAGTACAGCTGAGGCAGAGTATGTTGCAGCCTGTTTAGCTAATTGTGAGGCAGTATGGCTATGGATGCTACTGTCTGAGTTATTTGATCTCCCGTTGGAGGCTACTAGTATCTTCTGTGATAACCAGAGTTCTGTGAAGCTGTCCAAGAACCTTGTGTTTCATGACAGGACGAAACACATAGAGATCAAATATCACTATATCAGGGATATGGTGTAGAGAGGAGCTGTGAAGCTCCTGTATGTTGCGACGGACGAGCAGATTGCAGATGTGCTGACGAAGCCACTAGCCAGAGTGAAGTTCGAGTACTTCAGAGAGAGGCTTGGCGTTCTTCAGATCGAGGACACTTCGAGGAAGAAGTGATGGACACATTTGCTGAAGCCATTCCAAGCATGTTGGAAGGAGGATCCTTCACATGGCTGTGGATGTAAGCGTTGGATAATGGGCATCAGGATGATGTTCTGGTTTCTGCTTGGATATGATCAGTTGGATCATTTATGTATGTATGCATCATGTTGGATGTTGGATATGATCAGTTGGATCATTTATGTATGTATGCATCATGTTGGATGCTGGATATGATCAGTTGGATCATGTGTATGTATTTTGTATATGCATCATGTTGGATGCTTGGACCATGTATTTGTATATGTATCAGGTGGATACATTGTATGATCAGGTGGATCATGTATGGTGATATGTATCATGTATCAGGTGGATACATTGTATGATCAGGAAGATCATGTATGATGATATGTATCAGGTAGATACTTGGTATGCATCAGGTGGATGCATTGATGATCAGGTGGATCATGCAGCAGGATGTTGCAGTGATGATCAGGATGATCATGGATGATGAGCTTCAGGATGTTGCTCCAGATGACATGCAGCAGGACGTTGCAGTGATGATGATTAAGACGATCATGAGTACATCAGGATGATGTATGGTGAGTATCAGGTTGATACTCTGTGGCCGTGGATTAGGTTGTGCAGATGAGCATGTCTAGGAGATCCTATAGGTCGGAGTTGTGTACCCATAACAGCCTGGGATGCTCTTTCGAGACATTGCTCTGGGAGGACATGTAATTTGTGCCCTGGGAGATTTCAGGTCGGAGTTGTGTACCCGTAACATCCTGAGATGCTCTTGCGAGGTTTTGTCCTATGGCATGTAATTTGGGCCTTGGGAGATTTCAGGTCGGAGTTGTGTACCCGTAACATCCTAAGATGCTCTTTCGAGGTTTTGCCATGACCACATGTAATTTGTGCCCTGGGCGATTTCAGGTCGGAGTTGTGTACCCGTAACATCCTGAGATGCTCTTGCTAGGTTTTGTGGTGGACCACATGTAATTTGTGCCCTGGGAGATCCTACAGGTCAGAGTTGTGTACCCGTAACATCCTGGGATGCTCTTTCGAGGTTTTGTGGTGGGGTCACATATAATAGTGCCCTGGGAGATCCTACAGGTCGGAGTTGTGTACCCGTAACATCCTGGGATGCTCTTTCGAGGTTTTGTGACGCACGTAATAAGTCCTGAGGATTCCATAGTATGGCCAGTGATGATGAAGACCTGCAGGTGGTGGGCCTACATCCAGTATGAAAAAGGACTGGCTCTGTAGAACTTCCTATGACGAGTAGATTCAGAGATTGATTGACATAGCAGCAGCAGTGACGATGATGATGACTCGATGACAATTATCCAGTGACGATGATCCAGAGAAGATGACTTGTGCTAGAAGAACTGTGCTGAGAAATACCTTCCTAGTTAAGAGGGAGTGTTGATGTATATGTAACTTCGAAATGTATTTCACATATATGTATATTGTATTCCTATAGAGATGTTATTATTCCTCTATATGGAAGTGTCGTTATTTATATTGTAAGTGTCGTAACTTATACTTGATGGGTTATTAGACCACCTTGTTTGGGGTTGGCCCTGTATAAGCCATGTGGGTCAAAGGGTTATTAGACCACCCTATTGGGGGTCGGCCCACTCAGCATTATGTTATGTGGTTAAGTTCGAGCCTACATGAGTTAGGTAAAAAGGCAAGTCAAGTCAAGTATAAATAGAGTGCAGGAGGCACTCTATTTGCTCACTCACTTCTCACACATGCACTCAAGGAGGAGTGGTGCACTTATGGAGGAGGAGGATCTGCTGCTAGGTTATGTCTATCTCTCATGGTTGGTTGTATCATTTCTCTATCTATCTCTGAGGAAGTTATTGGGGTTTTTCACCTTTATGGTTTTCCCCAAGTAAATATTTGTGTCTCTTGTGTGCTTGCATTATTGTCTCCATGATTGATATGTTGTAGATATGCTGTACATGTTGTTCTCTCAGTTAAGATCCTAGATCAAATTGAAGTAAATTCAGAAAATTTAACACTTGACACAACACTCACGGAATATGAAATATCAGGCCTTGAGTGTGTCAAATAAAGTAGTGAACCAATCAACTGTCGATACATACTGCAATCTGCAAGCGGTGTAGAATCTCCCTCCTCAAGACTGATTCCTGAGAGGAATGGGAATGGGGCTGCCTTACATTCAGCCATATTAAACTTCAATAACAGGTCGGAAGCATATTTTTGCTGAGATATAATGATCCCATCAAAATTTTGAGCTATCTCCAAGCCCAAAAAGTGACTCAGCAAGCCCAAATCGCTCATGTCAAAAGCTAGATTTAAGGCAGTTTTTAGCTTGTTTATTGAAGTAAGAGTGCTACCAGTAATGAGAAGATAATCAACATAAAGTACAATAACCAACAAATTACCTTTAACTCACTGAAGATACACATCCGGATCAGATTTGCATCTTTGGAAATTCTGAGAAAGAAGGAAGGAGTCCATCTTTGTGTAGCAAGCTCTTGGGGCCTGTTTTAACCCATACAAAGATTTCTTCAATCTGCAAACTAATGATGGATCTGATGTGTAGCCCTCTGGATACTGCATATATACCTGTTCAGCAAGGTCTTCATGTAGAAATTTACTCTTCACATCCATGTGGTGCACTTCCCAGTGCTTGGATGCGGAAATAGCCAAAACAAGGCAGATGGAATCCATCTTTGCAACCAGTTCAAAGGTCTCAGTGTAGTCCACTCCTTGGACTTGGGAGAAAAATTTTGCCACCAAACTTGCTTTGTATTTGTTGATAGAGCCATTAACAGCAAATTTTGTGTGGTAGACCCATTTACACTTCACTAATTTTCTTCCAGGTGGAAGAGAAACTAGCTCCCATGTATTGTTCTTTTGAAGAAAATTGTACTCTTCATCCATGGCACTTTGCCATCTCGGATCTTGGTGGGAAGAATAGTATGATGTGAGATTTGAACGAGTAATCAAATAAAAAAACTCAGGAAGTAATGGATCAGAAATAGAAAGAGCCATACCTGCTCTTTGAAAGTCTGCTCTTGTTCGTCTCGGATCAGCAGGATTTCCAAGGTTCGAACCAGTAGATTGAAGAGTGTTTTGGGCCCACTTTGTTAACTGAGGAGGATCATAATAGTCGGATTCTGAACCTGATATGTCATGATCATCATGTGCTGCTAAAATATCATAAATATTAGAACTCATACATTCATTATCACTGCACGGATCTTCTTCTGGTGAAGGCGGTGAAACGACAGTTTCTTCCTCGACTAGAGTCAATTATTGAAGCGGTTCTTCAAATTGCACACTGCGCTCTATGAATATCTTTTTAGATCTGATATCCATGAGTTTATATGCTTTTTATTCTTCCTCATATCCTATCAGTATGCACTCATTACTTTTTGGATCCAAAGCTCGTCTCTTCTTGGAAGGAATTCTAGCCCATGCAGTAGAGCCAAAACCTCTCAAATTTGACACATCCGGTTTGTGACCAAAGAATGCTTCGAAAGGAGTCATACCTTTCATGGATGAACATGGAACACGGTTCTATATGTATTCAGCAACATTGATTGCTTCAGCCCAAATATTTGCAGCCAAACCTTTTGATTCAATCATGCATGTAACCATCTCTTTCAGTGACCGATTTTTCCTTTCCGATACACCGTTCTGCTGGGGTGTGTAGGGAACTCTATGTTGGATCTGAATTCCGCTTTGGGAACAAAGTTGCAGCAACCCAGCCTTGATATATTCTCCACCATTATCAGATATAAGAGCTTTGATCTTGCTCTCAGTGGCAGTCTCAACAGAAGCCTTAAAATCCTTGAATTTTCCAAGCACTTCTGACTTGTTTTTGAGAAAAAATACCCATGTAAAGCAGGAAAAATCATCAATAAATGTCAAAACATACCTTGAACCATTTAATGACGTATGGGGAAGCAGACCACTGATATCAGAATTTATTAGCCCCAAAACTATAGAAGTTCTGCTAGCTTTGCCGCGGTAGAATCTGTGCTCGGGGTGCTTCCCAATAATGCAACCAGTGCATATTCCCTTCGAGGAACTGAGTTGTGGAAGACCATCTACCATGGAATTGTTTGATAATAGAAGAAAATAATTATAATTAAGATGTCCAAATATTTCATGCCAAAGCCTACTAACCTCATTACCATGTGTGTGAAGAGCAGTGGGCTTTGCAAGCGGAATAAAGTGTGAAAACTCATAGCATTTTGCAGTGTGGTTCGCCTTTCCGACTGCAACAAGTCTTCCACTTTTGATATCAGAAATTTCAACTGTATTAGAGCTAAATTTAACTTTCTTCGATTCACCAGTGTGTGTCATTTGATACACAGAAAGAAGATTTGAAGCCAAGGAAGGCACATAGATAACATTCTGAAAGTTCTCATGATCTACATGAATCGTACCTTTGCCCTTTGAAGAAATTTTTGAGTCATCTCCCAAATGGATGGAGATGGAGCTCTTTGGATCGAATGAAGAAAAATAATCAATATTTGCAGCCATATGATTCAATGCACCTGAATCTATCAAGAGAGTAGTGGGCTTCGAAACAGTTGCCATGAGTGCTTGTCCTCTTTCATGATCATCATTCCTATCCTTCTTCCTTGCACCGTCAGGAAGAGTTATGTTGTTCTTTTCCAAAAGGAGGGCCATTTGATCTATAGTCTTCTTCATACATGAACTTTCGGGATGAAAGCCACGGTTGCAATAAGTACATTTAGATTTTTCGTTACCTTCTTTTCCCTTTTTCTTGAACTTCGAACTGGATGGTGCATCCGTCTGTTTTCCTTTCTCTCTTTGCTTGTGAGGTTTGAATTTGGGCTTCTCCTTCTTTTGCTTTACTTTACCATTCGAGATCTTGTGTCCTTGAACATATAGGGATGAATCTTTGGAGCTTATGGACCCCATTTGAATCAACTTATCGTGCTCTTTTGTGACGGACTCAATGAAGGCATTCAAGGTAGGCATCTTCCAATTCGGGGTAGTTAGCCGACCGGAATTGAAAGTAGAGACAAATACCAAATAATCTTTACCAAGATTGCTGAGAATGGAGAGTATCAATTGATTATCCTCTTTGATAACTCCACTGTTCTTCAACTGCATGTTCAAGTTCTTGAATTTTGTGAAGAATTCATTAATGGTCTCGAAATTCTCAGGACTAAGGGCAATCAATTCATTCTCTAATTGAAAATCCCTAAGCTCGTCCTGCTTGCCAAATAGTGTTTCAATTTGCTCCCATATAGATTTTGGAGTCTTCAATCCGCTGAGATGGAAGTGAAAATATTTGGATTTGGAGAGACAAAGAAGACTATAAGCTTCATCAAGCTTGTTGTAGTGTTTGGTTCTATCTGACAAGGTGTTTGGCTCCAATTCAAGACCAAGAGTGAATCGGTAGTAACCTTTTGAACGTAATATGATCTCCATATCATCTTTCCAATCAAAATAATTGAATGGGGTAAGAATAGGCTTTGAAGAAGAGTATTCCATTGCTAGGCGCGAGTGCACACTGATGTAGAAATGCTTGCAAGGGAAAAGTAGCAAATGCAATTGATGGAGACAATAACCTACAAATCACCATAAAACCAAGAACAATGAGGTCGAACAATCCACCCTTTTAGAGTTGCATCACACCTGGGATTGGAGATCAAGCAATGTTGAATGGGTCCAATGTATCAGATCTAGGATTTATGTGGAAACTCAAACTTCTGGAGTGGTATTGGAAGTATTTTCAAGCTTTGCATGCAAAGGAGCAAATGCCCTTGAGATATTTCATGCCAAAATTTTTTGTAATTTTTGAGCAAATTCACTCAAATCTTCTTGTAGAAACACCTGTAGAAAAGAGATATTGTCCTTGCAATCGCTCTGATACCATGTAAAATTAGTCACAACAGATCTAATGAACAAGTAAATCAATCACAACATATGAACATAGAAAATATGGTGTAAAACTGTGTAAAACATGCATAGTGCTCAATATCCCAGTAAGGGTGAATGATTATAATAAAAATACAGTAACAATGACTGAGCAATTCGAATTGACTAAGTAGGTCATTCGAATCACTGAATGGAGTAGCTTGACTCCAACTAGGATTCGTCATCATCAATCAGTGGTGGTCATCAATGCACAAGAACCAGTCATCCAGGTGTCAATCTGAGTCTAACTGAGTGTAACATGTGTAACTGAAGTGTGTAGCACTGATATAGGGAAGTGGGCTCAGTGGAGGGCGCATGGGAGGCTAACTGAAGTCAGAACAAGTCATCTAGTCAATATGGAGGTCCAACGGAGCGAAACAGTCAGTCGAGAGTGAAACTAGCCTCAAATCAGGGAGAATCGGAGCTAACTGAGTGTAACTGAAGTGGTAGGTGAAGAAGTGCGCCCTTCTCTGGCAGTAGGTGAGAAGTGGGCGCCTTCCTGACTAGGAGAGCTAATGAACTGATGTAAGAAGCTCCCGGGTGCTAGAATAAGGTGGCTAAGGTGCTGGAGGCATCAACCTGGTGACTGGGATGCATGAAAAGTGCATGCAAACCCTAGAATTTGCATGCAAACCCTAGAATTTGCATGCAAACCCTAATTGCATGCAAGATCCTGAAAAAGATGATGTGGATATCTGAACAGGTATTCCTCTGACAGTAGTGTACAACTCCGGCTTTGGTTTATTTATGACCTTTGGTTGTTACTAGGTTGGTTTTGGTTGATCCTGAGTCTTTGTTGGCCTGTTTCTTGACTGTTCCATGCCTTGGTTGTGACGAAAACTCTTCTTTTCTCTTGGTTGAGCCTTGTTGTTTTTTTACCCATCTTTGGATTTAGCCTTATTGGGTTTTTCCTTTTGAGCTCATTCCTTTGGCTGAGTCTTACTGTTTGGTATCTTCCTGGTTGTCTTAGTGATCTCCTTGGCATATCAGTGACTAGATAGTAGGATTTTGCTTGCATTTTTCATTTCCATATATTGAAAAAGACAAAAATACACATAGTTTTGCATTTTCCTTTTGTTTATAAGAGAGAATACGACAAAATTGTTTGCTTTTATGTATTGCATCTTGCATTGAGTGCTTTCTGCCTTCATTTAGATTCTGATTGTGCATTGAAAAATATAAAAGGATTGCATATTTATTTCGAAATTGTTGCTTTGATTGTGCATGTTAGTGGCATTGTTTTCATTGGATAGATGAGTCTAGGATTGGACGATTTTGCATACTATTGAGTCTTACACATCACTAGTTTCACGATCATATCCCTTGAGTAATCACAGCCATTAAAATTAACGGTTAATCTTAAAATTGATTAGACTAATTTTTTTTTATAGGGTACACCAACTAGCATAGGTTTAGAGTCTTGGAATAGATCATTGTGAGTTAACTATCCACGACTACTAGACGAAACATTAGGTGTCTGACCAGGGAGTGGAGGAATCCATGGTATATATCGGTGTTCTCAAGAAGCTCTACTCAAGCCATAGTTAAGCACGAGGTCACGGGAGGTTGGTTGAAGAGATATCCCTCTGATACCGGCTAAACGTGGGAGATATTTCCAGGGTTTGTTTGTATCTAGGGTTACCGGAGGTTCGTCCTCTTGTGCTTCGGGCTTAGCTACCCTGCCCATACTATGAATCCCACCTACGACTGTCCCCCTGAGCATTGGTTATATTGCGGTGACCATAGTTTCCTTACCTAGGTATCGCATAGGGTACTTGCAGTGGTAATGCTATTTGTCTCCTGAGTCAGATAGGGGTCGGACAACACAGTTGCCATTGTATAGGGACTTAACCCTGTGCACGCAGTGAAGTCTGGGGGATGTTTTAACTGATTGTGTTACCTCTGGATATAGTTTGGGAGTCTCAAGATTCTACTAGGCGAGACATATTGGCTCTAGTGTCGGGAGCTCATTTAGCCACTCTGTTTGTCTGCTCTTGGCTGTAGTTTCTCTAGGTGTGTGCTTTTGATTTACTATTTTTTATCGATAGTTGGCCTTTAGGGGATGTTTTGATTCTATATTCTCTCCGGAGATATCATGGCACGGAGCCCTACTCTCCGCCGATCCCGTCGGTTGGCTGTTTTAGAGCCTACCGAGCTTTCACGCCGTGTTGCTAGGGGACGCCGGCGGGCTCCCTCTGAGTCTTTGGATTCTTATGAGACATACGTCCAAGATGTCATGACTACTGCACATTCTGATACTGAAGAAATACCTTCGACTCCATCGGGTAGAGTTGAATGCAATTCAGATTCCCCTACTCCTAGTGAGGCGTGGGGAGGTGATGCACTTGAGACTCAACCTGGTTCGATTTGGCCGAATCCACTTGAACAAGATCCATTCGATCCTTTGAATCCAAATAATTATCCTCATAGGATGCCAACCTTACCCGACGATGAAGATCAGGTCGACACGTTCGTTCCTTCATTTCCATGCAGTTATAGACAGGGGATGCCAGAGTTACATGAGGACACTGGTCCTACGGTCAACCCAACCACACTCTCTTTTGTTATGCCTAATTATAGTACAGTTGAACCTTCCACTACGTTTGGTAGTCACACTGGAACTAGTCATGCTGTTAGCCATACTATACCCACTAGGGGCACTGTAATGTCCCTTGTTAGGAATTTTATCAAAATGACAATTTTTCACTTTTTTTCCTAGTTAGACCTTTGACTAGTTTTGATCTCTAGGTCCCAAATTTGCCCCAAATGATCCCAAATATTCTGAGAAGGTATATGAATGATATTAGAACATAAATATGTGTTTCAGGGATGCCTTTGGACCTTTAAAATACTTCTGCAAAGCCTCTTTCAATTCTGATCAATGTAGGTAACTTTACTAGTGATTTTCCTTTGACTAGTATTGGTCTCTAGGTCTCAAATTGACTCCAAATGCCTTCAAATATTCAAGTAAGGTGTATGAATGATATTAGAACTTGAATATTATGTTTATGGATGACATATGTCCACCAAAAGACCTCTGCAAACTCTCTTAAGATTCTGGACCAATTATGCAATTTTACTAGTAATTTGGGGTTCAAATCCCCCTGGGGTAAGTACTGAAAATGGCTTCCCAAATGCCTCCAAACCCACTCAAATTTATAAAAAGAGGTATGTAATGTGTTAAGTATTTTATTATAGTCTCATATGCACCATTAATGGATTATTACAACTGTTCTCACCCTCTCCCATTCAAATGCAAAAATCCTCAATTCGACCCTTGGGGAAATGGCACTATTTGACCTCCCAATACAACTAAACTGAGTAAAAATGATTCAAATGCTCAATTACAGTACATGAAACTTGTAGAATACATCCATGGCAGTATATTTATCACAAATATATCATAGGATCATCCATTCATTCGAAATAATCAAAAATAGATTGGCTCACAACAAGGTAGTGGGGAAATGGCATTGTTCTTCCATTCAAAATGCGATTTATACATTTCTACTTGGAATTTAGACCTGAAACTTTTTGGAGATGAAGAAAAGAGTATTTAATTCATATTAAAAAATAAATGGGGCATTAAAATCTTCCCCAAAGAGTACAATAGCTCACCAAAAATGCCCTCCCTCAAGGATCAAGAATATGCCATCAAAACTGGAAATGGTTGAAGAAGTGAGCTGTAATAGAAGAAACCATGAGATTCCCTGTAGCTTACACCTGAAAATAAAGACTCCATTAAATCTCCAAATGAAAGGTCTGAATGGCCTTTCCAATTACCAACTTGGATGGGAATCTTTCACCCTCGAAATTGGCTAAGGCAAGAAACTAGTCATCCACTAGCTCTCCCTCTTCACAAATGCAATTGCAAATTCTACAAATGATCAAAATCTGGTTTCATTCTTTGTTATTGACATTTATAAATTTCTAATGTCCTCCATCGGTCGAATTCCTTCCAAGAGACTCATGCCAACTCAAGTTGGGAAGAGATTCCAAAGAACGCCACTTGTACAACAATTCCTAGTTTCCCACTTCCACCAAATCACATGTGGAAGAATATTAGCTGCCCTAACACCCTTGAGAGCCCTCTTGGAGTCTATTTTTAGCCCTGACATGTCATATATGTCATATTTCAGCCTTCAGGTCTGATTTGTGTCATAGGTGTCATAGCATCTTCATCATTGTTGTCATAGAGCTAGGGAATCTAGCCCAAGTGTCTCACTAACTCCAAATTGCCTCTTCCTCTTCCATGGGAGTTACTCTTCCTCTATATTTAGACCTTGGATGAGTCATGCCATGAATAATACCTTTTGGAATCCCCCAATTATGTTACCATTCACCTTGAATTCGAATTGGTGAGAGAATGATGCCAAGTGTAGTGGGGAAATCTAGCTATATGTGGGTCCGACTTCCTCCATTTGTCTTCATGATCAAATGCCACTTTGATTTTCACTTGTATATATTTATTTATATCATTTATTAAATATTTATGCCACTCTAATGTTAAAACATCATTTATTA
Organism: Larix kaempferi; assembly: GCA_027924585.1. NCBI lineage: Eukaryota > Viridiplantae > Streptophyta > Pinopsida > Pinales > Pinaceae > Larix > Larix kaempferi. The sequence continues at coordinate 20,504,528 of BSBM01000011.1, read as the reverse complement.
TCCCCATTATTCCAAATCCCAAAGCTTCCACCCCAAACCTAGGAAACTAGTAATTTTCCTCCTTGGCAATTATTTGACCTTTAACATCAATTTTACAAACTCTAATGAATATGGCCAATGTGATTAGGCCATTGTGACCCAATTCAAAATTTGGGACATGACAAATCCTCCCTTCCCAATATTGCTTGTCCTCAAGCAATTTCAAACATGGGTGTTGAAGAACCTGCTTCCTGTATAATTCTTTGAAGTTGCCATTGAATTGCCCAACCTTGAGTCTTTGAGTTTCCTTGAATATTTTAGAGAGGAACCACCATGCTTGCTGCTGCACTACTCTGATACAATTCACTTTATTAAGTGGGAAATCCATCTCCCATACTGCTTGTTTCCCCAAAAAAAATTCAAACCAATGAGACAAAAATTATTCCAGGGTCCCATTGCTTGTATTGCACCCCAACAATTAAAAGTGCTCTCCAACCCATACCATCCGATAAGAGGATTCCTAGATCCCATTTTCTTGTATGCATTCTTCCAAACATCATGAGTACAAAATATATATCATCAAAGTACATAACAACATAATGAAAATGTACATCAAGAAGATGCTTCATCAAAGAATCATGAAAGTGTTTATACCTCCAAGTAAGTAGACCACCATTTGCTAGGTGCATACAATCTTCAAGTGACCAATCAAATATACTCCAATGACATAGGTGAGGATCCCATGTCCGATAGTGCTGCTCCAAAATAACGTGATATGCATCAAAATATTCAGCCATGCATTCTTTCATCCAAGAAGTGAATGAAGAATATTCACTAAAATTTGAACCAAATAATGAGCAGGAAACACAAGGAGACTTCAAAGGACTGAAATAAGTCTCATCCATACATCCATGAGGATATGTATCATCATAAGGTAAAGCAATATTCTTATGCAATTCTAAATAATGAGGTGCTCTATTCATGTCATCATCAAAAGGAGAGGTAGGAGTTTCATACCCCTCATGTGGCACCACTAGAAAAAAATCTTTCACCCAATTTTTATCCCAAAGTGATGTGGCTAGAAAAGAAGTGTGGGGTGAGGAATTATGAACCAAATTTAATTCTTTACAACTCTAACCCATTGAAATATTTAATTCATCTTCTCCATAATTGGTTGGTCCAACTATTGTGAGATCATGTACCTCTTCCAAGGCTTTGCAACTCTCTCCATGATGCAACTCATAATCCCTTTGAACAAGGACAAGTGCTTGTCCTTCTTCTTGTTTTAGTGTAGCATCTTCAAGAACCTGCATATCAACATGTACCTCATGTTCCACAATTACATTAGGTTTCTCTTTTGTGGCATAAATTGTTTCATCCTTTTCCTTGAAAAGAGAACCATTGCTCATTATTTTTTCCGAGTTGCTTCCAATTTCACTAAGCAACAATTTGAACTCTTGAAAGTATTGCTTCCACTTGTCTTCAAAGGAAGGTTCCAATATTTTTCTAAACTCCTCATTCTCCTCTGAGGTTCCTTTCTCATTCTTACTCATGGTGACCAATGAATGCACTTCTTCTCCTATTTCTTCCCTTTCACCAAAGTACATCCAGTTTTAGTTTCTAAGGGTGGTGGCTTATTTCTTTGACTCCTGGTCTTCATTAATTTTCTACCACATCAGGTTCCAAGACCATGCTCTGATACCACTGTAATGTCCCTTGTTAGGAATTTTATCAAAATGACAATTTTTCACTTTTTTTCCTAGTTAGACCTTTGACTAGTTTTGATCTCTAGGTCCCAAATTTGCCCCAAATGATCCCAAATATTCTGAGAAGGTATATGAATGATATTAGAACATAAATATGTGTTTCATGGATGCCTTTGGACCTTTAAAATACTTCTTCAAATCTTCTTTCAATTCTGATCAATGTAGGTAACTTTACTAGTGATTTTCCTTTGACTAGTATTGGTCTCTAGGTCTCAAATTGACTCCAAATGCCTTAAAATATTCAAGGAAGGTGTATGAATGATATTAGAACTTGAATATTATGTTTATGGATGACATATGTCCACCAAAAGACCTCTACAAACTCTATTAAGATTCTGGACCAATTATGCAATTTTACTAGTAATTTGGGGTTCAAATCCCCCTGGGGTAAGTACTGCAAATGGCTTCCCAAATGCCTCCAAACCCACTCAAATTTATGAAAAGAGGTATGTAATGTGTTAAGTATTTTATTAAAGTCTCATATGCACCATTAATGGATTATTAAAACTTTTCTCACTCTCTCCCATTCAACTGCAAAAATTCCCAATTCGACCCTTGGGGAAATGACACTATTTCACCTCCCAATACAACTAAACTGAGTAAAAATGCTTCAAATGCTCAATTACAGTACATTAAACTTGTATAAGACATCCATGGAAGTATATTTATCACAAATATATTAGAGGATCATCCATTCATTCGAAATCATCATCAATACATTGGCTCACAACAAGGTAGAGGGGAAATGACATTGTTCTTCCATTAAAAATGAGATTTATACATTTCTACTTGGAATTTAGACCTGAAATTTTTTGGATATGAATAACAGAGTATTTATGTCATATTAAAAAATAAATGGGGCATTAAAATCTTCCCCAAAGAGTACAATATCTCACCAAAAACGTCCTCCCTCAAGGATCAAGAATATGCCATCAAAACTGGAAATGGTTGAAGGAGTGAGCTGCAATAGAAGAAACCATGAGCTGACCTGTAGCTTAAACCTACAAATAAATACTCCATTAAAGCTCCAAATGAAAGGTATGAATGGCCTTTCCAATTACAAACTTGGATGGGAATCGTTCACCCTCGAAATTGGCTAAGGCAAGAAACTAGTCATCCACTAGCTCTCCCTCTTCACAAATGCAATTGCAAATTCTACAAATGATCAAAAGATGGTTTCATTATTTTTTATTGACATTTATAAATTTCTAATTTCCTCCATGGGTCGAATTCCTTCCAATAGACTCATGCCAACTCAAGTTGGGAAGAGATTCCAAATAACTCCACTTGTACAACAATTCCTAGTTTCCCACTTCCACCAAATCACATGTGGAAGAATATTAGCTGCCCTAACACCCTTGAGCTCCCTATTGGAGTCTATTTTTAGCATTGACATGTCATATATGTCATATGTCATCCTTCAGGTCTGATTTGTGTCATAGGTGTCATAGAATCTTCATCATTGTTGTCATAGAGCTAGGGAATCTATCCCAAGTGTCCCACTAACTCCAAATTGCCTCTTCCTCTTCCATGGGAGTTACTCTTCCTCTATATTTTGACCTTGGATGAATCATGCCATGAATAATACCTTTTGGACTCCCCCAAGTATGTTACCATTCACCTTGAATTCGAATTGGTGAGAGAATGATGCCAAGTGTAGTGGGGAAATCTAGCCATATGTGGGTCCCACTTCCTCCATGTGTCTTCATGATCAAATGCCACTTTGATTTTCACTTGTATATATTTATTTATATCCTTTATTAAATATTTATGCCACTCTAATGTTAAAACATCATTTATTATCCCCATTATTCCAAATCCCAAAGCTTCCACCCCAAACCTAGGAAACTAGTAATTTTCCTCCTTGGCAATTATTTGACCTTTAACATCAATTTTACAAACTCTAATGAATATGGCCAATGTGATTAGGCCATTGTGACCCAATTCCAAATTTGGGACATGACAGGCACTACCCTCACTGGGGTCACTATGTTGTCCACTCACACACATAGTATGGGGACTAGTCATGTTGCTCCTCCTAACAATTCTAATGTTGGAAGAAGACCACCTCCTAGGATTGCCCAACCTAATAGGAACATTGTTTGAAACATGATTCACCATCCACCACCTAATACACATGCCGCTACTCGTCAACCCAGGACTACTTTTGTGAATGTTAATGCTCCTCCTAACCACGGGGGTGGACATATACCGCATACTTTTGCGTCCACTACCGCCACTAGTAACGCCAATGTATGGGGTGGGAATATATCCTATCCACATGGACATAACGCCACCATCCATGCTACTAGTAACACCAATGTTGGGGCTGGGAATACTTCTCATGCTTCTGGTCACCACACGACTGCTCAAGCTAATCCTAATGCTGGGGGTGGGAACATACCATACCATTATGTTCATTACAACACGGTTCCTGCTACGAATAGTACATATATGCCCCATAATCATGGTGGCAACCCTTACTACAACACAGTCGGTGCTGGACACTAGTACAACCCACCACCCCAATATGGTTCCCAAAACACGCACATACATGCTTACTCTCAAATGGGTCAGGAAAGAGGAGGTTATCAATCCTATGGCCATGGGCACGCTTATGGTCCATCAAGTCCTTATTATCAGTAGTTTAATCCTCATGGTCAAGCTTTTGGCCCATCTTATAATTCGGTTCCGTTTAACCAACGTTTTATTGGGGCTTATAATTAAGCATTCCAACTCAGCTCCCGTTCCTTGCACGCTTGAATCTTTTGGATCTTTCGAAGCTCATGAATGATCCGGTGTGTCATCAACCTACTTGGCCCCCAGTCCCTACCAAGCTCCCTTCGGACATTCCTAAGTTTGAGGGGAAAGGTGGTGAGGACCCGGGAGATAATGTCATGACATTTTACCTTTGGTGCTCCTCCAACTTATTGAATCACGATTCCGTTAGATTGTGACTATTTCAGCGCACCCTCACGGGGGCAGCCGCGAAGTGGTACGTCGAGTTTCCTGGAAACACTTATAGGGGTTTTAACGAGATCGCTTTGGTTTTCTTAGATCATTTCCAGTTGCCAGTTCGTTATGATACTGGTACTGAACTTTTATCTACCTTCCGTCAGAACAAGGCCACACATATTTCTGACCACGTTCAAGAGTGGCATCGGCGAAAGAGGTTAGTGAAAGCCAACATTCCTCCAGAGTTCTTGTTCGAATGGTTCCTCAAGTCTCTACTCCCATACATTTCTAAGTATGTTTCGATGTCCGGCATTGTGACTGAGGAACAAGCCATCTTGAAAGTCCAGTAGTTAGACTTATTATACTCTCAGTCTAGCATTTTGTATGACATCATTCCTGACGCACCGTGCACACGTCATGAGCCTCAGTTAGTTCCTGGACCGCATGCCGATGGCATCTTAGGATCTGCAAGCACTCACCTTGTAGATTTGGTAGCTAATCAAATGAAAAATTTGTCGCTAAACCGGTCTACTCCCGGATAGGTTCACACCTTGTCCACTTCCACCCCATCGTCCGATGTACATAGTGTGCAAACGACGAACCAATCAGGTAACCAACAACCTAGTGGTAAGAAAAAGGGGAGAAATAACAGAAAGGGTGGAAACAATGGGAATAACAATAGAAATCGCAATACCCCTCGTAAGGATAATGCCAACCCTCCTCAGGAAGGCGAAAATGCTGGTGAGGACCATAAACCTAGGCATAAGGTGAAGTTTCCTTGCAAGCTCTGTGGGGAAGACCATCTTACTCACTTATGTCCTCAAATTGAGGAAGCATCGAAGCATTTGGCACAGATCCCAACTGTGTTGAAGTATCCCCTACCTCATCACCAAAACATGGCTTCGCATAATCCCACCACTGGTTATGGACCTACTGAGACGACAACGTCTTCTTCCAATACTAGTGATTATGGATGTGTGAACATGGTTCAGTCAGAGGTTAGTGTTGCCACTCGTCAGCGCGATTATGATGCACCACAACCCAATTTTGGGAGTGATCCTCCCCCTCCTCCTGAAAATTCCTTGCACATCGACAAGCCCTCTATTATGTCTCGGATACCGAAAGGTGTTCGTAAGCACTCTACGCATAATCCTAATGCTCGAGCCTCCCATAACTACTCCATCGTAGAAGGTTTTGGACAAAATCCGTGTGCCATGTCGTCTCTTGAAGTCTTGCAAGCCTATCCTTCTCAGAAGCATGCCCTTTTAAGTGCGTTAGTAGTTCAGGATGGGGGAAGTCCCATTATTATAAAGTTCGATACTATTGATGTCCAAACTCGCTTACCCTACCACGTGGCTTTTCAAATCCAGGTGGTGTGCCTTAAGAGTTTTTTCAAACGTACTATGGTTGACGAAGGTGCCTCTGCCTCAGTAATGTCATTAACTTGTTGGAAAGCTCTTGGCTCTCATCCTCTACTCGCGTCTAGAACCACACTCACTGCATTCGACGATCAGTCATTTAAGCCGCATGGAATTATCCCTTCCCTTGCTGTCTCCTTGGAAGGTAAGTCTGTGCCTATTAAATTCAAGGTGGTTGATGCACCCATCGACTACAACCTTTTACTGGGTCAGAATTGGATATATGCCATGAAAGTTGTCGCATCCACTATATTTAGAGCTATCTGCTTTCCTCACGAAGGCAAGATAGTGACCATCGATCAGCTGGATTACGTTAACTCCTCTTCCACAGCATCCACGGGATCCATAGTCCCGTAGGTTACTCATTGTCATCCGGCAACTGGGAACATGGGTGTTGGCATGTACCTTTCATTGATGGGAACTTATGATTTTTCCCCACCTGTGAATTTTTTTGGAACCATTACCGACGATGTGTCTCCTATTTCGCATAATATGTCATTCCAGACTTCCTATTTTGATGATCCGTGGACTTTACCATCCACGAGTTCCACGTCTGGAAACATTATGCATATCGGGATGTCTATGCCACTGTCTGTAGCTGAGCTTGCTTACCAGCATATTCAACAAGCCACTGCAGAGCCCTATCTCTCTTCTTCTTAGACAGTCGAGGAAGATCCCATTACGCTACCGGTTTTGGCAGCCAACTCGTCTTGTTCACACGATTGCCTCGATGATACTTTTCCTTCTGATGAACCTATTATGGAGGCCATGTGTGGTAGTGAGAGACCTTGGGAAGATATGCACCATCGCTCTTTTTTCCTTCCCAACCTCAAGCTCACCGAATGAGAAGAGTTTAGGACGACTCTACCAGAGAGGGTTGGTCACCTTGTGGCTCTTTTAGAGTTGAATGATGTTTTTGTGGAAGGGAATATGGATAACATTTCCTCAACTACGTCGATCAATATCTCTCGTACTCCTGGAAGGGTCGAGAATGTCTACATCGGTGACGATTGCACTCCTGAGGAGATTGCTATTTACATTGAATTGTTTACAGAGCTCCGGGAAGCTTTCGCCTAGTCATATGAGGAGATGCTAGGAATAGACCCCCGCATTGTTGAACATGAGATTAGAATGTATCCCAATGCTAATTCGGTTCGACAACGCTTACGTGTTGTGAACCCTAGAAAAGCAGCCGCTATCAAGGCAAAGGTGGAGAAACTGCTCAAAGCTGGTTTCATCTACCCCATTCCCCTTACCGAATGGGTGTCAAACCCCATTCCTATGGATAAGAAGCAGGGAACAATCCGTGTATGCAACGATTTTAGAGCTTTGAACCGTGCATGTCTGAAAGACAACTTCCCCACACCATTAATAGATCAAATCTTGGATGCTTGCGCCAGAAGTGAGATTGTTTCCTTCATGGACGGATTTTCTGGATATAACCAAATTCAAATCAAACCTAAGGACTAACATAAGACAACTTTCATTTGTCCTTGGGGAACATTTGCATATCAGAAAATTCCCTTTGGCCTTAAAAATTTCGGAGCTACATTTTAGCGTGCCATGACCTATGCCTTTCACAATCTTAAAATGATTATGGAGGTTTTCTTGGATGATCTTGCCGGCCATTATCGCAAGAGGATGGACCACCCCAAGCACCTCTGCATGATTCTCGAACGATGTATACGATACAAGATTCGATTAAATCCTAACAAATGCATCTTTGCTGTAAGGACGGGTCTCCTTCTGGGCTTCATAGTTTCGAAAGAGAGTATTAAAGTCGATCCTCTCAAAGTTGAGGCAATACTTCAGTTGCCTCCTCCGCGCAATTTGTTACAACTTCAGAGCCTCCAAGGGAGAGCCACTTTTCTACATCATTTCGTAGTCAATTATGCTAATCTTACCAAAGGTTTCACACGCCTATTGAAGAAAGACACACCCTTTATCTGGAATGAGCGATCCTAGCAGTCTTTTGACGCCCTTAAGAAAGATTTGGTATCGGCCCCTGTGCTTAGTCCACCATACTTCGCACGAGAGTTTATTCTTTATGTGGCGACATCTCAAGAGACGATTGGCATGGTCTTGGTTCAGGTTGATGATGCGCTTGTCGAGCATGTCATCTATTACATTAGTTGAAATCTAATAGACGCTGAGCTAAGATATACTCATGTGGAAAAGCTGGCACTTGCAACTGTTCATTCAGTCTAGCGGTTACGGCATTACATTTTTCTTAGAACAACCACAGTTTTCGCACATATCAATTCGTTTCAGTTCATGCTATCACGACGCCTTATCGGGGGGAAGTACAATAAATGGATTGTTATCCTTTAGGAGTTTGATCTCGATTTTGCTTCGACAAAATGGGTGAAATTGTTGGTGTTTGCTGAGCTTATGTCGGACCTTTCAAGACTTGATGAGGATATCATTCATGAATATTCCTTTGTGGATGAGCACTTATTTCTTATCTCGTCAGAATACCCTTGGTATGGGGTGTCATTATATATCTCCAAACTTTGAAGTTTCCTCCGCACTATTCATGAGATGAGCGACGACGTGTAAAACATCACGCTAAATATTATACTATCGTCCGTGACTTTTTGTATCACCGAGGAAAGGATTCTATCCTCCATCATTGCTTAACTCATGAATAAGTGGAGTGGGTGCTTAATGATTGCCATGTTGGGGTGTGTGGCGGTCACTTATCCGAGCTTGCTATAGCCTAACGTATTATGCGAGCTGGTTATTTTTGGCCTTCCATCTTTAAGGATTGTGTTAATGCTGCGAAGAGATGTCACCCTTGCCAATTGTTTTCTCGGAACATAGGCTCGCACCCAGCGCCCCTTCATCCGGTCGTCACCATCGGTCCCTTCACCAAGTGGGGGGTGGATTTCATGGATTACAAACCAGCTTCGGCTGGGGGGCATCACAATATCATAGTGGTCGTGGACTATTTTTCCAAATGGGCTGATGCCATGCCTACCGTTAAAGCCGACGGTGCTACAACAGCCCATTTCGTGTTCAATCAAATTATCACTCGGTTTGGTATTCCAAAAGAGATTGTCGCTGAACATGGCAGTCACTTTCAGAACAAGATGATGGAGGATTTGTTTCTCAATCTTGGGTTTTGTCAAGAACACTCATCTTCTTATTATCCCCAAGTGCATGGTCAAGTAGAAGCAGTTAATAAGTCTTTGAAGACCATTCTCCAGCGTACCATCCAACAAAGAAAGACCAACTGGCACATCATGTTATATCTTGCTTTGTGGGCGTATCGAACCGCAGCCAAGACTGCCACTGTCTTCTCACCGTTTCAGCTAGTTCACGGTGTGCAGTCACTTTTACCGATTGAATGCGAGATCCCTTCGCTTAAACTGGCCATAGAGCTTCTCCCTGATATGACGGGTCTTGAGCAACATTTAATCCACCATGAGCAACTTGTCGAGCAAATTCAAGATGGCACTGTGGCCATAGATGCCAACAAACGTCGTGTTAAGGTTCAGTATGATAGGTCTGTCTGTCCCCGATAGTATGCTAAAGGTGACTTGGTCCTCTTATATGACCAAGCTAAAGAACCCCTGGGGTAGGCAAGTTTAACCCCATGTGGCACGGTCCTTACATCGTGAGGCAGGTCCTTGAAAAAGGATCCTATGAATTAGAAGACTATGAGGGGACTGTCTTGAAGGAGCCTATAAATGGGCTCTACATCAAGCGATATTACGCTTGAACCTCTGGTTCAGGCTGATACTTTTGTATACTATTGTATAGTTACTTCTGTACATAGTTTAGATTTCTTTTGGTTTTCGGGTCTACTGATTAGCTTCCGTTTGATTGACAGATGTCAGCAGAGTTTCCTACGTTCTTAGGGTTCTCCTTGATGTTGTACGTCAAATATAATAGGAACCGGAGTGAATGTATTGTAATGAATTTCAAATGTAACAACAAAAAAAAATGGAAGTAAAGCTAACATAATTTTGACAACGAGATGTAAACTACAAAGAAACCAATTACAATTAACCTTAAACATTATGATCTATCTTCTATACATAAGCAAAATGATATGAAACTAATAAAATCTAGAAGCAAGTAGAAAACCTAATAAAGATATTTATTTTTGAATTCAATTTGGAAGCAAGTAGAAAACTTGATAAAGATATGTTATATAGAAGCAAGCAGAAAACTTGATAAAGATATTTATTTCTGATCCAAACTCTATTTCATGAACATTTTCATTATCTGTATGAATGGGAAACTGATCCTATACTTAACGAATAAACTATTAAGACTATAATACTTGGAGAATGAAATTATTAACTCTAATCTAAAATAAATCTTAAGAGCATGGAATAAACTACACTAAAATTAAGACTGATAAATCTGAAAGCAACAACATATTAGTAAATCAGATATGAAAGACATAACTCGAAAAACAGTTGAAACAAAGTGAAGGAGAATGAGATGGAAACTAAGAATAATGACAAACTTAATTAAAACTTTTATGGAATATAAGGAAACGTCCTAATTATAGTTAAAAACGCTAATTAAAATCAAGAAATATTACAATTCAAAATCCTAGGAAACTGGATTGAAAATAAGCATGAAAACAATGTAGAAAGTATGAAAGTCCGAATGACGATCTGGATGACAGTCTGGATGGAAGAAAATGAATTAAACTATGGAAAGAAGCAGTTTTGACGATCTTAACGTCAACTGGCGAATGTCGATGAACCTACAGTGCAAAGAATTTAGTGAGAAGACTATTGAGAAGCTAAGATAGTAGGAAGCAATCTATTCTCTTTATTATTAAAAAGATGAGCTACTTCTATAACGTAGTTAAACAAAACTAAGAATAAAACTTAACCTATAGCTACAGAAAAAGAAACTAATGGAACTAATTCTAATTATAACTAAGCTTGAAACAACAACTAACTAAACAACAACTATGTAAACTCTATCTAATTGCAGAAGACTGAAAACAAACTATCTAATTGCAAAAGACTGAAAGCAAACTATAAACACTATGCTTGGTCGACCATTATCAATTCTGGAAACATAAATGAAGTTAGCAGCAAGATATAGATTACAGAGAAATAAAGAGATGACATATACATGAAAACATAATTAATTACATACATTGAAAAATGAACTAACTATTTGTAGAAAAGAAAATATAGAAAAAACATAAATAAAACCTCTGGTTGATGAGGGGCCCTTCCTAGCAATCAAAGATGGAAACTAAATCAACTTAGTCACCAACAACAGAGCATCAACAATAAATTTTAGGAGCTTCCATTAACTAAGAAAAATTACACAACGTTTATGCAAAAACTACTGCTATCTTCTGTATATTCTATATTCTATCTGATCATCATCGTTTCTCCATATGAGGCATCTATTTATATTGTTACAATTGGAGAGAAGGTCTAGATAGTCGAACTTTCTAAAAATAGGAGTCTTTAATACTATCAAACGGCTGCCTGGTGATTCACGACAACGCAGAGGCCACCTGCCTACTTTCACGGCATCAATCCTACCTGACGCGAACAATTGCGTGTTCGTTTCCTTCAACCATGGGCAGAAGCATGTGATGGCAGGTCAAGCGTGGAAGGATGGAGCTTCTGAAGCGTCGACGTGGGCATGAGCATGTGTTAGCGAGTTGAACGGATAGAGAAGCAAATCTTTGTTACAACGTAATCTTCCACCTTGTGAGAATCAACACTCTTTGGCCTAGAGGATACATTTCACTGACTCATAACCATTTTATATCCTTCAGACACTATTTTTCTCTATTTTTCCCCTTATATGCTAGCTGCATCACTATAGCCAGCTTACCCGTGAGTTGCATTACTATAGCCCGCATGTAGCATGTAAAATGGTAAAAATCACTAGTTTATTACTTTTTACTCCCAAAAAGCGGTTATTGGGTGACCTTTGGCTCTCCATCTGCCCAAGAAATGCCTCGATGTGTCCTTTCACTTACCTTTGAGAGGACTATATATTGAGCACATATGGCTTATGGACGGGAGGAGAAAGAAGAGCAAGAGAACTCTAGTGGATTTTTTCCCTATCTTGAGTCTACACTCATTGATCCTTGTAGTTGTGAACCCTTTATGTTCACCTTCCAAACTCCTATCTAGTTTGAGTTTCCCATTCATGGAGGATTGAAGTGGTGGAGGCATAAGTGAATTGATCCAGATCTTGGTTCAGATTGGTTTCCGGCAAGAGGTCGTATCACAATGTACTTCTTCTTGTTTATTAATAGAAATACTCATATTCTCGTCCATTAATGTTGTAAATGTTGTTTATCTTACATTGGGTTGCATTTACTTGTTATATCATGGGCCATTGTTATTGATGATGTTAACGCCATTATATATTATATGTACTTGTTGTATTTTGGGTGTCAAGACTAATTTGCAGAGTCAAGTGCACGGATTGAAAAGCTCTAATGGGGATCTACATCAAACGTTTGGATCGAGGTTGGTTACATTCTCCATTATCTTAGCATTGTCATTTATAATAGCATAGTTCTGAGAATTGAGTTGATTTATGGTAGTCATCTGTCTGTTGTAGTCTACCCCAAGCCATAGTGAGTTTTCTCCAACATAGAAATGGCGACTCCGCTGGGGAAAAACATCCATTTTGGGGATTGTTTGAGCATTAATCCATAATTAGAGTTGTTCTTTGTTGAAGCTCTGTGTCACTTATTTGCTGTTGAGATACATTATAGAAAACTTGCTTTTTTTGAGCCATTGGACTCTCGATTTCCCATTTTCCTTTCCTCACCGGCGGGCTAGACTAGCTCTGCCCACATATACCCACCTCTGTTTACTCTACTGCTCACAGGTACCCGCAGGTATTCCTTCGACAGTAGCGTACAACTACGGCTTTCGTTGATTTATGACCTTTGGTTGTTGTTGGGTTGGTTTTGGTTGATCCTGAGTCTTTGTTGGCCTGTTTCTTGACTGTTCCATGCCTTGGTTGTGACCAAAACTCTTATTTTCTCTTGGTTGAGCCTTGTTGTTTTTTTACCCATCTTTGGATTTAGCCTTGTTGGTTTTTTCCTTTTGAGCTCATTCCTTTAGATGAGTCTTACTGTTTGGTATCTGCCTGGTTGTCTTAGTGATCTCCTTGGCATATCAGTGACTAGATAGTAGGATTTTGCTTGCATTTTTCATTTCCACATATTGAAAAATACAAAAATACACATAGTTTTGCATTTTCCTTTTGTTTATAAGAGAGAATACAATAAAAAAATTGCTTTTATGTATTGCATCTTGCATTGAGTGCTTTCTGCCTTCATTTAGATTTTGATTGTGCATTGAAAAATATAAAAGGATTGCATATTTATTTCTAAATCATTTGTTTGATTGTGCATGTTGGTGGCATTGTTTTCATTGGATAGATGAGTCTAAGACTTGACGATTTTGCATACTATTGAGTCTTACACATCACTAGTTTCACGATCATATCCCTTGAGTAATCACAAGCATTAAAATTAATGTTTAATCTTAAAATTGATTAGAACGATTTTATTTATAGGGTACACCAACTAGCATATGTTTAGAGTCTTGGAATAGATCATTGTGAGTTAACAATCCAAGACTACTAGACGAAACATTAGGTGTCTAACCAAGGAGTGGAGGAATCCATGGTATATATCGGTGTTCTCAGGAAGCTCTACTCAAGCCATAGTTAAGCACGAGGTCACGAGAGGTTGGTTGAAGAGATATCCCTCTGATACCGCCTGAACATGGGAGATATTTCCAGTTTTTGTTTGTATCTGGGGGTACCGGAGGTTCGTCCTCTTATGCTTCGGGCTTAGTAACCCTGCCCATACGACAGATCCCACCTACGACTGTCCCCCTGAGCATTGGTTATATTGCGGTGACCATACTTTCCTTACCTAGGTATTGCATAGGGTACTTGCAGTGGTTATGTTGTTTGTGTCCTGAGTCAAATAGGGGTCGGACAACAGAGTTTTCGTTGCATAGGGACTTGACCCTGTGGACGCAGTGAATTTTGGGGGCCATTATAACTGATTGTGTTACCTCCGGATATAGTTTGGGAGTCTCAAGCCTCTTCTAGGAGAGACATACTGGCTCTAGTGTCGGGATCCCATTTAGCCACTCTGTTTGTATGCTCTTGGTTGTAGTTTCTCTAGGTGTGTGCTTTTGAATTACTATTTTTTATCGATAGTTGGCCTTTAGGGGACTTTTTGATTCTATATTCTCTCCGGACATATCATGGTGCGGAGCCCTACTCTCCGCCGATCCCGTCGGTTGGATGGTTTAGACCTACCGCGATTTCACGCCATGTTGCTAGGGGATGCCGGCGAGCTCCCTCTGAGCCTTCGGATTCTTATGAGACATATGTCCAAGACGTCATGACTGCTTCACATTCTGATACTGAAGAAATACCTTCGACTCCATCGGGTAGACTTGAATGCACTTTGGATTCCCCTACTCCTCGTGAGGCATGGGGAGGTGATCCACTTGAGACTCAACTTGGTTCGATTTGGCCGAATCCACTTGAACAAGATCCGTTCGATCCTTCGAATCCAGATAATTATCTTCATGGGATTACAATCTTACCCGAGGACGAAGATCAAGAAGACATGTTCGTTCCTTCATTTCCACGTAGTTATAGACAGAGGATGCCATAGTTACATGACGACACTGGTCCTACTGTCAACCCAATCGCACTCTCTTTTGGTATGCCTAATTATAGTACAGTTGAACCTTCCACTACGTTTGGTATTGACGCTGGCACTAGTCATGGTGTTAGCCATACTATACCAATTGGGGGCACTACGTTGTCCACTCATACACATAGTATGGGGACTGGTCATGTTGTTCCTCCCAACAATGCTAATGCTGGAAGAAGACCACCTCCTAGCATTGCCCAACCTAATAGGAACGTTGTTCGAAACATGACTCACCATTCACCACCTAATACACATGCCGCTACTCGTCAACCCAGGACTACTTTTGCGAATGTTAATGCTCCTCCTAAGCACGGGGGTGGACATATACCACATACTTTTGTGTCTACTTCTGCCACTAGTAACGCCAATGTAGGGGGTGGGAATATATCCTATCCACATGGACATAACGCCACCATCCATGCTACTAGTAACACCAATGTTGGGCCTAGGAATACTTCTCATGCTTCTGGTCACCAGACGACTACTCAAGCTAATCCTAATGCTGAGGGTGGGAACAAACCACACCATTATGGTAATTACAACACGGTTCCCGCTACGAATAGTACATATATGCCCCATACTCATCGTGGAAACCCTTACTACAACACAGTCGGTGCTTGCCACCAGTACAACCCACCACCCCAATATGGTGCCCAAAACACGCACATACCTGCTTACTCTCAAATGTGTCAGGCAGGAGGAGGTTATCAATCCTATGGCCATGGGAAATATTATGGTCCGTCAGGTCCTTATTATTAGCAGTTTAATCCTCATGGTAAAGCTTTTGGTCTATCTTATAATTCGGTTCCGTTTAACCAACCTTTTATGGGGGCTTATAATCAAGCTTTCCAGCCTCAGCTCCCGTTTCCTGCACGCTTGAATCTTTCGGATCTTTCGAATTTCACGAATGATCCGGTGTTTCACGACCCTACTTGGCCTTCGGTCCCTACCAAGCTCCCTTCGGACATTCCTAAGTTTGAGGGGAAAGGTGGTGAGGACCCAGGAGATGATGTCATGACATTTAACCTTTGGTGCTCCTCTAAGTCATGGAATCAAGATTCCATTAGATTGTGACTATTTCAACGCACCCTCACGGGGGCATCCGCGAAGTGGTACATCGAGTTGCCTGGAAACACTTATAGGGGCTTTAATGAGATCGCTTTGGTTTTCTTAGATCATTTCCAGTTGTCGGTTCGCTATGATACTGGTATTGAACTTTTATCTACCTTCCGTCAGAACAAGGCCACACATATTTCTGACCACGTTCAAGAGTGGCGTCGGCGGAAGAGGTTAGTGAAAGACAACATTCCTCTAGAGTTCCTGTTGGAATGGTTCCTCAAGTCTCTACTCCCATACATTGCTAAGGATGTTTCGATATCCGACATTGTGATTGAGGAACAAGCCATCTTGAAAGTCTAGCAGTTAGACTTATTATACTCTCAGTATGTCATTTTGTATGATATCATTCCTGACGCACCGTGCACACGTCATGAGCCTCAGTCAGACCGCATGTCGATTGCATTGTAGGATCTGCAAGCACTCACCCCATATATTTGGTAGCTAATCAAATGCAAAATTTGTCACTAAACTAGTCTACTCTCGGATAGGTTCACACCTTGTCCACTTGCACCCCATCGTCCGATGTACATAGTGTGCAAACGACTAACCAATCAGGTAACCAACAACCTAGTGGTAAGAAAAAGGGGAGAAATAACAGAAAGGGTGGAAATAATGGGAATAACAATAGCAATCACAATACCCCCCATAAGGATAATGCCAACCGTCCTCGGGAAGGCGGAAATGCTGGTGAGGATCGTAAACCTAGGTGTAAGGTGAAGTTTCCTTGCAAGCTCTATGGGGAAGACCATATTACTCACTTATGTCCTCGAATTGAGGAAGCATCGAAGCATTTGGAACAGAGCCCAGCTGTGTTGAAGGATCCCCTACCTCATCACCAAAACATGGCTTCGCATTCTCCCACCACTGCTTATGGACATACTGAGACGACAACGTATTCTTCCAATACTGGTGGTTATGGATGTGTGAACATGGTTCAGTCAGAGGTTAGTGTTGCCACTTGTGAGCGTGATTATGATGCACCACAACCCAATTTGGGGAGTGAGCCTCCCCCTCCTCCTGACAATTCCTTGCATATTGAGAAGCCCTCTATTATGTTGTGGATACCGAAAGGTGTTCATAAGCGCTCTACGCATAATACTAATGCTCGAGCTGCCCATAACTACTCCATCATAGACGATTTGGGCCAAACTCCGTGTGCCATGTCGGCTCTTGAAGTCTTGCAAGCCTGTCCTTCTCAGAATCATGCCCTTTTAAGTGCGTTAGTATTTCAGGACGGGGGAAGTCCCACTATTATCAAGTTCGATACTATTGATGTCCAATCTCGCTTACCCTACAACGTGTCATTTCAAATCCAAGTGGTGTGCCTTCAGAGTTTTGTCAAACATACTATGGTTGACGAAGGTGCCTCCGCCTCAGTAATGTCGTTAACTTGTTGGAAAGATCTTGGCTCTCCTCCTCTACTTGCGTCTAGAACCACGCTCACTGCATTCGACAGTCGGTCATTTAAGCCGCATGGAACTATCCCTTCCCTTGTTGTCTCCTTGGGAGGTAAGTCTTTTCCTATTAAAGTCGAGGTGGTTGATGCGCCCATCGACTACAACCTTTTACTGGGTCGGAATTGGATGTATGCCATGAAAGTTGTCGCATCCACTGTATTAAGAGTTATCTTCTTTCCTCATGAAGGAAAGATAGTGACCATCGATCTGCTAGATTACGTTAACTCCTCTTCCATAGCATCCATGTTATCCATAGTCCCGCAGGTTACTCATTCTCAGCCGACAACTGGGAACATGGGTGTTGGTATGTACCTTTCATTGATGGGAACTTATAATTTTTCCGCACCTGTGAATTTTATTGGAACCATTACCGACGATGCGTCTCCTCTTTTGCATAATATGTGATTCCGGACTTCCTATTTTGATGATCCATGGAATTTACTGTCCACGAGTTCCATGTCTGGAAACATTACGCATATCGGGATGTCTATGCCATTGTCTGTAGCTGAGCTTGCTTACCAGCATATTGAACAAGCCATTGCAGAACCGTATCTCTCTTCTTGTGAGACAGTCGAGGAAGATCCCGTTACGCTGCCAGTTTTGGCAGCCAACTCGTCTTGTTCACATGATTTCCTCGATGATACTTTTCCTTTTGATGAAGCTATTATGGAGGCCATGTGTGGTAGTGAGAGACCTTGGGAAGATATGCACCATCGCTCTTGTTTCCTTCCCAACCTCGAGCTCACCCGAATGAGAAGAGTTTATGACAAGTCTAGCGGAGATGGTTGGTCACCCTGTGGATCTTTTAGAGTCGCATGATGATTTTGTGGAAGGGAATATGGATAACATTTCCCCAACTATGTCAATCAATATCTCTCATACTCCCGTAAGGGTCGAGAATGTCTACATCAGTGACGATTGCATGCTTGAGGGGATTGCTATTTACACTGAATTGTTTACAGATCTCCGAGAAGCTTTTGCCTGGTCATATGAGGAGATGCCAGGAATAGACCCCCACATTGTTTAACATGAGATTAGAACGTATCCCAATTCTAAGCCGGTTCGACAACGCTTACGTGCTGTGAACCCTATAAAAATAGCCGCTATCAAGGCAGAGGTGGAGAAACTGGTCAAAGCTAGTTTCATCTACCCCGTTCCCCTTACCAAATGGGTGTCAAACCCTATTCCTGTGGATAAGAAGAAGGGAATGATCCTTATATGCATTGATTTTAAATATTTGAACCGTGCATGTCCGAAAGAAAACTTCCCCACACCATTCATAGATCAAATCTTGGATGCTTGCGCCAGAAGTGAGATTTTTTCCTTCATGGATGGATTTTCCGGATATAACCAAATTCAAATCAAACCTAAGGACCAACATAAGACAACTTTCATTTGTCCTTGGGGAATGTTTGCATATCGGAAAATGCCCTTCGGCCTTAAAAATGCTAGAGCTACATTTCAGCGTGCCATGACCTACGCCTTTCACGATCTTAAAACAATTATGGAGTTTTTCTTAGATGATCTTGCCGGCCATTCTCACAAGAGGATGGACCACCCCAAGCACTTTCGCATAATTCTCAAAAAATGTATACGATACAAGATTCGATTGAATCCTAACAAATGCATCTTTGTTGTAAGTACGGGTCTCCTTCTGGGCTTCATAGTTTCGAAAGAGGGTATTAGAGTCGATCCTCTCAAAGTTGAGGCAATACTTCAGTTGCCTCCTCTGCACAATTTGTTACAACTTCAGAGCCTCCAAGGGAGAGCCACTTTTCTACTCCGTTTCGTAGTCAATTATTCTAATCTTACCAAAGGTTTCACGCTCTTATTGAAGAAAGACACACCCTTTATCTGGGATGAGTGAGCCCAACAGTCTTTCGACGCCCTTAAGAAAGATTTGGTATTGGCCCTTGTGCTTAGTCCACCAGATTTCGCACAAGATTTTATTCTTTACGTGGCCGCGTCTCAAGAGACGATTGACATGGTCTTGGTTCAGGTTGATGATGCGCTTGTCGAGCATGTCATCTATTACCTTAGTCAAAATCTAGTAGATGTTGAGCTAAGATATACTCATGTGGAAAAGATGGCACTTGCGACTGTTCATTCAGTCCAACGGTTACGACATTACATTTTGCTTAGAACAACCACAGTTGTCGCGCATATCAATCTATTTCAGTTCATGCTATCATGACGCCTTATCAGGGGGAAGTACAATAAATGGATTTTTATCCTTCAGGAGTTCGATCTCAATTTTGCTTCGGCGAAGTCAGTGAAATCGTTGGTGTTCGCTGAGCTTATTTCAGACCTTCTAAGACTTGATGAGGATACCATTCATGAAGATTCCTTTGTGGATGAGCACTTATTTCTTATCTCGTCAGAAGACCCTTGGTATGGGGATGTCATTATATATCTCCAAACTTTGAAGTTTCCTCCGCACTATTCACGAGATGAGCGACAGCGTGTAAAACATCACGCTAAATATTATACTATCGTCGGTGACTATTTGTATCGCCGAGAAAAGGATTCTATCCTCTGTCGTTGCTTAACTCACGAAGAAGCGGAGCGGGTGCTTAATGATAGCCATGCTGGGGCATGTGGCAGTCACTTATCCGGGCTTGCTATAGCCCAACGTATTATGCGAGTTGGTTATTTTTGGCCTTCCATCTTTAAGGATTGTGTTAATGCTATGAAGAGATGTCACCCTTGCCAGGTGTTTTCTTGGAACATACGCTTGCATCCAGCGCCCCTTCATCTGGTTGTCACCGTCAGTCCCTTCACCAAGTGGGGGGTGGATTTCATGGATTGCAAACTAACTTCGGCTGGGGGGAATCACCATATCATAGTGGCCGTGGAATATTTTTCCAAATGGGTTGAGGGAATGCCTACCGTTAAAGCCGATCATGCTACAGCAGCCCATTTTGTGTTCAATCAAATTATCACTTGGTTCGGTATTCTGAAAGAGATTGTCACTGACCATGGTAGTCACTTTCAGAACAAGATGATGGAGGATTTGTCTCTCAATATTGGGTTTCGTCAAGAACACTCATATTCTTATTATCCCCAAGCGAATGGTAAAGTAGAAGCAGTTAATAAGTCTTTGAAGACCATTCTCCAGCGTACCATCCAACAAAGCAAGACCAACTGGTACATCATGTTATATCTTGCTTTGTGGGCGTATCGAACCGCAGTCAAGACTACCACAGAGTTCTCACCGTTTCAGCTAGTTCATGGTGTGGAGTCACTTTTACCCATTGAATGCGAGATCCCTTTGCTTAAACTGGCCATAGAGATCCTCCCTTATATGACGGGTCTTGAGCAACGTTTAATCCACCTTGAGCAACTTGACAAGCAACATCTAGATGACGCTGTGGCCATAGATGCCAACAAACGTCATGTTAAGGTTCCGTATGATAGTTCATTCCATCCCCGGCAGTATGCTAAAGGTGACTTGGTCCTCTTATATGATCAAGCTAAAGAGCCCCTGGGTGCAAGAAATTTTAAGCCCATGTGGCACGGTCCTTACATCATGAGGCGTGTCTTGAAAAAAGGATCCTATGAATTAGAATACTATGAGGGGACTATCTTGAAGGAGCCTAGAAATGGGCTCTACCTCAAGTGATATTACGCTTGAACCTCTGGTTCAGGCTGATACTTTTGTATACTATTGTATAGTTACTTCTGTACATAGTTTAGATTTCTTTTGGTTTTCAGGTCTGCTGATTAGCTTCCATTTGATTGAAATATGTCAGCAGAGTTTCCTACGTTCTTAGGGTTCGCGGATGGTGCTAGCCATCATACGCAGCAGCTTGCTTCCGCTGCCTGGATTATTTTCTCACCTGACCACCTAGTTGTGTCCTCAGGAGGTGCTTGTCTTGGTCCTACATCTAACAATGTGGTTGAGTATAGTGTCGTCATTGAGCTACTTCGGGATGCCATTTCCCATGGTATCTAGTCTTTAGAAGTCTTCCTGGATTCACAACTAGTTGTGTCTCAGCTGAATGGGAAGTACCGTGTGTGAGATCCTACGCTACTATGGAAATTCCTAAGGGTAAGACTCTTGGAACGACATTTTGTTTCAATTACATACTTACATGTTCCAAGAAGTGTTAATCATATATCTGATGCATACGCTAACTATGTATTAGATTGGCATTTGTCACATTCACCATGAAGCACACAAATAAAAGAAGACATTCATACCTTTGTACATACACACATATAGTAGAACCAGAGAACCAATTTTTTTTTTAAATATGTCCAAAAATGGTAGTGTCACACAAAACTGGAGCCCGTAGCCCTAAAAAATATACATATCGATACAAAATGAGATTTTGGGATATCTACTCCGTACGAGGAGGTCTAGCTTCCTCCCCGACAGGGTGTGTCTAATAGAAATACTGAACTACATTGGCTACCCACTGCAGTAACTGCACCCAGTCACCCAAAACCCCCACTACTTGGCGTTGCATGGCCTCAGGTAGTCACGCCACCTCTATCTATGGAACCCTAGCAACCATCCGTGATAGGTTGCGCCGCAAGGTCTGTAGAGTGCGCCTTGCTGCAACATCAACTACCTCATCACCCCTGCCCCGGCGACCATGTCCCGGGAAGCCATCGGGTCTCACTGGGCCCTTGTCTGCGAGCAAACAATCAAACATTAGCATATGATACTACCACCAAAAATATTTTTGCATTTACATTTATAATAAAAAATCCATAAAAATTTAATACTCAAAAAACCTAAAAAGAGTACTCACCAATGTCTCCGAACGCTACGTCTGGTGGGAGTGGCATGTCCCTATCCTGGCGGAAGTCTATCCCTGCATAGGGATAGTCCTCTATGGAAATGACCTGTCGGTCCCACCAGCTGAAGAACTCCTCAGTATATGGTGATTCCAGATAGCCACCACCCTGTCGTGTCAAGATTGTTCGGGTACACAGGGTACTACCAAAGGACCAAACACCAAGAGCAACCACTTCACACAAACAGATCACAGATCAACACACGGATGTTTTGACGTGGTTTAAACCCTCTTGAGCAAAACACTCCATGGCCCCAGCCAAATAGATTCTAGAGGACAATTTATTATGCAAAGAAAGAAAGTTACAAATGAGCTTCTCATAATCGATCAACTAAACAATGACCCTCCATGCTCTTTAAATAGAGATCATGGACCAATCGGGTGTTAAGCCACGGATCAAGGTTAGTTTGATCTAAGATAATTTGAGCCGTCGGATCACTCTATGTCGGGAACATATCGTGACCTTCGGATTAAGTATTTACAAATGCATACTAAAGAAACACACTATCCCTAACGGATATATTACACAAGTTGATCTAAACTAACTCCTATATGTCTAAATATCCTAACATCCCCCCTTAAGAACAACTTGGGATAGGATTGAAGAATTTACAAAAGTGACACTATTAGGAGAAGGAAGGAGGCATTAGAGCCTATCCCCCCTTAATGACAAGTTCATGAACTCCTAACATAGATCGAAGTTTAGAAAACTTCGCTTCTGTAAGAGACTTGGTGAAGATGTCTGCAACTTGATCATCTGTAGGGCAAAAGAGCACTTCAAGAACACGATCATGAACAAGATTTCTGATGAAGTGCATATGTAGCTCAATGTGTTTGCTGCGTTGATGTAGAACTGGATCTTTGGCAAGCTTGATGGCACTTTGATTGTCACACCAAAGTGGAGTAGGCTGCTGCTGCTCGAATCCAAACTCTAAAAGGATCTGTCGAAGACATAAAGCTTCCTGACTGGCATTAACTGCTGCTCGATATTCTGCCTCTACTGAAGAAAGAGCAAGAGCTTGTTGTTTCTTACAATCCCAAGTAATAGGTCCAGATCCCAGACTGAAAACATACCCTGCAGTAGACTTTCGATCATCAGGATTGCCGACCCAATCTGAATCAGTGAAACCAACCAACAAAGGTTTCCCCCCTATACTGTAATGAATCCCAAACTGAACAGTACCTCGAATATATCAAAGTATTCTTTTAGCTGCTTTCGC
Organism: Larix kaempferi; assembly: GCA_027924585.1. Taxonomy (NCBI): domain Eukaryota; kingdom Viridiplantae; phylum Streptophyta; class Pinopsida; order Pinales; family Pinaceae; genus Larix; species Larix kaempferi. Next base: position 20,481,105 of record BSBM01000011.1, on the reverse strand, counting down.
GTGACTTTCATGAGGTGTCTGCATATAACGGGGAACACGACCAATGGCAAAGGAAAGGTTAGGACGGGAATGAGTCAAGTATAAGAGACTACCAACAAGCTGACGATACAAGGTGGCATCAACTTCAGGTGAAGTACAAGTGGCAGAAAGTTTGACTCCAGACTGGAAGGGAGAAGGGGCTGGTGTACAATCTTCCATGTGAAAGCGATGAAGAAGGTCACAAGCATACTTAGACTGAGAAAGAAAGATTCCTTTTTTGGTTTGCAGGACTTGGAGACCAAGAAAATAATGCAAATGTCCTAAGTCTGACATTTCAAAATTTTGTTTAAGACTGGATTTCACATGGGTTATAAGCTTAGGGTCACTACCAGTAAGAATAAGGTCATCAACATAGAGAACAAGAATGATGAGATGGTTTCCTACTTTCTTGGTATAGATATTGGGGTCAGGATGGCATCTAGAAAAACCGGTGTCAAGGAGAAAGTTATCCAATTGGCATACCAAGCTCTAGGAGCTTGCTTAAGGCCATATAAGGATTTCTTAAGGTGACAGACAAGGCTAGAGTTATTCTGAAAATAGCCAGGAGGTTGTTCCATGTAAATTTCCTCCTGTAAATCACCATGTAAGAAGGCAGACTTGACATCCATTTGATGGACTTCCCAGTTGTGTAAGGATGCAAGGGAAAGAACAAGGCGGATGGAGTTCATTTTTGCGACAGGAGCAAAGGTTTGATTGTAGTCAATTCCTTCAACTTGGGAAAAACCTTTGGCAACCAACCTTGCCTTAAGTCTTTCAACACTTCCATCTGATGCATACTTTGTTCTGTAGACCCATTTACATCTGACAAGTTTTCTTCCTTTTGGAAGAGGTACAAGATCCCAAGTATCGTTCGCCATTAAGGAACGATATTCTTCATCCATGGCTGCATCCCAATCTGGATTCCCTAAAGCTTCTACAAAATTTTCTGGATCATGATTCTTGGAAACTTGAGCCAAAAGAGAAGAGGCTTGCTGAAACTGAGAACATGTTCGACGTTGATCTCTAGGATCACCGGCAAGATCACCAGTTGCTTCACATGTTGAACGGACCCATCGAGGAAGCACTTGTGCTGGTGCAACTGGAGGAACATGAGCAGGCGGAGGTGGATTTTCATCCTCACTATCATCATCAGAAACTGGAGTTGAAAACCTGTCAAGGAAGTTGGAAGAAGAAGAAGAAGGCACAAACGCCGAATCAGGCTCGCAGGCCAAAGATGGCACAATCACCGAGTTAGGCTCACAGGCCAAGAGATTTTCATCTAATTTAACATCTCTTCTAATGATTATATCATGAGAATGTGGTTGAACAAGTCTATAACCTTTTACATCTTCAAAATATCCAACAAATATGCACTTTTCACTTTTAGGCTGCAATGCTTTCCGTTTTTCATCTGGAATGTGAGCCCATGCTTCACTACCAAACACATGGAAGTGACTTACATCAGGTTTAGTTTTACTCCATGCTTCTTCCGGTGTTATACCTTGCAATGCTTTAGTGGGGGTGTGATTAACTATGTAATTTGCACAATTAATGGCTTCAGCCCAAAATTGAAGACTTAGTCCCTTAGATTGGATCATACAATTAACCATTTCTTTTAAAGTGCGGTTCTTCCGCTCAGCTACACCATTTTGTTGTGGTGTATATGGAACAGTGTGCTGTTGTTGGATGCCTTGTCCAGTTCAGAAAGTAGTGAACTTATCGTTAACATATTCTCCTCCATTGTCAGATCTTAACTTAATAATTTGATGACCAGATTGTTTTTCCACAAGGGCCTTGTAGGCCAAGAACATGTTAAATACTTCGCTCTTAAGTTTTAGGAAATAAAACCAAGTGCGTCTGGTGTAATCATCAATGAAAGTTAAGAAATATTTGAAACCAGAAAAGGAAGCATATGGAAGAGGACCACACAAGTCACTATGCACAAGATCCAAGGGAACCGAGGCGTGCCAAGAGGCACGTTTGTCAAAACTGTCACGATGATGTTTTCCAAGTACACAACCGGAACAAACACCATCTCTGCAAGATACCATCGGAAGACCTGTCACCATATTTTCTTTACATAGTTGTTGCAATGAGCGATAATTTAAGTGACCAAATCGCTCATGCCAAAGTTTGCTCAAGTTATCACTATGAGCAACAAAAACTGAAGGGAAAGGTGATGACCCAAAGTTGTTAAACTTGTACAACCTGGTAATATCATCAACAATTTCGGTAGCTAGAACCTGTTGAGGATCTTTAAAATCCTTGATTACAACTTGGTAAGGTGTAAAGGTCACAGTTTTACCTTCACCAGAATGAGTGATTTGATAGACTGATAACAAATTGCAGGAAATTCTTGGAACACATAGTACATCACTAAAATGACCATTATCTACTGGAACTGTTCCAGCTCCTACAACACTTAGAGATCTATCATCACCAACAAATATTTGTTTGGTGTTACATTCATGCATAGTAGAAAAGATGGCTTGATCCTTAGCCATATGATAAGATGCTCCAGAATCAATGATCCATTCATTTGAAGTAGAAGAAGAAGATGCATTATAAGAATAACCAGATGCACAAAGTGCATGTCCATGAGAGGCAGATTCTGAAGGCGAATCTAGGCTGATGTGGTGCTTCTTCATTGCTGCTTCCAAGGTTGCCATCTTCTTGAAACACTTAGATTCATCATGATTATCTTTCCCGCAATAGTTGCAATGACGCTCAGTCTTCTTGCCTTTTGGCTTGGATCCTTTGTCATTTTTTAAAGAAGGAGCTGACTGAGAGAGTTTTGGACCCTTGTTTGACTTATGATTGCGAAAATTTTGTTTCTTGGGAGGCTTGGACTTTTCTTTTTGTTGGGACAATAAGGCTTTCCCAGATGTATCTGCATTGTTGATTATTCCAAGATGAATGAGTTTATCTTGTTCCCTAATCAAGGAATCACAAAAGGATTCAAGACTATGATCTTGATAGCTAGCTGCATTCAAGGATGCTTTCATGGAGTAAAATGTAGATACAAAAATAGAATATGCAGGTCCAAGTTTGGAAAGAATATCATAAATGCATTGTTTGTCTTCCCTCTCAATCTTACATTCTGCACATAAGGGCTTGAGAGTTTTGTACTTAGATAAATAATCTTGAATGCATGAAAAGTCACTTGGATTTAAAGAAATCAACTCATTTTCGAGTTGGTGACCTCGAATTTCATTGTGTTTACCAAACACAGTTTCCAACTTGTCCCAAGCAGTATTAGGTTCATCAATTCTAGATATGTGGAATCGCAAATCAGTAGAGATTGACATCCCAATCAATCCACGAGCTTCATCACATCTATTTGCCCATTTTATTTTCTTATCATCATCAGTGGGTTCTTTTTCTTTCCCTGTGGTAATTCTGAAAAGTCCCCTACTTCATAGAACATCCTCCATACGAGATTTCCATGAGAAATAGTTGGAACTGTTAAGTAGAATATCACAATGGGCGGCCATATTTGTAAAGTAATGGATGTAAAAGCAGAAACCAATAGTCTGGATGTGAAGAGCTCAAAAAAATAGGCGGTTTAAAAAAAAACGGCACTGAAAACTGACTTTGTATGATGAAGTTATGCTTGAACAAAGAAACTGTTGAAGATGTCCCCAATAGTGACGTGGCAGCTAGAGAATGTCCAGCAAAAAAAAAGAACCCCCCTCTTCCCAATATGAACCTTTTGACAATCACTTTACAAAAAAGTTGCTTTAAGTGAATCACTTTTGTAAAATAAGTGATTTCACTTTTACAATGATATTACTTTTTTTTTTTTAAATAGTGCAACAATAAATAAAAACTTAAGTGACTCACTTGTATTTTTATTTTTTATTATTTAAGTGAGATGCACTTTTACAATAAAGTAACTTGAAAATAGAAATTGCATGCACTTGTCTTTTTAAAAGTAACTTCCTATGACTTGAACTCAAGACCTATTAAGGAATAAAACAACTTTGAACCAAGTGAGCTAGATTAAAAGGTATGTAAAATATGGGAATAAGGAAGGGTTTTTTTTTTAACTCTTCTTGCTCGGTTTGCGTGCTTGCCCTTTTTCCTGCAAAACAGACCACAAAACGAAACAAAAAAAAAAATTCTACACTTGTGGAGTTAGATCTTGTTAGCTTGCCCGGAAATTCTATGTTTTATCTCTGTTTCTGATTTGCCGAGATCGCGCAAGGTGCACGGCAAAGAGCATACGCAGTCGAGAAAAACCCTTTCCCTTTCTGTTTCTGATTTGCCGAGATCGCTCAAGGTGCACGGCAAAGAGCATACGCAGACGGGAAAGCAACAATCCGAACCCAAAAAAAATCTAACAGTAAAAACAAATGAAATATGAGATTTTTTTTTAAAAAAACGAAATAAAAAAAAATGCGTCACTGTAACATTATACCTTCAGATCTGATGAAATACGCGTTTCTGGAGCAACCGGGAACCGTTTTCGATCAAACGAAAACTATTTCCCAATGGAAACGATGCTCCGGAAGAAATGGAACACCTCCCACAGCCCAGAAATGCAGAGAAATACCAGAACTAGAAACCCTTTCAAGTTTTGGCAACAACAGTTCAAGATCTAGATCATAACCGGAAGCGGCACTTCATAAAAGATCTGATACCATGTTCGGGTACACAGGGTACTACCAAAGGACCGAACACCAAGAGCAACCACTTCACATAAACAGATCACAGATCAACACACCGATGTTTTGACATGGTTTAAACCCTCTTGAGGGAAACACTCCACGGCCCCGGCCAAATAGCTTCTACGGGACAATTTATTATGCAAAGAAAGAAAGTTACAAATGAGCTTCTCATAATCGATCAACTAAACAATGACCCTCCATGCTCTTTAAATAGAGATCATGGACCAATCAGGTGTTAAGCCACGGATCAAGGTTAGGTTTGATCTAAGAGAAGTTGAGCCGTCGGATCACTCTATGTCGGAAACATATCGTGACAGTCGGATTAAGTATTTACAAATGCATACTAATGCATACTAAAGAAACACACTATCCCTAATGGATATATTACACAAGTTGATCTTAACTAACTCCTAAGTGTTTAAATATCCTAACAATTACTCCGCAGAAACCTCCAGCTGACAACAAAAATACTACTAACCCAGAAAACAACAGTAGTAGTAACACCGTAGGAGCAAGTAATCAGAACATTCCAAGTAGTAGTATACCTAAGACATCGCAGAACACTACGCCTCCTAGAAGAACAATGACAAAAGACATTAAGCTTCCTCTATTCAAAGGAACGGGTCTTGAGGACCCAGAGAAACATTTGTTTCTTTGTGAATCTGTATGGAATGTTAAACAAGTACACGATGATGCTATTAGACAAGCACAACTAGTTACCACATTCAAGGACATAGCCTTAACATGGTTTATGAAGTACTCTATTGGACATAATAGGACACTAGTGAATATCAGACTTGCGCTCATCAGAGAGTTTAAAAAACCTAAGTTAGAGTCACAATGTATCATAGAGCTGAAATAAATTAAGCAAAAATCGAGTGAGATAGTATGGGAATTTGACCAAAAGTTTAAAGCATTGTTAAATCAAGTGAGCTTTGATATAGCCCCAAAAAAACACCAAGAATGGTTCATAGCCCCACTATTTCCACATATCAGGTTACCATTGATGCAACAAAAATTTACTTCGCAGACAGAGGCCCTAGAAATTGCAATGAAACTAGTGGCTTCGCCTATAGGAAAGACTAGAGCAGGACTGGTTCAGATACAGACCCAGCTAGCAAATTTGACACTACAACTGCAAGACATGAAGAAAGGAAAAGAAACGAGAGCATAATTTTGGTGTACAAAGTGTAAAGGAGAAGGACACCCTAAGGAACATTGTCCGGTATTTAGAGATTACATCACTAGTGGAGCTCCAAACCCATTAAATAAACAACAAGGACCATGGTGTGAGATTCGCTGATGTAGAGGACATCGCCTAGAGGAATTCTACTTACTTCATAAGTATGTGCAAACACCAAATAAAACTATACTACACATTCTGTAAGTCAGTTGGCCACGATGATAACAATTATAGAGCATATGACCTCATGATGGAAAGAAAACGCGATGTCTACAGAGTTAAAGGGGAAACGCAGAACAACAATGAAAATGCGCAGTATGACCAAGGCACTTATAGAGGACGTGGAGGATTCATAGGAATAGGAAAAAACACTGGACAAGGATGAGGAAGAGGTCAGATCGTGTGTTATAACTGAGCTCAACCAGGACATCTAGCTAGAGACTGCACGAACCCTTGAACCACTTGTAAATACTGTAAATCATTTGAGCATGTCATTGAAGTATGCCCTATTTTGCAAGCAAAAATACAAGAGAGAAGACCAGAAGCACAAAATCAGAACATACAAATGATCGCAACTAAAAATCGGAATACAGATTGCAACATTAATGTTTTCACGCAAAGTGGAGCCACGACAAGTGGAGATCAAAGAACTGAAGCTTCGAATTATGAGGATCACAAAGCTAGAAAAAATCCTACTGAAGGGGCTTGGATAAGAAAAACAACTTGGAAAACACCGGCTTTCAACCTGAATAAAGAAAAAGAAGTCTTCATGGAAGCAAGAGAAACCTTCAAAGAATCAGAATCTGTGACTCCAAGAATCAAGTTGCGAAGTGACACCACACCTGTGATGGATATTCCAGCTTTGTACGATCAATAACATACTACAACAGACCTGGTGAGTCCTACTGCACAACTTTTACAGAGCTGTATGAAGTTGTTAAAGCATGAAAATGCCTTAGAAGAATTGCAAATCCTGCTGAGTCATTATGAGCAGCGTAATGTGGTAAACGAAGCACATAGAGTGGTTCATCATATTAAGAATCATAAAAGAACCGGAAAGGAATTGAGACTAAGTGCGCAGATCGGGGAATTTGAAATGGACAAGATTATCCTCGACTTAGGCTCAGAAGTAAATGCCCTGACAAAGCAGACATGGGAGCAAATGCGGAAGCCAAAGTTATCATGGTCACCCATACAGTTGAGACTAGCTAATCAACAAAAGGTTCTACCCTTTGGGAGATTATCAAATGTCCTTGTCGACATTGATGGAGAGCGAAGTCAAGCAGACTTCGGGGTTATTGAGATTATAGATAATAGAAATCCATATCCTGCACTATTGGGTATAGATTGGGAAATTTATAACCTCGCAATTATCAATTTGAAAAAGAAGCAGATGATATTCTAAGGAACAGACATCACGGTCATTGCACCGTTGGGTCTTGCACAAGGACCTAGATACACTAAACCAATAAGAGAAGAATGCAGAGCTTGATATCTAGATCATATCTACAAAATGACAGTAAATCAGGAAGATTATGTCAACCCAACCGATGATGGAACATTGACTTGGCGATGTGCTATTTCTTGCATTTCAGAATTAGATGCAGGACTGGAGAATTGGCAGAGCAGAATGCACGAAGTATCTGCAAGAAGATGTGCATAGCTCACTAAATCACTGCGCTGGATCTGAACATAGGTAAGTCCAATCCCTAATTACGATGGTTTGAGTAATATTCATGCATTTTTTCAAGAATATATTATATCAATTTCAGATGAACACAAGTTAACAACATTGTTACAACACTTCATGCTACACCTGCTAGATGTTGGGTTGCGCATAAGCAGAATCTGACCACATGGGAAGAATGTAAGCACATGATGGAGATCAGATTTCTGGAAGAAACTGAACTTGTGCAAGTGAAATAAAATGCACAAACTTGTTAGAAAAACAGGATCGCAGAGCAATAACAATAAACATAAATGAAAATATAATCACACACACATTACAAGAGAGACACAGATATATCGTGGTTCACCCAACTTGGACCACGTCCACACTGAATTTTCCAATCCTTATTATTATACCGTCCAGCAAAGTGAAGGATACAACCTACAGCACAACCGCTACACTTCCTCTTCACTGTCTCACAGTCTCTCTTCTTGATCTCGGAGATATTTAGAATGCATAAAACCTAATACATCAACCCTAGCCATGTTACAATGTCTTTCTTTTATAAGCGAGATACAATGGGAAAATACCATGGGTTACCCAAAACCATGGGCCCGTAAAACAACCCCAAAAATTTCCTTCGAGGGATTCGCCCCCCCCACACCCCCCCCCTTGGGGTGAGTGTACTGTCCTTTTTACATATCATATAAAGCTAGGGTACAAACATGGTTGAATAATAATATCTCTGAATCTGGAGATCAGGCTCCACAACCAACAAAACTGATCCTAGAGATTACATAGACCTTTGCACAAAATCATGGACACACGTACCGCAAGCAGAATGGGTCCATCGGTTTGTGTACACATTGGAGCAAATTCTGAAGAACTGGTACATAGAAACACAAATTCGTAGAGGAACAGTAGAATGGTCTGTCATGACTAAGAAATTCAAAGGAAATTTCAGTTTTGAGGATGAATGTCCAAGTATAAATGAGGCACTGTAGGTCATCAAAAAGAAGGTATTCAATGACACACAAGAACTTGGGTATCAACAACCACAATGGGTAAGACAACTAGAATATGCTCTTGAATGTTATAACTTCACATTAGACGAAGCTGAAGCGGAAAGAGAAGATGATGACCCGTGCAATGTTAACATACCTGAGTCAAAAGGAGAGCACGGAATAGAAGGACCTCCATTGGAAATTCCGGACCTAATTAATCCTATAAAAACTCGGAAAGTGGACATTGGAACTATTGAAGAACCGAAGTTCGCTTCTATAGGGGATTACTGGGATGAGGACACAGTTGCGTAGATAGCATATTTACTCCGCGAATATGAAGACTTATTTCCTACAAATTTTTCCGAGATGAAAGGCATTTTGGGAGACTTGGGAGTCATGAAAATACCTCTCAAGCCGGATGCAAAGCCCATTAAGCATAGACCTTATCAACTTAATCCAAGATACAAAGAAAGGGTAAAAGAAGAGCTTGATAAGATGCTTGTGGTAGGAATCATTGAACCTGTAGAAGAGTAAAAATGGATAAGTCCCATGGTTATCTAGGAGAAAAAAAATAAAGGCAAAATTAGGATCTGTGTAGATATCCGGAAGCTGAACGATGCATCACTGCATGACCCATTTCCTACTCCATTCACAGATGAAGTGCTAGACAATGTTGGAGGGAATAAGGCATACTCTTTCATTGATGAATTTTCTGTATATCATCAGCAGAATTGATACAACAGATAGGCACAAGACCACATTTCCCACCAAATGAGGCTCATTTCAGTACACCGTTATGCCCTTTGGTCTAAAGAACGTACCTGCTATTTTCTCCAGAGTAGTTGTTGCTGCATTCAAGGACTTTATCCACAAATTTTTAGAAGTATATTTAGATGATTGGACAGTATTTGGGTTACTAAAGAGCCATTATGCCAGCTTAATACTAATGATAGCAAAATGTAGACAACACCATATCTCCCTCAATTTGAAGAAAAGCATCTTTTGTGTGCCCTATGGAGTTCTGCTGGGACACATTGTTTGTAAATAGGGACTGATGGTCGACCAACTAAGATTGCAGTTATTGTGAATATTCCAACACCGAGTTCAGTAAAATAGATACACACCACATTGGGACACACGGGCTACTACATACATTTCATCAAAGGATATGCACAGATCATTGGGGCTATGGAAATATTGTTGAAGAAAGAAGCAAAGTTCATTTGGAATGAGGACTGTCAGAAAAGATTGGACACATTGAAAGAGAGGATGGTAACTGCACCTATCTTAGTTTTTCCAGACTGAAGTAAACCATTCCATGTGCATGTAGATGCTTCGTCCATCGCACTTGGAAATGTGGCATTGTGCTAGCTCAACCATGTGAGGGAGGCATCGACCATCCTATTGCATTCTCCAGCAAGAAGATGTCCTCAGCAGAAAAGAAGTATACCACAACAGAAAGAGAAGGCTTAGCCATGGTGTATGCACTGCAAAATTTTAGACACTATTTGATGGGTGCGCACTTCTGTATGTTTACTGACCATTCAACTTTGAAATATCTGGTCAATAAACCAGTGTTAGGGGGAATAATATGTAGATGGTTGTTACTCTTTCAAGAGTATGATTTCGAAATCATTGTTAAGCCAGGAAGGTTGAACTCAGGACCTGACCACCTTTCTAGAATTGAGTCAGGCAAAGAACCTACGAACCTGGAAGATAGTCTACTAGATGCGTAGTTGTTTTCTATTCAAATAGAAGATGAATATTATAAGGATATTGTAGAATTCCTGACCACAGGGTTGGAGCCTACAAATTTTACTGCGCAGCAGAATGAACAGTTGGTAGTTAAAGCAGCAGACTTCACCATAATTGCAGGACAATTATACAAGTTAGGACTAGATGAAGTACTGTGCAGATGTGTGCTATAACATGAGAAACCATTGATACTTGTTGAATCACATTCAGGGGTGTCTGGAGGCCACTACGCAGGAAGAGCCACTACACATAAAATCTTAAGAGCAGGGCTATGGTGGCCTACACTCCACAAGGATTCAAAGGATCATTTTCGTAGTTGCGATGTTTTTAAAGAACAAGGAAGCCATCTCACATAGATGAGATGCCATTGAGGCCACAACTAAAATTGCAAGCATTCAATAAGTGGGCTATTGATTTTGTGGGACCTATAAACCCACCAGGAAAGCGAACTGGTTCAGGATACATCATTAAAGCTACAGAATACCTAACTAGATGGGAAGAGGCAAAACCAGTAAAGGACTGTAGTGCAGTTACATCCACGCAGTTCATTTTTGAAAACATCCTCAGAAGGTTTGGATGTCCAAAGATCTTAATGAGCGATCAAGGAACCCACTTCTTGAATAGAACTATTGAAACACTGACTGAGGAATTTCATATTTACCATCAGAAAAGCACCCCATATCATCCACAGGCCAATGGCACTGTTGAAGGTTTTAACAACGTGTTAGAAAATGCACTGACTAAGGTATGCAATACAAACAAGGATGATTGGGACCTACGAATACCAACTGTGTTATGGGCATATAGGACAACTTGCAAGAAGTTGATAGGCCATACACCCTTTAGGTTATCTTATGGATAAGAAGCTATGATGCCAACGGAATACATAGTACCAAGTTTGAGAATTGCATCATTTACAGGCATGGAAGATAACGAGACAATGGAAGAAAGGCTACTACACTTGTTTGGGTTAGAAGAAGATCACTTCATTGCAGGATTTCACCAACAAGTGCAAAAAGACAGAGAAAAAACATGGCATGTGTTGGCACCCCATAAAATTTTGTGCTTAAATGTCTTCTGACGGCATTAATCATCTTCCGGAAACATTGGCGGTGCAAAATTAAGATATTTCTCCATGACGGGAATTTCAAAGCCCAGTCGAAGAAAAAGAACTGCAGACGTCATGATCGCAAAATAAAGATGGTCCTAAGTATTGGTGAACTAAGTCTTTTCGAGGGGCCTAGAGGATTCTTAACCTAAGTCGAAAATGAAGAAAAAGATTTGATTTAGCCAAGGCCTAAATTTTATGAGAAAAGGCATCGATCTTCAATTTTCTATGGAAATTCTTATACTTTATGAAGGTTTTCAATAAAGCCTAAGTCAAAATGGAACAAAGGGGATTTTGTTTTTATAATGAAACCAAAATCAAGGTATCAACTTTATAAAAACAAAGGAGGTCTAAAGCTTTAAATTAACTTTTTATAACTTAAGGCTCCTTCTAAATATTTGGTTTAGGCCAAATAAAACAAAAGGTATTAGCGCCCAACACCGAGGGCTCACCACAGGACCGAGTGCCAAGCCTTGAGGGTCCTACATATCTCATATCCTCCATCATCCACGAACCTACCAATTCGTTGTTACTTGGTATATTGTGAAAGCATTAAGGTATATGAAGAATGGGAACCATCCCTTTGTATTGCATGTGGGATAATTCCGCGTCCCTCAATAGCTCGAAATTCAAAATTATAAAGCGGTCGCGGACGAAATACCACGGGAGCACGTGGCACATTATCATTCATCCGCGTCAACGCGAGGTGGTATCATAAACCGCCTTCCGCCCACGCGGAACCACCATTCCCGACGAAGAGAAGCACAATAGCACGTGCTATGTGTTATCAAGTGTTATGCGCGGTGGGGTATATAAACACCACAATCATTTCCCGCTCAACCAATGTGGGATATATCCCATAAAGAAAATCAAATAGGATAAGTATAACACGTTTTTGAGAAAATGCCTGTTTTAGTCACCATTTTCTAGAAGCTGTTTCCGCCAAACCGAGAGGAATTTTAGGAAACTGAAAGAGGTTTTTCTTCAGCACGGGCCAATATTCAAAAACCTCTCTCAGTTTTTACACAGGTGTTATGGTTTAAGAGAATCGAAGTCATCTTCACGGGGCAATTTTCCAGAATTTCAGTTTACTGTTTTAGTCATTAACTTCAAAGAGCTGTTTCTTCCAAATGAAGATGAATTTTCAGAAACTGAAAGAGGCTTTTCTTCAGCACATGCCCATTTACAAAAACCTCTCTCAAAATGTACACAGGTATCTCCATTTGAGATATACAGCCAGGTCTTTGAAGCCTATTTTTCAGCAAATTTACTTCCTAAAATAAAAAAATAAGTTGTAACTGTTTCTATTTTTAGAGTTTCAGTTAGGTTTTGAATTCAAGATTAGGTATAGGCCGTCTTTCTATATATTGATATGTAAAAAACATGTAAAGGGTTGGATTTTCTGGGAGGAGAGACCCATTTCGGGTGTTTTGCAGGGTTTTCAGAACTTAATACAGATCTCAGAAATGAGCAGATTTTTCATAAAAGATTCAAGCGTTGTTTAAAAATTGCAGTCTGTACCTTTTCCCTTTCTCTAATCGTGCAAGTTTACTTTCTGCGTTATGCCTTTCATTATGTCATTTTCTTCTATGCTTAGATGAACGTTTATATAGATTGAGATTCATGTTTCTATGCCTCAATTTATTCGCTTCTGAGCATCCATTTATTTCTCTAAAATTAACGGTAGATTCATCTGAAAATTGATGCCTGCTGTTAATGGACTGTCTTTATTTCTTTCCCTATCACCTGCAAAAATCTTATTGATTGTAATAAGACAGCTATCTTGCCTTTGTATGAGAATATTTGTTTAACTGCTGGTCCATATTTTTCTGTTTTCTCGACTCCATTGCCCAATGGTATCCTGTTCATGTTGATCTAGCCACCTCATTAAAAATCCTTAAGTTTTTATTTATTTTACAAATTGGCCCTTGAGTTTCATTGTCAAACTGCTGTCGTGGTGACATTGGATGGCAGATTTGCCGAGAGAGCCCTCTCTGGCTGAAGGAGGCCAACTTTCAGTCTAAAGATTGGTTTGAAATAGGTTACCTCGGGTTTCTTTGACACAGCCCAAGGAAAATCCGAGTGCTAACATTTTGGCGCCGTTGCCGGGGAACGAGGGTTTCATTTTCCCTGGGTATGAACGACAAAGTTTTCAGTTTTGATTGTTGATGGTGAACAACGATCAAACATCAGTAAGGCTGTACATCTTTCACCTGGCGACTCCATCCTCAAGAATCCAAATTTCAGTGACTCCATTGGCGGCATGATCCAGAATCAAGTCTTTAAAGAGAACCGACAGACTCCGCTGGGAAATGAGCTCATTGTGAAGACATGGAAAGGCATGATGAAAAGACAAGGTACTCAAGTTTCAGTTTTCTCCAAGACATATTATCCTTTCTTGTAAATCTTTTCCTGTCTTTTCCTAAGCTTGGCAAAAGAATTTCTCATTGTTTACTATATTCGAAAAAAGACCATAGATTTACTCCTGTATACCCTTCATTAGAAACTGAAAATGTGTCTTCATTCTATACATATGATGTCGATCAAGATCTTTTACTTGAACCGCATGGCTGCAAGGATCAGCCTTATGAACCTCATGATACCAAAGCTGATAATACATCCTCTCTACATAGTTCAGTTTCTTCCAATATCCAAAATCGATACCGGCCACTTCACCTACCTCATGTTCTCCATGATTATCCTCCTAAATACCAGAAATACCTTCCTAAATTCGATGGAGAAATCAAAGGCCTTACTGCTGAGAAACATCTTCAAGGTTTTGAAAATTTTCTGGATCTGTTTGAAGTGGATCAGGATGATGTTTGTATGAGGATTTTTGCTCAAACTTTCCAGGGAGATGTGAAGAAATGGTTTCGCCATTTACAGCCAGAGTCTATAGACACATGGCAGGAATTTTCTGATGTCTTCTTGAAGTTTTGGGGTAAGAGGAGGTCATGGGACTTAGTCCTTTCAGAATTTTACTCTATGAGGGTGCAGGAAGGGGAATCCTTATCCAGTTTCAACAGGAGGTTTGCCAGCGCCTATTATGATATACCGAAAGAAATTCAGCCCTTAGAGAATGCTGCCAAGTTACATTATGTATCTATTTTTCATTCTGATTTCTCTTTTCTTCTCTTGGAAAGAAAGTCCTCCAGCTTACAACATATGTTTGTTGATGCTTTAGAAGTTGAAGATAATCTTAGAATGTCCAGGAAATTATCGAACAAAGAAAATAATGAGAGGATTAAAGAAGAAGGTGGGTTCGAAGAGAAGTATAGACAAGGAGAAATGGATTGGCATTCCAGTGGTTCCCATAACAAACAAAGAGATGATCAGCCGGATGATGTGCCAGAAGAAGGTAACTCTGACTTGTTTTATGTTAGTGAGGGTTTTAAAGAAAATTTCAGTCCACCTAAATTTGATGAGTATGAAGAAGATTGCTTGGATATGGCATCGGTTGAAAACTTTATAAGTTCCATGGCGGTTGGTGAAGAAAATCTGATCACTATCCATGATCAGACCTCTGAAAATAAACATGCTGAAAGTGACTATCTACCCCTCTGTTATGCTTCATTCGAATTGATAAAACAAAAAATTAAGGCTTCTAATCAAAAACAAAAATCTATGATGGAGAGCTCCATAAACTTTTTTGAAAGTGGAATTAAAGAGGAAGAGGAACAAATATGTCATCGATCCCAAAGAGCTGGAGTTTGCCATAGGGTAGAAAAGTGCCAAACAGAAAACCAGGTCTCCATTTCGCATTCAGAAATTCTGTATCAAGAAGAATCTGTTGCACTTGATGTCATTGAAAAATTTAATGATGGTTCTGCTGTTTTTGATGAAGAAGGGCAAGTTTTAAATTCTGAATTTTCAAATGAAATTGGTGATGGCCTTTGTATCTTTTCTCCTGAGCCGGATAAGAATTTTCTTCAGTCTTGTCAGTGGTCGTCTAATTCAGAAGAAGGTCAGATAAGTTTATCTCCATGTGACATTATTTCAGAAGCTGTGGGTCTAGAGGACTTTATTTTATTTGATTCACTTAAAAAACAATACATCAGTACTTCTCTCGGAATACAAGAAACAGAACAGGCCTCAAATAATGCTGCTGATTTTTCCTTAAACAAGAAAGGCAGACGCCTCCATAGTATTTCCAAAATTTCTCCTCTATCTGAAGATGAAATAGATCAGCTCCTGAAAGGTCATATTACAGCTCCAGTAATGTCGGGTCTGCATTGTTCACACAGTCCAGGGTATGTAAGTGAAACCTCTTCCATTTTTAAACATGTAAATCTGAATCTAAACACTGACAGTCATAACGATCCTTTGAAAGAACCTATTTATGATGATGATTCTCCACCACGGGATCAGCTATTAGACATCATTTCTTTCTGTCAAGAAGATAGGATTGACATGATTAATGATCTTGAAGGATGTTTGTTGTTTGAAGATGTTTTGGATAATGATGTGGATAAGTATAAAGATGGGATAGATGACATACCAAAAAGGGAACCAGAGATGCTCACGCTTGAGGAAGATCCAGTCAACACTCAGGTATTAGAATATCATGCCCCCCTATGCACTCTCATCAATCCACAGTTGAGTAGTCTTGCAGGTCAACTGGAAAGAGATATTTCCATTCTTGTTGAATCTCAAGACGAGATAATATTTCAAACATTTGAAGATCCTTATGCTAATTTACTACAGTCTAAGGGGAAGATGAATTTTCTTACATTTGTGGGACATGAACTCATTATCAGAGAATGTTTGGAGTGGTTTGTTTTATGTCTTCTTTACTCACTCAAAAGGAATGCAAGCCATAGTCGAGCCGATGGTCAGTTATTAGATTGGCTTCATTGGCACTTTTGTGTCATTTGATTTAGCAGTCACGTTTCAGCAGAGTAGGGTAGGTAGGAGGAATAAGTTTGCCCGGCAAACATTTTTTCAGTATGTACAGCATTGTTTTCAGTTTAATTCCAGCATGTATGTTTCAGTGTTCAGCAGTTATCGGTTTTCAGCTACAGTTTTTGGATACAGGATGCAGGATACAGGTTACAGGTTGCAGTTGTTAAGGTTGGGAGCCGCCCAATGGTCAGGCACATGGTCTACGTTGTTCTTTGCTGCCTCGCTGGGAGGACAGCATCCCCAGTAGGAGCCAGTTGTTGGCACCCCATAAAATTTTGTGCTTAAATGTCTTCTGACGGCATTAATCATCTTCCGGAAACATTGGCGGTGCAAAATTAAGATATTTCTCCATGACGGGAATTTCAAAGCCTAGTCGAAGAAAAAGAACTGCAGACGTCATGATCGCAAAATAAAGATGGTCCTAAGTATTGGTGAACTAAGTCTTTTCGAGGGGCCTAGAGGATTCTTAACCTAAGTCGAAAATGAAGAAAAAGATTTGATTTAGCCAAGGCCTAAATTTTATGAGAAAAGGCATCGATCTTCAATTTTCTATGGAAATTCTTATACTTTATGAAGGTTTTCAATAAATCCTAAGTCAAAATGGAACAAAGGGGATTTTGTTTTTATAATGAAACCAAAATCAAGGTATCAACTTTATAAAAACAAAGGAGGTCTAAAGCTTTAAATTAACTTTTTATAACTTAAGGCTCCTTCTAAATATTTGGTTTAGGCCAAATAAAACAAAAGGTATTAGCGCCCAACACCGAGGGCTCACCACAGGACCGAGTGCCAAGCCTTGAGGGTCCTACATATCTCATATCCTCCATCATCCACGAACCTACCAATTCGTTGTTACTTGGTATATTGTGAAAGCATTAAGGTATATGAAGAATGGGAACCATCCCTTTGTATTGCATGTGGGATAATTCCGCGTCCCTCAATAGCTCGAAATTCAAAATTATAAAGCGGTCGCGGACGAAATACCACGGGAGCACGTGGCACATTATCATTCATCCGCGTCAACGCGAGGTGGTATCATAAACCGCCTTCCGCCCACGCGGAACCACCATTCCCGGCGAAGAGAAGCACAATAGCACGTGCTATGTGTTATCAAGTGTTATGCGCGGTGGGGTATATAAACACCACAATCATTTCCCGCTCAACCAATGTGGGATATATCCCATAAAGAAAATCAAATAGGATAAGTATAACACGTTTTTGAGAAAATGCCTGTTTTAGTCACCATTTTATAGAAGCTGTTTCCGCCAAACCGAGAGGAAGTTTAGGAAACTGAAAGCGGTTTTTCTTCAGCACGGGCCAATCTTCAAAAACCTCTCTCAGTTTTTACACAGGTGTTATGGTTTAAGAGAATCGAAGTCATCTTCACGGGGCAATTTTCCAGAATTTCAGTTTACTGTTTTAGTCATTAACTTCAAAGAGCTGTTTCTTCCAAATGAAGATGAATTTTCAGAAACTGAAAGAGGCTTTTCTTCAGCACATGCCCATTTACAAAAACCTCTCTCAAAATGTACACAGGTATCTCCATTTGAGATATACAGCCAGGTCTTTGAAGCCTATTTTTCAGCAAATTTACTTCCTAAAATAAAAAAATAAGTTGTAACTGTTTCTATTTTTAGAGTTTCAGTTAGGTTTTGAATTCAAGATTAGGTATAGGCCGTCTTTCTATATATTGATATGTAAAAAACATGTAAAGGGTTGGATTTTCTGGGAGGAGAGACCCATTTCGGGTGTTTTGCAGGGTTTTCAGAACTTAATACAGATCTCAGAAATGAGCAGATTTTTCATAAAAGATTCAAGCGTTGTTTAAAAATTGCAGTCTGTACCTTTTCCCTTTCTCTAATCGTGCAAGTTTACTTTCTGCGTTATGCCTTTCATTATGTCATTTTCTTCTATGCTTAGATGAACGTTTATATAGATTGAGATTCATGTTTCTATGCCTCAATTTATTCGCTTCTGAGCATCCATTTATTTCTCTAAAATTAACGGTAGATTCATCTGAAAATTGATGCCTGCTGTTAATGGACTGTCTTTATTTCTTTCCCTATCACCTGCAAAAATCTTATTGATTGTAATAAGACAGCTATCTTGCCTTTGTATGAGAATATTTGTTTAACTGCTGGTCCATATTTTTCTGTTTTCTCGACTCCATTGCCCAATGGTATCCTGTTCATGTTGATCTAGCCACCTCATTAAAAATCCTTAAGTTTTTATTTATTTTACAAATTGGCCCTTGAGTTTCATTGTCAAACTGCTGTCGTGGTGACATTGGATGGCAGATTTGCCGAGAGAGCCCTCTCTGGCTGAAGGAGGCCAACTTTCAGTCTAAAGATTGGTTTGAAATAGGTTACCTCGGGTTTCTTTGACACAGCCCAAGGAAAATCCGAGTGCTAACAGCATGATCGCCACATCAAGTATAAATCCTTTCAGGTAGGAGATCTTCCTCTCCTCTACGACAATAAATTCATGAAGTTTCCTGTAAAATTTAAGATGCATTGGATAGGGCCATATATTTTCAAGCATGTTACTAATGGTGGCACAATTCAGCTAGCCACATTAGCGGGAAAAAACTGGCCAGGTCTTATTAATGGAAGTAGAATAAAACCATACAGGGATAGTCCTACTTAGCCAGACCCTCATTGATCAGAAGTGAAGAAAATTTTAAGTGTCAAGTACAGTTGCAATTGGACACTAAAATTTGCACAGAGTCTGTACACAATTTTGTTGAAACGCGAAGTCGCATGAGATGCGAAATGCACGTTTGAAACTGGGACGTGAAGTACAAATCGGAAGCACAGCTGCGAAGTTAAAAATGAAGGAGCATAAATGTGCAGTGGAACTTCACAAAAAAAAAAAATGAGCCATGAGCGCAGTTCAAAGAAACTAACCATTAAAATTGCGGTTGAAAAAATAGTCGTTATACAGTATTCTTGCCAACGATCGCTTTTGCATTTAACACAAATGTAGCCATTTATGAAGCATTCAATGAAGGAAAGGACCAAGATCCTCGACGGATTTGGCCAAAGGTCACAACATTTAATGTATATCTAGCCATTTGTGGGAGAAACTCAAGGTTAAGTGTGCCTATAAATAGTGCTAAGCACAGACTCGCGGGATTTACCATAATTTTTCATTTGACCACAAGAAGAGTTTAAGTTTTACCAGTGAGTGCACAAGCAATCACGAGAGCTCACAGACCAATTTCCAAGTGAATGTATGAGTAGTCAACACTCGAATAGGTTGTGAAGGAATTTAAATGCTCTAGGATGGAGGGGTTGATGAAAATACCAGTTAAGAAGTTCATTCTAGAAAGAGGTTCTGTTTTAAGAAGCTCGCCATGCCACCCACCATCCATGCAGTGAAAGGATAAGAAATCAATTAAGAATCCTGAGAAGCTGAAGGTAGGAGGAATGCCTAGGCCCGGACCACCACCACCACTAGGAAACAAGCTAATATACCTCACGCATGAGTATAGTCCACCCAGAAGGCTTGACTCACCAACGGTTCACATGTTCAAAAATTCACAGTATGACATTCCCTTACTTCCAATTTCTAGCCATGTGGGAATACAAGAGAACTTACTCAGGAAGATAGCCGCATGTAAGTTCTTGGACCATGATATATTAGAGGGGAAGGACCCTAAAGAGACAAAATTTCCTCAGTTCCAACCTGACCAGTAAATGTGCCGAAGGGCTGATGAGAAATTGGGACAACCCATAATCATCGCACAGGATTGGCTCAAGTGGTTGGTGCCATATGGATTGTTGCATATCCTGCGTATACCCCATTTTGAACGAAGTCCCGAGTGTACTGCGGTAGTGCGCACTTTGTTGTTATGCACGCATCATGGCTACCTGTGGCTCGACCGTTAGATCGATATAAACATTAACCTAATCCACAGAATCATTCATCTCAGCAAGCAAGGTGATGCTGTTGCAGCAGAGTTGGTGGGAAATTCGAAGGACAAAGAACTTTCCAAGTGAATGAAGGAAGAATATAAATTGGTAAAGGGGATTCGGGGCTATGTCACAGAAGCAATTGTCGACCTAGCTACACAGTTCACTGTCCAGCTGCTAGCGGGAAAATTTTTGAGGAAGTGCATACTGGTAGAGGTGTCGGACGCAACAATTCTCCTAGCTGCGAAGGCCAAGGATGGAAATCCATACAATTGGGAAATCTATTTACTGAATGTGTTCCTGGATGATGTCCACGAAACTCAGGAGACTGGAAGCGCATTTAATTACAGTTGGTTGCTTATACTGATCGCTTTTGTAGGCTGGAAGGAGCCATTGCAATGGAACAACCTTCTAGTAATAATGGGAGATTGCCGAGCAACAAAATATGCCAACATGTGGGAAAACGCACGGCCTGAAAGACAACGCGTAAACAATGAACATATGTACACTTACTACGGCCAGTTGTGTGACATGATATGATGCACTCCGCGCATCTCAAAGGATGTGACAACCATGTATCTCCAAAAGGTGACATTCAAGGCTGACTTTCACTTTATCTACATTTAGACAAGGGCCGAAAAACAGAATCCAGAGTGGTTCCCAGGGAACTATCAACTTGATGCGTAGAAGATCGAGCTCATTATGGATGATTGGCCACTAGAATAGAAGGTCTACGAACCAATGGAAATCCATACCACCTCGGAGGAAAGAAAATCTAAGGATCCACTAGATGAAGAAGAGACGGGAAAAGACGAGACACAAAAAGATACTACTAAGGTACAAACAGGAGAAAAGAGAAAGGATCCTGAAATTTCAATGCTAGAAAAAGGACCCGAGAAGAAACATAAGGCGACCAAGACTTTGTCAGAGGTGCAACTACACAAAGACGACTACGACTGCATTTCACTGCGTGTAAGCGAGCATCTAGAGGAGTCGCTCGCTATAAAATACAACAAGAGCGAAGAAGCTCAAGTGTAACTAAACCAGAATCTCGTAGAGCTCAAGAGTATGGTTGCGAAGAGAGAACAAGTCTGACAGGACTTGGTTCGAGAATCTAACTCTGAAGGAAAGACAAGTGAATCCAGTCAAGGAAAGAGAAGGGCCCCCACCTTGTCCACGAAACCCCGCCTAGTCAGAATGTAGCCGATCAACATCATTTTGCCGAATGATGAGTTAACTGAAGGTGCGAAGAGATTTGAGCACCTTGACATTAATGTTGGTATGATACCTCTTGAGGGGTTACACAATCTACATTTGTAGGTTGTAGAATAGATAAGAGATAGAGACATAATCTCTTACAATCAAAACCTACATCTAGAAGAGAGATACAAAGAGCTGACAAAGGTATGTGCACAGAAAACAAGAGAACTATCTAAAGCGCAGGAGAAGCAAAGAAGGATAGAAGAGACAGTTTCTATGGTATGTGTGCATATACCAGAATGTGAAGCGCAAACAGAGATAGAAGATACCATAGTTCAGATCGGAAAGGTGGTAAGTGATCTTAAAGTAGAGATGGCAGATATGGATATCGCCCAAAAGGAAGAAGTTGCTAACCTGCAAACTCAGAAGCCACCTAGTACCCCGCCAGGTATGGTAGAAGTAAGAGTCGCTACACTAAGGGCTTCAACAGAGAATATCTCTATTGAAATAGAAAAATGCCAAGACTTACTGGAAGAAGCTACTATGGTATGGGCTACGGTACAGGAGGATCCTTCCCTACAACAAATTTAGGATGACTTGCATCAACGGTAGGAAGAGATGGACTCAATGAACGTAGCCATGAAAACCTTGAATCCCAAAGAGAAAATCCAGAAGTTCACAAAATTCAAGGACTTGACGAGAGAACTGAAAGTTCCGAGGGACAAGTAAGATGATACTGCAGCAAGGTTACATCCAATGCAAGAAAAGGTGCTCTCCCTCATCGAGGAAATCGAAGAAAAATTATAGGAACTCCGCACCACGAAGAAGAAAGTAAACGAGTATGCTTAGGAAGACGTCTCACAGGAGATCGTGGAAACTGTTAAGAAATTCGAGAAGGAAACAAAGGAAGTAGTTGCGAATCTAAGCACAACTCTTCATGAATTCAGTGGAAAATTGATTCCTCCAGAGGATGTGCAGCCATAGCCAAGTGGATCAAAGACGATCCACGAGTGAGTGTAAGGGACCTGTTCGGCATGGCCCAAGTTGGCACAGTTTTTGGAAAAAGCGAAGTCCAAGTAAGCACAGTTGGAAAAGCGAAGTCCAAGCATGGCACAGTTTTGCTTATGCGTAGCACCAGCACAACAGTTATTTTTGGCAGCGAAGTATAATCAAAGCGAGGTCTAGCAGTGACCTATTTTGGGTAAGCCACTCCGTAGAATCTTGGGAGCAGGATGAGGAACGGCGTGGAGTTGGAGGAAAGCGACTTGTCGCCTTAGTACAAACAAAGTACTAAGACAACTAGGGCGGTGGAGACCGTTAGTACCAAAGTAGTGGACCGATAATGACAGATGAAGCAGAGCGGCAGAAAGGGACGTTCCAATACGTAGTCAGAGCGACACAGTCATAATTGAGGCTGTCAGAAGAGGCTTTAGATCCAGAAGCGGTGCAAAAATACGACCAAAGACAAGTGAAGTAGTTGTCGACTACAAAAGGATTGGTTAGCGGGGTAAATTTACCATTTTGGGGGCATTGTTGGGTAGTATAGGGATTTTATCCCACAATCATTGTAAAGACGTGACCCTCGGGAACCATCTATAAAAGGGGCAATTTTGTAAGGGAAGGGTTGGTCCTTATTGGTCTTATTTTTTATCTCTCATGGTACTTTGAAAGACTAAGTATTGTAAAGAGGCTCTGCAGCTCAGTGCGCAGAGACCCATTGAAGAGATAAGAGGCTCTGTAGCTGAGTGCACAGATACCTATTGTAGAGAGAAGAGTCTGCAGCTGTGTGCGCAGAGTGGAACGATTGACCCTTCCCATTAATATAAAAAACAGTTCCCGTGGACGTAGCTCCCATCCTATGGGTAAACCACGTAAATAAGCATGTTATGTGATTGAATGAGTGTGATTGTGTATGATTATGTTTTTGTTTACATTCATACTTATGTTTATGTATGGTCGTGCTTTTATGTATTTTCATATGTATGGCAGATGAGAATATATGCTAAATACCGAACATGTATAACTAAATGAGCAAGCGATTCTGAGCAAGTAGAATGCGTAGTTGCATGGTTAAACACTAAATCAACGGAGTCTGTAATGTGTTTGATTTCCTAGTAGCGCATTTCGGCGTTGCGCTGTCATATTGTATCACGAAAGTTGAAAGGTGCGCTTTCATGTTGAAGGTTATATGTGAAGAGTCAAGGGGAACTCCGCAAGAGCCAGACCCATAACCACACATCACCTGATTACATAAACCTGCTTCTTTAATCCCCCATAACTTCTCCTTGGGTGAGATCTCAGCCTATTCGCAGGCTGTTATCGAAAGGGCCGATGAAGAAGCGGTATTGTTGGTCCCATAACTGCGCTAAACCTCGGTCAGTACAAGAAAGTTAAAGAACAAAGTAGTAAGCCAACATAAATCAACTCAGTAGGATTATACATTCAATTCTGGTTAGATATATTCAACACAGAAAAGGAGGACTTCACCCATGCCCTAGTATGGGTTTGGTTATATTCCCTCCCTCGAGATTTTTGGGACTTAGAAACCATGGAGGGCATCGAAAACATCATTGGATCATTTATCTGATTTTGTAAAGCCACAAGGGTAGGGAGATACACCTCCTATTAATGCATCCGTGTTTATATGAACATCTCCAAGGTGATTCCTGAATCCATATACCCAATGCATGAATATTTAGAATGGATTCAAACCTTGGACTACAAGCATATCCCATTTCGCTACAGAAAATTCCATAAGCATGGTCACATTTTCAGGGATTTCCCCTTGATTGTAAATCCCATAGAACCAAATATAGATTTGAATGTTGATGAGGAGGGATATACGAAAGTTACATGGTGTACAAGACAACCAAAGAAATCCCCATATCCAGATCAATCTTGAAAATCCAGAACCAATAATAGCTTCGAAGTTTTAAACACCTTTTAGGAGAAACTATAATTAAAGCAATAGATCCATTAGTAGCGACTGAACTTGATGGCACAAAAGCTATGGAAATATTGCATCAAGGTGCCCCTTCTAAAAAATTATAGGTCTCCAATTCTCATACTCGGTAAAGAAACTTTGCGTTTGAATCGTTGAATGAGATTGATCTATCTTCAATCCAAGATGAGGGTGAAGGCATGGGTTTTGGGGACCTAGATCTGTAGAGTATCGAATATGCATGCAGACGTAAGGACCATAAATCCATCCTAGCCAAATAAATTTGGTTACTTAAGGAAGCATTACTTAAAGCTAGAACTAAGGAACATTTGAGTGTACAAATTGTCAAACTAAAAGACCCAAAAAGAACTCTGAAAGAAGCAAGGAAACAAGGAAGGAGTAAGAATAAATTGCTTGGAGAAGTGGGTGAGCAACTTATTGACTCAGGGTAATACGCGTAGCTAATCGAGATCTTCTCATCAAACCCACATTGTTCTCAATGAATATAATCTCATGGAATATTAGAATTGTCAACAGTAAATCGAAACAACGTATTTTAAGAAATAAAATACAACATGAAAAACCATAGATTCTAGTGTTGCAAGATACTAAGTGCAATGGTGAAATTTTATCCAATATAGAGGTGACAATAAGGAATGGATCTAAATATGTAGTTTTCGATGCCTCTGATGCATTAGGTGTCCTTTCAATTCTTTGGATCCCAAAATAAGTATCCTTGGATAGGAACATGACCATGCGTTACTTCATCTCTGCAAAGTTCCACCTTACTAGATCAAAGATCAAAGGAAGCATCACCAATGTTTATGGTCCTCACTCTCCTCTCCATAAGGCACACTTTTTGGATTCCCTCTCTTGGGTAGAATATTACACCATGGAAAAATAGATAATAGAGGATTATTTCAATGTGATTCATTGCCTTCTGGAGAGGAAAGGACACAGAAGAAGGCTAGGTAACGATAGTGATCAGTTTCAAGAAACTATGTGAAGCCTAAAGCTGGTAGATATAGAAGCATATAATGGAATGTACACATGGAATAACAAACTTGGAGGGGACAACAAAATTGCATCATAACTTGATCTCTTTCTAGTTACAGAATCCATCATGGTGATAGGTGCTACCATGGAAGCAAGCATTCTTCCCGCTGTTGGTTCTGATCATTGGCCCATTTTCCTCCCATGGAAAGTCTTAAGTGCACCTCATAGATACCTTTTAGGTTTGATAAATTCTAGTTAAAGCATATAAATTTTCAGTAGAATATTTAGCGATGGTGGGGGGATCTAGACAATATCTCGGGTTTCATAATGTATGGTTTCCATCATAAGTTGAAGCATATTAATATGCACCTTAAACAATGGAACAAAGAGGAATTAAAAAATATATTCCAAGATAAAAAATATATTAATGAAAATATGGAATAAGTCCAACTCAAAATTATTCAAGAGGTTTGATATCTAGAACTTGAAAAGGAGGAACCCCATCTACAAAATTAAATGGATGAACAATGCACCCAAGAAGAAATCCTTTGGAAACAAAAGTCTTGGTTTCAATGAATTTGTGAAGGGGATAAGAACAATGCCTTCAATGAATTTGTGAAGGGGATAAGAACAATGCCTTCTTCCACCTATCCATGATCCAACATATATGCAACAATTGAATAACCTCTATGATAAACTCTAGGGTAGAGACAATTGCAACACATGTAGATTTATAAGATTAATTTGTTCCCCCCTTCAAAAATATCCTTTATGAGACTATTCAAGATCAATTAGAAGCTATTGGCATAAAAAAAAAGAACATTACTCAGCTAGTTACACAAGAACATAATGACAAATTAATGAGGCCCATTGAAGCAAGGGAGGTAGAAGCCATTGCTATGCAACTGGCTACAAGAAAATCCCCAGGTCTAGATGGCTTCACATTGGAATTTTTTCATCATTGTTGGAACTTAGTGAAGGAATAAGTTCTGGAAACACTCACCAAGGGGAAGCATGGGATCAATTATGGAAATAAAAATACCCCTCTTCCACTAACCAGCAAGATCTCATCCACATGGAAGGTAATATTAAAGGATCGCTTATCTGAAATCCGTCTTGGACTAATAGAGAATTAATACAAAAACATTGCTTTTGGGCGATCAAGGATGACAACACTACCTTATTTTAGGAGGATTCCTGGAATGAACTCCCAAAACTCATAGAATCACATCCCATGCCTATTTCCCAACAAAATATCAAGGATCACAACATGATTAAAGTTAAGCACATATGGCATTTTCTATTAAACCAACAGGACCACAGAGTTTGGATCCATCCTTCACAATGGTTGGGTGACGGTAGAGAGAATTCATAGGAAATATGGAGTGAGCTTCAACAATGCCACCTTAAGCAGAAATCTGGTAAGGATATAATACGATGGGGGTATAGATCTAGTGGAAATCTCTCCATAAAAGAAGAATATTGTCATCAGTAGTCGATCACTGATCCGTTCCTAAAGAAAGAATGGAAACAAATATGTTCCACCAAAAAATGGTCCAAGGTCACACTCATTTCTTACTTAATAGCTCGCCAATGTATCCTCACATGGGACAACCTACTCAAAAGAGTATTGCAAAACCCATCGCTTTGTATGTTATTCCAATATAGCTCTGAAATTGTTGATCATCTTTTAATCGAATGTCCTTACACAAATGTTATGTGGGACAATAGAGAAACAATATTTCAAAGAATAGATTGTATACAAAACAACATCAAGTCAACCATAGATCAATGCCCAACAAACCCATTCGCCAATCCTCTTCTCAATAGGATCTAGCATTTGTATCCGAGATTCCTGGATTAGGATACTTGGAAAGAACGAAACGAGTGCATCTTTTAGGATTCCACCATGTATCCCAACCTCATTTGGGCCAAAATCAAGCATATAATTGACGAGACTGTCAATATTCATTCTTGGTTAGATCAAGAACTCCAATTCAATGGCCAATAAAAACTCATATTTCAAGTGTGGGACATCAAGTTGCACCCTATTCCCCCTACAAATAAAAAGGGACTTGTCCTAGCTTCTTATTTGACATCCTATTCCCCCCTCCTTAGGCATTGTTAAAATCAACTTTGACGATTCCTCTAAAGGAAAACCAAGTCCAGTTGGCTATGGTGGAGTCTTCCATAGTGATTATGGATGACCTCTCATAATTCCACGGCTTCCGGGGAAGATAAACAAATAATCTTGTTGAATTAGCAGGGCTTTTCTTTGGTCTAAAAATTTCCATACAACAACAATATTCCAAGATTGTTGTGGATGATGACTCCCATATTCTCATTAGCCTGAATAAGAGAATTAAAAATGGAACCCTATTATCAAATTCATCAAGAACTGGAGATGGGAGGATAATCTATTTAGTGCTGCCTCACTTCTTCCTTACATCCCTGTGATCATTTTGTCTCATGTGAGCCAATAAACAAATAAAATTGTGGATCATTTAGCCAACGAGTGAGTTTGCAAAGAAATGTATCACTCTAAATGGCATTGAGATATGGTTGAAGACACAGGTCTCCATATTGACTGTTAATACTTAGAAGAGAAAGATTACAATCCAGACTCGATGGGATGAGGACACTGTAAACTCCATCCTCGACACAAGGCACCTGTAGGGGCATGTGGTAATCATGTAGATCTCATGTCGTATGAGGTGTTTGGGCTAGGGAATTTGAACTATTAATGAGCCTATATTTTCCGCATGCATGAGATTAGGACAACCGACATTGGTAGCTTGCAACCAACAATGGTGGTGGTTCAGAAACTTGTTGCATTTACGATGGAGGGGATTTGGTATTTTCAATCCTAGAACAAGGGTAAATTCTACAATCTAGGTGATTGGATGGTCATTTGCAATAGTTTTAGTGGAATACAAGGGAAAGAATCCCCTCTAGATGCAAAAACACTCATTAGAGAAATTCAATTCAGGGTCTAGCTTCAAAGTAGTGTAAACTAGCTTGGCTTTGCCAAGAAGACGAGATCTGATAGTGAACCCATGTTGCTACGTCTGGAGTCTTCTTGTGGAATTACAAGGGAATTATAAGTATGGTCCATTATGGCCCGACAATGCACTCGGAGTAGGAGAGGAGGGGGTTTACGCTAACACTAGATGGCACTGAAATTTCAAAGCAAAATCACTTGGTTCATTCATACTGAAATTGATCAAGTATAATAAAATATGCTTGTGGAGGTTCAGAATGGAATTTGGAAGTGTCAAAATGAGGAAGGAGCAGAAGCATAGATCCATATTGGATCATCAAGGTCATTCTCGAAAGGGACTTGCATGAATGCGGGAATGACAAAGCCAGTCTCAGGGGGTGGTGTCAACACTAAGGGATGGTTTAACCACTGCAATTACAAAAGTGGAACTCCTTAAAAAAAATTGGATGTGCCTCTACAAATTCCTTATTCAAAGATAGATAATGATTCAAATAAATCCCAAGTCCCTTACTATTTTATTCATTGTTTTGTTTTAGTATTTTTATTCCCTTTGTAGCCTCGATTTTCATTTTGTTTCCATTTGTTTACTTTCTTATACACTTAGCTTGTGGGGCTCTCCTGGTTACCAGTTGAGGGAAAGATGCTTAAAACTTATTTAAAACTACCGTGATGTTTAAAATTGATATTTGAATTTCCATGTGCTTATATGGTTTCCTTTTTGGGAGACAACCATAAAAAACTCTTATTTTCACAACAACAAAATAGCCCTTTAGGGGCCGTTTCGGCTTGTGGGGGTCTTGGTAAAACCCCCCCTAATTTTTTTTTTAAACCTTTGGAGGCGGTCTTTTAAAACCACTCCTAAAAGTCATGGAAATTGGAATTTTTGGGGTGGTTTTTTTAAATCCGCCCCCAAAAGTCCTAAAATTTGACTTTTGGGGGCGGTTTTTGGAAACCCCCCCCTAAAAGCACAATTCTCATAACTTTTGGGGGCAGTTCGTCAAAACCCCCCCTTAAAGTCATGAGAATTGAACTATTGGAGGCGGGTTTTTTGGAACCCCCTGAAAAGTCATGAGAATTGAACTTTTGGAGGCGATTGTTTGAAAACCCCCCCTAAAAGCCCAATTCTCATAACTTTTGGGGGTGGTTTGTCAAAATCCCCCCAAAAAATCATGAGAAATGAACTTTGGGAGGCGGTTTGTTTGGCACCCCCCTTAAAAGTAATGAGAATTGAACTTTTGGAGGCGGTTGTTTGAAAACCCATACTAAAATCCCAATTCTCATAACTTTTGGGGGTGGTTTGTCAAAACCCCCCCTAAAATTCATGAGATTGAACTTTGGGAGGCGGTTTGTTTGGAACCCCCCTTAAAAGTCATGAGAATTGAACTTTTTGAGGCGGTTGTTTGAAAATCACCCCTAAAATCCCAATTCTCATAACTTGTGGGGGCGGTTTGTCAAAACCCCCACTAAAAGTCATGAGAATTGAACTTTTGGAGGAATTGTTTTGGAACCCCCCTTAAAAGTCATGAGAATTGAGCTTTTGGAGGCAGTTTGTTGGAGCCCCCCCCCCTAAAAGTCATGAGAATTGAACTTTTGCAGACGGTTATTTGGAAACCCCCCTTAAAAGTCATTGAATTGAAATTTTGGAGGTGGGTTTTTGAAACCCCCCTTAAAAGTCATGAGAATTGAACTTTTGGAAGTAGTTTGTTGAACTCCCCCCTAAAAGTCATGCAAATTAAAAATTTGGAGGCAGTTGTTTAAAAACCCCCCTTAAAAGTCATGATAATTGAACGTTTGGAGGCGGTTTTGTGAACCTCCCTTAAAAGCGTGAAAATCCTCACAGCAGATCTAAAAGCTGATGTATACCTCACAAGAAATATTAAGCAAGAAAATAGAAGAAGAGTGGTCAATGCAGTGTAAAGGAGCAACAAAATTATGATACAATAGAACTCAAATAGGCAGAATAACATCACACACACAGATTCATTAATCACAATATGGACAAATAAATAATACAATGGTGAGAGGATTCGAATGCCAAGGTGGCAATTCAAATTAGCCTTCATGGAGTGATCATCATAACAATGGAGTGTCATCAAAGCACAACTAGAATTCCTTATCATCATCAGTGGAGTCATCAATGCACAAGTAATGGTCAACTAGGTGTCAAACTGAGTCTAACTGAGTGTGGTAGGTGTAACTAGCACATGGAAGCACTAATGTAGTGAAGGAGGCTCAGTGGAAGGCACATGAGGAGCTAACTGGAGTCAAAATAGGCAATCTAGTCTCACTGGGGGTCCAATAGAGTGATACAATCAGTTCGGAGTCAATCTAGCCTTAAATCAAGGAAAGACAACCAACTAACTGAAGTGAACTGAGTGGTAGGTGAGAGAGGCCACCTTTCACAAGTGGTAGGTGAAAGGAGGGCGCACTAAGCACTAGGAGGGCTAAAACTGATTAGAAAGAAGCTCCCGGGGCTAGCTAACTGAGGGCTAGGTGCTGGGACTGATGACTGGGATGCATGCGTGCAAAATCATGACTGCATGCAAAATGTATGCATGACTGAAAATGCAAAAATGGAGAATGTTGTTAGGACTAGGATGGAGTATACGAAAATCCCAACAAAGAGAAATGAGAATTGAACTTTTGGAGGCGGTTTATTGAAACCCCCCTTAAAAGTCATGTGAATTGAAATTTTCAAGGAAATTTTTTGAAAACCCCCTAAAAGTCATTTATGTACGTGGGTTAGGTGTGTCACATGGGTTCAACAATGCATCTCATCAAAACATTGGAGCTAAGTGCACACAAGCTATTGTAGTGTTAGGAAGGGTGTGCATCATAATTCAACACCATATCCCATTAGAGCTCTACAATTGAGGCAATCATGCTAGGTTTTTCACATCAAAGATGGTTCTCATACTCCAACTTTCCATGATCCATGGTCAAAATACAAAATTGTGCACCATAAAATAATCCTTTATGGCTAATGGGCCATGTGTAGGGCCCTAATCACCACATGATTCCTACACAAGGAATATTTAGCTTGCAAGTGGGTATGGTGGCCATTTCAATATTTACAACATCATGGATGGTTCTTGAAGCCTAATCCATGGTGTCCAATAAACTAACCATGGTTTAATATTTATAGGTTATGTGAACCAACGGTGGTTCTCATAACCTAAATAATGGTCCATGGTTAATAAATTTACTATATGATTCATGGTCCATGTGTAGGGCCCTACACATAATTACTTTACCTTACAAGCGAGATATTGTGGCCATTTCAATATTTGTAACATTGACGATGGTTCTCGTGGCCTATACCATGGCCTATAAACTAATTTGAGGGCCTAATACCATATTAATTTTCCATGGGGTTGATGGTCCATGCATGTTAACCTAGACTACTACATATGACCGACATATGGAATATCTATCCTATATGTAACAATTCCCTCTGTTGCTATTCAGTGATGATTAAGGCCTTGCGACATCACATAATCTCTAAAGAGTGAATCTAATTTCAACTACAAGTGGGATATGTTGGTAATTTTTAGATCTGTAACACCAAAAATGAAAATTTTCCTGCCAAGTTGAACATGCTAGTAATTTTCATTCCATCACCCTTTCTTCTCATTGTTTTCCCCTTTTTGTGAAGGGTGACTCAAGTCTCCGCCTCCCATTCCACGTGTAACAAATACTCCATTCTTCCACATATACACAGCTAAATGGAGAAAGTATTCATGCACTTCTAAAACACCAGAAAACACTAGAAAACACAAGAAAGTTTGAATTATGAATATATCATGAGATCTTGAGATACTTGTAGACTCACCCACCATTGAATGCTAGGTAGTGGCGATGGGTGAAGTTTTTGGCCAACTATGATTACAAGTTATTTCACATAAAAGGGGAAGAGAATCAAGTGGCATATGCCTTGAGTTGAAGATGCCATATATATGCAATATCCCAAGCTTAATAAAATTTAAGGACAATGATAGGAGGTGATCCAATGATGACAAATGTTACCAAGAGGTGTGTGAAGCTCTATTAAGAAATGAGAGTTGGATGGAGAAGGAAGTAAAAAATATGAATATTAACATTTAGTTGAAGTGAAGTACTATTGTGAATAAATCAAATGTATGTGCCAAATTTAAGAGGGTTAGTGTTCCATGAGGCCCATGATTCTTGTATTCACTACTAAATAATAGGACAATGGTGAGGGGCATGCTTGTGACGAGCCTTAAAGGGTCGTCACCAATGTCACAAATGATGACGAACCTTAAAAAAAGGTCATTATTATTGTATTTGGATACATTCATTTAAGGTTTGTCACCGAAACTCTTTTCAGTGACTTTTTTGTGAGGATTATTAAAGGCCCGTTGCCAATTCTCTCTTTAGTGACACTTCTAGTGGCGATCCTTTAATGGCCCTCATTAATATCCATTAGTGAGGGTCATGGTTGTGACAGACCTTAAAGGGCCATCACCAATTTCACATATGATGGCAGATCTTAAAGAATCATCATTATAATCGTCTTTGGAGACATTCCTTTAAGGTTTGTCACTAAATCCCTTTTCAATGACACTTTTGGTGAGGGTTGTTAAGGGCACATTACAAATTCTCTCTTTGGTGACACTTCTAGTGACGATCCTTTAATGGCCCCAACTAATACAGTTTTTGGTGACTTTTAGTGACAATAAAAAATGTAATTCTAATGAGTTTTTAATTGATGATGCTATGTGACCATTTCTACAGGTATTATGCATGTTTGAGTTAAGTTCCCATGGCGGATTTTATTAGGTACT
The DNA here is from genome assembly GCA_027924585.1 of Larix kaempferi. Lineage (NCBI taxonomy): Eukaryota > Viridiplantae > Streptophyta > Pinopsida > Pinales > Pinaceae > Larix > Larix kaempferi. Next base: position 20,447,939 of record BSBM01000011.1, on the reverse strand, counting down.
TCTTTCTTTGCTTCAATAGGGTAGCGTGGATTCATGAAGATAGATTTGTATTAATTTGCAGTTCATCTTGCCTCAAATTTTCCACTTCAATGCCTCCCTATTCGCTTTGCAATCTAGAGCCATGTTTCCACTAGTACCCCATAACTGTATACAACCCCATGCAACACATCCAAATGACACAACCCAGAGGAAGACTTGGCATTGTGGGGCTTGGCGGTTTGGGACACATGGATATCCAATTTGGAAAATCATTTGGATAGCAATTTACAATGATCAATACTTCGCCTCAGAAAAAAAAGGAATCCAGAGAATTTTTGGGCGAAGATCACTTACTCGTAAGAAAATATTAGAAACAAATGCAGGACGCAGCCAAATCGCTGGATTACATAATTGACACAGTCTCTACTGACCATCCCTCGCTGCCACTTCTCAGTTTACTGAAGGTGGTTTGGAAATTTATTTTGGTTTGCATACCTGAAAAGCCTCTTAATCTCCCTGCGATGACCCTCACATATTGCAAGTCTTGGCTTCTTTATGCATGGCTTGTGATGTGATTTATTTAAGCTTATTTTATGGATATGGCTGCCTTTTTTGGGGATGTGATTAATTTTCAGATGAGGAGGGTAATTAAGCCACTAATGGTGTTAATGGTGTTATTTTTGTTTGGTTTTTGCAAATCGACGATTTGTTGGGGGAAGTGCGATTGGAGGAGTGAAGGAAACTCAGGAGATGTTAGACTTTTTTGGAAAGCATAACATATCTTGCATGATAGAGAACATTCCACTTGACTACGTGAACACAACAATGGAACGATTAGGGAAGGGAGATGTCAAATACCATTTTGTAATCGACATCACTCAAATATTTTTATGTCCAATGACTAACTGACTGAGATTGAGATTGAGATAATGTTATCATTTTCTTTCACAAATCCTCAAACATAAGTAGAATCCATTTTCATGTTTGAGTCACCTGTGACGAAATGCGAAATGCTTTTATATTTTTTTATGCCTGTAATATTTTCAAGTTTATACTCTGTAACAACTTAATGCCCATGTTTCTAATATTTTCATGGTTCAAGATTGTTGTATGCTTATGTTTCTAATCTTTCAAATTTTCAACGGTATTCTCTTTACATAATTTTAGGATGTATATAAATTTTAAATTTGTCATCCATCTTTGGAAAGCAGATCTCATTTTCTATTCAAAGGGGTTTTAAGTTAGCTTGATCTTATCAATGAATGTGGTTAAGTAATCTTCAAATTGCGCACCCAAAACCAACATTACAAATCTAGGCTTAAAAAAGGGTTTTTATACTTTTCCATGCATACTAATAGATAGAATTTATTTATTTATTTTTATTTTCATTTTGAATAATCTTATTATATGATGAGATGTTTTCCATGTAAGTAATTACTTTATCTTACTAAAAATAAAAATAAAGTAATATATATATATATATATATATATATAAGAATTCACTTAATGCTTAATAAATCAAAGTTTAACATAAAAATTTATTCCCCGAGAGAGCAAAAGAGATGTAGATTCTGGCTTGACTCCCCAAACGGGGGCCATGGTTCCCTGTGAAATAGTCTACTTGAAAGAGGCATTCTATTCCAGTGTTGCTCTGGATACTTTAATGGTTGTGCAGACTGATGGTGAATATTTGAAAAATCCAAGAGACCATAGCAGTGATAAGCTATTGAAGGTTCCTGTTAGGAAGGCGTAGCATTAGAGGTATAGTTCCCAGACGCAGGGTAAAAGCGTGCAACTTTCCTTCACTCAGCCATATTCACCAAATTGAGACCTAGTGCCAGTAGCAGTAGTTTCAGTTCCAGGACTAGAGCCAGATTCTGATGATCGTGATCGATAGGAAGTTTCGGAGTTTCCAGGTCTAGAGATAGATTCGGAAGATAGAGAGCCAGATTCTTACCTTTGTTATCGTGAAGAAGAACCTGAATTTCGTGATTGAGATCCGTAGCTAGTATAAGTACACTTTGCACCTGTACCATCGACAACACCTGGTTATATCATATTTAATCCCTTTAACCATGCTTTGCTGCTGCACAAGGGTTTGCTGGACTAGGGTTTGGTATTTAACTGGGCTTAGTAGCACCAGGCTATGATATTTCATTCCTTCCACCATTATGGTTTGGTGTCATTTTTTAAAATGCATACATGTGGGTTTGAGATGCTATTTACTAATTGCAAAATAACCATGATCATTTATTTAAGGATCACCAATCATATTCAATAATAGTGTAAAATACCCAACACCCTTAGTGCCCACTTCTGTTAGGGGTAATGTTTGATATTGGTATTAATTGAGATCTCATATTAGATGTTGTAGTGAAGAATAATGACCTACCTAGGATTGTGCATCTTTGTAATATCCCAATCCTAGATTCACAAAAATCGTTCCAAAACTATTTGGCAAAGATGGCTACGAGCCTTCATCAAATTGTCGGTTTCCAATGCTTAGGATTAACTATAGTTGTTGTCTTAGTTGTGCTCTTTGGTCATAATTTGTTTTTATTGTTGTGGCATTAAATATGGGTGCTTGTTGTTTGGTTTATCAGTAAATGAGTATCCTCCTTCCAGATCTCTAAGTTTAGGCCCAAGATACATTAAATAATAACACTTGCCAACCATGAAAAATAAGGTGCTACAAATTAACAAAATATAACAATGGTAAGACAAACAACCTTAGATCTGATATAAGTGAACAATCAGAGTTTACATGCCAACACCAACTCTTTAAAAAAATAAAATTATTTGAAAACTGCTACGTGAGTATCCACGTACACATTCTAATCGTGGAACACGTCTGATTGGTCAATGAAACTTCCTCGTCCTTTCCCAAAATCTCATTATTCTATTCCGTGCATTGGTGGGGTTCGAAGTCAAAGCCCTGGTTTCATCGGCCTGGCATTCAAACTATATCTTTGTAACCATAGAGATAAAACCCACCCAAGCATTTACAATTCAAACCATATCTCTGAAAACCTAAGGATGATAGCCGTAATGCTGAAGCCCTAGCAGGTCGCAGAACCTGAGGTGTCAAGCCTTCTTCTCATGGATAGAGGGGTGGAGCATGTTGGAGGGCTTTGTCTATAGACTAACTAAATCGCCCCATTTTTTACTACCGTGGCTGGAATGCAGTGAACATAAATTATTTTAATCTAATCAATCTGTTGTCTGAAGTATAAAAATAAACCATGTATCATGCTTACATTGCAGTTTTCACTAGTACAAAATGAGAAATTAGTGACTACACAACTAAAAACTTTAGTCGCCACAGTTTTTTCAAGTGATTTAGTACCAAATTTGAGCAATTTTGAGTGACCCAACTAAAAATGACTAACTTAAATGACTAATTTAGTCATGGGTTAAAAAATACGACTAGATAATGTGACAAAATTAAAAATGACTAATTTAGTCAAGGAATAAAAATAAGACTAGCTACAAGAATATGAATTAGTCGTTTATGTTAGTCATTTTTAATTAAGTCACTCTGACAATGGAAGGGGTCTCTGCATCCATCTGTAGTGTTAAAATTTAGTAAATTGTAACACTGCAGATGGATTCAGAGACCCCATGTGTCACTTAGCATGCAATTTTCCATTAATGTTGAGTGACACATTGGGTCTCTAAATCCGTCTACAACTTTACAATTTACTAAATTTTAAAATTGCAAATGAGGAGGTGTCTCTAAATTCATCTACAGTGTTAAAAATGGGGTCTTTTAATCTATATGTAGTGTTAAAATTAGTGGGTCTCTGAATCCATCTGCAACCTTAGAATTTAGTAAATTATATCATTGTAGATGGATTTAGACACCTGAGTGATGTTAATTGTGTTATTGTAGATTGATTCAGAGTCTTGAGTGATACAATTAACATCACTCGGGTCTCTGAATCCATCTACAATGATGCAATAGTAAATTTGAACACTGCAGATGGATTCAGAGAGGGGTCTCCAAATCCATATGTAGTGTTAAAATTTAGTAAATCGTAAGGGGCTGCAAATGCTTAACTCCATACTCCCATCCTCTACAAATTTGTTATTTGGTTTTTAATCCATTAATTATTTGGTTACCAATGAAGTATTCGGTAATCAACTTATATTTTTCTTCTTTTTATAATTTTATTATTATTTTGTTTTTTTTTTATAATTTTTAATTTTTAATTTTGTAACTTTGAAAACTTCACCATTAAAAACTTTTACCAAGTTGCGAGATATCAAATACACACTACCATTTAAGGGTTTGCGGAAAGAAAAATATCCCATGGAGTTGAAAAGTTTGACAATGATAATTGGTTTTCAGGTCACATAGCCTTATGTAAGGAAAAGATGAAAAGAAATGGACCTAAGGGAAAATAAAGGAGCTCAAAATACACCGCTCAATGGCAATGGAATACCCTGCAATACATGTAATTCGATGGACCATAAAATTATTGAACTCGGGTGAGGTAGGGTGAGGTAGGATTCAATTATTTCTTAAATGTATGAGTCGATTACGACGAGGGTATGTAAGTAAATGGAATTGGAGTGAGATTCTCAATAATAAATGGAAGGTTTCTATGAAAATAACAATGCATATATTTTGAGCAAAAACCTTCAGGTAGTAGAAATTTTTTTATTTCGATCTTAAGGAAAACCTACATGGCAAATACCTCAAAATTTCTAAGAAGATCTCCGGCTCACGGTCTACAATAATTGTGCCCATTGCTAGATTTGTATGGTTCCTCAATATCATCAACTATTATGTCTATGGATATTATGAGGAGGCTTTGATCAAGGAATTGCAGCTAGATGCCAAGGTTCAAATCGCTTTCAAAGGGCTTTTGAGTTTTTGCTTTCAGAAAACTCTATTGGAATCACAGGTTTTGGGGATTCGATATTTTGAGGCCATCAAAGATAAGTTTTTTGTTTTTTTGGGTTTTAATTTTTTGTTAGATGATTTTAGAATGAATGGATTTGGGTGGGTTTTAAATTTGAGGGCATTGTGATTGCAGGTATTTTATTTCGATGTTGGGGTGAATAAGAGGGGTCAGTTCTTGAATCTATGGCATAGATTCCTTCCCTACTTAATAGTACTAGTTAAATTCCAACCCCATTGATTTCAAAACTGATAGAGGCATGATGTTGTTGGTGGCATCATTGTTCACATGCAATTCAACAAGATGAAATCATCAGTTTCTAAAGAAATGAAAACGCTGGAACTTTCTTACTGGGCCTTCAGAAAAGAGATCCAAATTGGTGGCAACTATTCATATTAGGTATTTTTCCTGGATAACAGCCTTGTTCCTCCATATTGAAATCTAAAATTCATTTTTTTGTTGTTGAGGGCCGAGCCTCTTTATCACCAAAAAATATCTTCTTCAAATAAGTTTCCCTCACACCTGGCCTCATCCAATCATCCAATTCAGTGGAGTCTATAGATTAACCTGATGGCGCCTCACCTCATATTGATAGATTTAATTAAGGAATTCTATCATGTCATCTGGTAGATTTTCACAAATATATTATTCATCTAGTACTACTGTATTAGGCTGGTCGAAATGTGGTGTTTTATTTCATGGATCAGAATCATTCATTTTATTGGTATTTTGGCGGTGCTTCTCTGGTCCAAAGTGATCTTGCTCCTTATGTCCCCTACTGCAATCAGGGTTTCAATTCTTCATTCCTTCTCAAATGAAGCACTTCATTTGGAGTTATCTAACAATCTTGTTAAACTTGTTCAACTTAGTTTCATGATGGTTATGAGGTTGTTCACTAGCTATTGGGACATTTTGAACATGGTGTGGATTCCCTTGGAAGATTCCTCTTCCCACTCCTTTGTTCTCCATAGGTCTGACCGATGTGGAGGGCCCATGTTTCGATACAAAGAGACTCAAAAATTTTCTCTTAACTCTTCCCAAAATAATGTTAGTGTCAACATTGCTTTCAATGGATCATTACAATTAATGCGAGCTTAAGTTAGAAATTAGAACGTTGCTTATCTACAGTTCCAACACTCTGAACCCATTGATATGGAAGAAAGGCATTTCACATGAAGAACTATAGCTATTTAATTGAATTCTGAATGTCTTTCAGAAAAGATGTATAGAAGGAACTCTGAGCTAGCCTCTTACCCTTACATAACCGTTTACTCTAGCAATTCCCAATTTCTCTTTTAGATGGGGAAATTATTTCTCAGATGTAGCCCGAAAGAGGCATTTAGCTTGCTAAGGTAATGCCTCTATCCAACTAGCCATATTTGTTGAACTGTCTGTTTACTTCTGTTCAAATTTGGATATCCAAAAGTAGACTATTACAACATCATGGATGCCCAATTGAGCTGGCAAATCAAGTCTAGAAGCATTAACTGCAACAGCTTGTTTAATGGTATAAGGAACATAAAGCAAAGCCTTGTAACTCCAACCGCCTACTTAATGGGACACGACTTTATCACCAGAATTTATCACCAATTTCAAAGCAATGTGGAAATTGATGCCTATCGGTCCTAACTTAGCTTTGGATTTGACAAGAATGGCTTTTGACTTTGATATGTTTATTTTGATTGCTCAAAACCCAAAGAAGTCAAAGAAGAAACTGGAAGAGAAAAAACTCGCAGTGTATGTTGTTGGAAACCATAACAGACCTCAAAGGAAGAGTGGCTAATAGATGCATGAGGATCCTTGTCTTATCTGTGCTGGATTATAAGAAGATACATATCCCACTGTTTTTTCGCAACATGAATCAGAAAAGCATGCGCATGAGTACCGTTAACATTTTATAGTGTAAGTCTGTTTATATTTACTGGAGAATTCAGAGGTAAAAAGATGCAATGTGGGAATTTTTTTTGCCAAGAAATTTTCCATAATGGCCACTACCCTCCCTACCTTGGAACTATTTTCACTGATCTTTGTTGTGTATCTTAACTTGTACAGTGTTGAATTACATGGGCAAAACAAGCCTAAGAAGTGGGCTAGATGGAATGTATGAAGACATAAACTTGGGTAGTTTCTCGTTTTTGGCTAGGAGAATCATACCTACTAAGCATCTATCATTTTCATGTCAACTTAAAAATACTTTGATGAACTAATGCAACAACAATGCAAACTTGCAATACATTTGAAATAATGGAAAATTGGTTGTTCTCTTTTGACCTCACTTATTAGTTTCACCGTTGACCCCTTGATGCACCTATTGCTTCACTAGATCGCTTAATGCCACACTTTCCTATGGTGTCTTTAACAAATTTAGCATCAAGAGTTGGGCGATCACACTATATTGGTTATCCTAATAGCATGTATGTTTTCATTTTAGAGTAAGTTTTCTATATTGTATGCTATACAGTTGATTGACTTGTTTCGTGAGTTACTATTGCATTAATATTTATAGGATCTATTGTTTCACTTTTATTATGTGCAGGGGAAGAGAGGAAAATTTGACTCTTTTTTCACTACACAAAAGAGCTATCTATTACAGACTCTTACAAGGAAGCAGGATGTTGACAAGCTCATGAGGGACACATTGGACAAAGTTTTGGTTCTCTGATTTGGAAGGGCCACAGATGTTGTTTGCATGCACCTTGATGAAATTGTACTATTTCTTCTCCTCTTCCTAATTCATTTTTCAGTACCTATTAAATATGCTCATGTTTTGGCTATGTTATATTTATGTTTTGTCTTCTCTCATTTATTTGTGGCTATAACTTGTAGAAACTGTATGTGAAGTGTCCAAGTCTACATCAATCGCTTTAGTGGATGTTGATGCGGAGGAAACCCAAGTTTATGTCAAGTACTTGGACATCACTTTGATACCTGCTACAATCTTATTCTTTAATGCACATCATATGAAGATGGACTTAAGGTATTTCACTCTTCCCCATATTCAATTTTGTAGGATTTTTACATCTTGATTTTTATTTATTTGTTTCTCTAGCAGCAATATTTGTAACCAATAATGTTGTGAGTTAGCTGATGAGAATAGAATTTTTTTATGATAAAAAATGAATTTTTATTTGTGACCATTGGCCTGGCAGAGTCTCGTTGAAAATTTCATAGATTTTTTGGGTTTGTTTTCGGGTTTATGTCGAGTAACTAGCAGATTTCTGCACCCAAAGCTGCTGGAATTCAGACGAATTTGGTATCTGAGTTCTTTTTTATCTCAGGGATGGCAGTTATCAACCACCTCAGTCACTATTCTGGCCATCATGTGCATAATGGTATCCATCTCTGACAACTTTAACACTCTGTCACCACAAGCGCAGATCAAGGTTCCATTCATTCATTCCTCATATTTTACCTCCATTCCATCTCTTGGTTAGATCTGATTGTCTATATGTGTGCATTTCTTTTCTCCCTAGATTTGGTTTAACAAAAAAAGATCTGAAATGTTACCTGAGTAATATGGAAGCTGTGCTGTGAAAATACTCTTGCATGTTTTCTAAGAATAATAACAAGTCAGCAAAACACTGATGTTGCAAATCAAATGCCTTAGTAGAGGGTTTATGTTGTGTCGTTATCATTACTGTCTGGTAAAACATTCATAATAGCCTCCATTTTTATACTTGTTTTGGTCATGATAGGATTTATGTACTTAAGATGCCTGGTAAAGAGAAAAAATGAATTCACTTCATGAAATAATTTCCTAGCAATGAAGGAAGCTTCTGGCAATCTGAAAAACGATTTTGCTTCAAGAAATAACTTCCTAGCCATGGAGGAACCTTCTGGAAATATGAAAAACAATGTTTCTTCAAGAATGAACTACCCAACAATGGAGGAACCTTCTGGCAACGTGAAAAGTGGTTTTGCTTCAAGAAATAACTGCCCAGTAATGAGAAACATTCTGGAAATGATAAAAACGATTTTGCTTCAATTAGAAACCCCCAAATAAGTGCAACAGCTCTGGAAGGACAACCATAGATCTTTGGCAATGAATGGGCATCCAATGAAGAGGAGAAACTAGCTATTAGAAGTGATTAATAGTGAAGTAATTCACCCAGCAAGAGGAAATTCGCCCAACAATCAATAAAACGTTTTTCCAATCAATTTAGAAACTCTGAAATAAGTGCAACAACTCTGGAAGGACAACCATCAATCTCTAGCAATGGGAATGCATCCATGCATCAATAAAAAAATTAGGAATCCATGAAAATAGCCAGCAAGAGGAATTACAATTCTTGAATGCCCATACAAGAGAGAAAACATTCCAACAGCTAATTAAGATGCCCAACAAAGAGAAAAAAAGGAATTTACTTCATGAAATAATTTCCTAACAATGGAGAAACCTTCTGACAATCTAAAAAATGATTTTGCTTCAAGAAATAGGCTAGAAGGGAAATTATAAGGTGTTGCGTGAAAATGCTTGATCCTGCTACAAAAAAAGAGGGTTGACGAAAGTTTCATCATTAGTAACTGGAACATAATGTCATCACAGAGAAAAAAAAAATCCCTTCAATTGAAAGCAAAATGGTAGTACAAGGTCTTTGGAAACCATACCTCAACTCTGAATTCAAGTTCTCCTTGTTTTCCATCTCTGTCAAGCTGTTTAATGGTTGTCACTCTTCCATCAAGTAGGATACTCCTATACACCAAAACAAAGTATCCATTCCCAATCACATTGGCAGATCTGAAGTTGTTTGTGGCAAGTCGAAGCTGTTTATATGTGAAAACTTGTACTTTTGTAGCTGTTGTGAGGACTGAGATGGAACGAATTGAAGGATTCATGTACTCTGCTGAAATTTTCTCTAGATCTGTGCACATCACACAATGCTTCTGAATACATCTGTTGCACTTCTACAAACAGTGACACAGTACTCTATACATTTGTGACTACTTACTTATCACTTGACACCATTCATGACAGTTGGGCAGTTACAAGAATAGGATAAGGATCCTGGACACTGGATTCTAATGCTAGCTAGCTTGGTTATGTCTACCAACCAGACCCATATGAACCCGAGCAACTATAGGATCCTATTATACAATGGTCATGTATTGTAGTCGATGGTCCCGGGTGTTGACCTTCAGTCAAATTTTATTGCTTGTGTGCTCATGAAAGTTCTGGAAAATCATTGTATATTTTCTTTCAAAATATATACAAAAGAGAGAAAGGGAGGACAAGAGATTTTATAGTTGTTTAAACTGTTAAAATATGTATAAACCTGACTTAGTGAACACTTTGGTATTAATGGAACCACTTGAATGGGCCTTAACCAACTACCTTCTGCAGTGGAATTGCCCTATGTTAGCAAAGAAAATTACCTGAATCGAGAAAACATCTTCTATAGGCATAATAAAAGGTTTTTCAAGCACACGTTTTGGGTCTGGAATGTACTCATCCATTGCTTCCATCAACTTCAAAACAGATTTCTTTCCTATTTCATCATTGGTACCCTGCAAAGCTGATAATGCAGAACCCCTCACAATAGGGATCTCATCACCCTGGAACTTGTAGAAGCTAAGCAACTCTCACAGTCATCACAAATAAAAATTTTAAGATGTTAAAAATCTAGAGGAAACAAAAGCTCAGTGCATGCAAATCAACATACACAAAAGAGGTGAAAGCCTCAAGTAAAGTCCTGGGTTATTGCCGCATACTACGAAGTTCCATTTCTACAAGCTCCAACAACTCTTCATCATCCACCACATCAACCTTATTAATAAAACATACCAGAGATGGCATTCCTACCTGCCTCAAGAATAAAGATACATAAACAAATCGTGCCACTTATTCCTGCTTTCCAAGCAGAAATTGATGCACTAGCTTGCTTGTTTGCAACAAGCCACAAACTATGAAAATATGCATCTCTTCGGAAAAGAAAGGCAATCTGAGTTATACTAGAATTGAAAAAGAAAGGAAATCTGAGCAATAGTAGAAGTCAAAAAGAAAACCTGACGAGCAAGCAAGATGTGCTCTTTAGTCTGAGGCATGGTTCCATCAGGGGCAAATACAACCGGAATACGTCCATCCATTTGAGCTGCTCCTGTGATCATATTCTGATATACAAAAACATTCAGTAAATTAAATTAGATAAAGAAAATCAGAAGCTTTCAAGATCAAGAAAAAGCTATTTTATATCCAAACTTAGAGGAGGATTTCTTGCCTAACCAAAATTATGAAATGAATCGTGTAGTTTCAGTATATTAGCAAGCAAGCAACCTAAAAAAAGAAAAACAGATCCTTCAAAGCTACTCAATAAACCTAGGCCGACTAAAATAGTATTTCAAGTTTGTGACAATCAATAAAACAATAATATAAGACTTCTTAGCTAAAAATGATCTTTGAATTTATTGCTTAAGCCTTTGAAGTATGACAATGATCTGATTTAAACCTTGACCCTTTGGTTATTTTATCATCTGAATATAAATATTCCCATGAAAAACAAAACGTAATATACTACAATACAAGCAATTACAATCCCTGAAAAGATGAGTTAAACAACTGGGTATGAAACCTATTTTTTACCCAGATAAACCACTAGTCTTCCAGACCATTGAGCAGAATTAGAGAAATCTTACTAATTAGAAGTTGTTAATCATATGAAGAACTTGTCATTATCAATGTTAACTTAAATGCTATAGTAATTAAACCACCATCTTCTATCGAATCCACATCCATTAATTGGATTTGGGAACTAAGGAACCCAGTTTGTACATAAATAACTGACTGAATTTTTTAAATATTTATATCCAGTCAATCTGCAAGGTCTTGATGTTCTAGAGACAATGGTAAGCTTCAAACAAACTCTATTCATCAGAAACATGGGAAAAACTACTTAGATTCATAAACTAGACAGACAATTGTCAGACACCTGCTCTTTCCAATCACTTCTTTAAAAAAAACTAGTTTCTTGCAGGGAATCTACTCAGGTCAAGGATGGTTTCCTACATCATCAGATCCTGATTTCATTGCTTTTATTTGTAGATGATGTGGTATTGTTGGCCTCCACTCTAGAGTAGTTAGAGAGAAAATTTGATACTTTCAATCCATTTTGCAGTCTTCAACAGTTGACAGCCAATGTTGGGAAAACATGTATCATGATCTTTAATACCACTTTTTATACTTAGGATTGCAATTGACTGGGCCCCCCTTTAGCTTAAAACCGTTATTCCATCTGCAGGCAAGTAAGGTGTCCTTTTTTTGGCAATAAAGGGAAGCACGATGGGAAAGAAAATTCTACTGTCTCCTAGGGGATAATTCAAAAAGTTTCAACAAGTAATTTGGTAGTATAAATATTACACTGATGAAAAAGGTCGTGGGAGCCAATCTGGCATGGTAATTGATAACCACCCACATGGATTGGTGAAATAAAATCCCAATTGAAAAAAACTGCAGCACTTCAGGCCCTCTAAGCTTTCTTAATGGTAGTTTCATTAATTCCCAGGGCTCAAGTGCTTGAAAAAGCATCTCAAATTCCTTTTGTATGATCAAAGATGGGATCTCCTAGAACAAGAGCCTTTTACTATGGAAAGACATCCGATCTCTGCAATGTAATGGATTTCTTCAATGGGCATCAAATATCTTAGAGATCTAAGTATTTGGGATGCTGACTAGGGAAATAAGTGGATGGAATGCAAAACAATACACTAGAGATCGCATGGAATATGAAATTAGAATCAAGGATATCAGGAAGATCAAGCAAGCAGCTAATTCATTTTATGATTTTATCAGAAAATTACACAACATTGGGTCAAACTCCAAAACCAAACATGAAATGTTGAATTTCATTCCAAAAATCCTTCAAGAAGATGATAATTCATTATTGTGTAGGCCATTGTGATTGGAAGGAGAGCTCATAATTCATGAGTTTCATGTAGACAATGCATTTGGCCTGGAAATAATTCAGATAAACCTTTACAGATACTTTTGGCATATCAACAAGGAAGAGTTGTTGGCAGTCATAAAATACGAATGGAAAGTAAACTCAAATATTGTTCTGGGTGCTCTGTGATCGCTCTGGTACTGGAAACTCTGTTCTTCTTTCTAGCTCGACCACGTGCTCTCGGGGTGCTGCCTTCCTGCCGATATCTGCCTGCATACAACTATCGAATATGAGATAAGGTGTTGTATCAGATCTCGAAGATCATTGCAGGGATGGTTCAAAATCAAATATAATTGAGGGATGGGTCTCCTCTCTCTCTATTTGATGGGTAGAAGTATAATATCAACTATGGCTGCTCTTTCTGGACTCAAGAAGATCTCTCTATCTCGTATATGGGGGTCAGTGATGTAGGTTCTAGGTTCGCCCAAACCCCTGTCTGTCCCCTATGGTGTAATTAAGAGTTGGAACTGCCAAAGGTTTTACGTCTCATCCATGACCTGCAGACCGTCTGCATTTTTAATCCTCCATTCATTTATCCCTCCAAGGATACCCACCCTTGATTGTTTCATCCATTTTCTACAATTCCTTTCACACATGCAGGATCAAATTGCCTAGTTGCATTTTTGGCACTTGTCTCCTTGTTTGTAACATATCCAAATTATTTTACTCTGAAGAAAAGACAAAAACAAAAGCATCCACAAAACATGACAAAAACCAAAATGAGGGAAGTATTAATACTCAGTTTGTTTCATCATCAACATCATCTCTATTTCGTGCAAAAGTGCTTGTAACCCTTGTCTGGAGCATATGCACTTAGTCACCCATGTCTACACATAATCTATTTGGTTTATTGCATATCCCCTAGCACAGTTGACTCCATCGCTGTGATTGCTATGATTTATTTCGTGATATTTCAATTCCTGTGCTGAGTGAATATGTGGCAAGAAACATTGTGAATCAGTCATCCCTGTGCACCTTTCCACTACCAAACAGGCCTATCTCTAAAACTGGGCCGAATTGGAGGGTTAAAAGACAATTCTTGGCATGAACAGCCCGATGAAAAGTGATTAACAGCCACCAACAACAGGTTTGGAGGAATGCTGGATTGAATTTGAGGGTTGAAATGGCAATAAGAAACAATTCTGGGCATGGATATGGACACAAAGAGCGGACCTGGGCACTCCAATAGCCTCAATCCTTCATTCTGGGCACAAATAAGGGTTGTTTTAATTTCCCAATCAGTAGCTTACAACAGTATTATGAATTCTGGGTGCTTTCTCTCCACAAAAATGTTGTAAATAGAACTAAAAAAGAAGATTTGAGTTAATTTCGGACCCTAAAAAACAAGTCTGGGTGCGATTTAAGTTATTCTAGGTAGCTTTATGAGCTCTTTTCATGATGAAATCTCATCTCTTCCAAGTTGAAGTAATTCTGGGCACATATTTAACCCCAAACAACGGTCCTTTTTGATGTTCTAGGCATAAATAACAATGAACATCCCTAAAACCATGAATTCTGGATAAGTAGCAACAATTCCGGGCATGAGGACAGCATTAACATCCACTCCTGCGCCACACAGAGTTCATTTCAGACCCAACTTTGAAGACAACCTTAACATCCCCTTGTATTTAATTAAGTTTTCCAGAAAATTACTACCAACACAATAGTATCAGGTTTGATCTACGGAAAAATGTTTCTCTACATCTTAATGCAAGTTTTTCCCTCATAAACAACTAATTTGCTTTATTTCTGCAATTTGGTGTGATGGCATGAATATGGCTGTGATTGCATATAGATTGAGCATGGTACAAAACAAAACAAGAACTTTCTATCCAAGTGAATATAAAGTAAACAAATGCTCATCAACAATGTATACATTTAGATTTCATTGTAATTTAGAATCAGTTCTTAAACATATTTAGGAGAAAATACATACCTCAAAGTCAACAAAAGCAACATGCATTCCACCTTTAGCTTGCATCTTCAACATTTTGAAACCCCAAAACCTATTTAAGTGGAAGCCCCAAATAGAATCAAATAAATTTATTTGAAAAAAATCTCAAAACACAAGGTAATGCACACAATCATTATGGGCCATAATCCTAATCCATACTGCAATTTTGCTCCCATTCTTGAGTATGGGGATTAGGATGCACTTTCAAATTTCTTACAATTACCTTGAAAGCACTTTAGGATATGAAACATACTCTACAATTTGTTTGTTCTTTATGCACTTTAGGCTATGAAACATTGTCTGTAAGTGATTGGTCTCCCAGACTCGATGCCATAATACCTTGTAAATCAAACCTTTTAAACCTACAAGTATCTCCGACATTCTATGCACGCTAGACAATGTGACATTTTGTAAGGGATCAACCTCCTCAAGAATTGTACTCATGATCACCAGTGAATCTAACCATTTGGAACTAAAAGCAAGTTTGTATTGTACCACCTTTGAAATGGATTTCAAAATCGCTTGTTCCACTTACATTATATATTAGCAGTACAACCAGGCATTCTCCTATGTAACTGACCTCTAAAATGTTATGAAGTTCTATCATATTCCTTTCCTTGAGTATTTAATAATATTAGAAGGTCCTTTGAAGTATTTTACTACATCTTTAAAAGGATAGTGCAATATCCATCTTTGTTACATGCTTTTTCCTAAGCCATTAGTTAAAGTAGGGAATTTTGAGTATTATGGATTCTGATGCCTTTGATCATATAATTGGTTTACAATGTTAAATATCTTACCTGCGTTGCAAAGCATTTTGAAGAATTCTCTAGGTTTATATCTTCAAGTCACATACTCTTCCAAGGGACATCTTTTGAAGAATTATTAGTTTCTTTATGTTTTTCTTAGTGTGACATTGTATGCATTTTGTTGCACTTTTTTCACAGCTTCAATTTCTATGAGCATGAAAGTCTTTTCATGGGTGATATCTAGCACAAAGTTTTAACTTAAAAACAATTTATAGGTGCAGAAAGTCAAAGCTAGATATTAATGTTCTAACATGAAATGTTTTTTGTTCATGAGCAGGGTTGTCAATCACTGAATTTGCAAACTTATGGAAACCTTTTGTGGCACATGTTTGTTGTTGTACTTTGCTCTACAGTGTTGGTCATTCAGCTAGGCTTTTCGAAATGGCAAGTCATCATGTCTTTACTCCCTTTATTTAAAGATATAGATAGTTAAGCTTTAAAATATAGATAGTGTTGAAGGCTAAAGATGTGGCATAAATATTTAAAAGTATATTTTTAATAGAGTTTGGACATGCTTACAAATGTTCATACATTGATACTTTGTAGGTCAGAGAAATCAATATGTGGTTTAAGAAGAATTAATGTAGGTTTTTTTCATCATCACTTAGAAACCTTTATGTTTCTTCCAAAAATGATCAAAAGTATGGGATCATGTGAAGTGTTCTGCCTTTACAAATTTATAATTTATAAAATTAGTTGTTACACCAACTTTTCTGCTTTGCTGCTCCTTAAATGCATTTAGATTAGTTTTCTTTTTGTACAAGCAGATTACTCTGTGATAGGTGACAAATATTGTGTCTTTTGTGGCATATATGCTTAATGCTACTAGAGTGGGATTAGTATCTTCTACAAAGGTCTCCAGTTTTAGATAAATGTTATAGAACTATAAACACATTGTCGGCCCTTACTCAAATTATCTTAGTGCCAAATGGAAAAGAGAGATCGCTTATGTCATATGAAATTATGAATTAGAGCTGCCATGAGAAAGAAAAACAAGAGGCAAGTTTGAAACGGGCTACTTTCCCTTTGAGGATTGCAAGGAGTAGGTTGCTCTTGCATGATAACATGTAGATATTTGGGTACATGTGGATATCCTGTCACAATCATCTCTTGAACATTCTTATTGTCTTTTCTTAGACTTAAAAATAATGCAATATGGGTGTTAATATTGCCCATCTCTCTAATTATTAAAAGGTCCTAGCTCAATGGTAGAGCGCCTTCCTTACAAGCAGGAGGTTGTTGGTTTGATTCCTCCGTACCCTATTGATATTGCAATATTGGTATTTTTAATAAAATATATTTTATTATGATTTATTATGGCTATAAAGGGGGTTTCAAACCGTCTTTATATGTTTCTACGAGGGGGATCTAAGCCACTTTCATATGTCACTACGAGGGGGGTTCTAAGCCACCTTCATATGTCACTACGAGGGGGGTTCACAATTTACCTTGTATGTTACAATGAGGGGGGTTTAGAACCACCCTTGTAGGTACCTACGAGGGGGGTTCCAAACCGCCCCTATTGGCATCTACGAGGGGGGTTTTAAACTGCCTCTATAGGACTCTACGATGGGGGTTCAAAACCACCCCTATAAGCCTCTACGAGGGGGGTTCTAAACTGCCCCTATAGGCCTCTACAAGGGGGGTTCCAAACCAACCCTATAGGACTATACGGGAGGGGGTCACAACCGCCCCTATAGGCCTCTACAAGGGCATTTGAAACTGCCCCTATAGTCCTCTACGAGGGGGGTTCCAAACTACCCGTGTAGGTTTTTATGAGGGGGGTTCACAACCGCCCTCGTAGGTCTCTATGAAGTGGGTTTAAAACCGCCCCCATAGGTCTCTATGAAGGGGTCTACGAGGGGGGTTTAAAATGGCCCCCGTAGACCTCTACGAGGGGGGTCACAAACTGCCCCCAAAAGTCACTTTTGGGGGCGGTTCCAATCTCGTCAAAAACCTCTCTTAAAAGGACAAACTTTTAACATCAGTGCCTTTAGGAGTGGTTTTTCCAAAACCTCCGCCAAAGCCAAAACCCCCCCCCGTAGGTCACTTTTGGGGACAGAAGACAACCCCCCCTAAAGGAAAAAAATGTAGTAGTGTTTGTATTTTATACTTCTTTTTAATTTTAATTTAATCTTCTAACCTAAAAAATTTATAAATAAATAAACCTCAAATTTCATCACCATTCCTTATTATTTTCTTAAAAATATACACCATAGATAGAATTGTCAATTCAATTTGTCTTCACAATATTTCCAAAAAACATTTTCATTCTCCTTTTTCACTTTTCAAGACCTCCAAAAAAAACATTGTCATTCTCCTTTTTCACTTTTCAAGACCTAAAATATAAAATTCATTAAAATAATATTTTCGTAAAAATTATATATGATTTCCATTACTTTTAAGTTCACTTTTCTTAAGCATAAGAAAGCATCGTAATGATTCTCACTATTTACCTTTTCAAAAGAGTTTCCAAAAAGTTTCTGCACTTTATCTATATTTTTCAATTTTATTCAAAAGTCACAATTATAATGATAAATCTATTTTGAGTACCTTAAACTTTTGAAGCTTTAAAAAATTCATTAGAATTTTTGAAGGAAAGGTTTTGATTTACAATGTAAAACTTAAATGTTCAATTGTTACTTATTGATGGTGATGGTGATGATAGTTATTAACTTCCACTAATACTAGCTTTGATCTGTCGGTTTTAAAAAAGGTAAAGAATTACTTGGTTTTCTTCAGAATTTTATTTATGTACTCGAAAACATTTCAAATAAGCATTCTGTAGCTAGGGTTTTACCCCTAGCTTGTGCCAATGAGCACCTACTAAGGAGAATGGACTCCTTAGTAGCAGTTCAATAATGATTGAATGATTAAGCTAAAACAACAATTAACAAACTACTTTAAACATTGCATGAGACATAAATGAAAGATGTAAAAAATGGTTTTATATAAATGTTACCTTGAGTGTCAAGGTTGATGAAGCCCTTTGCAGTGTCCAAGAGGATGCTCCAAGCTTCAGAATGCTCCTTTCTCCTTCTCCAATGTTGGGGATGGGCCAAAGGTGGCTCTCTAGGTGAAAATAGTTCAAAGGTGAACTAGGGTTTCGAGAGAGATTTTGGCAGAGTAAGGGTGCTTGTGATTGTGGATATGGAATAAGGGATCTCCATCACCTATTTATAGTTTTTTGGTGGTGGAGTGCTGACCCATGGTTTTAGGAAACACATGGTTTTGTGCAGCTGTATAGGGTTTTTTCCTCCTTTTCCTCATTATTTTATATTTTTTATTCCCTTTTTAGGGGATTTTTGCTATTTTTGGAGGAAAAGGGGGTTTTTTTTAGCCTTTTTAAGGCTATTTTGGTGGTTTTGTGGCCTTTTGGAGGCATTTTAGGCCTTTTGGAGGCTTTTTAGGCCTTTTGGAGGCTTTTTAATGGGATTTTTTGGGATTTTAAGGGAAAAATGGTAGGAAAATGGACAAATGAGCCATATAATGTGGTAATGAGGTAGTGAACACTTTTTGGGTGTTAACAGATTGCCCCCTGATGTGCGAGGTCAGGAGCTCATCGTATGGCCGATGGACATCATAAGTCATGAATGGTTTTCCTGGGATGTGGAGAGAAGAGAAGAAACAAACTGAAGCCCGGAACAACGATCCCGAACAACTGCAAGAACTAAAAGTACATAGCCTCAATAATGGATGAGGAATCATCTGATCATATGGACGAGGCGGGCATACCCATGCTCGTATCAGGATATAATATAATAACAACAATGGGGTCCAAAAAATGGGGACCGGAAATATACATGACCTCAAAAACTGAATGAGGAATAATCTCAATATGTGGACGAGGCGGGCATACCCATGCTCGTATCAAGATACATAAACATAACTGTAAGGCCCGAAAAGAGGGACCTGTAAGATACATGACCACTGTGTACATCATAAGGGTCCAGAGGGGACACAAAATCTGGGACATACTGCTGGGCGGACCATGTGGTGACTGAAGAACTGGTGCACTGGAATATCAACAGTGCTGCCGAATGTGGTACCAAGGGAACTGATGAGCTGCTAGACCATAATGACTGGGAGCAATAACCTCAATGGTACACTGGACTGGAACTGAAATGGGTACTCAAGGAAGCAGAGAACTGGATGGCTTCCGAATACAAACGCCAACGCAGCCCGGACATCCACAGGAACATATAACTGGTCGTTCCAAAGTGACTCACCAATGTGCTAGAGTCTGGGGAAATCCGGGGTCTTCGACTAAAAACTGATGGGATATAATCCTACGCGATCCTCAACGATGCGATCAAGGTGCTGAAGTCGAGCATGTGAGGAACAACCACTCGGAGAGGCAATGATGACTCCTCTCAGAATGATCCGTAGGCACTTACCACAGATGGTGATAAGTCCAAGGCGTAGGGACCTCTGGGCCTATCCTCTGGAATAGAGGAGCTGTCGTCGACAGAGGGAGACCCGCAACTATCAAGGCAATGATGTTTCCTTGACAGGAGCGCGAGGTACAAGACTGAAATGTGATAGTGCTGATGGCAGGACTAATAAAACTGTGGGGGGACAACTGGGCAAGTAGAGTGGGTGGACTCAAACTTCCTTTGTTCAGAGTATGATAGTGGGAATGATCTGGCAGCATATGAAACTGACTGAGGGGAAAGGGATCATAGCTGTATTGGATCTGGGAGGATATTGGTCTGAGGGAGAATCAAGCTATGGTAAAATGGCAGGAGACTGCAGAATACTCTGAACAAAGGCGACCTGATTGGGGGTGCTGCCGAGATGATCGATCGTAGTGGCAGGAGGCACGGGAGGGTACTTCTTCATGGGTTAAGGAACTAGAAGAAGTTTGTGTAAAAAATGATACTGTCGTGTGGATTTTACGAGCCCATGACAGTTCATGCTCGTGGTTGCTTTCAATTTTAAGGAGTCTGAAAGCGATAAGAAGACTCTGAAATGATGGAATGGTACTGTCGTGTGGATTTTACGAGCCCAGGACAGTTCATGCTCGTGGGTGCTTTCAATTTTAGAGAGTCTGAAAGCAAATAAGAAGACTCCAGGGGGTTGCTTTTTCGTAGATTTAGTCTCCAAGGCCCAAAGAAGCATAAAAGGATGCAATGAAGAACTCTTCTAGCCGGTGTGACTAGAGTATTCCTTTTTCGTAATTAGTCTACCAGGTCCGGAAAAGGGTTAAACTTATACCAGATAGACGCCCTTTCAGGTACTTTAACGAGCATGAAAGGAAGCAAGATTGCTCGGCGATCTTTTCATTCTTTTAGGAGTCAGAAAAGAGCTTAACGGAAACTCCCTAAGTGCCTTTTTCGTAAAGGACTTGTCCGGCCCGAAAAAGGGATAAAATTATACCGAACAAAAGGAAAGGCCGGGCAAGGAGGAAGTGTTCAATCAAGGTTTAGTAATGATGACCAAGAACGAGGGTAGGTGGGAACACTGATGGACCTCCTTGCGGGGTAGATGAAATGGTGGCAAAATAACGAAACATTTGCAGTATGACAGGAGTGAATGGCTCATGTAAAAATGTGAAACAATCCGATAGCAGCCGATGTGGCACGCAAACCGAGGCAGCAAGGTGTCGAGACACAATGTTGAAATTGTACCAAGTGAGAGTGAGAAATGATCTCAAGCATCATCACGAGCTCGGAAAAATGAATCCGATGATATAAAGGATGTGAAAAATGGAGAACGGCCGATGTGGCACGCAAACCGAGGCGACTAGTGGCGTCTGAAAAAATACCCGAAAGATCGGGGGGTGAGAGCGAGAAATGATCTCAAGCATCATCACCAACTCGGAAAAATGAATCCGATGATATAAAACATGTGAAAAATGGGCTACGGCCGATGTGGCACGCAAACCAGAGCGACAAGGTGTCGAGACACAATGTTGATATTGGTCCTGGTGAGAGCGAGAAATGATCTCAAGCATCATCACGAGCGCGGAAATATGAATCCGGCGGTGCAAATGGTGCGAAAAACGGAGGTCATAAGGACTCCGGAATGGTCAAAGGAACGAACTATGCGTATCAAATCAAATGTACAAGTGATATGTGACCTCAAAAAATGGTTGAGATCACAAGTGGGAAAAAGTGAGCAGGGTTAATGATCTGCCCCCATGCTGTGTGCATGGGGTTTGTGATTATGGATCACATATGTGTGGGTTTGAACAATGGGTTCATTGACGTGCTGAGATAGATGTGATAGGGAAGGTTCAAAATGATTGATCATGCCCCCTATCCCAGGGTCGAGGGAATCTATTATGCCCCTTGACTCAGAGGTGTCAAGGTGGTGCTCTATAATGGCGGGGTCGAGACCGGGAATCTCAGTATAGGACCAGGCAAAGACATCACGGAATTCTCTGAAAAGGTTTATGTAGTCCTCAATCTCTTGTTTACTGCAGAATGCTCCTAAAGTGATGAGTTAAGGGGCACGTCCTGGGGCAGCGATATCAACTTGGATGACAGGTGAGATGTTGGCCATGTTACCCTCCTCAAAGGCATCAGGAGCAGGGATAGGGTCCTTGAACCAGTCGACCTTGGTTGGGAGGAAGTCTTTAGACTCAACTGTGAATTGGGTAACTGTGCGAGAGGAGGATTCTTCTGGGATGAAATAGGAACGGTGGTGCATGTCATCCCAGGGATAATCCGGGGCGGTAAGGGCCTCAAGAATCTCCTCATCGGTATGGAAAGTTTGCGTCATCAAATCGGTTGACGAGGGGGAAGTGGTGGAAGAAATCATATAGATGGTATTAATCTCTCCAGAAGGTGAAGAGTCTGGGGGGTAGATCTCCTCAATGGTAGGTGGTGCTGTCTCAAGATCCAGATTGTTCAACTCATAGAGAGCTGCTCTGTAATCCGGGAGATCGGGACAATGATGGGAGTAATGCCCGTAAACACCGTAGATGGCGCAGGAGTGGTTGGTACGTAGGGACTTATCTTTAGGCTTAGGAGTGGGGTTTAGTTCGACAGTTGGGATGTTGGGGTCATCATCGAGCATTTGCATGTGCTTCTGTAATGCGGGTAACTGTGGGCATTGGTGGGTCGCATGGCCCAACTCGTCACACAGCGAGCATTTGGGAGTAGCACGAAACACTGGAGGGTTCTTGACTGTCTTTGGAGGTGGTACGGCAGTGTAAGGTTGGGGACCTCTACCCCCAGTGGGTTTGGGAGTAGGAGGAGGTGTCGTGGAGGACGAAGGGGTAGAGACACCGGGAGGTGGCTGGGTGGGAGTAGCCATGGGTTGCACCGGCTGGAGGACGACATCTGGTGTCGGCGGGCGAATGGGAGGCGAAAGATACCATACAGGTAATCCCAAGGTTAACCCAGGGAGGCTAAGGGTAGCCATGACCGGGGCGCTTACTACTCCCGATGGAGGGACTAGGAAGGGGATCGTATGGATCGGTGTAACACCAATGTGGCTAGGTACCAGTGGTGGTTTTGGCAACAAGGGTGGTTGAGTGTTAGGTGGTAGGTTGTCGTGGGACAAGGTACATAAATCAGACATTTCGGGCGTAGATGACGGCGGAGGAATGGATTGAAAGGTGGAGGTCATCGGCGCGTCTGAGTAGACTCCCGGCCCCGTAGAGGAAACAAACGAGGTGGTGGCAGGAGAAACAGGTTGTTCAACCATGGGGAGAACATTTTCCGGTGCCGCCGGAGCACTGGGATCATAGTAGGTGAGCTGGTCAATCTTAACCACGCGTCCTTCATGGGGGAACATCATGGTGCGAAAGATAGAAGAGGCAACCGCCCGCATGGCATACATGTAGCTGCGGCCAAGTAGAAGGTTGTAATCCAATTGGGCATTGATTACCTCTATGTCAATAAGGACTGTTTTACCACCTAACTGGACAGGAACGTTGGGCAGGAGGCCTTGGGGCTGGGCCGAACGACCGTCGTAGGCACGTAATGCAGTGGTGGACTGCTGGAGAGGAGGGGATCCTAGCTTCTGCCATACGAATGTAGACATAACGCATGTGGAGGCACCCTCATCGATGATGCACCGATGGATAACAAGGTTCCTAACAGAGACAGTAACTTGGAAGGCTAAGCTGGAAGGTAGGCGTGGTTCAGACTGGTCTAAATCAAATGCCATCAAATGCGAATCAGTTGGGTCAATCCCCCCAATGGCGGAAAGTAAAGTCTTGCGCTGGGAAGGGCAGTTCTTCAAGACTTCTAACGCAGACATGGCTGCGGGAGATTGGGCTAGGTCGTCTACAATGTTGTAGTTTGACGCAGCACGCGCGTTAGGGTTATTGTTGATTCGGCGAAGTGGGAAACGAGGTGCTTTCGCGGCGCCGTCTATGGGAGGCGGAGGTATACGTAACGCCTGATCGGTGGGATGGGCGTTAGTAGGTTTATCCATGGGAGTGGCTTCAGAGGTGGAGCCATATTGGTTCCGACGGGTCTGGAGGTTGACGTCAGCTGATGACATCATCAGTAAGTGGTGGGCACCTGATTCAAAGATGGGTTGATCAGGAGCAGCGTAGGTGATCTGTTGTTGTTGGGGTTGCACGTTAGCTTGAGGGGCCAACGGCTGAGTGTTCACCACGCCTTGGGTTGGTAAGGGGTTTTGCAGTACCAAAGGGGGTTGCTGAGGTTGGGGGGGGTTGGGCGGTGCTTGGGGAGCCGCATGCCCTTGGCGATGGGCCTCGTCAACCCAGAGCTGCCGAGCTCGCTCCAAGTGTGGGCAAGCGTGGGTATAATGTCCATAGACGCCGCAAATAGAACAAGGGTGGTTTGTTCGCAGATTGGGGTTTTTGGCCTGCTTGGGCGGGCGATCAGGGTTTTGATTAGCGGGGGCCGCATTGTTGTTGTCAGGGGGATTAGCCGGTTGACCAGCTTGGTCTGCAGGTTGGTTGTTTCCCCGATTACGGCCCTTGCCGCGGTTCTGTTGGCCCTGGTTACGTTGGTTGTTCTGGTTTTGCTGCGGGTTCTGTTGGGCGTAAACTTGCCCTTGGGCAGCAGGTGGATTTTGAGGTTGCGCAGGTGCTGGAGCAGGCTGCGGAGGATGATATGTAGGTTGAGGCTGAGCAGGTGCAGCAACTTGAGGGGGTTGCTGATAGGACTGCGGAGCAGGTTGTGGATGTGCCGCAGGGGCTGCCTATGGCGGATAATAAGCTGGTGGGGCTTGTGAAGGCGCAGGAGCTGAAGCAGCTTGCTGATGGTAGTAAGGCTGAGGGGCGACTGGAGGAGCATAAGCAGGAGTCGCATACCCGAAGCACTGAGGTGGACATGAGGGTCCATGGGAATGGTGGTGTGTCATGGGAGCATACGAGTTGGTTGCTCCAGACTGTGAAGTAGCCCGCGACAGATCGGGGCCAGGGGTAGGACGTGCTATAGAAAATGGTTGGGGATGCGAAGAAACACGGCCAATGATACCATCTGCAGCATGGGATGCCCCCGGCGCATCATGATGGGAGGACTCGCCGCGAGGGGCGTCAGGTATAATGGTATAAAGGTAACCCGACTGGGCGTAAATGAGGTCGAACTGCTGTGCCTTAAGGATGGCCTCTTCTTCAGACTGGGGTCTTTCTGAAGCTACATCCTTAGCAATAACAGGAAGCAGGGACTTGAGGAACCAATCGAGGAAGATACGGTCGTCTAGTTTGATCTTGCATAAGCTACGGCGTCTACGCCACTCATGGATATGGTCCGTGATATGGGTAGCCGTGTTTTGTCTGCAGGATAGGAGGATCTCAACGCCCGCGTCATAGCGGACAGGCAACTGGAAGAACTGCAGGAAGGTAGAGGCAAGGGAGGCAAAGGTGGCGTGGGTCCCATGTGGTTGCTCAATATACCATTTGGCTGCAGAGCCAGTAAAGGTGCGCTGTAAGAGACGGAGGCGAACAGAGTCGTCCACGATGGAGTTAGAGGAACACCATAGGTGGAAGGACATGATATGGTTTTGTGGGTCCTCACCAGCCTTGCCCTCGAACTTAGGGATGTCCGAGGGGAGCTTGGTAGGCATATGAGGCCACGTGGGGTTGTGTCGAATAGGATCGTTGGTCAATCTGGTCAGGTCAGGTAGGTTGAGGCTAGCCATGAATGGCAAACTGGAAGAAGGCTGTGACACAGTAGTGCTATGGACCAAGTTGGGGCCAGTGCCCCCAAGTGGAGGGGCAAGATTTAGGGTGGTGCCCCCAAGTGGGGGGACTGAGGTAGTGAAGGATGGTCCAGCACCACCATTGGTAGTGTGAGCCACTGATGTAGTGGGGATAGGTATTCCCGCTGTGGGAATAGGTACCGTGAGGGGTACAGTAGATGGGTTCCCCATGGAGGGCATACCCAACACAGGTGTAGTAACTGGTGTAGTGGTGGATGTGCCACCAATGGTCCCTATGACAAACGGAGTGGAAGTCGTGCCAGCCATGGGGCTAGTAGGGGCAGTGTAAATAGGGTTCTCAGACTCTTCGTCAGAATCTGAGGTAAAGTAAGGTGCGTCACTATCTGGTGACGGAGACCTACGTCGCTAACGAGTGGAGTCAAGTGACAAGGCTCTAGATCGGTGATGAGTGGTATTAACGGATAATGATCGGAATCTACGACGTGTGGTGTCAAGAGAACCGTGTTGTGGGGGCTCGCCCCGGAGGCGCCGAGAATGTCTCGGGGACTCAATGGTGACAGATGGTGTCTAGTCTCTGTGGGTTGAGGTGAGTATAAAAACAGCTCAAAAATCCTAATGCAACCGAGTGTGCAGAAGGAGAGCTAAAAAACAAGGCACTCAGGCCAACAACCAACTCAAAACACCCACTGCAACAGCTGTGCTACAATAGGTGGAGTAACAACAAAGATGGTCAGAATACCAACAAGCAGCAGGTTTCCTATAAAAGAAAAAATGGTGGACTCACTAGACCAAAGGGAAGTAAAGGAGCATGCAAACACCTAACTAAAAGTATTCTGACTCAACTAAACATATCCTCTGCAAGGTGATGAAATCCAAGTCAGACAATATGAGTAGGAAAGCCAAGTGGCTATGATATCCCCCTACCGGGAGGGATACCGGGTAGTCAATCCTAGAAGAATGGCAACTAAGATACCCCATTCATGACACGTCCAGAAAGGTGAATCTACCGTTTAGCTCGTTGACCGCAATACCCCTATACAGGGATATCCCGCGAACCGCGAAAGGTAGCCCTTCAGTTACTGAATGGAGTGCGGTATTCCACTCAGGCCTCCGGAACTAGTCTCCCGACTTCAACCCTCCTAAGGGAGAGGCCCTCTGATAAACTGGTCGTGACCGTGCCAAAAAGTACTAGGGGATTTTGGTTCCCTATTTGGACAACAACTATGTCTCAAGTGAAATAACCAAGGGGTGTTATTGGAAGCCTATCCCCCTGATCCTACCTAACTACAATGATTCTTTTGTGTTCCCCAAGTGGGGTTAGAATGTTGGTTTAGTTAGGTACTTTTTAAGGCTCACTTGATTTTATGTGACAGAGTGTGTGCTCGTGAGGTAATGATCCCAAAAAATAGAAGTGCCACAAGGGGGGCAACTTCCAATCTATCAACAATACTGAAATTGAAAGTTTAACTTGCAAAATTTTCTGAATTAAAAAATACTGAAATTTTAAAAGAATTCTGTAAAGGGCACAAAAATTATGTTGCAGAGAGGCTGTAAGGTAGTAAACTGCAGGTAAGACAGGGGGCTGTTCAGATGCAGAAAATATTGCAGCAAAAGGGGCTGGGCTCAAAACAGAAAAAGAGCAGAAATCAGACCGCGGGTCTGTGGCGATTTGGAACAGGCCGACCGCGGGTTTAAGGGAAACAGCGGCGGTCAGGTCGCGGCTATCGGGCCAACAGAGGCAGTCGGGACGCAGGAAATAGGGAACAAGACACAGTCGGGTCGCGGCAAAAGGGCTAACAGGTGCAGTCGGGACGCACGAAAGAGGCAGAAAGCCGCAGTCGGGACGCCGGAAAAAGGCCGACAGGCGCAGTCAGATCGCGGCAAACAGGATGATTAGCCACGGTCGGATCGCAGGTACCAGACTTGAATCCGCCGGCAGGGCGTCGGAAGCAGTATGAGAGCCGCGGTCGGATCGTAGGTAAAGGCCTGAAAGGCGCGGTCGGGACGCGACTGCAGAGGGAAAAGACGCGGTATGCAGCAGCCGAAAGGGACAGCCGAAAGTAAAAAATTCAAAACGGAAACCAGAAATTCGAAAACTAGGGGAGTCGCCAAAACTGTAGCTAGGGTTTTACCCCTAGCTTGTGCCAATGAGCACCTACTAAGGAGAATGGACTCCTTAGTAGCAGTTCAATAATGATTAAATGATTAAGCTAAAACAACAATTAACAAACTACTTTAAACATTGCATGAGACATAAATGAAAGATGTAAAAAATGGTTTTATATAAATGTTACCTTGAGTGCCAAGGTTGATGAAGCCCTTTGCAGTGTCCAAGAGGATGCTCCAAGCTTCAGAATGCTCCTTTCTCCTTCTCCAATGTTGGGGATGGGCCAAAGGTGGCTCTCTAGGTGAAAATAGTTCAAAGGTGAACTAGGGTTTCGAGAGAGATTTTGGCAGAGTAAGGGTGCTTGTGATTGTGGATATGGAATAAGGGATCTCCATCACCTATTTATAGTTTTTTGGTGGTGGAGTGCTGACCCATGGTTTTAGGAAACACATGGTTTTGTGCAGCTGTATAGGGTTTTTTTCCTCCTTTTCCTCATTATTTTATATTTTTTATTCCCTTTTTAGGGGATTTTTGCTATTTTTGGAGGAAAAGGGGGTTTTTTTTAGCCTTTTTTAGGCTATTTTGGTGGTTTTGTGGCCTTTTGGAGGCATTTTAGGCCTTTTGGAGGCTTTTTAGGCCTTTTGGAGGCTTTTTAATGGGATTTTTTGGGATTTTAAGGGGAAAATGGTAGGAAAATGGACAAATGAGCCATATAATGTGGTAATGAGGTAGTGAACACTTTTTGGGTGTTAACACATTCCT
Organism: Larix kaempferi; assembly: GCA_027924585.1. Lineage (NCBI taxonomy): Eukaryota > Viridiplantae > Streptophyta > Pinopsida > Pinales > Pinaceae > Larix > Larix kaempferi. Next base: position 20,419,395 of record BSBM01000011.1, on the reverse strand, counting down.
AGATCACCATAATTGTGATGAGTTGAAATGTTATGAAGATCAGTTGTAGCAAATATGTTGAAACTGCATTCCAATATGGGTGTGTGAATGACATTTTATGAGAACATGTTTTTCATCTTCAACCCTCTTAGTGTAGAAAGATGAAAATTTATTTCATCCCATGATGTTTAGGAACTGCCCAATGCCTTGTATCACTATGGATCTCATGAAAGTTTGTTCTTACTTTACAATGTTGATTTTCTTCTTTACGCTAGTTAAAACAAAGAGATACTTTTTATCTTCTAGATTAAGGTTGATCACCTCCTTATAGTACCTTAATTTTCTCTTATCCTATAATTATTTATCACACCACAAGTTCTCCTTAAATTTAGATGTAATAATAATTTTAATACTATCACTATTCTGCAGAGTGATTTCTTTCTCAACTCTTGAATTATTTAACCAAGACTTGGCATCTTTATGCCAACCTCACTTAAGTTACAGGTGGTTTTGGTTGAAGTATGATGCAATCTTAAGGAGACTCTTTTATCCCATGATGTTTATATTGTTCTTGTACATTACGTACCTATTCATATCCATACTCTCAATGGGGACGAGACATGATTTTATGAGGAGAATAGGATAGTGTATTGCCTTTAATTTTGAGATTATATGTTATAATATGCTTTTAGATTTGCTCTATCTTTATCCACAATTCTCTAGAGATGTTACAACCCCAAACTTCACATCCATATAAGATAACATGAGTGACAAGAGTCTGAAAGAGGGGTTTATTCTTATCCCAAATATAAATGGTAGTTGATTTAAAATTGTTTCCAAGTCCATAATAAGATTTCCATCGGCAGTTAATCCTTTTTTCAATGCTATAGTTCTAGTTAAGGTTGTGATGAAGATCAATTCTAAGATATTTTTATGAAGTCGCTTTCTCCAAGTTGTTTTTGTCATACATGAAATTAGCATAAGTGATCATTTTGGATTTGATTTTCACAACCTTTGTTTTGTCAATGTTAACAGTCATAAATGTACTAGAGTAAAAATACTTAAGAATTTTTAGTTGCTTGTCAAGATCATAGGGACTTTTCACCATAAGAATGATATCATCAACATAAAGAAGAAGGATGATGACTATACCCGCCAAAGTCTTTCCGACACACCCTGCATCTTCTAAACAACCCTCTATCTTGCCAATGTATATACCAAAAATGGTGGGGGACAAGGTACTACCTTTCCTGACTTGTTAGGATATTAAGACACTTAGAAGTTAGTTAATATCAACTTGGTATAATGTATATTTAGATAAAGTGCATTTCTTTAGTATGCATTAGTAAGAATTTGTACATATGTAATCTGATAGTCATGATATGTTCTAGAAATAAAGTGATATGACAATTCATCCTCATGTCAATCTTAATGATCATCGATCCATAGCTTAACACCCGATTGGTCCATGATCACTATTTAAAGAGTAAGGAAGCTCATTTTCTCTATGATTGATTGTGAGAAACACTTTGTAACATTTATTTTCTTTTGCATAATACATTGCCTCAAGTAGCTATTTTACTGTGGCTAAGGAAGGCTTTCCTCTTCGAGGGTTTTAACCATGTAAAAACATCGGTATGTTGACCTATGATTTGTTTGTGTGAGCGGTTTCTAGAGGTGTTCAATCTTCTGGAAATATATTATGTTTTTTTTAACAGAAACGGTTGAGAGTCATTATATTAAAATAAAAAGGGTTACAGAGGTGGAAAAAGACTGCTCTCTGATAGAGTTGATGTCAGTACTATCATGCTTCTCTTTTACAAAAATGGAGATGTTTCTGTAGAAACCTATTCTATGGGCCTCAAATCAACCATCAATACATGCCTCTACGTCCCGTTCACTCGTGCCAAGTAACTCCACCATAAATTCGGAGCTCGAGGATTCTTGGGCACTCTTTTGCCGAGAGCTTGAACTCCAAGATACAAAGCTCCCTGACCCCACCGAAGCTAATTTCACATTCTTGAACCCTGAATCCACCATGGCTCTCATAAAATCTTTAACAGCTACCAGAGCCGTTGCGATGATAGTTAGAGAGTTGGAGAAAGCACAAACACCATTGGAAACAAGACTCCGGATGATTCAAAATGCGAAAGAAGTAGAACCCACTTGGAAGAAAGCATGGAGGAGCATTGAAGATTGGGGGAAGGAGCCAGATGGTCACTGGAGGGAGGAAGCACGACGATTATAGATAGCCACAATTCTGCATTATATGAAGGCACCCTTGTTGGATACCTTCGGAGGACTTAAAGAAGTCATTGCACAATTTATTGTTAGTAGGTATCACAATGGCAAGCTTTATTTCGATGTCCCGGTTGACATCAATGGAGAAATTATCCACAAAATAACTAGCCTATCAGATAAGGGAGACATTGTACCAACAAGTTCAGGCACAGACTTGGTCGACGAGTTTGTTGATACTCTTGATGGAAAGAACTCACGAGGCATAGTCGTGAGCCAGATTGTATATGGAAACTACAGAACTGCTGCCAAGATTGTATCCCATGCACTTTCACGGACAGGCAGGGGATCATATTTGAAGATCGACATGTTAGAAGCTGTCAAGAATATGGCTATGAATGGAGAAGTATACAAATGGGAAGACTTCTTGGCCGATATTCTCAAATACACATGCCATAAGTGCCAAGAGGAGGGAACTAGCATCCATTACCCATCTGTACTCATATGGATTGTGATGACCCATCTTCGACCGAAAGGAAACAAGGATTTCTCACAAGAATGACTTGTCCTTATGGAGAATTTCCGTTGTTTTGCACCAGGAGAAAGTCGACATGGGCCTACAACAGTTAAACTTTGGCTAGAAGAATGGTTTATAGACCTTAAAACAATGGCAACAAGATGGAGAGTAACACATAACATTTGTCGAAGTATACCCCCGATAACACACATCCAACTATCTTTGGATGATACAGCATTTTGGTACATGGAAGGAGCAGCAGGTCCACCAAGGTGCCTCGACTATTACCCTTCGGTAAGTGAAATTTTTACGGAGTAAAGTCGACAGTATAATGAAGTATTAGCTATTCCGGCCCAAGCAACGAAAATCAACTTCAAATATGTCGAGCCTCTCAATGATATGGAACGGGAAGAACCATACGAAATCCAGTTGTATACGAATACCTTCACTTATCAACCTGAGCCGACACCTAACCCTAAGGTGTTAGCACTTACCCAGACTCCGCACATAGAATCAGTAGAAGCTGGAGAGCAGTCGGACAACAACACAGAGTCCGACAACCCAAAACATCTTTTGACTGATGATAACATACAAAAGGTAGCAGCTGAACTCATTATGGCCCGACAGAACAATGTAATACCGACCCAGGGGAAAGGGAAAAGAAAAGTAACATTTCAAGAACCCACAGAAGAAGACGAGATTGAGTTATATGACACTGCTACTCAGATTCTTGAAGATGCAGCCAAGAATAAATTACCTGTAGAAGATCAGTTCAAAAAATTTCTAGAAATAGATAAGTAACCATCCTCTAGAATTCTTGTTAAAAAACCCAAAATTCCGGTTGAACCCCATGTCGACCTAACCATTCATACACCCCCCTCTTCCCCAACCACATTAGAAGAAGAAATCAAACTTCAAGCATTACCTGCTCCTGTTAACCGAGCAGACGCCGCCTTGAGTGCATTTATTGAAAACCTTCCGACATTATGTCCCAACTGGCACGAGATGGTGATTCAAAAACCAGTATTTGCATATCCGACCACTGTCCTGGTTAACCTAGCTCCCCCCGACACTATTCAAATTACAAATTTATCTTTACCATCGACAGTCCTAGAAATTGTCAGTCACAAAAGACCCATCATATCATAAATCCTGACCCCTTAGGTCTAGTTTATTCACAACAAACAGCTGTCTATACCCCTCTCCTAGTGACTGCATTACCGCAACAAATGAATCCACCTCGACTAAGAGTCATTCAAAGTGAAAAAACTTCCCAAGTCATCATTCCCCATGTCGAGTCTACAATTGAGTCTAGTTTAGTTAGTCCAGGTCTGCTCGACAATACCACTTCTCTGAATCCACTTACGACATCAGTTGACCTGCCATCACTCCCGATAAGTCTGTCGAGTCTCCCTGTCGATGGATCCAAGTCTAGTCCAGTTACACAGCAATACAACAAAGAAGCAACCACGATAGAAGCAGTTGAATCCGCTTCCACTCAAGCTAGGGAACCAGCCGCAACTCAAGATTTTGCAGTCGACACGACAGAACCATTAGAGCATACTAATGTTCTAGATATCAGTACAAGAAATATGGATACATCCAGCATACCAACATCTATTCCATCAAGTGTCAGAACGATTGAACACGAAATTCCAGTCACCACCGAAGCAGTACCAAGTATACAAAACCAGGAAGAACAAGCTATTTTCAGCATGCAAGCAGTCACCGACAGTCATCCAGCAACAGCTAAAAATATAAGGGGCCAGAACAGCAAACCATAAGCAAAGAAAAAGAAAAAGAGAAAAGTAGCCAGAAGAAACACAAGGAGAAGAAACGCAAAGAAAGAGAATTGCAGCAGCAACTGCAAATGCAGAAAACACAACAAGGCCAATCAAAAAATACTCTCTATGTGTACTTAGATCAATTTGGAGCTACTACAAGATATCAACCACAGTTGGCCTCCCAAGAAGAGCTTGATTTACTTGAAGATGCAGTTTTCAGAGTGCAAAGATGTCACCAACAAGAATCAGCAGATCACTTACTCTAGCTATAGGAAGAATGGACTACATTTCTTGCTAAATGTGAAAACTTAGCCCAGCAAGTTATCCCACTTACATCTAGTTCCTACACGACATCACCTCTTGACAAAGCATACCAGCTATTTGAATCTGTCGTGTCAATGTTACAGTCCGAGCTGCTCAAAAGAAAACAGGATCAAGTTGTCGAAGTAGCTTCTCTCATGACCAATCAGTTTGCATCCTTCACAGAAGTTGTCAATTTACTCAAACAGTATGATATTCAAGCAACAAAACTCGCTGAAGTTCTCAACAATTGGTATGTACATTATGGTGAAGTCTAAAAAGAACTGCAAAAGACAAGGAAATTATTAGGCACACTTCACCCCCAATGTTCGACTGCAGATGAGGCACTTATTGAAAGACTCGATAATCAGATCGTCATGGAAAATAAAAAGTTGGACAAGTTAGAAAAACAGGAAACACAGTGGATATCTCAGGCATGCTGTGGTCTCAATAAACTTAAAGAAATTCAGCCCCGAATTCGACATTTACTTGCTGTTGCCCAGGAAACAATCACTAGATTTGTCCAAGACATGATCCACTTACAGTATCTATCCACCCACGACAAGATGGAAAACTTGTCAAAGCTCACGACACTCACTGTCGACATTCAAAATTTGCTATGCACCTGGGAAGAGTTCCAACACCATCTTTATGTTTCCGCCGAAGCCATTCTCGAAGTCTACTTACAGCTGCTCGATGCTACTAGCTCCAGTTTATCATCATCATAACCATCTTACTTTGTATTTTTGATCTCCCCATTCTTCGGGAAGAAGAAATATTTTGAGGTGGGGGAGATGTTGGAGGGGCCTAGGTTGGCCTGTCGACTAGGCCTCAGCCCGACCACTCTGCAGCATATGTAAATAGGTCGTTTCGACTAGTATACGTCGGGTCAGTCGGTTGGATAGAACGACAGATGGTTATGTAATTGTATTTGCATAGATATATATATATAGGTTGTTGAGCCGATGTATTGTTAAGATTGGTTCTATGACTGTATTCTGCTCTTGTTGGTTAATATAAAGGCTTGTGTTCTCTCTATTTGTCTCGTCTCTTGTATCTGTATCATTGTGTATGCTTGCTAATAATATGTAATGTATCTACAGTAACCACATGAACCTTGGGACTACAACAGAGACTGTAACTCCTTACAAATTGCCCTAATAAGAGGATTACAAAGAAAAACATACTGTAAAATCAAAATTAAGAGTCTGGAGCTGCGTAGATGAGGCCAAAATAATAATAGAAGTAGTTCCTTCCCTATAGGCTGTATTGTAAACAAAAGATATTATGCCCATTTTACTAGATAGATTGGATAGATAAACAAAAACCAGAGTTCTGGAGTTCTTTAGCGGCGTCCATGGTGCTGAGTGGGAGGTCCTGGTACGCTTTCAGTCGAGTGTTCATGTTGTTTTCCATAATCCGATTCAGCGCTATCCTGTATGGATGGAAGGAAATGGTTGATATCATCACGCAGCTTGTCTATTTTCCCTTCCACATCAGTGATATTCCTGTTGTTGTCATCTGTCTTGGAGTCTATGTTCAAAATGTTGACAACTGCATAGTCCAGAGTTTCTGAGATTCTGAAAATCCTTCGATTCATCAAGGTGTTCCCATTTCTGACTTCTGTGATAGTAGAAGAGAGCAGAGTGTAAATCCTTCCAGTTGCTTGCTTCAACTCTGTGTTCTTTCCTCTGATGCGACTGATTTGCTCCTCGGTGTCTGCCATCTCAATGTCTTCAACGGCTGTGAGGTTAAGGGCGTGGGATAAAAAGGCTTTCCTTGAGAAATCCAAGGAGAGGGAGGTGGTATTCAGTGATGTTGTGGAAGCCGAAGTCGAAAATGGCAGTGAAGTATGGCAGAGAAGGCAATTCGTCAGGGGAAATCCAGCGTCAGAGGAAGCACCCACAGAGGATGCAGAGTGAAACACAGAGGGAGAGTCGCCCATTACACAGTAGAATTAGAACCAGAGACGGAAAGGGCAGGTAGGGTTCAAGCTTGTGCAGGAAGAATGACTTGGGCAATACGAAAGGGGGAAGTTTTGTAGAGAATGCCAACACATGAAGGACGGGGAGAGGCCCAAGGCACCTTAAATTCGAGGTCAGGGCATTTTTAAGGTGGCAGGGATGGAGCGCCACGTGAAGGCCAAGAGTTAATGCACAAGAGGGGGGTGGGTGTGGTGTGATGCATGGAGAAAGGTGGCGACTTAGGGGGATGAGAAATGGATTAGGGAATCCAACATTTTTCAAAATATTTATCATTAAGGGTAATATAGCCAAGATCAATTTGAGCCCCTTTATTTTCCATGAGATCTGCTTCTTGATTGTTTGCTCGGAGAATATGGAGGAGCTTGATGACAGTGAATTCAGGGAGGATATTTTTGAGGATGTGATGGTATTTAGAAATAGGTTGATTGTAACTTAGAGTGAGTTTTCTGGCCTCCCTGATTATGAGGAGGGAGTCTCCAAAAATGATGAGTTCCTTCAGTCCTAGATTGGCAGCTATTTCCAATCCTTTGAGAAGAGCTAGCCATTCCGCGTTGTTGTTTGTGGTTTTCCCTAGTCCCCAAGTGAACTCTACCTGTTTGTTTCCACCAGGGTAAAAAATGACCCCTCCCTCACCTACCAACCCAATGGAAATATCTTATGTTAGTCAAACATGACACCTATATTAAAATTAATTTCTTCTAATCAACCCTTAGAGTTCCTAAACATGGCAATAACATTTTCAAACAACCTTATTGCAATAGCTCTCAACTCAAAAGGAACTTTAATCTCTTGTAATATTTTCCAAAGGTTAGTTTTAGGTGTTCGGATATTTAGATACTTGGGAGTTAGTTGACATAAACTTGGTCTAATGTGTCTTCAGGTAAAGTGTGTTTATTTAGCATGCATTAGTATGAATTTGTACTTATGTAATCCAATGGTCGCTGTAATATGATTAAACTCATAAATTCAAAGAAAAGATAGAAAAATACAAGAGATAATAGATAAAATAGATAGCTATGTTCACTTGCGTATTCAAGGGGGAAACCTCGATGAGAAAAGCTCCAAATACAATGACAATTCTAGACTAAAAATTGCATATCTTATTACTGTATATATAATCTTTCAATATCCAAAGTCCTAAATAATTTTAGTCACACTATTAATGAGGGTCAATAACCTAGGGGCCTTTATTTAATAAAGAGAGTAATTTTTCATTCACTAACTATCCACTAACTATCTAATGGGCCTTATGTATTTGTACATTAATGAAGTAAGGAGGTTAGGTTAGGACCCAAGAATTCCCTCCCCCTTCAAAATAAACATTGTACTCAAGGATGGAGATGGGGAAACTGTTGTAAAATGGTTGATGGTTCCCAAGTAGCTTCATCTTGTGAGGTATGCTTCCACTGAATCAAAACTTCACAGATAGTGCATTGATGTAGATGCCCCTCTTGAGTGTCCAAAATTACTTCTGGTTGGATCCAAATGGAGATTTCTTAATCCATTTATGGTAATGTAGTTTGAACTCGATAACTCTATACCACTATCTTCTTCAAACATGACACATGAAATACTAGGTGGATCTTGAAGTGTGTTGGGAGTGCTAAATTGTAGGCTACCTGACCAATTCTTTCAACAATATGATATGGGAATAAAACTATGGTGTTCTTATGGCCTTTAACTTTGAGAGAGGTCTTTTTATAAGGTTGGAGGTGGAGCACTTGGTCGCCTTCTACAAATGAACACTCTAGGTAGTGTTTGCTTCATGTGGTTTTTTCTTAAGTGTGCAAAGAGAGGCATCGTGATTATTAAGTAGACTATTGAATGCATGTACTTTGGAAGTAATTGGTAGATAAGAAAATACAAAGGCTGGTTGTTGGACATAGATGACTTCATATGGTGTTATTTTTGTAGCCTCGTGATAAGTGGTATTATACCACCATTCTCCTAAAGGTAACCACTATGCCCATTGGTGCTTCTTTTCAAATACAAAGCACCTCAAATAGTTTGAAGACACTTATTGATTGCTTCTATCTAGTTGTCTCTTTAGGGATGATAAGAGGTCCTCATTTGCACTTGGGTGCCTTGTAGTCGAAATAGTTCTTGCCAAAATTTTCTGGTGAATGTGAAATAACAACATGACACAATGGAGGTAGGCATGCAATGGAGTTTGAAAATCTATTCTAAAAATATTTGAGCAACCATTGCCGAGGTAAATTGGTATTGCAGAGCAAAACAATGAGCATATTGGGAAATTTGATCAACTACCACCATGATGACTAATTTGTCACCTAGTTTTGGAAGACCAACAATAAAATACATAGAAGTGTCAATCCCAATAGTGGTTGGGATTGGTAATGGTTGCAATTCCCCAATAGTATTCACTTTATCATCCTTTTTCCTTTGGAAGGTGTCACATTCTTCTACAAAATTAAGGATATCATTTTCATGCCTTCCCATAAGAGCGAGTTCCTAGCACATCCACATGTAACCTTAGGGAGGGTTGGGATCCTCTTGGAGATGCTTGATGAGATTATATGTACCAATATTGGTTAGCCATTCTTGTCATGCTTCTTCTAACCATTCATGTACTATAGAGGATAAGGAAAAGAGTGATCCTCTTCCTCATGTTTTCTTGAGAAGGAATCTACCACAACATTATCTTTTCCCCTATTGTAGATGATATCATAATCATAGACAATCATTTTGGTGACCCATTTTTTTGTTATGGGGATGAAAACCTTTGTTCCAAAAAATACTTCAGGATATGGTGATCTATATTGTTCTTGAAGTGTTTCCCTATGAGATACAAACACCATGTGTCAATTGCATGTAGGATGACCATCATTGAATGATAAGGGTCTTCCTTCTTGCATCAAAACTGCACCCAATCCTTTTCCGGAGCCATCACATTCTGATACAAAAGTATTAGTAAAATTACGCACAACTAATATTTGTGTGGTGAACATTGCTTTATTTAGAATTGAGAACGCTTTTTGTACCACTTCATTCCATGGAAAGGAATTTTTCTAAAGCAGGGTTGTCACGGGGATACAATTTTACCATAGTTCTTCACAAACTTCCTATAGTATCCCAAAAGGCTTAAAATCCCATTTAATCTCTTCAAATTTTTAGGGTAGGGTCATTCTTGCTTTGCCACAATCTTATTGGGGTTCACACTTTCCCCCTCTTGTCCAACAATGTGACCCAAGTATTCAATCTCTAAGACACCAAAAGCATATTTGGAGCATTTGATGGAAAACTAATGGTCCTGAAGGAATTTCAAGGATTTATCAACATGTTGTACATGGGAATCCCAATTTTTACTATAAATCAAAATGTCATGAAAGAACACCAACAAAAAATGACAAAGATATGACCTCAAAATTTATTCATGAAGCTTTGAAAGTTAGAGGGGGAATTACAAAGTCCAAAAGGAATTACCAAGAACTCGTAATGGCCTTCATGTGTCCAAAAAGTTTCCTTTGGAATGCTAGCCTCTTTCATCCTCATTTGGTGGTATCCTAGACGAAGGTAGAGTTTGGTGAAAAAATTAGCCACGTGGTGCAATACCCCCATTTTCACCCTTGGAATGTATTGAATCAAATTACGTAAATTATTTAAATATGATAATATGTATTTCTAGTGTGGAACTCAAGGCCAAGGCCTGACTAGTGAATGGCTAGGCATGTATAATGTAAATATTTCTATATGGGCCATGTGGTTGGATGCTTGTGATGACTTAAAATCTATGTAAATATTATGTCAGAAAATAATCAAATGGTCCAAGATGGTTGTGTGAAAATCACGAGAGGGTAAGAATATAGACCAAATTGGTGAATATTAAAATTTATTATTCGAAGTGTCAACGTTATAACTCAGCCATTTGTTTCGATGTTCCTTAAATGAGACAATTACTTCCTTTTGACTATTAAATCCAATCACTAAATGCACATGTGAGGTGGGTGGGAAAAGTATTCTCATGTAGTGATGGAAGCATGAGATGAATGTAATACCATTTCCATCGTTCATGATCCAAATACAAGACCCCACATTAAGTTTCATCATGTCATTGGTAATACCATGAAGGGTGAAGTAATGTTCCATTTGAGTGACCCATCTTGATGGGTTACAATCATCATACTTGTTCAAGTCTACTTTAGGAAATAGTTCTAAGTGTTATTATCCATAGAGTGTGGTTTATCATTATGAGGATATGAAGTGGGTTGTTGTTGGGTAAATATTCATGAGTGATAAGTTTCTTCCTGATGTGGGGCTCATCGTGTTGTTTATTCCCATGTTCTTCCAGCTCATGTATAGCACTAATTTTCATATGTTTCAACTTCTACTCCAACTTCTTACCCCATGTTTGATTCCAACTATTAATGGTATGTTGAATGTGTTGAATCTATTCATTAAGACTTGCGTATTGAACTTCTAGGTTTTCCAACTTACTAGTAGTAGAGAGGGTGATCGTATTGTTTCGAGTGTTGGTGTGAGGTGGTTTATAGGGTTCCACCATGGGTGGGATATTTTAGGTCCTAACTTTAAGGGAGTGTTAGGTGTTATATCTCTCATATATATGTAGGGTCCAATAGTATCACTCGACCCAATATCTTAGGGATCTAACTAAGGAGGTTAAACCATGTCCTTATATGTACTACACAACTACCCAGGTACTAGAGAGTGATCTCCGAGTGTTGTTCGCGATGTACAATATAAACAAGATGACCAATCAGGTTTATCTAAAGTTGGTTCCAGGTATACCTATGATAATTCCAATATACTCAAGGGTACATGGAAGTGAAATTCTATTTAGAGGTGTTTCCTGATGTGGTACTGTTGAAGGGGTACCAACAAACGCTACAAGGGTGAACACCAAGGTGGCTTAAGTACCCTTGTAGTTTTTGCATGTATGCTTCCCCAACTACAAGTTTACTTGTTGAATGATAGATCTCTATGTTATTTAAAGACGTTGGAATCTGTCTCTAAAATTAAAAATTGAGCTCGCCAAGGAAAATTTTAAGAACTGCTGGCAGGCAGGTTTGGTAAGGTAGGATCGCAGCATCGCTGATGCTGCGACATGTCAGCAGATGTCGTGGAAGGTGGAAACCTGGGCACAAAGAAGACTATTTTATGTATTTTTGAGTCAATTGTACCACAGAATGCGGGTTTTGGGTCATTTGGACCATATGTTATGTAATTTTGGGTCAATTGTACCATAGTATGTGGGTTTTTGGGTCATTTGGACCACGTCAGTTCGGGTTTTGGGTCATTTGCTCAAAGTGTCGGTTAGGAAGTTGTTATTAAGTGGACAAGCAATGTAAAGGTGGAAGCCTATTTAAAGTCATAGATTCATATGTGTTGGAGACCTTGATCGGGAACGGGAGTTTGAGCTGATATGCATCTGTAGTTGTGATCAAGAGTTATCTGCGAGATCTGTGTTTTTGCGGAGATATTGTATCAGGGTTTTGCTGAAGTAATATGACATGACGGAACTATTTGGTGAAATTCCCTATGTATATTTTATGGTAATGCATGTTGTGATTCATGAATGATGTTATGTTTTCTTACAACAACTAATACTTTAATGTTATACTTGTTGCGATCCTGTTGAATGATGCTATGAATATGAATGAGGTTAAATCTGAATGCATAGATCTATTTTTGAATGTCATGATAAGTTAAGTGATTGTTTCCGCAAACATCCTCCTTCATTCGGCGGAAACATGGTTCCATTGACTCTCCCTTGAACATCTCGGGTGAGACCTCATTTGCTCCGTAGGTGTTGCTGGACAGGGTAAAACCTGTCTGGGCCAGTGCTCAGGGAGATCGCGGTGGATTGGATGTCAACAGTTATGAGAACCCTTGTCGACTGGGTTTGAGTCAACAAATGGTTCTGTTGTAGGGACCATGTACGAAGTGAAAGGAGGATATGTTGTGGCATCCGACGCAACCGGAGATACAGAGCTGGTTTGATTAGAAGTTGCAGGAATTTGTTGAAGAAGAAAGTCGAAACACTCGACTGACAGTAGATCAATGGGTGGACAGATATATTCATGACGGTCCACATGAATGGTTTTTTTGTGAATTCCCGGTCGTTTTGTTCGAGTGGTGGTTGGAAAAGTTGACCTTTCAGAAGAGAAACCACCAAGGTGGTGAGCCGATGACCTGGACCCCGGAATTGATCCAAGAACTACAGGAAGTCGAGAACAAAGTGTCATGGGTTGTCGAAGTGTGGCTTGATAGCATCTTGGAAGGGTATATCACTGAATTCGCGGTTGATACGTAAAAGTATTATAGTGAAGCTGAAAGATATTTCTTTCGCGAACCCCGGGGAAGGTTTCTGTTGTCACTCCAACTGTCCATTAAGATGCTTATTTGCGAGAAGGGTAAATTGAAGATGCATCTAGATCAGTAAGTAGCCTGGTGGGCGAAGGCCGTGGGTATCGCGACAGCGGGGGGGGCGGTACATGGAATGATAAGGGGTAGATGGGTGCAGGTCATGATGACACTATGAGTGAAGCTGAGGAAGAGAGTGGTCTTACAAGGGGAGGAGCGATGTTTCGACACAAGAAGAGGCAGAGGATAGGAGAAGGTCCTGCTACGATCAAACCGTGAGTTCATGAAGGAATACCACACAGGACGAAAAGACCTCACAGCCCAGACAAGGACAACCAGGCTACACCCAGGATAGAGGAAGGACCAAAGCCCAGCGGCAGCGTACCCACACCTCTGCTCACTATCTGTCAACCAGTGAGAAACACAACTTCGACCCCACCAGGTCAACAAAACTTGATTGCTAGTAGTTCAGTTCCTGCAAGAAGGAATCCCAGGATGGCGGGAGAGGATGCTAAGTTGTCGTTGTTCCATGGAAATGGGGCAGATAACCCTGAACAATACTGGTTTTTGTGTGAAGCGGTCTGGACCATGAAGCAGATCATTGATGATAATGCTAAGAAAGGACAGTTAGCGACAACTCTGCGAGGTCGCGCATTAGACTGGTTTATGAAGTTCGTGCTAGTCCCTACAAAAGCTCCAGAGAATACACTAGACGATATCAGGGATGGTTTGATTGTAGAATTTAGAAAACCCAAGTCTGAAGCACAATGTATTACAGAATTGAAATAAATTAAGTAGTATCCCAATGGGACGGTGTGGGATTTTGATCAGCGGTTTAAGACGCAGATGGCGAGGGTTAGTTTTGATATGAGCGTGGTCCAACATAAAGAATGGTTTATCGCAGCACTACTTCCACACATTTGACTGCCGCTGATGCAGCAAAATATTACAATGCCCAGTGAATCCCTAGAGATCGCAATGCAATTGGAGGCATCACCGAATGGTGAAAATGTAGTTGGGATGTCGCAGATATAGACACAGCTGGCTAACTAGACCATACAGCTACAAGATCTGAAGAAGGGCAAGGAGCAACTCAAAGAAGTATGGTGTACGCGATGTCGAGGAGAAGGGAATACTAAGGATAATTTCCCTGACTTCCAAAACTATTTGGTTTCAGGGGCACCAAATTTGTTGAATGGTGGTGGCATGCATTGGTGTGGCGTTTGCAAGGTATATGGGCAACGCCATGAGGAATGTCCATACATGCAGAAGATGGTCACTAAACCAATGAATCTGTATTGCACATTCTGTAAATATGTGGGACATGACGACAAAGATTTCCAGGCATATGGGTTGCTTCATGAGAGAACGTATGATGCATTCTATGTAAAGGATGATCAATGTTCTGTACAACAACCGCAACCACAACCACAGGTAGTTCAGTCGCTACCTCAACTGTAGGTACAGTTTGTACCTCAACAACAACCACAGCAGTTTATGCCACAATATGCTCCGATGCAAATGGAACCACAGTAGCCATAGTACGTTCAGCAACCGCACTATGCGCAGCAAGGGCAGGGCATGCAACCAGCTCCTATGCAGCAAAAGTACAACCAACAGCAAGGCAGATTTTGTGGAGGATTCTGGGGTGGACGCGGCTGAGGATTTGGTCAAGGAGGAGGACGAGGAGGTCGCGGACCTGTTCAGTTCTATCACTGTGCAGTATGGGGATACTACCAGCGAGATTGCCCACTATTGAAGATGCAATGTACATTTTTCTTTGTTATAGATCATACAAGGGATAATTTCCCGCAGTTGATTGCGTGGTGGCAGGAAGGAAACGTTCCACAGTTGTAGAATAAGAATCAGGTGCAGTAGCCGGTACAAAATCAAGTACAACAACCATCACAGAACAAAAACCAATGCCCAAATCAGAATGCTAATCTGAATGTGAACCAACCGGGGAATCCACCATTGAACCAGAATCAGGGTGCAAATGTTTTGACAATTTATGCGGAGCCCAGGACACAAGATGCAGCTGTTGTAGTTATCACTCGTGGAGGCACAGCAACAGGAGGGGATATTCGAAAGGACGGGCAGAAGAAGGTATTATTTGACGTTGAGTCTGAGCGTTATACGTTCTTTCAGGCACGTCGTGCGATGGACCAGGATCGCAGTAAGGCTATTATTTGCGACATGCCCCCTGTCTTTTATGCTACTGCAGAGGCAGGCCCATCAGCGCAATCTGGAACCTTGCAGAAGTTTCTTGAGAGTTGTTTATTATTGGAAAGAGATCCCATGGCCCTTGCTGAGATTGAGGGGTTGTTGCAGTGTCCAGCTAGGGGACGGTAAGAGTCCGCGGTAAACTCCTTACAGCGACAGAAGATAGGTAAGGAGATGCAAATGAATATCCAAATTAGGCACTATGATGTTGATTCGGTTATTCTGGATCTTGGTTCAGATGTCAACATCTTAACCAAGCAAGCATGGCAGAAAATGGGGAGTCCCCCATTGAGCTGGTCCCCTGTACAGCTTCGGTTAGTTAATCACGCCAAGGTGACACCAATTGGGTGAGTCCCACTATCACAGACCCTCCCATCAGAGCCAGCAAGGGAGAGAACATGACCCTAAATCCGGGCATCCAGCCCCATATCCATTAAGTAAAACTCATTGATAATAAAAGACATATACATATGCATATTGTAATTAAACACAGCGGAATTAAAATAATCTACATATCTAACATACATTCAAACATTTTCATGACAGACATTAAATAAATACATTGTAGAATTTAACTCATGAGTGTACTTATCTTAAAACAAAGTAGTCTCGAGCAGCCAACTATGCAACTGCAACGTTCCACCCAACCACAGGCCAATTGTGCTTATCAATGTCTTGATACAACTGCCACCCCCCGAGCTGGGCATTATTTCTACAAGGAAAAGGGAACAATAGACTCACACATAGCCAAATACACACCAAAATCAGCCAAGCCAATAGACAGTTGGGTTTATTAGGCTGCGAGGCAATGGAAAGGAAGAATTGCTTGCTAGTGAGCTCAACCACAGAGCTATGGATACCTCTACAAGATCTATCCAACTTGGTTCCCCACAATGCATACACACCTGACTCAAGGAAGTATTCCCTTCACTACTACACAGTCCCTCAGGCCATACCTTCCAATTCAGTGTTGTTCAAGGTGTGCATAGAAGAGTAGCCAGCCATTTTGATCTTCTTGAGAGGTTATTTTCCCCACTAGGTTTATCAAGCCAACTCAGGTCCACTTCCACTCCTAATTTCTTGCTCACAGTTCAAACTAAAATAGGGATGCACAAAACAACAAAAGTACAAGTGTTGGGCATGAAGAAAACGTTTTTATAGTGAGATGCCCAAAATGGGGTTTCTACCAGTTCAGAAAAATGTGGGCAGCCAAAAATGAAAAGCTAATGAGGAAACAACCTCGGGAATCCAAATCCGTTTTCAGAAAAAACTTCTATGGAAATTACAGGGCAAAAACGACCTCCATAATAGCCCCAAATCGTGGTCCTCCTCTCCCAGCCACTGTGTAACACAAAAACGACCTCCCAGACATGGGAAAATGTAGGAAAATGATGAAAAACGTGATGGGGAAAGCCCAGCTAGTTCAGACTGCATGTGGGAGAAAAGGCCATGGCTCAAGAATGGCTTTGGGCACCATTTCGTGGGTGTTTTCTTGCCCAAGAAGACAGAATACGATTTTCCAGGTTGATGGCTTACCCATACACGAAATTGGCTTCCATACCTCTCCATTCCCAACGCATTAACTGCCTCAACCAACTTTTGGAAGAATTAAATGATTGGGTGCATAAGCCAAAATGGGTAGTTGACGGTTTATGGGTTTTCTCATTGACACATGGATTAACACCATTGGCTCAAGCGTCTGAATAATTTCCCTCCCTATTCCTTGTAAAATCATGTCCCCATCTCTTGTTGCATTTGCATAGCTAGTTGTGGGCATTTCATTAAAATTCGTATTTACATGATGTCTGAATTTACATTGTGCTTGTCTAGCACAAGAACCATAGGAATCTATTTTTAATTGCTGATACATAAAAACGCTAAATCAATGGCAGGGCCTTGGACTTGAGCTCCTCACCATGATTAAATAACCATATTTACATCATTTACGATTTAATGCAATGGTGGTCAAAATGGGGATGTGAAAATCCCCTCCCCTTACATTAGCACTGTCCTCAGTGCTCATCAAAATTGAACAAAAATGGATATGCCACTCTCATGGCATCCTCAAGCTCCCATGTAGCCTCATCAGGAGCGTAGTGATTCCATTTCACCTTTACCTGCCCGATGGCTCGGTTCCGGAGCAATGTTACCTTCTCGTCTAGGATGCACAATGGATCGGTTTGGAACTCTCCCTCAGGTTCCACCTGGATCACATCCAAATTAATCACATGGTTAGGATCATGTACATATTTCTTAAGAAAAGAGACATGAAAAATATTATGAGCTCTAGTACTAGCAGGAAATGAAAGTCTACATGCAATTGGCCCTATTCTTTCAAGCACTTCAAATGGCCCATAATATCTAGGTGATATCTTGGAACAACTCCCAAGCTTCAAGGAACCCTTCCTTGGCCTCACTCTAAGATACACATGATCCCCAACATTGAATTCCCTATGCACCCTATGCTTATCTGCATAGTTTTTGTGTCTATCCTATGCTGCTTGTAAATTATGCTTGATCTTTGAAACCTCTTTCTCCATTTCCTTAAGCAATTCTGGCCCAAGTACAATTCTGTTCACTGGATTGTCCCAAGTCACTGGTGTCCTACACCTTCTGCCATACAAAACCTCATATGGACTCATTCCCAATGATTCTTTCTTCCCATTTTTATATGCAAACTCTACCAGGTGTAGATAATCCTCCCACTTGGATGGTTTGTCCATTACATACATGCGGAGCATGTCTTCAAGCACCTGATTTACTCTTTCCATTTTCCCATCTGTTTGAGGATGGTAAGCGGTACTAAAGTTCAACTGTGTACCTAAATATGCAAAGAGACCTTTCCAACAATTGGAAGTGAACTTGGTATCCCTATCAGAAATTATTGCCTTAGGCAATCCATGTAATCTGAAAATTTCCTTCATGAAAATATTTGCAATGAAATCGGTTTTATGTGTGGACTTAACCGGTATAAAATGTGCTGCCTTTGTTAACTTGTCCACCACAACCATGATGGAATCATGTTGTCTCACAGTCATTGGCAATCCTATAATAAAATCCATAGAAATTACTTCCCATTTCCATTCTGGAATTGGCACTGGGTGCAATAAACCTACTGGGTGTTGGTGTTCAACCTTCACCTGCTGACATTTCATGCACTTGGAGATGTATTCAGTGACATCCTTCTTCATCCCTAGCCAGATATAATATTTTCTTGCTGTAGTAATTATTTTTGGATATCCTGGGTGACCAGAGTATGGAGATTTATGGATTTCATCCATAACAATCCTCCTCAAATCTGCCACATTTGGAATACAGGCTCTATTCTTACAGGTAAGAAGTCTGTCTTCTTCCAAATGATACCCTTCATACTTCTTTTCAAGGTTTTGCTGTTGCAATTTGTCCTTTATCTGCACATACACTTCATCCTCAACCATATGGTTAAACATCCGTTGCCTCAAATCTGGTTGGCAAGTACTAAGCGCTGCCACATGCATTTCATGTACTTTCCTGTTGAGTGCATCAACCACCTTGTTTTCTTTCCCTTTTATGTGTTTGATTTCAAAATCAAATTCACACCAAAATTCCAACCATCTAGCTTATCTAGCATTCAAATTTGGCTGTTCAAATAAGTATTTCAAACCACAATGGTCTGTCCTTAGCTCAAATTTTCGGCCCATTAAGTAATGCCTCCACATCTTTAAAGCATGTACTATGGCTGCAAGTTCTAAATCATGAGTAGCATAGTTTTTCTCGTGCTCCTTCAACTTTCTCAACTCATAGCATACCACATGGTTGTCTTGAATAAGAACTCCTCCAAGTACTTGATTGCATGCATCGGTACACACCACAAAGTCTTTTTCTGGGTCTCTGGGATTTTCAAAATTGTTGCACTCGTAAGAATATTCTTCAACCGTTGGAAACTTTCCTCACATCTTGGTGACCATTCAAACTTTATCCCCTTCTTTTGCAAAGAAGTGATCGGGTTTGCGACCTTGGAGAATCCTTCAATAAACCTCTGGTAGTAACCAGCAAAGCCCATAAAAGATCTCACATCTATCACATTTCTTGGATTTGGCCAATGCATAATGGCTTCAATCTTCTCGGGGTCCACGGATATTCCTTCGTCTGAGATGATGTGACCCAAATAATGAATTCTATCTTTATAAAAGTCACATTTGCTCAACTTTCCATACAACTTATGCTCCCTTAGCAATTTCAATGTCATTCTCAAATGTTCTTCATGCTCTTCTTCATTCTTAGAATAGATAAGAATGTCGTCTAGAAAAAAAAGAACAAACTTGTCCAAATACCTGCTAAAAACACTATTCATGAGACACATGAATGTGGCTGGTGCATTGGTGAGGCCAAATTGTACCACCACAAACTCATAGTATGCATATCTCATTCTAAAGGCTGTCTTATGAATATCTTCCTCATTGATTATTACCTGATGGTAACTTGACCTTAAGTCAATCTTTGAAAATACCTTTGCTCCTTTCATTTGATAAAAAAGGTCATCAATTCGGGGCAATGGATATTTGTTCTTCATAGTGACCTTGTTCAATTGCCTGTAGTCACTACATAACCTGAGTGTTCCATCTTTCTTTTTCACAAATAGAACAGGTGCTCCCCACGGGGACACACTTGGCCTGATATATTTCTTTTCCAACAACTCTTGTAATTGCATTTTCAATTCTACCAATTCCAGTGTACTCATCCTGTAGAGTGTCTTAGACACTGGTGTAGCTCCTGGCACAAGATCGATTGTAAAATCAACGTCTCTCTTTGGAGGAAGTCTCAGAATCTCATCAGGAAAAATATCCCTGAATTCCTGCAATACAGGGTATTCCTCCAACTTAAGCATTTCATTCTCTGTTGACTCCAAAACATGGGTCGCATACAATTTAAAACCCTTTCTACAGAACTTCTTCAACTGCATGGCTAAAACCTGTCTAACAGAAATCACCTTTGGAATGCCTTTTACAACTTTTGGGTTTCCTTCTTTGTCCATGCATTCAAAATTTTTATTGTAGCAGTCAAGTTTAACCTTGTGTGCTTCTAACCAATCCATTCCAATGAGAATATCATAGGAACCAAGTGGCAAAACATTCAGATTTGCATAAGTGAACAGCCCATCCATTTCTAATGGACATTCCTCTACAATTTCACTGACCTTCCTCTTGGTTCCAGTGGCTAGTTGAACTAACCATTATTTACTATGCTTTAATTTCGTAAAAGCACAAACCTAAACAATTTTAGGAGTGATATAACTGTGAGTAGATACAGGATCAATCAAAATAGAAATAGATTGCTTAGCAATATTACCTTCAACTTCAACCATAGTTGATTGATGATCTTCCTGTTGGTCGTCTCGTGCTGCATAGATTCTAGGGATTGTCCTCGCCACTTGACCCACAGTTTCATCTCCTTGGATGTTGTGAACTTGATTTGCATTCCCATTCCGATGTGGACAATTCCTAAGCATGTGGTCTCCTCCACAACCCCAACATTGAAGTGGTTCTCTTGGCTCCTTCGGATCTCTTGGCTTGTCTCCCATCATCCTAGTTGGCTTAGTCAAACCTTGTGATGGCTTTCTTTGCTGATTTCTGATATGAGGAGGTTTGAAACCTTTCTTCCTTTGGTCAAACTTTTCATTTTTCTTGTTTTTCCATGCCTTATGGAAATAAGGTTTTCTTTTGTTTTGATCATAGCAATACTTTTCCTTTCTTATTGCCTTCTCTAGAGTTCGAGGCTCATCAAATTCAATCCTATCTTTATATGACTGAGGTAGCCCAGTTAGAAAATGCTAAATTTTCACCTTATCATCTCGAATATTCCTGGCATACCTCAGCAACTCCAAGAACTTGTTTGCATATTCTTCCATTGTCAATTGTCCAAATCTAATCTCATGGAACTCTTTGATCTTATCATCATAGTACCTATCAGAGAGGTACTTCTGCTTGAAGTATTTCTTGAACTGTTTCCACACAATCTTTCTTTCATTGATCTTCCTCACTTGCCTGATGTGTTCCCACCATATAGATGCTCTTCCATTCAAGTTGAAGATGGCGACCCTTGCCTTCATATTTTCAGAGTAGTCTTGGACTTGGAAATACTTTCTCATCCCAAGAAGCCAAGCTTCAGCTTCTTGACCAGACTTTACCTCTCCACCAAATGTAGGAGGTTTTGCCTTCTTAAATTCCCCATGTGAATTGTTCTTGTAATGCCTCTTTCTCTTATTATTGCGAGATGAAGAGCTTGAACCCTTAATGGATCCTTCAGAGTTAGATGATTCACTAGAAGAGATTTTTGGAGTATATGTTCTGTCTCTAGAAACGCTTCTTGAGATATTGAACCTCTTGTGGGAATTTCTCCTTGAATTACTCCAACTCCCTTCTGTATTTTCCGACTGATGTCCAGGATTAATTTGCCTCTGGATATCTGTCAAACTCTACAAGATGGCTGCATTTAACTGATTTTTTTCTTCCTGAGCTTTAATCATCCTTTCGTTATCTTCTCTACAGCTTTGCAACTCCACCCTTAGGCTCCTCATGGTGGCTGCAATAGCTGGGGGAGTCTCTCGATTTCTTCTCCCATTAGATTCTGTCTCAGCATTCTCGACATGTATGTTTTCCCCCATGGCATCTGTCTCAGGCTCATAGGGGTCCTATGCATCATCCATGATGTTGATATTCTTGGCCCAACCAAGACCAAAACATCCCAATTGCACTATCTGGAATGTTGCTTTGATGTGACTATTATTCTGCAAAATGTGTTTATAAACACAATTGTTAGCTGCATTGTAATACCACAAATTATTTGCATGTATGTGGGAAAATCCTATGTTGACAAGTTTTTCCAATCATATACTTTTCTCAAAATCAACGACGGTCTTAGGGGGACGACCGGGATCAAGGGGGCTTTCCCCCTTGTGGCTTCCCTACGCCACTGCGGGGCGGGTTGAGGGCAGCACCTTTTTTTTTTTAATTCTTTTGATTTCGGGCAATCTGGCGCATACATTTCATGGAGATTTTCCATTTTCGGCACCTGAAAATATCAGTGAAAAACTGTTGTATTTTCCTCATTTGGCGGACTTATGGAATTCCCCTCCGACCATGTCACAAATATTAAGGTGAAAAATCGCGCCCGTGTCACAGAATGTTAGGCTAAAAATTGTTGTCTGTGTCATGAAAATTTAGCTTAAAAAGCGTTTCCCGTGTCGTGGAAATTTAAGCTAAAATTCATTGCCATTGTCGTGGAATTTTAAGCTAAAATTCACCGCCGGTGTCACGGATTTTAAGGTTGAAATTGCCACTGGTGTCAAGGATTTTAATATTATTTTCGCCGCGTGCGTCGCATATTTTAGCGTTATTTTCACTGCGCGCGTCGCATATTTTTAACATAACTTTGCCGTCGCGTCGCAGAAAGTTAGCCTATTTTTCGTCGTTGCGTCGCAAAAAATTAGCGTAACTTCTGTCACCGCTTCGTATATATTCAACATAACTTTGCCTCCATGTCGCAGAAAGTTAGCCTAATTTTCTCCGCCACATCACAGAAATTAGCGTAACTTCCGCCGACACAGCCCTTAGGCAAAATTTCAAAAACACTTAGAAAAAAATTTAAAATTTTTCCTTTCTTTCTGTGATGATCATTGCTCAACAGGAGGTGACTTTTCCTCTGTAAACTTTGCAAACTATTCAACTTAGCCTGTTTAGACTCGATGTTGCAGCCTGTGGTGATCAAAAAAGGGGGTCTTCCCTTGTAACTGTGATCAAATTTGGCCCATAGAGGCCCAATGTTGTAGCCTATGGCTATGATACCATTCTGTCACAGACCCTCCCATCGGACCCAACAAGGGAGAGAACATGACCCTAACTCCGGGCATCCATCCCCATATCCATTAAGTAAAACTCATTGATAATAAAAGACATATAAATATGCATATTGTAATTAAACACAGCGGAATTAAAATCATTTACATATCTAACATACATTCAAACATTTTCATGACAGACATTAAATAAATGCATTGTAGAATTTAACTCATGAGAGTACTTATCTTAAAACAAAGTAGTCCCGAGCAACCAGCTATACAACTACAATGTTCCACCCAACCATAGGCCAGTTGTGCTTATCAATCTCTTGATACAACTGCCACCCCCGAGATGGGCATGATTTCTGCAAGGAAAAGGGAACAACAGACTCACACATAGCCGAATATACACCAAAATCAGCCAAGCCAATAGACAGTTGGGTTTATCAGGCTCCTAGGCAATGGAAATAAATAATTTCTATCTATTGAGCTCAACCACAGAGCTATGGATACCTCTACAAGATCTATCCAGCTTGGTTCCCCACAATTCCTACACACCTGACTCAATGAAGTATTCCCTTCACTACTACACAGTCCCTCAGGCCATACCATCCAATTCAGTGTTGTTCAAGGTGTGCATAGAAGAGTAGCCAACCCTTTTGATCGTCTTGAGAGGTTATTTTCCCCACTAGGTTTATCAAGCCAACTCAGGTCCACTTCCACTCCTAATTTCTTGCTCACAGTTCAAACTAAAACAGGGATGCACAAAAAAAAAAGTACAAGTGTTGGGCATGAAGAAAACGTTTTTACAGTGAGATGCCCAAAATGGGGTTTCTACGAGTTCAGAAAAACGTGGGAAGCCAAAGACGAAAAGCTAATGAGGAAACAACCCTGGGAAGCCAAATCCGTTTTCAGAAAAAAAAAAAAAAAAAAAACATCCATGGACATTCCAGGGAAAAAATGACCTCCGTAACAGCCCCAAATCATGGTCCTCCTCTCCCAGCCACTGTGTAACACAAAAACAAGCTCCCAACAATGGGAAAATGTAGGAAAATGATGAAAAACGTGATGGGGAAAGCCTATCTAGTTCAGACTACGTGTGGGAGCAAAGGCCATGGGTCAAGAATGGCTTTGGGCACCATTTCGTGGGTGTTTTTGTTAAATTTTGAGCATTAATTCATTATACTCTAGGATCTTTGCTGAGAGAATAACATATACGGTATATCAATGCATGACAATCACAATATGACAAGCATCACAAGAATCAAAAGCATAAGAGACAAGAGACACAGAGTTTCCGTGGGGAAAACCCTAAGGTGAAAACCCCACAACTTCCTCAGATATAGAGAGAGCAATGGCTCAACCAAAATACAACCAAATAACACTAAGATAGTCTCCTAGCAGATGATCCTCCTCTTCCTCACTAGTGCACCACTTCTGAGAGTGAGAGTGAGTTACTTTTCCCAGTGAGAAAAATAGAGATCTCCTATCTCTATTTATACTCACCTTTTTTCCCCGTGACCTTATGGGGCCGACTTGTCTAGTTAGATACATCCACATTATATTATATATAATTCCAGGCCGACCCCACATGGTGGTCTAATAACCCATTGGCAAGTACACACACTTGCGACACTTGTCAATCCACATGACGACACTTCCTTATAGAGGAATAACACATCTCTTATAAGGGTACAATAAATATATATAAAATACACAGATGAAATACATTCCGAAGTTACATATACATCAACACTCCCTCTTAACTAGGAAGGTATTTCTTAACACGGATCTGCTAGACAAGTCTTCTTCTCTGGATCATCGTCATCGATGCATCGTCATCATCATAGTCACTGCTGCTGCTATCTCAACCAATCTCTGACTCTACTCGTCATAGGGAGTTCTACAGAGCCAGTCCTTTTTCATACTGGATGTAGGCCCACCACCTGCAGGTCTTCATCATCACTGGCCATACTGTGGAATCCTCAGGACTTATTACATGCATCACAAAACCTCGAAAGAGCATCCCAGGCTGTTATGAGCACACAGCTCTACCTATAGGATCTCCCAGGGCAACGAATTACATGTGACCTCACCACAAAACCTCGCAAGAGCATCCCAGGCTGTTACGAGCACACAGCTCTACCTATAGGATCTCCCAGGGCAACGAATTACATGTGGTCATGGTAAAACCTCGCAAGAGCATCCCAGGACTTATTACGGGCACACAGCCCAACCTATCGGATATCCCAGGGAACTGAATTATATGCCATAGGACAAAACCTTGAAAGAGCATCTGCCAGATATCCCAGGGCACCGAATTACATGCCATAGGAAAAACCTCGAAAGACTATCAGCAGATCTCCCAGGGCACCGAATTATATGTCCTTCCAGAGAAAAACCTTGAAAGAGCATTTGCCAGATATCCCAGGGCACCAAATTACATGCCATAGGAAAAACCTCAAAAGACTATCTGCAAATCTCCCAGGGCACCGGATTACATGCTCATCTGCACAACCTGATCCACGACCACAGAGTATCAACCTGATACTCACCATACATCATCCTGATGTACACATGATCATCCTGAGCATCATCACTGCAACATCCTGCTGCATGTCATCTGGAGCAACATCCTGAAGCTCGTCATCCATGATCATCCTG
The DNA here is from genome assembly GCA_027924585.1 of Larix kaempferi. Taxonomy (NCBI): domain Eukaryota; kingdom Viridiplantae; phylum Streptophyta; class Pinopsida; order Pinales; family Pinaceae; genus Larix; species Larix kaempferi. The sequence goes on along the minus strand of BSBM01000011.1, from coordinate 20,393,547 downwards.
ATCATGATCACTGCAACATCCTGCTGCATGTCATCTGGAGCAACATCCTTAAGCTCATCATCCATGATCATCCTGATCATACAATGCATCTACCTGATGCATACCAAGTATCTACCTGATACATATCATCATACATGATCCACCTGATCATACAATGTATCCACCTAATACAAATACAAATACATGATACATATCACTATACATGATCCACCTGATCATACAATGTATCCACCTGATACATATACAGATACATGGTCCAAGCATCCAACATGATGCATATACAAAAATACATACACATGATCCATCCGATCATATCCAACATCCAACATGATGCGTACATACATATAAATGATCCAACTGATCATATCCAACATCCAACATGATGCGTACATACATGTAAATGATCCAACTGATCATATCCATCATCCAACATGATGCATACATACATACATAAAAATGATCCAACTGATCATATCCAGCAGAAAACAGAATATCATCCTGATGCTCATCATCTAGCGCTTACATCCACAGCTATGTGAAAGATCCTCCTTCCAACATGCTTGGAATGGCTCCAGCAAATGTGTCCATCACTTCTTCCTCGAAGTGTCCTTGATCTGAAGAACGCCAAGCCTCTCTTTGAAGTACTCGAACTTCACCCTAGCTAGTGGCTTCGTTAGCACATCTGCAATCTGCTCGTCCGTCGCAACATACAGGAGCTTAACAGCTCCTCTCTGCACCATATCCCTGATATAGTGATATTTGATCTCTATGTGTTTCGACCTGTCATGAAACACTGGGTTCTCGGATAGCTTCACACAACTCTGGTTATCATAGAAGATACTAGTAGCATCCAACGAGAGATGAAATAACTCAGATAGTAGCTTCCGTAGCCATACTGCCTCACAACTAGCTGAACAGGCTGCAACATACTCTGCCTCAGCTGTACTCAGTGCTACGCAGGACTGCTTCCTGCTAAACCAAGAGATCACACTTGATCCCATACTGAAGCAGCACCCAAATGTGCTCTTCCTATCTACAGCACTGACAGCCCAATCTGAATCAACATAACCCTGCAGGTTAAACTTTTGATTCGCTTCATACTTGAGCCCATAATCCACTGTACCCTTCAGGTACCTCATAACATGCTTTACAGCAACCAGGTGAACACTCATCGGATCCCTTAGGAACTGGCTCAATGTGTTCACAACAAAGCAAATGTCTGGTCTCGTGTTCGTCAGGTACATCAAGGACCCAATCATCTGACGATACATAGAGACATCAACTGGCTCAGATGAAGCATCACAGAGAAGCTTCAGATTTGATGCCATAGGTGTGGCCATGGCCTTGCAATCCATCATCCCAAATCTCTTCAGGATATCTACTGTGTACTTCCCTTGACCAAGGAATATCCCACCTGTACTCTGCCACACCTCCATACCTAGGAAATAGTGCATCATTCCCAAATCTTTCATATCGAATTCAGCAGCAAGCTTCCTCTTAGTATCTGCAATCAGTCTGTCATCTCCTGTTACAAATAAGTCATCCACATACAAGAGTAGAATCACAGGATTCCCTTCCTCAACCTTGTAGTAAAGGTTAGAATCTGCTTTGCTCTTGGTAAAGCCCAAAATAGATAGGAAACTGTCCATCCTACCATACCAAGTCCTGGGAGCTTGTTTCAAGCCATACAAATCTTTCTTCAATTTGCACACATATGACTCCCTGTCATGTATTTCGAAACCGAGTGGCTGTTCCACATATACTTCCTCTTCAACTACACCATTCAAGAAGGCAGTCTTGACATCCATCTGGTGTATTTTCCATTTCATAGCTGCAGCCAGGGAAAGTACTGATCTGATGGAAGTATACCTGGCTACAGGTGCAAAAGTTTCTTCATAATCTATTCCCTCTTTTTGAGAGAAGCCACGAGCTATGAATATTGCTTTGTATTTTTCTATACTGCCATCTGCAGCATGCTTGATTTTGTAGATCCACTTGGAAGTCACAACAGACTTCTCTTTAGGTCTTGGGACAACATCCCAAACATCATTCTTCATTATTGATTGGTATTCCTCAACCATAGCATCCTTCCATTCTTTCTTTTTCGTCGCCTCTTCATAACTGGAAGGCTCTTTGTTCATAATGTCACAGAGTAAAGCAACATAACTGGTATCTGATCTGGTTCTCTTCTTTGCTCTGTGTTCTTCTTCTGGAATGCCAAATCTCTCTGCATCTTGAATGAGCCCTCTAGCCCATGCAGGTTTCCTTTTGTGAGAGTTATCCTCACAGGGTGGATCTATAGGTTCTTGCAGATCTTCAAACTCACGAACAACTTTTGGAACTACTTCAGTCATGGTAGTGTCTTGAAATCTAGTTTCCTTACGTTCTTCATAAACTTCGATAGGTGCCTTCCTTGATTTGATGAATGTTGAGTTTTCATCAAATGTTACATCCCTGCTGACATCAATCTTCTTGAACCTTGGAAAGTATATTCTGTAGGCCTTCGAGCTTTCACTGTAACCCACAAAGATACCCTTCTTTCCTGAAGGATCTAGTTTAGTCCTCTTTTCCTTTGGAACATGAGTGTATACTGGACAACCAAATATTCTGAGATGGCTGACTTCAGGTTTCTTACCAGAAAAGACCTCTTTTGGTGTCTTGTTATCCAATATCTTGTGGGGTGTTCTGTTCTGCACATATACAACTTTTCTAGCTGTTTCTGCCCATAGATGCATACGTAGATCCTGGTCATGCAGCATTGCCCTTGCTGCTTCCATGATAGTTCTGTTCTTCCTTTATGCAACTCCATTCTGTTGAGGATTATAAGGAGCATTCAACTCCCTCTTAATCCTTGAATTACTGCAAAGCTTCTTGAAGTCACCTGAGGTGAATTCACCATTGTTGGATCTGAATGTTTTTATCTTCTTGTCAGTTTGGTTCTCCATCAAGGTTTTGAATTCCTTGAACTTATCAAACACCTCATCTTTGTTCTTCAAGAAGTATACCCAAGTCTTCCTAGAGAATTCATCAATAAATGAGACATAGTAAACATACCCACTCAGGGAACTAGATGACATAGGGCCACATACATCTGAGTGGATGATTTCCAGGATGTCTTTTGCCTTGATTTCATTGCTTGGGAAAGCCTTCTTAATGTTCTTACCTTTTGCACATCCTTTGCAAACACCTTCATGTTTGGTCTTGATTTCAGGAAGACCTTCTACTGCCTTGCTTGCAATTGGAAGTGCTCTATAGTGCATATGAGCAAGTCTTCTATGCCAAAGTTCACTTGGCTCCATGGATTCATGCACCATGGCATGTTTAGGTTGTCCCTTCAATTTATACAATCCTCCCTCTTGCTCTCCAATCACTACTGCATCATCTATGTTCTTTCCCTTTGGTCACATTAGGACTTGGCCATCCACAAATGCAACCCTCATACCTTTTTCATCCAATGCAGAGATGGAGAGTAAGTTCTTCTTGAGCCCAGGTACATAAAGGACTTCTTTCATCTTCAAAGATTTTCCAGAATCTAGGTTGTAGGAGGCTTCACCACTTCCTTTGATTGGGTATTGATAATCATCCCCAAGTTTCACCTTGTGGGGTGATTCATGTTCAGATAGGTTCACAAAAGATTCCTTAAACCCAATCATGTGTTTGGAAGCCCCACTATCAATCAACCAATCATTACAACCATGGGAGATAGTACCTGTGAGAGTAGAGATCAGAACATACTCTTCTTCACTTGATGAGTCATCATCACTATCACTTTCTGCCCTAGCCTTCTTCTTTGGGGGTTCATCATCTTCGGCAGGATGAGCATGAAACCTTCTTTTACTACTTTTCTTCTTCTTACTGGAGTTGTTGTTATTATCCCTTTTGTTCTTGGGACAATCTGAAGCAAAGTGACCCTTGTCATTGCATGTGAAGCATCTTACGTCCTTCTTACTCTTTTGAGAGGATCTATTGTGGTGAGAGTGCTCCTTCTTGGTTTTTCTTCTTTTGGTGTGAGCTGCAAGAGCTTGATCTTCAACTCCCATCTTTTCCTTACGAGCTATAAGTCTAGCTTCTTCTTGAGAACATTCTTCCCGCAATCTGTTGAAGGAGATCAACTTCTTCCTTGCACAAATTCCTTGAATGAAGGAATACCATGAACTGGGTAGGCCATTTAGAGTGGTCATCACTACTTCACCATTATCCACCATTTCATCTACTGCTTCTAGTTGTTCCTTGATCTGGGAGACCCTTGAAAAATAAGATTGAATGGTTTCTCCATTCTGGAACTTCACTCCTTTCAATTGGTTCCGCAGGGTCATCTTCCGATTTATGTTCTTTCCTTCAAATAGCTTGGTCAAAGATTCAAACATCTCCTTGGGTGTCTTAAGAGAAGACACATGGGGTATGAGACGGTCTTTGATAGAATCAGCAATGATTCTCTTTTCCTTGACCAAGTTCTTTTTATGCAATACCTTGGCCTCTTCATCCTCTGGGATAGGGATGTCTTCTTTCACATATGAGTCCAACTTATTCTCTTCCAGTATTAACCCAATCCTATACTTCCAAGCTCGGAAGTTATCAGCCCCTTCAAGCTTATCCTCAAGCTTGGTGTGGAGAGACATCTTAAAGAGTACTTCAAATGGAAATAGAAAAGATTTAGGTCTTACCACTTGAAATGCTGAAAACTGGATCTGGTCCCGGATTAGGGTTTGTCAGAGAAACCCTAAAAATTCAAAATGTGAATTTCAAATTTCTGAAAGGATAGAAAGATGCGCTTTGATGAGCTGATCAGCCTGGTGCATTCAGAATTTGAGATCAGCCAAGTCTTACCCTTCAGAATTTCCTTTTTGTCCTCCCGAGTTCACTAGAGAGAGCCTTGAATTAGGGTTTGAGTTTCCCAGAGATCTACCCAGCCAAAAATCTTGATCCAAAGCTCTAACCTTCGATTTTTGAAAGGAGCTTCCAGCAGTGTCTTCAGATTCCAGACATTCCTATTTTTGTGGAAACCCTAATTTTTAGGGCCAAATATGAAAATGCTCGGAATTGAATTTTGATTGGACAGAAAGATGCACCTTGATGAGTAGAGTCAATCTACTATACGGTTTTTCAAAAACCTGAGGAGAGAAACCCAATAAACAAGGAACTCAAGCTTCCATCACTGCAAAATGTCTTTTTCTCAGGTTAGCTCTGATACCATGTTAAATTTTGAGCATTAATTCATTATACTCTAGGATCTTTGCTGAGAGAATAACATATACAGTATATCAATGCATGACAATCACAATATGACAAGAATCACAAGAATCAAAATCATAAGAGACAAGAGACATAGAGTTTCCGTGGGGAAAACCCTAAGGTGAAAAACCCCACAACTTCCTCAGATATAGAGAGAGCAATGGCTCAACCAAAATACAACCAAATAACACTGAGATAGTCTCCTAGCAGATGATCCTCCTCTTCCTCACTAGTGCGCCACTTCTGAGAGTGAGAGTGAGTTACTTTTCCCAGTGAGAAAAATAGAGATCTCCTATCTCTATTTATACTCGCCTTTTTGCCCAGTGACCTTATGGGGCCGACTTGTCTAGTTAGATACATCCACATTATATTATATATAATTATGGGCTGACCCCACATGGTGGTCTAATAACCCATCGACAAGTACGCACACTTGCGACACTTGTCAATCCACATGATGACACTTCCTTATAGAGGAATAACACATCTCTTATAAGGGTACAATAAATATATATAAAATACACAGATGAAATACATTTTGAAGTTACGTATACATCAACAGTTTTCTTTCCCAAGAAGAAAAAATACGATTTCCCAGGTTGATTGCTTTCCCTTACACGGAATTGGCTACCATACCTCTCCATTCCCAAGGCATTAATTGCCTCAACCAAATTTTGGAAGAATTAAATGATTGGGTGCATAAGCCAAAATGGGTAGTTGAGGGTTTATGGGTTTTCTCATTGACACATGGATTAACACCGTTGGCTCAAGGGTTTGAATAATTTCCCTCCCTATTCCTTGTAAAATCATGCCCCAATCTCTTGTTGCATTTGCATAGCTAGTTGCGGGCATTTCATTAAAATTCGTATTGACATGATGCCTGAATTTACATTGTGCCTGTCTAGCACAAGAACCATAGGCATCTATTTTTAATTGCCGATACATAAAAATGCTAAATCAATGGCGGGGCCTTGACCTTGAGCTCCTCACCATGATTAAATAACCATATTTACATCATTTACGATTTAATGCAATGGTGGTTAAAATGGGGATGTGACACCCACATCTGGTGGTGGACATTGAGGGCATGCAGACCTACACTGAATTCGATGTCATCGAAGTGGTTGAAGGAGGAAGCTCATATCCTATGTTGTTGGGGATCGGATGGGCTAATGATAGTGGAGCGGTAATCAACCTCAAGTGGCGGATGATGAGTTTTGAAAACCTCAATCTCAGATTCATATCCCCGTTGGATCCGACTAAAGGACGTAGATACATTGAGCCAGTGAAGGATGAAGATCCCAGTGGATGGGACCATGCATTCAACATTTCCGAAGACTATATTCATCCGACTGCCAACGGTGAGCTAGGATGGCGTAGTGACAGCTCTGGGTGTTCCAACTCTGATGATGCGTTAGAACACTGGTAGAACCGCTTGCATGAGGTGTCGCTATGCAAGTGTGGGTAATCACGCAGTCGTTATGCCACGTCACAATTGAAACGGTCACATTACCAGTATATGAAGGGATTCCTGGATTGTATGACTTTCTGGCGGAGTATGAGGAAAGAGTTTCTAAACCACAACGATTGTTGGCATTGGAGGAAGCACTGAAGGCTGCTGTAGCACGCTGGTGGGAAATCAATTAATGAATGGCCGCAATGCAGGAGATTGATGACGGTTCACTTCGGCGATACCGAGGTTTACCACACAGGGAAATATGATGGTCAGAATGACTCTGAAAGTCATTTGATGAAGTGTCAGACATTATGGGCATCGCGACCAAGAGATGAGTGGGTCCATGCATATATCCATACGTTGCATGAAATGCCGCGGTCATGGTCTACTGTAGCTGAATTACGGGGAGAAATCACTTCTTGGTTGGAGTTGACAATTTTCTTTACTCATACATTCAGTTTTGCTGATCCCAACCCGGATGTCCATAACGCTCTACAGATCATCCGCAATGTGGTTCTAAAGTTTGTTCCCATGGCCTATCCTGCGGATCCACATACGCACTGCCAGATTCAATCCATAATGGAATGTTATAATATCACTGGTAGGCCTGAAGACGGTGATGATCCACGGAATGTCAATATTCCAGAATATGAAGGAAGTCACAATGTGGTACCACCTGATGCGCCAAGTGATCTGATCAGCCAGCCCTTGAAGCTTTGTAAGATCAATATTGGGATGGAGGCCACTCCCAAGTTTGCGAATGTTGGAGATTATTGGGATGATGAGATGATGGGAAAGGTCACTGATTTGTTGCATGAATTCCAAGACCTCTTTCCTATGAAGTTTTCTGAGATGAAAGGTATTTTGGGTGATTTAGGTGAGATGGAGATCCCCTTGAAACCAGATGCTAAACCGATTAGGCAGTGACCCTATCATCTAAATATGCGACATAAGGAGAGGGTCAAGGTAGAACTTGAACGCATGTGGGATGATGGTATTATTGAACCAATTGAAGAGTCATAATGGATCAGTCCTATGGTGGTGCAGGACAAGAAGACTGGCGAGGTGCGCAGCTGTGTCGATTTGTGGAATTTGAATGATGCCTGCTTGCATGATCCCTTTCCGACCCCGTTTACTGATGAAGTACTCGAAGGTGTGGGTGGTCAGGAGATGTATTCCTTCACGGATGGGTTCTCGGGCTATCATCAGATTTGCATTGCAAAAGAAGACTGCCAGAAGACAACTTTTGTGACCGAGTGGGGCTGTTTTCAGTACACAGAGATGCCATTCGGGTTGAAGAATGCACCTGCAATATTTTCGCGGGTTGTTGTTGCTACGTTCAAGGATTTCATCTAGAATTTCTTGCAGGTATACATGGATTATTGGACAGTATATGGTTTGATCCACGATCATTTGGCCAATCTGTGGTTGATGCTGGAGTGTTGTCGACAACATCAGATATCGCTGAATTTGAAGAATTTTATTTTTTGTGCACCATTTGGGATACTGTTGGGTCACATTGTGTGCAAACAAGGGTTGTTAGTCGATCCAACAAAGATTCGCTCATTTTGAGCTTGACACCGCCGACTAATGTGAAGCAGTTGAGGGCGAATTTGGGGCATACTGGGTATTATCGCAAGTTCATCAAGGGTTATGCAGCGATCACCACCCCTATGGAAAAGCTATTGAATAAAGATGCGGTATTTCAATGGAGCCCTGAATGTTAGGATAGTTTCGAGCAGTTGAAGGCTAAGATGGCTTCGGTACCGATATTAGTATTTCCAGACCGGAGCAAGGAATTCCATGTCCATGTTTATGCATTGTCGATTTCACTAGGTGTGGTGCTAGTGCAACCAGGAGAGGAGGATCTTGGTCACCCTATTGCTTTCGCAAGTCGGAAGCTGTCATCTGCAGAAAAGAACTACACCACTACTGAGAGGGAAGGCCTGGCGATGGTCTATGTGTTGCAGAAGTTCTGACGCTACTTATTGGGAGGACATTTTAGGATGTTCACAAACCACTCTGCATTGAAATACCTAGTCAATAAGCCTATGTTGGGGGGGAAGATATGTCATTGGCTACCTCTTTTTAAGGAGTTTGATTTTGAAGTGATTGTGAAGCCAGGATGATTGAATGTTGGCCCTGACCATCTATTGCGGATTGAAACAGGAGAAGAGCCAACTAACATTGAAGACGGGTTTCCTGATGCGCAAGTCTTTAAAGTTGAAGTAGCTGATGGCTATTTTGAAGAAATCATTCAGTTTCTGGCGACAGGTACTGCACCAGAAGAGTTCACCACTAGTCAGAGGAAGCAGTTGGTAGTCAAGGTTGCAGACTTCTAGCTAATTGCAGGAGAGTTATACAAGATGGGCGCAGATGAGATATTGCGATGGTGTGTCTTTCCATATGAGCAAGCACAGATCTTGTCAGAAGCACATGCAAGAGTGGCTGGAGGGCACTACAGCGGTCGGGCAACTTCCAGGAAGGTGCTTCGTGCAGGGCTTTGGTGGCCCACACTGCATAATGATGCGGCAGACTATGCGCGGTCCTGCGATGTTTGTCAAAGAACCGGAAAGCCATCTAGGAGGGATGAGATGTTGTTGATGCCTCAGCTAACACTGCAGCTATTTGATAAATGGGTAGTGGATTTAGTGGGACCAATCAATCCACTGGGGAAGTGCACTCGTGCAAGATACATCATTACCGCGATAGATTATTTGACAAGATGGGCAGAAGATGTTACAACATAATCTTTCACCTTGTGAGCATCAACATTCTTTGGCCTGCAAGATCCATTTCACTGACTCAGACCCACTTTATATCCTTCAGACACTATTTTTCCCTATTTTTTCCTCTATACACTATCTGCATCACTACAGGGGGTGTACCCATGAGTTGCATCACTATAGCCCGCGGGTAGCATGTAAAATGGTAAAAAGCACTAGTTTATTACTTTTTACTAACAAAAAGCAGTCATAGGGTGACCTTTGGCTCTCCATCTTAGCAAGAAATGTCTCGATGTGTCATTTCACTTACCTTTGAGAGGACTATATATTGAGCACATATGGCTTATGGACGGGGGGAGAAAGAAGAACAAGAGAACTCTAGTGGATTTTTGCCCAATCTTGAGTCTACACTCATTGACCCTTGTAGTTGTGAACCATTTATGTTCACCTTCCAAACTCCTATTCTAGTTTGAGTTTTCCATTCCATGGAGGATTGAAGTGGTGGAGGCACAAGTGGATTGATCCAGATCTTGGTTCAGATTGGTTTCCAGCAAGAGGTCGTATCACATTGTACGTCTTCTTGTTTATTAAGAGAAATACTCATATTCTCGTCCATTAATGTTGTAAATGTTGTTTATCTTACATTGGGTTGCATTTACTTGTTATATCATGGGCCATTGCTATTGATGATGTTAATGCCATTTATATGTTATATGTACTTGTTGTATATTGGCTGTCAAGACTAATTTGCAGATTCAAGTGCACGGATTGGAAAAGCTCCAACGGGGATCTACATCAAACGTTTGGATCAAGGTTGGTTATATTCTTCATTATCTAAGAATTGTCATTTATATAGCATAGTACTTAGAATTGAGTTAATTTCTAGTAGTCAGCTGTCTATTCTGGTCTACCCCAAGCCATAGTGAGTTTTCTCCAACACAGAAATGGTGACTCCGATGGGGAAAGCATCCATTTTTGGGGATTTTTTAGCATTTGTCGTTAATTAGAGTTGTTGTTTGTCGAATCTTTGTGTCACTGATTAGCCGTTGAGATACACTGTAGAAAACTGGTTTTTTTCTGAGCCATTAGACTCTTTATCTGCCCATTTTCCTTTCCTTACCCACGGGCTAGCTTAGTTCTACCCGCATACACCCACCTCTGTTTTGTTAAGATTTAATATGCTAAGACATAAAATAGCAGCATTGCATTCCATTTCACAATAATAGCATATACATGATCACTAAAGAAACAACAAGCACAGCATAAACACAAGAGACACAAATTTATCCTGGGAAACCCTCATGGGGTAGAAAACCTAGTAAAGCTTCCTCAATATAGATGACCAGCAATATACAAAGATGTAACCCTGAGCATAAGCTCCTCCTTCTCCATAGCAGACCTCTCCTCCACAAGTGCACCACTCTCAAGTGAGTGAGTGTGTGTAAAATGAGGAATACACCTCCTCTATTTATACACTACTTCGACTTGTCTTTTACACAAAACATGTGGGCTCGTATTTAACCAATGGGTTAAATACCCCACTACAACTGACTGGGCCGACCCCTCTAGAGTGGTCTAATAACCCTTTGACCCACATAACACATATAGGGCCGACCCCCACTAGGGAAGTCTAATAACCCAAGTTACCACATTCCGACGGAGGAATAAACATCTCCGGATATACAATAAGATCTTCACGGAGGAATGAATCATCTCTGAAATAATCAAGTACAAATATAATATTCTTTGAAGTTACAATATCTCAACACTCCCCCTTAATGAGAAGGATATTATAACAGCATCTGCACAAGCAAGGAGTCATCAACGTCATACATGATACATCTATAAATCATTGGAATCTTTCTTAACATCATCAATAACTCAACCAGTTACTGGAACATCTTCAATACTGGAACATCAACATCTTCAATACTGAGTCTTTATCTTCTGTAGTACTCAAACAGCTACAGCAACATCAATATCTGAATCCTCATGATCGTCAGTATCATCATCACACGATCATTAGCATCGTCATCACACAATCTTCAGCATCATCATCACACGATCAACATCATCGTCTAGATCAACACAATCAACATAGTCACATCGTCTCGATCTACAACATCTGGTTCATCATGATCTACAGCATCTGGATCATCTCGATCTTCAGCATCTGGATCATCTCGATCTACAGCATCTGGATCATCTCGATCTACAGCATCTGGATCATCTCGATCTATAGCATAAGTATCCTCAACCATACAAGTACATTAATCAATACATGTATCATCAAAAGTATGTATTCTCACCAATAGATCAATCATCAAAACATGTATTCTTACTAATACATATATCATCAAAAGCATGTATTCTAACTAGTACATCTATCATCAAAAGCATGTATTCTCACTAATACATCTATCATCAAAAGCATGTATTCTCACTAATACATCTATCATCAAAAGCATGTATTCTCACTAATACATCTATCAATACAAGTATCCACACCGATACAAGTATACACAACAACAGCATACCCTGCAACACACATGATCCAATTACGGGATGGTCAATCCCTCTCACTTTAGGACATAGGTCCAAGGATGATACAATCCTGATCCACTTACAGGATGATCAATCCCTCTCAATTTAAGACATCTCTCATGTCTATGGACGATGCAATCTAGATCAACTTACAGGATGATCAATACTTATCCTTTTAAGACACCTCACCATGTCTAGGGATGATGCAATCTCGAATCAACATACAGGATGATTAGTCCTTATCACTTTAAGACACCTCACCATGTCTAGGGACGATGCAATCCCAATCTACTTACAGGATGATTAGTCCTTATCACTTTAATACACCTCACCATGTCTAGGGACGATGCAATCCCAATCTACTTACAGGATGATTAGTCCTTATCACTTTAAGACACCTCACCATGTCTAGGGATGATGCAATCCCAATCTACTTACATGATGATTAGTCCTTATCACTATAAGACAAGTCTCATGTCTAGGGATGATGCAATCCCAATCTACTTAAGACACCTCACCATGTCTAGGGACGATGCAATCCCAATCTACTTACAAGATTATTAGTCCTTATCACTTTCAGACAAGCCTCATGTCTAGGGACGATGCAATCCCATCACGTACATTTTGAACCCAGTTCATGGACGATGCAGTACTCACACATACCTTTACGACAAGTCTCATGTCTAGGGATGATGCAATCCCGATAAAGTTCCAGGATGATCAGTCCTTATCACTTTAAGACAAGTCTCATGTCTAGGGATGATGCAATCCTGATCAAGTTCCAGGATGATCAGTCCTTATCACTTTAAGACAAGTCTCATGTCTAGGGACAATGCAATCCCATCACGTACATTTTGAACCGAGGTCCAGGGACGATGCAGTCCTATCTTCAATTCTCGGAGACATCAGTCTACGGATCAATTCTGGGACCAAAGTCCGGGGAAGATACTATCCCCTACCTGTTCATTCAGGACTACATTCTCGGAGACCCAGTCTACAACTCACTTTAGGACTGAAATCCAAGGATGATTCAATCCTCACATGTCCACCAAGGACTTCATTCTCAAAGACATACGTCTACGACTCTCTTTAGGACTGAAGTCCAGGGATGATCCAATCCCCTCATGTCCACCAAGGACTTCATTATCGAAGACATACGTCTACGGCTCTCTTTAGGACTGAAGTCCAGGGATGATCCAATCCCCTCATGTCCACCAAGGACTTCATTCTCGAAGACATACGTCTACGGCTCAATTCTGGGACCAAAGTCCGGGGAAGATACGATCCCCTACATGTTCATTCATGACTACATTCTCAGAGACCCAGTCTACGGGTCACTTTAGGACTGAAATCCAAGGATGATTCAATCCCCTCATGTCCACCAAGGACTTCATTCTCGAAGAAATACGTCTACGGCTCTCTTTTAGAACATGTGTTCAAGGATGATGCAATCCCCTTGTCACCTTAGACCCTGTCTAAGGACCATCCACCAACCTCTCTGTTGGCATTACCAATATAGGTATCCACATCATCGACCTCACTGTCGATGTGGGCAATCTCATCATAAGTGATCACATCGCTCCCCCTTTCGAGGAGGGTCCTTCTGAACTATTTTAAGTTTGTCTCAGAAAACTTTACTTGAGGTAGGGGTTTGGTTAGTACATCGGTAACTTGTTACAAATTCGAACTTTAATTCTTTACTGCACCATATCTTGTATATAGAAATATCAGATCTCTATGTGCTTTGACTTATCATGGAATACTGGATTCTCTGCCATTTTGGTACAACTCTGTTTGTCACATAGGATCATAGTTGGGTCCATTCTAAAGCCATACCGCTTCACAACTAGCAGAGCAAGCAACCATATATTCCGCTTGTGTTGAGAGACACACTAGATTGCTTCCTTCTAAACCATGATATCATGGTTGATCCCAGACAGTAACATCCTCTCGATGTGCTCTTCCTGTCTGATACAATTTCTTCCCAATCAACATCTATGTAGAGAAACCATATTCAACCTTGTAGCAAAGTTTGAGATCCACATCACCCATGGTGATCATTAAGCTCATCAATTGATTATCGATCCTGGGAACCCATACAGAACCTGATTCACACTTCTTCTTTAATTACACCATTAAGAGAATGGTCTTATCTAGCCACTTGGAGCAAACATCTCATCGTGATTCTCTTCCTCTTTCTAAGAGAATCTTCTAGCCACAAGCCTTCTATAGTGTGTTTGATTTGTAAATCTTTTGTTGAACATCCATCGCTTGTTCAGTGTTCATCATTCATCATGATCTTTCCTAAAATTCAAAATTAAGTACATGATTATTAATACTTCATAATCATCAAATCATATTGACATGATAACCTATTATGCATACAGATATCATTTACATAGTTATGCAACTATTTTGACCAATACTTTGGCACAACACTTTCCCATATCCTGTATGCATACAGTGGCTATCTAGATGCCTTCCATCTCTACCAGAACATACTATTGAGAGTGTGCACAGCTCTCAGCATGTCAGCAAAGAGGTTTCATTCTAGACAAGCAACAATGGAATGTTTGTCCAACTTACCAATCATATGCATATTAGTAGTATAATGTTCAATGCTCTATGAATGTTTACACTCAGCATCATGTATTCTAGGAATACAAATATGCATACAAGCAATATCATTTACTATTTCAAATAACAACTCAAATACTTATCTTTTATGTTTGTGTGGTTGCCTCTCGTTTGATCTTCTATATGTCTTTTGAACTTCTATTCATTCTGTACCACTGTGCATGCTCAAGTGTGCACTAGTGTCATCCTCATGATCTCATACACAAACATACATTCATTAGTATATTCTCAAAACATTCTAATTCTAAATAATCTTGAATATGTATAGTCATGATCATTAGTATTTAGGGTTTCAAGGAAGTCTTCTTTTACTCATGCATATTCTTGTTTGATCATAGTAATCTTCTGGTTAATTAAATCATCAACACAAGAGACATAATATGCATAAACCCTTGATTACTAACTTTATGAATAAGCATAACCAATCATACCAAGTATACTTATATAAGGCATCCTAACACAAGGTAAGATTCTAACTTGACATAAGAAAACTTACCTGGATTAGTATACCTGCTTAGTTATGTACAACATACCTAAACAATCTCTTCAATGATTTAGAGATCCTGAGCTAGAACCTGCATGTCTCATAGGTTAATCATAATATAACAAAGTCATACATACCTCATAAGTAGAACAAAGATTATGGATGAGTCTTTGTCTTCATGTTGTCATGGTCATGGAACTTGATTTGTCTTTTGTGATGTACCTGTATCTTGTTAGTAGACAACATCAACCTCACACAACACCATAATGCATTAGTACAATCATATAGCCCTAATCAATGAATGTCTTCGATCATTCACATGCATTCATACTGTTACTAGGGTGATAAGACAATTCTAACATTAATCAAGATTGTACTAATAAATAATATGAAGACAAACACATCATGAACTTAATCAAGAATCAGATTTCAAGACATACCTGAACCTCCTTAAGTCATACCTGTCGAGACTTCTTGTAGTTGTAGCTAGGGTTTTACCCCTAGCTTGTGCAAATGAGCACCTACTAAGGAGAATGGACTCCTTAGTAGCATAAATGTAAATAATTAAGTTAAAACAGAAATTAAATTACTTCTAAAACATGCATGAAACATAAACATCAAATTTAAAGAATGGCTTTTTTGTATTGATATTACCTTCAATGTGAAGGTTTGATGAAGCCCTTTGCAATGTCCGAGAGGATGCTCCAAGCTTCAATATGCTCCTTCTCCTTCTCCAATGGTGGGAATGGGCCAAAAGTGGCTCTCAAGGTGAAAGTAGTTCAATGGTGAACTAGGGTTTCGAGAGAGATTTTGGCAGAGTAAGGGTGCTTGTGATTGTGGATATGGAATAAGGGATCTCCATCACCTATTTATAGTTTTTTGGTGGTGGAGTGCTGACCCATGGTTTTGGGAAACACATGGTTTTGTGCAGCTGTATAGGGTTTTTCCCTCCTTTTCCTCATTATTTTATATTTTTTCTTCCCTTTTTAGGGGTTTTTGCTATTTTTAGAGGAAAAAGGGGGTTTTTAGCCTTTTTGAGGCTATTTTGATGGTTTTGTGGCCTTTTGGAGGCATTTTAGGCCTTTTGGAGGCTTTTTAATGGGATTTTTTGGGATTTTAAGGGAAATATGGTAGGAAAATGGACAAATGAGCCATATAATGTGGTAGATGAGGTAGTGAACACTTTTTGGGTGTTAACAGATTGCCCCCTGATGTGCGAGGGCAGGAGCTCATCGTATGGCCGATGGACATCATAAGTCATGAATGGTTTTCCTGGGGAGTGATGAGAAGAGAAGAAACAAACTGAAGCCCGGAACAACGATCCCGAACAACTGCAAGAACTAAAAGTACATAACCTCAATAATGGATGAGGAATCATCTGATCATATGGACGAGGCGGGCATACCCATGCTCGTATAAAGATACATAATAAACTGTGAGGCCCAAAAAGAGGGACCTGAAAGATACATAGAGAACCACTGTGTACATCATAAGGGTCCAGAGGGGACACAAATCTGGGACATACTGCTGGGCTAACCATGTCTGTGCTGAAGAGTTGATACACTGGAATAATCAACAATGCTACTGAGTGTGGTACCAAAGGGGCTGATGAGCTGCTGGATCAGAGTGACAAGGGGTACACTCGCAATGGTACACTGAACTGGAACTGATCTGGGACTGAACTGGGTACTCAAGGAAGCATGTAACTGGATGGCTTCCGAATACAAACGCCAACGCAGCTCGGACATCCACGGGAACATATAACTGGTCGTTCCGAAGTGACTCACCAATGTGCTAGAGTCGGGGGAAATCCGGGGTCTTCGACACATAATGTAAAGAATATAATCCTACGCGATTCTCGACGATGCGATCAAGGTGCTGAAGTCGAGCATGTGAGAAACAACCACTCAGACAGGCAATGATGACTCCTCTCAGAATGGTCCGTAAGCACTTACCACAGATGGTGATAAGTCCAAGGCATAGGGACCTCTGGGCCTATCCTCTGGAATAGAGGGGCTGTCGTCGACAGAGGGAGACCTGCAACTATCAAGGCAATGATGTTTCCTTGACAGGAGCGCGAGGTGAAGAACCGAAATGTGATAGTACTGAGGGCAGGACTGACAAACTGGTGGTGACAACTGGGCAAGTAGAGTGGGTGGACTCAAACTTCCTTTGTTCAGAGTATGATAATGGGAATGATCTGGCAGCATATGAAACTGACTGAGGGAAAGGGATCACAGTTGTAATGGATCTGGGAGGGTAACTGGCTGAGGGAGACTCAAGCGGCTATAAAATGGCAGGAGACTGCAGAATACTCTGAACAAAGGCGACCTGATTGGGGGTGCTGCCGAGATGATCGATCATAGTGCCAGGAGGCACGGGAGGAGACTTCTTCATGGGTTAATGAACTAGAAGAAGTGTGTGTAAAATGGTACTGTCGTGTGGATTTTACGAGCCCAGGACAGTTCATGCTCGTAGTTGCTTTCAATTTTAAGGAGTCTGAAAGCGATTAAGAAGACTCTGGAATGATGGAATGGTACTGTCGTGTGGATTTTATGAGCCCAGGACAGTTCATGCTCGTGGTTGCTTTCAATTTTAGAGAGTCTGAAAGCAAATAAGAAGACTCCAGGGGGTTGCTTTTTCGTAGAGTTAGTCTCCAAGGCCCAAATAAGCATAAAAGGATGCAATGAAGAACTCTTCTAGCCGGTGTGACTAGAGTATTCCTTTTTCGTAATTAGTCTACCACGTCCGGAAAAGGGGTAAACTTATACCAGATAGACGCCCTTTCAGGTACTTTAACGAGCATGAAAGGAAGCAAGATTGCTCGGCGATCTTTTCATTCTTTTAGGAGTCAGAAAAGAGCTTAACGGAAACTCCCTAAGTGCCTTTTTCGTAAAGGACTTGTCCGGTCCGAAAATGGGATAAAATTATAACGAAAAAAAGGAATGGCGGGCAAGGAGGAAGTGTTCAATCAAGGATCAGTAATGATGATCAAGAACGAGGGTAGTGGGGAACACTGGTGGGCCTCCTTGCGGGGTAGTTGAAATGGTGGAAAAATAATGAAACATTTGCAGTATGACAGGAGTGAATGGCTCATGTAAAAGTGTGGAACAATCCGATGGCGGCCGATGTGGCACGCAAACCGAGGCAGCAAGGTGTTTGGACACAATGGTGAAATTGTACCAAGTGAGAGCGAGAAATGATCTCAAGCATCATCACGAGCTCGAAAAAATGAATCCGGCGATATAAAGGATGTCAAAAACGGGTAACAGCCAATGTGGCACGCACACCGAGGTGACGAGGGCGTTTTGGAAAAATACCCAAAAAATCGGGGGGTGAGAGCGAGAAATGATCTCAAGCATCATCACCAGCTCAGAAAAATGAATCCGATGATATAAAATAGGTGAAAAATGGAGAACGGCCGAAGTGGCACGCAAACCGAGGTGACTATGGGTCGGGACACAATGTTGATATTGGTCCTGGTGAGAGCGAGAAATGATCTCAAGCATCGTCATGGGCACAGAAATATGAATCCGGCAGTGCAAATGGTGCAAAAAATGGAGGTTATAAGGACTCCGGAATGGTCAAAGGAACTAACTAGGTTAAAAAATGGTTGCAAATAAAGGTGAGCCCACCAAGCCAAGGATGCAGTGGTGGGGAGAAATGATGACCCGTGGGGGAAGAATACTAGGTGTATCTAATCACATCAAATCTACAAGTGGTATGTGACCTCAAAAATGGTTGAGATCACAAGTGTGAAAAAGTGAGCAGGGTTAATGACTTGCCCCCATGCTATGTGCATGGGGTTTGTGATTATGGATCACATATGTGTGGGTTTGAACAATGGGTTCATCGACGTGCTGAGATAGATGTGATGGGGAAGGTTCAAAATGATTGATCATGCCCCCTATCCCAGGGTCGAGGGAATCTATTATGCCCCTTGACTCAGAGGTGTCAAGGTGGTGCTCTATGATGGCAGGGTCAAGACCAGGCGCTTCGGTATAGGACCAGGCAAAGACATCACGGAATTCTCGGAAGAGTTTTCGGTACTCCTCAATCTCTTGTGGACTGCAGAAGGCTCCTAAAGTGATGAGTTCAAGGGCACGTCCTGGGGCAGCGATATCAACTTGGATGACATGTGAGATGTTGGTCATGTTACCTTCCTCGAAGGCGTCGGGAGCAGGAATAGGGTCCTTGAACCAGTCGACCTTAGTGGGAAGGAAGTCTTTGGATTTAACCACAAATTGGGTAGCTGTGTGAGAGGAGGATTCTTCTGGGATGAAATAGGAACGGTGGTGCATATCATCCCAGGGATAATCCAGGGCGGTAAGGGCCTCAAGAATCTCCTCATCGGTACGGAAAGTTTGCGTCGTCAAATTGGTTGATGAGGGGGTAGTGGTTGAAGAGATCATATAGATGGTATTAATCTCTCCAGAAGGGGAAGAGGCTGGGGGGTGGATCTCCTCAATGGTGAGTGGTGCCGTCTCAAGATCCAGATTGTTCATCTCATAGAGAGCCGCTCTGTAATCCGGGAGATCGGGACAATGATGGGAGTAATGCCCGTAAACCCCGCATATGGCGCAGGAGTGGTTAGTGCGTAGGGACTTGTCTTTGGGCTTAGGGGTGGGGTTTAGTTCGACAACCGGGATGTTGGGGTCATCGTCGAGCATCTGCATGTGCTTCTGCAATGCTGGTAACTGTGGGCATTGGTGGGTCGCATGGCCCAACTCGTCGCACAGTGAGCATTTGGGAGGAGCACGAAATACTGGGGGGTTTTTGACTGTCTTGGGAGGTGGTACAGCAGTGTAAGGTTGTGGACCTCTGCCCCCAGTGGGTTTGGGAGTAGGAGGAGGAGTCGTGGAGGACAAAGGGGTAGAGACACCGGGAGGTGGCTGAGTGGTAGTAGCCATGGGTTGCACCGGTTGGAGGACGACGTCTGGTGTCGGCGGGCGAACGGGAGGTGAAAGATACCATACGGGTAATCCCAAAGTCAACCCAGGGAGGCTAAGGGTAGCCATGACCGGGGCGCTTACTACTCCCGATGGAGGAACTAGGAAGGGGATCGTATGGATAGGTGTAACACCAATGTGGCTAGGTACCAATGGTGGTTTAGGCAACAAGGGTGGTTGATTGTTAGGTGGTTGGTTGTCATGGGACAAGGTACATAAGTCAGACACGTCCGTGGGGGCCGAGGGAGGCGGAATAGATTGGAAGGTGGAAGTCATCGGCGCGTCTGAGTAGACTCCAGGCCCCGTAGAGGAAATAAACGAGGTGGTGGCACAAGAGATAGGTTGTTCAACCATGGGGAGAACATTTTCAGGTGCCGTGGGAGCGCTGGGATCATAGTAAGTAAGTTGGTCAATCTTGACCACGCGTCCATCATGGGGGAACATCATGGTACGAAAGACCGAGGAAGCGACCGCCCGCATAGCATACATGTAGCTGCGAGCGAGTAAGAGGTTGTAATCAAGCTGGGCATTGATGACCTCGATATCGATGAGGACGGTTTTACCACCTAACTGGACAGGGACATTGGCTAGGAGACCTTGGGGCTGAGCCAAACGTCCGTTGTAGGCGCGTAACGCAGTGGTTGACTACTGGAGTGTAGGGGATCCCAACTTCTGCCATACGAATGTAGACATAACGCATGTGGAGGCACCCTCATCGATGATGCATCGATGGATGACAAGATTCCGAACGGAAACAAAAACTTGGAATGCTAAGGTGGAAGGCAGGCGTGGTTCGGACTGGTCCAAATCAAATGCCATCAAATTCGAATCATTTGGGTCAATCCCCCCAATGGCGAAGAGTAAAGTCTTGCGCTGGGAAGGGCAGTTCTTCAAGACTTCTAACGCAGACATGGCTACGGAAGATTGGGCTAGGTCGTCTACAATGTTGTAGTTTGACGCAGCACGTGCATTGGGGTTGTTGTTGATACGGCGAAGTGGGAAACGAGCTGCTTTGGAAGCGCCATCGACTGGCGGGGGAGGGATACGTAACGCTTGATCAGTGGGATGAGCGTTAGCGGTTTTATCAGCGGGAAGGGCTTCAGAGGTGGAGCCATATTGGTTCCGACGGGTCTGTAGGTTGACATCATTGGAAGACATCATCAACAAGTGATGGGTACCTGAGTCAAACATGGGTTGATCAGGAGCGGCGTATGTGATCTGTTGTTGTTGGGGTTGCGTGTTAGCTTGAGGGGCCAACGGCTGAGTGTTCACCACGCCTTGGGTTGGTAAGGGGTTTTGCAGCACCAAAGGTTGCTGCTGAGGTTGTGGGGGGTTGGGCGGTGCTTGAGGAGCCGCATGCCCTTGGCGATGGGCATCGTCAACCCAGAGCTGCCGAGCTTGCTCTAAATGTGGGAAAGTATGTGTGTAGTGGCCATATACCCCGCAGATAGAACAAGGATGGTTTGTTCTCAAATTAGTTTTTTTAGCCTGCTTGGGCGGGCGATCAGGGTTTTGGTTAGCGGGGGCCGCGTTGTTGTTGTCGGGGGGATTAACCGGTTGACCGGCTTGATCTGTAGGTTGGTTGTTCCCACGATTACGGCCTTTGCCGCGGTTCTGTTGGCCCTGGTTGCGTTGGTTGTTCTGGTTTTGCTGCGGGTTTTGTTGGGCGTAAACATGCCCTTGAGCAGCAGGTGGATTCTGAGGTTGCGCAGGTGCGGGAGCAGGCTGCGGAGGATGATATGCAGGTTGAGGCTGAGCAGGTGCAGCAACCTGAGAGGGTTGCTGATATGGCTGCGGAGCGGGTTGTGGGTGTGCCGCAGGGGCTGCCTGTGGCGGATAATAAGCGGGTTGGGCTTGTGAAGGCGCAGGAGCTGGGGCAGCCTGCTGATGGTAGTAAGGCTGAGGTGCGACTGGGGGAGCATAAGCAGGAGTCGCATAACCGAAGCACTGAGGTGGACATGAGGGTCCATGGTGATGTGTCATGGGAGCATACGAGGTGGTTGCTCCAGACTGTGAGGTAGCCCGCGACAGGTCGGGGCCAGGGGTAGGTCGTGCTATAGAAAATGGTTGAGGATGCGAAGAAACACGACCGATGATGCCGTCTGCGGCGTGGGATGCCCCCGACGCATCGTGATGGGAGGACTCACCGCGAGGGGCATCAGGTATAATGGTATAAAGGTAACCCGACTGGGCGTAAATGAGGTCGAACTGCTGTGCCTTAAGGATGGCCTCTTCTTCAGACTGGGGTCTTTCTGAAGCTACATCCTTAGCGATAACAAGAAGAAGGGACTTGAGGAACCAATCTAGGAAGATATGGTCGTCTAGTTTGATCTTGCATAAGCTACGGCGTCGACGCCACTCATGGATGTGGTCCGTGATATGGGTAGCCATGTTTTGTCTACAAGATAGAAGGATCTCAACGCCTGCGTCATAGCGGATAGGCAACTGGAAGAACTGCAGGAATGTCGAGGCAAGGGAAGCAAAGGTGGCATGGGTCCCATGAGGTTGTTCGATATACCATTTGGCTGCAGAGCCAGTGAAGGTGCGCTGTAAGAGACGGAGGCGAACAGAGTCATCCACTATGGAGTTAGAGGAACACCATAGGTGGAAAGACATGATATGGTTTTGTGGGTACTCACCGACCTTGCCCTCGAACTTAGGGATGTCAGAGGGGAGCTTGGTGGGCATATGAGGCCACGTAGGGTCGTGTCAAATAGGGTCGTTGGTCAATATGGCCAGGTTAGGTAGGTTGAGGCTAGCCATGAACGACAAACTGGAAGAAGGATGTGACACATTAGTGGGTTGGACCAAGTGGGGGCCAATGCCCCCAAGTGGAGGGACAGGATTTGGGATGGTGCCCCCAATTGGGGGAACTAAGGTGGTGGAGGATGGTCCAGCACCACCATGGGTAGTGTAAGCCACTGATGTAGTGGGGATAGGTATTCCCGCTGCAGGAATAGGTACTGTGAGGGGAACAGTAGATGAGGGTCCCATGGAGGGCATACCCAAAATAGGTGTAGTAACTGGTGTAATGGTGGATGTGCCACCAATGGTCCCTATCACAAACGGAGTGGAAGTCGTGCCAGCCATGGGGCTAGTAGGGGCAGTGTAAATAGGGTTCTCAGACTCTTCGTCAGAATCGGAGGTAAAGTAAGGGGCGTCACTATCTGGTGATGGAGTCCTACGTCGCTGACGAGTGGAGTCAAGTGACAAGGCTCTAGATCTGTGATGAGTGGTATCAATGGATAATGATCGGAATCTATGACGTGTGGTGTCAAGAGAACCGTGCTGTGGGGGCTCGCCCCTGAGGCGCCGAGAATGTCTCGGGGACTCAATGGTGACGGATGGTGTCAAATCTCTGTGGGTTGAGGTGAGTATAAAAATAGCTCAAAAAGGCCTAATGCAACCGAGTGTGCAGAAGGAGAGCTAAAAAACAAGGCACTCAGGCCAACAACCAACTCAAAACACCCACTGCAACAGCTGTGCTACAATAGGTGGAGTGTCAACAAAGATGGTCAGAATACCAACAAGCAGCAGGTTTCCTAAAAAGAAAAAATGGTGGACTCACTAGACCAAAGGGAGGTAAAGGAGCATGCAAACACCTAACTAAAAGTATTCTGACTCAACTAAACATATCCTCTGCAAGGTGATGAAATCCAAGTCAGACAATATGAGTAGGAAAGCCAAGTGGCTATGATATCCCCCTACCGGGAGGGACACCGGGTAGTCAATCCTAGAAGAATGGCAACTAAGATACCCGTTCATGACACGTCCAGAAAGGTGAATCTGCCGTTTAGTTCGTTGACCGCAATACCCCTATACAGGGATATCCCGCGAACCGCGAAAGGTAGCCCTTCGGTTACTGAATGGAGTGCGGTATTCCACTTAGGCCTCCGGAACCAGTCTCCCGACTTCAACCCTCCTAAGGGAGAGGCCCTCTGATAAACTGGTCGTGACCGTGCCAAAAAGTACTAGGGGATTTTGGTTCCCTATTTGGACAACAACTATGTCTCAAGTAAAAGTAACCGAGGGGTGTTATTGGAAGCCTATCCCCCCGATCCTACCTAACTACAATTATTCTTTTGTGTTCCCCAAGTGGGGTTAGAATGTTGGTTCAGTTAGGTACTTTTTAAGGCTCACTTGATTTATGTGACAGAGTGTGTGCTCGTGAGGTTATGAACCCAAAATAGAAGTGCCACAAGGGGGGCAACTTCTAACTATCAATAATGCTTAAATTGAAACTTTTAACTTGCAAAATTTTCTGAATTAAAAATACTGAAATTTTAAAAAGATTCTGTAAAGGGAACAGAAATTATGTTGCAGAAAGGCTGTAAGGAAGTGAGCTGCAGGTAAGACAGGGGGCTGTTCAGATGCAGAAAATATTGCAGCAAAAGGGGCTGGGCTCAAAACAGGAAAAATGCAAAAATCAGACCACGGGTCTGTGGCGAAACAGAACAGGCAGACCGCGGGTTTGAGGGAAACAGTGGCGGTCAGGTCACGGCTTTCGGGCCAACAGACGCAGTCGGGACGCAGAAAATAGGGAAAAAGATGCAGTCGGGTCGCGGCAAAAGGGCTAACAGACGCAGTCGGGACGCCCGACAGAGGCAGATAGCCGCAGTCGGGACGCGGGAAAATGGCCGACAGGCGCAGTCAGATCGCGGCAAACAGGCGGATTAGCCACAGTCGGATCGCAGGTAACAGACTTGAATCCGCCGGTAGGGCATCGGAAACCGTCTGAGAGCCGCGGTCGGGTCGCAGGTAAAGGCCTGAAAGGCGCGGTCGGGACGCGACTGCAGAGGGAAAAGACGCGGTGTGCGGCGGCCGAAAGGGACAGCCGAAAGGGAAAAAATTTAAAAACGGAAACCAGAAATTCAAAATCTAGGGGAGTCGCCAGTCGATGGCGCTATGTATCCCTCCCCCGCCAGTCGATGGTGCTTCCAAAGCAACTCGTTTCCCACTTCGCCGTATCAACAACAACCCCAATGCGCGTGCTGCGTCAAACTACAACATTGTAGATGACCTATCCCAATCTCCCACAGCCATGTCTGCGTTAGAAGTCTTGAAGAACTGCCCTTCCCAGCGCAAGAATTTACTCTCCGCCATTGGGGGGATTGACCCAAATGATTCGAATTTGATGGCATTTGATTTGGACCAGTCCGAACCACGCCCGCCTTCCACCTTAGCATTCCAAGTTTCTGTTTCCGTTCAGAATCTTGTCATCCATCGATGCATCATCGATGAGGGTGCCTCCACATGCGTTATGTCTACATTCGTATGGCAGAAGTTGGGATCCCCTACACTTCAGCAGTCAACCACTGCGTTACGCGCCTACGACGGACATTCGGCTCAGCCCCAAGGTCTCCTAGCCAATGTCCCTGTCCAGTTAGGTGGTAAAACCGTCCTCTTCGATATCGAGGTCATCAATGCCCAGCTTGATTACAACCTCTTACTCGGTCGCAGCTACATGTATGCTATGCGGGAAGTCGCTTCCTCGGTCTTTCGTACCATGATGTTCCCCCATGATGGACGCGTGGTCAAGATTGACCAACTTACTTACTATGATCCCAGCGCTCCCGCGGCACCTGAAAATGTTCTCCCCATGGTTGAACAACCTGTTTCTCGTGCCACCACCTTGTTTATTTCCTCTATGGGGCCTGGAGTCTACTCAGACACGCCGATGACTTCCACCTTCCAATATATTCCGCCTCCCTCGGCCCCCACGGACGTGTCTGACTTATGTACCTTGTCCCACGACAACCAACCACCTAACAATCAACCACCCTTGTTGCCTAAACCACCATTGGTACCTAGCCACATTGGTGTTACACCTATCCATACGATCCCCTTCCTAGTTCCTCCATCAGGAGTAGTAAGCGCCCCGGTCATGGCTACCCTTATCCTCCCTGGGTTGACATTGGGATTACCCGTATGGTATCTTTCGCTTCCCGTTCGCCCGCCGACACTAGACGTCGTCCTCCAACCGGTGCAACCCATGGCTACTACCACTCAGCCACCTCCCAGTGTCTCTACCCCTTCGTCCTCCATGACTCCTCCTCCTACTCCCAAACCCACTGGGGGCAGAGGTCCACAACCTTACATTGTTGTACCACCTCCCAAGACAGTCAAAAAACCCCCAGTATTTCGTGCTCCTCCCAAATGCTCACTGTGTGACGAGTTGGGCCATGCGACCCACCAATGCCCACAGTTACCAGCATTGCAGAAGCACATGCAGATGCTCGACGATGACCCCAACATCCCGGTTGTCGAACTAAACCCCACCCCTAATCCCAAAGACAAGTCCCTACGCACTAACCACTCCTGCGCCATATGCGGGGTTTACGGGCATTACTCCCATCATTGTCCCGATCTCCCGGATTACAGAGCGGCTCTCTATGAGATGAACAATCTGGATCTTGAGATGGCACCACCCACCATTGAGGAGATCCACCCCCCGGCCTCTTCCCCTTCAGGAGAGATTAATACCATCTATATGATCTCTTCAACCACTACCCCCTCATCAACCAATTTGACGACGCAAACTTTCTGTACCGATGAGGAGATTCTTGAGGCCCTTACCGCCCCGGATTATCCCTGGGATGATATGCACCACCATTCCTATTTCATCCTAGAAGAATCCTCCTCTCACACAGCTACCCAATTTGTGGTTAAATCCAAAGACTTCCTTCCCACTAAGGTCGACTGGTTCAAGGACCCTATTCCTGCTCCCGACGCCTTCGAGGAAGGTAACATGGCCAACATCTCACCTGTCATCCAAGTTTATATCGCTGCCCCAGGACGTGCCCCTGAACTCATCACTTTAGGAGCCTTCTGCAGTCCACAAGAGATTGAGGAGTACCGAAAACTCTTCCGAGAATTCCGTGATGTCTTTGCCTGGTCCTATACCGAAGCGCCCGGTCTTGACCCTGCCATCATAGAGCACCACCTTGACACCTCTGAGTCAAGGGGCATAATAGATTCCCTCGACCCTGGGATAGGGGGCATGATCAATCATTTTGAACCTTCCCCATCACATCTATCTCAGCACGTCGATGAACCCATTGTTCAAACCCACACATATGTGATCCATAATCACAAACCCCATGCACATAGCATGGGGGCAAGTCATTAACCCTGCTCACTTTTTCACACTTGTGATCTCAACCATTTTTGAGGTCACATACTGTTAACACCTAAAAAGTGCTCACTAGCTCATTCCCTTACTCACATGACCCATTTGTCCACTTTTCCACCATCTGAGCCTCTGAAACCAACAAAAGGTCACCAAAAGACCTTAGTACACCCCTTTTTCCATTAAAAAAGATTATTTTTCCAAGAAAATCATAAAAAACCCTCAAAAAGGGTCCAAATTCCCAAAAATATTAAAAAGGGAATTAAAATATTATTTTTATTCAAAAAAGGAAAAAGGAGGGAAAAGTACCTAAACCATGTTGGTCAATACCATTTGGTTTCCACAAAACCACAAATGGTATCTCCCACCACCAAAACCTATAAAAAGGTGGTAGGGGCTCCTCATTTCACATCCTTCCATTATCTCATCCTTATGCTGCTGAAATCTCCCACGAGCACTTTTAGCCATTGAAGCAACCTTGGAGAAAGAGACCTATTGGAGTTTGGAGCTACTCATCTTGGGAGTTGCTCAACATTAACCTTCACCATTGGAGGTAATATCGCAAGCACTTGCTTGCCCCCCACTTTTCAATACAAAAATTATTCCTTATGTTTCTTGTTCTTGATTTTGAAATATTTACATTATTTGCTTAGATTCTTGTTTAGATCCATGAAAAGTATTGTTTATTTAGTTTATTGCTTTTATTTCTATTGAAACTGCTACTACTAGTTAGTAGGTGCCCATAGCACTAAGCTTGGTTGCAAAACCGAGCCAACAGTTTTGGCGACTCCGCTTTGGTTTGAACTTTAGATCTCTAGCTTTGCCATTAAATCTTAGTTTTTATGAGTTTTTAACCATTAGATCCATAGATCTGCCATCTTAGACAGCAGATCCATTGCTGTTCTGAGATTTGGCCCCAAAAAACAGCCCTAAATTTTAAATTTTCG
This sequence comes from Larix kaempferi, assembly GCA_027924585.1. Classification (NCBI taxonomy): domain Eukaryota; kingdom Viridiplantae; phylum Streptophyta; class Pinopsida; order Pinales; family Pinaceae; genus Larix; species Larix kaempferi. The sequence continues at coordinate 20,365,443 of BSBM01000011.1, read as the reverse complement.
AGTTCGTTTCTCGTTTTCCGTGCACGGCTTCCGCCTCGCGGCTTTTTGCCAGACAGTCGCGCGGTCCATCGCGACTTTTCTGCATTTTTCCGCGCGGTCCATCGCGGCCTTTTTCCAGACAGTCGCGCGGTCCATCGCGACTGTTCTGTGTTTTTCCGCGCTGCACACCGCGGCTTCGCGGCCTTTTTCCGCGCTGTCCATCGCGACTGTGCGCCCAAAACCTGCGCGGTCCATCGCGACTGTGCGCCCAAAAACTGCGCGGTCCATCGCGACTGTGCGCCCTAAACCTGCGCGGTCCATCGCGACTGTGCGTCCAAAACCCGCGCGGTCCATCGCGACTGTTCGGACCAAAACCCGCGCGGCCCATCGCGGCTGTTCGTCCAAAACCCGCGCGGCTGAATTTTTTCATTCCATCCCGATTTTGAAAAATATTTTTTACTGTACTTTCTGCCCATAGCACATTTTTTACAGTATCAAATTCTGCATATTTTCCAGATTTAGAAAATTTTTTTACTATTTAAAAGTGCATACATAGAAATCTTTTTAAAAATTTTCAAGAAAGTGAAAGAAAGATTCATTTTGCATTCTTTATCTAGATTCAAATTTTTTCCTGTTTACTTCTTTAGAATCTTGCCCTTAGCAAATTTTATTGAAACGAAGAAATCCATTTATTTCTTTTAGAAGTTTATTATTTGCTTTCAAAAATCCAAAAAATCCATTATTTTTTCGAGTTATTTTTGAAAAAGCAATTTAATTTCTTTTAGTGAAAAAAGTCTTAAATATTTGCTTATTATTTTTCGAAAAGTCCTTTATTTTTTTTGAAAAATTTTCCCTTAAAGCATTTAATTTTTTCAAGTTCAGTTTACAACACCTCACGTGCACTCACACGATCACTTAATTGAACTAAGACTTAAAACTTACCCTAATTTGAACACACTCTTAACCCCACTTGGGGAACACAAAAAGAATTCTTGTAGCTAGGTAGTATTGGGGGGATAGGTGTTCCAATAACACCCCTCAGTTCATACATCTGAGACATAGAAGTTGTCCAATTAGGGAGCTAAAATCTCTTAGTACTTTTTGGCGCGGTCACAACCGGTTTGTGGGAAGGCCTCTCCCCTAGGAGGGTTGAAGTCGCGAGGATGGTTCCGGAAGCCTGAGTGGGATACCGAAACCCATTCAGTAACCGAAGGGCTACCATTCGCAGTTCTCGGGATATCCCTGTATTGGGATATTGCGATCAAAGGACCAAACGGCAGATTTACCTTTTCTCGACGCGTCATGAACGGAGTATCCTAGTAGCCTGTCTTTTTAGGATTGATTACCCGGTGTCCCTCCCGGTAGGGGGATATCTAGCCGTTGTCTCTACATTCATATTGTCTGACTTGGATTTCATCACCTTGCAGGGGATATCGTCTGTTTGAGTCACAATACTTTTAGATTAGGTGTTTGCATGATCTTTACCACCTTTTGAGTCTAGTTACACCTATTTTTTCTAGGAGCCGCTTGCATGTTGGTATTCTGACCGGTTGTTGCATTCCTCCACTTATTGTAGCACAGCTGCTAGAATAAGTGCATTTTTTGAGGATTGATTTTTTGGCCTATGAGCCTCCTTTTTTCACTCCCCTACTTGCACCCTTGGTTGCATTAGGGTTTTTGAGTCTTTTTACATATATCACCACCTGATACTTAAACAAATTTTTTTTATATATATATTACATTTATTCTCACCATTGAGAATTCTAGACGTTCTCGTCGTCTACAGGGTGAACTCCCAGAGTTTAGTCCACTTGGCTCTCCACGTCACGGACGCAGAGCATCATCCCTTGATTCGACACATCGTCAATCAATTAGACGGTCATCCGATTCTGACATACCCCACTTCACCTTTGATTTGGAGGTAGAATCCGAAAACCCCACCGAGTTACCACCAACCACAATTATGTCTGGAACACCATTTGATCCACTATTTACATCTACCATAGGTCAGACATCCGCAGACCCTTCTGCGGTAGTACCATCCACGGCAACAACCACCCCCTTGGGTATGCCCAATATGGGTAACACTCCACATTCAGGAATTCCTAGCACAGGGCCACCACCTGTCATGGGCATGCCCAACATCGGGGTCATACCCCCTTCGGTTTCCACAAACCCTATCCCAGGAATCCCTAGTGCGATTCCTAACCCAAGTGTAACCCATGTTGCACTTGGGAGTGCTATACCAGGAATCCCTTGTGCGATTCCTAACCCAAGTATAACCCATGTTGCACTTGGGAGCGCTAACCCATATCAGGCCACACCTATTGGAGGGCACATACCCTCCATACCTAGCATACCTATAGGCGCTACTGGACCCCTACACCATACCACAATGGCTAGGCAGGTCCCGGTTCCGGTCACCACATCTGCTAGTCTACCATACATGGCAAGTCTGAACCTGCCAGATTTAGCTAGGCTCACAAATGACCCCATCAGACATGATCCTGCTTGGCCCCATATGCCCACTAAGCTTCCCTCTGACATCCCTAAGTTTGAGGGAAAGGCTGGAGAAGACCCCCAAAATCACATCATGTCCTTCCATTTATGGTGTTCCTCCAACTCCATAGTGGATGACTCAATCCGCCTACGGCTTTTACAACGCACCTTCACTGGCTCCGCAGCCAAATGGTATATCGAGCAGCCCCATGGGACGCATGCCACATTTACCTCCCTTGCCTCGACTTTCCTACAATTCTTCCAGTTACCTGTCCGTTACGATGCGGGCGTCGAGATCCTACTATCTTGCAAACAGAACACGGCCACGCATATCACTGACCATATCCATGATTGGCGTCGGCGCCGAAGCCTATGCAAGATCAAATTAGACGACCGAATCTTTTTAGACTGGTTCCTTAAATCCCTCCTTCCTCTCATTGCGAAGGATGTAGCATCTGAAAGACCCCAGTCTGAGGAAGAGGCCATCCTCAAGGCCCAACAGTTTGATCTCATCTACGCTCAATCGGGTTACTTATACACGATCATACCGGACGCCCCACGAGGTGACTCTGCACGCGGTGACACACCGGGGGCATCACATGCCGCTGATGGCATTATTGGCCAAATTACACCGCAAGCAAAACCTTTCAGTATGGTGAGCACCATGCCCGCCCCAGACCTTTCTAGGGCTACATCTAGTTCCGGAGCGACGACTTCCTATGCTCCAACAAACCAGACCCATCACGTTCATGGACCCTCTTGTCCACAACATTGTTATGGCCAAGCGCCATCAGCATATGTACCTCCTACATACTATGCTCAACCTACGGTACAAACCCCCATGCAATTCCCACAACAGCCCATGCATTACCCACAACCGGTTGCACCAGCTAACCTCACACCTCCACCAGCTCAGGGGTACCAACAACCCCAACAGGCAACTGGACAACCTCCAGCTCCACCTGCATACTATCTACCGCAACCTGCTCCCGCACCTACGGCTCCCCAAAATCCCCCCAATGCTCAAGGGCACGTGTACGCACAACAACATCAGCCCCAATACCAAAACAACCAGCGCAACCAAGGTGCGCAACAGAACCGTGGTAGAGGTCATAACCATGGTAATAACCAACAACATCAGCAAGGTCCTCCACCTCCCAATCCTCCGCAAAATAACAATGCTGCTCCTCCCAACCGCAATCCGGATCGGAATCCTAAGCAGCCTAGAAATAATAACCTCAGAACAAACCACCCTTGTTCTATTTGCGGGATCTATGGTCATTACACGCATTCTTGCCCACATTTGGAGCGAGCTCGGCAACTCTGGACCAACGATGCCCATCGTCAAGGGCAAGCGGTTCCTCAGCCACCACCCAACCCTCCACCACCTCAACATCAACCTTTGGTGCTGCAAAACCCCTTTCCAAACCAGGGTGTAGTGAACACTCAGCCGTTAGCCCCCCCTCAGGGAAACGTGCCACCACAGCAGATCACTTATGCAGCCACTGATCAACCCATGTTCAATTCAGGTACTCACCATTTGTTGATGATGTCGACTGCCGATGCTAACCTCCAAACTCGTTGGAACCAATATGGCTCCACCTCTGAAGCCCCACCCGCCGACAAGAACACTAACGTTAATCCCACAGATCAAACGTTACGTATACCTCCGGCTTCACTTGATGGCGCTTCCAAAGCACCTCGCTTCCCACTTTGTCGCATCAACAGTAATCCCAATGCTCGCGCTGCGTCGAATTACAACATCGTAGACGACTTAGCCCAGTCTCCTGCAGCCATGTCTGCTTTAGAAGTTTTGCAAAACTGTCCTTCGCAGCGCAAAACTTTGCTCTCTGCCATTGGCGCCATTGACCCCAATGATTCACAGTTGATCGCATTCGATTCAGACCAGTCTGAACCCCGCCTGCCTTCCTCTTTAGCATTCCAAGTTTCCGTTTCTGTTCGGAATCTTGTCATCCATCGGTGCATTATCGATGAAGGGGCCTCCACATGCGTCATGTCCACATTTGTTTGGCAGAAGTTGGGATCCCCTACTCTCCAGCAATCCACCACTGCATTACGAGCTTATGACGGCCGTTCGGCTCAACCCCTAGGTCTTTTAGCCAATGTCCCTGTCCAGCTGGCGGGTAAAACCGTGCTCATTGACATTGAGGTCATCAATGCCCCACTAGACTATAACCTTTTACTTGGTCGCAACTACATGTACGCCATGAAAGCGGTTGCCTCCTCCGTTTTTCGTACCATGATGTTCCCCCATGAGGGACGCGTGGTCAAGGTCGACCAGCTCACCTATTACGATCCCAAGGCCCCTACCACACCTAAAAATGGTCTCACCATGGTTGAACAACCTGTTTGTGGTGCAACTACCTCATTCATTTCCTCAGTAGGACCCAGACTTTACTCCGAGGCGTCGATAACCTCTACATTCCAGGCCATTCCACCACCGTCACCGGAGACCCAGGTCGCTAACCTCTGCACTCTTTCACAAACACCCGGTAATCAACCCTCCTTGTTACCCAAACCACCATTGGTCCCTAGTCACATCGGTGTTACACCTATCCACACAATCCCCTTTCTATTTCCTCCTTCGGGTGTAGTAAGCGCCCCGGTTATGGCTACCCTTAGTCTCCCCGGGTTAACATTGGGATTACCCGTGTGGTATATTACGCCTCCCGTTCCTCCACCGACACCAAATGTCATCCTACAACCGGTGCAACCCATTGTTACTTCCACCCAACCACCTCCCGGTATCACGACTCCTTCGTCGTCGACGAATCCCCCTCCATTCGTCAGGCCCACTGGGGGCAGAGGCCCACAACCATACACTGCGGTTCCCCCACCCAAGGCAGTTAAACCTCCCCCCATATTTCGTGCTCCTCCAAAATGCTCGCTGTGTGATGAGTTAGGCCATCCAACCCATCAGTGCCCACAGTTACCTGCATTGCAGGAACACATGCAAATGTTGGACGACGACCCCAACATCCCGGTGGTCAAACTAGATCCAAACCCTATGCCTCATGATAAATCACTGCGTACCAACCACCCATGTGCGATATGCGGTATTTATGGCCACTACTCGCATAACTGTCCTGACATCCCAGACTACAGAGCAGCTCTCTACGAGATGAACAATTTGGACCTAGAGACGGCACCCTCTACTATCGAGGAGATCTACCCTCCCGCATCATCCTCATCCGGAGAGATTAACACCATCTACATGATCTCTTCGACTACCACTACCTCATCACTCGATTTGACCACTCAAAGGTCCCGCAATGATGAAGAGGTTCTCGAGACTCCTACTACCTTTGATTATCCCGGGGAAGACATGCACCATCGTCCATACTTCCTCCTGGAAGAGACTTCATCCACCACCGCTACCCAATCCGCGGTTGAGTCCAAGGATTTCCTTCCTACTAAAATCGACTGGTTAACGGATCCCATGGCCGATATTTCTCCCGTCATCCACATTGACATCTCTGACCCACTTGGTGCCCTTCATACCATCACATTAGGAACCTCCCACAGTGAGCATGAGATCGGAGAATACCAACAACTGTTCCAAGAATTCACTGATGTCTTTACTTGGTCAGATACCGAAATGCCTGGCCTTGACCCCGCCATTTATATGATCTCCACTGGATACCCCTCTGTCCGGTCGGCCCCTTCCATTGATCCCTTTGACACACAGGTTGAACCCTTTCAAATCAACCAGGAAACCACATGTCCACAACATGGGGGCATGCCCAAAACCTTGCCTACTCATCATCACCGTGATCCTCGTCGGAGATACTGGCGGCATCCACCCCACAAAGGGAATCCCCCATTATCATATCATCACTTCAGTATGCCACCACGACCCATAGCCTCATGGTATAACACCCCGCCAGCAGTTGCTCAATGCCCTATTGATCTCTCTATGAGACAACATCTGCACCACATTGACACCTCTGAGTTAGGGGGCATAATAGATTACCTCGACCCCGGGATAGGGGGCATGATCAATCATTTTGAACCTTCCCCATCATCTCTATCTCAACACCTCAATGAGCCCATCGTTCAAACCAACACATATGTGATCCACAATCACAAACCCCATGCACATAGCATGGGGGCAGACCATTAACCCTGCTCACTTTTTCATATTCGTGATCTCAACCATTTTTGAGGTCACGTGTCACTTGTATATTTCAGTTGATTTGATACACCTAGTATTTTCCCCCCACGGGTAATCATTTCTCCCCACCATTACATCCTTGGCTTGGTGGGCTCACCTTTATTTACAACCATTTTTTAACTTAGTTATTTCCTTTCACCATTCTGGAGTCCTTATGACCTCCGTTTTTCGCACCATGTGCACCGCCGGATTCATATTTCCGTGCCCGTGATGATGCTTGAGATCATTTCTCGCTCTCACCAGGACCAATATCAACATTGTGTCCCGACACCTTGTCACCTCGGTTTGCGTGCCACATCGGTCATAGCCCGTTTTTGACGTGCCTTATATCGCCGGATTCAGTTTTCCACGCTCGTGATGATGCTTGAGATCATTTCTCGCTCTCACCTTTCGATTTCCCGGGCATTTTTTCCATGCCCCCCTCGTCACCTCGGCTTGCGTGCCACATCGGCCGTTCTCCGTTTCCGACAATCCTTATGTCACCGGATCCAGTTTTCCGCACTGATGACGATGCTTGAGACCTTTTCTCGCCCTCATCAATCCATTTTTTGTTCGGTATAATTTTATCCCTTTTTCGGGCCGAGCAACCCCTTTTTACGAAAAAGGCACTTAGGGAGTTTCTGTTAAGCTCTTTTCTGACACCTAAAACAATGAAAAGATCGCCGAGCAATCTTGCTTCCTTTCATGCTCGATAAACGTATCTGAAAGGGCGTCTACCTGGTATAAGTTTACCCCTTTTCCGGACCTCGTAGACTAATTACGAAAAATGTATACTCTAGTCACATCGGCTAGAAGAGTTCTCCATCCGCATCATTTTATCCTTTTTCGGGCCTTGGAGACTAAACTTACGAAAAAGAAACACCAACAGAGTCCACTTACCGTTTTCAGACTCTCTAAACATGAAAGCAACCATGAGCATGCGCCGTCCTGGGCTCACAAAATCCACAGGACCGTACCATTTCAGAGCACACTTTTATCCCTTCTTGGAGCTCATTAAAACTACGAAGAAGGAAGAATGGTGCCTCTTGGCGCCACGACAGATCATGTCTACTCACATAGCAGCTTCCCCATTCTGGTCGCCTTTGTTCAGAGTATTCTGCAGTATGTCACCCGGAAACTCCCTCGACAGCTACCATCAGCTTCACCCCCCCAGAGTCAGTACATACCCTTCAGTCCCTAAAAGATGATCCCCACACCTACAAGTCAGTTCCCTATGCTGCCAGGTCAACCATGTCATCATGCTCTGAACAAAGGAAGTTTGAGTCTACCCATTTTTTAACCCATTTATTTCCCATCCCCACAAGTATGTCAGTCCTACCAGCAGTACTACATCACTTCAGTTTACACCTCGCGCTCCCAGCAAGGAAACATCATTGCCTTGTTAGTTGCTGGTCTCCCTCTGTCGACGACAACCATATTGATTCCAGAGGATAGACCTAGAGGCCCCTGTGTCTTGGACTCATTACCATTTACGATGAGTGCCTACGAATCATTTCGAGAGGAATCCTCAGTTCCTCTCCCAATGGTTGTTTCTCACATGCTCGACTTCAACACCTTGATCGCATCGTTGAGACTCGCACAGGGTATTGGTCCGTTCAGTTATTGGTCGAAGACCCCGGATACCTCCTGACTCCTCCACATTTGAGAGTCTTCCTATGGATAACACCAGTTACACTTTTTCTATAGATATCCGGGCTGCGCATGGCGACAGTATTCAGATTTACCCAGGTTTCATACTCCCTTGAGTATATAGTTACAATACTCCCTAAGAGATGGCTCACAGTCATTGAATCCATACAGATGTTGGACACCTTCAGTTTCAGCAGTTCAACAGTTATTCCAGTGTATCAGTTATTGAGATCAGCCATGATCATGAGTATATCCCACAATCATGTCCCCTCTGGACCATTATGATGTACCGGTATATTTCTTGACGTATTAGATCCCCCTTCTTGGGACTAATTGTTTTGTATATGTCTTGATACGAGCATGGGAATGCCCGCCTCGTCCTTTATCAGAGATTATACCTCATTCATATTGAGGCAATGTAATATTTTTTGTTTTTGCAGCTTCCAAGGGCCGTGGCTCCAGTCTCCAACCGGTCTCTTCTCTCCCCTAAAACCCAGAAAAAGGACAAAAGAACTATGATGTCTATCGGCCATACGATGAGCTCCTGCCCTCACACATCAGGGGGCAATCTGTTAACACCTAAAAAGTGCTCACTAGCTCATTCCCTTACTCACATGACCCATTTGTCCACTTTTCCACCATCTGAGCCTCTGAAACCAACAAAAGGTCACCAAAAGACCTTAGTACACCCCTTTTTCCATTAAAAAAGATTATTTTTCCAAGAAAATCATAAAAAACCCTCAAAAAGGGTCCAAATTCCCAAAAATATTAAAAAGGGAATTAAAATATTATTTTTATTCAAAAAAGGAAAAAGGAGGGAAAAGTACCTAAACCATGTTGGTCAATACCATTTGGTTTCCACAAAACCACAAATGGTATCTCCCACCACCAAAACCTATAAAAAGGTGGTAGGGGCTCCTCATTTCACATCCTTCCATTATCTCATCCTTATGCTGCTGAAATCTCCCACGAGCACTTTTAGCCATTGAAGCAACCTTGGAGAAAGAGACCTATTGGAGTTTGGAGCTACTCATCTTGGGAGTTGCTCAACATTAACCTTCACCATTGGAGGTAATATCGCAAGCACTTGCTTGCCCCCCACTTTTCAATACAAAAATTATTCCTTATGTTTCTTGTTCTTGATTTTGAAATATTTACATTATTTGCTTAGATTCTTGTTTAGATCCATGAAAAGTATTGTTTATTTAGTTTATTGCTTTTATTTCTATTGAAACTGCTACTACTAGTTAGTAGGTGCCCATAGCACTAAGCTTGGTTGCAAAACCGAGCCAACACATACCACTTGTAGATTTGATGTGATTAGATACACCTAGTATTCTTCCCCCACAGGTCATCATTTCTCCCCACCACTGCATCCTTGGCTTGGTGGGCTCACCTTTATTTGCAACCATTTTTTAACCTAGTTAGTTCCTTTGACCATTCCGGAGTCCTTATAACCTCCGTTTTTTTGCACCATTTGCACTGCCGGATTCATATTTCCGTGCCCGTGACGATGCTTGAGATCATTTCTCGCTCTCACCAGGATCAATATCAACATTGTGTCCCGACCCATAGTCGCCTCGGTTTGCGTGCCACTTCGGCCGTTCTCCATTTTTCACCTATTTTATATAATCGGATTCATTTTTCTGAGCTGGTGATGATGCTTGAGATCATTTCTCGCTCTCACCCCCCGATTTTTTGGGTATTTTTCCAAAACGCCCTCGTCACCTCGGTGTGCGTGCCACATCGGCCGTTACCCATTTTTGACACCCTTTATATCGCCGGATTCATTTTTTCGAGCTCGTGATGATGCTTGAGACCATTTCTCGCTCTCACTTGGTACAATTTTAACATTGTGTCCCAAACACCTTGCTGCCTCGGTTTGTGTGCCACATCAGCCGCCATCGGATTGTTCCACACTTTTACATGAGCCCTCCACTCTTGTCATACTGCCAATGTCTCGTTATTTTGCCACCATTTCATTCACCCCGCAAGGAGGCCCACCAGTGTTCCCCCCTACCCTCGTCCTTGATCATCCTTACTGATCCTTGATTGAACACTTCCTCCTTGCCCGGCCATTCCTTTTGTTCGGTATAATTTTATCCCTTTTTCGGGCCAGACAACTCCTTTACGAAAAAGGCACTTAGGGAGTTTCCGTTAAGCTCTTTTCTGACTCCTAAAAGAATGAACAGATCGCTGAGCAATCTTGCTTCCTTTCATGCTCGTTAAAGTACCTGAAAGGGCGTCTATCTGGTATAAGTTTAACCATTTTCCAGACCTGGTAGACTAATTACGAAAAAGGAATACTCTAGTCACACCGGCTAGAAGAGTTCTTCATTGCATCCTTTTATGCTTCTTTGGGCCTTGGAGACTAAATCTACGAAAAAGCAACCCCCTGGAGTCTTCTTACTTGCTTTCAGACTCTCTAAAATTGAAAGCAACCACGAGCATGCGCTGTCCTGGGCTCGTTAAAATCCACACGACAGTACCATTCCATCATTCCAGAGTCTTCTTATTTGCTTTCAGACTCCTTAAAATTGAAAGTAACCACGAGCATGAACTGTCCCGGGCTTGTAAAATCCACACGACAGTATCATTTTACACACACTTCTTCTAGTTCATTAACACATGAAGAAGTCTCCTCCCGTGCCTCCTAGCACTATGATCGATCATCTCGGCAGCACCCCCAATCAGGTCGCCTTTGTTCAGAGTATTCTGCAGTCTCCTGCCATTTTACCCCAGCTTGAGTCTCCCTCAGCCAGTTATCCTCCCAAATCCAATACAGCTATGATCCCTTTCCCCTCAGTCAGTTTCATATGCTGCCAGATCATTCCCATTATCATACTCTGAACAAAGGAAGTTTGAGTCCACCCACTCTACTTGCCCAGTTGTCACCACCAGTTTGTCAGTCCTGCCCTCAGTACTATCACATTTCGGTTCTACACCTCGCGCTCATGTCAAGGAAACATCATTGCCTTGATAGTTGCAGGTCTCCCTCTGTCGACGACAACCCCTCTATTCAAGAGGATAGGCCCAGAGGTCCCTACGCCTTGGACTTATCACCATCTGTGGTAAGTGCCTACGGACCATTCTGAGAGGAGTCATCATTGCCTCTCCGAGTGGTTGTTCCTCACATGCTCGACTTCAGCACCTTGATCGCATCGTTGAGGATCGCGTAGGATTATATCCCATCAGTTTTTAGTCGAAGACCCCGGATTTCCCCCGACTCTAGCACATTGGTGAGTCACTTCGGAACGACTAGTTATATGTTCCCGTGGATGTCCGGGCTGCGTTGGCGTTTGTATTCGGAAGCCATCCAGTCACATGCTTCCTTGAGTACCCAGTTTCAGTCCCAGATCAGTTCCAGTTCAGTGTACCATTACGAGTGTACCCCTTGTCACTCTGATCCAGCAGCTCATTAGTTCCTTTGGTACCACATTAGTGGAGTCGCCAAAACTGTAGCTAGGGTTTTACCCCTAGCTTGTGCAAATGAGCACCTACTAAGGAGAATGGACTCCTTAGTAGCAGTTCAGTAAATGTAAATAATTAAGTTAAAACAAAAATTAAATTACTTCTAAAACATGCATGAAACATAAACATCAAATTTAAAGAATGGCTTTTTTGTATTGATATTACCTTCAATGTGAAGGTTTGATGAAGCCCTTTGCAATGTCCGAGAGGATGCTCCAAGCTTCAATATGCTCCTTCTCCTTCTCCAATGGTGGGAATGGGCCAAAAGTGGCTCTCCAGGTGAAAGTAGTTCAATGGTGAACTAGGGTTTCGAGAGAGATTTTGGCAGAGTAAGGGTGCTTGTGATTGTGGATATGGAATAAGGGATCTCCATCACCTATTTATAGTTTTTTGGTGGTGGAGTGTTGACCCATGGTTTTGGGAAACACATGGTTTTGTGCAGCTGTATAGGGTTTTTCCCTCCTTTTCCTCATTATTTTATATTTTTTCTTCCCTTTTTAGGGGTTTTTGCTATTTTTAGAGGAAAAAGGGGGTTTTTTTAGCCTTTTTGAGGCTATTTTGATGGTTTTGTGGCCTTTTGGAGGCATTTTAGGCCTTTTGGGAGGCTTTTTAATGGGATTTTTTGGGATTTTAAGGGAAATATGGTAGGAAAATGGACAAATGAGCCATATAATGTGGTAGATGAGGTAGTGAACACTTTTTGGGTGTTAACAGTAGTCTTCTTATGTAAGGCCTTAGCCTCAACTCCCCCTGAAACTTGATCTGGAGCTTGATTAGGGTTTGCTAGAGAAACCCTAAAAATTAAATCTTTGACTTTCACACTTCTGAATGGATGGAAGGATGTGTCTTGCTAGCATACTTCAATTTTGAAATCTCCAAAATTTGACCCCTCAAAATTACCTTCGAAACTTCTGGATCTTCTAGACAAGAACCCGAAATAGGGTTTGATGAATCCCACCCTTCTATCCAATCAAAAGGTTCGATCCAAGGCTCTAAACTCTTTTTTTTTTAGGAGCTTCCAGCCGTGGTTATAGACTTAAAAAATTCCAACTTTTGTTGAAGCCCTAATTTTCCATCTTTCCGATCAATGTCCCGAACTGGGGTTTGATCAAGCCCGGTATTCTACCCAACCAAAAAATTTGATCTTGGTCTCTAAATTTCAATGTTCCTGAGTAGCATTCAGCCATGGATTCCGATTCCAAAAATTCTAACTTTCTCCGAAACCCTAAATTACGGAAGCCATGAATGAAGGTGCTCCAAAAATAATTCTGTTTTGACAGAAATATGTACCTAATTGTTTCTACTGTAACTCCGAACTTTTTGCTCCACAGGGTCTGAAAACGTTTTATGTGGTAGCCTAACCTGTCATCTTTCCATGCCGATAGGTCTGACCTCAATTGGATTTTCTGAGAGAGAGTTATGCCAAGTGTCGCAACGTGACCTGTTTATGGGATAAAACAGGAGAGTGAACTTGTATGGCATGCCACATGTCACTGGTTCAACTTCAGCCTCTGACAACATTTCCTGAGATAGTAAAGTCTGTTTACTACCTGTCACATTTTACAAAATTTCATTTGGAGCTTCCTAGCCCAAGTTATGCCAAGTGTCACAACGTGACCTGTTTATGGGATAAAACAGGAGAATGAACTTGTACATCATTCCACGTGTCACTGGTTCAACTACGGCCACTGAAAACGTTTCCTAAGATAGTACAGTCTGTGTATTACTTGTCACTTTTTACGAAATTTCATTTGGAGCTTCCTAGCCCAAGTTATGACCTTTTTTCCTAGGTCACCTGATTTTGACTGAGATATGGAAGAGGCAGAAACCGTAACTTGTACTGATCATAACTTACAAAGTACAACGAATATGAGGGTTCCCTTTGGACAAAAGATACCTGGAGATGTTATCTACAACCTGTAAAGGTTTCAGATCCTGAAACTTCACCAAAATGTATTTATGGCGAAAGTTCCACGATGACTGGTTTTTACTATATAAAACCCTAACCTTCAAATTGTCGTAAGTAAAGCAAGTGTCGTAAGTGCCATACATTGCCTTCCTTCAGGTTAGCTCTGATACCATGTTAAGATTTAATATGCTAAGATAGAAAATAGCAACATTGCATTCCATTTCACAATAATAGCATATACATGATCACTGAAGAAACAACAAGCACAGCATAAACACAAGAGACACAAATTTATCCTGGGAAACCCTCGTGGTGTAGAAAACCCAGTAAAGCTTCCTCAATATAGATGACCAGCAATATACAAAGATGTAACCCTGAGTATAAGCTCCTCCTTATCCATAGCAGACCTCTCCTCCACAAGTGCGCCACTCTCAAGTGAGTGAGTGTGTGTAAAATGAGGAATACACCTCCTCTATTTATACACTACTTCGACTTGTCTTTTACACAAAACATGTAGGCTCGTATTTAACCAATGGGTTAAATACCCCACTACAACTGACTGGGCCGACCCCTCTAGATTGGTCTAATAACCCTTTGACCCACATAACACATACAGGGCCGACCCCCACTAGGGAAGTCTAATAACCCAAGTTACCACATTCCGACGGAGGAATAAACATCTCCGTATATACAATAAGATCTTCACGGAGGAATGAATCATCTCCGGAATAATCAAGTACAAATATAATATTCTTTGAAGTTACAATATCTCAACATGTTTACTCTACTGCTTGCGGGTACCCGCAGGTATTCCTTCGACAGTAGCGTATAACTCTGGCTTTGTTGATTTATGAATTTTCGTTGTTGCTGGGTTGGATTTGGATGATCCTGAGTCTTTGTTGGCTTGTTTCTTGACTGTTCCATGCCTTGGTTGTGACTAGAACTCTTCTTTTCTCTTGGTTGAGCGTTGTTGGTTTTTTCCTTTTAAGCTCATTCCGTTGGCTGAGTCTTATTGTTTGGTATCTGCTGGGTTGTCTTAGTGATCTTCTTGGATTTTGCTTTCATTTTTCATTTCCATATATTGAAAAATAAAAAAATACACATAATTTTGCATTTTCCTTTTGTTTATAAAAGAAAATACAAAAAAATTGCTTTTATGTACTGCATCTTGCATTGATTGCTTTCTGCCTTCATTTTGATTCTGATTGTGCATCAAAAATATAAAAGGATTGCATCTGTATTTTGAAACCGTTGATTTGATTTTGCATGCTAGTGGCATTGTTTTTATTGAATAGATGAGTCTAGGCTTTGACGATTTTGCATATTATTGAGTCTTACACATCACTAGTTTCATGATCATATCCATTGAGTAAACACAGCCATTAAAATGAACACTTACTCTTAAAATTGATTAGATCGATTTTATTTATAGGGTACACCAACTAGCATAGGTTTAGGGTCTTGGAATAGATCATTGTGAGTTAACAAGCCAAGACTACTAGACGAAACATTGGGTGTTTGACCAGGGAGTGGAGGAATCCATGGTATATATTGGTGTTCTCAGGAAGCTCTACTCAAGCTAGAGTTAAGTACGAGGTCACGAGACGTTGGTTGAAGAGATATCCCTCTGATACCGGCTGAACGTGGGAGAGATTTCCAGGATTTGTTCGTATCTGGGGACTCTTGGGGGATTTGACCCTCATTGAGTTTCAAGATCAGCTACCCTGCCCATACAACAGATCCCACCTGTGACTATCCCCCTCAGCATTGGTTATATTGCAGTGACCATAGTTTCCTTACCTAGGTATCGCATAGGGTACTTGCAGTGGTTATGTTGTTTCTCTCCTGAGTCAGATAGGGGTCGGACATCACAGTTGTTGTTGTATAGGGTCTTGACATTGTGCACGCAGTGAAGTCTGGGGGCCGTTATAATTGATTCTGTTACCTCCAGCTATAGTTTGGGAGTCTCAAGCCTCTCCTAGGTGAGACATATCGGCTCTAGTGTCAGGAGCTCATTTAGCCACTTTGTTTGTCTGCTCTTGGTTGTAGTTTCTCTAGGTGTGTGCTTTTGATTTACTGTTTTTGATCGATAGTTAACCTTTAGGGGATGTTTTGATTCTATATTCTCTCCATAGATATCGTGGTGTGGAGTCCTACTCTCCGCCGATCCTGTCGGTTGGCTGGTTTAGAACCTGCCAAGCTTTCACGCCACGTTGCTAGGGGACGTCGGCGGGCTCCCTCTGAGTCTTCGGATTCTTACGAGACATACGTTCTAGATGTCATGATTGCTACACATTCTGATACTAAAGAAATACCTATGACTCCATCAGGTAGATTCGAACACACTTCAGACACCCCTACTCCTCGTGAGGCGTGGGGGGGTGATCCATCTGAGACTCAACATCGTTTGTTTGGTTCGTATCCACTCGAGGACGACCCGTTTGATCCTTCGTTTCCACATAATTATATACATCGGATGCCAGAGTTACATGACGACACTGGTCCTACGGTCAACCCAACAACATTATCTTTTGGTATGCCTAATTATAGTACAGTTGATCCTTCCACTACGTTTGGTAGTCACGCTGGCACTAGTCATGGTGTTAGCCTCACTAGGGGCACTACATTGTCCACTCACACACATAATATGGGGACTGGTCGGATTCCTCCTAAAAATGCTAATGTTGGAAGATGAACACCTCCTAGGGATACCCAACCTAATAGAAACATTGTCCGGAATACAACTCGTCATCCACCACCTAATACACATGATGCTACTCATCAACCCAGGACTACTTTCACAAACGTTAACGCTCCTCCCAACCCTGGTAGTGGACACATACCACATACTTTTGCATCCCCTGCCGCGACTAGTAATGCTAATGCAGGAGGTGGGAATATATCCTATCCACATGATCATAACGCCACCATTCCTGCTACCAATAACACCAATGTTGGGGTTGGGAATACATCTCATGCTTATGGTCACCACAAAACTGCTCACGCTGATCCTAATGTTGGGGGTGGGAACATACCGTACCATTATGGTCATTACAACTCAGTTCCCACTACGAATAGTAGCTATATTCCCCATACTTATGGTGGCAACCCTTACTACAACATAGTCGGTGCTGGCCATCAGTACAACCCACCCCAATATGGTGCCCAAAAAACTTATATACCCGCTTACCCTCACAGGGGTCAGTTCAGAGGAGTTTATCAACCTTATGGCCATAGTCAAGCTTATGGTCCGTCAAGACCACATTATCAGCAGTTTAATACCAATGGTCAATCTTTTGGTCCACCTTATAATTTGGTTCCGTTCAACCAACCTTTTATGGGATCTTATAATCAAGCTTTCCATCCCTAGCTCCCGTTCCTTGCACGTTTGAATCTTCCGGATCTTTCGAAGCTCACGAATGATCTGGTGTGTCACGACCCTAGTTGGCCCCCAGTTCCTACCAAACTCCCTTATGACATTCCTAAGTTTGAGGGAAAAGGTGGTGAGGATCTGGGTGATCATGTCACAACATTTCACCTTTGGTGCTCCTCCAACTCATTGAATCACGATTCCGTTAGATTGCGACTATTTAAACGCACCCTCATGGGGGCAGCCAAGAAGTGGTATGTTGAGTTGCGTGGAAACACTTATAGGGGTTTTAACGAGATCCCTTTGGTTTTCTTGGATCATTTCCAGTTATCGGTTCACTATGATACTGGTACTGATCTTTTGTCTACCTTCCATCAGAACAAAGCCACACATATTTCTGATCATGTTCAATAATGGCATCGGCGGAAAAGGTTAGTGAAAGCCAACATTCCTCGAGAGTTCCTGTTGGAATGGTTCCTCAAGTCTCTACTCCCATACATTGCTAAGGATGTTTCGATGTCCAGCATTGTGACTGAGGAACAAGCCATCTTGAAAGTCCAACAATTAGACTTATTATACTCTCAGTATGGCATTTTATACGACATTAATCCTGACGCACCGGGCACACGTCATGAGCCTCAGTCAGTTCCCGGACCGCATGTCGATGGAATTGTAGGATTCGCAAGCACTTGCCCTGTAGATTTGGTAGCTAATCAAATGCACAATTTGTCGCTAAACCAGTCTACTCTCGGATAGGTTCATGCCTTGTCCACTTCCATCCCATCATTCGATGTACACAGTGTGCAATCAACGAACCAATCAGGTAACCAACAACCTGGTGGTAAGAAAAAGGGGAGAAATAACCAAAAAGGTGGAAACAGTGGGAACAATAATAGCAATCGCAATACCTCCCATAAAGATAATGCCAACCCTCCTCGGGAAGGCGGAAATGCTGGTGAGGATCGTAAACCTAGGCGTAAGGTGAAGTTTCCCTGCAAGCTCTGTGGGGAACACCATCTTACTCACTTATGTCCTCAGATCGAAGAAGCATCGAAGCATTTGGTACAAAGCCTAGCTGTGTTAAAGGATCCCCTACCTCATCATCAAAACATGGCTTTGCATGCTCCCACCACTGGTTATGGACCTACTGAGACAGAAACATCTTCTTCCAATACTAGTGGTTATGGATGTGTGAACATGGTTCAGTTGGAGGTTAGTGTTGCCACTTGTCAACGCGATTATGATGCACCACATCCTAATTTGAAAAGTGATCCTCCCCCTCCTCCTGACAATTCCTTGCATATCGAGAAGCCCTTTATTATGCCACAGATACTGAAAGGTGTTCTTAATCTCTCTAAGAATAATCTTAATGCTCAAGCCACCCATAGCTACTCTATCATGGAATATTTGGGCCAAACCCCTTGCGCCATGTCGACTCTTGAAGTCTTGCAAGCCTGTTCTTCTCAGAAGCATGCCCTTTTGAGTGCATTAGGAGTTCAAGATGGGGGAAGTCCCAGTGTTATCAAGTTTGATACTACTGATGTTCAACCTCGCTTACCTTACCACGTGGCGTGCCTTCAAAATTTTGTGAAACGTACGATGGTTGACAAAGGTGCTTCCGCATCAGTAATGTCATTATCTTGTTGGAAAGCTCTCGGCTCTCCTCCCCTACTCGCATCTAGAACCACGCTCACTGCATGGAATTATCCCTTCCCTTGTTGTCTGCAAGGGAGGTAAGTCTGTTCCTATTGAATTCTAGGTGGTTGATGCACCCATCGACTACAACCTTTTACTGGGTCAGAATTGGATGTATGCCATGAAAGCTGTCGCATCCACTATATTCAGAGTTATCTGCTTTCCTCACGAAGGTAAGATTGTGACCATCGATCAGTTGGATTTCATTAATTCCTCTTCCACAGCATCCATGGGATCCATAGTCCCGCAGGTTACTCATTCTCAGCCGACAACTGGGAACATGGGTGTCGGTATGTACCCTTCATTGATGGGAACTTATGATTTTGTTGCACCTATGAATTTTACTGGAACCATTTTCAACAACGCGTCTCCTCCTTCGCATAATATGTCATTCTGGACTTCCTATTTTAGTGATCCATGGGAGTTTTCGTCCACGAGTTCCCCGTTTGGAGACATTAGGAATTTCGGAATGCCTATGCCACTGTCTGTAGCTGAGCTTGCCTACCAGCATATTCAACAAGCCATTGCAGAGTTGGATCTCTCTTCTTCTCAGACAGTAGAGGAAGATCCCGTTACGCTGCCAGTTTTTGCAGCCAACTCATCTTGTTCACACGATTTCCTTGATGATAATTTTCCCTCGGATGAAGCTATGATGGAGGCTATGTGTGGTAGTGAGAGGCCTTGGGGGGACATGCACCATCACTCTTATTTCCTTCCCAACCTCGAGCTCGCTGAATAGGAAGAGTTTAGGATGACTCTAGCAGAGATGGTTGGTCACCCTGTGGCTCTTTTAGGGTCACGCGAGATTTTTGCGAAGGGGAATATGGCTAATATTTCCCCGACTACGTCGATCAACATATCTCGTATTCCTGTAAAGGTCGAGAATGTTTACATAGGTGATGATTGCACTCTTGAGGAGATTTCCATCTACACTGAATTGTTTACCGAAATCTCGGAAGCGTTCTCCTAGTCACATGAGGAGATGCTAGGAATAGACCCCCGCATTGTTGAACATGAGATTAGAACGTATCCCAACGCTAAACCGGTTCGACAATGCTTACATGCTGTGAACCCTAGGAAAGAAGCCGCTATCAAGGCAGAGGTGGAGAAACTGCTCAAAGCTGGTTTCATCTACCCTGTTCCCCTTACCGAATGGGTGTCAAACCCCATTCCTGTGGATAAGAAGCAGGGAACGATCCGAGTGTGCACTGATTTTAGAGATTTAAATCGTGCATGTCCGAAAGACAACTTCCCCACGCCATTCATAGATCAGATCTTGGATGCTTGTGCAGGAAGTGAGATTTTTTCCTTCATGGACGGCTTTTCAGGGTACAACCAGATTCAAATCAAACCCGAGGACCAACATAAGACAGCTTTTATTTGTCCTTGGGGAACGTTTGCATATCGGAAGATGCCCTTCGGCCTTAAAAACGCTGGAGCTACGTTTCAGCGTGCCATGACCTATGCCTTTCACGATCTTAAAAAGATTATGGAGGTTTTCTTGTATGATCTTGCTGGCCATTCTTGCAAGAGAATGGACCACCCCAAGCACCTCCACATGATTCTCGAACGATCTATACGCTACAAGATTCGATTGAATCCCAACAAATGCATCTTTGTTGTAAGGACTGGTCGTCTTATGGGCTTCATAGTTTTGAAAGAGGGTATTAGAGTCGATCCTCTTAAAGTTAAGGCAATACTTCGGTTGCCTCCTCCGCGCAACTTGTTACAGCTTCAGAGCCTCCAAGGGAGAGCCACTTTTCTACGTCATTTCATAGTCAATTATGCTAATCTTACCAAAGTTTTCGCACGCTTATTAAAGAAAGACATACCTTTTATCTGGGATGAGTGAGCCCAGCAGTCTTTCGACGCCCTTAAGAAAGCTTTCGTATCGGCCCCTGTGCTTAGTCCACCAGACTTTGCACGAGATTTTATTCTTTATGTGGTCGCGTCTCAAGAGACGATTGGCATGGTGTTGGTTCATGTTGACGATGCGCTTGTCGAGCATGTCATTTATTACCTCAGTTGAAATCTAGTAGACGCTGAACTAAGATATACTCATGTGGAAAAGTTAGTGCTTGCAACTGTTCATTCGGTCTAGCGGTTACGACATTACATTTTGATTAGAACAACCATAGTTGTAGCACATATCAATCCATTTCAGTCCGTGCTATCACAACACCTTATAGGGGGGAAGTACAATAAATGGATTGTGATCCTTGAGGAGTTCGATCTCGATTTTGCTTCTGCGAAATCAGTGAAATCGTTGGTGTTTGTTGAGCTTATGTCGGACCTTCCGAGGATTGATGAGGATTTCATTCATGAATATTCCTTTGTGGATGAACACTTATTCCTTATCTCGTCCGAAGACCCTTGGTATGGGGATGTCATTGTATATCTTCAAACTTTGAAGTTTCCTCTGCATTATTCACGAGATGTGCGATGGCGTGTGAAACATCACGCTAAATATTATACTATCGTCGGTGACACTTTGTATCACCGAGGAAAGGATTCTATTCTCCGTCGTTTCTTAACTCACGAAGAAGCGGAGCAGGTGGTTAATGATTGCCATGCAGGGGCGTGTGGTGGTCACTTATCCAGGCTTTCTACAGCCCAGCATATTATGCAAGATGGTTACTTTTGGCCTTCAATCTTTAAATATTGTATTAATGCTGTGAAGAGATGCCACCCTTTCCAGGTGTTTTCTCGAAATATACGCTCGCATCCAACGCCCCTTCATCCGGTCGTTACCATCGGTCCCTTCACCAAGTGGGCGGTGGATTTCATGGATTGCAAACTAGCTCCGGCTGAGGGGCATCACCATATTATAGTGGCCGTGGACTATTTTTCCAAATGGGCTGAGGCCATGCCTACCGTAAAAGCCGATGGTGCTACAGCAACCCATTTCGTCTTCAATCAAATTGTCACTCAGTTCGGTATTTCGAAAGAGATTGTCACTGACCATGGCAGCCACTTTCAGAACAAGATGATGGAGGATTTGTCTCTCAAGCTTGGGTTTCGTCAAGAAAACTCATCTTCTTATTATCCCCAAGCGAATGGTCAGGTTGAAGCAGTTAATCAGTCTTTGAAGACCATTCTCCAGCGTACATCCAACAAAGCAAGAACAACTGGCACATCATGTTATATCCTGCTTTGTGGGCATATCGGATCGCAGTCAAGACTGCCACCGGTTCTCACCGTTTTAGCTAGTTCACGGTGTGGAGTCACTTTTACCGATTGAATGCGAAATCCCTTCGCTTAAACTAGCCATAGAACGCCTCCCTGATACGACGGGTCTTGAGTAACATTAAATCCACCTTGAGCAGCTTGATGAGCAGCGTTGAGATGCCGCTGTGGCTATCGATGCCAACAAACGTCATGTTAAGGTTCAGTATGATAGATCTGTCTGTCCCCGGCAATATGCTGAAGGTGAATTGGTCCTCTTATATGGCCAAGCTAAAGAACCCCTAGAGGAAGGCATGTTCAACCCCATGTGGCACGGTCCTTACATCATGAGGCGTGTCCTAGAAAAATGAGCCTACGAATTAGAAGACTATGAGGGGATTGTCTTGAAGGAGCCTAGAAATGGGCTCTACGTCAAGCAGTATTACGCTTGAACCTATGGTTCAGGCTAATACTTCTGTACACTACTGTATAGTTGCTTCTGTACATAAATTTTTGTCACTATTTATAATTCTCAAGACCCACTTGTCTATAGTTTTTTCCATTATATGTTGTTTTGGACTAATACGTTGTCATGGAGTAGCATTTTTGACCAGTTTCTTCGGCAAAAGTTGTTTCCGACCATTTCACACCTATGGTAAGTACATTTCACTCCTGGCATATAGGTTAGATGCCATTTTCACACGCATTATGCATTTGACCTATTGAAAACGTTCATAAACCCCAGGTGCGACCCCGCTTATTAACAGACACAGAGCCTTCACATTGTTATAGAAGTGTCGTTATGTGGTGGTAGGGCCTTTCCAAACATGGGTACCCTAGATAAAACCCCTTTTTGCAGTCCGGTGCCCATACCATTGTTTGTCCTTAGGATTGGGATTCCTTTGTAGTTACGCCATGACATTGAGATAAAGACTCATACTCTACTTTGTCTTATGTTGGCCATCTCCCATAAGGACTCCCCATTTATATAAAGTTGTGACTACATTGCATCATTTCTGCTTGTTGCTTGAGCCTTGCGCCGGCTTTCGCTTACTCTATTATTAGCTTGGTTCCTGAGCACTTCTCCCTGTCGAGACTGTAGAGCTTCCATTTGTCCTTCACAATTTTATGCCCTTTGGACCCTGAGGGAACACACCCCCGAGTGTCCACATCCTGCATGCACTTCCTTGCATTGATCATAGGTATGCTCCACTGCTTGGAACTAGTCTGCTCACTATTTGACACTCGTTCCCTCACTTGTTGTACTATAAGCAATTTTATTCTTTTTCAAGATTTACCAAATAAGAAAAAGACCAAAAAATCAAATATTCCAAAAAGCCGAACATGATTATGGTTACTACTTCTATTTTGCAGCTGTTGTGTCGCCTTTGAACAGAGCATTCATTCTACTCCATACATTATGAGTCGGGACTATAGTTGGACCTTATGAGCTGTACTTGTTTCTTAGTTTACTCCACCAATTGGTTAAGCTTCCAGTCATTATGGAGCCCTTTGTGATGCCTCCTATATCACAAAGTTTATATTGAGTCTATGATGCCTGCGTCTATCCATCTGCTCATGCTCTTGTTCAAAGGAAGTCCTGAAACCAGAGTCGGCCACTCCTCAGATCTCTTGACTATTGCATGTCGGCTATCCTTATTGAGTCAGTCTATTTCACCTGATTTCTTCCAAATCTTTCAGCATTGCTGGTACCTCGTGCTGGTTGATGGGGGATGCCTTAATGCCATCCTTCCAGCGAGTCTCGTTCCATCGAATCAAACCCATTTATTCCAGAACTTGAGGCTTAGAGTTCGGTTGAGTACCTTGAGGCTTGCAGTCATTAGTGGTAGGTTATCTCGCCATCGACAGTTTTGGGAATTCATCAATGTCCGCTGATCGATGAATTCATCCTAGTACTCGAATTTAACTCATTTATTCACACTCCAATGATTGTGCTCTGTTCCTTGATGCCCATTTTCATTATTGGTGGGTTATCTCGCGTCTGTTAACAGTATTCATCATTGACCGGTAATCAGACGATGTCACATCAGGTTCGAACTCAAATCCTTTATTCACTTGATGGGACTTGCACCATCGAATACTTGTGTAGAAGACCCCAGGCGATAGTGGCATTCAGTATTCTACTTATGACTATGAATTTACATCTGATATATCACCTCTCAAATATCAGCAGTTTGTACCTCCAGTTTGCACCAGTTGTTTCCTTTTCAGCAGGAGACCATATCTTACTGTAGAGGGACCATGGTTATGATCACTTATGACATGTATTCACTATGCACTGCCTATTCATGGCCATTGTATCAGATTGTTGTACTACTGACATGTATTCAGGGATACTATTGTATTATGACGAGTAAGCTGCTCTTTCCACTTGTTTCTCCATCACTCCACTTCTGACATTTTTTTTATAATGTATTTCGGCCATCGTAGTATCAACCTATGACCTCACACATTAGGGGGCATCTGTTACAATGTAATCTTCCACCTTGTGAGCATTAGCATTCTTTGGCCTACAGGATCCATTTCACTTACTTAGACCCACTTTATATCCTTCAGACACTATTTTTCCCTATTTTTTCCTCTGTACGCTAGTTGCATCACTACAGTGGGCATACCCGCGAGTTGCATCACTATAGCCTGCAGGTAGCATGTAAAATGGTAAAAACCACTAGTTTATTACTTTTTATTCCCAAAAAGTGGTCATAGGGTGACCTTTAGCTCTCCATCTACCCAAGAAACGTCTCGATGTGTCCTTTCACTTACCTTTGAGAGGACTATATATTGAGCACATATGGCTCACGGACGGGGGGAGAAAGAAGAGCAAGAGAACTCTAGTGGATTTTTGCCCAATCTTGAGTCTACACTCATTGATCCTTGTAGTTGTGAACCATTTATGTTCACCTTCCAAACTCCTATTCTAGTTTGAGTTTTCCATTCCATGGAGGATTGAAGTGGTGGAGGCACAAGTGGATTGATCCAGATCTTGGTTCAGATTGGTTGCCGAGAAGAGGTCGTATCACATTGTACTTCTTCTTGTTTATTAATAGAAATACTCATATTCTCTTCCATTAATGTTGTAAATGTTGTTTATCTTACATTGGGTTTCATTTACTTGTTATATCATGGGCCATTGCTATTGATGATGTTAATGCCATTTATATGTTATATATACTTGTTGTATATTGGCTGTCAAGACTAATTTGCAAATTCAAGTGCACAGATTGGAAAAGCTCTAACAGAGATCTACATCAAACATTTGGATCGAGGTTGGTTATATTCTTCATTATCTTAGCATTGTCATTTATATAGCATAGTACTGAGAATTGAGTTAATTTCTGGTAGTAAGTTGTCTATTGTGGTCTACCCCAAGCCATAGTGAGTTTTCTCCAACATAGAAGATGCACCAGTTGTTGATTTTCCCGTAGCCACGGCTGCACGGTTCTTGTTAATTTGATAACATTGTCACTTGCTTCGGCTGCCCCAAGATATTGTTGAGTGATCAAGGCAGCCACTTTCTCAATTGCACCATCAACGCATTAATGGAGGAGCTACAGATACAGCATAAGAAGAGTACGGCATATCATCTGCAGACGAATGGCATGGTGGAAGCCTTCAACAAGATATTGGAGCATGCGCTGACAAAGGTGTGCAATACGAACTGCGATGACTGGTATCTGAAAATCCCAACAGTGTTGTGGGCGTATCGCACCACATGTAAAAGGTTGATGGGACAGACACCATTCAAGTTGGTATATGGACAAGAAGTGATTATTCCAATGGAGTACATCATTTTGAGTCTGCGCATTGCGGCTGCGACAGGTATGGATGCTGCAGCAGCATTATAAGAACGTCTGGCACAGCTAGTACATCTGGAGGAAGATCGCTTTATTGGAGGATTCCATCAATGTGTGGAGAAGGATCGCCAAAAGGCTTGGCATGATCACCACATAAAAAAAACCAGTTTCAACAGGGTGACTTGGTGTTGTTGTATGACAACAAGTTTATGAAACATCCAGAAAAATTGCAGATGCATTGGCTTGGTCCGTATCGCATCAGTAGCATCACTTCAGGAGGAGCGGTGCGGTTGCAGTAGTTAGACGGAGCGATGCTCCCAAGTTTGATTAATGGTAGTAGGTTGAAGCCCTATCAGTCGGGCTTGGAACAGTGCGATGCTTGAGTCGCATCGAGGAAAACAAAAATGTAGGTTGATCGATGGCAGGTTGGTGCATTGATAGGAACAGAATGCGCAAGTAGGGAGGCTTATGCCACAAGTTAGGAGCGGTCCGTGACGGTGGACGGGTTGTGACCGGGTCCGATCAGCAATCATTCTGGATCAGGAGCAAATGGGATCTTTTTCATTTTGGCAGATATGATTGATAGTTGTCCTAGAGTGGCGTCGGTGTAAGGCACATTTGGCATAGGGAACACACTGTGGCAGCATGGCCGGTGGTACCAGGGGTGATAGTTTGCACGCTTTGGCACGAATGGAAGCTGGCGGAGGTATGGTTGCCACTCCACACGTCAGAATTTTGGTTTATACACGCAGGAAAAAAAAGAATGGTATGATCGTCATCTTATGTGAACGGATTTTGCAAATGATTGTTGAGGCAGAGATCTAGATGCTGGCGATGTATAAATCTAGGAACCAGAGGATAGTCGAGCACAGAGGTATTTCCAATCGAGAGATATTTATGCTGCAAGAAGGTCAGGCATCTAGCTAAGTTAGAAATTCCAAGGAGGTTGTAGAAATGATCCATTTCATTTTATGTGGTAGCACTCCAGGTGCGCTGAGGGCACGAACGACGAGAGTGCATGAGCGCCTGGAGCAAGAAGCGCCATGGACACTCGGGTGTTCCAAAGATGAAGTTTCATCCGAGATGTCTAGGAAGGTGGTGGTAGTTCGAAGCTTCATGGTCCCTGCAACCACATAGATGATGGGGGTGGCTGCCCCCTGATCCCGATCGTCCGTGATCACCAGTGCAAAATAGATGTGCCAGAGTAGTTGGCCTGTTTTTCCCCTCGGCACTGTTCATCAACTTCTCCTCAGTCTGAACTAGATTCCCAGAGACTGGAGGATGAGTTTGAGAGGTACATGACAGCAAGTCAGAGGATGACTGTTTTCGGGTGAGAAGTACATGACAGCGAGCCAATGATCATTGTAGCAGCGAGAGCTGTATACAACAACGAGATCCAGACAGCATGAACAATTGCAGAGACAAAGTCCAGTCATAGATGAGTCTGAGTACACCATGTCCAGTTGATGTGGCCCGAGGGCGAGCCACAAGATTGTGTTGGGGGCTTGTTGGAAGGTGGTTTGGTAAGGTAGGATCGCAACATCGCTGATGCTGCGACACGTTAGAAGATGTCGTGGAAGGAGGAAACCTGGGCGCAAAGAAGACTACTTTATGTCTTTTTTAGTCAATTGTACTGGAGAATGCGGGTTTTGGGTCATTTGGACCGTATGCTATGTAATTTTGGGTCAATTGTACATTAGTATGCGGGTTTTTGGGTCATTTGGACCGCATCAGTTGGGGTTTTGGGTCATTTGCTAAAAGTGTCGATTAGGAAGTTGTTAATGAGTGGACAAGCAATGTAAAGGTGGAAGCCTATTTAAAGTCATAGAGTCATATGTGTTGGAGACCTTGATGGGGAATGGGAGTTTGAACTGATATGCGTCTGTAGTTCTGATCAAGAGTTATATGCGAGATCTGTGTTTTTGCGGAGATATTCTATCGGGGTTTTTTTGAAGTAATATGACATGACAGAACTATTTGGTGAAATTCCCTATGTATATTTTATGGTAATGCATGTTGCGATTCATGAATGATTCTATGTTTTCTTACTACAGCTAATACTTTAATGTTATACTTGTTGCAATCATGTTGAATGATGCTATGAATATGAATGAGGTAAAATCTGAATGCATAGATATATCTTTGAATGTCGCGATAAGTTAAGTGATTGTTGCCGCAAACATCCTCCTTCATTCGGCGGAAACATGGTTCCGTCGACTCTCCCTTGAACATCTCAGGTGAGACCTCATCTGCTCCGCAGGTATTGCTGGATGGGGTAAAACCTGTCTGGGCCGATGCTCAGGGAGATCGCGGTGGATTGGATGTCGACAATGATGAGAACCCCTGTCGACTGGGTTTGAGTCAACAAGAACCCCCCCTAAATTTCTATGTATAATAAATGGGCAAATCCCCATGATATATAGGAAAATATGAAGTCTATTTTATCAATGTTATATCAATTATATCTAGTTTTTTGGTGAATCTCTCATTGAATTATATAATATTGGCAAATATTGGCAAATCTTTCACTAAATTATAAAACCTTGTAAAATCTTAGCAAATATTTCACTAAATTATAAAACCTTATAAAATCTTAGCAAATATTTCACTAAATTATAAAACCTTGTTAAGTATTGGTGAATCTTTTGGCAAGTTTCTCCTTGGAAATTCATGCCCCCCTACATGCAAAATACATAGCTATGAATAAAGTCCTATCCCCCAGGCATGATTCCCCAAACACCTACAAAAATGTTATTGCCACTGTTGGAATATATTAATTATATTCCTTGGAATGTAATAATGTCTTTGTATTATGTCAGAAGTTATCCACAATCTTATGTAAAAGAGTAATACAGTATATCCCATATTCATTATGGTAAAGTATACTCTTGATATCCATCATTATATAAAGAGATGTTATTATGGAGAATTATATTATCCTACATGCAATATGTGAGAGTAATTCCTCCACATCTCTTGGTATATAATAGGGTTAAGGGAGTCACATCAACACAACAATGATATAGTGAACAAAATGATGGTATAGTGGTATATGCTCATAGATAGTATCAACACATGGTGTTGTGATCACAAGCTCTGCTATATTGTATTGGGGTTATTTATAGTTTCTCTCTTGTAAGATTGAAGGAGATTTCTGGAGATAATAGAAGACAACCTTCCCGTGGATGTAGCCCAATTGGGTGAACCAAATATATTTGGTGTATTATTTTCCTTTTTCTCTTTCTGTTCTTATTTACTTTGATATGTTATTGTTATCTTAGATACGTAAGCTATTTTATATAGATCTATAGTTCTGACATGGTATCGGAGCTGGTTGCTATGATCTAACACCTTCTATAGATTTCAATCAATAACTATTATCATATGGGCATTGCTTATTCTTGTAGATTTGCTTTCTATCTGGTAGCCATTAGGCTTCTCTTCATATCTGGGCATGTTTCTGCAGTTTTTTTTATAACCTAACTTTATGTGTTAATAAATCCGTCCTACGGGTAGTTAGATTTCTCCAGAGATTAAACTAAGATCAACTAAGTCTAATCTAAGACAATAAATAAAAAAATGCTACCTCAAATTCCTAGATCTAACTATGCATACAAATTCTTAATGTATTTGAAAAAGGAGAAGTAGTATGACTTAATTCAAATCTGATGTTTGTCTCAACTCTACCTCTAACCTTGAATCCCGCAAGTAGAACCTGTTCAGGTCAAAGCAAACAACAAGCACTGCAATCTCCAAATACTATGTATCATGGTTAGGATCTAAATCAAAATAGATACATACTATGCTACTGATTGAAACAAGAAGCACAAGATGGGAAAATAAGACAAGTTATATTGATGAAAGCTAGAAGAATCTTACAAAGTCACTCTTGATGTCCAAGCAACAACTTAAGATCCAAAGCCTTCCTCCTTGCTACCTCTGCAAAACTCTCAAGACCATAGGTTTGAGACCTCCAGTGTTCTCCCTTTAGTCCATGGATGGCCTACTTGTTGCTTGGTTTTTCAACCAAGCATGTGTAAGGATGCCCCTGCTAACTAGTAGCAGCAGTCTCAATAAAAATATGTAAAAACTAATGTAATCTGATCTAACATTAAAATGTGCAAAGAAATAAAAAACTGGATTTAAGAACATAAGTAATAACATCTATGAGAAAAACAAGAAATTTAAAAAATTTGATTTTGTATTACCTCAAATGGTGAGGATGGTGAGTTTTGAGTAGCTCCAAGGTTGAGATGCTCCAATGTCCAATGGTCTCTTCTTCTCCAATGCTTCAATGGGGATCTTCAAACTTGAAATGGGAGGCAACGGCTCTCAAAGGGAATTTGGCAGCATAAGGATAGGATGAAATGTGGATGAATAATGAGGAGACCCTATCACCTTTTTATATTTTTTGGTGATGGGGAATACCATTATGGTTTAAGGAAACCAATGGTATTGACCAAAATGGTTCAGGTCTCTTTTTCCCTCTTTTTCCTTTTTTGAATATTATTCCCTTTTAATTGATTTTTGGGAATTTTGGACCCTTTTTGAGGGTTTTTTGAGGAAAAATACATATTTTGAGGGGAAAAAGGTGTATTATGGTCTTTTTGGTGACCTTTTGAAGGCTTTAGAAGCTCAAATGGTGGAAAAGTGGACAAATGGGTCATGGGAATATGGGAATGAACTAGTGAGCAATTTTTGGGTGTTAACAGATTGCCCCCTGATGTGTGAGGGTAGGAGCTCATCGTATGGCCGATAGACATCATAGTTCTTTTTTCTTTTTCCCGGGGTTTGGAGAAGAGAAGAGACCGATTGGATACTGGAACAATGGTCCCTTGGAAGCTGCAAAAAAATGAAAAATTACATGGCCTCAAAATGAATGAGGAATAGTCTCTGATAATGGACGAGGCAGGCATACCCATGCTCGTATCAAGACATATACATAACAATTAGGCCCAAGAAGGGGGACTTGAATAATACATAAAAATATTTGGGTACATCATGATGGTCCCAAGGGGACACAATGTTGGGACATACTCATGGTCATACCATGACTCATCTGAAGGACTGATACACTGGAAAAGAGAAACAACCATTCTGAATAAGGTGTCAGAAGGGTTGATAAACTGCTGAATCTGAAGGTGTCCAACATATATAGGGACTCAATGACTATGAGTCAACTTCTGAGGAGTATATGTAACTGTATACTCAAGGGAGTATAAAACTGGGGTACATCTGAAAAGTGTTTCCAAGCGCACCCCTGATATCCATAGGAATGTGTAACTGGTTGTTTCCTCTATTAGACTCTCAATTGTGGTAGAGTCAGGTGATATCCGGGGTCTTGAACGAATAACTGAAAGAACTGATACCCTATATGAGTCTCAATGATGCGATCAAGGTGTTGACGTTGAGCATGTGAGAAACAATCATTTGGAGAGGCATTGAGGATTCCTTTCAAAATGATCCATAGGAACTCATCACTAATGGTGATGAGTCCAAGGCACGGGGACCTCTGGGTCTATCCTCTGAAATAGATTTGGTTGGCATCGATAGAGGGAGACTGAAAACTACCAAGGAAATGATGTTTCCTTGATAGGAACGTAAGGTGTACAACTGAAGTGTGATAGTACTAATGGTAGGACTGACATACTGTGGGGATGAGGAATAACTGGGGTCATAGAGTGGGTGGACTTCAAACTTCCTTTGTTCAGAGCATGATGACATGGTTGACCTGGCATCATAAGAAACTGATTTTTTGTTGTGAGGATCATAGCTTAAGGGATCGGGGGTATGTATTTCTATCTGGAGTGACTCTGGGGGGACAAGCTGATGGATGCTATTGGAGACTCTCAGGGTGACATACTGCAGAATACTCTGAACAAAGGCGACCATAATGGGGGAGCTGCCATATGAGTACACATGATTTGTGGCGCTGAAAAGCACCATTGGGTCCTTCTTCATAGTTTTAATGAGCTCCAAGAAGGGATAAAAGTTTGCTCTAAAATGGTACTATCCTGTGGATTTATGCGAGCCTAGGACTGTTCATGCTCGTGAGTGCTTTCATTTTTAAGGAGTCTGAAAATGATAAGAAGACTCTGAATTGGTGGAGGAGTACCATCCTGTGGATTTATACGAGCCCAAGACGGTGATTGCTTGTGGTTGCTTTCCATTTTAGAGAGTCTGAAAGCGGTAAGTAGACTCCATTGGTGTTCCTTTTCGTATGTTAGTCTCCAAGGCCCGAAAAAGCATAAAATGATGTACATGGATAACTCTTCTAACCGATGTGACCAGAGTATTCCTTTTTCGTAATTAGTCTACAAGGTCCAGAAAAGGGGTAAACTTATACCAGGTAGACGCCCTTTCAGATACTTTTAGCGAGCATGAAACGAATTAAGATTGCTCGACGATCTTTTCATTATTTTAGGAGTCAAAAAAGAGCTTAACATAAATTCCCTAAGTGCCTTTTCCGTAAAGGAATTGCTCGGCCCAAAAAAGGGATAAAAGTATACCGAAAAAGAAAGGTATTGGTGAGAGCGAGAACTGATCTAGAGCATCGCCACAAGCACAGAAACCTGAATTCGGTGAGATAAAATTTGTTAAAAATGGATAACGCTCGATGTGGCACGCAAACCGAGGCAACAATGGGGCATGGGAAAAATGCCCAAAAAATATATCGGTGAGAGCGAGAAATGATCTCAAGCATCGTCATGAGCATGGAAAACTGAATCCGGCGATATAAAATTCGTCAAAAATGGATAACGGTCGATGTGGCACACCAATCAAGACGACGAGGGGCATGGGGAAAAATGCCCCAAAATGGGACCTGGTGGAAACGAGAAAAGGAGTGGATTATCATGAAGTTCTCGTTGCGCTGATTCCAACGGTACCAACTGTTTGAAAAATGCACGTCGTATGATGCCAAAATGGTTGATTGAAAATTGGTCAAATTTCTATAAATAGCAAGTGGACCCAATGTGACAAGTGTCATTATCATCGTTGAGTTTTACAGAGTAATTTAGTTGGGTCAGAGCATTTTCTTGATTTGTGGGAGATTCGACCGTCAGTTTTTCATTCCACGAGTTTCATGTAAGCCTATGTGCCTTAGCCTTTCCATTTATTTACTTTTTGTTGAGCGTCGGGGTCTCAGAAGTGGCGAATATTCCACGTTGGCTTGCCAACGCGGAATATCGTGGCTTTTGGGGCTTTTCCCGCGATGCACATCGTGGGTATGGGCTTTACAGCCGTGATGTGCATCGCAACTGTGGGTGCTTACAACCATGATGTGCATCGCGGCTGTTGTTGCTTACAGCCGCGATGTGCATCGCGGCTGTGGGTGCTTACAACCATGATGTGCATCGCGGCTATTGGTGCTTACAGCCGCGATGTGCATCGCGGCTGTGGGGTCTTACAGTCGCGATGCGCATCGCGGCTGTGAGGGATTACAACCATGATGTGCATCGCGGATGTGAGGGATTACAGCCGCGATGTGCATCGCGGCCGTGGGTGCCGAAAGTCGCAATGAGGATCACTGACTAGGAAAAATTTATTTAATATTTTTCTAAATTTTTTGTTGTTGTTGTTTTGGCAGGATGCTGAGGATGCCGTAGGTATCGTGGAGGGAGAGGGAGATTGATGAGGGGATGATGGAAAGTATTCGGGAGAGCTCGCATGTGCGGGTGGCCTTGGCTTTGGGCGGACTACTGAAGTTCACTCAGATCCCTCTTATGCGTTCAATGAGAGATTTGCTAAACAACTTGATTGACTTTTGGGACTCGGAGTAGGTAGCTTTTATGGTGCAAGGTGAGCAACTCGAGCTCACCTTGACTGATGTGTACTTTCTTACTGGCTTGCCCCATTTGGGTGAGATAGGGGACACCCAGCCGAGGATTCCAGCTGGTATGGATATTGAGGATCTCCTTGAGATATTTTGTGTTCGAGGGGCCCCGCACATGCATCAATTAGCTGATCGATAAATGGTGTTGGGAAGTTTTGTTTGGGACAAGCTAGATTGAGGTCGCGGAAATCAGTACAGATACGAATTGTGCCCACCTTCTTATTTATTGGAACTGGGTTGGAAACCCAGGTGGTATAAGCAATAGGATATATGAAACTTGCCGCTCGAAGCTTCTCAATTTCTACTTTGACGGCTGGAAGCTTGGATGGGTGAATGGGGCGTTGTTTCTGGATGACCGGTGATATGTTGGGCCAAGTATCTATATGATGTTCCACAATGGTAGGATCAAGACCAGGCATCTCGGTGTAAGACTAGTAAAACACATCGCGAAATTCTTGAAAGAGTTTCTTATAGGCTTGGGTTTCCTTTTCAGTGCATGATGCACCTAAAGAGATAGGCTCAGGTTTTCCGGGGGTGGTGGAAATGTCGATTTTTATGATTGGCGAAATGTTGGCCATGTTACCTTCTTCAAAGGCTTCTGGAGCTGGGATAGGATCTTTGAACCAATCGACCTTGGTTAGTAAGAAGTCTTTGGATTCAATGGATAGTTGGTTCGTCGTGGTGGAGGTAGATACCTCAGGGATGAAGTATGATCGATGGTGCATATCATCCCAAGGGTAGTCCGGTGCAGTGAGTGTTTATAGGATTTGCTCGTCGGTGCGAAAGTAGTGCGTCATTAAATCAATTGGTTCAGGTTTGTAGGTAGTTGAAATCATATAAATGCTATTGATTTCTTCTGAACGGGAAGATTCTGGGGGGAATATTTCCTCAATAAGCGGGGGGATATCTCTAGGTCGGCATTATTCAATTTGTATAGTGCTGCTATGTAATCTGGGATATTAGGGCAGTGATGTGAATAATGGCCGTAGATGCCACATATCGCATAAGAGTGGTTTGTGCGTAATGATTTATCACGAGGCTGAGGGGGTTGTTCTAGTTTGACAACTGGAACGTTAGTGTCATCATCCAACATATTCATGTGTTCTTGAAGTGCCAGTATTTGTGGACATAGATGGGTAGCATGGCCTATATCGTCGCACAAGGAGCACTTAGGGGGTATGCGGATCGTTGGGGGATTCTTTGCTAATTTGGGAGTCACTAGGGGGGTGGGAGTTGTGGTTCCAGTGGTGTAGGTTTGTGGACCTCTGCCCCCATTGTGGCGGGATTGAGGGGGGACATAACTAGATGTTGATGTAGTGGCCCCTATTGGAGGTGGTCGGTTTTGGGGTTTTGGTACACCAGGTGGTGGACGATTTTGGGGGTTCGGTACACCAGGTGGTGGATGGTTTGAAATATTGATGGGTTGTACTGGTGGTAAAACAACGGTTCGTGTCGGTGGAGGGGTTGGGGCAGGTAGGTACCATACAGGTAATCCTAACGTTAACCCTGGGAGGTTAAGTGTAGCCATTACTGGCGTGTTGACAACTCCTGAAAATGGAACAAGAATGGGATAGTGTGAATTGGTGTTGTTCCGATATGACTAGGCACTGTGGGTGGTTGTGGCAGTGGTTGAGGTTGTGGAGTATACTGCTGTGTTTTTTGCGAGCGGGTGCACAAATCAGATATTTCAGTTATCCAAAGAGGGGGTGGGATAGATGGGAAAGTGGTTGTCATGGGAGTATCCGAATATATCCCAGGTCCGACTGAGGAGATGAACGATGTGGGTGCACTCTGAACGGGTTGTTCGATCATGGGAAGAACATTTTCAGGTGCTGAGGGGGCATTGGGATCATAGTATGTTATCTAGTTGATTTTGACTATGCATCCTTCGTGGGGGAACATCATGAGGCAGAAAACTGAAGAAGCGACAGCTTTCATTTTATACATGCAGCTTCATCCCAGAAGGAGATTGTAATCACGTTGGGCGTTGATGACCTCTATATCTATGAGAACCCATTTTCCCCCAAGCTGTATGGGCACGTTTACTAACAGACCCTGAGGTTGAGCTGCACGACCATCGTAAGATCGCAATGCGGTAGTTGATGGTTGTAGTGTTGGGGATCCAAGTTTCTTCCAGACGAAAGTCAACATAACGTAGGTGGAGGCACCTTCATCGATTATGCATCGATGAACGACTAGGTTGTGAATGGACATAGAAACCTGAAAAGCTAGAGAAGAAGGAAGATGAGGTTCGGCTTGGTCTA
Organism: Larix kaempferi; assembly: GCA_027924585.1. Classification (NCBI taxonomy): domain Eukaryota; kingdom Viridiplantae; phylum Streptophyta; class Pinopsida; order Pinales; family Pinaceae; genus Larix; species Larix kaempferi. Next base: position 20,329,618 of record BSBM01000011.1, on the reverse strand, counting down.
AGTCGAAAGCCATCATATTGGATTCGGTAGGGTCTATGGCACCAATGGTGGATAATAACAATTTTCTATGTGCAGGACAAGTTTTTAGGATTTCTAGAGTGGACATAGCAGCAGGGGACTGGGCTAGGTCTTCTACAATGTTATAGTTCGAAGCTGCATGAGCGTTAGGGTTGCTGTTGATTCGTCGTAAAGGGAAGCGAGGTGCTTTTGGACCGTCGTCCATGGGAATATTAGGTATGCGAAGTGGCTAATCAGCTGGGAGGGCACTCGAAGATGGATCAGTGGGCATGGCCTCAGGGGCTGATCCGTTATGATTTCGACGGGTTTGAAGGTTGACATCATTAGAAAATGGTGAGTGTTGGACTCTGTATGCTAGTAATCGGTTTCCACATAGGTAATTTGCTGCTGTGTTGCAGCGGATCCTTGTGGGGGATCCATTGGACGAGTGTTTACCACTCCTTGGTTGGGTAGAGTATTTTGCAATATCATGGGTTGTGGCTGAGGAGGTCGTGCTGGCTTTGCAGCATGTCCTTGTCGTTGGGCATCATTGGTCCAGAGTTGACGCGCTCGATCTAAATGGGTGCAATTATGCGTGTAATGGCCGTAGATCCCGCATATGGAACACGGGTGGTTTGTTCTCAAATTAGGATTTTTTCCCTGTTTTGGTGGACGATTAGGGTTTTGATTTGCAGGAGCAACGTTATTGTTATTGGGAGGATTAGATGGCTGTCCTCTTTGGTTTTGTTGTTGGTTATTTCTGTGGTTGCGTCCTCTTCCGCGATTCTGTTGACCTCCTTGATTACGCTGGTTGTTCTGGTTTTGAGGTTGGTTTTGTTGTGCGTATACATGCCCTTGGGTAGTAGGTGGGTTTTGAGCTCGTGCAGGCACTGGAGAAGGCTGCGGTGGATAGTCAATGAGAGGGTTCTGGGGTGGACCTTGTGCTTGTTGCGGTTGTGGGTAACCTTGAGCTAATGGAAGTGTTGGAGCAAGGGGTGCTACCTGTTGAGGATAATAAGCCGATTGGGCTTGCGGCTGAACCAGAGTCTGATGGGTCTGCTGGTTATAATATGGAGGTGGTGCATAAGCTGATGGTGCTTGCCCATAAAACTGTGGTGGACATGAGGTTCCATGAGTGTGGTGGGTGTGCATTACTGGAGCATACGAAGTTGTAGCTCCAGAATGAGATGTATCCCTAGAAAGGTCTGGGGCATTGTTTGTACTCATCATGGTGAAAGGTTTGTTTTGTACCATAACCTAGCCGATAATACCGTCGGTGGCATGGGATGCCCCTGGCGTGTCATTCCGAGATGGATCCTCACGCGGGGCGTAAGGTAATATGGTGTATAAATATCCAGACTTGGCATATATGAGGTTGAACTACTGAGCTTTTAAGATGGCTTCTTCTTCTGACTAGGGTCATTCAGAAGCTACATCCTTGGCTATGAGAGGGAGGAGAGATTTCAGGAACCAATCCAAGAAGATACAGTCATCAATATTTATCTTGCCGAGAGTACAGCACTTACACCACTCATGGATATGATCGGTGATGTGTGTATCGGTGTTCTGTCTACAAGACAGTAGTATTTCCACTCCTGCATCATAGCGTATAGGTAGTTGAAAGAACTGAAGGAAAGTTGATGTGAGGGATGTAAACGTGGGGTGTGTCCCATGTAGCTACTCAAGATACCATTTGACTGTAGAGCCAGTGAAAGCTCTTTGTTTTAACACCCAAAAAGTTCTCACTACCTCATCTACCCCATTACATGACTCATTTGTCCATATTTCCTACCATATTTGCCTCCAAAACCTTAAAAACCCATTAAAAAGCCTCCAAAAGGCCAAAATACCATTAAAAAGCCTCCAAAAGGCCAAAAAACCCCCTTTCCCCCCCAAAATAATCCAAAATTCCTCCAAAATAGCAAAAACCCTCTAAAAAGGGATTAAAAAATACAAAAAAGAGGAAAAAGAGGGAAAAAGGAAGCAAAAACCCTATACAGTTGACCTAAACCATATGGTGCCCAAAACCATGGGCCAGCACTCCACCACTAAAAAACCTATAAATAGGTGATGGAGGCCCCTCATTTCAAATCCACAGTCAACCACACCCTTACTCTGCCAAAATCACTCCTGAAACCCTAGCTCACCCTTGAGCTACTTGTCCGGGTACACAGGGTACTACCAAAGGACCGAACACCAAGAGAAACCACTTCACACAAACAGATCACAGATCAACACACCAATGTTTTGACGTGGTTTAAACCCTCTTGAGGGAAACACTCCACGGCCCCGGCCAAATAGCTTCTACGGGACAATTTATTATGCAAAGAAAGAAAGTTACAAATGAGCTTCTCATAATCGATCAACTAAACAATGACCCTCCATGCTCTTTAAATAGAGATCATGGACCAATCGGGTGTTAAGCCATGGATCAAGGTTAGGTTTGATCTAAGAGAAGTTGAGCCGTCGGATCACTCTATGTCGGAAACATATCATGACCGTCGGATTAAGTATTTACAAATGCATACTAATGCATACTAAAGAAACACACTATCCCTAACGGATATATTACACAAGTTGATCTTAACTAACTCCTAAGTGTCTAAATATCCTAACATCCCCCCTTAAGAACAACTTGGGATAGGATTGAAGGATTTACAAAAGTGACACTATTAGGAGAAGGAAGGAGGCATTAGAGCCTATCCCCCCTTAATGACAAGTTCCTGAACTCCTAACATAGATCAAAGTTTAGAAAACTTCGCTTCTGTAAGAGACTTGGTGAAGATGTCTGCAACTTGATCATCTGTAGGGCAAAAGAGCACTTCAACAACACGATCATGAACAAGATTTCTGATGAATTGCATATGTAGCTGAATGTGTTTGCTGCGTTGATGTCGAACTGGATCTTTGGCAAGCTTGATGGCACTTTGATTGTCACACCAAAGTGGAGTAGGTTGCTGCTGCTCGAATCCAAACTCTGAAAGGATCTGTCGAGGCCATAAAGCTTTCTGACTGGCATTAACTGTTGCTCGATATTCTTCCTCTGCTGAAGAAAGAGAAAGATCTTGTTGTTTCTTGCAAGCCCAAGTAATAGGGACAGATCCTAGACTGAAAACATAACCTGCAGTAGACTTTCAATCATCAGGATTGCCGGCCCAATCTGAATCAATGAAACCAACCAACAAAGGTTTCCCCCCTGTACTGTAATGAATCCAAAACTGAACTGTACCTCGAATATATCAAAGTATTCTTTTAGCTGCTTTCCAGTGACTTTCATGAGGTGTCTACATATAACAGGCAACTCGACCAATGGAAAAGGAAAGGTCAGGACGGGAATGCATCAAGTATAAGAGACTACCAACAAGCTGACGATACAAGGTGGCATCGAATTCAGGTGAAGTACAAGTGGCAAAAAGTTTGACTCCAAACTGGAAGGGAGAAGGGGCTAGTGTACAATCTTCCATGTGAAAGCGACGAAGAAGGTCACAAGCATACTTAGACTGAGAAAGAAAGATTCCTTCTTTGGTTTGCAGGACTTGGAGACCAAGAAACTAATGCAAATGTCCTAAGTCTGACATTTCAAAATTTTGTTTAAGACTGGATTTCACATGGGTTATAAGCTTAGGGTCACTACCAGTAAGAATAAGGTCATCAACATATAGAACAAGTATGATGAGATGGTTTCCTACTTTCTTGGTATAGACATTGGGGTCAGAATGGCATCTAGAAAAACCAGTGTCAAGGAGAAAGTTATCCATTTTGGCATACCAAGCTCTAGGAGCTTGCTTAAGGCCATATAAGGATTTCTTAAGGCGGCAGAAAAGGCTAGAGTTATTCTGAACATAGCCAGGAGGTTGTTCCATGAAAATTTCCTCCTGTAAATCACCATGTAAGAAGGCAGACTTGACATCCATTTGATGGACTTCCTAGTTGTGTAAGGCTGCAAGGGAAAGAACAAGGTGGATGGAGTTCATTTTTTGCGACGTGAGCAAAGGTTTCATTGTAGTCAATCCCTTCAACTTGGGAAAAACCTTTGGCAACTAACCTTGCCTTAAGTCTTTCAACACTTCCATCTGATGCATACGTAGTTCTGTAGACCCATTTACATCTGACAAGTTTTCTTCCTTTTGGAAGAGGTACAATATTCCAAGTATCGTTCGCCATTAAGGAACGATATTCTTCATCCATGGCTGCATCCCAATCTGGATTCCTTGAAGCTTCTACAAAAATTTCTGGATCATGATTCTTGGAAACTTGAGCCAAAAGAGAAGAGGCTCGCTGAAACTGAGAACGTGTTCGACGTTGATCTCTAGGATCACAGGCAAGATCACCAGCTGCTTCACATGTTGAACGGACCCATCGAGGAAGCATTTGTGCTGGTGCAACTGGAGGAACATGAGCAGGCGGAGGTGGATTTTCATCCTCACTATCATCATCAGAAACTGGAGTTGGAAACCTGTCAAGGAAGTTGGAAGAAGAAGAAGAAGGCACAAACGTCGAATCAGGCTTGCAGGCCAAAGATGGCACAATCGTCGAGTTAGGCTCGCAGGCCAATATATTTTCATCAAATTTAACATCTCTTCTAATGATTATATCATGAGAATGTGGTTGAATAAGTCTATAACCTTTTACATCTTCAGAATATCCAACAAATATGCACTTTTCACTTTTAGGCTGCAATGCTTTCCATTTTTCATCCAGAATGTGAGCCTATGCTTCACTACCAAACACACGGAAGTGACTTACATCAGGTTTAGTTTTACTCCATGCTTCTTCCGGTGTTATACCTTGTAATGCTTTAGTGGGGGTGCGATTAACTATGTAATTTGCACAATTAATGGCTTCGGCCCAAAATTGAAGAGTTAGTCCCTTAGATTGGATCATACAATTAGCCATTTCTTTTAAAGTGCAGTTCTTCCGCTCAGCTACACCATTTTTTTGTGGTGTATATGGAACAGTGTGCTGTTGTTGGATGCCTTGTTCAGTGCAGAAAGTAGTGAACTGTTTGATGACATATTCTCCTCCATTGTCAGATCTTAACTTAATAATTTGATGACCAGATTGTTTTTCAACAGGGGCCTTGTAGGCCAAGAACATGTTAAATACTTCACTCTTAAGTTTTAGGAAATAAACCCAAGTGTGTCTGGTGTAATCATCAATGAAAGTTAAGAAATATTTGAAACCAAAAAAGGAAGCAGATGGAAGAGGACCACATAAGTAACTATGCACAAGCTCCAAGGGAACCGAGGCGTGCCAAGAGGCATGTTTGTCCAAACTGTCCCAATGATGTTTTTCGAGTACACAACCGGAGCAAACACCATCTCCGCAAGATACCATTGGAAGACCTGTCACCATATTTTCTTAACATAGTTGTTGCAATGAGTGATAATTTAAGTGACCAAATCGCTCATGCCAAAGTTTGCTCAAGTTATCACTATCAGCAACAAAAACTGAAGGGAAAGGTGATGACCCAAAGTTGTTAAACTTTTACAACCTGGTAATATCATCAACAATTCCGGTAGCTAGGACCTGTTGAGGATCTTTAAAATCCTTGATTACAACTTGGTGAGGTGTAAAGGTCACAGTTTTACCTTCACCAGAATGAGTGATCTGATAGACTGATAAAAAATTGTAGAAAATTCTTGGAACACATAGTACATCACTAAAATGACCATTATCTACTGGAACTGTTCCAGCTCCTACAACACTTAGAGATCTATCATCACCAACAAATATTTGTTTGGTGTTACATTCATGCATAGCAGAACAGATGGCTTGATCCTTAGCCATATGATAAGATGCTCCAGAATCAATGAGCCATTCATTTGAAGTAGAAGAAGAAGATGCATTATAATAATAACCAGAAGCACAAAGTGCATATCCATGAGAGGCAGATTCTAAAGGCGAATCTAGGTTGATGTGGTGCTTCTTCATTGCTGCTTCCAAGGCTGCCATCTTCTTAAAACACTTAGATTCATCATGATTATCTTTCCCGCAATAGTTGCAATGATGCTCAGTTTTCTTTCCTTTTGGCTTGGATCCTTTGTCATTTTTTAAAGAAGGAGCTGACTGAGAGGGTTTGGGACCCTTGTTTGACTTATTATTGCAAAAAAAATGTTTCTTGGGAGGCTTGGACTTTTCTTTCTGTTGGGACAATAAGGCTTTCCCAGATGTATCTGCATTGCTGATTATTCCAAGATGAATGAGTTTATGTTGTTCTCTAATCAAGGAATCACAAAAGGATTCAAGACTAGGCTCTTGATAACTAGTTGCATTCAAGGATGTTTTCATGGAGTAAAATGTAGATACAAAAACAGAATATGCAGGTCCAAGTTTGGAAAGAATATGATAAATGCATTGTTTGTCTTCCCTTTCAATCTTACATTCTGCACATAAGAGTTTAATAGTTTTGTACTTAGATAAATAATCTTGAATGCATGAAAAGTCACTTGGATTTAAAGAAATCAACTCATTTTCGAGTTGGTGACCTCGAATTTCATTGTGTTTACCAAACACAGATTCCAACTTGTCCCAAGCAGCATTAGGTTCATCAATTCCAGATATGTGGAATCACAAATCAGTAGAGATTGACATCCCAATCAATCCACGAGCTTCATCACATCTATTTTCCCATTTTATTTTCTTATCATCATCAGTGGGTTCTTTTTCTTTCCCTGTTGTAATTCTGAAAATTCCCCTACTTCGTAGAACATCCTCCATACGATATTTCCATGAGAAATAGTTGGAACTGTTAAGTAGAATATCAAAAAGGGCGGCCATATTTGTAAATTAATGGCTATAAAAGAAGAAACCAATAGTCTATATGTGAAGATCTCGAAAATATAGGCGGTTTAAAAAAAAACGGCACTGAAAATTGACTCTGTATGATGAAGTTATGCTTGAACAAAGAAACTGTTGAAAGTGTCCCCAATAGTTACATGGCAGCTAGAGAATGTCCAGCAAAAAAAAGAACCCCCCTCTTCCCAAGATGAACCTTTTGACAATCACTTTACAAGAAAGTTGATTTAAGTGAACCACTTTTGTAAAATAAGTGATTTCACTTTTACAATGATATTACTTTTAAATAGTGCAACAATAAAAAAAACTTAAGTGACTCACTTGTATTTTTATTTTTTATTATTTAAGTGAGATGCACTTTTACAATAAAGTAACTTGAAATTAGAAATTGCATGCACTTTTTCTTTTAAAAGTGACTTCCTAAGACTTGAACGCAAGACCTATTAAGGAATAAAGCAACCTTGAACCAAGTGAACTAGATTAAAAGGTATGTAAAATATGAGAATGAGGAAGGGTTGTTTTTTTTTTTTCTTGCTCGGTTTGCGTGCTTGCCCTTTTTCCTGCAAAACAAACCACAAATCGAAACAAAAAAAAATTTCCACACTTGTGGAGTTAGATCTTGTTACCTTGCCCGGAAAGTCTACGTTTTCTCTCTGTTTCTGATTTGCCGAGATCGCGCAAGGTGCACGGCAAAGAGCATACGCAGCCGAGAAAATCCCTTTCCCTTTCTATTTCTGATTTGCCGAGATCGCTCAAGGTGCACAGAAAAGAGCATACGCAGACGGGAAAGCAACAATCCGAACCCAAAAAAAACTATCCATAAAAAAATATGAAATATGAGATTTTTTCTTTTTTAAAAACGAAATAAAAAAATGCGTCACTGTAACATTATACCTTCAGATCTGATGAAATACGTGTTTCTGGAGCAATCGGGAACCGTTTTTGATCTAACGAAAAATATTTCCCAATGGAAATGACGCTTCGGACGCAATGGAACACCTCCCACAGCCCATAAATGCACAGAAATACCAGAACTAGAAACCCTTTCGAGTTTCGGCAACAACAGTTCAAGATCTAGATCATAACCGGAAGCGACACTTCATAAAAGCTCTGATACCATGTTCGGGTATACAGGGTACTACCAAAGGACCTAACACCAAGAGAAACCACTTCACACAAATAGATCACAGATCAACACGCCGATGTTTTGACGTGGTTTAAACCCTCTTGAGGGAAACACTCCATGGCCCCAGCCAAATAGCTTCTACGGGACAATTTATTATGCAAAGGAAGAAAGTTACAAATGAGCTTCTCATAATCGATCAACTAAACAATGACCCTCCATGCTCTTTAAATAGAGATCATGGACCAATCGGGTGTTAAGCCACGGATCAAGGTTAGGTTTGATCTAAGAGAAGTTGAGCCGTCGGATCACTCTATGTCAGAAACATATCGTGACCGTCGGATTAAGTATTTACAAATGCATACTAATGCATACTAAAGAAACACACTATCCCTAACGGATATATTACACAAGTTGATCTTAACTAACTCCTAAGTGTCTAAATATCCTAACACTACTTTCACATTTGAGTGCCCCTTTGGCCCATTTCAAAAACCCTTTGGAGAAAGAGAAAGGAACAAATATGGAGCTTGGAAGAAACCCTCTTGGACTGCTGCAAAGGATTCACCAACCTTCACATTGGAGGTATAATCAATACAAAAACCATTTTTATTATCTTGTCTTTTCTATTTTATGCACACGCTTAGAATAGTTACTATTTTACTGTACTGTCTTTCATTTATTGTTTTTCTAAACTGCTACTAAGGAGTCCCTTCTCCTTAGTAGGTTCTCATTTGCATAAGCTAGGGTGAAAACCCTAGCTACAGTTTTGGCGATTCCCCTAGTGTTCCTTTGAATTTTTGGTTATAGTTTTAAACGTTTTTAATTTTCTGCAATAGTTTTCTATTTTTTCCTTTCGGCTGTCCCTTTCGGTCGCCGTAAACCGCGTCTTTTTCCCCCGCAGTTGTGTTCTGACCGCGTCTTTCAGGAATTTACCTGCGATCCGATCGCGGCTCTCAGACTGTTTTCAGCGATCTACCGACGGTTTCCAGTCTGTTACCTGCGATCTGACCGCGGCTATCAGCTTGTTTCATGCGGTCTGACTGCAGCTGTTAACCCATTTTTCCACGGGCCGCCTGCGGCTTTCAGCCATTCTTCTGCAACCCGCCTGCGTCTTTCGGCCTTTTTCCCGCATCCCGCTTGCGGCTTTCAGCCATTTTCCTGGAACCTGCCTGCGGCTTTCAGCCATTCTTCTACAACCCGCCTGCGTCTTTCGGCCTTTTTCCCGCATCCCACTTGCGGCTTTCAGCTATTTTCCTGCAACCCGCCTGCATCTTTCGGCCTTTTTCCCGCGTCCCGCCTGCGGGTTTCAGCCATTTTCCTGCAACCCGCCTGGGCTTTCAGCCATTTTCCCGCGGTCCTCCTGCGTCTTTTGGCCAAATTCCCACAACCCGTCCGCGACTGTTGAGCTGTTTCCCGTAGTCCAACCTCTCAGATTTGCCACAGACCCACGGTCTGTTTTCTGCACTTTTTCCATTGTTCTGAACCCAGCACTTTGCTGCAATATTTTCTACACCTACATAGCCATCTGTCCTATCTGCAGCGATACTTCCCTACAGCCTTTTTTTTGCAATATTATTTCTATTCCATTTACAGAATATTTTTTAAATTTCCGCATTTTAAATTGAAAAGAGAAAATTTTGCATTTCAAAGTTTAATTTCTGCATTGTTATTTTTAGTTAGAAAGTTGCCCCCCCATGGCACTTTTATTTGGGTTCATCATCTCACACGCACACACTCTGTCACCTAATTCAAGTGAGCCCTAATATACTACTTAACACAACCAACATTCTAACCCCACTTGGTGAACACATAAGAATTTTTGCAGTTAGGTAGGATCGGGGGGATAGGCATCCAAATAACACCCCTCAGTTGCTTACATTTGAGACATAGCTGTTGTCCATTAGGGAACCAAAATCCACTAGTATTTTTTGACACGGTTTAAAACCAATTTATCGGGAAGGCCTCTCCCCTAGGAGGGTTGAAGTCGCCAGACTGGTTCCGGAAGCCTGAGTGGAATACCGCAATCCATTCAGTAACCGAAGGATACCTTTCACAGTTCTTGGTGTATCACCCGTATGGGGATACAACGGCGACAGAACCAAATGACAGATTCACCCAACCGAATGTGTCATGAACGGGGTATCTTAGTTGCTTTTCTTCTAGGATTGACTACCCAGTGTCCCTCCCGGTACGGGGATATCTTTAGCCACTTGGCTCTACTATCCATATTGTCTGACTTGGATTTCATCACCTTACAGAGGATGTGTCTAGTTGAGTCAAAATACTATTTAGCTAGGTGTTTGCATGCTCCCCTACCTCCTTTTGGTCTAGCGAGTCCACTGTTTTTATTTTCTAGGAAACCTTCTGCTTGTTGGTATTCTGACCAATTCTGTTGATACTCCACTTATTATAGCATAGCTATTATAGTAAGTGTTTTGAGTTGGTTGTTGGCCTGAGTGCCATATTTTTTGAGCTCTCCTTCTGCACACTCGGTTGCATTAGGATTTTTGAGTTGTTTTTCACTCAACACAAACCCCAGATACTTGACACCATCTGTCACCATTGAGTCCCCGAGACATTCTCGGTGCCTCTGGGGTGAGCCCCCACAGCACGGTTCACTTGACATCACCCCTCATAGACGTAGATCTTCATCACTTGATACCACTCATCATAGATAACGAGCTTTGTCACTTGACTCCACTCATCAACGGCATAGAACTCCATCACCCGATCTAGATGCCCCTTATTTTACCTCTGATTCTGAGGCAGATTCCGAGAACCCCACTTACACTGCACCAACCAACCCCATGGATTGCATGACTTCCACCCCTTTCTTTGTAGGGACCATTGGTGGAGCATCCACAATCTCACCCGCTACCACACCTGCTTTGGGTATGCCCTCGATGGGGCCCACATCTACCATTCCAATCACTGTACCCATTCCAGTAGCTGGCATACCTATCTCCACTCCATCAGTGACTCACACTACCCTTGGCGGTGCAGGACCGTCCCATACCACTTTCGTTCCTCCACTTGGGGGCAACATCCCAAACCCTGCCCCTTCACTTGGGGGCATTGGCCCCAACATGGTCACACCCACTAGTATGTCACATCCTTCTACTAGTTTTCTATTCATGGCTAGTCTCAACCTTCCTAACCTAGCTAGACTGACTAACGATCCCATCAGACACAACTCTGCGTGGCCTCACATGCCCACCAAGCTCCCCTCCGACATCCCTAAGTTTGAGGGCAAGGCAGGTGAAGACCCCCAGAACCATATTATGTCCTTCCATCTATGGTGTTCCTCCAACTCCATAGTGGACGACTCTGTCCACCTCCGTCTATTACAACGCACCCTCACTGGTTCTGCAACTAAGTGGTACAACGAGCAACCCCATGGGACCCATGCCACCTTTACTTCCCTTGCCTCCACTTTCCTGCAGTTCTTTTAGTTACCTGTCCGCTACGACGTGGGAGTTGAGATCCTACTGTCTTGCAGACAGAACACAGCTACCCACATCATTGACCACATTCATGAGTGGCGTCAACGCCGCAACCTCTGCAAAATCAAGTTAGACAGTCGTATCTTCTTAGATTGGTTTATAAAATCCCTCCTTCCTGTAATTACCAAGGATGTGGCATCTGAACGCCCTAGTCTGAAGAAGAGGCTATCCTCAAAGCCCAACAATTTAACCTTATTTACACCTAGTCGGGCTATCTATATTCCATCATACCTGATGCCCCTCGTGGTGATTCCTCCCGACACGATGCGCCGAGGGCATCCCATGCCGCAGATGGCAACATTGGCCGTATTTCCTCACATCCCCAACCCTTTTCCATAGCACTTGCTAGCCATGGCCCCGACCTTTCGTGGGCTACATCTCAGTCCGGAGAAACCAATTCATATGCTCCCATGGCCCATCACCACCATTCCCACGGACCCTCATGTCCACCTTAGTGCTTTTGGTCATGCATCCCCCGCTTACACCCCCCCGGTCGCACCTCAGCCATATTACCATCCACAGGCAGCACCAACTCCTGTGTCCTCTCAAGCCCCACCTACTTATTACCCGCCACAGGAAGCCCTTGCGGCAAACCCACAACCCGTTCCGCAGACGTATCAACAACCCCCACAAGGTTCAGCACCTGCGTAGCCTCCACCTACTTATTATCCAACGCAGCCTGCTCCCGCACCTGCACAACCCCAAAACCCACCTGCTGCCCAAGGGAAAGTGTACGCCCAACAGAATCCCCAGCAGAACCAAAATAACTAGCACCAACAGGGCTAGCAAAATCGTGGCAAAGGCTGTAACTGTGGGAATAACCCCCCTCGACACTAAGGTGGTCAACCTCCCAATCCCCCAAACAACAATAACGCAGAACCTGCCAACCAACACCTTGATCGGCTGCCCAAGCAGGCCAAAAATACTAATTTGTGAACAAACCATCCCTGTTCTATTTGTGGGGTCTATGGCCACTACACTCATGCTTGCCCACATTTGGAGCGAGCTTGGCAACTCTGGACTGATGATGCCCATCGCCAAGGGCACGGGGCTCCTTAGGCGCTGCCCAAATCCCCACCACCTCAACATCAACCCTTGGTGTTACAAAACCCCTTACCAACCCAAGGCATAGTGAACACTCAGCCTTTGGCTCCCCCTCAAGGAAACGCACCACCACAATAGTAGATCACTTATGCCACTCCTGATCAACCCATGTTAGACTCAGGTACCCACCACTTGTTAATTATGTCATCCACTGATGTCAACCTCCAAACCCGTCGGAACCAATATGACTCCACCCCTGAAGCCCCTCCTGCCAACAAAAACACTAACGCTCATCCCACTGATCAGACGTTACGTATACCTCCGGCTCCACTAGATGGCGCCTCCAAAGCACCTCGCTTCCCACTTCGTCGCATCAACAATAATCCCAATGCTTGCGCTGGGTCTAATTACAACATTGTAGATGACTTAGCCCAGTCCCCACCAGCCATGTCTGCATTAGAGGTCTTAAAAAATCGTCCTTCACAGCGCAAGACGTTTCTCTCCGCCATTGGTGCCATTGACCCAAATGATTCACAGCTGATGGCCTTCGATTTGGACAAGTCCGAACCACGCCTGCCTTCCACTTTAGCATTCCAAGTTTCTGTTTCCGTTCGGAATCTTGTCATCCATTGGTGCATTATCGATGAAGGTTCCTCTACATGCGTTATGTCCACATTCGTTTGGCAGAAGTTGGGATCCCCTACTCTCTAGTAGTCCACCACTGCATTCCGAGCCTGCGACGGCCGTTCGGCTCAACCCCAAGGTCTCTTAGCTAATGTCCCCGTCCAGTTGGCTGGAAAAACTGTGCTCCTTGACATAGAGGTCATCAATTCCCAACTTGATTATAACCTCTTACTTGGCCGCATCTACATGTATGCCATGCGGGCGGTTGCCTCATCCTTTTTTCGTACCATGATGTTCCCCCATGACGGACGCGTGGTCAAGGTCGACCAACTCACCTATTACGATCCCAATGTCCCCGCTGCACCCAAAAATGTTCTCCCCATGGTTGAACAACCTGTTTGTGGTGCAACTACCTCGTTTGTTTCCTCCGTGGGACCCGTAGTTTACTCAGATACGTCGATGACCTCAACATTCCAATCCATTCCACCCCCGTCACCCGCGACCGAAGTATCTGACCTATGTACCCTTTCCCACAATACAAAAACACCCAACAATAAACCGCCCTTGTTACCCAAACCACCATTGGTACCTAGTCACATTGGTGTTACACCCATCCACACAACCCCCTTCCTATTCCCTCCCTCGGGAGTATTAAGCGCCCCAGTTATGGCTACTCTCAGCCTCCCCGGGTTAACCTTAGGATTACCCGTGTGGTATATTTCGCCTCCCGTTCCCCCGCCGACACCAAATGTCATCCTACAACTGGTGCAACCCATTGCCACTACTAGTCAACCACCTCCCGGTATCACTACCCCTTCGTCATCTACAAATCCCCCCCCTCTTATCAAGCACACCGGGGGCAGAGGCTCACAACTATACACTGCTATACCCCCGCCAAAAACAGTTAAACCCCCACCGTGTTTTGTGCTCCTCCCAAATGCTCATTGTGTGATGAGTTAGGCCATCCGACTCATCAATGTCCACAATTACATGCATTACAGGAACACATGCAAATGCTTGACGACGACCCCAACATCCCGGTTGTCCAACTCGATCCAACCCCTAGGCCTCGTGATAAATCACTGCGTACTAACCACCCTTGTGCAATATGCGGTATTTACGGCCATTACTCACATCACTGTCTTGATCTCCCAGATTACAGAGCATCTCTCTATGAGATGAAGAGTTTGGACCTTGAGACGGCACCCCCCACAATTGAGGATATCAACCCCCCAGTATCACCCTCATATGGAGAGATTAAAACCATCTATATGATCTCTTTGACTACCACTCCCTCGTCAACCGATTTGACAACTCAAAGTTTCCGCAATGACGAGGAGATTCTAGAGGCTCTCACTGCCCCGGATTATCCCTGGGAAGACATGCACCATCGATCCTATTTCCTCCCAAAAGAGTCCTCCTCCACCACAGCCACCCAATTTGCGGTTGAGTCCAAAGATTTCCTTCCAAATTCGATTGGTTTAAGGATCCCATCCTCGCTCCTGATGCCTTTGAGGAAGGTAACATGGCCAACATCTCACCCACAATCCAAATTGATATCGTTGCCCCAGGAGGTGCCCCTGAACTCATCACTTTAGGAGCCTCCTGCAGTGAATATGAGATCGAAGCGTACAAAAAACTTTTCCAAGAGTTTCGTGATGTCTTTGCCTGGTCCTATACCGAAATTCCTGGTCTCGACCCCGCTATTATAGAACACCACATTGACACATGGCCCGATGTACCCCCTGTTCGCCAGAAAAAATGCCCCATTCATCCCTCACAGCTCCCCGCTCTTAAAGCAGAGATTGAGAAACTTCACAAAACAGGATTCATTTATCCTATTGCATATACCACTTGGGTTTCGAACCCCGTCCCTGTTAACAAGAAACAAGGCACCATCAGAGTATGTACTGACTTCCACGATTTAAACCGAGCCTGTCCCAAAGACAACTTCCCCACACCATTTATTGACCAATTCATCGATGCGTGTGCGGGGCATGAAGTCCTATCTTTCATGGACGGTTTTTCCAGATACAACCAGATTTAGATCCGTAAGGAGGATCAATACAAGACTACCTTTACCAGCCCATGGGGCACCTTTTCCTATCGCATCATGCCTTTCGGCCTCAAAAATGTTGGTGCCACCTTCCAACGGGCCATGACCTATTGTTTTCATGACTTGGCCCATATCCTACTAGTCTATCTTGATGACCTTACAGCTCGTTCCCAGAAATGATCAGACCACCTTAACAACCTCTGGCAAGTCTTTCTGCGTTGTCGCAAATATCAAATCCACTTGAACCCACACAAGTGTGTCTTTTGCGTTCTGTCAGGCCGGTTGTTGGGTTTCATTGTTTCCCAGAAAGGAATTGTTGTGGATCCCCTGAAAGTCCAAGCCATCATAGACCTTTCCACTCCTCGCATGCTCCGGTAGATCCAGAGTCTGTAGGGGCGATCCAATTTCCTCTGTCGCTTCGTTCCTGATTATGCCACAACCATTCACGGTTTCTTACGCCTGCTTCATACCCACATACCCTTTGTTTGGGATGAGCAAGCAGAAGCTGCATTCAAATCCCTTAAGATATCTCTCACACAAGCCCCTTTGATCTCCCCTCCGGATTTCTCTCAGGACTTCATCCTTTACGTCTCGGCATCCAATTATGCCGTGTCCGGAGTCCTTGTTCAAGAAGACGTTGCTCGCCAGGAGCATGTCATTTATTACATTAGCCAGACCTTGTCTGGACCACCCATACATTATCCATATGAGGAAAGACCTACCCTTGCTGTGGTCTTTTCCGTCCAAACATTCCGACATTACATTTTACTCAGTCATACCACAGTTGTCGCCGACTCCAACCCCATGGTCTATCTCTTGAAATGGCGCCTCCTGCAAGGTCGCGTTGCTAAATGGGTAATTATCCTCCAAGAATATGACCTCACATTCACAACCCCTAAGAGCACTAAAGCCCTTGCGCTTTACCATATCATCACTGATCTCCCATCCATTTTGCCGTCCCCACAAATCTCCGATGAGTTACCCAACAATCACTTGTTCATCATCTCGTCTGATGACCCATGGTACGGTGATATTTTGTTATCCCTTTGCACGCAGAAGTTCCAACCCAACATCAGTCATGATGGACACCGTCGTATCCGTCACCAGGCCTCTCGATATCTCCTCTTAGGCGATGTCCTTTACGGGCGAGGGGTTGACACGATTCTCTGTCATTGTCTTACACATGAGGAAGCCGAACACGGCCTCAATGACTGTCATAGCAGTGCCTGTGGCGGACATTTCTCTTGAATGGCCACCGCCCAAAAGGTCATCCACGCTGGATACTTCTGGCCCACACTCTTTACCGACTACATCACAGCGGTCAAACATTTCCATAATTGCCAACTTTTTTCTCCCAAGGCCCAGACACGACCTGCTCTATTACACCCAGTCATCACCGTTGGCCCCTTTTGTAAGTGGGTCATCGACTTCATGGAATGTAAACCCTCATCCGCCAACGACCATAAGTACATCATTGTCGCCATCGACTACTTCACCAAATGGGTTGAATCCATGCCCACCTTCAATTGTAAAGATGACAACGCTGCCCGTTTCTTTTTTAACCATGTTATCACTCGATTCGGGGTCCCCAAACAGTTGGTCTTCGACCATGGTTCACACTTCGAAGATTCCCTTTGGCGTGAGTTATCCACCCTACTGAAGTTCGAACATCAGTATTCCTCTGCTTACTACCCCCAAGAGAATGACCAAGTAGAGGCCATTAACAAAATTTTAAAAACCATCCTCCAACGCACTGTTGACCGGCATAAGTCCAATTGGCACCACATGTTGTTCCCTGCATTATGGGCTTACCGAACATCCACCAAAACCGCCACCGGTTTTACCCCATTTCATTTAGTTCACGGTGTAGAGTCTGTCGTCCCCATCGACTGTTAGATACCTGCCTTACACATCGTCGTCGAGCTTCTCCCAGACACCTCCCCACTCAAGCAACGTCTATTATCACTAGAACAAGCTGATGAAGACCGTCGTGCCACTCTACATACCATTGAAGCCGCCAAGAACTACTCCAAAGCTACTTACGACAAACATGTCCACCATCGAACTTTCCGTGAAGGGGACCTCATCCTCACCTATGACCAAGCCCACGACAAGACTGGTAAAGGAAAGTTTGAATCCATGTGGCAAGGCCCTTACATCGTGCAGACCTACCTCGGCAATGGGGCATACATTTTAACTAACTTAGAAGGTCACCCTTTGCGCAACCCCCGTAATGGGTTGTATCTTATCCCTAAATAAACCCGCGGCCCCATTGGTCTGTATTGTACAGTTTGCTCTCGTTTTGTTTCTCACCTTTTTTACCGCAATCTTACATTCATCATTTTTGCATGATCATAGATGGACCATCTTCCACCTCATTACATTGGCTTCGCTGATGGAGCAAGCCGCTGGTCTCCAAACCTTGCTTCTACAGCATGGGTAAAACTGTAGCTAGGGTTTTCACCCTAGTTTGTGCAAATGAGCACCTACTAAGGAGAAGGGCCTCCTTAGTAGCAGTTCAGAAAAACAGTAAATAAAAGACAGTATAGTAAAATAGTAACTATTCTAAGCATGTGCATAAAACAGAAAAGACAAGATAATAAAAATGGTTTTTGTATTGATTATACCTCCAATGTGAAGGTTGGTGAAGCCTTTGTAGCAATCCACGAGGGTTGCTTCCAAGCTCCAAATTTGTTCCTTTCTCTTTCTCCAAAGTGTTTTTGAAATGGGCCAAAGGGGCACTCAAATTTGAAAGTAGCTCAAGGGTGAGCTAGGGTTTCAGGAGTGATTTTGGCAGAGTAAGGGTGTGGTTGACTGTGGATATTAAATGAGGGGCCTCCATTACCTATTTATAGGTTTTTTAGTGGTGGAGTGCTGGCCCATGGTTTTGGGCACCATATGGTTTAGGTCAGCTGTATAGGGTTTTTTCTTCCTTTTCCCCTCTTTTTCCTCTTTTTCCTCTTTTTTCTATTTTTTATTCCCTTTTTAGAGTATTTTTGCTATTTTGGAGGAATTTTGGATTATTTTGGGGGAAAAAGGGGTTTGTTTGGCCTTTTGGAGGCTTTTTAACGGTATTTTGTCCTTTTAGAGGCTTTTTAATGGGTTTTTAAGGTTTTGGAGGCAAATATGGTAGGAAATATGGACACATGAGTCATGTAATGGGGTAGATGAGGTAGTGAGCACTTTTTAGGTGTTAAGACATTGCCCCTTGATGTGTGAGGGCAGGAGCTCATCGTATGTCCGATAGACATCATAAGTCTTTTATGGTTCTCCTGGGATGTGGAGAAAAGAAAAAACGAACTAGATCCTGGAACAATGGTCCCAAACAAACTGCAAAAACTGAAAGTACATGACCTCAATAATGAATGAGGAATAATCTGAACATATGGACGAGGCGGGCATTCCCATGCTCGTATCAAGATATAGAACAATAATAGCAATGGGGTCTAAAATATGGGGACCTGAAAGATACATGGCCTCAAATAATGAATGAGGAAGAATCTCAATATATGGACGAGGCAGGCATACCCATGCTCGTATCAAGATACATAAAAAATAACTGTGAGGCCCGAAAAGGGGGACCTGTAAGATAAATAGAGAACCACTGTGTACATCATAAGGGTCCAGAGGGGACACAAATCTGGGACATACTGCTGGGCTAACCATGTCTGAGAGAAAGAACTGATACACTGGAATAACAACAGTGCTACTGAGTGTGGGACCAGAGGAACTGATGAGCTGCTGGATCATAGTGACGGGGAGTCTTACCCTCAATGGTACACTGAACTGGAAATGACCTGGGTACTCAAGGAAGCATATAACTGGATGGCTTCTGAATACAATCGCCAACGCAACCCTATCAAGAAGTATACATCTGCGAGGGTGAGATCCACCCTCTCTCCTTGCACCCTGAATGCATGAATGTCCGGCTCCCAAAAGCTCACTAATCGGTTCAGCAGCAGTGCAGCTGAACGCATCATAGGCACCTGAGTGAACTTTAGCATCCCGCACAACCCCAACGTAGACCGCACATGCCAATCCCTTCGGATGACATCACACTCTCACCAAAGCACCAACGACATCCTGTCAATCACACAAGGAAAACTCATCAGACTCGTGTCAAAGAAATAACCCTTCCCCCCGGGGGAAACCCTAAAATCTCGATCCCAATCGCGGCTTTAGGGCCCCTTTCCGCGGTTTTCAACCATGGTTGTTTGGGCTACAGTCGCGGTCCAGGACCGCTCCTGTAGGAGCCGAATGCACGGTACTGAACCGCGAGTCCAGCCTCGGAACTCGCGGTCCAGGACCGCGTATCCTGATCCAGACCTCGCGGTCCCGTCTGCGTAATCAGCCCTGGAACTTATGGTCCCTGACCGTGGTTCCACCCCACAAACCCTCGATCCACCCCACGTGGACGGTACAAAAACTCCCCTGGGACCCACTCCCCCCCCCCCGAACCCAATGAAAATGCAGATATGAGTTTATCAGAATACCTGTAACTCCCAGATCTGAAAATGGCCGGTCGGATCGTCCAGAAACACCAACTCAGCTCTAGTCCACTCTAATCACTAGTCAAAGTCAACAAGTCCAAATGACACTTGTCATGTTGGACCCACTTACTATTTATAGTCCATTGACTTCTTCTTGTTTTGGCCATTTTGAACCCATACGGAGTCCATTTTTCAAACTGTTTCCACCACTGGAATCAGCACGACGAGACCGTCATGATGGTCAACTTGTTTTCTTATTTTTTCCACATCATTTTTTTGAGCATTTTTTAGACGTCACTAGTTGCCTCGATTTGCGTGCCACTTCGGCTGCTCTCCGTTTTTGATATATTTTATATCATCGGCTTCATTTTTTCGAGCTCGTGATGATGCTTGAGATCATTTCTCGCTCTCACCCCCAGATTTTTTGGGTATTTTTTCCAAAATGCCCCCCGTTGCCTCGGTTTGCATGCCACATCGTCTGTTATCCATTTTTGACATTTTTTACATCGTCGGATTCATTTTTCCAAGCTCATGATGATGCTTGAGGTCTTTTCTCACTCTCACCAGGTAGAGTTTCACCATTGTGTCCTGACACCTTGCTGCATCGATTTGCGCGCCACATCGACCACCATCGGATTGTTCCACATTTTTACATGAGCCATTCACTCCTTTCATACTGCAATTATCTCATTATTTTTCCACCATTCATTATCCCGCAAGGAGGCCCACCAGTGTTCCCCCCCTACCCTCGTTCTTGGTCATCATCAATGTTCCTTGATTGAGCACTTCCTCCTTGCTTGACCATTCCTTTTGTTCGGTTTAATTTTATCTCTTTTTCAGGCCGGACAAGTCCTTTACGAAAAAGGCACTTAGTGAGTTTCTGTTAAGCTCTTTTCTGACTCCTAAAACAATGAAAATATCGCTGAGCAATCTTGCTTCCTTTCATGCTCGTTAAAGTACCTGAAAGGGCGTCTATCTGGTATAAGTTTAACCATTTTCCGGACCTGGTAGACTAATTATGAAAAAGGAATACTCTAGTCACACCGGCTAGAAGAGTTCTTCGTTGCATCCTTTTATGCTTCTTCGGGCCTTGGAGACTAACACACGAAAAAGAACCCCCCTGGAGTCTTCTTTTTTTCTTTCAGACTCTCTAAAATTGAAAGCAACCACGAGCATGCACTGTCGTGGGCTCGTACAAATCCACACGACAGTACCATTCCATTATTTCATAGTCTTCTTATCACTTTCAGACTCCTTAAAATTGAAAGCCATCCCAAGCATGAACTGTCCTAGGCTAGTATAAATCCACACGACAGTACCATTTTAAACACACTTCTTCTAGTTCCTTAACCCATGAAGAAGTCCCCCCGTGCCTCTTGGCACTATGATCGATCATCTCGACAGCACCCCCAATCAGGTTGCCTTTGTTCAGAGTATTTTGCAGTCTCCTGCCATTTTACACCAACTTGAGTATCACTCACCCCAGTCACTATCCTTGATCCATTACAGCTATGATCCCTTTCCCACCAATCAGTTTCATATGCTGCCCGATCATCCCCGCCATCATACTCTGAACAAAGGAAGTTTGAGTCCACCCACTCTACTTTCCCAGTTATCCCCCATAGTATGACAGTCCTACCATCAGTACTCTCACACTTCGGTTCTCCACCTCGCGCTCCTATCAAAGAAACATCATTTCCTTGCTAGTTGCAGTTCTCCCTCTGTAGACTACAGCCCCTCTATTCCAGATGATAGACCCAGAGGTCCCTGTGCCTTGGACCCATCACCATCTGTGGTGAGTGCCTACGGACCATTTTGAGAGGAGTGAGCATTGCCTCTCCGAGTGGTTTTTTCTCACATGCTCGACTTCAACACCTTGATCGCATCATTGAGAATCGCGCAGGGTTTATATCCCTTTAGTTATTGGTCAAAGACCCCGGATTTACCCCGACTCTAGCACATTGGTGAGTCACTTCGGAACGCCCAGTTATATGTTCCCATGGATGTTCGGGTTGCGTTGGTGATTGTATTCGGAAGCCATCCAGTTATATGCTTCCTTGAGTACCCAGGTCATTTCTAGTTCAGTGTACCATTGAGGGTATGACTCCCCGTCACTATGATCCAACAACTCATCAGTTCCTCTGGTCCCACACTCAGCATCACTCTTGTTATTCCAGTGTATCAGTTCTTCCGCTCAGACATGGTCAGCCCAGCAGTATGTCCCAGATTTGTGTCCCCTCTGGACCCTTATGATGTACATAGTGGTTCTCTATGTATCTTACAGGTCCCCTTTTTCGGGCCTCACAGCTTTTTTTTATGTATCTTGATACGAGCATGGGTATGCCCGCCTCATCCATATATTGAGATTCTTCCTCATTCATTATTTGAGGCCATGTATCTTTCAGGTCCGCATATTTTGGACCCCATTGTTATTATTGTTATATATCTTGATATGAGCATGGGAATGCCCACCTCATCCATATGTTTAGATTATTCCTCATTCATTATTGAGGTCATGTACTTTCAGTTTTTGTAGTTTGTTCGGGACTGTTTTTCTGGGCTCTTGTTCGTTTCTTCTCTTCTCCACATCCCAGGAAAACCATAAAAGACTTATGATGTCTATCGGCCATACGATGAGCTCCTGCCCTCACACATCAGGGGGCAATCTGTTAACACCCAAAAAGTGCTCACTACCTCATTTACCCCATTACATGACTCATTTTTCCATATTTCCTACCATATTTGCCTCCAAAACCTTAAAAACCCATTAAAAAGCCTCCAAAAGGCCAAAAAAAACCCTTTTTTCCCCCAAAATAATCCAAAATTCCTCCAAAATAGCAAAAACCCTCTAAAAAGGGAATAAAAAATACAAAAAAGAGGAAAAAGAGAGAAAAAGGAAGCAAAACCCCTATACAGCTGACCTAAACCATATGGTGCCCAAAACCATGGGCCAACACTCCACCACTAAAAAACCTATAAATAGGTGATGGAGGCCCCTCATTTCACATCCATAGTCAACCACACCCTTACTCTGCCAAAATCACTCCTGAAACCCTAGCTCACCCTTGAGCTACTTTCACATTTGAGTGCCCCTTTGGCCCATTTCAAAAACCCTTTGGAGAAAGAGAAAGGAACAAATCTGGAGCTTGGAAGCAACCCTCTTGGACTGCTGCAAAAAAATGCTTCACCAACCTTCACATTGGGGGTATAATCAATACAAAAACCATTTTTATTATCTTTTGTTTTATGTTTTATGCACATGCTTAGAATAGTTACTATTTTATTGTATTGTCTTTCATTTATTGTTTTTTTGAACTGCTACTAAGGAGTCCCTTCTCCTTAGTAGGTGCTCATTTGCACAAGCTAGGGTGAAAACCCTAGATACACTTTGTAAAATTCGAAGTCAAATAGAATCATCGACTATGGATTTCTAGGAACACCATAGGTGAAACGACATGATATGGTTTTGGGGGTCTTCCCCAACCTTCCCTTCAACCTTTGGGATGTTTGGCGGGATATGTTTTTGCATGGGGGGCAAAGTAGGGTCATGTCGGATGGGATCATTTGTTAGCCTAGCCAAGTCTGGTAGGTTAAGGCTAGCCATAAATGGAAAACTGGTGGAGGGGTATGATGTTGTCATGGGGCCATAAGTGTTGGTGGTAGCGTTATGTATTAGGCCACTACCCCCAAGGGGGATATTAGTTGTAAAAGGGATGTTTCCTCCACCCAAAGATGTGTGAGAGGGGCCAGTGCCCCCAAGTGTAACATGAGTCATAGATGGGTTTGGAATGGTTCTAGTAATTGGTGGGATCTGAGTAGTGGCGCTGATGATAGGGGTGTGTCCCATATTGGGCATACCAAAGGTGGGTGTGGGTCCCATGTTGGGCATACTAAAAGTGGGTGTGGGTCCCGTGTTGGGCATACCAAAAGGAGGTGTAGTAGTTGCGGCTACTATAGTGGTCATTGTAGTGGTAGGGGTGCTTGATGTTCCACCAACAGTCCCTCCAAAAAAGGGGTCTGAAGTTGTACTAGCCATGTGGCTAGTGGATGCGGTGTAGATGGGGTTTTCAGATTCTTCCTCAGAGTCAGATGTGAAATGAGGTGCATCGGAATCGGATGACGGGGCTCTATGATGATGACATGTAGAGTCGAGTGACAATGCTTTTCGTCTATGATGAGTGGTGTCAAGTGAACCGTATTGTGGGGGTTCACCCCGGAAACGCCGAGAACGTCTCGGGGACTCAATGGTGACAGTTGTCAATTTAAAATTATAGGGTGGTGGTGAATGAAAAGCTCGAAAGCCCTAATGCAACTGCGTGTGCAAGAGGGGGAGCGTACAAAATAATGGCACTTAGGCCAACAACCAAGCTCAAAAACACTTACTATAACAATTGTGCTATAGTAAGTGGAGTAATAAAAAAATGTGGTCAGAAAACCAACATGCAAACAGCTCCTAAAAATAGAAAAAGGTGTACTCTATGACCAAAGGGAGGTAATGGAGCATGCAAACACCTAACTAAAAAGTATTATGATTCAACAAGATATATCCTCGGCAAGGTAATGAAATCCAAGCTGGACAATATAAATTGTAGAACCAAAGGCTAGATATCCCTCTACCAGGAGGGATACCGGGTAGTCAATCCTAGAAGTTTGGCCACTAAGATACCCCGTTCATGACACGTTCGGTTGGGTGAATCTGCAGCTCTTGTTCTATCACCGTTGTACTCCCATAAGGGTGGTACAATGAGAACAATGAGTAGGTATCCTTCGGTTACTGAATGGATTGCGGTATTCCACTCAGGCTTCCGGAACCAATATGGCTACTTCAACCCTCCTAAGGGAGAGGCCTTCTAGATGAATTGGTTTTAAACCATGTCAACAAATAATAAGGTATTTTGGTACCCAAATATGTCAACCACTATGTATCAACATGAAAAATGAGTGAGGGGTGTTATTTGGATACTTATCCCCTCAGTCCTACCTAGTTACAAAATTATTTTGGTGTTCCCCAAGTGGGGTTAGAATGTTTGTTTACTTAAGAGGATTTTAAGGCTCACTTGTAATTATTGTGACAGATTGGGTGTTGGTGTGGGTGTATACCAAAACAATTTGCCTCGCATGGGCGATTTAATCACAAACTAAAATAAGGATTCTGATTTGCAAAAAAATGAAAGACGTTTCAAATGTAAATGCTTTAATAATATTTTCAAAAAATATGGATTCTTTAAAAAATTTTGTAAGGTAAAGCAAATAACATATGTAAAAATGGATTTCTAAAGTATTTCTTGGGCAAAATATTGAGCAATTTAGAAATATGGTTCTAACCTTGCAATGTATGAAACTTACAACTTCAGAAATACTTAACAAATCTTTCTTTCAATTAGCTGAAAATTTTCAAAAAGATAAGTGAAGCATGTAACCGAATATAAATTAATAATGCTGCAATAATGACACAGTAGGCTGTAAAAGATTGCATAAATTAATGTTGGAAAAAATGGGTTGATTGGGCAAAAACAAATTGGAAAAAATTGGCCGAACCGAAACAGGAAATATTGTGGCTATGAGATCAAAAGTTGCGATGAGCCGTGCGGCGATGTGGGAGAAAGCCACAATGTGAATCACGGTGCGGTGGGAAAAATTCGCAATGAGCTGCACAGAAAAATGTCAAAAGTCGCGATGGACCGCGCGGGAAAAGGCTGCCCAACCGCGATGGGCCGCGCGGAAAATAGTCGCACGGGCATGATGCATCGCACAGAAAAAAGGCTCAGAGCCGCGATGGACCGTGCGGAGAAAAGGCGCACATCCGCGATGGACTGCATGACTGTGGGTGCCGAAAGTCACGATGAACGGACGAAAATCGGCCGGTGAAAAATGAACCCAAAAATTGAAATTTTGGGCTGTTTCGGGCTGCAGAAAGAGCTAATTGCTATGGCAGCTATCAAGAAGCTGACTAGTATGGCAGATCTACTGTTTTAAATGGGAAAAACGACTAAAATAAAGATGTAAAGCAAAGATTTAAATTTCAAAAACCAGCGGAGTCGCCAAAAACTGTTGCTTGGTTTTTCAACCAAGCATGTGCAAGGATGCACGTGCTAACTAGTAGCAGCAGTCTCAATAAAAATATGTAAAAACTAATGTAATCTGATCTAACATTAACATGTGCAAAGAAATAAAAAACTAGATTTAAGAACATAAGTAATCAGATCTATGAGAAAAACAAGAAATTTAAAAAATTTGATTTTGTATTACCTCAAATGGTGAGGATGGTGAGTTTTGAGCAGCTCCAAGGTTGAGATGCTCCAATGTCCAATGGTCTCTTCTTCTCCAATGCTTCAATGGGGATCTTCAAACTTGAAATGGGAGGCAATGGCTCTCAAAGGGAATTTGACAGCATACGGATAGGATGAAATGTGGATGAATAATGAGGAGCCCCTATCACCTTTTTATAGTTTTTGGTGATGGGGAATACCATTATGGTTTAAGGAAACCAATGGTATTGACCAACATGGTTTAGGTCTCTTTTTCCCTCTTTTTCCTTTTTTGAATATTTTTTGAATATTATTCTTTTTTAATTGATTTTTGGGAATTTTGGACCCTTTTTTAGGGTTTTTTGTGTTTTTTGAGGAAAAATACATATTTTGAGGGGAAAAAGGTGTATTATGGTCTTTTTGGTGACCTTTTGAAGGTTTTAGAATCTCAAATGGCGGCAAAAGTGGACAAATGGGTCATGAGAATATGGAAATGAGCTAGTGAGCATTTTTTGGGTGTTAACACTACTTCTTATAGGGTTTGGGAGGCAAACTACTAGGAGAGGAAGGTGGATCTAGTAGAGACAATGGTGGATCTAGGAGGTTGATCTAAAAAAAAGAAGGAAGGTGAGTGAGGATTTGAAGGGAAATATCAATCCCATAAAAATCTCTCGGAGGTAAGATCCAAGATTCAAGATAAAGGTGGTTGGAAGGCATTTTCGCACCCCATAAGGTATGCATAACACGATGAAGTGGGAATTTTCACACCCCTGCAGGTATGTAGAACACGAAAACGGGGAATTTTCACATGTTGCACTACTAGTAGGGCGCAGAAATTCTAGTAAAGTGGGCCAACTAAGGTGGCATCTCGACTTGATGATGTGGCAATTGTCTCAAACAAGGATCTAGGGATTCCAAGGAAGGCCAAAGAGGGGACCAACTAGGTAGGAGTAAGTTTTGATGTGCATTAGGTGGAAATGTCAATAGGTTTCACATGGGGATAAACCATGATGAGGTGAAACGACACTTAAAGTGGGACTTTGGAGTATAACAGATGCCCCCTAAAGTGTGAGGTCAGAAGGAACTTATGGTTGAAACACTTTACAAATAAATAAGTCCGCAGAGATAGTAGCGAGAAGGTTGGAGTGGAGATACAAGGAAA
The DNA here is from genome assembly GCA_027924585.1 of Larix kaempferi. Classification (NCBI taxonomy): domain Eukaryota; kingdom Viridiplantae; phylum Streptophyta; class Pinopsida; order Pinales; family Pinaceae; genus Larix; species Larix kaempferi. Next base: position 20,302,570 of record BSBM01000011.1, on the reverse strand, counting down.
CAAGATTTCAAATAACACCGAGGTGGGCATACCCATGCTCGGTACAATTGAATCAAAGCATGGCTGCTGACCAATACAATGAAGATCCATGACATAACTGACATGATAGAGATTATGAACAAATCATGGCTATGATGAAAAAATGTAGATCCATGAACAAATAAAAACACAGCCACAACCAATACAATAGTGGATCTGTGTGACAATACATCAGAGGAGGTCACCGACATGATATCCAATGTAGGGACCTAATCAAGAGAGGCCATCGCAACCTGGATGGAAAATAAAAAACACGAAAGTCCAGGGTCTTCTACCCAATCCCAAAGTGATATGAATCTGACCATGTGATTACAAGGAGTTGAAGTCGAACATGGAAGAGACCACTTGATTACCGATCAATGATTTTAACCATTAACAAGTGCAAGGGAAATCACCAATGATGACAATGATCCCCAAGGTATCATTAGTACATCCCAACGAATGTGAATAGATCTCTTGACGTCGAACATTCGAGGGATCATTCGATCATAGGCCAATGATGGAAACCTACTATCGAATACGAGGAAACCTACCATTGAGGCATGCAGGTACCAAGGTACTATGGTTGGTTCCTAAATCTAATTCTTGGATAGAGAGTTGACATTGACAGGAATATAATCGTCGAAGGTGGACCATAATGAATTCCACATCATCGACGCAAAACAGATATAGGAAAGAGTTGTGGAGCAACATATCAAAGGAGTACATACTGACACAAAATGGAAGGGTTTTGAAAAAAATGTAAAAGTTTAACGCAAGGTGACACTGATCCTTTGAACATATAATGGCATGAGACAAGACTTGGGAGCAGGGATTAACTAGTAGAAACAACCACAAGGTGAGTAGACTCAAAGCGAAGAAGACGACTCATGACAATAGTTATAACTCATCAGAGAGACTGAATACCCAAAGAAGTCAAGGTGTAAATGCATGCCATGTTCAAAGCTGACGACTCACAAGCTTCCAAAAAATGTAAACTCGGCTTATTTCCCAATTTTCCCCCATCACAATCAATCAATACCTCTTGGTTGTTTAACGAGATTGAAGAGGATAACAGATGTTCGGTATAGCTCATGTTTAAGTGAGTCCATCCTTGTACGTTTTACGAACTCAAGGAAGGAGAGGTTCGACTCCATAAGGATCCTTTGATGTTTAATTTTATGAGTCCAAAGAAGGGTAACTCAGTAGTTTTTCATGTTTAGAGATTCTAAAATAACTTAAAGAAGACTCCAAGGTATGAATTTTTCGTAATAATTAGTCCCTGGACCCGAAAAAGTATAAATTAATATCCAGAAGAACTCTCCTAGCCATGGTTGACTAAGGTATACCTTTCTCGTAAATAGTCTAAACGGTATGTTGGGCGCAACCCATATTAAGTCATTTTTGGACAAGACAGTTTTGGAGCTATGAAGTTACAACGCAGTGCAGCATCGGCAAAGTAAAAGTTGCAGTGCTGCAAAGATTCAGTTCCGTGAAGATCCAACATGATAGAATTTTGGAAGGAAAATGGTATAAGTTCCGGTAGGATCAGTTGGAGATCTATTTTGTGGAAGATGCTCTTAGATTCCTAGGAAGCGGGTAAGGAGTGGCGGAGAAGGAAAGTAACCGGTTGCATGAGCAAAGGAAACACTAAGCGAACCGGGCGCCCGAAACCATTAGAGAAGGAACAACGGGATGAAAGCGACCCATCAGCATGCGCTCGGTAGAAGGGTTGAAAGCGACATGACCACCCGCAGTCAAAAGATGCCAGAAGCTAGAGACAATGGGGAAGGATGGCCACACTAATGAAGTCGCTATCATAGCCTAACATATTTTGGTTAGTGGGGTAACCACACCATTTTGAGTACCTTAGGATTTCCTTTAGCCCACCATGAATGTAAAGACGTGACCTGCGGGCATGATCTATATAAGGGGAATTTTTGTAAAGGAAAGGGTTGGATTTTGTATTGAGATTTTGATCTCTATCTGTTTTGTTGGTCTCTGTTGCGATACTATTGTAAAGAGGCTCTGTAGCTGTGTGCGCAGAGACCCATCGAAGAGAGAAGAGAGTCTGTAGCTGAGTGTGCAGACTGGAACTGTTGAACCCTTCCCATTTATAATAAACAACAGTTCATGTGGATGTATCTCCCATCCTGGGGGTGAACCACGTTAAATATTTGTGTTGTGTGATGAAGTCTATGTGAATGTGATTGTTGCTTATGATGTTGTATTTTTCTTATGCACATTTATTCTTTCATGTTAGCGTTATTGTCTATATTTATGGAATGTGAATGACAAATATTAAAGTCTAAGTAATCTTACTCTAAGTCAGATATACAAGCAGTCAATACTTGTGAGTGTATGCATACGTTATTTCATAGGGTATCATATGCAAAATAATCTATGTAAGGTGTATAGATAAAGGCATAAGTTACATAGTTGCAGAAATTTGACGAATGCTGAAAGTGTTTAAGTGTCCAGCTGCGCAGTCCTAGGTAGCACAGCTACCTTGTCCACTTGGGTTTTCCGTAGCGTGCTGTCGGTTAATCGAAGAGCCTGAGAAGAGAAGAATCTCTGCGTCGCAGCCAGTCTAAACCGCGCATCACCCGATTGTGGAAATGTTGGGCGTGACACAAGTTAAGACATTTTTGGACAAGACAAGTTTTGAGCTGCGAAGTTACAGCGCAGCACAGCACTGGAAAAGTAAAAGTTGCAGCGCTACGAAGTGCCATTGCCGCGAAGATCCAGCATGGCATAATTATGGATGGAAAACAATATTAGTTCCGGTAAGATCGATCGGTGATCTATTTTGAGGAAGATACTCCGAGATTCCCAGGAGGTGGGAAGGAGTGGCAAAGAAGGAAAGCGACCAGTCGCACGAGCAAAGGAAGCACTATGCGAACTAGGTGCACGAAATTGTTAGAGAAGCAACAACGGGATGAAAGCGACCCATCGGCATGCACAAGGCAGAAGGGTTGAAAGCGACGTGACTACGCGCAGTCAGAAGAAGCCAGAAGCCAGAGATAGCGCAGAAGGATGGCCATGACGATGAAGTCGCTATCATAACCTAACAGATTTGGTTAGTGGGATAACCACACCATTTTGGGTACCTTAGGGTTTGCTTTGGCCCATATGCATTGTAACAAGCATGACCTAAGGGAATGATCTATATAAAGGGAATTTTTGTAAGGGAAAGGGTTGATTATTGTGGGATTTTGTATTGAGACGTCGATCTCTAAGTGTTTTGTTGATCTCTATTGAGATACTATTGTAAAGAGGCTCTGCAGCTACGTGTGTAGAGGCCCATTAAAGAGAGAAGAGAGTCTGCAACTGAGTGCGCAGGCTGGAACTATTGAACCCTTCCCATTTATAATAAACAACAGTTCCAGTGGAAGTAGCTCCCATCCTGGGGGTGAGCCACATTGAATCCTGTGTTGTGTGATGAAGCTTATGTGAATGTGATCGTTGCTTATGCACATTAATTCTTGCATGGTTGCATTAATGTCTATATTTATGGAATGTGAATGACAAGCTTAAAGTCTAAGTAATTGTTGGGCATGTGAGTTATCTCAAAGAAAACACCTAATATTTAATTATCAACCGGGGTTGGTAATCTTAGAGTTTAGGCAAAGTATATGCTAAGGTAGAATGACACCTAAGATTTTCGGCTTGTCAGACCTTAAAAATATTTAATAAAGAAAAGATCGAAAGATCTTTCAAAATGAAAAACCGAGTCAAACTTCTGAAAAACAATAAAAAGAACTAAATCAAACTTAGTTAAACAAACTGACTAGAATAGTATCAAATCATACTACTCTACTTATAATTGAATAATGGAAACTGATTGAAAAGCAAACTACTCATTATGAAAAATGGAAACTACCTAATTTCAGATTCTAATCTAAGAATTAGAAAAACAACTGTAAATAAATTAAAGACCTATCTATGAAATGGATTAATTTAATGATAAATTACATAAACAGAAAGCTATGCTAATCAAAGCAAATTACAAACTATTAAATAATTTCAACAACTAATGTCATGTCCCCCCCTAGTGACCTTGGTCACCACTTGGATCTTCCTATCCCTAGGGGTCTAAGTTCACTATTAATTGAGTATTTAATTCATGCGGATATTTTGAGGCAAATACACCTTAGGAAATAATTGATTATTGAGTTATTTAATTAATTATGAAGCTGGAATTAATATTGAGAAGTATTTTGGTGTTTTTGTTATTTAAATGCTAATAAAGGTTTCCAAGTTGGATAATGAAGGCTAGGAGGTCGAATTGGTGATAAGAGGATAACCTTTCCTAAGTGGAGAATAATCCAGAATGGAAAGAAAGTCAGAGAGGAAATAGAAACTGACAAAAGATGGAAAAAATTGGCAAAAGCAGAAAAGTGGAAAGTAAATGGAATGGAAAGAATCAAGAAAAGCACTCAGTAGAGAATTAGCAACATCCAGAAAAGCAGCTAGGGCACACTTGCCAATTCTGACTGAAGGAAGTTGAGGAAAGAAAGTGGAGAAAGCACAAAAGTTTCCAATCTCAAGGAGGATGCACCCTACCTCACCCACACATTTGGTCTGGCTTGCCAAGCAAGCTAACTCATCTATTTAAGCATGATTCTAACTTCAGGAAAGAACTTTTGATCATTTAGAATTTGTGAATGAGAGCTCTGAGCTTCTCAGTTGTTGAGTGTTGCTCCTCAACACGTTTGCTTGGGTGATGTGCCCCAAGACTGTGTGAGTTACCCAAGATTTTTGTGTGGGTCCATCAAGTAATATTACAGCCTTTGATGTCCAATACATTTCATCCATGAATATTTAATGCCAGACTGGAGAAGAGGCCACCATTGAAGAAGAACTACAACTAGTTTTGGAGGAGGATCATTAACATAAGAAGATTGTTGTAGAAGAGCATGCCCAGGACCTCCAGTGAGCTCTAGAATTTATTATAAGCCTGTTTCATTGGCTTCCATTCCCATAGGTCGAATTCATACTTGATCTCCCATTCCTCTCATTGCCCCAGTTCGTCCAACTAAATTTGGAGGCATTTCCCTCGATGGAGACATCTGTTTGAAGGAGGACGTACCAGTGAAGACTACCATCAGAAAGAGAAGCCAAATCATACCTATTATCCATATGGGTTCTGATCATTACATCCAGAACAGATCTACTGTAAAAATCCTTCTCTCTATTCATCTTCTCCACCAATGTAATGCAAATTATAGCCTGTGAGGCACTATGTTTTGAGAAAAGAGCCATTGAATAAAATAAGAGTTCTGTTATGTATATTTTGAGTCATTACTACTTTTAGTACTATATCAGAGCTGCATACTCTTTCAAAACAGAAAAAAATCAATTAATGGAAGTCATTTGTCAAGCTAAATTCGGAGACTAGCTCATTGAGTGGTTTTTCTATACTAGTTTCACTGTTTCCCTTATAAAATGCAATTTTTTCACCCATTAAAATTCCCGTTTGTTGCAGTAGGTTAATAACTCAATATATTAACCATATCAGCCCTTAAAATCAGAATCTGTAAGCTTCTACTTTATGTTTGGGAAGCCAACAAAATTCCTAGCCCGCCAATCCCAGCTAAGCATCTGTCACACCAATCTTTCCAACTTTGTCCAATCTGCTCCAGAATCCTCCTAAACACATCCATCCACCATTGGACTAATATATACACTATCACTAACTCTCAGAACCCTTACATGTCTAGTATGCATATGCCAGCTACCCAAGAAGCATCGAAGTAGGCAATAGACTAGCTCTATTGTTGAAAAGTGAAAGGTACTGGTACATGGTGCATAGGACACTTCCGATCTTCCCTTTGACCTGATGCTGCACCTAATCCCATATAAATTCCAGAATTGAACTTTCATCCCACCATCCTCAGTCCTTAGCCCAGTACACCTCACTTACTCCTTGCACGGTTCGAAGAGTTTAGCAGAAATTTGACTAAGTGGAGTTTAAAGACTTGGAATTGAGTTAATATTCTTGGTAAATTGTCCATAGGATATTACAACTAATTCAAGAAAGATATCTATTCCCATGTAACAGGAACTGGAGTGAATTTATCATAATAGCTTTCAAATGTAATAGCAAAACAAAATGGAAGTAAATCTAATCTGATTTCAACAAAGAGATGTAAACTGAAAAGAGACCAATTACAACTAACTTTAAACATTCTGATCTATCTACTATCCATGAGCAGAATAATATGAAACTAATGAAAACTAGAAGCAAGTAGAAAACTTGATAAAGATATTTACTTCTGAACTTGATTTGGAAGCAAGTAGAAAACTTAATAAAGATATTTACTTCTGAACTTGATTTGGAAGCAAGTAGAAAACTTGATAAAGATATTTATATAGAAGCAAGTAGAAACCTTGATAAAGATATTAATTTCTGAATCCAAATTCTATTCCATAAACATCTTTATTATCTGTCTAACTAAGAAACTGATCCTAATATTAATGAAGGAAACTATCAAAACTAGAATATTTGGAGGATGAAATTATTAACTCTAGTCTAACTAAGTCTTAAGAGCATGTAATAAACTAAACTAGGAATTAGACTGATAAGTTCTGAAACAACAACATATTAGCAAATTAAATACGAAAGACATAATTTAAAAGACAGTTAAAGCAAACTAAGAATGAAAACAAGACTTTAATTAAAACTTTATGGAATGTAAAACAAGGGCCTAATTATAGTTAAGAATACTAAATAAGAGCAGTTAAAATTACAGTTAAGAAAACTAAGAAACTGAATTCTAATGAGCTTAAGAACATTGCAGAAAGAGTAAAAGTCTGAACGACGATCCGAATGCCAGTCCGAATGACAGTTTGAATGGAGGAAAAATGAATTAAACTAAGGAAAGAGGTAGTTTTGATGATCTTAACGTCAGCTGGCGAATGTAGATGAACCTACAATGCAAAGAAATCAATGAGAAGACTTGTTGAGAAGCTAAGATAATAGAAAGCAACCTGTTCTAATCATTGTTGGAGAGATAAACTATTCCTATTCTATACTAAAGCAAGATTGAGATGAGAGAAGAGGATTAAGCTACAGCTACAAAGAATAAGCTAATGAAACTAATTCTAATTGTAAACTAAGCTAGAAACAACAACTAATTAACTCTATCTAATTTGCAGAAGGTTAGAAAACAAACTATCTAATTACCAAAGACTGAAATTAAACTATCAAAGCTATACTTTTGGTCGACCATTTACTAACTCTGTAAACACAAACTATGTTAGCAACACAATATAAATTACAGAGAAGAAAGAAATATCATGTACAGAAAAATGAAATTAATTACATATACAGGAAAATAAATAAACTATTTGCAGAAAAGAAAATGTAGAAAACAAGAACGAAACCTACGGTTGATGAGGGGCCCTTCCCAGCAATCAGAGATGGAAAACAAAATTTGTTTAGTTACTCAGAACATCAGCAAACTGGAACTTCCATTAACTTGAGAAAATTACAAAATGTCTGCTATCTGCTCTTAATAATCTCTAACTCTAAACTCCGTCTCTGTCTACAGACTAACTTACTAACTCTGTCTCGACTAACAAGCATCTATTTATACATTTACAATGGATGAGAAGGTCAAAAGAGTCGACCTCTCTAATAACAAAGGCATTTATGGTTGTAATTGGCTTCTTTAAGTGATTCGTGACAGCGCAGGGATCATACACCAGGCTTCACGAGGTCGATTCCTTCACGACGCAGCTACAACATTGATCTTCCTTTGACGTGGGCAGAGAGGTAGTGCACTAGAGAACTTAATGAATGGAGGAGAGGGCTGTTGGAGCATTGACGTGGGAGACCTGGACTTCTCTAGAACAATGACGTGAATAGGAAGCATGATACCGGGATGAATGGACGAGAGAACTGGCATGTGGAATGTTGACGTGGAGGTAGGATGTGCTATCAAGTTTAGTAGGCCTGGGGACGAATCTTCCAGAACTAGAGCTCACCAACCGTAACCATCATGTGGCTAACAGAACCCACGTATTCGTTTTTTACTTTAATAGCCCGAAGCATGCCAACCGTCGATCTTGTGAGCTGAATGCAAGGCTGAATGATGAGTTGGATGCTGCTGAATATTGGAAATATAATCATGCAGTCTGAATGAAGGGTCGTTTGAGAAACCGCAGCCTATAGATCAAAACGAAATGCCATGCATGTCTGGAATTGTTAATTTAATCATTAATAAATCATGATATAACGAGATTTGACCAAAATTCATATGGTAAATGAATGTATGCATACCTGGTCTGTTTGATGGACTGAATGGCTACAAGAATAACTTAAAATATCAAAAATAGTGAAATTAAAGCCATTCAGAGTAGATTTGATGATAAAAAATAGTGACAAAATGGACACCAACATTCCCCCAAACCGGATATATGCCAGGTCCCACTAAGCAAAATAGAGAGAAATTAGGAAGAAGGCCGAGCTGCGGTAGCAGAGGCCTTCGACTGGGATGATGAAAATATAGATTTGGCCTCAAGCTTCTTGAATTTGTCCTTTAAGTAATTATATCTCATCCTCAGGGTAGCATGGGATGTTGTTTTAGCATTAACCAATCATTCAATGTCTTTTACTTGTGTACGCAGTTCCTTGTTTTCTTCATGAAGCTCATAAATTGTTTCCACATAGCTTTGATTTTGGTCAGTCAACTATGCTATCACTTGGATCAACCTATCCATCTCCTGCTGAGCCAGAACGAGCTGTTCTTTATAATGTTCAGGGCTCTTTGGGGGACTCAATTCTTTTGAAAATGTTCCATACTCAATAGTATGATCTTCAAGAATTTTGTCTTTGTTGTGTGTAGGAAGACTTTCAGCAGCAGAGGGTTCACTCATTCGAGCAGATACGTTGGCCAATGTGAGGAGGGGTGATTCAAGGGTATGGTTGTTTGATTGGATATTTGATCATGAAGGCTTGACGATAGTTTGAATGACAGACTGGTCAACAGACTCGTCACAATTTGTTCTTGTGGATTTAGTGGGCTCTGAAAAGAGTGGAGGTTCTTAAGTAGGGTCACCAAGGGTAAGTTTAGGAGAAGGTGATGACTAGACAAGGTGCTCATCACCTAAGGGACTTTCATCAAACCGTACATGTTTAGCGTTTGGTTCTGCTTGGGTATGATGATGTTCTTGAGAAGAGGAAGGTTTGACAGTAGATAAATGAGGGTTCAGTATCTCAAAAACAAAATGATCCCATGTTTTTCCTCTCTTTACCAACTGGTGAACGATCAGAAGCTTAATAAGACAATGGTGATACAAGCTACCAAAAGGGTTAACTGTGTTTTTTCTAACTTGGCTAGACATCTTCTCCAAAATTTTCAGGAAATAAAATGGAAAATTGAGGGTCTGATTGTTGACGAAATGCGCTAACAATCTGAAATGGCAAGCTTTAAAAATAATGAACTTACCCTCGCAAGGGATTAAGTGGATGATAATGGTTAGAGGATCTAAGTACTCCATCTTGATCCATTCTCTGTGAAAACCTTTGATACCAGCAACGTGTTGAAAATCGGTCTTCAAGGCAAATTCATGATCCTTCCGTGGAAGGAAGAGGTGCTTGTGCCATCAGGCACCTTCCCTCGGGAGCTTGGTAGCTAATGCTATTGACTCTTCTGTCATGGAGAAAACAAGATGGCCAACCTTGGCCATCTTGCCATCAAAATGTTTAGCGAACAGTAATGAAATCTCGTGGTCGTGGCCTTGGAGAAGGCGGAAAAATGGTCCCTAACCTGCTTGTAAAAACACTTCACAACAGGCTTTAAATTGGGAAATGCGGAGGAGGTCCTGGTAGCTACCAGGCTCATAACGAATAGCCATCATTGACAGAGGAAGGGGGATGCAAAATGGATACGAGAGGTGCAAAAATTTGCAGAGGACGCGGCTCGGATGGAGAGAGAATAAACTGAGGCAGAATTCACGTGATCACCAGTTTAAACTAAGGTCCGTTTGATTGTTTGAATGACAGTGGACAAGGGCTTGGCATGCTTTAAAAGATCGTACCTGTCACTTGAATATCTTGAGTTAAGTTCCAGCATAGAGGTTCGTGAATCCAGTGAATACGTGTGGTTTAGAGAATATTCAACCATGTCCAAAGTCGAGCTTTGGACAGGTTGACTGTAATTCACGTAATGAAAATAGATTACACGTTAGAGATCATGATTCGATTGATATGGTGGCAGGTCGTACAATAGGATAAGTAAGACCAAATGGTGGTCATGCAATGATTCATAATGATGCATAATCCATTCATTTAATGGAGGTGAGATGGATAAGAGAATGAATCCATGTGTGAAATAGACATTTGATTGATCCCTGTCATAATTAGGCAATTAACTTATCAATAAAAAGCAAATTTGAACATCTTGGCATATTAAATAAAGTTGTTATAGGCTATGGTTTCATTCAGCACTCCATTCAAAACGTTGTTTATTTTCCTCATTCGGATCGACATTCAACCCATCATTCAATCCTTCGTACAGACTTTTGTTTATACAAGATCTTATTGTTGATGCTGACCAAAGCTGATTTTGCAGAGAATTTTTGAAGTTGCTAGTGCACAAAAGATGTTGTAAACTTTGCTTTTCTGGATCTTTTAGTTGCGTTCCTCTTTTTGTTCTTGATTAGATCAATTTTGTTCTGCTTTTGCATTAACCTGAAAACACCTGTCATTGTATCAGAGATAAATAAAATTTTCATAAATATTCAGAGAGTAAGAACAGTTGTAATCTTCCCCCCAAACCAAAAATATGGCGTGTCCTCAAGCCATCAAAGAGAAAATGATTAGAATAAAAAAATTTCAATTGAAAGTCTTACAGATAGATTTTAAAATATTGTGATAATTTTCATAACGAAATGAAATATTAACTAATACATGTAGACGATTCATATATGCACATTCATCAAAAGAATACAACAATGCTTAAAGGACCATATGAAGAATAATAGTGTAAGAGATGCGAAAAATGCCATAGGAAAACTAGCCGTCCATGACTCATTGTAAAGATCTCTTGTCATCCAAAGAATATAGATAAGGTTCACCATAAAATTTGTGAAATCTACTATAATTATGTGTCCCATTTCTAGGATAGTCATATCCTAGGTATTGTTTGAATTATATGACAGGGTCAGGGTATTGCTTGTATACTAAGGTTTTTTTGTGATTTATGTGAATAGAAATGCATTAACCAAACCTCTTTTACCCGATATTGACCCGCTTCTAGTAGGCCTGTTCAGTACCCCGACGGGTTTATCTTGGTACCATGCAAGCATAGCCCCGCTGCCAGCTACCCTGTTCAGTACCCCGACGGGTTTACTTGCATTTACCAAGCTTCCTTGTTTAAGATTTTACTTAGCATGGACCCGCTGCCAGCGAGCCTATTCAATACCTCGGGATGTTTTCTTCGTATAATGATATAGATATATTATATTATATTTTTTTATTTTTTAAGGAAGTCGGTTGGAACTAGAGTGTGCTAAGCCTGTTAAACACATAATTCAAAATTTAGCACAAACCTTATGAGTAACTTTATTTATAATGGCCTAAATTACAGATCATGCCAAAAGATAATAACCTAAAGCTGTTCTTTGACTTCACAATCTATCTTATTCATAAAAGTTCAGTAATGTTCCCCAAAAAATAGAAAATATCACCCATTTTTAGGCTACCTTTTAAAGGTGCTTTAGAGACATGTTTTGATAATGAGTCCAGGATGAACTAGCAATCCATAGGTGTAAGATAGAGTTTTGTGGAGATCATAATAATTAAAGTAGGTATTTTAAACAACTGTTCTAATGATAAATCAGAAATGTGCATGTATGAATCAAATACCATATACAGAATCATAAAAGAAAGTGGTTATAAATGATATCAAGAATACTTTATTCGTTCACTATAAATTTTCAATTTTAACAGTAACCGAAAGAGAGGGAGAACTATAAGTATTTATTTTTAGAGCACTTCCCTTTTTGCATAATATCACATGAGCTGATTAAAAAGATAGGGTTCTTGTGATTAAGTTGCAAAACCACTTGTTAGACGATTCAAATTTTATTTAAAAAAACATATGCACAAAACAAGTTATGTAAAATTTTCAAATTAACGAAAGGAAAAAGAGTCTTCCTGTTTTATTGACAATATTTTACAAACTTATCATAATCGATTTCCTGTAAAAAAAAGAATGTAATTAGTTGTTAGAAACGACTCATTATTATTAAAAATCAAAAACATATTTACATATATACAACAAAAGATAACCCAAAATAATTCAAGGATTAGAAAGAGGAGGAATGACTTCCTCTCCTACTAGTTCCATTTCCTCTTGCTGTAAAGCATTCTGCACAAAATATTGTTTAGATATTGGTTGATGATAAAGTCTAAGTCTATGTCCATTTACAACAAAAGAAATTTGTGAATCATCAATTGTCTTAATTTTAACGGATCCATTATCAAAGGCGGTGACAATTTCATATGGACCCATCCAAAGAGTAGTTAACTTACCTTTAAAATTTTTGTATCTTGAATAAAAAAGTAGTGCCCAATATCTAGTTTTGATATTTTTTGATTAATGTATGTTGGCTATAACTGACCCAGGGGTTTTCTTATAAGACCCAGGTTCTTTGCGGTTTCCCTTTGACCAACAAAACCCCTTCGCACCAGCCCTTTTGGCAACAACTTGCGAGTAGGATGAGGTCTCACCCGAGGTGTATCTATGGGGTATTGCGGAATCATATTTCCACAGTAAGTGATGAGCTGCTTGGACGGACGTACTGTGTAGCACAACAGAGGGTGTGTGCTGCGAGGTGAGACTGCGTAGTGATGGCCAACGCTGCGGTCCGCACCACTATGTTCTTCTACCGCGGGACTTCTACTAACGCTGCGAACAATCCAACTTTATTCTATACTTGTATTATCTTGAAAGTACTTAAGGTACTGAAATGAATATCACACATCCATTCATTCAGACGCTTAACTATCTATCCTTCTAACATTCATTCATTAACTCAGGATGTCATGATTTGAACATAGCCGATTGATCTATTCCACTGTTATAAATTCCTTTACTGTGCGTAAGAAAGTACTTAACTAAATGATTGATTCTCTGCCCTCATACACAAGAATAAATTTTCACCATTCAACTATCCATGCTAATCTTAACATATCATTTCCATACCTCTCTAATGGAAAATGCATATAAAATCTCTCTCATAACAGTATGCAAGACATCTAAACATTCATTGACATAAAACACAAGTAGTCATTCATTCATAAGAACAATCACATAACAAGAGATTTAACGTGGTTCACTCCCCTAGGTGGGAAGCTACGTCCACAAGAACAGTTGGTAATATATTTATTTTAAAAGGGATGGGGACAACCATTCATAGTCTGCGCACTCAGCTGCAGACTCTCCTTCCTCTCAAGTAGGCCTCTGCGCACACAGCTGCAAAGCCTTTACAATCTTCTTAGCTCAGATAGATTTTACAATACAAAAATTCATAACCCAATTCACTGTAACCCCATCCCGTTCGAAATTGTCTTCTTAAATAGATCATGCCTCTAAGGTCATGTCTTTACAAAGACGAAGACCTAAACCCAAAAACCCTTAGGGTTTAGAAAACTGCGCTGGTTTCCCTAAACCGGCTTGCTGGCATCTAGTAGCGTCTGCTTCATCGTGGCGGTTCTCCACATCTTCAATCTGTCGCTATCGGCCTTCCTGTCGCACTCGTGCCAATAGGTCGCTTTCTCTAAACCATTCACCTCTAACGGTTTCTCCCACCAAGCGTGCCAAGATGTCGCTTTCCTCAACAAACTCATGCATTGGCCACCTTCATAATTTGCTCGTGCCCGCCACTTGGCACTCCTGGAGCATCTTTCCAAAATTATACCATTACTGGTCCATCCGATACCTGCACCTGATCCTTTTCCAGCACTCCGCTTTGCTGGCTCCACATGTCCCAACTGCTTCGCAGCACTGCCTCCTCGCAGCGCTGGTCTTCGCGGTGCTTCCAAAATTTGGATGCTGCGCACAGCTTCGCAACCTGATCAAAACTTTGATGTTGCGCATAGATCCACAACATTTTCAACACTTAGACAAAATTATATTTCTGAGCTGTGCTCAACTCAGCTTTCCCTGCTTATAAAAAAGGTGTCACCAAAACTTTGTCCCAACCTGGGCCAAACATGCCCCTAACACTTACATGTGGTTCATCCCCGAGCCATTTGCTGCTTCGATCGTCTCACTTTGCTCCACAACCAGTGGAACTAACTTGGCCACAAACTCGTTATATGTACCGAACAACTGCTTCTCTGGTATCTTGCTCAATTTGTTGTACTGTCTCATGTAGTGCTGGAGTTATCTCTTCTCCAATCTGTCCCTGTACCTGCTCTTGGTTGTCGCGCAGTTCCTTTAGCTTATATTCTATCTGCTGCAACACTGTTGTAGCATCCTCCAGGAGTTGCTGTGACTGATTATCCATCTCAGTCTCTTTCTCTCTTAATGCCTGGACTTGCTTCTTCAAGCCTGATACTTCCTTATACCTGGACAGCCTATCCCTGGGTAGCAGAGTCTTGAGCTCTGCGTCCAACTTGTCTAGCGCGGTCTACTTTTCCTTTACTGCGGTCTTTACCTGCAGCAACCCCTAATCCTCTTCAAGGGCAGTGAATTCCTTTGAAACTTTTTCTAAGAGATCTTGGCACTGAGCCATGCCACTCATTATGTTTTGCACGGCGACACTAACAACTTGCTCTCTTAACTGCTGCTCAGTTAATGGCATCTTCTTATTCATTTTTGGCTTCAACGTGGCAATATCGGCCTCATAAAAAATCTCTTTATCTTGCATATCCAACTTCAAGGATCTCACCTTATCTCTGTGCAGGGTCATCCTGGAGTTCTATACCTTCAATATCCTTTGCAACATTAGATATGGTAGCCTCCAAGTTTTGTCGGTGGTCCTGTTCATTTCGTAGCTGCATTTCTGCGCGCAACTCGAGCCGTCTGTTTGTTGTGGTGAGCTCCGCTAGTGACTTCATCGACTCTATGGTTCGTTCATGCATTTCCTCGACTATCTGCATGTGGATGAAGTGCAATCCTGGTAAGGGGATTTTGGCCAAGTCGAGCTCTACCCGCTCGACTCCCTTTGTGTCCAGGACGATTTGTTTTGTCATTGGCAATGCAATAGCCAATGGGTCCACATGGACAATCCTGGTCTTTGACGGTAGCGTTATGGCTAGCTGCGGCAGCATTTGCTGTGAGGTTCCTACTAACCTCCCTTCAGCTGATGCTCCTTGTGGCAAGGTTAGGCTCTTGTGGACATCATCCATTTTCTTCATGACACCTTGCAGTGTGAGCTTGGTCTTTTGCAGATCATCCTGGATGACCTGATCCTTTTTGTCTTTGTTGGTCATGAGCTCCTGCATCTATTCTGAGACCCTTTCTGCTATCATGTCAAAGTCATCTTCCTTCAGTACTGTCTTAGGTTGAGTCTTTGTGACCTTCATCTTCTTGCGTGCTTTCGGCTTCTGCGAGGTCTCAGGATCTTTCTGCTTTCCTGTTTCTTCAACAATCGGGCATGAGAGCGGGATTGGCTCACCTTCGTCAGAGTCTGTCTCAACATCCATGACTTCAACATGGAAGCCGGTGGGCCAGTCCTTCATGAGGGCTTCAATGTCCTCCTCATAAATATGGTAGTTACCCGGGAACCATTCTGGCTTCTTCATCTTTGCCTTGGGTGAAATGAAAATACATCGCATGTCAGCCTAAAAATCAAGAATGCGGATGTACTTCAACATTACCTGCTTTGTGATGCGGGCTGTCTGGGTGATCACATCACGTAGCTGAGTGTAATACTGATAGAAAACTTCAGCTGTCGCGTGTTGGCATTCTGCGTTGATTTTTGCCCAGAGGTTGGCATAACAGAACCCTCTAGGATTCTTGGTATCTGTAATGACACCCACATAGTTCTTCGGCTCCTTCCATCCGGAAAAGGAAATAAGGATGATCAACCATGTGAAATGGGACTGTCCGCCGTTTTTCTGGGTATCATTAAGTTCATCCAAGAACTCATTAAGAAGATACTGACACCAATTAAACTCGGTGCCTTCAGCCGTTGTGGCGCTGAGTAGCACTATGCCCGCAGGCACCTCCGGAGGCCTAGCTGTTCTGATGATTTTTCCTGCGAGCAGCTGGGTGCCAAATTTTGTCGCTCTGTCCTCAATTTATTTTGTGGGAAAACCTCTTTTCCCTTTCACCAATGCATGGCTTTTCTTCATTTTCTCGACAACTTCTTTTTCCTTGCTCTTCCCTTGGAAGAACTGTTTGGGATCCTTACCACGCTTGCTTAACCTGGTAATGCGGTGGATCAAATCAATGTTTATATCGATATTTCTGTCGAGCCACAGATATCCCTTGTGGATTCATGCCATTAGCGTGCGAACCACAGCATTACCTTCCGGCTAGCGATCAAAGTGTGGCAATCTGAAGGGGTTCAACAATCTTGACTGAACTACCGGTGTTAGCCAGCTTTTGGCAACTAAGTTAAATGTTCCCTTGGCATCTTTCTTCCAGCACATGTACTGTTCAAGTTGTAACTGTGGGTACTTAGGCGCGTGGGGCTCTTCCTTTTGCACGCCTAGGAGGTCAAAATCTTCCCACTTACAGTCCGGGATCTTTCCGAGCAGGTTCTTGGCAACCTCTACATGTTTTGAGATGGGCGACAATGGGATTTCATATTTAGCGCTCTTGACCAGTTTAAAGACTGGGGCATCCAACGCCCGTCGTGATATATACTCTGGTGTCAGCTTCAAGGGTTCCTTCTGAGCGGCCGACGATCTTTGCGCCATCTGGCCCATCTTTAAAATCTTGTTTCCTGGTGCTGTTACGTCTTTCCCTTTATCTTTCCCTTTGTCCTGCATGATTGGAGTATGGCAAGGTGATCTATGGGATCCTTGGCCTTGTTCTATTATAACCTTCTTGGCAGAGCTTTTCATTAACTCTGCAATTCCCCCATGCTAAAATACTTGGATTGCTTCTTGAAGTGTAAGCTCTTCTTCTCTATCTAGTGATTTGGAAATTCACTGGTGAGAGTAGGAAATTGTTTCTGAGAGATGACTAAGGGTTTCTAGCATAGGAGAAAACGCATAAAAATTGTAAGTGTCTGGTAACGCCCGCAAGTCCTTATGCAACGTTATTTATAGGCGCAGCTGAGTCCTCCCCGTGCCTTCCAACGGCTAGATGAGCATTTAATGTGGTGTCTGTTGGCCAATTTGAACGACTCCTTTAGTCTCTTCCATCATCAGCATGTTCAGAACGGCTATCTTTCATTTAAATGCTCGAGCAGTTCATTGCAACTGTCACATAACGGCTATTTTTCCAATGGCAATATGATGGCTATATTTTCTGAGTGCTGCACCGAGCTGTGCAGCAAGTCATCTGCGATCCTGCGCAGCTACTTCGCAGTGTGAAATTTTTTCAACTGCGCGGTTCCTTTTTCTTTTCTTTCTTTTTCCCTTTTTCTTCTTCTCTTTTTTTTTTTTCTTTCACGCAGCTTCAGCAGTGCTGCTCAGTACACACATTGTTCTACTTAACATTCATGTATAGACTTCTTTACATTTCCAGTGTCCCGTTTCAACTGTACCTGACACTTGGAAATCTCTTTCTCTTCCTATCATTCAGGATTTTGCGAAGCAAGGCTGTCATGATACAGCTTTAGCCTGCTTTCATTTATCAAAGTTGGTAAAGTATCGCCAGCTAAATTGGCTAACTGGACTGCACCAGTGTTAGTAACATGTATTACAATATATGGACCAAGCCAATGCATCTTAAATTTACCAGGAAATTTCATGAATTTGCTATCATAAAGGAGGACTAGGTCACCTACCTGAAAGCACTTGTTCTTTATATGGCGATCATGCCAAGCTTTCTCGCGGTCTTTCTGAGCTTGCTGGTGGAAGCTGGCAATGAAGCGATCTTCCTCCAACCCAACAAGGTGTAGCAACCTTTCCTCTAATGATGCATGGTCTGCCATCCCTGTGAATGCAGCGATCCTTATACTAGGGACAATGTACTCCATTGGCATTATAGCTTCCTTCACATAAGCCAACTGAAAAAAGTGTATGTCCTGTCAATTTCTTGCATGTAGTCCTGTATGCCCATAACACAGAAGAAACAAGCAGATCCCAATCATCTATATTTACATTGCAGACTTTAGTCAATCCGTTCTCCAGTATTTTATTGAAAGCCTCAACAGTGCCATTTTCCTATGGATGATATGGAGTACTACGCTGATGACGAATGTGGAATTCCTCTGTAATTGCCTCAATGGTCTTGTTCAAAAAATGAGTACCTTGGTCACTCATCAAAATCTTTGGAGAGCCAAATCTTGACAATATTTCTTCAAAAACGAACTGCTCAGCAGTATTGGCGCTGCAGTCCTTTACTGGTTTTGATTCTTCCCATCTGGTGAGGTAGCAGTAGTAGTAACAATATACCTCGCACCAGTTCTTTTTCTTGTTGGGTTTATAGGATCCACAAAATCAATTGCCCATTTCTCAATCGCCTATAAGGTCAACTGCGGATTCAGTGGCATCTCATCCCTTCACGAAGGTTTCCCTGTCCTCTGACAGACATCGCAGTTCCTGCAGTATTCTTTGGAATCTTTGTGGATCATGGGCCACCATAGCCCTGCATGCAGTATCTTCTGCGTGGTAGCCCTTCCTACATAGTGACCTCTCGCGATCCCTGAATGTGCATCTGATAGAATAAATGTTTTCTCATGCTCTAGTACACATCTGCGTAGGACTTCATCCGGCCCAAGTTTGTATAACTGACCTGCAATTATAGTGAAGTCTACGGTGCACACCACTAGCTGTTTCTTCTGCTGGATAGATAATTTTTGCGGTGTCAACCCTGTTGTCAAAAAATTAATGATATCCTTATAATAATCATCGGCAATCTGTATAGCAAATAGCTGTGCATCAGGAAGATTGTCTTCAATGTTCGTCGTCTCTTCTCCTGACTCAATCCTTGACAGATGATCAGGTCCCAAGTTTAGTCTGCTTGGCTTAACAACAATCTCCAAATCATACTCCTAGAATAGCAACAACCATTTGCATATGCTCCCCCCTAACATTGGCTTATTGACCAAATATTTCTATGCAGAATGGTCAGTGAACATAAGGAAGTGCGTGCCAAGCAAGTAATGCCTAAATTTCTGTAGGGAATATACCATTACAAGGCCTTCCCTCTCGGTAGTAGTATACTTCTTCTCTTCTATTGAGAGCTTTCTGCTCGAGAATGCAATGGGGTGGTCAATACCTCCTTCCCCCGGTTGAGCTAATACGATTCCCAATGCAATGCATGATGCATCAACATGGACATGAAATGGCTTCGTCCAATCTGGAAAAACTAGAATTGGCGCGGTCACCATCTTTTCCTTTAATGTATCAAAACCTTGTTCGCATTCCGTGTTCCAAATGAATGGTGCGTCTTTCTTTAGCAGCTTTTCCATTGGTGCGGTTATCTGCGCATAACCCTTTATGAATTTCCTGTAGTATCCAGTATGAACTAAGGTAGAACGCAACATCTTGACTGAATTTGGTGTTGGTAAGTTCACAATAATGGAAATCTTCGCAGGGTCCACCATCAGTCCTTGATTACAAACAATGTGTCCAAGTAGGACGCCATAAGGAACACAAAAAATATACTTCTTTAGATTTAAAGAGATATGATGCTGTTGACACTTTTCAAGCATCATTCTGAGCTTCACACAATGGTTCTTTAATAGACTAAACACAGTCCAATCATCAAAATAGGCTTCCAAAAACTTATGCATAAACTCTTTAAATGCTGCGACGACCACTCTTAAGAATATGGCAAGTGCGTTCTTCAGGACAAAAGGCATTACTGTATACTGGAACGACCCCCATTCCATAGCAAAAGTCATCTTATGCCTATCTGTGGGATCAATCCTGATCTGATGATACCCGGAAAAACCAACAGTAAAAGAATAGGCATCATTCCCTCCAACATTATCAAGCACTTCATCTGTGAAAGGGGTAGGGAATGGATCGTGCATGGAAGCATCGTTCAGTTTTCTAAGATCCACACAAATCCTGATCTCACCTTTTGTTTTCTTGTCTTGAATGACCATGGGACTAATCCATTCTGATTCCTCAATAGGTTCAATGATTCCTGCTTCAAGCATCTTATCCTGCTCTATGCATACTCTTTCCTTGTAGTGCGGGTTTAGTCTGTACGGTCTTTGCTTGAAAGGCTTTGCGCCTAGCTTCGAAGGAATTTTCATGACTCCTAGGTCTCCCAGAATTCCTTTCATTTCTTTAAATTTTGTCGAAAACAACTCCTGATACTCATGTAAAGTGTCTGCGATCTCTGCAACAGTCTGAGCATCCCAATAGTCTCCAATTGCTGTGAACTTTGGTTCTTCTTCTATGCCAATATTCACTTTCTGTGTTTTTACTGGTCCGCTCATATCTGGAATTTCTAACGGAGGTCCTTCTACGTCGCGCGCTCCCTCCAACTCTGGTATGTTTATATTGTGCAGATCATCATCATCATCTTCATTTCTATCATCAATGTCTTCAGCTAGGTTGTAACACTCGATAAAGTGCTCTTCATGTTCCTTCCATTGTGACTGTAGGTTCACAGGAAAGGTATTTGCCTTGAAGAATTCCTCCAATGTCATATTTCTGTGAGGGCAGTCTTCCCTGAATATGCGTTCCTTAATTATTCGTAATGCCTCATGGATCAACGGGTTCTCGTCCTCAAATATGAAATCCTTTTGGAAGTTGGTAGTCAACATTTCCCAATCCGTGGTTTCTCTGCACAACTCCAGGTCTAGGTACCATTTCTTTGGAATGTCATCCTCCAGGGTATGTATGAACAGGTGTACCCATTCTTCACATGGCCTTCCCAGCCATTCCTGCGAATAGACTTCCATGTGTTGACTAGGTTTTGTCTGTCCATTGAACTTTTCAAAGGGTAAGGTAACCTTTTCAGCAAACTGAATCTGCATCTTAATTCTGCATTGATCCCAAGTGGTCAATGTCTGCTTGTGCACATTCCACCATCTGGCGGGTGTGTCGCGCAGTGCCATATCCAATGCTGGTGATCTGTGCTCATCTGCAATCTCTGCAGTGTATTCTTGGATGAAAGTATAAAGATTAGTAGAACCATCATATGTGGGAATATGACTTACCTCCTTCCCGATCCAGCGCAGTGATTTCGTAACCTGCGCGCACCTTCTTGTTGATACTTCATGCATCCGGCTTTGCCAATTTTCCAGTCCTGCCTCCGAATCAGAGATGCAGGAGCTGTCACATCTCCAACTGAGTGTGCCATTTGTGGTAGGATTAATGTAATCTTCTTGGTTCGCTGTGAGCTAGTATAGTCTGTCCAAGTCTTGAGCCTTGGATTCCTCCTGAATCGGCTCAATGTATTTGTCACCATCTGCAGGATCCAACAGTGCGATGAACCTAAGATGCTTCCCTTCAAATATCATCTTCTTTGATATTAAGTCAATAATATCCAAGTTATCCATAGCCCAGTCAATTCCTAGCAGTGCAGGAAAAGGTTGACTATCATCCATGATCTCGATAACTTCAAAGTCTGTGTGACTTTGGACTCCATCGATGTCGACTATTATGTCAGCTAACCAGCCAAAAGGTATGACTTCCTCTTGGTTAGAAATTCTCAACTGGATAGGTGACCATGATAACTTTGGTCAACCCATCTGCTGTTTGCTTAGTTAAGACATTTACTTCTGATCCCAGATCAAGGATGACTTCATCCATTTGAAAATCTCCTATCTGTGCGGTATGCCTCATTTCTCAGCTTTTCTTTTATGCTTCCTTATGTGATGAACTGCGCTATCAGAAGCCTCTATTCCAGTCTGTGGCTCATACTGGTTTATGAGCTTATGCAGCTCTACTATGGCATTTTCACTTTTTAGTAACTTCATGCAGCTTTGCAAGAACTGCGCAACGAAAGTGCTAACATCCGTCGCGGTGCTTGTTTTATCATAGGCTGCTGGCATGTCTTCAACATGCGGTGCTTGAATGCGCAATGGGGTCCTCTCTGTTTCTGTTACTGGCTCCCTGAAGCTATCCCGCGTTTTGATAAAGACTTCCTTGTTCTTTTGTAGGTCAAGAGCGGGTATTTTTCCTGGAGCTTTCCTTATCCATATTGTCTCCAGAGGAGACTGCTTTGTGTGAGCCTCCCCTGACGTGTGAGCTTCTTCTCCCTTATCGTGGCCTGTCTGAGCGCCAATACGCGTGATCACATTGATGCACGGGTCTGCTTGTCTTTTCTCTACTGCGATACACTGGACGTTTGTGTTTGGCACATCCGTCCATCTTCTTTTCTGCATTTCCACCTCTAGTACTGGGCAATCTTCAATAACATGCTCAAATGATTTACAATAATTGCACATAGTGCATGGGTTAACACAATCTCTAGATACGTGACCTGGATGGCCACAATTATAGAAAATGACCTGGCCGCGGCCTCTACCCTGCGTTGGGCCAACATTTCTTCCTCTGCCGCGGTATCCACCCCCATGACCTCTGTATCCTCCTTGGTCATATTGTGCATTCTCTTGTTTCGGCTGGGTATCTTCTTGTACGCGGTACAAGCCAGCGCCTCACACTGAGTCCATATCTCGTTTTCTTTCATTCATTAATTCATATGCGCGACAGTTGGATTCATCATGTCCAACTGATTTACAGAAATTGCAGTATAAATTTTTAGGTGTTTTCACATATTTCTGTATAAGGTAGCAGTCTTTAGGTCTGTGTCTTGTGGTTCTACAGATTGCACACCATGGGGCCTGATTCTGATTCAATGGGTTGGGAACACCACTATTAAGATAGTTGCGGAATAACGGGCAATGCTCCCTATCGTGGCCTTCTCCTTTACAACCTGTACACCAGACCTCATGTCTAGGTTCATACCTTTGTTCTTTGCCATTCTTCATGCTTTGCAGTTCCAGTGTCAGGGTGGTCAGCTAGTTCTAGATCTGAGACATCCCAGAACTAGTCTCACCAATCGACGAAGCTTCTAGATTCATTGCGATCTCCAAGGCCTCTGCCTGCGACTCAACCTTATGTTGCATCAATGGTAATCTAATATGGGGAAACAGTGCAGCAATGAACCATTCCTTGTGCTGTGTCGGAGCTATAACAAAGCTTACTTGGTCTAATAGGGTCTTGAACTTTTGTTCAAACTCCCAAATAGTTTCAGTCGGTTTCTACTTTATTTCCTTCAACTCGGTTATACACTGAGATTCATATTTAGGTTTCTTGAACTCAACCATGAGCACAGCTTTAATTTATGCGAGGGTTCGTGGCTGTGTGGTTGAGTACTTCATAAACCAATGTAATGCTCTGTCTCTGAAAGTGGTGATGAGCTGTGCTCTCTTCACTGCATCATCCTGGATTTGTCTTACACTCCATACGGCTTCACAAAGAATCCAGTGTTGGTCAGGGTCTTCTAGGCCAGTTCCTTTGAATATTGGGAGCTTCATATCAGTGTTTTCCATTGTGCTACTAGGTGGTGGAGTGCCCGAATTAGTGCGCGGCTGCTGTAAAGGGCTCTACGTAGTGAAAACAAATAGGACTATCGGGAGAGATGGACTGGGCTGAGTTTTGTTGCTGGGTGGGCTGCGTAGCGGGTGGGTTTTGAGATAATGGTGGTGCGGTCGCTGCAGCCGGTGGGTTCTCAGGAGTAAATGGTGGTACGGCTTCGTTGTCAATGTTACACGGGATCTCAGTATCAATATAAAGTCTAGGGCCTCCAAGATTCTTATTAAATTTATATCTCTTACCACTTCTAAGATTATGTGTTTCTTTGTTAGAATCACTAAATATATTGTTTACCATGACAAACTTAAGAATATTACTGCATTCTTAAAATACCTTTCTCAGCTAACAACATCTTAATGTAGAGACTGAGATTGTTCAGTAGATTACCTTGGAATCCTCCGAAAAAATATGCTTCTGCTTGGCTATAGGATTTGAGTGTGTCTACAACAAATTCTGTTACGAAGCCTTCTAGCATATGATCGACCCAAAAATCAACTGCGCGTGTCAATGGGCTATCTATTGCTTTGAGCTGCACTATGAGCTCAGGAGTCCACTCTGTAAGAACTTCTCCTTGAAAACAGGTTTTCTTTTTTGCAAGCTGCGAGATCCATGCATGCAGCTTGTTCGGAAATGATGCCCAGAAAATATCGTGGATATCTTCCTACAGATATCTATCTGACCATTGTGCGTCAGATCGACGTGAATGTCTATTCTCTTGCTTTGCAAATTCTCTTCTGGTCTTGTCCTACCAAGCTTGGATTTCTGTCTTTTCAGGATGCCAGTTGTCAGATCCTTCCAGGAACTGGTATTCTTTGTCACACATCACGGTTGCAACTCGTCACGGATTCTAGCACAGTAACAGAACCATTTGTTGGCTATAATTGACCGAGAGGTTTTCTTATAAGACCCAAGTTCTTTGCGGTTTCCCTTTGACCAACAAAACCCCTTCGCACCGGCCCTTTCGGCAACAACCTGTGAGCAGGCTGAGGTCTCACCCGAGGTGTATCTATGGGGTACTATGGAATCAGATTTCCACAGTAAGTGATGAGTTGCTTGGATGGATGTACTGCGTAGCACAACAAAGGGTGTGTGCTGCGAGGTGAGACTGTGTAGCGATGGCGAACGCTGCGGTCCGCACCACTATGTTCTTCTACCGCGGGACTTCTACTGATGCTACGAACAATCCAAATTTATTCTATACTTGGATTATCTTGAAAGTACTTAAGGTACTGAAATGAATATCACACATCCATTTATTCAGAAACTTAACTGTCTATCCTTCTAACATTGATTCATTAACTCAGGATGTCATGATTTGAACATAGCCGATTGATCTATTCCACTGTTATACATTCCTTTACTATGTGTAAGAAATTACTTAACTAAATGACTCATTCTATGCCCTCATACACAAGAAAAAATGTTCACCATTCAACTATCCATGCGAAACTTAACATATCATTTCCATACCTCTCTAATGGAAAATGCATATAAAATCTCTCTCATAAAAGTATGCAAGGAAACATCTAAACATTCATTGACAGAAAACACAAGTAGTGTTAACACCCAAAAAGTGCTCACTACCTCATCTACCCCATTACATGACTCATTTGTCCATATTTCCTACTATATTTGCCTCCAAAACCTCAAAATCCCATTAAAAAGCCTCCAAAAGGCTAAAAAACCCCTTTCCCCCCCAAAATAATCCAAAATTCCTCCAAAATAGCAAAAACCGTCTAAAAAGGGAATAAAAAATGCAAAAAAGAAGAAAAAGAGGAAAAAGAGGGAAAAAGGAAGAAAAAACCCTATACAGCTGACCTAAACCATATGGTTCCAAAAACCATGGGCCAGCACTCCACCACTAAAAAACCTATAAATAGGTGATGGAGGCCCCTCATTTCATATCCACAGTCAAACACACCCTTACTCTGCCAAAATCACTCATGAAACCCTAGCTCACCCTTGAGCTACTTTCACCCTTGAGTGCCCCTTTTGGCCCATTTCCAACCCTTGGGAGAAAGAGAAGGAGCAAAGATGGAGTTTGGAGCAACCCTCTTGGACTATTGCAAGAACTTCACCAACCTCTACACCTGAGGTAAAATTTTAATACAAAAAAATAAGATCTTCACCATATTTTCATGTTTTGTTATGTTTATTAATGCTCATGCTAGTTTAGAATTCGTATTGTTTTATTACTTTAATTTACTGTTTATTGAACTGCTACTAAGGAGGCCCTTCTCCTTAGTAGGTGCTCATTTGCACACGCTGGGGTGAAAACCCTAGCTACAGTTTTGGCGACTCCCCTTGTGTTTCTTTGAATTTTTGGTTATAGTTTTAAAAGTTTTTCAATTTTCTGCAATATTTTTTCTATTTTTTCCTTTCGGCTGCCGTAAACCGCGTCTTCATCCCCCCACACTTGCATTCCGACCACGTCTTTCAGGCATTTACCTGCGATCCGACCGCGACTCTCAGACTATTTCCGGCGACCTACCGGCGGTTTCTAGTCTATTACATGCGATATGACCGCGGCTATCAGTTTGTTTCACGCGATCCGACCGCCGCTGTTAACCAATTTTCCGCGGCCTGCTTGCGGTTTTCAGCCATTTTCCTGCAACCCGCCTGCGTCTTTCAGCCTTTTTCCCACGTCCCGATTGCAGCTTTCAGCCATTTTTCTATAACCCACCTACGTCTTTCGACCTTTTTCCCGCGTCCCGCTTGCAGCTTTCAGCCATTATCCTACAACCCGCCTGCGGCTTTAGCCCTTTCTCCCGCAGTTTGACTGCACCTTTCGGCCAAAATCCCGCAACCCGTCCGCGACTGTTGCGCTCATTCCTGCGGTCCGACCGCCCAGATTTGCCACAGACCTGCGGTCTATTTTCTGCACTTTTTTCCTGTTTTGAACCCAGCCCTTTGCTGCAATATTTTCTGCACCAGTACAACCATCTGTCCTATCTGCAGCCATACTTCCCTATAGCCTTTTTTCTACAGTACTATTTCTGTTCCATTTACAGAATATTTTTTAAAATTTCATCATTTTAATTAAAAAAAGAAAATTTTGCATGTTAAAGTTTCAAATTCTGCATTGATATTTTTGGTTAGGAAGTTGCCCACCCTGTGGCACTTTTACTTGGATTCATCATCTCATACACACACACTCTGTCACCTAATTCAAGTGAGCCTTAAAAAACTACTTAACACAACCACCCACTTGGGGAACACATAAGAATTTTTGTAGTTAGGTAGGATCGGGGGGATAGGCATCCAAATAACACCCCTCGGTTGCTTACACTTGAGACATAGTTGTTGTCCATTAGGGAACCAAAATCCCCTAGTATTTTTTGGCACGGTCACAACCAGTTTATCATAGGGACTCTCCCCTAGGAGGGTTGAAGTCGCCAGACTGGTTCTGGGGGCCTGAGTGGAATACCGCAATCCATTCAGTAACCGAAGGCTACCTTTCACAGTTCTCGGGGTATCCCTGTATGGGGATACAGTGGCGATAGAACCAAACGATAGATTCACTTTTTCTGGACGTGCCATGAACGTGGTATCTTAGTTGCCTTTCTTCTAGGATTGACTACCAGGTGTCCCTCCCGGTAGGGGGATATCTTTAGCCACTTGCCTCTACTATCCATATTGTCTGACTTGGATTTCATCACCTTGCAGAGGATATGTCTAGTTGAGTCAGAATACTTTTTAGTTAGGTGTTTGCATGCTCCCTTACCTCCTTTTGGTCTAGCGAGTCCATTATTTTTATCTTTTAGGAAACCTGCTGCTTGTTGGTATTCTGACCATTTTTGTTGATACTCCACTTATTGTAGCACAGTTATTACAGTAAGTGTTTTGAGTTGGTTGTTGGCCTGAGTGCCATATTTTTTGAGCTCTCCTTCTGCACACTCGGTTGCATTAGGGTTTTTGAGCTGTTTTTCACTCAACCCAACCCCCAGATATTTGACACCATCTGTCACCATTGAGTCCCCGAGACATTCTCGGCGCCTCTGGGGTGAGCCCCCACAGCACGGTTCACTTGACATCACCCGTCATAGACATAGATCTTCATCACTTGACACCACTCATCATAGATCTCGAGCTTTGTCACTTGACTCCACTCATCAACGGCATATAACTCCATCACCCGATCTTGACGCCCCTTATTTTACCTCTGATTCTGAGGAAGAGTCTGAGAACCCCATTTACACTGCACCAACCAGCCCCATGGATGGCGTGAATTCCACCCCTTTCTTTGTAGGGACCATTGTTGGAGCATCCACCACCACACCAGCTACCACACCTGCTTTGGGTATGCCCTCCATGGGGCCCACATCCACCATTTCGATTACTACACCCATTCCTGTAGCTGGCATACCTATTCCCACTCCATCAGTGTCTCACACTACCCTTGGCGGTGCAGGACCGTCCCATACCACTTTCATCCCTCCACTTGGGGGAAACATCCTGAAACCAGCCCCTCCACTTGGGGGCATTGGCCCCAACATGGTCACACCTACTAGTATGTCACGTCCTTCTACTAGTTTTCCATTCATGGCTAGTATCAACCTTCCTGACCTAGCGAGATTGACTAACAATCCCATCAGACACGACCCTGTGTGGCCTCACATGCCCACCAAGATCCCCTCTGACATGCCTAAGTTTGAGGGCAATGTCGGTGAGGACCCCCAGAACCATATTATGTCCTTCCATCTATGGTGTTCCTCCAACTCCATAGTGGACAACTCTGTTCGCCTTTGTCTGTTACAGTGCACCTTCACTGGCTCTGCAGCTAAGTGGTACATCGAGCAGCCCCATGGGAGCCATGCCACCTTTACTTCCCTTGCCTCGACCTTCCTGCAGTTCTTTCAGTTACCTGTCCACTATGACGTGGGAGTTGAGATCCTACTGTCTTGCAGACAAAACACGGCTACCCACATCACTGACCACATTCATGAGTGGCGTCGATGCCGCAGCCTCTGCAAAATCAAATTAGATGACTGTATCTTCTTAGATTGGTTCCTAAAATCCCTCCTTCTTGTCATTGCCAAGGATGTGGCATCTGAACGACCCCAGTCCGAAGAAGAGGCCATTCTCAAATCCCATCAATTTGACCTCATTTACGCCTAGTCAGGTTATCTATATACCATCATACCTAACTCCCCTCGCGGTGATTCCTCCCAACACGATGCACCGAGGGCATCCCATGCCGCAGATGGCATCATTGGTCGTGTTGCCTCGCATCCTCAACCCTTTTCCATAGCACGTCCTAGCCATGGCCCTAACCTTTCGCGGGCTACATCTCAATCCAGAGCAACCAATTCGTATGCTCCCATGACACATCACCACCATTCCCATGGACCCTCATGTCAACCTCAGTGCTTCGGTCATGCGACTCCCGCTTACGCCCCCCAGGTCACACCTCAGCCATATTACCACCCATAGGCTGCACCAGCTCTTGTGACCTCTCAAGCCCAACCTGCTTATTACCCGCCAAGGCAGCCCCTGCGGCTAACCCACAACCTGTTCTGCAGACATATCAGCAACCCCCACAAGGTTCAGCACCTACGCAGCCTCCACCTACTTATTATCCACCGCAGCCTGCTCCCACACCTGCACAACCCCAGAACCCACCTGTTGCGCAAGGGCAAGTGTACGCCCAACAGAATCTACAGCAGAACCAAAATAACTAGCGCCAACAGGGCCAACAAAACCGTGGCAAGGGCTGTGATCGTGGGAACAACCAACCTCCAGACCATGCCGGTCAACCCCCCAATCCCCCAAACAACAATAACGTGGCACCTGCCAACCAGAACCCTGATTGACCACCCAAACAGGCCAAAAACCCTAATTTGTGAACAAACCACCCTTGTTCTATTTGCGAGGTCTATGGCCACTACACTCATGCTTGCCCACATTTGGAGCGAGCTCAACAACTCTGGATTGCTGATTCCCATCACCAAGGGCAAGCAGCTCCTAAGGCGCCACCCAACCCTCCACCACCTCAGCATCAACCTTTGGTGTTGCAAAAACCCTTACCAACCCAAGGTGTAGTGAACACTCAACCGTTGGCTCCCCCTCAAGGCAACACACCACGGCAACAACATATCACTTATGCTGCTCCTGATCAACCCATGTTCGACTCAGGTACCCACCACTTGTTAATGATGTCATCAGCCGATGTCAACCTCCAAATCCGTCAGAACCAATATGGCTCCACCCCTGAAGCCCCTCCCGTCGACAAAAACACTAATGCTCATCCCACTGATCAGACGTTACGTATACCTCCGGTTCCACTAGATGGCGCTTCCAAAGCACCTCACTTCCCACTTCATCGCATTAACAATAATCCTAATGCTCGCGCTGCGTCAAATTACAACATTGTAGATGACTTAGCCCAGTCTCTCGCAGCCATGTCTGCATTAGAAGTCTTAAAAAATTGTCCTTCACAGCGCAAGACTTTGCTCTCCACCATTGGTGGTATTGACCCAAATGATTCATGACTGATGGCCTTCGATTTGGACTAGTCCGAACCACGCCTGCCTTCCACTTTAGTGTTCCAAGTTTATGTTTCCGTTCGGAATCTTGTCATCCATCGGTGTATTCTCGATGAAGGTGCCTCTACATGCGTTATGTCCACATTCGTTTGGCAAAAGTTGGGATACCCTACTATCCAGCAGTCCACCACTGCAATGCGAGCCTACGACGGCCGTTCGGCTCAACCCCAAGGTCTCTTAGCTAATGTCCCCATCCAGTTGGCTGGAAAAAACCGTGCTCATCTACATAGAGGTCATCAATGCCCAACTTGATTATAACCTATTACTTGGCCGTAGCTACATGTATGCCATGCAGGAGGTTGCCTCTTCCGTTTTTTGTACCATGATGTTCCCCCATGACGGACGCGTGGTCAAGGTCAACCAACTCACCTACTATGATCCCAATGCCCCTGCTGCACCTGAAAATGTTCTCCCCATGGTTGAACAACTTGTTTGTGGTGCAACTACCTCGTTTGTTTCCTCCGTGGGACCTGGACTTTACTCTGATACGCCGATGACCTCAACATTCCAATCCATTCCACCCCCGTCACCTGCGCCCGAAGTATCTGACCTATGTACCATTTCCCGTAATACACAAACACCCAACAATCAATCGCCCTTGTTACCTAAACCAGCATTGGTCCCTAGTCACATTGGTGTTACACCCCTCCACACAATCCCCTTCCTATTCCCTCCCTCGGGCGTAATAAGCACCCCGGTTATGGCTACCCTTAGTCTCCCCGGGTTAACCTTGGGATTACCCGTGTGGTATATTTCGCCTCCCGTTCCCCCGCCGACACCAAATGTCGTCCTGCAACCGGTGCAGCCCATTGTCACTACTACTCAACCACCTCTCGGTGTCACTACCCCTTCACCCTCTATGAATCCCCCTCCTCTTATCAAGCCCACTGGGGGCAGAGGCCCACAACCATACATTGCGGTACCCCCTCCCAAAGCAATTAAACCTCCCCTCATGTTTCATGCTCCTCCTAAATGCTCGTTGTGTGATGAGTTAGGCCATCCAACTCATCAATGTCCACAATTACCTGCATTATAGGAACACATGCAAATGCTTGACGATGACCCCAACATCCCGGTTGTCGAACTCGATCCAACCCCCAAGCCTCGTGATAAATCACTGCGTACCAACCACCCTTGTGCGATATGCGGTATTTACGGCCATTACTCACATCACTGTCCTGATCTCCCAAATTACCGAGCAGCTCTCTATGAGATGAATAATTTGGACCTTGAGACGGCGCCCCCCACAATTGAGGAGATCCACCCCCCAGTGTCACCCTCATCCGGAGAGATTAACACCATTTATATGATCTCTTCGACTACCACTCCCTCGTCAACCGATTTGACAACTCAAAGTTTCCCCAATGATGAGGAGATTCTAGAGGCTCTCACTGCCCCGGATTATCCCTGGGAAGATTTGCACCATCGTTCCTATTTCCTCCCAGAAGAATCCTCCTCTACCATAGCTACCCAATTTGCGGTTGAGTCCAAATATTTCCTTCCCACCAAATTTGACTAGTTTAAGGATCCTATTCCCGCTCCTGATGCCTTTGAGGAAGGTAACATGGCCAACATCTCACCAGTCATCCACATTGATATCGCTGCCCCAGGAGGTGCCCCTAAACTCATCACTTTAGGAGCCTCCTGCAGTGACTATGAGATCGGAAAGTACACGAAACTCTTCCAAGAGTTCCATGATGTATTTTCCTGGTCCTATACCGAAATGCCTGGTCTCGACCCTGCTATTATAGAGCACCACATTGACACATGGCCAAATGTACCCCCGGTTCACCAGAAACAACACCACATTGTCACCTCTGAATTCGGGGGCATAATAATTTACCTCGACCCTGGGATAGGGGGCATGATCAATCATTTTGAACCTTCCCCATCACATCTATCTAATCACGTCAATGAACCCATCATTCAAACCAACACATATGTGATCCACAATCACAAACCCCATGCACATAGCATGGGGGCAGGTCATTAACCCTGCTCACTTTTTCACACTTGTAGATTTGATTTGATTTGATACACCTAGTATTCTTCCCCCATGGGTCATCATTTGTCCCCACCACTGCATCCTTGGCTTGGTGGACTCACCTTTATTTATAGCCATTTTTTAACCTAGTTCTTTCCTTTGACCATTCCGGAGTCCTTATGACCTCCGTTTTTCGCACCATTTGCACTGCCGGATTCATTTTTCCGTGCCCGTGATGATGCTTGAGATCATTTCTCGCTCTCACCAAAAACTTTGAGCATTTTTCTAGACACCATTAGTCGCCTCAGTTTGCATGCCACATCCGCCGTAGCCCGTTTTTCATATATTTTATATCATCGGATTCATTTTTCCGAGCCCGTGATGATGCTTGAGATCATCTCGCTATCACCCCCAGATTTTTTGGGTATTTTTTCCAAAATGCCCCCCGTCACCTCGGTTTGTGTGCCACTTTGGCCGTTCTTCGTTTTTTACACTTTTTTTATCGCCGAATTCATTTTTCCGAGCTCGTGATGCTGCTTGAGATCTTTTCTCGCTCTCACCAGGTACAATTTCACCATCGTGTCCCAACATCCTGTTGCCTCGGTTCACGCACCACATCGGCCGCCATTGGATTGTTCCACATTTTTACATGAGCCATTCACTCCTGTCATACTGTAATTATTTCACTATTTTGCCACCAGTGTTCCCCCCTACCCTCGTTCTTGGTCATCATCAATGATCCTTGATTGAGCACTTCCTCCTTGCCTGGAGATTCCTTTTGTTCGGTATAATTTTATCCCTTTTTCGGGCCAAACAAGTCCTTTACAAAAAAGGCACTTAGGGAGTTTCTGTTAAGCTCTTTTCTGACTCCTAAAAAAATGAAAAGATCGCCGAGAAATCTTGCTTCCTTTCATGCTCGTTAAAGTACCTGAAAGGGCATCTATCTGGTATAAGTTTAACCCTTTTCCAGACGTGGTAGTCTAATTACGAAAAAGGAATACTCTAGTCACACCGGCTAGAAGAGTTCTTCATTGCATCCTTTTATGCTTCTTTGGGACTTGGAGATTAACAAATGAAAAAGAAACCCCGTGGACTCTTCTTATTTTCTTTCAGACTCTCTAAAATTGAAAGCAACCACGAGCATGCACCGTCCTGGGCTTGTACAAATCCACACGACGGTACCATTCCATTATTTTTGAGTCTTCTTATCGCTTTCAGACTCCTTAAAATTGAAAGCAATCACAGGCATGAACTGTCCTGGGCTCGTATAAATCCACATGAAAGTACCAATTTACACACACTTCTTCTAGTTCCTTAACCCATGAAGAAGTCCCCCCCGGGCCTCTTGGCACTATGATCGATCATCTCGGCAGCACCCCCAATCAGGTCGCCTTTGTTCAGTGTATTCTGCAGTCTCCTGCCATTTTACACCACCTTGAGTATCACTCACCCCAGTCACTATCCTTGATCCAGTACAGCTATGATCCCTTTCCCACCAGTCAGTTTCATATGCTGCTCGATCATCCACGCCATCATACTCTGAACAAAGAAAGTTTGATTCCGCCCACTCTACTTGCCTAGTTATCCCCCATAGTATGTCAGTCCTACCCTCAGTACTCTCACACTTCAGTTCTCCACCTCACGGTCCTATCAAGGAAACATCATCGCCTTGCTAGTTGCAGGTCTCCCTCTATCGACGACAGCTCCTCTATTCCAGAGGATAGACCCAGAGGTCCCTGCGCCTTGGACCCATCACCATCTGTGGTGAGCGCCTACGGACCATTTTGAGAGGAGTCATTATTGCCTTTCCGAGTGGTTGTTTCTCACATGCTTGACTTCAACACCTTGATCGCATCGTTGAGAATTGTGCAGGGTTTATATCCCTTCAGTTATTGGTCGAAGACCCCAGATTTCCCCCGACTCTAGCACATTGGTGAGTCACTTCGGAATGCCCAGTTATATGTTCCTGTGGATGTCCGGGTTGCGTTGGCGATTGTATTCGGAAGCCATCCAGTTGTATGCTTCCTAGAGTACCCAGTTCATTTCCAGTTCAGTGTACCATTGATGGTATGACTCCTCATCACTATGATCCAGTAGCTCATCAGTTCCTCTGGTACCACACTCAGCAATACTGTTGTTATTCCAGTGTATCAGTTCTTCAGCTCAGACATGGTCATCCCAGTAGTATGTCCTAGATTTGTGTCCCCTATGGACCCTTATGATGTACACAGTGGTTCTCTATGTATCTTACAGGTCTCCTTTTTCGGGCCTCACTGTTATTTTTTATGTATCTTGATACGAGCATGGGATTTCCCGCCTCGTCCATATATTGAGATTATTCCTCATTCATTATTTGAGGCCATGTATATTTCAGGTCCCCATATTTTGGACCCCATTGTTATTATTGTTCTATATCTTGACACGAGCATGGGAATGCCCACCTCGTCCATATGTTCAGATTATTCCTCATTCATTATTGAGGTCATGTACTTTTAGTTTTTGCAGTTTGTTCGGGACCTTTGTTCCGGGCTCTAGTTCGTTTCCTCTCTTCTCCACACCCCAGGAAAACCATAAAAGACTTATGATGTCTATCAGCCATACGATGAGCTCCTTCCCTCACACATCAGGGGTCAATCTGTTAACACCCAAAAAGTGCTCACTACCTCATCTACCGCATTACATGACTCATTTGTCCATATTTCCTACTATATTTGCCTCCAAAACCTCAAAATCCCATTAAAAAGCCTCCAAAAGGCCACAAAACCATTAAAAAAGCCTCCAAAAGGCTAAAAAAAACCCTTTCTCCCCAAAAATAATCCAAAATTCCTCCAAAATAGAAAAAACCCTCTAAAAAGGGAATAAAAAATGCAAAAAAGAGGAAAAAGAGGGAAAAAGGAAGAAAAAACCTTATACAACTGACCTAAACCATATGGTTCCCAAAACCATGGGCCAGCACTCCACCACTAAAAAACCTATAAATAGGTGATGGAGGCCCCTCATTTCATATCCATAGTCAAACACACCCTTACTCTGCCAAAATCACTCTTGAAACCCTAGCTGACCCTTGAGCTACTTTCACCCTTGAGTGCCCCTTTTGGCCCATTTCCAACCCTTTGGAGAAAGAGAAGGAGCAAAGCTGGAGTTTGGAGCAACCCTCTTGGACTATTGCAAGAACTTTACCAACCTCTACACCTGAGGTAAAATTTTAATACAAAAAAGAAAGATCTTCACCATATTTTCATGTTTTGTTATGTTTATTAATGCTCATGCTAGTTTAGAATTCGTATTGTTTTATTACTTTAATTTACTGTTTATTGAACTGCTACTAAGGAGGCCCTTGTCGTTAGTAGGTGCTCATTTGCACAAGCTGGGGTGAATACCCTAGCTACAAGTAGTCATTCATTCATAAGAACAATCACATAACACAAGATTTAACGTGGTTCACTCCCCCGGGTGGGAAGCTACGTCCACAAGAACGGTTGGTAATATATTTATTTTAAAAGGGATGGGGACAACCATTCTTAGTCTGCGCACTCAGCTGCAGACTCTCCTTTCTCTCAAGTAGGCCTCTGCGCACACAACTGCAGAGCCTTTACAATCTTCTTAGCTCAGATAGATTTTACAATACAAAAAGTCATAACCCAACTCACTGTAACCCCATCCGGTACAAAATTTTCTTCTTAAATAGATCATGCCTCTAAGGTCATGTCTTTACAAAGCCGAAGACCTAAACCCAAAAACCCTTAGGATTTACAAAACTGCGTCGGTTTCCCTAAACTGGCTTGCTGGCATCTGGTAGCGTCTGCTTCATCGTGGCGGTTCTCCATGTCTTCAATCTGTCGCTATCGGCCTTCCTGTCGCACACGTTCCAACAGGTCGCTTTCTCTAAACCGTTCACCTCTAACGGTTTTTCCCACCAGGCGTGCCAAGACGTCGCTTTCCTCAACCAACTCGTGCATTGGTCGCCTTCCTGATTTGTGTGTTCCCACCGCTTGGCACTCCTGGATCATCTTTCCAAAATTAGACCATTACTGGTCCATCCGATACCTGCACTTGATCCTTGTCTAGCACTCCGCTTTGCTGGCTCCGCGTGTCCCGACTGCTTCGCAGCATTGCCTCCTCACAGCGCTAGTCTTCACGGTGCTTCCAAAATTCGGATGCTACGCACAGCTTCGCAGCCTGAACAAAACTTGGATGTTGCGCACAGCTCTGCAGCATCTTCAACACTTAGACAAAATTATATTTCTGAGCTGCGCTCAGCTCAACTTTCCCTGCTTATCAAAAAAGTGTCACCAAAACTTTGTCCCAACCTGGGCCCAATAATGTATCTATCATGCCACTTTTTGCGTTGGTTTTGTATTAAGATTGTACGTTGAATAACATCTTGCCTAATTTCGTCTAATTCATTTATCTGCAGAATTCGTTGTCTTTGTGCTTCTTCTAGATTCATCCCTAATTGTGCAGCCATACAAAAGGTTTTGACTTGAAATTCAATAGGTAGAAGAACTTGTTTACCATAAACGAGTTCATAAGGTGTGTGGCCAGTGGTGTTCCTCCATGTTATTCTGTAAGTCCACAGAGCTTCAGGAAGTATATCTGCCCAGTCTTTGTGGTGTAACTGGATAGTCTTAGTCAAGATGGCTTCTAATACTTTGTTGGTGGATTCTACCTGACTATTGGCTTGCGGGTGATATGGTGAATATTTACAATGTCTAATACCATATTTGTCAGTAATATATTTCAATAATTTGGAGGTAAATTGAGATCCTTGATTGGTTACAATTTCCCTGGGTACACCGAATCAGGTAAATATTTCTTCATAAATGAATTCCACCACATATTTCTTTGTGGCTTGGATTAAAGCTTTAGCTTCTACCCATTTGGTGACATAATCTGTACAGACTAGTATGTACTTCTTCTTGCGAGACATAGGGGAAATTGGTCCAACGAAATCTAGAGCCCATTTTTCAAAAGGATCAATCATAACTTGGGGTTGTAAAGGCATCTCATCGAATGGTGTGGGTCTACCCATTCTTTGGAAACTGTCACATCCCTTGACATATTTGGTAGCATCTTTGAAGATGCTTGGCCAATAATACCCAGACTGCAATACTTTGTATGTTGTCCTTTTATCAGAAAAATGCCCACCACAAGGTCCACCATGACATGAATGAAGGATCTCTGCCATCTCATCCTCTCGTACACATCGTCTAATAATAAGATCAGGACCAGTACGAAAGAGATCATTATCTACCGAAGAATAATTGGAACTTTGAACTATAATCCTATGTTTCTCAGGTGGGGAGAGATTGTTAGGTAGCTTTCCACTTGCTAAATAATTGGCTATATCTGCAAATCATGGGGTTCAAATAGATACAACGAACAAATGTTCATCTGGGAAGCTATCATCAACAGGGATGGCATTATCTTCAATTTGAATTCGAGAGAGAAAATAAACTACTACATTCTCTCTACCGGGACAATCAACAATGGTGATGTTGAATTATTGTAACAAAAGAAGTCACCGAGTCACTCTGCCATTGGTGATAGGTTTATTCATTAAAAAATTGATGGCGGAGTGGTCAGTGTGTATGAAAATTTCATATCCTGTGATATAATGACAAAACTTGTTGATGGTGTAGACTGCTGCTAGAAACCCTTTTTCAGCAACGGTGTATTTTGATTCCGCAGGAGTCAAATTTTTACAAAGTATATGGCATGTGATGTTTGTCCCTCGTTTTGACCTAAAAATGCCCTTATGGCTATGTCGGAAGCATCAGTGGATATATGGAAATGAAGGGACCAATCGGGGCCCCTAAGTACTGGTTCCACTGATAGATTGGCCTTTAGAGTTTCAAAGGCTTGTTGACATGGTTCAGTCCATTGAAATTATGTGTCTTTCATGAGTAGTTTTAACATAGGTGCGGCTATCTTAGTGAAATTTTCAATGAAACGTCTATAATAGTCGGCATGGCCAAGAATTTTTTTTACTTCCTTCGGATTTTTTGGAGGAGGAAGGTTGACAATTATTTCTATCTTGGCCGGATCTACCTTGATACCTTGAAGAGAGACATGATGTCCCAAAACTATGCCCTCGGTCAGTAGCATTTTACATTTTTCATGACTAAGAGCTAAGTTCGTTTCCTGGCACCGAATAAGAACTGTTTCGAGGTTATCAAGGGCTTCCTGGAATGTATTACCATAAACTATAAAATCATCCATATAAGCTTCTACGCAATCATATATGACATCAAAAAAGATTCCTAATACTGCACGTTGGAAAGTAGCAGGTGCATTGCAAAGGCCAAAAGGTAACACTCGATAGGCATAAGTGCCCCAAGAAGAAGTGAAGGCTATCTTATCCTGATCCTAAGGTGCTATTGATATTTGATTGTATCCACTATACCCATTAAGGAATGAAAAATATTGTTTCCTTGATAAGATGTCTAACACCTGATCGATGAAAGGAAAAGGGAACTAGTCCTTAAGAGTGGCCTTGTTCAGTTCTCGAAAGTCAACAAAGATACGCCATTTCCCTGTGACTTTCTTTGTAACTACCACCAGAGGAGAAACCCATTTACTGTTGGAAATTGGGTAGATGAAACCAGCTTGAAGGAGTTTTTGCAATTCATCTTTTACTATATCCTTTAGTGTTGGGTTCATTCTTCTCTGGGGCTGCCTAATAGGAGGTATGTTTGGGTCTGTGTAAATGTGGTGGATACAGGTATCTAGATGTATACATTTCATATCGGTATATTCCCATGCAAATGCTCCAGTTTGAATCTTGAGAACTTTTAGTAATTGTTTTTGTTGACTCTCATCTAAACCTGCATTTATATGTAGAAATTTGTCGGTACTAACCTCACATGGTATGGTATAGGATCCTGGATGTTCTTCGATTGTGAAGACATAGGGTGTACTTGTGAATGTTGAGAGGCTCATATTTTATTGGAATTCATCTCCAAAGATATGGTCAAATTGGGAAAAAGATTGAGGGAAATCTATACATGTTGTGGAAGAGATAAATTGGTTCAACACATTCTCGGTATTATGTTCTTGAAGTGCCCAGGAGAAATCACTGACAAGGGAAATTTCTTCCATGTTCTCATCCCCGAAATGGCAATCTAAACAAAATAGGTTTTCAGCTATTGGCTGAGCTGGTGGGTATAAAGCTAATTTCCTTGTAGATAACCCATCAAAGATAATCATCTCTCCATCCCTACATCCTATAAATGCATTGGCAGTAGCCAACCAAGGTCTTCCCAAAATAATGGGGTGACCTTTGGAAGGGTCTTTTGATTCAATGACCATGAAGTCCATGGGATATTCCCATGAGGCTACTGATACAGTGATATCATTTAAGATCCCAATAGGTTGCACCATAGTGCGATCTGCTAGTTCTAGCATTGTTGGGGTAGGGCGGAGGAATGGTCCTAAATTGAGAGTAGTCATCAAATTGATGGCAGCTCCTAGATCAATAAGTGTGTTCCCTATGGCGGTGTTATTAATCATAACAGTCACCACAGGGTTTCCTGGGTTTGAATATTTTGGGATTCTAGGTTGGTTTGCTATGCAATCTGAAATTTCTCCTATTACATGAATCCTCATAGGGTCTTTTTGTTTCCTCCATGGTCTCTTAATATAGATTTCCTTTATTACCTTACTGTAGATTGGGATATCCTTAACGTCCTATAACAAAGGGATCTTAATGCAAATATTTTTCAATTCGTTAATGATATCATACTCTGGATAAGTTACAGGTTTTTCTAGTACTAGACGCTCCGGATATGGGGGTGACTTTCCTCCTGGAATTACTTCTTTGTGTGGATGGTTGTGTGCTGAAGATTTAGAAATAACCACATCTTAAAAAATGGTATCATTCAAAACTTCACTAGGTATGTCTTCTTCATTCTCTTCTTAGATAAGAACTGATGACTTGGGCTTATCTTGCAAAACTCTTCCAGACCGCAGTTGAATCTCATGTATTGGTGCGGTTGAAATGGCATATGATGGAATAGGTAACAACCCAATGTTATTAAGAGCTTGGGTTTGTTTGTTGTTAGGATTTGGTATCGGTTGTGTAGGTAATATTGTGGGTCGTGGAGGATTCATGTTCTGGAAATGGTGAGATTGATTCGGGATAGGGGGTAGTGAAGGAGGTACAAATCCAGACAGAAGCTACTGAATATTAGGTAGGTAAGGATAGTTAGGCATAGCAGGAGGTGTTTGAGCATAAGCTTTCCCTCTCCATCGATGTGTCCATTGCTGTTGTTGAGCATTCTGAGGAGGGTACTGCGGTGGCCAATTCTTCCAACCTGAAGTGTTCCATTGTTGAGGAGTTTGATAAGGATAGTAATAAGGTGGAATTTGTGATGAATATTGATACAATGGATGATCTCTAGGTTTCCAAGGCCTCCTAGGTATTTCACCAAAATTTCCACTCTTGTATACAGCTTGTAATCCAGGCAACGATGGACAATCATTGGTTGGATGTTCTTCTGTACATAGGTGACAGACTGAAACATTATTTAATGGACATTCTCATTGAGGATGTTTAGTTCTACACCTAGGACAGAAAACACTCATTGCTGCACGCTCTTCATCTTGTCTCTTTTTAGCTTGTAGTGCATCTAACTAAGAACCCATGGCTCCTAAAATATCTGTTTTGAAATTTTCCAATAGGTTTCCCAACCCTACCCTTGTAACTCCACCAAGATCGGATATGTTTCCTTTGGGATTCCTAGCATAAGATTCTCGAAAGTGTCTTCCACCTTTCCCTTTGCTCCTAGAGTAATTTCTACATAGTTCACAAATCTCTGCAAAAGATTTATGAGAAATGTCTCCTGCTGCCATGAGATTAAGGTTATCTAAGAATTCTTCCGATATTCCTTTGAGGAAGAGTGTTCTTACTACACCTTCTCGAAGATCACTATACTTGGATTTGTGTAACACATAGTTAAATCTCTCGAGATAGTATTCTAAGCTCTCGTCTTCAAGTTGTTGAATCTTAAAAATATCATTGCGAGAGTCCTTAGGTCTACAGTAATCCTGATATTTTCAAAGAAATGCATTCTTCATGTCTTCCCAAATTCTAATACTAGATTCTCCTAATCCCATGAACCGTCGAAGAGAAGAATCTTTTAATGTGGCAGGAAAGAGTTTTAGTTTTGGACCATCTTGTAGGTAATTATAACTCCTACACAAAATGTCAAACTCGAATAAAAATGTGTCTGGATCCTCACTACTCTTCCCATAAAAGGTTGGTAGTGAGGAGGTAGGGATGTTTTTCATAGTAACATATTGTGCAGTGTCTAATATAGGGAACCTGAAGGTACCTTCAGTTTTAACTTCTCCATCTTCTTCATCCTACCGGACACGATCTTCATTTTCATCCCCCATGAAGATTCTATTGCCAAAGAGAGAAGATCTAGGTGGCTCCTTTCTGGGTGAATATGGGATGTCCCAACGTTCTGTTTCAGGAAGAGTATTCTTCTTTTTAGGAGGAGAATTACTAGCTACGTGGCAATCCAGTTCTGGAGGTCCTACTGTTGTTGTGTCAATTTGTGAAATAACTATGTTCACAGAGCTCTTAAAAAGAGCGTCTACTTGTGCAGGATCGACAAAATCTACTAAGTTTGGACCACCTACTATTGAAAAAGTAGTGTCTTTGGGTTTTTGGACTAATGGAGAGTTGAGAAGTCCTGAAGTTTTAACCTTTTGAGTTTCCTCTTGTCTACGTTCAGTCTCAATATGAGCTTGAGGTTCTTCTAGTGGAATTTCTTTATGAACAGACTGTTCTGATTTCCCTATGTTTTCCCCTAATTGATTTCCAGAAAGGATTTCCTTTGCTTTCCAAGTAGGACTGTTAGGAACCTATGTCAACCCTTCTCTTTACTATGTTAGTATATTGTTGTTGGACGCATATGCTTTGTAAGTCGTCCCGTAGTATTTGTTGATCCGTAGTTTATATTAGCCCATAGTATTGACCCATAGTATTGGACGCATATGCTTTGTAAGTTGTCCCGTAGTATTATATGTCACATGGTTTTGACTCATAGTATTGGGCATAGACTTAGTATATAAGTGTGTGTTGAGGTCATTGAAGGCACCGTGAAGTTAATTGTATTGAGCTTGCCCAAAGGAGGTTGCCCCCTCGAAGTGGCCCGCGATCAATATAAAAGTGATTATGTTCTATTATTTCTGATATCTCGTGTATTTGCATTAATTGATTATTGCAGGTTCATCACATCTGGTATCAGAGCACTTTCCTTGGCACAAGCGGGAAATTTTTTTTTCTTTTTTTGGGCGGCAAATTTCAGATCAATTTTTGAAAATTTCTACACAAAATCAGAAGAAACTGATTGCATATCTGAATTCTTCTTTAAAAAATACGCAGTTTCAAAAAAAAAATCATCTCATTTGGAGTTCTAAAAGTGGAGATATCGCGGATTTAAAATCAGCAATTTTTCAGAATTTCGATGACGGCCGCGGAAATTGCGGCGAGAAAATCTTTTGACCGAGTGCCCCGATTTCTATTCCGCTTTCATTGGAAGAAGCAGAGTGGTTGTTCCAGTTCCGGAAACATGCTATAATAGCGATTTTGAGCAATATAGATCCAGTTTTTGAACATTGGGTGGAATTTCTGCCCAAATTTTTTCTGGTGCAGGTTCAGTTCTGGAAATAATCCCTATCCGCTTAACTGTGGGAAGTACTTGGGCATAAGCCCTAAAACTCATTGTGAGGAGTACCACAGGAACCCCGAAGTAGCTGGCCCATTGAGAGGACCTGCCAGCGAAAAGGGAAATGACCCCTACCTGATTGACTAGTTCCCACCCGTGAGGTAAACCAAGAGCTGTCGTTTGTGGCAAAGCGGTTCTCAGTTATACCTGAGCCGTGGAGTGAGGGGTAATGCCCCAATACGCAAGCCGTCAGACAGCATTGGTGGCCGAGTGAAACCCCTGAACTGTTAGGAAGCCGCACATACTTGGGGTCCATATCTACTTTCAGCTAAACTATTGTCTATCACTGCTGCGCCGTTTCAGATCCATTTTGCAAGCCGTTCCAGATCCAGCCGTTTGGCGTTGTTCCAGATTCCTTCTGAGCCGTAGCCACTCTAGTCTGTAAAAAAAAAAAAAAAAAAAAAAAAACCGAGCCATAGCCGCTCCAGTCAAAAAAAAAAAAAAAAAAACAAACAAAAAAACAAAAAACAACAACAAAAAAACCCGCTCCAGTCTGCATATTTCATTCCTGAGGACCCTATCCTCAATTCCCCTTCCTATAGCCTGAAATCTCACATTTGTCTATTTTTAGGGTTTGCCATAACTTCCTTAGATTTCACCCAATCACCTTCAAATTTTACCACAGAATTCCTTTCTGAATTCTGCTTCTTTGTTCCCCTCTACCAAATTTTCCCATTCTTTCACCCCGCTTCTGAAATCCTCATTTTTGCTTCCCTGTCTATCCAACAGTGTCCAAAACCTAGTCAAACCCCAATTACCCTTCTGATTTTTTCCCAAATCCAAATTTTTCCTTACTGAAGTAGTTCCTGTTTTTGTTTTCCTACCCAGTCAACCAAAAAAAAAAAAAAAATTATGGTTATGGTTGTCACCCGTGCAGGAGCAACAACCATGGAGGAAGCACTTGCAATCATCCAAGCCAAACTCCAGGATCTGGATGAAAAATTTCTCAGCCTCCATCTTCAGCATTCAGCCATGAACAATACCAGACAGCCAGAATCTTTTGCAGCCACTGGGTTCTCTTCTTCTAGCAATTTTCGTGGGCCGAAGCTTGATTTTCCTCGCTTCAATGGTACTGATCCGACTGGATGGATATACCAGGCAGAAAAATATTTCAGTCTGCATAATACTTTTGATGTTCAGAAAGTTCCACTTGCATCCTTTCATTTGGAACAAGAAGCCCTTCAATGGTACCGTTGGTACATCATAGCTCATCCCGAGCCAAACTGGACAGATTTTTGCCACCTCATTTTGCCACGATTTGGTCCTAGTGCTTTTGACGACTTCACAGGAGCACTCACTAAACTTCACCAAACTGGCACAGTGAGAGAGTATCAGAAGGAATTTGAGAAACTAGCCAATCACACAGAAGGATTGTTTGATAAATTCTACAGGAGTTGTTTTATCAGTGGTCTCAAGGATGAAATCCGCTCAGAGGTCAAAATGTTTTGTCCCAACACAATGATGGAAGTCCTAGGGTTGGCTAAGCTGGCCGAGGACAAGATCGCAACTCAACAATGCTCCAAACCCACCTTTGTTCCCTTCAGAAATATGGGTTCCCAATGACCTTCCATCACGCCTGCTCCTCAACCAACTCCTATCAAGCATTTGTCTGAAATAGAA
Organism: Larix kaempferi; assembly: GCA_027924585.1. Classification (NCBI taxonomy): domain Eukaryota; kingdom Viridiplantae; phylum Streptophyta; class Pinopsida; order Pinales; family Pinaceae; genus Larix; species Larix kaempferi. The sequence continues at coordinate 20,258,023 of BSBM01000011.1, read as the reverse complement.
ATGCAGGCACGCCGAGAAAAAGGGCTTTGCTATAATTGTGATGAGAAATTCACTCGAAGACATAGATGTGTTCAACAAAAGCTCTATCTCTTGGATGTGGATTCTCTGCCTGCCTTAGAACGTGGTGAAGAAGCTACAGATACAGTAGATGATCAGGTCGACATTCAACACCTGCCTATTGACACCCCATCTAGGGACGACCCACCCGAGATATCTCTCCATGCTGTAACCGGAGTCACCACCCCACAAACAATGCGAGTCAGGGGATACTTCAAGAAGCTCCCTCTTACCATCCTCATTGATTCTGGTAGCACTCATAACTTCATTGACCCTCGGATTGCCAAACAGGCTGATTGTTTTGTCCATCCTTGCTCCAACTTTGAAGTCATGGTTGCCAATGGGGGTACCTTACCTTGCAAGGGGAAGTGTCACAATGTGCATATCTCTACGGAAGATTATAACCTACGCTCTGACATGTTTGCCTTGTCCTTAGGCGGATGTGATGTGGTTTTGGGCATTCAATGGTTACGCACACTTGGCCCCATCTTATGGGATTTTGCGAAACTTTGGATGCAGTTCAAAGTCAATGGGGCACAACACAAATTTATGGGCTTACAACCAGGGTCTCTCTGCATCATCAATTCACATCGCCTTGAAAAAATCCTTAAGAAGAATTCACATGGTGTCATCACTCAGCTCAATTCCATTCAGATGCAACCATCAACAGTCTCCACTACTTCCTTGGATATATATGCAGGTATCTTTGCTGAACCAATGCGCTTGCTGCCTTCAAGAGACCTTTCCAGTAAGAATGTAGCCACATCTACCTCTCAGCAGGAAATGATGGCTATTTTTCATGCTGTACAGAAGTGGCAGCCATACCTATTACGGAATTATTTCTGCATCAAGACTGATCTCTTGAGTCTGGAATTTTTTTTGGAAGAATGGGTCTCCTCCCCAACACACCTGCAATGGGTTATCCAACTCATGGGTTGTTCCTATGTGATCACTTACAAGAAGGGTAAGGACAATATGGTGGAAGATGCTCCTTCTCGCACAATTGATGACCCAGTTTCTCTTACAGCTCTTTCTCTGCTTGTTCCAAATTGGTTGCAATATGTTCAACAGGGCTATCTCTTCTATGAACTCTATGCTTCTTCATCAACAAGGCACTCTGGGTTCTGCAAAATGTATGATCGGGAACAATGTAACTTCTTTTGGTCGGGACTAAAAATGACAATTCAACAGATGGTGGCTGATAATGATACTTTCCAAGTCAACAAGGGGGAAACGACACTGCTTTCGGGATTGCTCAAACCCGTGGCCATCCCTACACAGCTTTGGCCAACTATTTCTATGGATTTCCTAGCAGCGCTCTGGTGGTACAATACCACATCTCAACGGACACCATATGAAGCAGGCTATGGGAAAATACCGCTTGTTCTTCTTCCATACACCCTTAGCAGCTCTCCAGTTCAGGAAATTGACTCGGTTCTCCGACACCGCGATCAGATTCTTCTCATTCTGCAGGACAATCTTCACATGGCCAGAATTCGCCTGAAACAACAAGCCGATCAACACCGTTCTGAGCACATTTTCCACGCAGCTGACAGGGTTCTTCTTCATCTACATCCTTCCAAGCAATCCTCCTTGACACTCCAAAGGCGTCAGTGGCCCGAAATGCAAACCGAGGATGCTACCGAGGAACCACTCCTTCAGATTCTGCAGCAATTTCTCCAACCAAAGCTTTAAGGACAAAGCTTTTTCTAAGGGAGAGGGGATGTTAGGAACCTATGTCAACCCTTCTCTTTACTATGTTAGTATATTGTTGTTGGACGCATATGCTTTGTAAGTTGTCCCGTAGTATTTGTTGATCCATAGTTTATATTAGCCCATAGTATTGACCCATAGTATTGGACGCATATGCTTTGTAAGTCGTCCCATAGTATTATATGTCACATGGTTTTGACTCATAGTATTGGGCATAGACTATGTATATAAGTGTGTGTTGAGGTCATTGAAGGCACCGTGAAGTTAATTGTATTGAGCTTGCTCAAAGGAGGTTGCCCCCTCGAAGTGGCCCGTGATCAATATAAAAGTGATTCTGTTCTATTATTTATGATATCTCGTGTATTTGCATTAATTAATTATTGCAGGTTCATCACAAGGACTATCCCCTTTAGGTGTCTTCTGATACCTTTCTGTTGAGTTAGTAGCTGGGGTGGCATGTCCCCCGTATAGGTTAGTAGGAATTTTAGTAAGGGAACTATTTTTATTAAATCTACCTTGTGAATCTCTAGACCTATTCATGAAAACAAGTTATAACTGAAATAAGTTCTAACTGCATAACTACTATTGCTGGGTTTTGGGGATGCCTATTATAACAGATGCGCAGGTTCTTACCTCTTGTCTTATCGCTTACCCGCCACCAGCCTATTTTCAAAAGAAAGAATATAACTAAATTTCAACAGAGAGTTCAACTTATCTATGACTGAATTCTACCTATCTTCTACAACTCCCTGGCAACGGTGCCAAAATGTTGGGTGTGTGAGCTATCTCAAAGAAAACACGTAATATTTAATTATCGATCGGGGTTGGTAATCTTAGAGTTGAGGCAAAATATATGCTAAGGTAGGATGGCACCTAATATTTTCGGCTTGTCAGACCTTAAAAATATTTAATAAAGAAAAGATCGAAAGATCTTTCAAAATGAAAAACCGAGTCAAACTTTAGAAAAACAATAAAAAGAACTAAATCAAACTTAGTTAAACAAACAGACTAGAATAGTATCAAATCATACTACTCTACTTATAATTGAATAATGGAAACTGATTGAAAAGCAAACAACTGATTATGAAAAATCGAAACTACCTAATTTCAGATTCTAATCTAAGAATTAGAAAAACAACTGTAAATAAATTAAAGACCTATCTATGAAATGGATTAATTTAATGATAAATTACATAAGCAGAAAGCTATGCTAATCATATAAAATTACAAACTATTGAATAATTTCAACAACTAATTCAAGAAAGACATCTATTCCCATGTAACAGGAACTGGAGTGAATGTATCATAATGGATTTCAAATGTAATAGCAAAAAAAAATGAAAGTAAATCTAATCTGATTTCAACAAAGAGATGTAAACTGAAAAGAGACCAATTACAGTTAACTTTAAACATTTTGATCTATCTACTATCCATGAGCAGAATAATATGAAACTAATGAAAACTAGAAGCAATTAGAAAACTTGATAAAGATATTTACTTCTGAACTTGATTTGGAAGCAAGTAGAAAACTTAATAAATATATTTATATAGAAGCAAGTAGAAAACTTGATAAAGATATTAATTTCTGAATCCAAATTATATTCCATAAACATCTTCATTATCTGTCTAACTAAGAAACTGATCCTAATCTTAATGAAGGAAACTATCAAAACTAGAATATTTGAAGAATGAAATTATTAACTCTAGTATAACTAAGTCTTAAGAGCATGTAATAAACTAAACTAGGAATAAGACTGATAAGTTCTGAAATAGCAACACATTAGCAAATTAAATATGAAAGACATCATTTATAAGACAGTTAACGCAAACTAAGAATGATAACAAGACTTTAATTAAAACTTTATGGAATGTAAAACAAGGGCCTAATTATAGTTAAGAATACTAAATAAGAGCAGGAAAAATTACAGTTAAGAAAACTAACAAATTGAATTCTAATGAGCATAATAACAGTGCAGAAAGAGTAAAAGTACGAACGATGATCCGAATGCCAGTCCGAATTACAGTCCGAATGGAGGAAAAACAAATTAAACTAAGGAAAGAGGTAGTTTTGATGATCTTAACGTCAGCTGGCGAATGCAGATAAACCTACAATGCAAAGAAATCAATGAGAATACCTGTTGAGAAGCTAAGATAATAGAAAGCAACCTGTTCTAATCATTGTTGGAGAGATAAACTATTCCTATTCTATACTAAAGCAAGATTGAGATGAGAGAAGAGGATTAACCTACAACTACAGAGAAGAAGTTAATGAAACTAATTCTAATTGTAAACTAAGCTGGAAACAACAACTAATTAAATCTATCTAATTTGCAGAAGGTTAGAAAACAAACTATCTAATTACCAAAGACTGAAATTAAACTATCAAAGCTATACTTTTGGTCGACCATTTACTAACTCTGTAAACACAAACTATGTTAGCAGCACAATATAAATTACAGAGAAGAAAGAAATATCATGTACAAAAAAATGAAATTAATGACATATACAGGAAAATAAACTAACTATTTGCCGAAAAGAAAATGAAGAAAACAAGAACGAAACCTCTGGTTGATGAGGGGCCCTTCCCAGCAATCAGAGATGGAAAATTAAATCGGTTTAGTTACTCAGAACATCAACAAACTGAAACTTCCATTAAATTGAGAAAATTACAAAATGTCTGCTATCTGCTCTTGGTAATCTCTAACTCTAAACTCTGTCTCTGTCTACAGACTAACTTACTAACTCTGTCTCGACTAATAAGCGTATATTTATACATTTACAATGGATGAGAAGGTCGAAAGAGTCGACCTCTCTAATAATAGAGGTGTTTATGGTTGTAACTGGCTTCTTTAAGTGATGCATGACAGTGCAGGGAGCATACACCAGGCTTCACGGGGTCGATTCCTTCACAAGGAAGCTGCAGTGTCAATCTTCCTTTGACGTGGGAAGAGAGGTAGTGCGCTCACAAACTGAACGAACGGAGGAGAGGGCTGTTGGAGCATTGACGTGGGCGACCTAGACTTCTCTAGAACAACGGTGTGAATAGGCAGTGTGATACCAGGCTGAACGTACGAGAGAACCGACGTGTGGAGTGTTAACATGGAGGTAGGATGTGCTGTCAAGTTTAGTAGGCCTGAGGATGAATCTTCCAGAGCCATAGCTCACCAACCGTAACCATCACGTGGCTAACAGAACCCACGTATTCATTTTTTACTTTAATATCCCGAAGCATGCCAACCGTGTATTTTGCGAGCTGAATGCAAGGCTGAATGATGAGCTGGATGCTGCTGAATATTGGCAATATAAACACGCAGTCTAAATGAAGGGTCGTTTGAGAAACCGCACCCTGTAGATCAGAACTAAATGCCATGCATGTCTGGAATTGTTAATTCAATCATTAATAAATCATGATATAACGAGATTTGACCAAAATTCATATGGTAAACGAATGCATGCATACCTGGTCTGTTTGATGGGATGAATGGCTAAAAGAATAACTTACTATATCAAAAATAGTGAAATTAACGTCATTCAGAGTAGATTTGATGATAAAAAATAGTGACAAAATGGACACCAATAGTAATCTTGTTCTAAGTCATATATCCAAGCGGTAAATACTTGTGAATGTATGCATATTTAATTTCAGAAGACATCAGATGCAAATTAATCTAAGTAATGTGTAATGATAAAGGCATAAGTTACATAGTTGCACAGATCTGACGAATGCTGAAAGTGTCTAAGTGTCCATTCGCACAGTCCTAGGTAGCACAGCTACCCTGCACATTTGGATTTACCGCATCGCGAGTCCTATAGCGAGTTGTTCTTTAGTTGTAGAGCCTAAGTAGAGAATAGTATCCGCATCACAAGCCAGTCTGAACCGCGCATCACCCGGTTGTGGAAACTTGATTCCGCAACCTCCCCATAACTTCGCCTCGGGTGAGACTTCAGTCTGATCGCAAACTGTTGCTGAAAGGGCCGGTGAAAAGGGATTTTTGTTGGTTCCCTCAACCGTGCAGAACCTGGGTCTATCTTGAAAATTTAAATAACAGTATACGAGCCAACAAATGGTTCTGTTGTCGTGCTTAAATTGGTGATGTGTTCTGAATATTGGCATCCCGAGAGGACAAAAATACAGAACTGGGTAGACAACACAGAGAAGGAGTTTGCAAGAAAGGAGAACAAACATCCGTGCTTCTCTGAAGAAGAATGGTTGAAGAGATACCTATACTTTGACATTTACAAAATTTTCTTCACAGCATTTAGCAACAATCTATACGAGTGGTTTTTGAGACTAGCAGAACAGAAAACCTGCTATCAGGGAGGAGAACCCACATCGTGGACTCTAGATCTCATTTAGAGACTTAAAGCAGATGATATCCCAATATCAATAGCAGTAGACTTCTGGCTAGATAGCATATTAGAAGGTTACGTGGAAAAAATTGCTGTGGACACACTGAAGTGCTACAGCGCAAAAAAGGCATATTTATTCAAAGGATTCAGAGGTAAGTACCTGAACAATCTTAGCCTATACATTAAAATGTTGTTAGCAGAGAAAGGTGTTTTAAGAATGTAGTAAGATATCTAGTTGTTTTGAGTTTGTAATGTTCAGAGCTAACGATAGTGATACAAAAGAACACATCCATACACTAAGAAGTGGTAAAAGATATAAGTCTAGTGCAGAAAAGAGGTCTAGTGAACATGAACTTCGCATAGAAACTAAGTTTCAAGTTGAGCCTGATATCCAGACACAACCTCGCATAGCTACCTATCATCCTATTACTCCATAGAACCCTCCAGTTGACAATACTACTAATCCACAAAACGTTAGTACTAGTAACACCGCGGGCATGAGTACTCAGAACATTCCACGTAGTAGTATCCCTAACATCGCACAGAACACTGCGCCTCCAAGAAGGAGAATGACAGACGATATTAAACTATAGATATTCAAAGGAATGGGTCTAGAAGACCCTGAGAAAAATTGGTTTCTATGTGAAGCCGTGTTGATTGTTAAGCAAGTCCAGGATGATGTTGTTAAGCAAGCACAACTTGTCAGTACAGTCAGGGTCAGAGACTTGAATTGGTTTATGAAATATTATGTCGGATAGAATAGGACCCTTCCAGATATCAAGGCTTCCCTCTTAAGAGAATTCAAGAAACCTAAGTTAGAGTCACAATGTATCACAGAGTTAAAAGAGATTAAGCGAAAAATGACTTAGCTTAGATCAGGTTAGCTTTGATATAGCACCGCAATAGCACCAAGAGTGGTTCATGTTTGATGGACAATCCACTCGAGCGGACGCAAGCCGGATCTCCCTAGCTCACTGTGAGTCTAGAACAAATAGTACAAACTATAAACCACTTTCCTAGATCTACTTAAGGATCAAGTTATCAGATGTCTTACCTTAAATTCGTAGTCCCTTTTCTCAAATGTTGTTCCAAGCCTCGCAGTCGTCAGATCTAAGATGCAAGACCTGCCAAGATACACAAAAAAAGACAAACAAGTAAAAGCATCGAAACGAAAACAGATCTAAGTAAACATTTAAGCAGGTAAACTACACAATATCATCAACACAACAATATTGGTGGAAAGCGTTTATATTACTATAGAAATAGGGAAAGTACATAAAAGAGAATGACTACAACCAGAGCTTAACGAAGTAACCCTTCTCCATCCAGGCCAATGCCATATCCTCCCAAGGAAGTGTGAGTCTCCTAATGGATGAGTAGAGATCTCTCTAAGATGATTTCACCAGCATGTAGACACTATAGACTTCCTCCCCTTAGAATGGGAGTGAGCTTCACTTATATAGGACTAAGTGGACAGGGTATGGATAGGGTAGGTTTCAATATGGTAGGAGCGAGATAGGGGATCCTTCCAATAGGTTAGGAACCGAGTGCCAACTCTCCCAAAAGGTCAGGAATAGGGATCCATGTCAGCTGGCTTCGAGAATGGGATCGAAGGAGCTATTTTTGTCCATTAACTGACATCGTCGCACTCTGCAAGAGAGCAAGTTGCGACGTTGCAGGTTGCATCAAGGAAGCCTACGATGACCTCTCAAAACCTAATATAAATGGGTTATATCTCTTCCAGGTCAATAACTTAGTCAATGAAACCTTTGGGATGTATACATTGAATCTCACGATGGTAATATTTTAGGTGTAACAGAATGCCCCCCAAAGCATGAAGCTGTTGAGAATTGGACAGGTGAAATGCTTTGATAGAAGGAATGGCAATGGATTGTCGGACAAAGGGCGCTACTGCAGTACAACTGAATCTGAGTACATAGTCTCATATGACGTACAACATGGCTGCCGACCAATACAATGCAGATCCATGGTAGTAATGACCGACTGAACATAATCATGGCTACTAGAAACAAGCATAGATCCATGATTAGATGATAACACAGCCACGACCAATACAAATGTGGATCCGTGTGATATGACTCAATACAAACTCCATCGCAACCTGGGTAAAATATGGCTCCCTAGGGTCTTCAAGCTGAACCCGCAACGATACGAATCTATCCATGTGATTACAAATGTCTTGACGTCAAACATGGTAGAAACCACTTGATTACCGGTCATTGATGTATACTGTTAACAAGCGCGAGGGAAATCACCATTGATGTCAATGATTCACAAGGTATCACAGTACATATCATCAAGCATGAATAAATGAGTTGAAGTCGAACGCGAGATGAAATCTTTCAATCAAGAGTCAATGATGTAAACTCATGTTGAAAGCGAGGTAACCTGCCATTGAGGCATGCAGGGCAAATGTACTTGGTTGTTTTCTAGATTCAATCCTCGGATAATGATTTGAAGTCGACAAGGATGAATCCATCGAAGGAGGGCCATGATGAATCCCCCATCATCAACATGAAACACAACAAAGGATGTGTAGAGAAGATCGGATGGTATAGTAACATGCAAGACTGACTTAGAGTAGACCGACATGATGGAATGTGTACTGACTACAGATAATGAGTGGTGATAATATTCTTGAACATGGGCATGGCATGCCTTGGCAGTATTGACTTGATGAGTTATGGTACCAACTCCTAATGCAACTGATGATGGAAGCATTCTTTGAATGACTCAAAGGAGTAACAAGACTCAATAAATATGTGAAACTCGAGGAAAAACAGATGATCCAAGTGCAGGATACAAATGCAAATGAGTTCCATGTTCAAGAAATGACTAGGTACTGCCACTGATAAAGGGTGTAACATAAAAGATTTCCTTTTCCACCATAATGGACGACGAGTGCCTCATGTGTTTTTTCTGAGCTTGATGAGGGTAACCAGATGCTCGGTATAGCTCATCTCATAGATGAGTCCAATCCCAAATATTTTCTGAACCTGGGATAAGAGGGGTTCATCCCATGAGAGGCCCTTCAATGCAAAAGTTTAATGAGTCCATAGAAGGTAAACTCGGTCGTCATTGCATGTTTAAAGAGTCTAAAAAGAACTAAAGAAGACTCCAATGGTCCTTTTTTGTAAGGTTAGCCTCATCGCCCGAAAAAGGGTAAAACAACGCGGGAGAGGACTCTTCCAGTCATGATTGGCTATAGTATACCTTTTTCGTAAGTAGTGCCCCCTGGTTCGAAAAAGGGGTAAACTATCACCAGGAAGACGACCGATCAAATTATTTAACAAGCGTGAATGCGACAAGTTCACTTGGCAATCTTTTTCGTATTTCGAGAGCCTGAAAAGAGCTTAGAGATAGACTCCGGGGGGGGTTCCTTTTCCATAGGAGTCTAACGAGCCTGGAAAAGTGATAAATCGTAACTCAATAATTTATTCTCATAATTTCAAGAGCACGAGAAAGAAAAAAAGAGTAAGCTCATCATCATAAAATAATCACAATCTAACAGATATAAAATAATGACAAAACATTCAAGGGATTGTTCATACCTGAGATGACCGTTATAATACGAGAATGGAGTACAAAGAACACTTAACAACTCCTGCACACTTGAAAACTAGGTCAAAAAGTCAACCAGGTATTCAAACGTCATAAAAATGATTCAAACTATAGCAAATGACCTAAAAAGAATCAAATATTTGAAAAAGAATATTCCTTTTGTTTATAAATAGAAACAAAAAACCAAATATAGTCACCATTGTTCATTTGCCAAATTTGGGAGAAGAAGTGCCATTTGGAGCCAAAAATTCACTTGTCGATTTCGGGAGCTGCGAGCAACCATTTCACCAACCGTTCGGAGCACGTAACTCTAAACATCAGCCAACATATTTGTAGTGGTTTACATTTTTTATTTTAGTTCATTTTTTGGGTTTTTGAGGTTGTTTGTGGAGGGCTATTGCGTCCTTGGGTCATCGCAGGTCGGCCCTTTTGGGATCTGTGATGAACTCGGCTCGTCACAAATCCTGCAAAAGTGGATTGCGACGATGTCACATTGTCAGATTTGATGGGGTGCGACGGTGGAAACGTCCAACCCAACCATCAAACCTATCCCAAAAAATTGCCTTTCAATGGTTGAAGTGGGTGCTCATGATGTTAAAATTCTCCTTGTGGCAGGTTAGTAGCATCCAATCATGGTCTTGTAGTGGCGTGAGCGAGAACATGAGGTAGATGACGTGCAAGCCACAAGTGATCCATTATGTGTAGAAGCACTCACGAATTGTGGTCTCCTAAAGTTCTTCCAGATCTAGGGCATGAGGGCCCAAATCTCATTGCTGACATATATGCTGCGATGTTGGGATGCGACTCAGCAATATTTTGTGATCGATGAGCACATACTTACTATGGATGTCGAGGAAATCTACTTTTTGAATGGATTGTTCCGGAGGGGGGACAACGTGGCTATTACCGGATCACGGGGAAGTGATCGTACCGTAGGTTACATGATCCTACAACATTGTACTCCTCAAACCCATGCTTCTAGTAGGAATATTCCCATCAAAGAGGTATGGGAACATCCGCTACACACCATACTTTTTACCATCACAAGGATAGCAGGGAGCCAAGCTCCTCACCTACCTACCATGTCTCATATGCTATACGAGGATGACTGCATGTCTTCGAAGGTATTCAACTAGTATGAGGGACTCCTCGCAAACATTCAAGCTCAACTGATCAAGTGTCGGTGGGGAGAGCTCAAATAGTTCGGCTATGGGTCGATAGTGATCTTGTTTCTATTGGAGCGGGTCCCCCTCTTGTGCCCGTAGGTACCATTGAATGACAGGGATCTTAGGGATCCTCACATGGCTAGATGGACATAGGTGATGGCCCTCCATGGTGGGGGCCCCATCATCGGATATGGTGCTGAGTTATTCATTTGGCTAGAGGGCCAGTTACTCATGGTAGAGGACTACCCATACAGTAGTACGGATTACAAAGATGACCCAGACTTGTTGTTGCCTGAGGGAGCAGTATGGGAAGACATAGGTAAGAACAAAAACCCTTGTACTTTTTAGTTTTGTAAATTTATGATTTTTTTGTTATAGTGCTAATACGTTAACAACGTGTGTGTGCAGATGTGGGCCCCGTACGACCAGTGGGAGTCTCTCTTCTTGCAAGGAGAGAGAGAGGAGAGGGAGCAGTCATGGCTCCAGCCACACATGCTTTCCTCGTGGAGATGGAGGGCATCTATTCGAAACTGACTGGGTTGATGTTAGACGTTCCAGAGCCGATGGTGGATGAGTTACCATGGCCCATGCATGGGTATACAGTGGGAGCGTCCGCGCGCTTCAATGCGCTGCTTCGCAGGGTCGCGAGAGCAGTTGACTGTTTCCATACTCAACAAGCTAGAGCTACGTGACCTAGTGGTGTACAGGCTAGGCATTAGTCCTAATGTTGTTATTATGTATGTACTGAGAGCTTAGAGGCCTCATATTTTGTACTACTGAAAGCTACGAGGCTTCAGATTTTGTATAGATTCACTGAAAGCTGCTGTGCTTCAGATTTTGTACCAGCACTACTGTTTATGATGATATATATATACAGACATTCTGGCGGTTTTATACATCACGTGTTTTAAAATGGATGAATGGTGTGGTCTTGTTTATGTGTTTGCTTATAAAATGAGTTATTTACATGTTATGTCTACTTTTAACAATTCATGAATATGCTTATGTGTGTGCAATTTACCAATCTAAGATGAAGTTGGCCATAGAGTCGGCAACTGTGTTCGTGTCTCGTGGAATGTGCAGGTACTGAATGGATTCAAAGGACCTTTCCAAAAGATGGACTCATCTATAAAGACAGAGTAAAGTAGGATTGCGGATGGCGTAGACTCAGTCAAGATGAGAGACCACTAGTTGAGAATCCAAATGGATGACAACATGGTCCATACCCAAAGAAATAGTGTCAGTTAGGGTTCCAATGACTGCTTAATATTCTGCAGCATTGTTGGTCATGAAACCTATACACATTCCTCCTGAGCTAATGAGCTCGCTAGTAGGTGAATAGAGTACCCAGGCTGCCGAAGCAAGGTTACGGATATGCCGGTTGGCACCGTCTGCAAATCCGCAGGATGTTTCCATCTGCACACGCAGACAGAACATGGTATAAGAAATGAAACAAGACCTAAGCACGCAAAAAATCAAAGCATCACACCACACAAAAACACACACACACACCATGTACAATATATACAAAAGTACTTATGCATGAAAGACTCAGGCATAGTACCTCTTCAGGTAGAGCCCATTGTGGGGCTCACCCAAAGATATCCCGCTGTAGTCTTCAAGTTTATAAGCTCCCTTCTCTAAGACGCATTTCACTATGTAAGGTCCATGCCACATGGACTCAAACTTTCCTGCCCCCAGCTTATCATGTTTCTAGTCATATGTAAGGACCAAATCTCCTTCGCTATAGGCACGAGGTTCTACCGAATTATCGTATTGCGCTTTGATGTGTCTCTTATGAGCCTTTTTTGCAAGAGAGACATCTCAGCGAGTCTCGTCGAGCTTAGCTAGGTAGAGGAAGCATTCTTCCTCGGCAGTAGTGTTGGGTAGAAGTTCGATGGCGAGCTTGAGGGATGGAATCTCACACTCAACAGGAAGGACCACCTCCAATCCATACACTAGTTGGAAGGGAGTAAATCCAGTGGCAGTTTTAATGGATGTTCGATAAGCCCACAGTGCAGAGAATAGCATATTATGCCAGTTGGACTTGTGCCTACCCACCATATGTTGGACCATAGTTTTCAAGACCTTGTTAATGGCCTCGACCTGTCTGTTTGACTGTGGGTAGTACGGTGTTAAGTTTTCATGGTGAAAACCCAATCTATCGCTCAACTCGTCAACCATGTGGTTCATAAAGTGAGAACCATGGTCGATAACTATCGCTTGATGAACTCCAAACTGCGCTATTACATGATTAAACATGAAGAGTGCGGCGGTCTTGCCATCGTTCGTGTATGTAGGCATTGCCTCAACCCACTTTGTAAAGTAGTCCACATCTACAATGACGTAACTATGCCCCCCGGCCAAGGTAGGATTACAATGCATGAATTCAATGCCCCATTTAGCAAAGGGGCAACGGGAATAATCGGGTGTAATGGGGCAGTATGGGTGCGCTTTTTCGTATGAAAATGTTGACATGGAGGACATTTTTTTACGGCCTCGATACAATCTTTGAAGATAGATGGCCAATAATATCCTGCGCGTAGAATCTTTTGGGTTGTAGCCATCCTAGAGAGATGACCACCACAAGCCCCAGCGTGACAGTCATTTAGGACGTGTTCAACCTCATCATGAGTCAGACAACGTCGAAGAATAGAATCGATACCATGGCAGTACAAAGTATCACTGATAATTAGATAATACTTCGCATGGTGGCATATTCGATGACGGTCATCGCGAGACAATTGAGGGCTGAAACGTTGGGTTTGAAGATATGTTGGTTGTCGATCACCTTCTTGAGGTTTTCCAGTGTAGACCCAAGTACTCCGCGGTTTAAGGAACCAACAAAACCCCAATCCACCGGCCCTTTCAACAACAGGCTGCATGCAGCCTGAGATTTCACCCGAGGTGAAGCTGACGGGGTGGTTGCGGAATCAAGTTTCCACAACCGGGTGATGCTATGGGGGGAAATCTAATAAGTAGTGCAACACCTTGCGGGTTGCGCGGATAGATAACTGCGTGAACCTTCTGTTCCGCATCGGATACTTCAGCGTGCAACTGCGCTCGCACCTCCAATGACTGTGCGATACAAGATAACTTTGCATTACGACAGTAAGCTATCAAAAGCTTACCTCGTAGCAACCATCAATGAATTGGCGCATCAATGAGACTGCGCATCCTTGCCACGATGTCCAATTCTGACCACTCTACTTAGCATTCTTTATCCCTTTATTTCGTTCAAGTTCTTATCAGTAAATCGTGGATGGTGTAATAACATACATTACTGCACGCTCCAACGCTGCACTTAAACTTAGTGTTCACTACTTGACCAATACATAAATTCATACATTCCAATCGACATATTCATACATGTTGAATACTTATCATTGCTTTGTGCATGCATTACTTAACATATTATTCCCATTCACTGTGGCGAATACATATAAAACCAATCACATAACAGAATTTTCCAGCATTAAACATTCCTACCAAGCAATTAAACAATCAACACACATTGGTCACACAACACAAAATGTAACATGGTTCACCCCCCGAATGGAGGCTACATCCACAAGAACGATTGTTAATATTGCTCTTAATGGGAAGGGTACAACCGTTCTTAGTCTGTGCACTCAGCTGCAGAATCTCATCTCTCTCTCAGATAGTTCTCTACGTACTCAGCTACAGAGCCTTTACAATGGCTTTTCTAAGCTTAAAATTCTACAATAATCAACACTTAACCAAAATGAAGAGTTCAACAACCCAACCAACAACCCTTTCCCATACAAAATCATGCCTATTTATAGATTATGCCCATAGGCATATCTTTACAATTCGTAAGAAAAAGCCCTTAGGTCTACAAAATCGGTGTGGCTAGCTGCCACCATCGAAAGCCTGCTCTACCTGCTCCAGCTGGGCCACTCGTGGCTCACACACTCTTCTGACAGTCGCAGTCCTCCAAATGGTTACAACTGCATCATGGCCTGTCCGTTTCCACTCCTTCGCCTGCCTATCGCCATTGGTGTCGTGGCCTAGCTTCTCAACTGCTTGCCGCCACACGTTTGAACAGGTCGCTCTCATCTGTCATCGACCTATTCCTTACCCAAACCAGGCCATATCCTCATCTGAACTTTACCCATGTTCTGCCCAAAAATAGCTTATGCGCTACCATGTGCATTGTCCTACTGCGCGACCGTTCCTTAGTCATTGTCATCACGCGACATGCGCAAAACCTCAACATTGTTCGTCGCCTGTCACCGCATGTAATGTGCTTTCACCAAAGCTGCTTTCTCTTCCTGCCGCAGCACACAATGCGCAATTATCAAAATTGCCTTTTCTTCCTGCTGCAGTGTGCTATGCGCACTTTTCCATACTTGTATATTTTTCCAACCCACTTGGCCCCCACCCAATAGGCCCCTAACACTCACCTGTGGCTCATACCGAGCCACTTCCACCTGCGAACCCTGGTGCTGCGTCTTCCATCGTTCCAAGATTTACTATGAAGCTTTGCAGAGTTTGTTCTAACTCCGCAACTACGTTATTGGCTTTCTGTTTGAACCTAGAGGAAACTCTGGATAGGTTGTGATGAACATCGTAGTGACATCCCTCTAAAGATAAATATCATGGTCATGTATCTCTTGAAACGGACTGACGGGGCGCGGCTCGCTGTCATGTACTTCTTGCCAATGACCGTCATTTGCGTGGAACCTTGATCATCTACATCTTGTGCTCGTTTCTGAGTGGTCCATCAGTTGTCTAGCTGGCGCATAAGTTCTTCCACATCACCAAGTCGGGAAATAGGCTGAATGTTCCAGCACATCTGTTTCGCGGCTCGAGTTGTCTCCTGCTGAGCTCTATCTTCCTTTGCTCCTGGTGATTCTATATGCAAGGAGACCATGGATCTTTCAATAATCAGTAATCGCGTAGACATCTCAGATGAAACTCGATCGTTAAGCCTACTGAGTGCCACATTACTCTTATCGGTTAGGAACTCCATAGACATCTTGAATGAAACCCCGAGGTGATGTCTCCTGAGGACTACAGTAGATGCTTCTGCGGATTTCTCATGGATGCTTGTCGTCGTAGATCTTAGAGAACCTGTGGTGCTTCTACTGGAGATGAAGTGCACCATGGAAACTGGTTAGTTTTCTCCTCCAAGGCCTTCTTGGCCTGTCTTTCAACTAGCACTCTCAGGGTATATCCTGGGTTCGGTCACTACTATGGACAAAGATGATAACTAAGAATTGTGTTCTCAACGCCTCTAGGGTTCAGTATATATAGCCTGCTTCACTGACGTTCCTGTATGTTAGAATCCTCAGGGAGGACCATCTTCACATGATTCATTTGCTCTGAACTGGGGTAGCCACATTGGCATTCGTGTAAGATGATTAACTGGCGTCATCCCGCCATGATGTGTGATCAGTGATAATCATGCGTCTTTACAGTGGCCGCGTGACAAGTGTCGATTTAGTGACCTACCGCATGGGTAGCTTAGACAATCATTTCTGAATGTGATGGGATTTTACTCGTGTCGTTTGGACGTATGGTGTCATGTCAACCTGAACTGCATCTTCCACCGTCAGGATCTCAATTGTGGATGTTATCAAGTATTGTCAAGTGGTTCTGACGGTCTTCTAATGAGTGGCTATGGCAGTGAGGGCATTTCAGATAAGGTCGCACTGTCTGGACAACCGTACTCCGTTTAATAGTTTAGCAGATGAATCGTGCACTGTTCTCTGCGGAACAACCTTCCCTGATGCTCCTCGTGTCATGCATTCAGCTACCTTTGCGAACAAAATCTCATCCTAGTACTGCGTTACTCCTTTTGTACTTCATGTTCTGATCTACGTAGCTTTTTAGTGAGATTGGTAATCACACGTCACTCCTTTCCTTTTCCAACGATGGTGAACTGTGAACCAGTTATGTGTGGGAACCTAGTTCTCAGGCTCCTCTTTCCTATACGGGATGTGGTGCAACTTCAATACTTTAGTTCCTGCAAATTTAACAAAGTCATCAAACTTTGCGTAAATATAGAGAGCTATAACATTAAATAGAGAAGAAAGGTCCTGTCGATGGTGCTGATTGAGATCTTCAATTGCTGTCATGGCGTTTCGTTCTTCAGTGTCAATGTAGTCAGCAAGACTACATTCCAAAACTGTCATTTCATATGCTTGATTGCCAAGCTCAAGCAAGCCGATGGTACCAGTGAGGAACTGATTTATTGATATTACTTCCCTCTTCAGCAGAAGGAGTTCCTCTGGGCTGAAGATCTCGTCATCGTACGTTGCTTCTATGCAACCTATTTGTGTGGAACTCATCACGATCTTGTGTGTGGAACAAATCCTTCAAGTATGCTATCAACCTAGAAGTCGACTGCTCATGAAAGTAGGCTGTTTATTGCTTTGAGTTGCACTGTGAGCTCTGGATTCCACTCGGTAGGTACTCCTCCTTCAAAACAGTTTTTCTTTTCTACGAGTCGCGAGATCCACTCGTGCAACTCGTTTCCAAATGAATCCTAGAAAATCTCATGAATCTCTCTCCACAAATATTTGTTCAACCACTGTACATCGGTGAGACGCGGATGTCTGTTCTCTTTCTTTGCAAAATCTCTTTCAATCTTGTCACACCAATCCCAGATCTCTTTCTTTTTAGGATTCCAATTGTCTGATCCTTCTGAGAACTGGTATTATTCTTCACACATTACTTTCCAACACTCTATCACATCACTGGTCTTATCCGAGCAACGAAACCATTTGTTGGCTATCGATCACCTTCTTGAGGTTTTCCAGTGTAGACCCAGGTACTTCGCGGTTCAAGGAACCAACAAAACCCCAATTTACCGGCCCTTTCGGTAAGAGGCTGCGCGCAGCTTGAGGGTTCACCCGAGGCGAAGCTGAGGGGGTGGTTGCGGAATCAAGTTTCCACAACTGGGTGATGCGATGGGGGGAAAGCTAATAAGCAGCGCAATGCCTTGCGGGTTGCGAGGATAGATAACTGCGCGAAACTTCTATTCCGTGTCGGATACTATAGCGCGCAACTGCGCTCACACCTCCAATGACTGTGCGATACAGGATACCTTTGCATTACGACAGTAAGATATCAAGATCTTACCTCACAACAACCATCAATGACTCACCGCATCAATGAGACTGCGTGTCCTTTTCATGGTATCCAATTCTGACCACTCTACTTAGCATTCTCTATCCCTTTATTTCGTTCAAGTTCTTATCAATAAATTGTGGATGGTGTAATAACATACGTTACTGCATGCTCCAATGCTGCGCTTAAAATCAGTGTTCACTACTTGACCAATAGATAGA
The DNA here is from genome assembly GCA_027924585.1 of Larix kaempferi. Taxonomy (NCBI): domain Eukaryota; kingdom Viridiplantae; phylum Streptophyta; class Pinopsida; order Pinales; family Pinaceae; genus Larix; species Larix kaempferi. Next base: position 20,239,836 of record BSBM01000011.1, on the reverse strand, counting down.
TTCATACATTCCAATCGACAGATTCATACATGTTGAATACTTATCATTCCTCTACGCATGCATTACGTAACATTTTATTCCCATTCACTGCGTCAAATACATATAAAATCAATCACATAACAGAAGTTTGCAGCATTAAACATTCATACCAAGCAATTAAACAATCATAAACACACATTGGTCACACAACACAGAATTTAACGTGGTTCACCCCCCGGATGGAGGCTACGTCCACAAGAACGGTTGTTAATATTGCTCTCAATGCGAAGGGTCAACCATTCTTAGTCTGCCCACTCAGCTGCAGACTCTCTTCTCTCTCTCAGATAGGTCTCTGCGCACTCAGCTGTAGAGCCTTTACAATGGCTTTTCTAAGCTTAAGAGTCTACAATAATCAACAATTAACCAAAATGAAGAGTTCAAAAACCCAACCAACAACCCTTTCCCATAAAAAATCATGCCTATTTATAGATTATGCCCGTAGGAAGATCTTTACAATTCGTAAGAAAAAACCCTTAGGTCTACAAAACCGGTGTGGCTAACTTCCACCCTAGCTATCACCGTTGACAGCCTGCTCCACCTAGTCCAGCTGGGCCACTCGTGGCTCACACGCACTTCTGATAGCCGCAGTACTCCAAATGGTTACAATTGCATCATGGCCTGTCCCTTTCCACTCCTTCGCCTGCCTGTCACCATCGACGTCATGGTCTAGCTTCTCAACTGCTTTCTGCCACATGTTCGAACAGGTCATTTTCATCTGTCATCCACCTGTTCCTTACCCAAACTAGGTCATATCCTTGTCTAACCTTTACCCATGTTCTTCCCAAAAATAGCTTATGCACTACCATGCACATCATCCTACTATGCGACCGTGCCTTAGTCATTGCCGTCGCGCGACACACACAAAACCTCAACATTGTTCATCGCCTGCCGCCACGCACAATGTGCTTTCACCAAAACTGCTTTCTTCCTGCTGTAGAATGCTACGCGCACTTTTCCATACTTGTATATTTTTCCAACCCACTTGGGCCCCGCCCAACAAGATACAATGTGATGTCTCCATACCACGGATCAGACGTACTGATAAGAAACAACGACTCATCCGAAAAAAGTCATTGGGCTTAGATTCTACATCAGTATGGGGGAGGCTGCAGATGAGCTCAGCAAACACCAAAGACTTTTTAGACTTGGCTTTTTCAAAAAGAAGATCAAATTCTTGCAATATCACGGTCCAGCGTGAATACTTGCCCCCAAGCACCTGACGAGTCAGAACGTGGTACATGGGGTTCGAATCGGCGATGATGGTGGTGGTGCGGAGAAAAATGTAATGTCGAAACTTCTGCACGGCAATTACTGCTGCAAGAGCGAGTTTCTCAACATGTGAATAGCGAGTTTCATCGTCAATAACACCTTTACTGGCATAGTATATCACATGTTCTTGGGCATTCTGGTCTTCCTGCATCAAAACCATAGCGATAGTGGTGTCGGAAGCAGCGAGGTATAGAATGTAATCTCAATAGTAATTTGGCGGTTGGAGCACAGGGGCATGCGTGATGGCATGTTTCAAGCTATCAAAAGATTGTTGAGCTTGATCATCCCAAATGAACGGGACATCTTTTTTCATCAATCTCATATAACCCTGCGTCTTTTGCGCGAAATTACAAACAAAACGCCTTACATAAGTCGCACGTCCTTGTAGACTCTGAAGCTCCATAATATTAGTTGGAGGTGGAAGAGTGACGATGGCTTCCACCTTCAAGGGATCAATGTGGATCCCATCTTTCGAGACGATAAACCCTAAGAGGCGTCCAGACTTGACACAAAAAATACACTTATGAGGATTCAAATGGATATTGTACCGTCTGCATCTGAGGAAAATAGCCGTCAGATATCTATGTGGAACTCACGGTGCTTTGAGTGGGCAGGGAGGTCATCCAAGTAGGGTTCCACAAAGTCCTTTACATCATGGAAGGCATATGGCATGGCTCGCTGGAATGTGCCACCAGCGTTTTTAATACCAAACAGAAGTTTACGATAGGAAAACGTTCCCCGAGGGAAGATGAATGCAGTCTTGTGTTGGTCGGCGGGGTGGATCTCAATCTGGTTGTATCTAGAAAATCCATCCATAAATGAAAAAATGACACTTCCATCACAATTGTCGATAATCTGTTCAATAAAGGGAATTAGGTAGTTGTCCTTAGGACAAGCCTTGTTGAGGTCCTGATAATCGACACAGACACGAATGGTACCCTTTTTTTTAGTAATAGGGATGACGTTTGAGACCCATTCTGTCAATGGGATAGGATAAATGAAGCCGGCCTTCAACCATTACTCAATCTCTGCCTTGATTGCCGCAGTCTTCCGAGGGTGTACCGATCGCAACTTTTTGCGGACAGGTTTGACGTCGGGATAGGTTTTAATCTCATGTAAAACAATTGTGGGGTCTATCCCAGGAATCTCCTCATAGGTCCAAGCGAACACGTCTCGAAATCACATGAATAAGGCTGTATGCGCAATGACTTCTTCGGGGGAACACTTTTGGCCTAAATGAATGTGTTCCACAAAACCAGGAGTAACTAAAATGTCTATCGAAGTGGTGGGTTTGATGTTGGCTAAGTTGCCTTCAGAGTCCTTTGACATGTAAGTATTGAGGACTAAGACCCATAATAGACATCCGATGTGAAGATGGTGCTAATGCCGTTCTCTATAGTATCTAAAAAAGGAAGGAAAGACGAACAATGATGGAGGTATTCCCATGGAGGATCATCGGCACTCATGATTTCCATAATGGACTCGTCAAAATGAAAAGTCCGTAGAAGGGGGTCGGATGATGTCTACTGTGGAGAATAGGAGGTGGAGGCTACAGCTAAGTGGTCCTCCGGTGCTGACTAGATAGCCTCGTACATGCGTTCAACGGGTGACAGAGGCATGGTGTCTCCAATTAGGTGTGTGGTGGCTTTATCAAGTACAAGCCATGAATTAGTGGAGTTGGGGATAGATGAAATCTGCGAGGAGATCATGTACACCGTGGCAACATGGTTTGGGGGATCCGAAGTAGGAAAGATGCCCATAAGTGATGAATCCTTAAGGAGGCCAACCCCCACGCTCTCATACTTTTATGAAGATTGTCCAATTGACGGAATGTTATCGCGTGGGTGAGTAGCGGTGTCAGGTGTGCAGAAGTCCAGTTGGTCGACTATGACAATTCGGCCTTGATGGGGGAATTGTACTATGCGGAAGACAGATGATGCAATCACAGTCATGGCATAAAACCAATTACGACCAAGCAGAATGTTGTAATCTAACGGGACAGCGACCCCTTCCACATTAATGGTTACGGTCTTGCCCCCCACCTCGACTGCTAAAGCTTGTAACATCCCATGAGGTTGAAAGCCACATCCGTCGAAGGCTCTCAAATTTGTGGGAGAACTGTTAAACTCGGGACAGCCAATGGCTCTCCAGCATGAGATCAACATGACTGACGTAGAGGAACCTTCGTACAACATGGTACGATGGATTGTCTTCCCAGCAATGTTTGTGGCAACTTGAAATGCCAACTGATGGGAGAGCCTCGGTTTGAAGTATTCTAGCCGGAACATGATGGTATTCGATGAATCCGGGTCAACTACACCGATGGCATCGAGGAGAGTCTTGCGCTGATTAGGACAGTTTTGCAAGACCTCGAGCATTGACATAGCACAAGGGTGAAAACGCGAAGCTGGGAAACAATTCCGTGACTACAGAGTGAAAAAAAATAGGACGCGTGGATGAACAGGGGAAAAAAGTCAACCTCAAACTCTCAGCCGAGAGTTTAAAAAACTCTAGGTTGAGAGTTTTGAGAGTTCAAACTCTAGGCCGAGAGTTTAAAAAACCTCTAGGCTAAGATTTTGAACCAATCATCGCGCTATATTTTGAAAAAAAACTCTCGGACAAGAGTTTGAACTAAATTCTCATCCGAGATTTTGGAAGGTATTTTTCGGTCGAGAGTTTATGGTCAACAAAACCTGCGAAAATATCAGGCATCTTTCTGGAACCTGCAACTTTGGCAAGCCCAAACCCCTGCAAATTTTAAGTATTATTTATCGGACTTGGTAGAAATGGATTCATCTCATAATCTAGTTTCCAATGATATAATAATTGTTTCATTTCGATTTGAATTGCTATTTATTAATAATTTTTTTCTAAACCTTATCCCTTAATAATTTTATTACTCTGAAAATCACCCGAAATGAAAATTCAATATCATAACAAAGACAACACCAAAAAATTGGAAATTTCACAGAGATCATAATTGGCTCGTCCTCTTCAAAATGGTACTTTTAATTTTTCGAATAAGAGTCACATTTGAAAGAAAATGTGAAGACAAAAATATGTGTCAATAATGCACCATTTTCTGAACATACGTTGTTTCGATAAATAATACAAAATAGTTCTCAAGTCTTAAAAAACTAAAAATATAGTCCAGGATCAAGTGTAGTGTGTGTAGATTATGAGCCTACAATTTGTTTCCCTAAAATCAATAACCATCTATAAAAAAACGTTGTCAACAAAGTTCACTCATTATCCGTACCTAAACGTTTCAAGTATATGCCATTGGTTGATAACAAATTTGTCCCATCATATGTCCATAAAAAAAATTTAAAAAAATACGAGTAGAAAGATAATTCAATTCTCTAAAACCTTTGTGTTTACTTCAAGTTGAAATTCGTAAGGGAGATATGGGTTTGAAGATGTCGAAGTTGAAAAACATAAAAATTAGCAGTTTTGTTTGTAGAAAACAAGCCAAAATTGTTTCCCAACTTCATGTTTTCACCCACAAGGATCTTGTGCTAGGTACTCTACAATGTTGTAGTTTTGAGCAGCCCGAGCATTAGGATTGAAAACCAATTTTCTAATCATGCTCTTGGGTGGACGCAATACTGACTTGAAAGAAGGCTTCTCAATGGTGAGAGGAGCAGTCGGTACGGTGACGTCGGGCATCGAAGTGGAAGCTTTTTCAGTATTACTTCCAACAGGTTCCTTCACTGGAACATAGTCATATGAACGGGAACGGGTGTTCAAGTTGATGGTCTCATTATGTACCATGAGAACATGCGCGGTGGTAGATGCTTCTCCTTGGGAAGGGGAAGTGTGAGCGATCAACTGCTGATTTTGAGTAGGGAAGGGATCGTTGAGAACTACGGGTGTGGGTTTGCCCTTAAGAAACTTTTGGACTTCATCTCTATGGGGGCACTCTTTAGAAAAGTGGTCATCACCACACAGTAGACAAGGATACTTCAACTTCCTTTTATGTTTGGTATCATCAGGGGTTCTCTTTTGTTCCTGCTGGGTGGAAGATTTCTTAGGTTTCCCTTTGTTCTTCTTTTTACCACCAGACTTTTAAGGTGAATCTGATGAAACATAATTCACTTCTTCGGTGACAGTAGGAGTGGATGATTTGGTGGTGTCGTGACCATCATGTGTTGGTGATGGGGAAGAACCCTGGGGGTTCGACGAACCAACAATTTGAGAATGAGGCCGGGTGTTAAGGGATCTAATGATGCCATCAGCTTGGGGTCCCTTGGGTGGTTTTGTGGGGTCGTACGTGTTACGGGGTGCATCAGGAACAATATCAAACAACGTGCCATATTGAGCATAGACTAAGTCTAGCAAGTGGGAACAAGCGATGGCTTGTTCTTCAGTGACAACACCTCCCATGGCAACATCTCATGCTATGGTTGGTATGAGAGACCTCGTAAACCATTCCACTATGAGTTGGTCTGGAATAGGAGCCTTAATGAGACGTCGTCTCCTCCACCACTCATGTATATGATCTGAGTTGTGAGTAGCGGTATTTTGATGGAGCGAGGTTAAAAGCTTTGTTCCAGTTTCATACCGTATAGGAAACTAGAAGTGAGTCAAAAAATTCCTAGCAAGAGAACCAAAATCAGGAAAAGAATGGGGTGGTAGTTCAATATACCACTTGGCAGCTGAACCAGTGAGATTTCGTTGAAATAAACTAAGACAGATCAAGTCGTCCATCAAGGAGTTGGATGAACACCACAAGTGGTATGTCATCACGTGGTTTTTAGGATCCTCACCCGGCTTGCCATCAAATTTCAGGATATATGATGGAAGTTTCACTAGAATGGGTTGCTAGTTAGTTCCATGGTAGATGGGGTCCTTGGTCAGACGAGACAAGCCGGGTAGGTGCAAACTAGCCAAAAAGGGCAGCTTCGGATTAGGCTACGAGTACTTATAGTACTGATAAGGTGTGTAAGGACCTATGGGACCTTGTATCGAGTGACCATAGGGTGTTCTAGGAGGAAACTGGCCATAGGGGTACGGGCTACCAAGACCAAATGTACTTCCACCGCCATAGTAAGGTGGTCCATTACCATAATAAGGTGGCCCATTACCATAAGGTGGGGGCCCGCCTCCGTCGCCGGGAGGGGATGGGCCACCTCCAAATGGTGGGGGTCCACCACCACCGCCAGGGTAGGATGGGACGCCACTGCCTTCGTCGGGAGGAGGTGGTGGTCCACTACCACCACCAGAATAGGGTGGGCCTCCACCACCTACGCCGAGAGGGGGTGGTGATGGGCCACCGTCGCTGCCGGAAGGGAAAGAGCATCCTCCACCACCTCCACCATAGCAGGGTAGTGGTCCACCACCACCACCACTAGGATGAGAGGGTCCTCCACCATCACCACTGGAAGGGGGTGTTCCTCCACCACCACCACTAGGATGGGATGGTCCTCAACCACCACCACTGAGAGGGGGTGGTCCTCCACCACCACCAATATGGGATGGTCCTCCACCACCCCCACCAAGGGGGCTGGGCCATGATGACCGAAATGAGGTGGTCCTCTGCAAAAAGGTATAGGTCCACCTCCTCCAGACTTATGTGGGGGCCCACCGCCTCCAATGGGAGGTGGGGGTGGACCAAATGGGGGTGGAGGGACTTGAGGGAATGTAAGTGGGGGTCCATGTAAAACATTCTGTTATCCCCATAGAGTGTAAGGGTTTCTGGGGTAGGGTACCCCATAGAGTGCGTTTCTGGGATTAAGTTAACCCGACACAGGGTTAAGATGACCTGGATACGCTTGACTCGATGGAGGTTGAATTACGTTGGACGGTCCCCCAACATGGGATAGTCCCATAGCGGAAGGTCCAGGAGGTAAGGAATTTCCAATGGAAGGGACGATGGGAACTCCTGCTGCAGTATTATGGTTAAGAGACGGGGGTTTCCCCCCAGCAACAACTTGCTGACCACTAAGTAAAGGTTGACCCAACACTGGTTGTTCATCATTCACCATAGGATTACCATTACCTGTAAAGAAGGTAGGGGGTAAAGAGTATCATCCCATCGAAGTTTGGGGTGGGGGAGGAGCAGGTGATGTAACCGTGGTATTCATAGGTGTGTTAGATTGTTGCGCTTCAATAGGTTGGGTTGTTAGAGGTACTGAACTAGTCTCCTGTCTAGGGGATGTATGTGAGGGAATGGATGGTTGACCAGTTTCAGTAATGGTCACGTGTTACGTGGATGATTCTGGTGACTCAAAAGATAAAGAGCGACCTGGGATTGGTCGATAAGGGGGTAACGTCGGGTCTTCAACCCTTCGTTGGAGACTTGATCTCCAAAGTTCTTTATACATAGATCGAAAATAAGCCAATTGGCCATGATAGTAAGCTAAGGGGTCATCCGGAGTAGTCCCACTGGGTAGTGGTGCAACGGAAAAATGGGCCACTGGGTGGCCAAGAGAAAATGTCCAGTAAGCTGTCGAAGGACTAGCAACTGCTGTAGGGTCATCTTGGGGTTGGTTTATCCATTCCAATGATCCAGGATCTCCCGACAAAATGGGAGGTAAGTCTTGTGAAGTGGGGATTTGTGCTTCTTCATCCTATGGGGGATGAGAGGCAGGTGAATCTAGAGGAGTGTGAGGAAACAAAAGTACTCCGACATTCAAAGGGGGGTTTTCCACTTCATGTGACCCGACCCTAACTTGTGGGTCCATTCTTACCCTTGAAATTACCTCCTGGTTAAGGGGATATTTGGATGGAAAATTTTGAATTCTGCGATACCTTCTCCAAGGAAAGTCAGCCAGAGTGACTGAAACAAAAATTTTCTCTTAAAACAAGCTAAAAAAAGAGAAGCAGAACAGAAAAACCCTACACAAACTAAGGCCACAAGCAAACTTATGTTATAAGAGTGGATTAAAAGGTCTGGAACCTCACAGGATTGTCAAAGCTTTGCAAATCGCTATATACCGCAGGGTCCAACAGTAAAACGCGACAAGGAGGTTTGGGACCGTACCCTTTCCTGAATACCCAATTACATGGATGGTACATGCATAGTAATATCCCTGAGTGTTGTTCTCGATGTATTGTTCTGCCAAGACGACCAAAAGGTTAACTCAGTTGGTTTCAGGAATCCTAATGGTGTCTCCCGATATACGCAAGGTATGTGGGAGCTCAAATCTTTAGTGGTGTTGTCTAATGCACAACTGTACGACACGAGACCTTCCGATATACTACCGAGTACATGAAACACCTTTTGATATACACCAAGTACGTGTGGTACTTGGTGGGTATGTGAAAGAGCTCGATATACCGATAAGTACGTGGAAGGATACAATACCCGCGGGATACAATGCTGGAAAATAACGACAGCTGCCATGCTTAACGATGCCGGAACATGTCTCTAACTTACACACAAGTTACTAAAATGTTTACCCTAGTTCTACCGTTAATTTTATCTGGACGGTTAGGTGAATGCACGAGGTGAGTACATAATCGTAAACATAATGCAGGTCCTAACTACATGCAAAAAAGTACACCTTTCTTTTGATGAACTCTATGTATGGGAGCGAGACACTTCTTTCCAACTTTACCAAAGCAACACAATGCAATGCAATCCCAAATCTACCAAAAAATGACTATGAAGTATTCTTTTCCTTTTTCAAGCGAAACACACAAAAAACACAACACTACTAAACCAAATCAAAGCATATTTTTTCCTTTTCTTTTTTCTTTTCAAAACAAAAATGATGCTAAGCGGTGAAAAGAGAGATTTTCTAAGTAGGGTTTGCAAGCTTTTCACTTTCACTACAATGGCCTAAAAGCATAAAAACCAAAAGATGCATTTAACTTGCCAAGCATGGAACTACTTTCTCAAAACTTGATATCTATTCAAATTTTTCAAGAAAATGAGCAGCTCATAATTCGTGAAAAACACAAATAATTCAATTTTCTTTCAACTTTTCCAAAAGATCTACAAATGAGACATTCCAATGCATATACAATTCTTCAAATGAGCTTGAAAAAATGATGGAAATAAAGTACTTTTGATTTTTCAATGGATGTATCAAAATAACAATTTGATAACAGTGATGCTTTTAAACACAAATACTGAAATGAAAAGATTACTTATAGCACTTCAATAACTCAGAAAATCTCAAGAAAAGACAAGCGCTCAATGGATTGAAAGTACACACAAACACTCAAAATCACTCAGTAACAAGCAGCACTAAAGCAAGCAAAGCTCAAAAATGAATGCAAATGACGTCTGGAAACCGATCCAATACAATGACAAGATCTGGAAAGGAGAGGAGGGAATGAAAGGGTGAGTGGATGCAAGTGGGGGAGACAAAAGTGTCCACCACTACCAAATCTCATACTTGTCCAAGATGGAACCCAAAACAAATCCAAATAAAACCAAACAACTCAACACACAAATCAAAGATGGGGTCTCTGACTGGATCTTACAGTACAGAGGGAGTTTGCACAAAAACCAAAACTCAAATAAAAAATGGATAAGGGGTGCCTGTATGGAAAATTTGCCAGATCGATGGAGTCTGTGCTTGTACACAGTGCGACGTCGTAGTTAACCAATGCGGGAAGTGCGACGGTGTCGCAGTAGAACAATGAAAAGGTTGCGATGATAGGCCCACAGATAAAGAATAGAGATAAAAAATGACACAGTGTTTCTTTGAGTACTCCACTGACTAGGTGCGACAGGCGAGATCTAAGTTAAAAAATGAACCAATTCTCCAAACAATGAGCAATGAAATGGTTTGAAAATGAGAAGTACAAACTCAAAGGAAGGTAATCAAACTCTTCAAAGTGAAGATCTGATGGTGAAACCAGTTTCAGAGGCGAATGACAAATAAAATGGCTTGTAACAAGAAATCAACTGAAAATGGCATTCAAATTGACAACTACAAAACAATGTTCTTCCCCAGTATGGTCGCCAGATTTGTTTGATGGACAATCCACTCGAGCCGACGCGAGCCGGATCTCCCTAGATCAATGTTAGTCTAGAACAAATAGTACAGACTATAAATCACTTTCCTAGATCTAGTTAAGGATCAAGTTATCAGATGTCTTACATTAAATTCGTAGTCCCTTTTCTTGGATGTTGTTCCACGCCTCGCGGTCGTCAGATCTAAGCTGCAAGACCTGCCAAGATACAAAAAATAAGACAAGCAAGTAAAAGCATCCAAACAATAAATGATCTAAGTAAATAGTTAAGCAGGTAAACTACACAATATCATCAACACAACAATATTGGTGGAAAGCGTTTATATTACTGTAAAATAGGGAAAGTACATAGAAGAAAAGGACTACAACCAAAGCTGAACAAAGTAACCCTTCTCCATCCAAGCCAATGCCATGTCCTCCCAAGGAAGTGTGAGTCTCTCAATGGATGAGTAGAGATCTCTCCAAGATGATTTCACCAGCATGTAGACACTATAGACTTCCTCCCCTTAGAATGGGAGTGAGGTTCACTTATATATGACTAAGTGGACAGGGTATGGATAGGGTAGGTTGAGATATGGTAGGAGAGAGATAGGGTATCCTTCCAAGAGGTTAGGAATCGAGTTCCATCTCTCCCAAAAGGTCAAGGATAGGGATCCATGTCAGCTGGCTTCGAGAATGGGCTCGAAGGATCTATTTTTGTCCATTAACTGACATTGTCACACTCTGCAACAGAGTAAGCTGCGACGTCGCAGGTTGCATGAGGGAAGCCTGCGATGACCTCTTAAAACCTAGTATAAATGGGTTATATCTCTTCCAGGTCAATAACTTAGTCAATGAAACATTAGGGATGTATACACTGAATCTCAGGATGGTAATATTTTAGGTGTAATAGTTCATAGCCGCGTTGTTGCCACACATTTGACTACCATTGATGCAACAGAAGGTTGCTTCGCAAAACAGAAGCCCTGGAGATCACGATGAAACTATAGGCTTCACCGATAGGAGATACTATCCAAGGAATGGTTCAGATACAGAATCATCTAGCAAACCTAACACTACAACTACAAGACATTAAGAAAGGAAAAGAAATAAGAGAAGAAGCATGGTGTACAAAGTGTAAAAAAGAAGGACACATGAAGGAACACTGTCCAGTATTCAAATATTACATTGATAATGGAGCACCAAATCCACTAAATCAGCAGCAAGGACCATGGTGTGATATCTGCCGATGTAGAGGACATCGACCATAGGATTGTTATTTGAGCTAGAAGTATGTACGAACACCAAAGAATTTATACTGCACATTCGGTAAATCAGTTGGACATGATGATTCCAACTGTAGAGAATATGAATTATATATGGAAAGAAAGCATGATGTTTACCAGGTTCAAGAAGAAACACCGCAGCACAATGATAATGTGCAGTATGAGCAGGCCTCATATAGAGGCCATGGTGGATTCTGAGGCAGAGGAAGAAAATGGGCCAAGGAAGAGGAAGAGGTTAGATGATATGTTATAACTGTGCTCAACTAGGACATCTTTCTAGAGATTGCACCAATGCTTGTAGTACCTATTGATACTGTAAGTCTTTTGATCATGTCATTGAGTCATGACCTTTTGTGCAAGCAAAGATGCAAGAGAGGAGAACAGAAGCACCGAACCCGAACGTTCAGATGATCGCAACAAAGAAAATAACTAGAGATCTAAACGTTAATGTTGTGATGCGAAGTGGCGCTACAACAGGAAGAGATAAAGAACCAGAAGCCTTGACTTTTGAAGACCACCAAGCTAAGCAGACACCTACTGAGGGGGTATAGATAAGAAAAGAAACTAGGAAAGCACCTACTTTCAATCTAGACAGAAACAAAGAAGTTTTCGTAGAAGCAAGAGAGACCTTCAGAGAACGAGAACCTGTGACACCAAGAAATAAACTGCGAAGTGAAGCAACGCATATGAAGGATATTCTAGTAGCATATGATAAAACATGTACCGTAGCAAAAACATGGACTTATGTTGTGCAGTTCCTACGGGGCTGTATGAAGTTACTAAAGAGCGAACATTCCTTAGTGGAATTGCAAAACTTACTAAACCACTATGAACAACGCAGTTGCACGAGTACTGTTCATAGTGCAATTCATCATATCAAAAGTCATAAGAGAACATGCCGAGAAATTTATCCCCTTTGGAAGAATCTCAAATGTACTTGTGGACATTGATGGAGTAAGAAGTTCAGCAAACTTCGAGTTTATTGAGATCATCGAAGACAGTAACCCATATCCAACATTACGTGGGATAGAATGGGTGATGGATAACCTCACGATTATCAATCTAAAAACCAAAAATATGATCTTCGAAGGATACGATATTAGGGTCATCGCACCCTTGGACCCTTCACAAGGACCAAGATACAGTGAACCAATACAAGAAGAATGAAGAGCACAAGAGCTTGATTGAATCTACAATATGACTAAGAATCACGTCGACTACATCAATCCTATGGCTGATGGAACGTTGAGTTGGCACTGTGACATCTCTTTCATATCAGACTTCGACGGAGGATTCGAGAATTGGCAAAGCAGAATGCACGAAGTATCTGCCAGTTGATGTGCGTAGATCACAAAATCACTACGCTGGGTTGGAGTAGAGGTAATTCCAATCCCTACCTGTGATGGATTAAGTAGCATTCATGCATTTTTTCAAGAATATACTATAATTCCAGATGAATATAAGTTGTTAGCATTAGATTCAGCACTGCGCGCTACACCTTCCAAATGGTGGGCCATGCATAAGGACAATCTAAAAACATGGGAACAGTGCAAGCACATGATGGAACTCAGATTCACAGAGAAAGCTACGCTGACAACAGTAAAGTATAATGGACAAACGAATCCAAGAGATCATATAGATATTTTCTCAAAAACATGGGAACATAGACCTCAAGCAGAGTGGGTCCATCTGTTTGTACACACATTAGAGAAAATCCCAAATAACAGGTATACAGACACAGAGCATCGCAGAGGAACAACATACTGGTATGTCATGACTACGAACTTCCAACTAACTTTCAGCTTCGAAGATGACTGTCCAAGCATAAATGAGGCTCTACAGATTATCAAAGAAAAGATATTCGAAGACATACAGAAACCTGTTTGTCAGCAACCAGAATGGGAAAGACAAATAGAACATGCCCTTGACTGTTACAACTTCGCTTTAGATAAAGAAGATGAGGAGGAAAGCGAGGATGAAGACCCACGCAATATCAATATACCAGAGTCGGAAGGAGCGCGCAAGGTAGAAGGAAATCCATTAGTAATTCCAGATTTGAGCATCCCTGTCAAAACAAGAAAACTTAACATTGGCACAACTGAAGAACCAAATTTCGCATCTATTGGGGATTACTGGGATGAATAAATGGTCACGCAGATCGTATAGCTTTTGCACGAGTATGAGGATTTGTTTCCAACAAAGGTCTCCGAAATGAAAGGCATTTTGGGCAATTTGGGATTCATGAATATACCTCTCAAGCCAGGCAGGAAGCTCATCAAGCAGAGACCTTATTGATTGAATCCCAGATACAAGAAAAGAGTTAATGCACAGCTCGATAAGATGCTTGATGCAGGAATCATTGAGCCTGTCGAAGAATCATAATGGATAAGCCCTATGGTTATCCAGGATAAGAAAACAAAAGGGGAAATCAGAATCTGCGTATACCTGAGAAAGCTCAACAATGCTTCGCTACATGACCGATTTCCTACTCCATTTGTAGATGAAGTACTAGACAATGTTGGAGGAAATGAGGCATACTCCTTCATTGATGGATTCTATGGATACCATCAGATCAAAATTGATCCAACAGACATACATAAAACTACATTTGCTACTGAATGGGGATCATTCCAATACACAGTGATGCCATTTGGTTTGAAGAATGCACCTGCTATATTTTCAAGAGTTGTTTTTGCTGCATTCAAGGATTATATCCACAAATTCCTAGAAGTATACTTTGATGATTGGACTGTATTTGGTTTACTAAAGAACCATTATGAAAACCTCATAATGATGTTAGCAAAGTGTAGACAACATCAAATCTCGTTGAATATGAAGAAAAGTGTTTTATGTGTTCCCTATGGAATTCTACTGGGACACATTGTGTGCAAGCAAGGTCTGATCCTTGATCCTGTGAAGATCGCATTCATTGTGAATCTACTGGCACCAAATTCAGTAAAGCAACTTCGCACTCTACTAGGACATACAGGATACTACAGAAAGTTCATCAAGGGTTATTCGCAGATAACCGCATCGATGAAGAAACTTATGAAGAAAGAAGCGAAGTTCTTATGGACCGATGATTGTCTGAAGGGATTGGATACATTAAAAGAGAAATGGTAACTGTGCCTATCCTAGTCTTTCTGGATTGGAGCAAACAATTCCATGTAGACGTTGATGATTCATCCATTGCACTTGGTGTTGTGCTAGCACAGCCAAGTGAGGGAGGGATAGACCATCCCATTGCATTTTCAAGTAGGAAGTTGTCTTCAGCCGAAAATTATTATACGACCAAGAAAAGAGAAGGTCTAGCTATTATGTACGCACTATAGAAATCCAAGCACTATTTGTTGGGTGCACACTTCTACATGTACACTGATCATTCAACTTTAAAGTACCTAGTCAATAAACCAGTGTTAGGGGCGAGAATATGCAGATGGTTGCTACTCTTTCAAGATTATGACTTTGAAATTATTTTTAAGCTAGGAAAACTGAACCTAGGACCTAACCATCTCTCAAGAATTGAGTCAGGCGAAGAGCCTACAAATCTTGAAGACGATCTACCTAACTCAGTTATTTTCCATCCATATTGTGGATGATTATTAAAAAGACATCGTAGAATTCTTGACTACAGGGTTGGCACCCAAAGAGTTTACTACGCAACAAAAGAAGCAGCTGGTAGTAAAGGCAGCAGACTTCACCATTGTAATACCCCTATTTTCGACTTTGAACCCCTATTACATTTCTGCTAAGTATTATTTCATTTATACTTAGGAAAGTTTAGAAATCTGCTAAAGAGGTTTCTATTGACCATGTGGACCAGCACATTAAATAGGGAGTCACAGTCCCCTAACGTTGGAGGGAAAATGCCACTTAATAATAATAATAAGAAATTATTATTGGAGACAATGGGAAAACCATAAAGAAAAGAATTGAGATATTAATGAGTTAAAAGAATTCACATAATGAGGAAAATTTCCCCTAACAGAATAAAAGGTGAAATCTCATTGAAACTCTCATAATTCCTTATGCATTATTCATAATCTCATGAGAAAAACACACAAGAGCAATGGGAATGGGAAACAAACCTGGAGACAAATGAATATTGGTGAGGGAGGACATATTTGGGAGAACCAAACTGGTCCTGAAGCCAAGTGATTGTGGGTAGGTTTGGGAGGACCAAACTAACCTAGTTTAAGAGAAATCATTCAGCTTGGTATGAGATTGGCCACTTAATTATGTGCAGGTAGGAGAACTACTCCAAGCTGCAGGAGTACTGCATTTACGTGAATAGGATGTGAATTATTGATTCTCTTAGTGGCTAATGCTTTAAATTCCCTGGAGCACCCTGGAGCTCAGGAGTACTGAGTTGGGTGTTGGGTTTCCTGTTGCCTTGAAATATCCTTAGTAACTTGGGGAAGAACAAGTTAAGGGTAAACTAAAATCTATACTCTACCTGGGGGACTGTGAACTCAGCTCGGGGTGACCTGAGATCAAGGAGATCTTGCTGGTCAAAGGCTAGGAGGTTTGTGCTTGGTTCTACTAGTCAACAGATTCAAATAAGTGTTTATCTTCTGACTTGCAGAGTATTTGTTTTGAAACAGTATTTATATATGTTTATGAGTATATCTGGTTTACAGTTGAATGGATTATGTATCATATATCACTGTATATTTATTGTTTCATGATTATTCTGAGCATGAATCTCAGCTAGACAACTAGATCTCTACAATGAGTTTATCTTATGCTCATCTTTAAAGATTCTGGAATAATTGTGATTATGGGTTGGCTGTGAAAATACCTACATTCTAATTGCAGTAGATATACAGCATTAAGACCCCTATACTATTTAAAATATTTACAGTATTTAACATCATACTGATAAGGATCATGTGCTAACCTAGGGTTTGATGGGGCAGGTTTTCATATTGCAGGTGTTTATGTTTAAATTTATTCCAGTATCCATTAGAGATCCTATGTTATGCACGGTAATGCTGTAAATAGGGCAGGCATGTAAACCTGAAGGCTTACATGCCTAGCCCTTACATTTTATCAACTCTTTATGATAGAGTTTAATTTTCAGAAGAAAAAAAGGGAGACCTAGATAATGCAAATGCTCACACCTGTTATAATTCTAAGTTATTATTATGGATAGGGTTTGGTAAGTTAATGGAATCGGGTTAAATCGATCCTATGCATTAAATGGAAACCCTAGGTTAAAGTTCTGAGAAATGAAATGAACAGTATGTTGTTATACATATTTCTGAGTTGAATCTTTGTGCAAATCTCAATCTGAGATAGACGATTGCTGGTTTATTCAGATAGTGGTTATATTCATTCTAGTAATATTAAAATGAATGTATTCACCGATGGTGATATGCGACTCATGGATAACCCAGGTCGAACTAATATATGTATGCATATAAAATGATTGTTTCATGAATGCTTTTAGCGCAGCACGAAAATGAGTCACGCAGTAAGGGTTTTACCTGCCATGATTATTACTATTATTAACTTGTGGAGCTATATAATCGTTTGTGTATGGTAATATAGCCAGCATTTCACGAATGGTTTAACAATGCATTGAGTACCTTAAACAGAAAATGATGTTGGGTATGAATCTAATCCACATATCAAATAATTAACCATTGCATAGTATAAACGCATTCCATAAGTTAATCATTGTTTTATATAGATGCATGTTCCATATGTTAAACATTGCCAAAGAAAGGGACAACAATTTTGTGCGCATAACCATTCATCGATGCATACGGGTGGGCAGGCTTAACTCCTTCACCCTAAAACATTTTATTATGCAAGAATTAAAATATATTACAGTATGTTGTTATGAATGTAAGCAAAATCGTGAAGATGCATGGCATGAGAACGAAGTCCTTTTAAATGAGCTTCAAACAATGCATTCATTATATGTTGCTAGCAATAAATATTTATGCTCGTATGGTTATCATATGCATCTACTATTAAATGTTATGAACAAATAGTGGTAAAGAAATAACGCATACATTGTATAATAATATCGAATGCCGAGGCATTTAAGCATACAAACCCTGCCTTCCAAAATGCATAACATTTATATATAATACATACAGACCCGACGAGAAGCGTCGGGGTAAATCCCAGAGTCAAGCTGGGCTTGCAAAAATTCTAGCCATACGATTTCAAAAGTATTAATAAATACACAAACTAAGTATGGAATCTTAACACTGTAGCGTTGTTACATTTATTTACAAAAGAAACTAGTTACATAGAATCCTGACACCTCTTCGAGGGGCAGAGCATCGTTGGAGATTTTCTTAAACTACACATGACAGTGGGGAGTCCCCTACACCATATTTATTTAAGTGCACAATAATCCTGCGACAACGATGGAGCATATAGAGGTCACAACGACCCTCTCAAAGGTTGGCTTTACGCCCTATCGAATTGGCCAAGGGACTTGCTCCTTAAAAACTCAAAACGAAAGCAGGAGGAAACCCTAACATCTAACTGACATTGTTTTAGTAACTCTGCCCCCACCAACGGGGTAAACCAAACCCGAGGCACTGGGTCGGCAAGTTACCTGTTGTGTTAGCAAGCCACTACATCTCCACGTTGGTCGCTAGCTGCAAGAGTGCTTCCATTCAACTCTCGTCATTGGTTTCCTGCACAGTGCAGCATGGCGCGAGGTCACAAACATGAGGTTATACCCAAAACCAAACTGATATGAATGTTACACGACGTAAGGACAAGCTGCTAAAGAGTTAGAAATGTGACGTTACCTAGTGGAGCAATAGAGTCACAGCGTAGGTCGGCTCCGTATGCACCTATCACATTACCACAACAAAGGTTAAACTTTGGCACTGCACATTTCAAAAACGTAACGTAACTTAGAGTAAACAGAGACTTCATGTAAAACGTAAAGCTTTGGAAGTAACAACCCTGTAACTTACTGAGTAAACGATGGTCGTGCTAGATTTGGTGCTCACTGGTTCAGTTGGCATCCACGAAAGAGAAGGGAAGCAACATGGTGGCAAGTATCCACTATAGGCCGCGCAGAGCCGAGGCTCTTGGCGCAGCACAACATCAATGAGCTAAGTGCATAAGGGAAGCGACTGTCAATAGAGTGTACCGGATGGCGCAAGTGGAGACCAATGCATCTTGTGAAGTTGAAGTTAATGCAGACATGGACGTGGTCGGGCGCGAAAGTCCATCGCCAGCAATCGATGGTGTAAAACTTATCACACTAATCCATGCATCGTCTCGGATTACCATCGATGGATCAAACGAAGGAAGGTATTAATGCAGCACGAAGTTCGTGTACTGTATTGATGGGGTTCCATTATTGGAACGAACCACCACTCTCACCACATCGCCAAACCTTTAACGTAGCAAGTGTGCGACCCTCCTTCCACGTGAGAAAGAAGTGGAGTCACCTGCCATCATGGCATCCAACAATGGGTTTAAAACGTGTGGATGGAATTGGTAAAGCCTGTGTGGCGTAAGCCACGAACCATGCAGGCCACCGATTGTTGCGATCCAGCTTGGAAACTGTTGAGTCATACAACAGTAATACACTTGTAACATGGTGTGGTGCTATGTTATTTCGTAGGTGCCAAGTTAGGGTTAACGTGGCTTTAGGAACACCCTATCATAGATTTTTGCATGGACCGGTCTCAGCCAAATACTTTAAGTGTTAACGGTTGAAGAGTGAGACACGTCGCGTGGTAGGGTCGGCTTTCATTAGAGACCGCATGATCTACTTAAACGTTATGTGATTATGTATGTGGCGTTGAGCCTGAGGCTAACACACTACATTACTTTCAAAACCCCATATTATATGTGCGTATTGAACGGTATTATAAAAATTAGTCAAGGGCGCTATATATTTATATATATATTTTCCATATAAACATATACGTATCCACATTTTAACTATATTTTTATATTATGGCCCCATGACCATTTATACGTTGATATATGTGTGTCGGGCAATATATCATGGTGCAAAGTATTGTAAACCATTGTGGTTTGAGAATTGATGATGTAAATAATATATGACATAATATGGATATATTATGTATTAATATTATATATATAATTATATAGGTGACCATTATCCTTTTATTTATATGTGTTATAAGCAATGTTATAAATGGTTAATGAATCTTGAAGTCATTGCATTTGAATGCTTGTAATATTAATAATAATATTAACACATGATGGCATGTATATGTATAATTAACCCATACAAATAGATGGATGAAGAGTATGGTTGTCAAATGGTGAAACCAATATTAATATAATTGTATTGCGGTTGTAGTACAAGATTGAACATAGGACTTATGTGTGTGCTTATGTATCGTTAGGTAATATTGTTCTGTCTATTTACGTGTTAAGTGTATGTTGCTTAGGCATGTCATTGCGTTGCTACACCCTTGGTAGGGGCAGTTCATATGTGTTCTCTGTAGCATCTTATATAGGTTAGGATGTGTCATCATGTCGGCATATAGGACCTCCACGTCACTTACGCTTGCCCAAGTGTACTCTCCGTCATAACACTTAAGACGTAATGGTGCGTATAATCTGGAAGACTATAGCACTTCGGTAAGAGTCACGACTAGCAGTTCGTAGAAGGTGTGACAGGATTACTTAACATGTTATGCTTATGATAATTCCAAGTATAATATACATTTGATGGTGTAAGCATAAACGATAATGAAGGGTCATTAGACTCGTGCAAAAAAAAAAATGGTAAGAGGAGACATGACAACCATCATCACAGGACAGATATACAAGTTAGGACCGGATGAAGTGCTGCGTAGATGTGTGCTAGAACATGAAAAAGCATTCATACTAGCTTATGCACACTCTTGGGTGTCTGGAGGTCAGTACGCAGGAAGAGCTAGTGTGCAGAAAATATTAAGAGCAGGGATATGGTGGCCTATGCTCCACAAAGACTCAAAAGAACATTGCCAAAGTTGCAATATGTACCAAAGTACTGGAAAGACTTCACGCAGAGATGAGATGCCATTAAGACCGCAACTGACTTTACAAGCCTTTGGTAAGTGGGCTTTTGATTTTGTGGGACCTATTAACCCACAAGGGAAGAGAACTGGTGCGAGATATATTATCACCGCTACAGATTATCTTACTAGATGGGAATAAGCTAAACCAATAAAGGACTGTAGCACAGTTACTGCCACGCAGTTCATCTTTGAGAATATCCTTACCAGATTTGTATGCCCAAAAATATTAATGAGTGGTCAAGGCACTCACTTCCTGAACATAACCATTGAAGCGTTAACGGAAGAATTTCAGATATATCATCAGAAGAGTACACCATACCATCCACAAGCCAATGGAACTGTCGAAGCATTTAACAAAGTGCTGGAAAATGCACTGACCAAATTATGTAACACAAACAGAGACGATTGGGATCTGCGCATATTAGCTGTATTATGGGAATATAGGACAACTTGTAAGAAACTGATAGGCCATACACCATTTAGGTTGGCCTATGGACAGGAAGTTGTGATGCCAATGGAGTATATTGTACCAAGCTTAAGAATTTATGCATTCACATACATGGAAGACGAGGAGACATTGCAAGAAAGGCTTCTACACTTGGTTGGCTTGGAGGAAGGTCGCTTCATTGCAGGCTTTACCAACAAGTGCAGAAGGACAGAGAAAAAGCATGGCATGATTGTCATATAAAGTACAAATTCTTTCAGGGAGGTGACCTTGTCCTCCTGTATGATAGTAAATTCATGAAATTCCCTGGAAAATTTAAAATGCATTGGCTAGGGCCATATATTGTTATGCATGTTAATAACAGTGGCACAGCTCAGTTAGCCACATTAGCCAAAGATAACTTACCAGGTCTGATTAATGGAAGTAGACTAAAACCCTACCGGGAAAGTCCTACTTCGTCAAACCCTCAATGATCAGAAGAGAAAAATCTAAGTGTCAATTACAGTTGAAATTGGGCACTAGAAATTAAACAGAGTCTGTACATAGTTTTGGTCCGATACGGGAAGTCCGATGAAAAGGATCAATTTACCGCGCAGTACTAGTGTAGAAGTGAACCTGCGCACAGATGCGAAGTTCAAAATGCAGCTTCACATATCAAATGAAACAGGAAGGATGCACAAACTCAGAATGAAGAAATACAACATTGCGCAGTTAACCGCACCGAGAGTAGTGAGAACATGTCCGCGCAGTTCAACGCAACACACCAATATAGCCATTAGAGCTGAAAAGTGACCGTTATACAGTGTTTTGGAAAATAGCCGTTTTGGCATTTAAGGAGGAATCTCCCGTTGAAGGTGGAGTTAAGGAAGGAAAGTACACAGATGTTACACCCAAAATATACACCTATGTAACCTCAGTTCCTTAATTCGTGAAGTCCCAAGATCAAGCTAGTCATTTAGAGTAAGTTGATGTCCTTTATCAACACTCCTAATTAGGCCGGTGCAGGTTGTCTTTGAGCAAGGTGCACCGGCGCACGTTTCCTTCATGCAACATGCGCCGGAGTCAGTGTAATGGGATAAAGGTAGCTTTAGAGTGGATTCTAGAAGTTGGATGAGGTGGATCCCTATCCCTAACTCCTAGGTGAGTTGGCATTCGGTTCCCTAACCTAATAGGAGGATACCTTAACCCTCTCCCCATGATCCTCAACCTACTCTATCCACTTGGTCCTATAAATGCAAGAGCCCTTCCCATTCCAAAGGGAGGAATCTTATGGTACTCTTATGTTGCTGAAATTAGCTTAGTAGTTCAACATCCTAGTCTTCGAGGCACCTACTTCTCTCTAGGAGATTTGGTTTGGCTTGTCGGAAGGAGATTGCGACGTTGAGGCATCAGTTGTAATCATCTCTTCTATTTTACTTCCCACTTTTTATACAGTAATATAAATGATTTCCATAAATGTTATTGTTTTAATGATATTTATAGTTTACCTCCTCAACTGTTTACTTAGACTAGTTAGTGTTTAGCCATACTTTACTGCTTGTCTTGTTCCCATATGTTTTGATAGGTCTTGTAGCCATAGATCTGACAACCGTGGAGCTCGGAACAACTATGAGGAGAAAGATCTACGAATTTGAGGTAAGATGCTTAATTACTTGATCTCTAACTAGATCTAGGAGAGTGGTTTCATATTCTATCTTATTTGTTCTAGACTTACATTAAGCTAGAGAGATCACGCCTTAAGTCCGCTTTTGGTGGCTTGTCTAATAACAAATTTGGAGATCATACTGGGGAATGCATACGTTGTTTTAAGTTTTGAAGTTGAATGTCATATTCTTTTATTTCTTTACAAACCATTTATTTTGCCTCCTGAGCCTCTTTCACCATCAGATCTTCTTGTTGAAAGGTCTGTTAGCTTTATCTGAATTTGTGAGTTTAATTGTTAAACCATTTCATTGCTCATCCTTGGAGATCCTTTTCATTTTTGCTTTGGGAATTTTCTCGGTGCACCTAGGCAATGTAACCAGAGCGCCATCCTTTCACAGGCGCATTTTTTCTTTCTGTGATCTGCACCACTAACGCTACAACCCTGTTTTACTTCTGCACCACCGACGCTACAACCTTGTTTTCCTTCTGCGCCGCCGGTGCTAAACCCATGTGGATAATCCGCGTCGGGCTCTCTGTGCCTGACTATAGCCTACGCCGACCACTCAAGCCTAGGGTTTGAGTCACCTCGTCTCCATTGTTTGAGTTTGGTTTATTTCATAGACCTTCTATGCACTATATCTTCTAGTGAGGGACCATTTTTTGATGTTGCATTGTCATTATTTGGTCTTGTTTGGTTCAATTCAGAGTGGTTTTGGGTTCCATTTTGGACAAGTTTGAGTTTTGGTAGTGGTGGAAACTTTGGTATCCCCCACCTTCATCCGCTTGGCCTTGCATTCCCTGCTCTCCTCACCTAATCTAGTCCTTCCATTGGCTTAGATCCCAGACCTCCTTTGCACATGTCATTTGGCTTTGATTGCATTTGGTTTTTTGATTGAGTGTTTTGAGTGTTTTCAGTTCAAATGAGTGCTTGTCATCTTCTTGAGAATTTATGAGTGTTTAGAGTGCTGCAAATGATCTTTCTTTTCAGTTTTTCATGCTTAAAAATATCATTGTTATCAAGTTGTAATCTTGGCATATCATTTGAAAATTAAAAGTGCGTCATTTTTACTGTTTTCACGGGCATTTGAAAATTGTTGTAGAAATTGGTTCATGCATTGGAATTTATCATTCATTAGTCTTTTGGAAAGTTTGAGAGAAAAGTTAGTCATTTGTGCTTTTCGGGAATTATGAATCATTCATTTTCTTGAAAAATTCAAGTGAGATCAAGTTTTTACAAGAGTGACTCCATGCTTGAAAGAATTGTATGCATTTTTTGTTTTGTTTGCTTTTAAGCCATAATAGTGAAATTTGAAAAGTTAGAGTGCTATAGACAGGAAATTTCTCTCTTTTCATCGCTTAGTTTTTTATTCGAAAAGAAAAAAGAAAATGCATAGATTTGGTTGTGATGCTTGTTAATTTTTTTGTTTCGCTTGGAAAAATGGAAAAAATGAAAAGAGTATTTTTGTTGTCAAATTTGATAGATTTGGGATTGTATTGCATTTTGTTGCTTTGGTAAAACCACTTGGAAAGAGATTTCTCCCTCCCATATATAGAGTTCATCAAAAGAAAAGTACATTTTTTGCATGTAGTTAGGGCTTGCATCATGTTTACATTTATGTACTCACCTCATGCATTCACCTAACCGTCCAAATAAATTAACGGTAGAACTAGGGTAAAATTTTAAGTAACTTGTGTGTTAAGTTAGAGACGTGTTCTGGCGTCGTAAAACGTGGCAGCTGTCATTATTTTCCAGCACTGTATTCCGGGGGTATTGTAGTATTCCACGTACCAACCAGTATATTGAAGCTCTTTCACGTACCAACCAGGTATATCGAAGCTCTTTCACGTACCCACCAATTACTTCACGTACTTGCCATATATCGAAAGGTGTTTCACGTACTTGGCGTATATAGAAAGGTGTTTCACAGACTTGGTAGTATATAGGAAGGTCTCATGCCGTACAGTTGTGCATTAGACAGCACAACTACGGATATGAGCTCCCACGTACCTTGAGTATATAGGGAGACACCATTAGGATTCCTGAGACCAACTTAGCTATCCATTTGGCCATCTTGGCAGAGCAATACTCTGAGAACAACACTCAGGGAGCTACTACGCACGTACTATCAGGTAGTCGGGTTATATGGTTATGGGTATGGTCCTAATCCTCCCTGGTTAGTGCTTTGAAAAATTGGGCCGAGTATAATTGTTGGACCCTAGAGTATATCGCGAGTTGCGAATCATTGACAATCCCGTGAGGTTCCAGACTTTTGAATCCACACCTATCACATAAGTTTGCTTGTGGCCTTAGTTTGTGTAGGTTTTTCTGGACTGATTTTCTTTTGTTTAGATTACCCTAGGAGAAACTTTTGTTTCAGTCACTTTGGCTGACTTTCCTTGGAGAAGGTCCCGTAGGATTCTGAACTTACCACCCGAATATTCCCTTAACTAGGAGGTAATTTCGAAGGTAAGAATGGACCCACAAGCCACGGTCGTCTCACATGAAGTAGAAAACCCTACTTTGAATATTGGAGCACAGATGTTCCCTACAGATTCGCCTGCCTCCAACCCCTCATGGGGTGAAGAGGTGCAAACTTCCACTTCACAAGACTCACCTCCCATTTTACTGAGAGAGCCTGGATCAGTGGAATGGTTAAATCCACCCCAGGATGACCTTGTATCAACTGTTGGTCCAGCTGCAACTTATTGGTCATCATCTTTAGGCCACCTAGTGGCTCATTTTTCCATTGCATCCCCACCCAGTCGGGCTACTCCAGAAGACCCTCTGGCACCTTATCGTGATAGTATGACTCGATTATGTGCTATTAGTGAGGAGTTTCGAAGACAAAGTCTTTTACGAAGGGTTGAAGACCCGATGTTTCCTCCTTATCAACCACTTCCGAGTCGTTGTTTATCTTTTGATTCACCGAAATCATCCACTCAACACGTGACCACTTCTGAATCTGGTCAACCCTCACTTCCTGCACATACACCCCTTAGACATGGGACCAGTTCTATACCTCCAATGACTCAACCTGTTGAAGGACAACAGTCCAACACACCTGTTACCACCACGGTTACATTTTGCACTCCTCCCCCACCGCAAAACTTGCGGGGAGGATACTCTTTACCCCCTACCTTACTTACGGGTAATGTGAACCCTGTAGTAGATAATCAATATCCCACGTTGGGTCAACCTTTGATCAGTGGTCAACAAGTTGTTGTTTGGGGGAGACCCCCGTCTCCCCACCATAATATTGGAGGAGGAGTTCCCATCGGTCCTGCCGTTGGAAATTCCTTACTTGCTAGACATTCCACCACGGTATTATCCCATGTTGGGGGACCATCCAATGTAATTCAACCACCATGGAGTCAAGCATATCCAGGTTATCTTAACCCTGTGTCGAGACAAGTCAATCCTAGAAATGCACTCTACGGGATACCTTATCCTCGAAATCGATACACTCTATGGGGGTAGCAAAATGTTTTATAACATGAGCCCCCACCTACAGTCCCTCAGGTCCCACCACCCCTATTTGGTCCACCCCACCTCTCGTAGGAGGTGGCGGGCCCACACATAATTCTGGAGGAGGTGTACCTCTAAATTCTATCGGAGGACCACCTCATTCTGGAAACCATGGCCCACCCCCCCTGGTGGTGGAGGTGGATTTCCTCCCCCTTCAGGCGAACATGGAGGGCCACCCCCGCCGGGTGGTGGAGGACCCCCACCTTATGGTGGAGGACCATCCCATCCCGGTGGCGGTGGTGGAGGACCATCCCATCCTGGTGGTGGTGCTGGAGGACCATCCCATCCTAGTGGCGGTGGTGGAGGACCATCCCATCCTGGTGGTGGTGGTGGAGGATCATCCTATCCTGGTGGAGGTGGCAGAGGAGGCCCTTACCCTTCCGACGGCGGTGGTGGACCACCTCCTCCTCCCAGTGGAGGCAGTGGAGGTACATCCTATCCCAGTTGTAGTAGGGGACCCCCACTATTTGGAGGCGGCCCACCCCCTCCCACTGGTGGAGGAAGACCCCCACCTAATGGTAACGAACAACCTTATTATGGTAACGGACCACCTTATTATGGTGGTAGACCTACATATGGTCCGGGTGACATACCCCCTTACGGTCAGTTTCCTCCAGGAACACTTTAAAACCAGTCGATTAAAGGTACTACCGGTACATACATGCCCTACCAATACTATCAGTACCCCCAGCTAAACCAATACCTGCTATTTTTAGCTACTTTGGACTTACCCGACCTGTCTCGTCTGACGAATGATCCCATATTCCACAGGCATAATTGGCCACCCATTCCGTTTAAGTTACCATCAGATATCCCCAAATTTGATGGCAAGCCTAGTGAGGATCCTAAAAACCATGTGATAACATAGCATTTATGGTGCTCATCCAACTCCTTGATGGACGACTCAATCCGTCTTAGGTTATTCCAACGGACTCTCACCGGCCCGGCTGCCAAGTGCTATATTGAACTACCACCCAACTCTTTTTCCTATTTCCGCTCTCTTACTATGTCCTTTTTGAACCATTTCCAGTTGCCCATCCACTATGAGACTTGTACAGACTTATTGACGTTCCTTCGCCAGCACACTGCCACTCATATTTCAGATCATATTCATGAATGGCGGCGAAGATGATGTCTTATTAAGGCTCATATTTTGGACCAACTCTTAGCTGACTGGTTCACAAATTCACTTTTACCTGTCGTAGCTCGAGACATAGCTATGGGAGGGGTCATCACCGAGGAACAAGCTATTTCCCATGCCCATTACTTAGACTTGGTCTATGCTCAATCTGGCACATTGTATGAAATTGTTCCTGACGCACCTCGCCCTATGTGTGACC
Source organism: Larix kaempferi (assembly GCA_027924585.1). Classification (NCBI taxonomy): domain Eukaryota; kingdom Viridiplantae; phylum Streptophyta; class Pinopsida; order Pinales; family Pinaceae; genus Larix; species Larix kaempferi. The sequence continues at coordinate 20,212,351 of BSBM01000011.1, read as the reverse complement.
CTGCGAAACCACCCAAGGGACCAGAGGCCGATGGCATCATTGGTTCCCTTACCTCCCATCCTTCTACTCAAATGGGTGGCTCGTCGAACCCTCAAGGTTCTTCCCCATCACCACCACAGGCTGGCAACATCACTACCAAGTCCACCACTCCTGCCTCCACTGAAAAAGTGAATTCTATGCAATCAACTTCATCTCAGAAATCCGATGGTAAGAAGAAAAACAAAGGGAAACCTAAGAAACCTTCTAATCAGCAGGAGACCAAGCCCACTCCTGAAGACACCAAACAGAAGAGGAAGTTAAAGTATCCTTGTCTACTGTGCGGTGGTGACCATTTCTCCAAGGAATGTCCTCACCGAGATGAAGTTCAGAAGTTTCTCAAAGGAAAATCCACTACAACAATTCTCAATGATCACTTCCCCACTCAAAACCAGTAGCTAATCGCACACACCTCTCCTTCCCAAGGGGAGGCATCCTCCACTGCGCATGTTCTCATGATGCGTAGTGAGACCGTCAACTTGAACACACGTTCCCGTTCATATGACTCCGTCCCTAAGAAGGAACTCGTTGGAAGTAATACTAAAAAATCATCCACTTCGATTCTTGACGTCACTGTACCACACACTTCTCTCACCATTGAGAAGCCTTCTTTAGAGTAAGTGTTGTGTCCTCCCAAGAGCATGATTCAAAAAGCTGTTTTCAATCCCAATGCTCGGGCCGCTCAGAACTACAATATTGTGGAGGACCTGGCACAAGCTCCTTGTTTTATGTCGACGGTAGACATCTTGCAGAACTGTCCTAACCAGTGCAAGACTCTCCTCACTACCATTGGCGCAGTTGATTTGGATTCTTCTAACACCATCATGTTCCATCTTGAGTATTTTAATCCGAGGATTTCCCATCAGTTGGCATTTCAAGTTGCCACAAACATTGTGGGGAAGCAAATCCATTGTACCGTCTTGGATGAAGGTGCCTCTACCTTGGTCATGTCAATTTTGTGTTGGAGAGCCATTGGCTCTCCCATGTTGAACCGCTTTCCCACCACCTTGAAAGCACTTGACGGATGTGGTTTTCAACCTCACGGGATGTTACAAGCCTTAGCAGTCGAGCTGGGGGGTAAGACCGCAACCATTAACATGGAAGCGGTTGCATCCCCATTAGATTATAAAATTTTGCTTGGTCATAATTGGTTTTATGCCATGACTGCGGTCACATCATCTATCTTCTGCACAGTACAATTCCCTCACCAAGGCAGAATTGTTATTGTCGACCAAGTGGATTTCTATACACCTGACACCGCTACTCATCCGGGAAATAATGTTCCATTACTTCGACAATCTTCACAGCTATATGAGAGCGTGAGGGTTGGCCTCATAAAGGACTCATCCCTTATGGGAATCTTTCCAACCTCGGATCTCCCTAATCATGTTTCCACGGTGAACATGATCTCCTCCAATATTTCATCTATCCCCAAACTCTACTGACCAATGGCTTGTACCTGATGAAGCGACTACGCACCTGATTGGAGACACTATGCCTCTTTCACCCACTGAAATCACTTACGAGGCTATCAAGTCAACACCGGATGACCACTTAGCTGTGGCCTCCACGTCCTATTCTCTACAGCAGACGTCATCCTTGCCCGATCCTCTGCTCCGGACTTTCCATTTTGATGAGTTCATTATGGAAATCATGAGTGCGGATGACCCTCCATGGGAAGACCTCCATCATCGATCATCTTTCATTCCTCGATTGGATACTGTAGAGAATAGCATCACCACCATCTTTACACTGGATGTCCACGATTTCCCTCAGTCCCCGATACTCACGTGTCAAACAGACTCTGAAGGAAACTTGGCCAACATCGAACCTACCATTTCGGTTGACATATCGGTCACTCCTGGTGTAGTGGAACACATTCATATAGGCCAGAAGTGTTCCCCTGAAGAGATTACAACGTTCACGTCCTTGTTCAATCAATTTCGAAACGTGTTTGCTTGGACCTACGAGGAGATTCCGGGGATAGACCCCGATATTGTTTCACACACAATTCAAACCTATCCTGATGCTAAACCAGTCCAGCAAAAGCTGCGACTTGTACACCCTCAAAATATTGCGGCAATCAAGGCAGAGATTGAAAAGCTCTTAAAGGATGGTTTCATCTACCCTGTCCCACTCACCGAATGGGTCTCAAACGTCGTCCCTGTAGCTAAAAAGAAAGGTACCATTCGTGTCTGTGTCGATTATCGGGATCTCAACAAGGCTTGTCCTATGGACATGTTGATGCCTCGAAAATCATAGACTCAATCAGCAAGGGATTCTCCCTGGTAAACAGTCCCAATTAGATTGTCCACCGTTTGATGTAGGGAATCCATCCGGTTAACGGTTTCGGCTACCGTAAGATTTAAACGTTTTGGTTATTTACACCGGTTGCATCCTAGTTCACCATTTATGTATTTTATTTTAAGATGATATGCAAGTTCCCTAAGCTAAATGTATGCAATTAACCTAAACTAATCTAAAACTATGTAAGTAAACCTATTATATCCTTGCAAGGAGCAAACTGTAGAAATGAGTAATAAACTGCAAGAAACATCTAAAGATCATACGGATAGCCATTTAATCATAAAGATGTGCCTACAGCATAAATATGAAATATATTAAAGATAGCTTCAATTCATTTAATACATTCCATTACTCATATGATATAAACACATTTGCACAGGAAAATGTAAGAGCATTCATCACATAGAAACAATTCATAATAGAAAAGAATGATCTCACAGCAATATGCAGATGACATAGGAATAATCAAGCACACACTTGACACATTTCCCAAGCAAAAACGCCTTCTCCTAGGCTTTCATTAGGCAAAGTCCAATTCTTGGAGCAAGTAGCAAAATAGTTCATGTTCAAGGAAGAAAATTCATTCACCTGCCAAAAGTCTTTAATCCTTCTCTTATCCCGCTATATATAGTCTTACAAACTGCTCCTTGAGCTGACAAGTGTACCCTAAAGTTCTGGAAACTTCTAATTTGTCATTTAGTGTGTAACTACCAAATTGAATGATTCGTGGGTACCTTTTCACAAAAGACAAAAATAGAAGGACAACTGTCTCTTAATGTATTTACACATGAACAAATTTCCAGCTTAGTTTCCTACAGTATAATAAGACAAACAAAGGCCTAGCTAGTTCTGTTGACTCATTTGGTTGCTCCTCTCCTATCGGCTCACTTCCTGCATGATCCAGGAGGATCCAAGAAGGCAAAATTTTTGAAGTCCTCCAATCTCAGCAAAACCAACACTAGATCGAAGGGCTCGTCGAGATGATTCCAACGGCGTTCGTTTCACCTCAAACAGACTCCATATGAGAAAGTTATCGCGTTCTGTTCTACAAGGTCAACATGCAAAATTGGCAAAAAGAGGTGCCACGTGGCACCACTGACAGGGTGACACGTGGCATCCATACAGTACGGACAAGGTGACATGGCAGGTGTACGGACCAATCACAAGGTGACACATGGCAGTATGGATCCGAACTGGCATGCAGCTGACTGGGTGTACGGATGGTGACGTGGCAGTACAGACAGTGCCGTGGTGGTTGACTGGACGTCGACTGGGCATGAGGTGGACCAATCCTAGGCCGCCACATGGCAGCACGGGATTAGCCAATATGTCTAATACAAAAATTATGGCCTCCACGGGGTTCGACCCTGTGACCTCTCTTGCATCAGCGCTCCAACTTACCGTTGGGCCACAAGGAGTTTCATGTATAAGCTATGGAAAAAAAAATTATTTAAAGCTGTATGGGCGCAAAAAGGGTCCAGGGCTAGCCCTGACCCCTGGTCCTGCCACACAGCTACATGACCGGGAGCTCGAAGGGAAGGTGCCAGCACGGGGGTCACATGGAGCACATGCTCTTTTAACATGTGCTTTTTAAAGAACTTTGGTTATGGCACTTAAAGTGGGTTGTATGGTTATAATATGGGTTGGAGACCATGTGTTATAACAAACTTTCCAACGGATTACATGCCACCTAATGGGATGGAGTGCCACCACATAAACGTTACATGCCACCACATAAATGGATTGGAGCGCCACCATTTGCATATGGGTTTATATGGTTATTATTATAATATGGTTTTAACCATATTAAAAGGGTATGCCATTTTAAGGGTATTTTAAATATGTTTGTTTATTATTTAATAAAAAGCCCAACCACATGAAAACCAACTTGGAGAAGTTGTAACCAAGGCCAAGATAGGAAAATTAGTTGCAACCAAAGGAATCCATGAGAGTCATGTGAAGAAGGGCAAGCCAACCTATATAAACCCATTCATTTGCCATTTCCCTCTCATGCTTTGGAGTAGAGACTTTGTAGCTAAAAGAGAGAAGGGAGATTGTGTAGCTCTGCAGGAGGAAGGTACGAGTGTTTATACTCGTTTTACACCGTCTTCAGGATTCGGAGTTGCTGGAAGAAGTCTTGTTGTGTTTTGGGCAACGGTTCTCTTCCTGGCCATTGTCGCCAAGGTATCATTGTATCATTGCCATGTATTTTGCCTTTATGCTGAGATTATAGATCGGCCCTCCTATTGAGAAGCAGGCCCAGAGACGTAGTCCATCCTGGATGAACTCCGTTATCAACTTGTTGTCTTTATGTGTGTATTGTCTATGCTGTTTGGTTCTCTTCTTATGGATTTGTGAGCTTCATTCATGCTCTTTATGCAATTCATGTTAACGTCATAGAGTAGCAAAGATCTTGTTTTCGGATCATGTGGTATCAGAGCAGGTCTATTTGACGTTGGATTGTGAGTGTGGATGCTCACGAGGGCTAAACTGCAAGTTGGTGAGGGTGCATTAGAGCCTTACAATTCTGAGATCGGACGTGCACACCGAAGGAGGAATATGGATGTTAATGATGCCCGCATCGAGATGGAGGAAAACTTTCACAAGGTCTCCTATATGATGGCCGACAAGGTAGACAAGTTGTTTGCAGACTATGAAGAACGCATGGCAAAAGAAAGAAAAGGCAGTGAAGTAAAGGAGGAAGACAAAGAAGTGAAGGACGAAGGCAACGCTTCAGTTAACCAAGGGGAAGGTGGCAAAGAGCCTCCTGAGCCTCCCTCTTCACCTTCAGCTTCAAGCACAAGTTCAAGTGCTTCTTCCTCATCTCATTCTCAACATTCCAAGGTTCCTCACAAAGAGCCTCAAAAGAAGCCCTTATTGAAGCTCGATGTGAAGTTTGATTTTCCCATGTTCAATGGGGTAGCGAATGCAGAGAAGTTGAACAATTGGATAAGGCAAATTGAGGTCTATTGCCGAGTCCAGCAGATGGAAGAAGAAGATGTGAAGATTCAATTGGCTTCACTTCGGCTGACAGGCACCGCACTTGTATGGTGGGAAAGCAATCTTCAGCAAAGTAGCAAACAAATGGGTAATCTTCTCTCATCGTGGTCTGCTTTTATTTCTGCTCTACGTAAGCAATTTTATCCGTTGGGTTATGTTCAGAAGGCAATGATGGATTGGCAAAGTTTTAGACAAGGCAAGGGTCAGAGTGTTCAGAGTTTTACTGAAGAATTTAGAAAGAAAGATTTAGAATTGAATATTGCTTTAGATTCTCCTGACACTCTTTTGAAGTACATTGGTGCTCTTCATTATTATCTACGCCATACTTTGTTGTTGTTGAATCCTACTAGTGTGGATGAAGCAAGTGTTCATGCTACTCATCTTGAGAATAGGGGGAAGCATTTGCAAGAAGACCATCAGAAGAATCCTTTCAAGCCCAACAACCACCACAAGTTCAAGAAAAAAGACAAGAGCAAGAAGACAGCTACTGCCAAGAAGGAAGGAGGAAAGCCCCATTGCAACCATTGCGATACTAATGGGCATAATGAAGAAAGTTGTTGGAAGTTGCATCCTGAACAAAGGCCAAAGCATTATGGAGGCAAAAAGAAGAAAAAGACCATTGCAACAGCGCAACGAGATTTGGGTTCCGACTCAGGTGACGAAACCATGATTACAGTCGTGGGAATGAAAGGTAACAAAACTCCTCATACTGGTTCAAGTTCTACTCATGTTTCTGAAGAAAATGATAAAAGAAGAAGTGAGTTGTTTCACATCAGAGTTGTGTCTAAGCATACAAAGATTGAAACATTATTTGATCCGGGTTCTCAAGTAAATTTGATCTCAGAATTAGTTGTTAAGAAGTTGGGCATACAGACTAAACCTCACCCCAAGCCTTATCCTCTTGGATGGGTATGTGATAATGCTAAGTTGCAGGTGACTAAGCAATGCAGGTTAAGGTTTGCTATTGCTTCAAAGTTGATCGATGAGGTGGACTTAGATGTTGTTCCTCTTGACATCTGCGGTATCATATTGGGAAGCCCATACTTGTATGATCGAAAAGCAGTGTTCTTTCGTCATGAGAACAAGTACCATCTCACCAAAAATGGGGTGGAGTACATTGTGAGAGCTCACAGTATGAAGGCTAACACCACTCTGGTTAGTGCAGGACAGATGAAGCGGCTCATCAACACTAATAAGAGATACATGCTCATGGTTGTGAGAGCAAAAGATGCTGAGGCATCCGATGCTTTCAAAGGTTGTGATCCTTCTCATAAAAAGGCTATGATTGATATTGTGGCTAACTATGATGAAATATTTCAGGAACCTACAGGCTTTCCTCCCAAAAGGGAGATTCAGCATGAGATCCATCTCCAGCAGGATGCCCCTCTTCCTAATGTGGGCATGTACAGGTTGTCCGCAGTTGAAATGGCAGAGATTAAGAAGCAGGTTCAAGACTTGTTGGACCAAGGAGTGATCAGACCCAGCTCCTCTCCATGTGGTTTGCCGATTGTGTTGGTGATGAAGAAAGATGGCACATGGAGGATGTGCGTTGACTATCGGGCTCTCAACAAGATCACGATCAAGAATCGATACCCGCTTCCTCGCATAGATGACTTGCTCGACCAGTTGAAAGATGTTGTGTTCTTTACCAAGTTGGATTTGCGCAGTGACTACCACCAGATCAGAATTGCAGAAAGTGATGTGTGGAAGACGGCCTTCAAGACCAAGCAAGGTCTATTTGAGTGGTTGGTGATGCTTTTTGGGCTTTGCAATGCACCTGCAACCTTCATGCGGGTAATGAATGATGTTTTCCGGCCATTCTTAGATGATTTTGTCATTGTATACTTAGATGATATCTTGGTCTTTAGCAAAACTTGGGAAGCACATGTGGGGCATGTAAAGAAAGTATTAGATACTTTGAAAAAGGAGAAATTGTATGTAAAATTGTCAAAGTGTGAATATGGCAAAACTTCATTAGTTTACTTGGGTCATATTGTAGGAGGTGGAAATTTAAAAATTGATCCTTCAAAAGTTGATGTAATTGTCAATTGGCCTAAGCCTACTAACGCTACTGAAGTGAGAAGCTTTTTAGGAGCTATTTAATATTGGAGGAGGTTCATTCAGAACTTCTCATACATAGCATCTCCTTTGCATGCCTTAACAAGTGTGAAGAAAGCCTTCCAGTGGGGAGGAAAGCAGCAGAAAGCCTTCGACACATTGAAGGGAAAGATCAGCACCGCCCCAGTCCTATCCTTGCCTGATTTGCAGCAGCCATTTGAGATAGAGACAGATGCCAGTGGATATGCCATGGGGGCAATATTGATGCAGCACCGCAAGCCTATTTGCTACCATTCGGAGACTTTTACTCAAGCAGTGATCAACTACCCCACCTATGACAAAGAGTTGTATGCTTTGGTTCAGAGTGTCAAGAAGTGGAAGCACTACTTGATGGGTAAGGAGACGATCATCCATACCGATCATCAGCCCTTGCAGTATCTCCAGTCCCAGACTAAGCTCCAGCAAGCTCGTCATTTCAGGTGGATGGGATTCCTTCAACAATTCCATCTAGTGATCAAGTACAAGAAGGGTACTAGTAACAAAGTGGCAGATATGCTCTCTAGACCTCCTATTGTTGCATCTATTGCTTTGAAAAATGCTTCTTTGTCCCATGAAAGTTATATTGAGCAGTATGCTACTGATGATGATTTCAAGGAGATTTATGAGAAGCTAACCAATGGCACACAGGTGGAAGACTACTATTTGCAGGGAAAGTTGCTCTATCATTTGGGCAAGCTATGTGTTCCTATCAGTGAAAGAGTCCATGTAATACGAGAAGCTCATACTTCTCTTGTATTAGGGCATTTTCGGGTAGGTAAGACTTTGGCTCATTTGCAAAGACTTGTGTATTGGCCTCACATGAAAGACATTGTAACAAAATATGTAAAGGGGTGTGTGATGTGCTCTACTTGTAAGCCCACTAATAGAAAATTGGGGCTGTACTCACCACTTCCTATTCCTTCCCATCCTTGGGAAAGCATTTCCATGGATTTTGTGGGGGGTTTGCCTATGTCTAGGAGGAGTCATGACTACTTGTATGTGGTCGTGGATAGGTTTAGCAATATGTGTATTCTTATGCCATGTAAAAAGCAGGTCACTGCAGAGCAGGCTGCTTCTCTTTTCTTTCAGCATGTATGGGTTCACTTTGGACTCCCTACGTCCATTATCTCGGATCGGGACTCCCGATTCCTTGGAGAGTTTTGGACAAAATTATGGTGTATGATGGACACCAAGCTAAAGAGGAGCACCGCTTTCCATCCACATACCGACGGACAGACAGAGGTAGTCAACAGGACAATTGTCCATTTGCTTCGAGGCTATTGCAACAAGCATCCTAAGTTATGGGATGAACAGATCCAGTATGTGCAGCATGCCTACAACAGGGCTATGCATTCTTCCACTCAGAGCTCACCATTTGAGACATGCTTTGGGTACTTGCCAAAGACTCCATTGGAATTGACTTATGGGAGAGAGGTTGACTCAAGCACTTCCAAGGATGAAGACAAAGCCCGTAGGTTCATTCAGAGAGTTCAACAGGTACATCAAGCAGTGCAAGAGCAGTTGGAGAAGAGTCAAGCCCAATACAAGGCTCGCCATGACAAGCATAGAGTTGATCATCAGTTTCGGGTAGGAGATCAAGTGTGGCTTCACATTAGCAAGGAGAGGATGAAAGGAGAAGGCAAGAAGCTCAAGCCCATTAGATATGGTCCCTTCACCATCTTGGAGAAGATTGGGACGAATGCCTTTCACTTAGAGCTGCCGCCATACATGCAGATCTACTCAGTGGTGAATGTGGAGAACCTGAAACTCTATGAGCCTCCCATGATCATGGATGAAAGGGAGAATGTCTAATTGCCATCAGTTGATGAATTTGCTCCTGAGTACATGGATGAGCTAAAAGAAGATGTCATCTTGGACAGAAGGACAAGGACTTCTCGCAGAGGTGATGTTGAGTATCTTCGAGTGAGCATCAAAGGCACTCATCCAAGCAAAGCCAAGTGGATCGAGAAGGAGAAAGTGAGGTAGCAATTCCCTCACCTATCTGTTGATTATTAAAGGCTTTTGGAGGCCAAAAGCTTCTCAGTGGGGAGGAATGATCCAGGAGGATCCAAGAAGGCAAAATTTTTTAAGTCCTCCAATCTCAGAAAAACCAACACTAGATCGAAGGGCTCGTCGAGATGATTCCAACGACGTTCGTTTCACCTCAAACGGACTCCGTATGAGAAAGTTATCACGTTCTGTTCTACAAGGTCAACAGGCAAAATTGGCAAAAAGAGGTGCCACGTGGCACCACTGATAGGGTGACACGTCGCATCTGTACAGTACAGATAAGGTGACATGGAAGGTGTACAGACCAATCACAAGGTGACACATGGCAGTACGGATCCAAACTGGCATGCAGCTGACTAGGTGTACGGATGGTGACGTGGCAGTATAGACAGTGACATGGCGGTTGACTGGACGTCGACTAGGCATGAGGTGGACCAATCCCAGGCCGCCACGTGGCAGCACGGGATTAGCCAATATGTCTAATACAAAAATTATGGCCTCCACGGGGTTCGACCCTGTGACCTCTCTTGCATTAGCGCTCCAACTTACCGTTGGGCCACAAGGAGTTTCATGTATAAGCTATGGAAAAAACATTTATTTAAAGTTGTATGGGCGCAAAAAGGGTCCAGGGCTAGCCCCGACCCCTGGTCCTGCCACACAGCTACATGACCGGGAGCTCGAAGGGAAGGTGCCAACACGGGGGTCACATGGAGCACATGCTCTTTTAACATGTGCTTTTTAAAGAACTTTGGTTATGGTGCTTAAAGTGGGTTGTATGGTTATAATATGGGTTGGAGACCATGTGTTATAACAAACTTTCCAACGGATTACATGCCACCTAATGGGATGGAGTGCCACCACATAAACGTTACATGCCACCACATAAATGGATTGGAGCGCCACCATTTGCATATGGGTTTATATGGTTATTATTATAATATGGTTTTAACCATATTAAAAGGGTATGCCATTTTAAGGGTATTTTAAATATGTTTGTTTATTATTTAATAAAAAGCCCAACCACATGAAAACCAACTTGGAGAAGTTGTAACCAAGGCCAAGATAGGAAAATTAGTTGCAACCAAAGGAATCCATGAGTCATGTGAAGTAGGGCAAGCCAACCTATATAAACCCATTCATTTGCCATTTCCCTCTCATGCTTTGGAGTAAAGACTTTGTAGCTAAAGGAGAGAAGGGAGATTGCGTAGCTCTGCAGGAGGAAGGTACGAGTGTTTATACTCGTTTTACACCGTCTTCAGGCTTCAGAGTTGTTGGAAGCAATCTTGTTGTGTTTTGGGCAGCGGTTCTCTTCCTGGCCATTGTCGCCAAGGTATCATTGTATCATTGCCATGTATTTTGCCTTTATGCTGAGATTATAGATCGGCCCTCCTATTGAGAAGCAGGCCTGGAGACGTAGTCCATCCTGGATGAACTACGTTATCAACTTGTTGTCTTTATGTGTGTATTGTCTATGCTGTTTGGTTCTCTTCTTATGGATTTGTGAGCTTCATTCATGCGCTTTATGCAATTCATGTTAACGTCATAGAGTAGCAAAGATCTTGTTTTTGGATCACTGCAATAGGCTCACCCTCTTCAACAGGCTCGCTTGATTGCACTGATTTATATTCCTGTTCAATGTAGCTTGCTCACTGTCCAATTTCCCTTACAATGGTTTTTTCTCTCAATGAGATTGTAACATTTCATGCTATCCTATGTCTACGTAATTATGTTTTGATGGTTGTTGTCCCCGTTACAGTCCTCTGCGCGCAAATTTCCAGATAGTGAGTGTGGACAACAATCTTCCCAATGAATTGATGAAGGTCTTATGATGATATAGCTTCTATCTTCTTTAAATAATCGAATTCTACATTTAGATTATTCTTTAACTCCATCATGCGCTAGTCTATCTCAGGAAACTCATAAGCACTCTGTGGTAGAGGGCATCTGACATGTCTCATGAGCTTCTCAAATCTTGGAATAGATAACATCGCACTTTTTTTTTGTCTTCTGGATTTCAATACTTAATCTGTCACCACAGTCTCTGCAAAATTCCAGGACTCCTATATCCATATCCAGCTCCTCATCGGTTAAGGCGCATATATTTGAGGGAAAACCTGATTTTCCTTTTCTCCATTCCGACTGCTCTTTAATCTGGACCGCATGTTGAGAAAACCTGTCTTTAATATGAAGTGCTTCAATCTTAATATCTGTCATCTATGTGATCATTTCTTTCATCCTGCAAATTTCTTCAGAAATGGATACCAGCAATTGATGTATCCTCTCTTGCATGTCGTCGGCCTACTTACAGAAGGTGGACAGATCCTACCTATTTTATGTTATCTCCTTGAGTTGTTTCATTAACTCTTCCTTTTCCTGTAGTAACCTTTCAAAGTGAGGTTTGAAGATATGAGTCTGTTGAGCTCTGCTGGCCTCGAGTTTCTCCAACTCTGATATACGAGTCTTTAAGTTCTTTTGCTTGTCTTCTGAGATGGACAGCTGCATCTCTAGTGGATTCTTCTCATTTTCGAGCCGCAGAGCTTTTGAAGTTGTCCTTAACTTCTCTTCTTCCAGTTCCTTGTATTTCCTCTTCATTTCATTTGCTTCTAGCACCTCTTTCTTCCTGTCAGCTTTTATTTTGAAGCATTTCTCTTTGTAGCTTTTTTCTTCGTTCATTAACCGATCAACATTGGGTTTATTTGCCTGGGATGAAGCTACGGTGCATCCTACTTGGAATGAAGGATCAATGTCATTCCCCTGGACTAGAGTGGTCTCCGATACTCTGAATTCAAATGATTCACGATCAATCTCCATTTTTGTCACTGTTATGCCAATTATAGCCTTCTTCCGTTCGTGAAAATAAACGGAATCTAGGTTGGCCACTTGGAACTGCTTTTTGGGGTTATATGGAGCCAGTTCCAATTCCTCAGTGGAAACAACCCCTGCATGAGCAATCCCTAGCTGGTCTATCTTTGGCATATCTAAGTCCATGGCCTGTGGGCTGGACGGGTTTTGTTCAGGAGTTCTGTCAGCCTGCTCCTTTTCTTGTCTTTCAGCTAGCTCTGCTAATTCTGCTTGTAACTTGCCTTCCTCCTCCAACAAAATCCTCCCTTCTTCTTCTTCTTCTTGTTTAGTAGCCTTCTCCTAGAATATCCTTTCTTCTTCTTCTCTCCGGGCCTTCAATTCCTCTTCCTTCTAGATTCTGGCGGCTTCTTCTTGTTGCTGCAATTGAATAGCCTGCTCTTCTTGAATTCTTGTTGCTTCTTCTTGTTGAAACTTGGAAGCTTGTTCATTTTGAATCCTAACAACTTCTTCATCTTGTCGTAATTTGGCATCCTGTTCATTTTGAATCCTTGCTTCTTCCTGATCTTGTTTTTGTTTGACAGTTTGTTCTTGTAGTATCTTGTCATCTTACTCTTGTTCCATACCTGTCAAATCTCCTGATTGGGACACTGATGCCTCCTGCTCCTTTTGGATTAGGCCGACAGGCCTGGGGGCAAAGCTCTTTTTCTTGTCTTTCTTGTAGTGCTTTCCTAATGCTGTTAAGTTTTGAGAACTACGGAATAACTCTTCATCTTGGTCAATAAGATAAGCGTACTCGAAGCTAGTTTTGGCATCAATAATATGCTTGGAAACTTTACCACAAGGGTCATGCCTTCTGAATAACTTTGTACCAAAATGGAAGATTTCTAAATCCTGGACATAGTTTTCTACTTCCTTGGCCCTCGGGAGGCTGTATGCTCCTATAGTGAAAGGAATTGGTGGATATATCAATTTCTTTCTTTCAGTGAGAACTCTACTGATTCCACCAATGCTGAAGAGTTGCCTCAAGGCTTCCCTATGTATCACAAAATCTGTAGTATATTTGGGAAGTACAAAGGGGGTTGTGGATCGTCCACTCATTTAGATATAGGTACCTTCTAGACCATGGTAATAATCACTGAATGCCTCAATAATGGGCATGGCGTTCTCTGACATGCAATCTAGTTCCTCTACAAAAATAAGCTGATATAAAGGCATGATGAATTTCTCGCAAACCTGCTTATAATAGTTCGCATACTTGCTTGCCCACGTGAGTTGATAGGCCATGAAGAGAGGTGTCTCTTTTCTGTTCCATGAGCAACCCAAGTCAGGGAAGGTATGTTTACTCAATAGGCAGTCTATCAAGTGTGAAGACATAAAGAATTTTTCTTTTTTCTGAGTCATTCCTCCTTGGGAGGCAGTTAGCTGTGAGACCAAGATTTCTGAAATTATATCAGCCCTATTAAAGATGATAACATTCATAGCTATATGTAATATTACTGGTACCCATCCGAGTTTAAAGATATTTCCATTTGGCATACCAAAGATCCGGCTCAGCATCAGAACGATGAGTCTATAAGGAGTCTTTAGGAGGTTGCTCTCATACTCATTAGTTTGCCTCTTTCTTATCTGTCTATCAACTATCATCATCTTCCTGGAGGTGTCCAGTGGGTCCATAGAGTGTTCTTCTATCCATGCATTATCTAACCAAGCCCTAGCCACGGGAAATTTGTAGGTAGTCGTGATATGCTCAAGAGAAAAAGATGCTAGGTTCATTCCATTCTTATCATTTATAAACCTGGTGTCAGTATTGACATGAGGGATCAACCAGCCAAGCACTTCAGAACATGGGAATAACTCAGGATGAGTTGCTGCCTTATGGAGACAGGATCTTCTGATATTTGCATATACCATAGCATCCTCTATGGGGGCTTGAGAGTTGTCTTGATCTCTGATGAATCTATATAAGTCACCCCACTGAAACTCTGGGGCAGAGCTGCCTGGGGGGACATTAGTGGTAGCTTGTGTATCAGTGAACATGGTCTTCAGGGAGGTATCCAGCAGGATCTCTACGTCAGAATCCGATTCTACCTTTTGCGCGGCCTTCTTCCTTGCAGATTTTCTATGCACATTAAACTCACGGTGAGCCGGGTAGCACGAATAAGGAGTTTAAAGACATTTAAAGCAATTATTGAATGCAATGCTTCCTACATATTGTAAATAATGCGACAGCATTGGCTTTTAACTAAAATAATTTTCAAGCATTGGTAGAACAATCATAAAATTTCTGGAATGTACATTTTCACAATATAAAAATTATTTTGGAAAATGATTAACTAATTTTACGATACAACGATCATCCCACTGTCCCCGGCCTTTACAAATGAAAGCAGAGTTATTCACGATGTTACTACTGTGGGCCAAAGGTTTTCCTAATATATTTTGTGGTGGCTTTTGCTCTAAACTTAGCTTTTGGTGCAAATAGTTTTGTCATTCAGGCTGTGTTCCTTTCCACGGGGATGAATGCAGATGTGGCGTTTTAACCAAATACGAGCACCAGCTACAGATTTGGGCGTGGAACGTAACTATGTGAGCAAACTACGGCCATCAAGCTGTAAATGGGAATTCTCAAGGATTTTTTTCTTATCAATGGGAATGCTGTGTAGGAAAAACTTACTTAGGACGCCGAGTAAGCGACAGTGGGAAAAAACCGAGACGCGTATGTGAGGATAGGGCCTTCCAAGCTCTAGTTCGCATAGGGTGGCTTTGTGTCCTCATTGTTTCAATTTAAAACTAACCGCTTAATGCGTATAGGTTCGTTTGGAACATATATATAGAAACAAAAGCTACTAAAGGGAGTGTAATTCAAACTGAGAACCTCGGATAATGCAAAGGGGAGGGGCAAAGCACCTACCTGTCTATTTCGCAGTATCTCCTGGTGGCTAGCGGACGTTCCGAGATGGGAGGCAATGCAATTAGAGATTCAATATCGAACGACGAGCTATGTTCTCCCTTGGCAGTGGTGGAGTGATTTTTTTTTTTTAAATCCCGTTCTATGCATTCATATAGGGGAAGCATTAATTTTATGTACGTGATAGGTTGGCGAATTGATGAGCATGGGGCTTGAGGCAGACGGGCAGTTAAAATGGCACATGGTCATACTAATGACCTTACCGACTTCGTATTCGCACATATGCCCAAATCGGTTTCTGTGTCAAAGCGACAATTTTACTATTAAGTTCTGTGCTCGTAGCGGCAGTCTTAGCGTTAATCTCTGCGCTGATGGGCTGCAACAAGAATTGCACTCGGGGTTGCATCCAAGGATGAGGCACGGTTATGATGGAGGCTATTGTAGGGATACGTTTTGCACGTCGGTGGAGGATTTAGTCACAACATGTGCACTAACGAAAGATGCGGCAAGAGTCGTGAGGAAAAGACCCAGAAGATTTTCGTGTTGGCATCCCTTATAAGGTTAAAATCTACGCCAAAGAATCCGAAATAATGTTGGAAATTGCACCAAAGGCGGCCAAAATAAGACTAAGATATGCGCCATGGTTGGGCCAAAATGAGCTCTTGAAGTGCGCCTAAAGCGACTAGGTTAGTTTTAGACTTTGCACAATTAGCAGGCAGTTTAAGTTTAAAGGTTCCGCAAGAGAGGCCAAAAAAAATGGTTGAATTATAGTTAAGATTATCGCTGAAGAGGCAAAGTTAGGTTTAAGATTTGCGCCGAAGGCGACAGTTTTATGATTGGAACTTGCGTCGAAGGCGGAATATTTATGATTAAAACTGCACTGAAGGCTAAATGTGACTTTGCCTTAGAAAAATTGAGAAAAAATTCTTTGGGAAACAAGTGTTAAAGTTTTCCAAGTTGGGGCAGGATAAGCTTCAAAAGGAAAGAGAAAAAATTGTCACAAAAGTGTAGAAGGAGGGGCCCTAACATTTTCAAAAATTTGGGGAAGGATGTTGCAACAACAACAGGACAATTACCCGACTCCCTTTATCGATCAGATCATTGAAAACTGTGCAGGAAGTATCATCTTCCCTTTCATGGATGGCTTTTCTAGTTACAACCAAATGGAGATCCACACGGATGATCAACACACGACTGCTTTCATTTGTCCTTGGGGCATGTTTGCTTATCGTAAGCTCCCTTTTTCCTTAAAAATGCTGGTGCCACATTCCTACGGGCCATGTCGTATTCCTTTCATGATGTGAAGGACTTTTTGGTACCCTACTTGGACGATCTCCCTGCCCATTCACGGCAGCGCGAGTACCACATCGATCATTTGATGGCAGTATTCCTCAGATACAGACAGTATAACATCTGTCTGAACCCTCACAAGTGTATCTTCTGCGTCGAGTCTAAACACCTCCTAGGTATCATTGTCTCGAAAGATGGGATCCGCATTGATCCTTTGAAGGTGGAAGCCATTGTCGCTCTCCCACCTCCCACTGATATCATGGAACTTCAAAGTTTGCAAGGGAAAGCAACTTGCTTAAGGGGTTTTGTCTGTAATTTGGTGCAAAAGACGCAGAGTTACATGAGACTACTCAAGAAAGACATCCCGTTCAATTGGGACGACCAAGCGCAACAATCCTTTGATAGTCTCAAACATGCTATTATGCACACCCCTGTGATCCAACCGCCCAATTACTACAAGGATTATATCCTTTATCTTTCTGCTTATGCCACCACGATCACCATGGTCTTGATCCAACAAGACAACAACGCCCAGGAACATGTGATATATTTATGAAGTAAGGGTCTCATTGACACCAAAACGTGTTACTCACATGTCGAGAAGCTCTCTCTCGCGGCAGTTATTGTCATCCAAAAGTTCTGACATTACATCTTGCTTCGCACCACCACCATCATTGCCAATTCGAACCCCATGTAGCACGTTTTGACACGTCAAGTACTTGGGGGTAAGTATTCACGCTAGATCATGATACTGTAGGAATTTGATCTCCTATTCGAAAAGGCTAAGTCTAAAAATTCTTTGGTGTTTTCCGAGCTGATCTATGATCTTCCCCGTGTTGACGTAGAATTTGAGCCCAATGATTCTCTTCCAGACGAATCATTGTTCCTCATCAACACGTCTGATCCGTGGTATGGAGATATCACTTTATATCTTCAAACCCAATGTTTCATCCCACAACTGTCTCGTGACGACTGTCGTCGAATTCGCCACCATGCAAAGTATTACCTGATCGTCAGCGATACCTTGTACCTCCGTGGCATTGATTCTATTTTTCGACGTTGTCTGACTCATGACGAGGTTGAACATGTCTTAAATGACTGTCACACTGGGGCATGTGGCAGTCATCTCTCTGGGATGGCTACATCCCAGAAGATATTTCACGCGGGATATTATTGGCCATCCATCTTTAAATATTGTATCGAGGCCGTAAAAAAATGTCCTCCATGCCAGCATTTTCAAATGAAAAAGTGCACCCACCCAACCCCGTTACACCCAGTTATTGTCGTTGGCCCCTTCGCTAAATGGAGCATTGACTTCATGCACTGTAAGCCTACCTCGGTTGGGGGGCATGGTTACATCATAGTAGCCGTGGATTACTTTACAAAGTGGGCCGAGGCTATGCCTACATACACAGACGACAGCAAAACCGCCGCACTCTTCATGTTCAATCAGGTTATAGCACGGTTCAGAGTTCCTCAAGCTATAGTCACCGACCATGGTTCCCACTTTATGAACCACATGCTTGACGAATTGAGCACTAGATTGGGTTTTTGCCATGAAAACTCAACACTGTACTACCCGCAATCCAATGGATAAGTAGAGGCCATTAACAAGGTCTTGAAAACCATGATCCAACGCATGGTGGGTACGCACAAGTCCAACTGGCACAACATGATCTTTTTCGCACTATGGGCTTATCGAACTTCCGTCAAGACCTCCACTAGATTTACCCACTTCCAATTAGTTTATGGATTAGAGGTAGTCGTACCAATAGAGTGGATATTTCATCCCTCAAACTCGCAGTTGAACTTCTCCCTAACACTACTACCGAGGAAGAATGCTTCCTCTACCTGGAAAAACTCAACGAGACTCACCGTGATGCCACTCTTGCCAACGAGGCACATAAGAAACGCATCAAAGCGCAGTATGACAAGTCGGTAGAACCTCGCATCTATAGCGAGGGTGATTTGGTCCTCACATATGACCAAAGACACGATAAGATGGGGGAAGGAAAGTTTGCATCCATGTGGCATGGACCCTACATAGTGAAGCGTGTTCTAGAAAAGGGAGCCTACGAACTTGAAGACTACGACGGGATATCTTTAGGTGAACCCTGCAATGGGTTTTACCTAAAGAGGTACTTTACCTAAATTTTTCATGCATAAGTACGTTGTATATACTGTACACGTCATGTGTGTTTTTGTGTGGTGTGACACTTTTGTTTAGTGTGTCTAGATCTTGTTTTCACTTCTTATACCATGTTCTATCTGCGTGTGCAGATGGAAACTTGCTACGGATTCACGGATGAAGCCAGCCAGCATACCTGTAACCTTGCTTCAGGAGCCTGGGTACTTTACTCTCCCACCGGCGAACTTATCAACTCAAGAGGAAGTTGTCTAGGTTTCGCAACCAACAATGCCGTAGACTATCAGGCAGTGATTGGAACCCTAACCGATGCTCTTTCCTTGGGTATAGACCATGTTGTTATCTATTTGGATTCGCAACTAGTGGTCTCTCATCTTAACTGGATTTATGCTATCCGTGACCCTACCCTGCTTTGTCTCTACAGACTAGTCCATCTTCTGGAAAGTTCCCTTGAATCCATTCAATACCTGCACATTCCACGAGACAGGAACATAGTTGCCGACTCAATGGCCAACTTCATTTTGGATTTGTACATTGCACACACATAACATATTTATCAAATATAAAAGTAGTCATAACATGTAAATAATCCATTGTATAAGCAAACATGTAAACAATATCACATTAATCATCCATTAAAACACATAATGTATAAACCCGTCGGAATGTTTGTATATATATAAATCCGTACAAAAGTACAAAATCGTAGTGCTAATACAAAAATATGAAGCATGCTAGCTTTTAGTAAGAGTCATCTCTACAAAAATTCTGAAGCCCGTAAGCTTTCAAAGTATACATGTACAGGCCATATGCCTAAAACCTATGCCGTACGGCCCTGGGCCGCTCATCCCCAGGCTGAGCGTGGTAACAGACAACGACCCGCACCACCTTTCAGAGTAGCATGCTTAAACGAGCTGATACCCCAACTATCAAATCCTGATATCAGAGGGGTAAGTCATGCACAATAGGCTCTGGAATGTTGAAAGTCATCCCTTAGAGCTTCTCCCCAAGCACCTCTTGCTCCTCAAGAGCATCACGGGCCATGGGCTCCATCTCTAGCACTCCTCTCCTCCATACTTGGCAGGAGACTCCCAATGGTCTCTCTGGACCCACGTCTGTAAAGGAACATGTAAACATTATCAGCACTACCACAAAAAAAAATCATAAAATACATAAAATATAAAAAGCACGAGCAGTGGTTCTTAACTATGTCACTCCACTACGCTCCCTCT
This sequence comes from Larix kaempferi, assembly GCA_027924585.1. Classification (NCBI taxonomy): domain Eukaryota; kingdom Viridiplantae; phylum Streptophyta; class Pinopsida; order Pinales; family Pinaceae; genus Larix; species Larix kaempferi. Next base: position 20,192,523 of record BSBM01000011.1, on the reverse strand, counting down.
AGAAGCCCTAGGTCGGCATCTCCCCAGAAGTCTGTACCGGCATATGGATAATCCTCAACCATGAGGATTTGTGTTTGCAGACATGAGAAGAACCCAGTACTGAAGTTGACGATGGACCCCCTGCCACCATGGTGAGCCATCGAATCTTTCCATCTCAGCATGTGAGGATCACGTACCTCCCGATCCTCGAAATCCAGTTGCGGGCGCAAGAGAGATACCCGCTCCAACACGAAGGATACCATGATCGAGTCGTATCGGAATTATTTCAGCACCCCGTGCTAACACTTGGTCAACTGATCCTTGAGGCTAACAAGAATGCCCTCGCACCAGTTAAACACTGTATGAGTCATGCATTGCTCGTCATATGTCATTTGCGACCTGTTGGCCAAGTGATCCACTCTCCTGCCAGCAACGCACGTAATGGTGAAAAGCATCGCTCGTAAGTCTTTGTCCATGACATGCTTGATGGGTATTTTCCCACTAACCATCGCTGTACACGGGGTACACCACTGATCTATCATGTCCTCGACCGAACGGTCACCACCCCGTGACCTAGTCAAAGTCATGGGATTCCCTCACCGGGATAATCCTATCAGAAAATAGATGTCCTCGACATCCATGGTAAGCGTGTTCTCACCTATCCGGAAGCACTGTTGAATAGGGTCCCAACATTGGACTAGGTGTGTCAGTAGGTTTACTTGGGATCACATCCCTGGCACTCGAAATTACTTTAGTAGCCTACAGTTTCGCAATGTTGCAACACTTTGTGGATTTTTTTCCACTTGCAAATCCTCGAGCTCATGCTCGCGTTCCTGCCATTCAAGGACCATTGTATCACTCCAAACCTGCCAAGCAAACCATTTAAACATGTTTAGAACTTTGCCCCTCTACCCAAAAATTTCATTTTTTGCTAGCTTTTGAGTTTCATTTGGCCGTTTGCACTGGTGCAGATCACCCATTCTGACAGTGCGCCGTCAGCGCAGAGCTCCCTTTTGAGATCTGTGTCGATGCATAACCCAAATGGGATTCCTGCGTCGGCCCGTGAACGCATTCCTACCAACTTAAAACACTTAAAAACTAACTAAAAACATGAAAAAGCAAATTCTAATCCACTAAAAAGTTAAATGGGAAGGTTTAGGGTTACCTGTCACTGATGGCTCGCGAAATGATGGATTGTAGCTCTCGGAAACTGCAATTGAAGTTTGGCTCCAAACATCACTTTATACTCTCCCAATTTGGTCAAAAACAATTGTAATTTCTTTTCACCATTTCATTCATTTTATAACAAAAAATGGAATATTCCTTTTATATTTTCATGCTTTGGTGGGTTTTTTACTATAGTTTGGGTCATTTATTGTATTTAATACTCGGTTAACCACTTTTGACCTAGTTTTTGAGTTACAGGGGCCTCATTAATGCCATTTATCAACGTGGTCTCGTCTTGTAAGTATCATTAGGTATGAACACTCTCCGAGCGTCTTTTTGTCATTATTTAGCTCATTAATGTAAATTATTAAATGACAAACAAGCTAAATCTTTGTTCTTTCTCGTGCTCGTTAAACGATGAGAATAAGTCACTTAGTTATATTTTATCACATTTTCGGGCTTGTTAAACTTCTACGAAAAAGGAACCCCCCCGGAGTTTTCTTTAAGCTCTTTTCAGGATCTCGAAATACGAAAAGATTGCCAAACGAACTTGTCGCGTTCACACTTGTTAAAGTATTTGAATGGTCGTCTTCCTAGTGATAGTTTACCCCTTTTTCATACCAGGGGGCACTACTTACGTAAAAGGAATACTCTAGCCAATCATGACTGGAAGAGTCCTCTCTAGCGTTGTTTTACCCTTTTTCGGGCGACGAGGCTAAGCTTACGAAAAAGGATCTTTGAAGTCTTATTTAGTTCTTTTTCAGGCTCTCTAAACATGAAATGACACCGAGTTTACCTTCTATGGACTCGTTAAAACTCAACACTGAAGGACCCGCCATGGGACGAACCCCTCCTTTCCCAGGTTCGAAAAATATTTGGGATTGGAATCATCTATGAGATGAGCTATACCGAGCATCTGGTTACCCTTATCAAGCTCGTTAAAAACACATGAGGGACTCATCAGTCATGATGGGGAAAAAGGAAAGATTTTTTGTTACACCTTTATCTATGGCAGTACTTAGTCGCACTTGAACATGGCACTCATTTTTCATTTTCATTCAGTACTTGTCCTCGAGTCCTGTTAACTCCATGAGTCTTATTACTCCTTTGGGTCATCCAAAGAATGATTCCACCATCAGTTGCATTAGTAGTTGGAGTCATTCTCGTCTGGTAAATACGGCCAAGTCATGCCATGCCCATGTTCAAGAGATGTATTCACCGCTCATCATTTGCAGTTGGTACACCTTCCATCAAGTTGGTCTACTCTGAGTCAGTCTTGCATGTTACTATACCATCCAATCTACTCCAAACATCTGTTATCGAGTTTTGTGTCGATGATGGGGGATTCATCATGGCCCTCCTTCGACGGATTTATCCTTGTTGACTTCAACACATCATCCGAGGATTAAATCTAGAAACCAATCGAGTACCTTGATCCTGCATGCCTCAATGGAAGGTTACCTCGCTTTCGACATGAGTTCACATCATTGACTCTTGATTGAAAGATTTTGTCATGCATTCGACTCCAAATCATTCATTCGCGCTTGATGATATGTACTATGATACCTTGGGGATCATTGACATTAATGGTGATTTCCCTCGCGCTTGTTAATGGTATACATCAATGACCGGTAATCAAGTGGTTTGTACCATGTTCGACGTCAAGACATTTGTAATCACATGGATAGATTCGTATCATTGCGGGTTCGAATTGAAGACCCTGGGGAGTCATGTTTTACCCAGGTTGCGATGGAGATTGTTTGATTCATATTACATGGATCCACTTTTGTATTGGTCATGGCTGTGTTATCATCTCATCATGGATCTATGCTTGTGTCTAGTAGCCATGACTGTATTCAGTCGGTCATTACTACCATGGATCTGCAATGTATTGTTCAGCATCCATGTTGTGTGTCATATGAGACTGTGTTCTCACAGTCAGTTGTACTACGGAAGCATCTTCTCTCCGACAAGTCCTTTCCATTCCTTCTATCAAAGCATTTTACCTGATTAGTTTTACCAGCTTCATGCTTTGGGGGGGATTCTGTTACACCCAAAATATACACGTATGTAACCTCAGTGCCCGAATCCCTGAAGTCCCAAGATCAATCTAGTCATTTAGAGTAATTTGATGTCCTTTATCCACACTCCTAATTAGGCCGGTGCAGGTTGTCTTTACGCAAGGTGCACCGACGCAGGTTGCCTTCATGCAACATGCGCCAGAGTCAGTTTAATGGGATAAAGGTAGGTTTTGAGCGAATTTTAGAAGTTGGATGAGGTGGATCCCTATCCCTAACTCCTAGGTGAGCTGGCCTTTGGTTCCCTAACCTAATGGGAGGTTCCCTTAACCCTCTCCCCATGATCCTCAACCTACTCTATCCACTTGGTCCTATAAATGCAAGGGCCCTTCCCATTCCAAAGGGAGGAAGCCTACGGTACTCTTATGTTGGTTAAATTAGCTCAGTAGTTCAATATACTAGTCTTGGAGGCACCTACTTCTCTCTAGGAGCTTTGGTTTGGCTTGTCGGAAGGATATTGCGACGTTGAGGCATTGGTTGTAATCATCTCTTCTATTGTACTTCCCACTTTTTATACAATAATATAAATGCTTTCCATAAACGTTATTGTGTTAATGATATTTATAGTTTACCTCCTCAACTATTTACTTAGACTAGTTAGTGTTTAGGAATACTTTACTGCTTGTCTTGTTCCCATACGTTTTGACAGGTCTTACAGCCATAGATCTGATGACTGTGGAGATCGGAACAACTATGAGGAGAAAGATATACGAATCTGAGGTAAGATGCTTAATTACTCGATCTCTAACTAGATCTAGGAGAGTGGTCTCATATTCTGTCTTATTTGTTCTAGACTTACATTAAGCTAGAGAGATCACACCTTAAGTCTTCTTTTGACCGTTATATAGTGTTTTGGAAACTACCCATTTCGGCATTTAAGGAGGAATCTCCCGTTGAAGGCGGAGTTAAGGAAGGAAAGTACACAGATCCTGCTGATATTTGGCTGAATGATCATAAATTTTAATGCTAATCGAACCGTTATGGGACACGGGTAAGGCCGAGAGTGCCTATAAATGCTGCAGTTTGCACAGTGATTGGGTTACCAAGATTTTCGAGCTTCAGTATTAGAGAGAATTCATAGACCTTCTTGAGTTTTAGAGTCGCCCTGTAAGCGAATGTCCAAAGAATCCACTCTAGACGAAGTGGTACACGTCTTTAAATGAACTGGGGTTGCAGGGTTGATGAAAACCCCTGACAAGAAGCCTGTTTCAGAAAAATACCAGGGTGCACGTCATTCACCATGACAACCTCCAGCAATGCAACACAAGGGAAAGGAACTTGCAGCTGAGACAACAAAACCAAAAGTGATCGGCCCCATGAGACCACAAGCCCCACGAGCAAACGAAGAGCTGCCCATATACTTAAGACTAGTGTATATCTCTTTGCGAGAACCAGATGTACCAACCTTAAAGATTACCAGAAATATCTGATATGAGATACCGCTTCCACCGATGTCCAGTCATGTCAAACCCCGAGAAAATTTGTTAGGCAAGCTCGCAGATTTCAAGTTTGAAGATTATGATCTACTGCAATAGCTCAAGGAGCCCGATGAGCCAAAATTCCCTCAGTTTTGTTGATGTATATGTAACCTCAGAATGTATTTCATCTATGTATTTCATATATATTTATTGTACCCTTATAAGAGATGTGTTATTCCTCTATAAGGAAGTGTCGTCATGTGTATTGACAAGTGTTGCAAGTGTGTGTACTTGTCGATGGGTTATTAGACCACCATGTGTGGGGTCGGCCCTGAAATATATATTATATTGTGGATGTACCTATCTAGACAAGTCGGCCCCACAGTGTAACTGGGCAAACAGGTTAAGTATAAATATAGATCGGGAGATCTCTATTTGATCACTTAGAAACTCACACTTCTCTCACTCAGAAAGTGGCGCACTAGTGAGGAGCAGGATCATCTGCTACTAGGATACTATCTTAGTGTATTTTGGTTATACTTTGGTTGAGCCATTGCTCTCTCTATCTCTGAGGAAGTTGTGGGGTTTTTCACCTTAGGGTTTTGCCCACGGAAACTCTATGTCTCTTGTCTCTCATGCTTTTGATTCTTGTGATGCTTGTCATGCTTATTATGATTGTTATGCATTGATATACTGCACATGTTAATCTCTCAGTAAAGATCCTAGAGTATTGTGAATTAATGCTCAAAAGTTAACATGGTATCATAGCTAACCTGAGAAGAAGACATTGTGCAGTGATAGAAACTAGGGTTTCTTGTTTATTGGGTTTCTCTCCACATATTTTGGAAAAGCAGTATAGTAGATTGACTCTACTCATCAAGGAGAATCTATCTGTCCAATCAGAATTCAATTTTGAGCATGTTCAGATTTGGCCCTAAAAATTAGGGTTTCCACAAAAATAGGAATTTCTGAAATCGGAAGACATAGCTGGAAGTTCCTTGCAAAAATCGAAGTTTAGAGCTTTGGATCGAGATTTTTGGCTGGGTAGATCTCCGGGAAACTCAAACCCTAATTCAGGGCTCTCCTTAGTGAATCCGGGAAGACAGAAAGGCAGTTTTGAAGGGTGTAGCTTTGCAGATCTCAAATTATGAATACACCAGGTTGATCAGCTCATCAAGGCGCATCTTTCTAGCCTTTCAGAAAGTTGAAATTCACATTTTGAATTTTTAGGGTTTTTTCGACAAACCCTAATCCGGGACCAGATGCAGTTTTCAGCAATTCAAGTGGTAAGACCTAAATCTTTTCTATTTCCATTTGAATTACTCCTTAAGATGTCTCACCACACCAAGCTTGAGGATAAGCTTGAAGGGGCTAATAACTTCTGAGTCTGGAAGTATAGGATTGGGTTAATCCTGGAAGAGAATGAGTTGGACTCATATGTAAAAGAAGAAATCCCTATCCCAGAGGATGAAGAGGCTAAAATATTGCATAAGAAGAACTTGGTCAAGGCAAAGAGAATCATTGTTGATTCTATCAAAGACCATCTCATACCACATGTGTCATCTCTGAAGACACCCAAGGAGATGTTTGACTCTTTGACCAATCTATTTGAAGGGAAGAACATAAATCAGAAGATGACCCTGCGGAATCAATTGAAAGGGGTCAAGATGTTGAATGGAGAGACCATTCAATCTTACTTCTCCAAGGTTTCTCAGATCAAGGAACAACTTGAAGTTGTGGATGAATTAGTCGACAATGGTGAAGTTGTTATGACCACTCTGAATGGACTACCTAGTTCATGGGACTCCTTTATTCAAGGAATCTATGCAAGAAAGAAATTGATCTCTTTCAGTAAACTCTGGGAGGAATGCTCTCAAGAAGAAGCTAGACTTGTAGCTCGTGAAGAAAAGATGGGAGGTGAAGATCAAGCTCTCGCAACTCACACGAAAAGAAGCAAGCCCAAGAAGGAGCACTCTCACTACAAGAAGTCCACTCACTATCACCAAAAGAATAAGAAGGATCTAAGGTGCTTCACATGCAATGAGAAAGGTCACTTTGTTTCAGATTGTCCCAAGAACAAAAGGGATAACAACAAAAACTCCAACAAGAAGAAGAAGGGAAGCAAAAGAAAGTTCCATGCTCATGCTGTCGAGAATGATGAACCTCCAAAGAAGAAGGCTAGGGCAGAAAGTGATGATGACTCATCAAGTGAAGAAGAGTATGTTCTAATCTCTACTCTCAAGGTACTATCTCCCATGGTTGTAATGATTGGTTAATTGACAGTGGGGCTTCCAAACACATGACTAGGTTTAAAGAATCTTTTGTAAATCTATCTGAACATGAATCACCCCATAAAGTGAAACTTGGGGATGACTATCAATACCCCATCAAAGGAAGTGGTGAAGCTTCCTACAACCTAGATTCTGGAAAATCTTTGAAGATGAAAGAAGTCCTTTATGTACCTGGGATCAAGAAGAATCTTCTCTCTATCTCTGCATTGGATGCAAAAGACATGATGGTTGCATTTGTAGATGGCCAAGTCATAATGTGGCCAAAGGATAAATCTATTGATGATGCAGTGGTGATTGGAGAGCAAGAGGGAGGATTGTACAAATTGAAGGGACAACCTGAACTTGCTATGGTGACATGAAGACAAAGATTCATCCATAGTCATGGATCACATGGAGGTATGTATGATTTGGTTTTGAAAAGGTTAACTTATTAGTGATGCAGGTCATTGAAGAGAACAAGAAAACATTGCTAGACATAACTAGCAAATACGGTGAATAGGTATGTTTTCCTTATATCATAGGATCTCTTATATAAGTATGCATGGCATGATTGATGATGATTGTTCATAAAGAAATAGGTTTGAATAATCATGGGTATATGCATATTATGTGTCTTCCCTTAATTAATGATATGACTAACTAGAAGAGTCATAGGTTTAGACATGTTATGTTTCTTATGATATTACTAACCATAAGAGTCCTATATAAACCTTGAATGCTAATGCTTATTATTTCTGTTTGAAATAATCATGACTATACATGCTTGAGATTATTTTGTTTTGAATGTATGATTTTGTATGAGATCAAAAGGATAACACAATCATGATACCAATAAGCATGCATAGGGACCAAGTATGAATATAAGTTCAAGGACAGGTAATCCAGGAAGCAAAGATCAAGAGGGAGCACACTCTAGCTGCTCCTGCAAGGATGAATATATTCAGAGGGAGTTGACCATCTTTCTACATTCCACATCAGAAAGGTGTAGAAGAAGCTACTTCAACAGCTCCTGCAAGGAAGCAAAGACTCAGAGAGAGTCCACCCAACAAACAAATAAAGATAAGTATTTTAATTACCACTTCTTACATATTTGTTTGTTTAAATAAAATTGTTCAATGATACATATGCTTATGTTCCTAGACTTAGGATATGTATTGTGCATATTAGAATGATTACATTAATGAACAATATACTACTAATATGCATTTGATGGGTAAGTAGGCCTATAACACTGTACAACATTCCATTGCTATTTATCTAGAATGAAACCTCTTTGTTGACATGTTGGGAGTAGTGCAAACTCTTAACAATGTTCTGGTAGAGATTGGAAGGCATCTGTAAAGTTACATGATATGGATGAATGTTGTATTGAAGCATTGGCTGAAATAATTGCATGACTGTATGACATATTTCTTTATGTATAAGAATTTGTTTTGAAAACTATGAGATGTTTCTAATCATGCAATTTAACTTGTCTTGTAGGAAAGATCGTATGCCATCACCTACAAAAAAAGAACTACAACATTTGTTCAGCAACAAAATTATCTATTGAAGAGATTTAAGTTCCCAGGATATGGGAAGAATGCCATGATCCGTCAATCATGAAGAATGATGTTTGGGATGTAGTCCCAAGACCTAAAGGGAAGTTTGTTATGACTTCCATATGGATCTATCAAATCAAGCATGCTGCAGATGGCAGCATAGAGAAATATAAAAGTAATGAAATGGAAAATACACCAGATGGATGTCAAGACTGCTTTCTTGAATGGTGTAGTTGAAGAAGAAGTATATGTGGAGCAGCCACTTGGTTCTGAGACACATGATAGGGAGTCATATGTATGCAGATTCAAGAAAGCCTTGTATGGCTTGAAGCAAGCTCCCAGAACTTGGTACGGTAGGATGGACAGTTTCCTATCTAGTTTGGGCTTTACCAAAAGTGAAGCGGATTCCAACCTTTACTACAAGGTTGAGGAAGGCAATCCATTGATACTACTTTTGTATATGGATGACCTGTTTATTATAGGTGAAGATAGATTGATTGCCGACATGCAGTGGAAGCTTGCTTCCAAGTTCGAGATGAAGAACTTGGGAATGATGCACTATTTGTTTTTTGGCATGGAGGTGTGGCAAAGTGCAGATGGAATCTTCCTTGGACAAGGGAAGTATGCAGTAGAGATCCTGAAGAGGTTCGGGATGATGGACTGCAAGGACATGACCACACCTATGGAATCGAACCTGAAGCTTCTGTGTGATGCTTCATCTGAGCCGGTTGATGTCACTATGTATCGTCAGATGATTGGGTCCTTGATGTACCTGACGAACACGAGACCAGATATTTGTTTTGCGGTGAAAACATTGAGCCAGTTCCTGACAGATCCGAGGAGTGTTCACCTGGTTGCTAGAAAGCATATTCTGAGGTACCTGAAGGGTACAGTTTATTATGGGCTCAAGTATGAAGCGAATCAAAAGTTTAACCTGCAGGGTTATGTTGATTCAGATTGGGCAGGTAGTGTTGTAGATAGGAAGAGCACATCTGAGTGCTGCTTCAATATGGGATTAGGTGTGATCTCTTGGTTTAGCAGGAAGCAGTCCTTAGTAGCACTGAGTACAGCTGAGGCAGAGTATGTTGCAGCCTGTTTAGCTAGTTGTGAGGCAGTATGGATCTAGAAGCTGTTGTCTGAGTTATTTGATCTCGCATTGGATGCTACTGGTATCTTCTGTGATAACCAGAGTTGTGTGAACCTGTCTAAGAACCCAATGTTTCACGATAGGTCAAAACACATAGAGATAAAATATCACTATATCAGGGATATGGTGCAGAGAGGAGCAGTGAAGCTCCTGTATGTTGCGACGGATGAACAGATTGCAGATGAGATGATGAAGCCATTAGCCAAAGTGAAGTTCGAGTACTTCAGAGAGAGACTTGGTGTTCTTCAGATCGATGACACTTTAAGGAAGAAGTGATGGAGACATTTGTTGAATCCATTCCAAGCATGTTAGAAGGAGGATCCTTCACATGGCTGTGGATGTAAGCGCTGGATGATGAGCATCAGGATGATGTTCTAGTTTCTGCTCTGTATGATGAGTTGGATCATTTACATTTGTGTATATATGCATCAGGATGATGCTATATATGATCAGTTGGATCATTTATATGTATATGTATGTATGCATCATGTTGGATGTTGGATATGATCAGTTGGATCATTTGTATGTATTTTGTATATGTATCATGTTGGATGCTTGGACCATGTATCTCTATTTGTATCAGGTGGCTACATTGTATGATCAGGTAGATCATGTATGTTGATATGTATCAGGTATGATCAGATGGATCATGTATTTGTTTGTATCAGGTGGATACATTGTATGATCAGGTGGATCATGTATGATGATATGTATTAGGTAGATACTTGGTATGCATCAGGTGGATGCAGTGTATGATCAGGATGATCATAGATGACGAGCTTCAGGATGTTGGAGTGATGATGACCAGGATGATCATGTGTACATTAGGATGATGTATGGTGAGTATCAGGATGATACTTTATGGCCGTGGATCAGGTTGTGAAGATGAGCATGTCTGGGAGATCCTATAGGTCAGAGTTGTGTACCCATAACATCCTAGGATGCTCTTTCGAGACATTGCTCTGAGAGGACATGTAATTTGTGCCCTGGGAGATTTCAGGTCGGATTTGTGTACCCATAACATCCTAAGATGCTCTTGCGAGGTTTTGTCCTATGGCATGTAATTTGTGCCCTGGGAGATTTCAGGTCGGGGTTGTGTACCTGTAACATCCTGAGATGCTCTTTCGAGGTTTTTCCATGACCACATGTAATTTGTGCCATAGGGAGATTTCAGGTCGGAGTTGTGTACCCATAACATCCTGAGATGCTCTTGGTAGGTTTTGTGGTGACCACATGTAATTTGTGCCCTGGGGAGATTTCAGGTCGGAGTTATGTACCCGTAACATCCTGAAATGCTCTTGCTAGGTTTTGTGGTGCGGTCACATGTAATAAGTCCTGGAGATCTGGACAGGATGAAAAAGGCCTCAGATGCTCTTTAGGGTTCTTTCTAGGCAAGAGACTCTTTAAAGGTTTTGTGACGCACGTAATAAGTCCTAATGATTCCACAGTATGGCCAGTGATGACGAAGACCTGCAGGTGGTGGGCCTACATCCAGTATGAAAAAGGACTGGTTTTGTAGAACTTCCTATGATGAGTAGAGTCAAATATTGGTTTAGATAGCAGTAGCAGTGACGATGATGATGACGATGATCCCGAGAAGAAGACTTGTCTAGCATATCTGTGTCGAGAAATATCTTCCTAGTTAAGAGGGAGTGTTGATGTATATGTAACTTCGGAATGTATTTCATCTATGTATTTGATATATATTTATTGTACCCTTATAAGAGATGTGTTATTCCTCTATAAGGAAGTGTCATCATGTGTATTGACAAGTGTCGCAAGTGTGTGTACTTGCCAATGGGTTATTAGACCACCATGTGTGGAGTCGGCCCTGAAATATATATTATATTGTTGATGTACCTAGCTAGACAAGTCAGCTTCATAGTGTAACTGGGAAAATAGGTTAAGTATAAATAGAGATCGGGAGATCTCTATTTGATCACTCGGAAACTCACACTTCTCTCACTTAGAAAGTGGTGCACTAGTGAGGAGGAGGATCATCTGCTACTAGGAGACTATCTCAGTGTATTTTGGTTGTACTTTGGTTGAGCCATTGCTCTCTCTATCTCTGAGGAAGTTGTGGGGTTTTTCACCTTAGGTTTTTCCCCACGGAAACTCTGTGTCTCTTGTCTCTCATGCTTTTGATTCTTGTGATGCTTGTCATGCTTATTATGATTGTTATGCATTGATATACTGCACATGTTAATCTCTCAGTAAAGATCCTAGAGTATTGTGAATTAATGCTAAAAAATTTAACAAGTTTCAACCAAATAGGTACATGTGCCTAAGAATGGACGTGAAGAACAATCCACTGCCGGTAGCGCAAAGTTGGCTTTCCGAAGTGGTGGAATCAGGACTTCTGAACCTGCTGCGGATCCCACACTTCGACAGGAGTCCCAAAATCAATGTGGTTGTGCGCGGATTGATATCGCGCACACACCAAGGTCACCTCTTGCTAGACAGGAATGTTGATCTCAACATAGACTTGATCTATAGGATCACGGGACTAAGTAAGCGAGGTCACGACCCTCATAAGTTCTTTGGGGGAAAAACTAGGGACAAAGAGATCGTTGCACAGATGAAAGAAGAATATAACATCCCCAAAGGAAAATGATGTTTCATCACAAAAGACCTACAAGATGATGCCAAGCGGTTTGTAGTGCAACTGCTCGGAGGAAAAGTCTTGAGGAAGGCCAGACCAACAAAAGGCTGAAGCAGTGCACCTCACTACAAAGACAACCATGGGAGTAAAATTTAACTGGTCTCAGTATTTGCTGAACGAGTTCTTAGACAATGTCTGCAACACTCAAATCAATGGCACCACCTTTCATTACAGTTGGCTAATGGTGTTGATCACCTTTGTAGGATGCAAGGAACCAAAGCATTATGTCGGTCTTTCCTTTCTCATAGCAGATTGCCGAGGACCCAGATATGCAAATATCTAGGTAAGTCTGAAGCCGGACCAGCAGCGCACCTCTAACAAAGTACTGTTCACATATTACTAACAGTTGTGCGATGTTATTGTTCTCACACCACGCATCTCAAAGGAGGTAACAACAAAATATATCTGTACTCTGAATTTTAAAGCTGATATGCATTTTATTTATATCTCACCAAGGGTACAGAAGAAGAATCCAGAGTGGTTTGCCGGAAACTATCGCCTTGATGAAGCTGGTATTCATCTGATCATGAAGGAGGGGTTAGATGAATGGAAGGTCGAAGAGTCGATGGTCATCGACAATGACTTAGAAGAAAGTACTCCGACCGTGAAAAAGGTCATTGAGTAATCTGGTAATGAACAAGAAAAATAAACTGGTGGAGCTCAGGCTACATCAGGAGGAAAAAGGAAGGAGCCAAAAAGCTCGGTACAGGAGAAAGGGCAGAAAAAGAAGCTAAAAGCCATAAAGCTCCCATCAGAAGCAAAGTTGCATGATGATGATTATGAGATCATCGCGAGTAGGGTCAGCGCACATCTGGAAGACGTGCTCACCATAAAAGACAACAAAAATGTGGAGATTCAAGCTAGTTTGAAAGAAAATCTCACCACCTTGCAGGGCATAGCGACGAAAATCGAACAAGTCCAGCGAGAATTGGTTCGAGAATCTAATTCAGAAGGAAGATTAGGTGACACACCTCAACAAAAGAAAAAACCCTTAGCTCTAACCATGGCACCACGACCACGTATCGTCTTATTATACCCACTAAGTGTAATTTTTCCAAGCAATAAATTAATTGAAGGCACGAAGAACCTAGCACATGTGGATATCTATATCGGGATGCTGCCACTGGAAGGTCTACATAATATGCACTTGCAGGTTGTGGAGGAAATCCACGACAAGGATATGGTGACTTTGAGCCAATGCTTGGATCTAGAAGCAAACTATAAACAGTTGCAAGAAGAAATTCCGCAAAAGGCTAAGGAACTTCAAAGTGCACATGAGCAGCGCTGAAGAATAGAGGAGACCGTTGCTTCGGTCTGCGCAGAGATACCAGAGTCTGACGAGCAGCCAGAACCCATAGATACCATCATTAAGATCAACTCTGTAGTAAGCAATCTTAAGGCTGAAATGGCCAAAATGGAGATAAAATACAAAGAAAATCTTGCCAACATGGAAGCATAGAATCTTCCTAAGACACCACCAAATCAAACAAAGATTAGAGCAGCAAAAGTGAAGGTTTCTGCAAAAAATATATCCAGTTAAATAGCTAAGTGCCAAAACTTACTGGATGAAGCAACCAAAGTATGGACTACGCTACAAGAGGACCCTAAGCTGTTGGAGGTCCAGAATAGCTTACAACAAACACAAGTAGAGTTAGATTCTCTAAATGCATAGATGAAGACCCTACCAGCGATAGAGAGACTTCGAATGTTTTTGGAATTCAAGGAACTAAAGAGGGAACCCAAATTTTTAAGAGAAAGGAAGGCTGACACCGCAACAAAGTCACAGCCCCTACAGGAAGAAGCTCTTGCCATCTTGCAAGAGATTGAAGAAAAATTGTATGAACTCCGTGAATTAGAGACGACAGTAGAAGAACAGGCTAAGGAAGACTTGTCACCAGATGTGGTGGAAACTGTCAAGGCAGTTGTGCATGAAGTGTAGCTAGGGTTTTCACCCTAGATTGTGCAAATGAGAACCTACTAAGGAGAATGGACTCCTTAGTAGCAGTTCAATAAACAGTAAATTAAAATGCTAAAACAATATAAATTCTAAACTAGCATGAGCATTAAGAAACATAACAAAACATGGAATATAAATGGTTTTTTGTATTAAATTTTTTTACCTCAAGTGTAGAGGTTGGTGAAGTTCTTGCAATGATCCAAGAGGGTTGCTCCAAACTCCAACTTTGCTCCTTCTCTTTCTTCAAATGGTGGGAATGGGCCAAAAAGGAACTTAATGGTGAAAGTAGCTCAAGGGTGAGCTAGGGTTTCAAGAGTGATTTTGGCAGAGTAAGGGTGTATATGATTGTGGATATGAAATGAGGGGTCTCCATCACCTATTTATAGGTTTTTGGTGGTGGAGTGCTGGCCCATGGTTTTGGGAACCATATGGTTTAGGTCAGTTGTATAGGGTTTTTTCCTCCTTTTCCCTCTTTTTTCCTCCTTTTTTTATATTTTTATTCCCTTTTTAGAGGGTTTTTGCTATTTTGGAGGAATTTTGGATAAGTTTAGGGGGAAAAGGAGTTTTTTATCCTTTTGGAGGCTTTTTGATGGTTTTGTGGCCTTTTGGAGGCTTTTTAGTGGGATTTAAAGGTTTTTAAGGAAAATATGGTAGGAAATATGGACAAATGAGTCATGTAATGGGGTAGATGAGGTAGTGAGCACTTTTTGGGTGTTAACATGAAGCTAAGGAGATAGTTGCGAAGCTAAGCGCAACTTATCAAGAATTCACTGTGAAGATAGCTCAGCAAGGAGAAGCACAACCCAGTGAACCTACTCAAAGTGGCTCAGGGACGAGCCAAATGCAAGTGTTAGGGGCCTGTTGGGCATGCACCAAGTTAAGACATTTTGGACAAGACAGTTTTTGAGCTACGAAATTACATCACAGTGCATCGTCGACAAAGTAAAAGTTAAAGCGCTAAGAAGTTCCAGCGCCACGAAGATCCAGCATGGAATACTTTTGGACGGAAAATCGTATAAGTTCCGGTAAGATTGATCGACGATCTATTTTGGGGAAGATGCTCTGAGATTCCTAGGAGGCGGGTAAGGAGTGGCGAAGAAGGAAAGCGACCAGTCGCATGAGCAAAGGCAACACTCAATGAACCGGGCACACGAAACCGTTAGAGAAGGAACAATGGGATGAAAGGGACCCGTCGACATGCGCTCGGCAAGAAGGGTTGAAAGTGACATGACCACGCGTAGTCAAAAGATGCTAGAAGCTAGAGACAACGCATAAGGATGGCCATGACGATGAAGTCACTATCATAGCCTAACATATTTGGTTATTGGGGTAACCGCACCATTTTGGGTACCTTAGGGTTTGCTTTGGCCCATATGCATTGTAATAGACGTGACCTAAGGGCACGATCTATATAAAAGGAATTTTTGTAAGGGAAAGGGTATATTATTGTGGTATTTTGTAAGTGGACATCGATCTCTAAGTGTTTTGTTGATCTCTATTAAGAGACTATTGTAAAGAGGCTCTGCAGCTATGTGCGCAGAGGCCCATTGAAGAGAGAAGAGAGTCTGCAGCTGAGTGCGTAGACTGGAACAGTTGAACTCTTCCCATTTATAATAAACAACAGTTCCTTTGGACGTAGCTCCCATTCTGGGGGTGAACCACATTAAATCATGTGTTGTGTGATGAAGCTTATGTGAATGTGATCGTTGCTTATGATGTTGTATTTTTCTTATGTGTTGGGTGTGTGATCTATCTCGAAGAACCACCTAATATTTAATTATCGACCAGGGTCCGTATTATTAGAGTTGTGGAAAAGTATATGCTGAGGTAGAATGGTACCTAATATTTTGGCTTGTCAAACCTTAGAAATATTTAATAAAGAAAAGATCGAAAGATCTTTCAAAATGAAAAATGGAGTCAAACTTCAGAAAAAGAAAAAAGAAAAAAAAGGAACTAATTAAACCTAGTTAAGCCAACAAATCAGAATAGTATCAAACTCTGCTACTCTATTCTATGGATAAGAACTGAAACATATAAAAACAACAATATTATTCCAAAAAGAAAAACACTAAATTGAACCAAAACTGTTTTGATGGAATTGGAAACTACTTGACTGAAAACAGAAACTACAAACTACTTAGTGAATTCAACAACTATTCATGCATGCAACCAATACTTCAAGGCTATACTAAGTATCTAATTCCATTCTCCTTGATTTTGCACATCAAATGTGATAGGAACTAGAGTGAATGTATCAAAGTGACTTTCAAATGTAACAACAAAACAAAATGGAAATAAATCTAACCTAATCTCGGCAAAGAGATGTAAACTACAAAGAGACCAATTACAATTAACTTTAAACATTATGATCTATCTTCTGTCTATAAGCAAAATGATGTACAACTAATGAAAAGTAGAAAACTCAATAAATATATATATTTTTTAAATTGATTTGGAAGCAAGTAGAAAACTTGATAAAGATATGTTTATTTATGAACCAAACTTTATTTCAAGAACATCTTTATTATCTGTGTGAATGGGAAACTATTCCTATGTTTAACAAAGAAAATATCAAACTAAAATACTTGGAGAATGAGATTATTAGTTCTAATATAAAAATAAATTTTAAGAACATATAGATTGAAACTAACAAGTTCTAAAACAGTAACATTTTGAAAAATCAAACATGAAAGACATAATTTTGGAAAGCAGTTAAAGCAAAGTTAAAGAAGATGAGATGGAAGCTAAGAATGATGATAAAACATGAAAAACTCTATATAAAACAAGATATGAATGACACCTAAGAATTATAATTAAAGGTAAGAGATATTACAATTTGAAAAACCTAAGAAACTGGATTCTATTTAAAAAACGATGCAAGAAGTATTGAGGTTCGAATGACGATCTAGATGACTGTCTGGATGGAAGAAAATGATTTAAACTAAAGGAAAGAGAAGATTGGATGATCTTAACTACCAGCAGCTAATGCATGTGATCCTATAGTGCAGGGAAAGCAATAAGTAGGGTATTTAGAAAGAAAAATCTATAGGAAGCAAGCTACACTATTCTATGTGTAGGAAAGGGGAGCTAGTTCATAAAACATGACAAAGCGAGACTTAAAAAGTAAATGAACTAAACTAGAGCTACAGGAAACTTATCAGAACTAATTCTAATTATAAATAAACTTGGAAGGTTAAGCTAACTAAACTCTAAGTAGTTGTAAAAACTAAAAGCAAACTAAGCAAACTGAATTCAAGTAAACTAAGCATACTAAACGTGACCGGTCACCAATTCATTCTGGAAATATCATTAGTATAAATAGCAAGTAAAACATATAGATTATAAAACAAAGGTATCATTTACATAATCAATAAAACAACATATACATTATAGAACAAATATATCATATACAAAATAAATACAGAAATTAAACAAATACACGACTTATCTGCAGATGTGTTGGAGAAAACTTCCTATGGCTTGGGTTGGACCCAAACAGACAGCTGAATACCAGAAATTAACTCAATTCTCAATGTTATGCTATATAAATGGCAATGCTAATATAATGAAGAACATAACCAACCTCGATCCAAATGTTTGATGTAGATCCCTGTTGGAGCTTTCAATTCATGCACTTGAACCTGCAAATTAGTCTTGACAGCCAATATACAAAAAGCGCATATAATATATAAACAACATTAACATCATCAATAGCAATGGTCCATGATATTATAAGTAAATGCAACCCAATGTAATATAAACACATTCACAACATTGATGGACGAGAATATGAGTATTTCTATTAATAAATAACAAGAAGTACAATGTGATACGACCTGTTGTCAGCAACCAATCTGAACCAAGATCCGGGTCAATCCACTTGTGCCTCCACCACTTCAATCCTCCATGGAATGAAAAACTCAAACTATGATAGGAGTTTGGAAGGTGAACATAAATGGTTCACAACTACAAGGATCAATGAGTGTAGATTCAAGATAGGGAAAAAATCCACTAGAGTTCTCTTGCTCTCCTCTCTCCTCCCGTCCATAAGCCATATGTGCTCAATATATAGTCCTCTCAAAGGTAGGTGAAAGGACACATCGAGGCGTTTCGGGGAAAATGGAGGGCCAAAGGTCACCCTATGACCGCTTTTTGGGAGTAAAAAGTAATTAACTAGTGATTTTTACCATTTTACATGCCACCTGCGAGCTATAGTGATGTAACTCGCGGGTATGCCCATTGTAATCATGCAGCTAGCGTTCATGTATTTGAAGGATATAAAGTGGATCTGAGTCAGTAAAATGGATCCTGCAAGACAAAGACTGATGATGCTCACAAGGTGGAAAATTACGTTGCAACATATGCCCCCTAATGTGTGAGGTCAGAGACTGATGCTATGATGGCCAAAATACATTATAAATCTTAGAAGTGGTGTGATGGAGACACAAGTGAAAAAAGAAGCTCACTCGTCATAATACAATAGTATCCCTAAGTACATGTCAGTATAGTACAACAATCTGATACAATGGCCATGAATAAGCAGTACATATGTCATAAGTCATCATAGCCATGCTCCCTCTACAATAAGATATGGTCTCCTGCTGAAAAGGAAACAACTGGTGCAAACTGGAGGTACAAATTGCTGATATCTGAGAGGTGATATCTCAAATGTAAAGTCATAATCATAAGTAGCATACTGAACGCCACTATTTCCTGGAGTCTTCTACACAAGTCTTCGATGGTGCAAGTCCCATCAAGTGAATAAAGGAGTTGAGATCAAACCTCATGTGACATCGTCTGATTATCGGTCAATGATGTATACCGTTAACAAATGTGAGATAACCCACCAATAATGAAAATGGGAATCAAGGCACAGAGCACAATCATTAAAGTGTGAATAGATGTGTTGAAGTCGAACAATAGGATGAACCCATCGATCAGGGGACATTGATGTATTCCCAAAACTGTCGATGGCGAGAGAACCTTCCACTAATGACTGCAAGCATCAAGGTACTGAACCGAACTCTATGCCTCAAGTTCTGGAATAAATGGGTTGAAGTCGACGGAATGAGACTCGCTCGAAGGAGGGCATTAAGGCATCCCCCATCGACCAATGCGAGGTACCAGCTATGCTGAAAGATTTGGAAGAACTCAGGTGAAACGGATTGACTCAATAAGGATGGCCGACATGCAATAGTCACGAGATCTAAGGAGTGGCCGACTCTGGTTTCAGGACTTCCTTTGAACAAGAGCATGAGCAGATGGATAGACTCAGGCAGCAGAGACTCAATATAAACTGTGTGATGCAGGAGGCATCAGAAAGGGCTCCATAATGACTAGAAGATTAACCAATTAGTTGAGTAAACTGAGAAACAAGTATAGCTCCTAAGGTCCAACTATAGTCCCGACTCATAATGTACGGAGTGGAGTGAATGCTCTGTTCAAAGGCGACACAACAACAGCCAACAAAAAGTAGTAACCATAATCCCATCCGGATTTTTGGAATATTTGACAATTTTGGTCTTTTTCATATTTGGAAAAGCTTGAAAAAGAATAAAATTTCTTATAGTACAACAAGTGAGGGAACAAGTGTCAAATAACGAGCAGACTAGTTCCAAGCAGTGGAACATACCTATGATCAATGCAAGGAAGCGTGTACAGGATGTGGACACTCGGGGGGTGTTCCCTTAGGGTCAAAAGGTCATCAAATTGTGAAGGGAAAGTGTAAGCTCTGCAAGGCTCGACAGGGAAAGTGCTCAGGCACCAGGCTAACAACTGAGTAAGCGAGAGCCGACACAAGGCTCAAGAAGCAAGCAGGATGATGCAATGCAATCACAACTTGATATAAATGAGGGAGTCCTTATGGGATATGGCTAGCATAAGACAAAGCAGAGTATGAGTCTTTATCGCATAGTCGTGGCGTAACTACGAAGGACTCCCAATCCTAAGGACAAACAACGACATGGGCACCATAATGAAAAAAGGGTTTCTAACTAGGGTACCCATGTTCGGAAAGGCCCTATCGCCACATAACGATACTTCTATAATAGTGTGAAGGTTCCGTGTCAGTTAAGAAGTGGGGTCGCACCTAGGGTTTATGAAAGTGGTCAACAGGTCAGATGCATAATGCATGTGAAAATGACATCTAACCTATATGCCAAGTGTGAAACATACCTTCCCTAGGTGTGAAACGTTCGGAAACAACTTTCGCCGAAGAAATATGGTCAAAAAGTGCTAATCCATGACATTGTATTAGTCCAAAACAACATTAAATGGTGAAAACTATAGACAAGTGGGTTTTGAAAATTATAAATAGTAACAAAAATTTGAAGTTTACAATTCATTTTTATTATTCACCCATTTGGAGTTTTGTGGTTAGTTTTCACCTCAAAGTTCAGCTGCTGATTCTGGGATCTACGGGCGTCCGATCATCGAACCGTCAGGAGCAGGTTGGTAATTTCATCCCTACCTTCTATTTCAATGCTTTTATTTCAGTTTTTGTTAACACCCAAAAAGTGCTCACTACCTCATCTACCCCATGACATGACTCATTGGTTCATATTTCCTACCATATTTTCCTCCAAAACCTCAAAAATCATTAAAAATCCTCCAAAAGGCCAAAACCCCCCCTTTTCCAACAAAATAAGTTAAATTCTTCCAAAAATAGTAAAAACCCTCTAAAAAGGGAATAAAAAATACAAAAAAGAGGAAAAAGAGGGAAAAAATGAAGCAAAAACCCTATACAGCCGAACTCAACCATATGGTGCCCAAAACCATGGGTCAGCACTCCACCACTAAAAAACCTATAAATAGGTGATGGAGGCTCCCCATTTCACATCCACAATCATCCCTATCCTCATGCTGCTAAAAATTCTCTTGAAACCCTAGATCTCCATTTGGAGCTAATTCTTGAGAACCCTTTTGGCCCATACCCAAAACATCTTTGGAAGAAGGAGAAGGAACAACACTGGAGCTTGGAAGCAACCCTCTTAGACTGTTGCAAGGGCTTCATCAACCTCTACACCTGACGTAATTTTTAATACAAAAAGAGAGATCTTTACCATATTTTCATGTTTTTTTATTTATGTTAATGCTCAAGTTACTATTTTCATTTACTGTATTGCTTTTATTGTTTTTACCGAACTGCTACTAAGGAGTCCATTCTGCTTAGTAGGTGCTCATTTGCACAAGCTAGGGTGAAAACCCTAGCTACAGTTTTGGTGACTCGACTAGGGATCCTTTGAATTTCTAGTTATAGTTTTTAGATATTTTTAGTTTTCTGCAATATTTTTCTGTTTTCCCCTTTCGGCTGTCCCTTTCGGCAGTAGGGTTTGCTGCCGTAAATTGTGTATTTTTTCTCCACAGTTGAGATCCGACCGTGGCTTCTAGACTGTTACCTACGATCCGACCGCGGCTCTACGATTGTTTCCCGCGATCCACCAGCGGCTTTTAGTCTGTTACCTACGATCTGACCACGGCTCTCAGCCTGTTTCCTGTGATCCAACCGCGGTTGTTTATCCCTTTCTTGCGATCCGACCGCGGCTGTTTATCCCTTTCCTGCGATCCTCCTGCGGTTTTCATCCATTTTCCTTCGACCTGCCTGCGACTTTCAGCCTTTTTCCTGCGACCCACCTACGGCTTTCAGCCTTTTTCCTGCGATCCGCCTGCGTCTTTCAGCCATTTCCCTGTGATCCGCCTGCGGCTTTCAGCCCTTTTCCTGCAATCTGCCTACAGCTTTTAGCAATTTTCTTGCGATCCGCCTGCGGCTTTCAACCCTTTTCCTGTAATCCGCTTGCGGCTTTCAGCCATTTTTCCTGCGATCCGCCTACGGCTTTGAGCCATGTTCCTGCAATCCGCCTGCGGCTTTCAGCCATTTTCCTGTGATCCGCCTGCAGCTTTCATCCATTTTCCTGCGGTCCTCCCGCGACTGTCGACCTATTTCCCACGATCCGACCACACAGTTTCACCACAGACCCGCGATATGTTTTCTGCACTTTTTCCCTGTTTGAACCTAGAACTTTGATGCAATATTTTTTGCACTTGCATAGCCACCTGTCCTACCTGCAGCCATACTTACCTATAGCCTTTTCCTGGAGTATTATTTCTGTTCCATTTACAGAATTTTTTAAATTTCAGCATTTTAATTGAAAAAGAGAAAATTTTGCATTTCAAAGTTTAATTTCTACATCATTATTGTTAGTTAGAAAGATGCCCACCCCGTGGCACTTTTACTTGGGTTCATTATCTCACACGCACACACTCTGTCACCTAATTCAAGTGAGCCCTAAAATACTGCTTAACACAACCAACATTCTAACACCACTTGGGGAACACAAAAGAATATTGTAGTTAGGTAGGGTCGGGGGGATAGGCATCCAAATAACACCCCTCGGTCGCTTACACTTGAGACATAGTTGTTGTCCATTAGGGAACCAAAACCCCCTAGTAAAACCAATTTATCAGGAAGGCCTCTCCCCTAGGAGGGTTGAAGTAGCCAGACTGGTTCCAGAAGCCTGAGTGGAATACTGCAATCCATTCAGTAACCGAAGGATACCTTTCTTAGTTCTCGGTGTACTACCCATATGGGAGTACAACGGCGATAGAACCAAACTGCAGATTCACCCAACCAAACGTGTCATGAACGGGGTATCTTAGTTGCTTTCCTTCTAGGATTGACTACCCGGTGTCCCTCACGGTAGGGGGATATCTTTAGCCACTTGACTCTACTATCCCTATTGTTTGACTTGGATTTCATCACCTTGCAGAGAATATGTCTGGTTGAGTCAAAATACTATTTAGCTAGGTGTTTGCATGCTCTCTTACCTCCCTTTGGTTTGGCGAGTCCACTATTTTTTATTTTTTAGGAAACCTTTTGCTTGTTGGTATTCTGACCATTTTTGTTGATGCTCCACTTATTGTAGCACAGCTGTTACAGTGAGTGTTTTGAGCTGGTTTTTGGCCTAAGTGCCATATGTTTTGTGCTCTCCTTCTGCACACTCGGCTGCATTAGGGTTTTTGAGCTGTTTTCCACTAGACACAACCCCTAGAGACTTGACACCATCTGTCACCATTGAGTCTCCGAGACATTCTCGGCGCCTCCGAGGCCATCCCCCACAGCATAATTCACTTGACACCACCCGTCATAGACGTAGAGTTTCATCACTCGACTCCACTCGTCGTAGACACAGAGCTCCGTCCCCCGAAACTGATGCCCCTTATTTTACCTATGATTCTGAGGAAGAGTTAGAGAACCCCACTTACATTGCACCAACCAGCCCCATGGCTGGCATGACTTTGAACCCTTTCTTTGTAGGAACCATTGGTGGAGCATCCACCACCATCCCATCTACCACACCCGCTTTGGGTATGCCCTCGATTGGGGCCATATCCACCATTCTGGTCACTGTACCTATTCCAGTGCCTACCATACCCATCTCAACTCCACCAATGGCTCACACTACCCTTGGTGGTGTAGGACCGTCCCATACCACCTTCGTTGCTCCACTTGGGGGAAACGTCCCCAACTCGAACCCAGTTCCTCCACTTGGGGGCATTGGCCCCAACGTGGTCCCAACCACCACTATGTCACATCCTTCTACTAGTTTGCCATTCATGGCTAGTCTCAACCTTCCTGACCTGGCCAGACTAACTAACGACCCCATCAGACACGACCCTTCCTGGCCTCACATGCCCACCAAGCTCCCATTAGACATCCCGAAGTTTAAGGGCAAGGTAGGTGAAGACCCCTAGAACCATATTATGTCCTTCAATCTATGGTGTTCCTCCAACTCCATAGTAGACGAATCCGTCTGACTCCGTCTGTTACAACTCACCCTCACTGGCTCTGTAGCTAAGTGGTACATTGAGCAGCCCCATGCCACCTTTACTTCCCTTGCCTCGACCTTCCTGCAGTTCTTTCAGTTACCTGTCCACTATGACGCGGGAGTTGAGATCCTATTGTCTTGAAGACAGAACACAGCCACCCACATCACTGACCACATTCATGAGTGGCGTCGACGCCGCAGCCTCTGCAAAATCAAGTTAGATGACCGTATCTTCTTAGATTGGTTTCTAAAATCTCTCCTTCTTGTTATTGCCAAGGATGTGGCATCCGAGCGACCCTAGTCCAAAGAAGAGGCCATCCTCAAAGCCCAGCAATTTGACCTTATTTACACCCAGTCTGGTTACCTATATTCCATCATCCCTGACACCCCCCGCAGTGATTCCTCTCGGCACGATGCGTTGGGGGCATCCCATGCCACAGATGGCATCATTAGCCGTATAGCCTCACATAACCAGCCCTTTTCCATAGCACGTCCTAGCCCTGGCCCAGACCTTTCGCGGGCTACATCCCAGTCCGGAGAAACCAATTCGTATGCCCCCATGGCACATCATCACCATTCCCACGGACCCTCATGTCCACCTCAGTGCTTTGGTCTTGCATCCCCCGCTTACGCCCCCCCCACCCCGATCGATCCTCATCCATATTACCACCCGCAAGCTGCTCCAGCTTCTGTATCCTCTCAAGCCCCACCTGCTTATTACTCGCCACAGGAAGCCCCTGCGGCAAACCCGCAACCCATCGCACAAGCATATCAACAACCCCCACAAGGTTTAGCACCCGTACCACCTCCACCTACTTATTATCCACCGTAGCCTGCTCCTGCACCTGCACAACCCCAGAACCCACCTACCGCCCAAGGGAAAGTGTATGCACAA
Source organism: Larix kaempferi (assembly GCA_027924585.1). Lineage (NCBI taxonomy): Eukaryota > Viridiplantae > Streptophyta > Pinopsida > Pinales > Pinaceae > Larix > Larix kaempferi. Next base: position 20,167,564 of record BSBM01000011.1, on the reverse strand, counting down.
CAAAATCCGCAGCCAAACCAAAACAACCAGCACCAACATGGCTAGCAAAACCACGGCAAAGGCCGTAACCATGGGAACAACCCCCCTCCAGACCAAGGCGGTCCACCTCCCAATCCCCCAAACAATAATAACGCGGCAACTACCAACCAGAACCGTGATTGGCCGCCCAAGCAGGCCAAAAATCCTAATTTGCGAACAAACCATCATTGTTCTATTTGTGGGGTCTATGGACATTACACACATGCTTGTCCACATTCGGAGCGAGCTCGACAACTCGAGACTGATGATGCCCACTGCCAAGGGCACACGGCTCCTCAGGCACCACCCAACCCCCCACCAACTCAGAATCAACCCTTGGTGTTACAAAACCCTTTACCCACCCAAGGCATAGTGAACACTCAGCCGCTGGCTCTGTAACATCCCCTTCCATCAATCCAATGCAAGGAAGGAAACATTAACCAAACTACAGGGCTTATTGACAATCTCAACCTCATTCATTACTAAGAAATGCATGGATAATTAAAACTTCTGTGTGTAAGTTCGAATTAACTAAGCATAGCGTAATTAACTCCTATTTACACACTCACAAATAGCAATGCATAACATATATATCACAGCAGAGGATAAATTCAACATATAGAGACCCAATCTCATTCCAATGCCCTGCATAGATCTCATATTAGGATAATCATTTCATCCCATTAAACATGGACCATTTACATATTGCAGAACACAAAATGCATATAATTTATATCACAGCAGAATAACCATAATAACATACAAGTAGAAAGAGATGCTTCATCCTATTTCCTTCAGGCAGAATAGTGAAACAATCACATAATAATCAATCCCATTCTCATGCTATGCACATGCTTCATGCCAACTAGTTTAAGATAATCATTTCATCCAAGTAACATGAGTAAATTAATATACAGGGAAAACCACAGAATGAACATTATTCAAACCACAGAGAATACTTATCTTTGAGAGGAAGCTGTCCAACAACTGGCTATGTGAGAGCAACGTTCCACCCAACCATAGATCTCTGTCCAACCTCTATTCTTTCAGCTGATAGTTCACCCCTGAGCTAGGCTATGTATCCACTAAGGAGGAACTAGACAGGCTCACTCACAACCATGGGTTCACTCAAATGGTCATTCTAAGCCAACACCTAGTTGGGTTTATCAAGCATACAAGAAGATAGAGGAGGATAATGTTAAGCCAGTGAGCTCAACAGCAGAGCTATAGGCATCTCAAATGAACTCAATAGCCAGGCACCCACATTACCTACCACATCCAACACAAGGAAGGTCCCCTTCTCTGCTACACAGTCCCTCAGGCAACTCTTCCCTCCAGTTCTCTTCAGGATGGGCATAGGAAGGTCCAGCTGCTAGCTCCCTGATATTTCATCCTTCACTGGGTTTATCAAGCAAACCCAACCTCTGTTCCAACATCCACACTTGGATTTCTCACCGTTCTGTCAACGAATAACTCAAATCCGTCATTGATTTTCTGGGCTGCAAAAACTAGGTTTTCCCATGGATTTCGGGGTAGCTAGTGCTCCACAATTCACCCCAAGGTTCATACCAATGGATCCCCCATTGGATTTCACTGTCAAATACCAAATCTGGGCATTTTTGGCTCTTCAAAACGTGGGTTCTTGCAAGGTTGCGATTTCTGGTTTTCTCACTGTTGAAAATTCGTTTTTGGGTGATAAATGATGTTGGGTACTTCCACAATGGAATGGGGATGAGGAAGAAGCAATCCCTTTGAGGTAGAGTGACTTGTGGTGCAAGAAAATAGAGCCCATACCTACAAATATGAATTTCTGGGCTGCCCATGCTCCATTAAAGCCATGGACTGAAATCTTCAACAACTTCTTTACAACAGAAATAAATGTCTTCAAGGAAAGTCAAATGGGTTATCACAATGACATATGGTAGCTTATGGTTCAATCCCACAGCCCCCTCACCACTCCCTAGTGGATACACATGGCCCCTTCTCATTCGTTGCCTCCATAGCCAGTTTTTGGTATTTTATTGCTTGATGATTATTTACATCATTTTTACAATGTTCCATGGCTAAATAGCACATGGGTAACATAATGTCCAATGCTTTTCCATTTAAATAAAATACAAACATACACTAGAGGGGCCTTGGCCTTGAGCTCCACGCTAGGTATACATACATCACATGTATACAATATTTACATTGAAAACTAATATATCCTAAGGGTCAAAATGGGGTATTACAATCCCCTCCCCCTTAGAATAACACCGTCCTTGGTGTTCCAAGACTTAGGAATACATATCCAATTTACACATCCAAAATTTTCAAAGTTTTTGCAAATATGCCCTGCATTCTAGCCTTTACTTTGAACTTTCAGGACCAAGTCCCTTGGATTTCACGAACTTCTCCTATTGGTTCTCAGTTTGCTCACAAACAGTACTTGCTCATAATAGCTGCAACCAATGGATTTAATTTTCACTTGTGAAATCCATCATTACACATCTTGTTAGGCCAAGCATAACCTAAACATTAAAAATCAGTCAATTGTTTTTCCCCAATTGACATGGAGAGCCCTTGCTCTATTCATGAGACTTTCACACTCTCCATGCTTGCCCAGCATACACATGAATTCTTTCATGTTCATCCATTAGGAAATTAACTACTTCAACATTCACAATTTATTTCAAGAAAATAAACACACTCTACTTTCATTCATACATGCATTCAACAATTTTCTGTGTTTATAAATGCATCAATAAAAAGGAAAGGGAGTGCTGTAAGAGTTTTCTTCTCTTAGTCTTGTTCCATTATGGAACCCACACCACCACGGTGGTTTTCATGCTCCTAGTCTCTTTCACCTCAACGTGAATGCTTGAATTTCCCTTCTTGGCTATGACATGTAATGTCTATGGTCTATTTAAGACCTCTCAACCATGGAGTCCCTCCACATGGTTTGTCTACAACTCTTGGCTCCTAGGACTCACACAGTCCTACTAGCCCCTTCTTCCATTACTGCTCAAGCTGAGCTCTTTAGGATGGTTACATGTCCACACGCATCTTGAGATGCTTTCATAGTCATTGCTTCCAGCAATACCTACACTCAAACATTGAATTAATTCACATGTTTAATTTATTTTCATAGGAAATCATAACCAAATCATATACACATGTATATTCCTAAGCAAGAAATTACAAGATAACCAAATACTTATCTGCATTGGATGTCTTCACTTTATTCCATAGGGTCCTTCTTTGCTTTACAAGCCTTGAAATCGCCCATGGATTTGGATGTTTGGCCAGCACGCAGGCTGCCCCTCAACATCAAATAATCTTGTATGTTTGGCTAGCATGCAGGCTCCTCCACAACGTCAAATGGTCTTGTATGGTTGGCTAGCATGCAGGCTGCTCCAAATCCTCAAATAATCTTGCATGTTTGGACAGCACGCGGGCTGCTCCAAATCATCAACAGTATCGCATGTTTGGCTAGCACACAGGCTGCTCCAAATCATCAATAATCTTGCATGTTTGGCCAGCACACAGGCTGCTCCAAATCATCAATAATCTTGCATGTTTGGCCAGCACGCAGGCTGATCCAAATCACCAATAATCTCGCATGTTTGGCCAACACGTAGGCTGCTCCAAATCAACAATAATTAATTCCCAACTAGTCACTCTCTAGATTTACCAAGCAATTTATAGCTCTTTCAGGGTCCTTGCTTCCTATATGACCAAGGTTTCCAACAAAGAAACAATGGTGCATCAGCTTAGCTGTTACAAGACTTATACTTGTAATCTTCATTATTCCAAACAAGAAATAAATGAAATTGAATACTTATATGTATTGTGCATTTCCTCTCTGGTCCACAGGGTCCTGCTTTTACTTTATAAGCCTTGGGATCCTTCTATGAACTAGGATGTTTGGCCAGCATGCAGGCTGCTCCAAAACATCAAGTAATTAATGCCCAACTAGTACACCTTCATGCCGACTAGATTTACCAAGCATTTGGTGGTGCCCAACCAGTCCTATATCTGGTTGGCCCTCTCCATTGCCGAGCAAGCACATCCGTCTAGGTCATCGGCCAATGGAAGGTAACTGCACCACCGACCATTATAGGTCAAGGCTCTACTACTCTGCCTTAGGCTTGCCTCATCCTTTCACATGTATCACAATCCCTCAATGCGCATAACAATTCTTCACCCACACAAGGGTGGCACTCCTTCTCTTGTGTAAACCGGCGGTTCCCTTTAGGAACTCTTTAGGTGACTTTCTTAATTGTAGGCTATCATGGCCACATGATACCCACTAACACTACACAAAGGTTACCACTGCTCATACAGTCCTCTTGAGTACCCTTTTCTTCACTTTTTCTTTTCCCTTTAATGTGCAGCACCAAATTTCATATGTATAGGCTGCCAACACAAAATGGATAAGCAAGCTCATCAGTATTGCTACTCCAAAACTGTAAAGATATTTCATAACATTCACTATCCAACATTAAAACACCAAGAATGCGTCCATTCCCTTAGGGCGTAATCAACATTGGCATCCATAACATAACTCAGCACTAGAAAGGCGTGCACTCCTTACTAATGTGAACTATGCAGGTCCTAATCATACTTCAAGTAGTTTGAATAGTATAAACAAATGGAATATGCTCTACATAGTAATTCTAACAATTAGACTTGCACATATACATGTATGTATATATATATATATATATATATCAGTCAAGGTTTACAAAACACTTATCCATTTGCAGATGTAGTCCTTCTTGATTAATGAGGAATGGGGGCTCCTTCTTTGAGTTGACCGTCCCTCGGTTTGCCATCTCATTTCCTTTTGATGTTACATAACTCTTATATGTCTTACTGACATAATCTTTATCATCTCACTCATATTGTTTACCAATCATGTAGTGCAGATCAGACATTAATAATGTCCAATGGCGTTTCACCCGAAACCCATTTCCAAATCATGGAATCTCTTCCCATGAAGTTTGGCTTCTGTAGGCCCTCTCTCTTGGTCTTACTGCAATGTGTCTTCCTGGCACACTTATTAAATAGCCAAACAATCAGTAACATTTATCATTACAATTCAATTCTGATTGTTCTATAACCAATCAATGGCATCAATAATTAAATTCAATATGAATTAGCAACTCTGACTACTACATAAATTGATTTTCTTAGCCATGAGGCTATCCCCATATTGCTTGGCTCTTGTAAGTGGTACCATTCTTTCCATTATGGATTTATGTTTGCTGCCATACATGAACATCCACCTACAACATGTCCTTCTGACACAATTTTACATAAGCCAAACAGTCATTAGCAATTATAAGCAAAATTTCAAATCTGAGATTTACAATTTTTCTTTCTAACAGAGCTTAGATTTCTCAACCATGAGATTCCTTCTCATAAGCTCTAAATCGAATTTTCAAATTTGCTCCTTACAGAAGTTAGATTTGCAACCATGATATTATTCTCATAAACTTAAGTGAGAATATTTTCAGATTTGTTTCATGCATAAGTTAAATTTCACACCCATGAGAATATTCTCATAACCTTTGGCTTTTGCACATGGTAGATTACAACCTTCATCATGGACTTACCCACATTGCCATGCTCAGAACAATCTACCAGAAATCTGAAACTTCAATAAGAAAAACACTTGTAAGTCTCATTACATATAATATTTCATTACTGCAACAGTCACTGAAGCATTTCCAGAATTATAACATTCCATAATTCAAACACTTCTAGATGTTAACATATCAATATCATCAACTCATTTATTTCATGTAAATCATTATCACACTAAAATTGCAAGGTACAGTCACATTATTCATGCAACTCTGTCCTTCCAACAGAGCACTCTAGAAGCCTGTCAATCATGACTACCTTCATGCAATTCTTCCCTTGCATTCATAAAAGCTCATGAAATGATCCCAGAATTATCATTAATTCATCATTTCATCTATTGTTCAATTGTAATGAAACATATACATATATCACAATCATGCATGCACACAATACAGCTCCTCAAGTGTAACTACCCACATGCAAGCATACTCACAACATTTACTCAAGTTTTTCATATGCATTCACTCAATGCCACCTAGCATTGGTTCATGAATGTTCTGCATTCAAACATATTATGACTTAATTGTGACTATCTCGTATAACATGCATTACCAGAATTAGGACCACCTGTCCTCACTTGCTCTGGTTGTTAAACCCACAATTGGCATACTCAAATGGCATGATATAATTTCATATGAATGCATTGAGATTTCTAAGCAATTATAGGGTGTAAGGATCATTGCCTTCACTTACCCACACCTCACCATACTCAGTAGGTTAACATTCCCATTCAGGCACTCAATACCACATGCAAACCAAATCAATATAGTTCAAACATAGTCGAAGGAATCTTACCAAATTCTCTTTCAACATTCATGCAATTATGCATCAATAACCATTACCTGCATGGTTGTCATCAACATCACTTGATGTTACCTGATCGGTTGGCCTCTTACCAAGGCTACATAGCCCTTTTGCCAACCTCATGATCACAGATTTGTTGCACCATCCTTTCTTCATAAGGTTGTTTACTTTATGCAACAACATCATCATCTTTAGCCATGCTTCCATTGTCTTTGGTCCTACAACCAAAACCAATCAGCAACGGTGATTATCAACCACAATATTTATCATTAGTGGTTCATTGCATATGTGAAATCTCACTACTTTTTCCAATATGTAATGTCATATGCATGCAAAACATATACTTATGCACTGTGCAATGTTTATTAATATGTCAATCAATGCATCTTCATGCCACTCATCTAATCTCTTACATTTTCAACATTCTCATGCCATAATTTTATGCGCATAAAGCTTATAAAATATAAATGCAGTTAGCAAGATAGAGGTTAAGGACTTATCCCTTTTCAATCCCTCATCTTTGCATGAACTTCATATTCCACATCATAGCTGGTTCAAGTTCCTGGCATGCTACTTTCAAGCATGCAATTCTAGAATCTGCTCATATTGACAACCATTTTGCCAAACATCCACTGGCACTTTTCTGCTCCAGTTATCTATGATGCATGATAGCTCCATTCGAATTATGATTATGTGCCATTATTCCCTGCTGGACAAGCTTTCCAATGCCTATCCCCTTGCTCCATTCTGACATCGAGTGTGGAAACTACATCACTTCAAAAATGCAACTTTCACCCCAATTTTGCACATTTTACACAGTTGTATTTTGGTCTGGAATGCCAACTTCAGCCACCTGTGGAAGAAAATCTATCAAGAATCACAAAACATTTTCTACCGGGCGAGGTTAGCCCATATAACAAGGAACGCTCAGCATCTCGTGGATCTCTATTCCAATGCACCATTCCTCTTCTATGAATTTCTGGGTTTTACTACTTCTCACTTTTCACTTTTTCCCCAAAATCTCAAAATTTGGCCGAAAATGGCTAACTCCCATTGCTGGTCGCGGATCAACTTCTGCGACCATCGCCAGTTTCGACCTTAATTTCCCCACCGTGGTGCAGGTTTTATCCTTAACTTCTGTGCCTGTTTTGCCAGTTTTTAACTTTGAATTCGTCGTCGCGCGCATCGCAGGTTTTATCTTTAACTCCGCCGCCGCGCACCGCGCCTGGCGTAAAATTTCAAAAAGACGCTTAGAATTTTTTTATTTTTTTAACACTAACTCTACCACCAACGCAACGTAGAAATTAACTTAATGCTAACTCTGCCTCCAGCGCAACACATAAATTAACACTAATTCTGTCGCTGCAGCGCGTCGCAAAAATTAACACTAATTCTGCCGCCAGCGCAGCACAAAAATTAACACTGACTCTGCCGCCAACGCAGCGCAGAAATTAACACTAATTCTACCGCCGTAGCGCGTCACAAAAATTAACACTAATTCTGCCACCAACACAACGCAGAAATTAACACTGACTCTGCCGCCAGCGCAACACAGAAATTAACACTAATTCTACCACTGTAGCGCGTCGCAAAAATTAACACTAATTCTGCCACCAGCGCAGCGCAGAAATTAACACTAATTCTCCTACCACAGCACGTCGCAAAAATTAACACTAATTCTTTCGCCAGCGCAACGCAGAAATTAACACTAATTCTGCCGCTGTAGCGCGTCACAAAAATTAACACTAATTCTGCCACCAACGCAGCGCAAAAATTAACTTAACGCTAACTCTGCTGCCAGCGCAGCGCAGAAATTAACACTAATTCTGTCACCGCAGCACGTTGTAAAAATTAACACTAATTCTGTCGCCAACGTAGCGCAAAAATTAACTCTAACTCTACCGCTAGCGCAACGCAGAAATTAACGCTAACTTTTCCACCAGCGCAGCGCAGGAATTAGCGCTAAAATCGCCGACAGAGCCTTTTCCAGAACTCATAAATACTTAGAAAAATTGCAAATTTTCACAGATAGACTAAAATTTCACAGACAGTCAGAAATATTTTTGGAATGTGCCCTTCATTCTTTACAAAGGTGAGTTACTACAAATCAAACTTGCATAAAAACTTGCATAAAAACAGTAAGAGAATGCCAAGAACTTGCATCTCTAAAAAGGGATTTTCTTTTCATTTCAAATTCAACAATCCAACCAATGGATTCATAGTAAATCTGTAGGCATCCAACAAGCATAGGCAAGGAAAACTCATGAGCATAAAGGCATAATTCGCAAGCTTTCCTCACTTCCGAAAACCATTAATTGGCCACATAAATGTTGGTTCATTGTAATTTACAATCATCACTAAGATATGGGTTGTAACAACCAACTGTTCAGGCTTTCAATCATGAAATTAACACACAGAAACTCATTTCCAGCCATGCTCAACCTTCAATTTCATGCATTCCAAACATCATGGACATCCAAGGGACAAGGATTCATAATTACTCATAGTCTCAAGCACATGATGCACTATCTCATATGCACAACAATTAACTACAAACAATAACCAATACACACCAACATGCCCTCTGCACAACACACAAAATCATATTTTCCTAATCTGTTGTGTGGTTGTCAGCCCAACAGCCGTAGTGTTGAACCTTAAGCTCTGATACCACTCTGTAACGTCCCCTTCCATCAATCTGATGCAAGGAAGGAAACGTTAACCAAACTACCTGGCTTATTGACAATCTCAGCCTCATTCAATACTAAGAAATGCATGGATAATTAAAAATTCTGTGTGTAAGTTCGAATTAACTAAGCACAGCAGAATTAACTCCTATTTGCACACTCACAAATAGCAATGCATAACATATATATCACAACATAGGATAAATTCAACATATAGAGACCCAATCTCATTCCAATGCCTTGCATAGATCTCATATTAGGATAATCATTCCATCCCATTGAACATGGACCATTTACATATTGTAGAACACAAAATGCATATAATTTATATCACAGCAGAATAACCATAATAACATACAAGCAGAAGGAGATGCTTCATCCTATATCCTTCTTGCAGAATAGTGAAACAATCACATAATAATCAATCTCATTCTCATTCTATGCACATGATTCATGCCAACTAGTTTAAGATAATCATTTCATCCAAGTAACATGAGTAAATTAATATACAGGGAAAGCCACAGAATGAACATTATTCAAATCACAGAGAATACTTATCTTTGAGAGGAAGTTGTCCAACAACTGGCTATGTGAGAGCAACGTTCCACCCAACCATAGATCTCTGTCCAGCCTCTATTCTTTCAGTTCAGAGATCACCCCGAGCTGGGCTATGTATCCACTAAGGAGAAACTAGACAGGCTCACTCACAGCCATGGGTTCACTCAAATGGTCATGCTAAGCCAACACCCAGTTGGGTTTATCAAGCATACAAGAAGATAGAGGAGGGTAATGTTAAGCCAGTGAGCTCAATAGCAGAGCTACAGGCATCTCAAATGAACTCAACAGTCAGGCACCCACATTACCTACCACATCCAACACAAGGAAGGTCCCCTTCTCTGCTACACAGTCCCTCAGGAAACTCTTCCCTCCATTTCTCTTCAGGATGGGCATAGGAAGGTCTAGCTGCTAGCTCCCTGATATTTCAGCCTTCACTGGGTTTATCAAGCAAACCCAACCTTTGTTCCAACATCCACACTTGGATTTCTCACCATTCTGTCAACGAATAACTTAAATCCGTCACTGATTTTCTGGGCTGGAAAAACTAGGTTTTCCCATGGATTTCGGGGTAGCTAATGCTCCCAAATTTGCCCCAAGGTTCATACTTATGGATCCCCCATTGGATTTCACTGTCAAATACCAAATCTGGGCATTTTTGGCTCTTCAAAACGTGGGTTCTTACAAGGTTTCTATTTTTGGTTTTCTCATTGTTGGCAATTTGTTTTTGTTGATGTATATGTAACTTCGGAATGTATTTCATCTGTGTATTATATATATATTTATTGTACCCTTATAAGAGATGTGTTATTCCTCTATAAGGAAGTGTCGTCATGTGGATTGACAAGTGTCGCAAGTGTGTGTACTTTCCGATGGGTTATTAGACCACCTTATGGGGTCGGCCCTAGTTAATATATAATATAATGTGGATGTATCCAAGTAGACAAGTCGGCCCCAGTAGGTCACTGGGCAAAAAGGTGAGTATAAATAGAGATAGGAGATCTCTATTTTACTCACTCGGAAAAGTAACTATCTCTATCTCTGAAAAGTGGCGCACTAGTGAGGAGGAGGAGGATCATCTGCTAGGAGACTATCTCAGTGTTATTTGGTTGTATTTTGGTTGAGCCATTGCTCTCTCTATCTCTGAGGAAGTTGTGGGGTTTTTCACCTTAGGATTTTCCCCACGGAAACTCTGTGTCTCTTGTCTCTATGCTTTTGATTCTTGTGATGCTTTTGATGCTTGTCATATTATGTTTGTCATGCATTGATATACTGTAGATGTTATTCTCTCAGCAAAGATCCTATAGTATTGTGATTTAATACTAAAAATTTAACATGGTATCAGAGCTTAACTGAGAAGAAGACATTTTGCAGTGACGGAAGCTTGTATTCCTTGTTTATTGGGTTTCTCTCCACAGATTTTTGAAATTTCGTATAGTAGATTGGATCTACTCATCAAGGCGCATCTATCTGTCCAATCAGAATTCAGTTCCGAGCATTTTCAGATTTGGCCCTAAAAATTAGGGTTTCCACAAAAATAGGAATTTCTGGAAACTGAAGGCACAGCTGGAAGCTCCTTGCAAAAATCGAAGGTTAGAGCTTTGGATCGAGATTTTTGGCTGGGTAGATCTCCGGGAAACTCAAACCCTAATTCAGGGCTCTCCCCAGTGAACCCAGGAGGACAAAATGGCAATTTTGAAGGGCAAGACTTTGCTAATCTCAAATTCTGAATGTACTAGGCTGATCAGCTCTCCAAGGTGCATCTTTCTATCCTTTCGAAATTTTGAAATTCACATTTTGAATTTTTAGGGTTTCTCTGACAAACCCTAATCCGGGACCAGATCCAGTTTTCAGCACTTCAAGTGGTAAGTCCTAAACCTTTTCTATTTCCATTTGAAGTACTCTTAAAGATGTCTCTCCGCACTAAGCTTGAGGATAAGCTTGAAGGGGCTGACAACTTCCTAGCCTAGAAGTATTGGATTGGGTTAATCCTGGAAGAGAATGAGTTGGACTCATGTGAAAGAAGACATCCCTATCCCAGAGGATGAAGAAGCCAAGGCATTGCACAAGAAGAACTTGGTCAAGGAAAAGAGAATCATTGCTGATTCTATCAAAGACCATCTCATACCTCATGTGTCTTCTCTTAAGACACCCAAAGAGATGTTTGAATCCTTGACCAAGCTATTTGAAGGAAAGAACATAAATCGGAAGATGACTCTGCGGAACCAATTGAAAGCAGTGAAGTTTTAGAATGGAGAAACCATTCAATCTTACTTTTCAAGGGTCTCCCAGATCAAGGAACAACTAGAAGCAGTGGATGAAATGGTGGAGAATGGTGAAGTGGTGATGACCACTCTGAATGGCCTACCCAGGTCATGGGATTCCTTTATTCAAGGAATTTGTGCAAGGAAGAAATTGATCTCCTTCAACAGATTGAGGGAAGAATGCTCTCAAGAAGAAGCTAGACTCATAGCTCGTGAGGAAAAGATGGGAGGAGAAGATCAAGCTCTTGCAGCTCACACCAAGAGAAGCAAAACCAAGAAGGATCACTCTCACCACAAAAGATTCCATCAAAAGAGTAAGAAGGACCTAAGATGCTTCACATGCAATGAGAAGGGTCACTTTGCTTCAGATTGTCCCAAGAACAAAAGGGATAATAACAACAACTCCAGTAAGAAGAAGAAGGGTAGCAAAAGAAGGTTTCATGCTCATGCTGCCGAAGATGATGAACCTCCAAAGAAGAAGGCTAGGGCAGAAAGTAGTAGTGATGATGACTCATCAAGTGAAGAAGAATATGTTCTAATTTCTGCTCTTACAGGTACCATCTCCCATGGATGTAATGATTGGTTGATTGATAGTGGGGCTTCCAAACACATGACTGGGTTTAAAGAATCCTTTGTGAACCTATCTGAAAATGAATCACCCCACAAGGTGAAACTTGGGGATGATTATCAATACCCAATCAAAGGAAGTGGTGAAGCCTCCTACAACCTAGATTCTGGAAAATCATTGAAGATGAAAGAAGTACTTTATGTACCTGGGCTCAAGAAGAACTTACTCTCCATCTCTGCATTGGATGCAAAAGGTATGAGGGTTGCATTTGTGGATGGCCAAGTCCTAATGTGGCCAAAGGGAAAGACCATAGATGATGCAGTAGTGATTGGAGAGCAAGAGGGAGGCTTGTATAAATTGAAGGGACAACCTGAACATGCCATGGTACATGAATCCATGGAGCCAAGTGAACTTTGGCATAGAATACTTGCTCATATGCACTATAGGGAACTTCCAATTGCAAGCAAGGCAATAGAGGGTATTCCTGAAATCAAGACCAAACATGAAGGTGTTTGCAAAGGATGTGCAAAAGGTAAGAACATTAAGAAGGCTTTCCCAAGCAGTGAAAGCAAGGCAAAAGACATCCTGGAAATCATCCACTCAGATGTATGTGGCCCTATGTCATCCAGCTCCCTGAGTGGGTATGTTTACTATGTATCATTTATCGATGACTTCTCCAGGAAGACTTGGGTATACTTCTTGAAGGGAAAAGATGAGGTGCTTGATAAATTCAAGGAATTCAAAACCTTGATGGAGAATCAAACTGACAAGAAAATCAAGACATTCAGATCTGACAATGGTGGAGAATTCACCTCAAATGACTTCAAGAAGCTTTGCAGTGATTCAGGGATTAAGAGGGAGCTGACTGCTCCTTATAATCCTCAACAGAATGGAGTTGCAGAAAGGAAGAACAGAACAGTCATGGAAGCAACAAGGGCAATGCTGCATGACCAGGATCTACCTATGCATCTATGGGCAGAAGCAGTTAGAACAGTTGTATATGTGCAGAACAGAACTCCCCACAAGATATTGGACAACAAGACACCAGAAGAGGTCTTTTCTGGGTTCAAGAATATTGATGTCAGCAAAGATGAATATAAGGACAGGTAATCCAAGAAGAAAAGATCAAAAGGGAGCACACTCCAGCAGCTCCTGCAAGGATGCAGATCTTCAGAGGGAGTTGACCATCTTCCTACATTCCACAATAGAAAGGTGTAGAAAAAGCTACTCCAGCTGCTCCTACCAGGAAGCAAAGACTCAGAGGGAGTCCACCCAAACAAACAAACAAAGATAAGTATTTCAATTATCATTTCTTGCCTATTTTGTTTGTTTAATAATATTATGCTTATGTTCCTAGACTTAGGAGATGTATTGTGCATGTTTGAATGATTGCATTAATGAACAGTATACTACTAATATGCATGTGATGGGTAAGTGGCTTATGGCACTGTACAACATTCCAGTGCTACTTATCTAGAATGAAACCTCTTTGCTGACATGTTGGGAGTAGTGCAAACTCTTAACAATGTTCTGGTAGAGACTGGAAGGCATCTAGAAATTTGTGGAACATGGATAAATGTTGTATTGAAGCATTGGCTAAGATAACTGCATGACTGCATGACATATTTCTTTATGTGTAAAGAATTTGTTCTGAAAATTATGAGATGTTTCTAATCATGCAATTTAACTTGTTTTGTAGGAAAGACCGTATATCTTCACCTACAAAAGGACTACAACATTTGTTTCAGCAAGAAAGATATCTATTGAAGATATTGAAGTTCCCAGGATCTGGGATGAAGAAATGGAATGCCATGATCCGTAGATCATGAAGAAGATGTTTGGGATGCAGTCCCAAGACCTGACAGGGAGTCATATGTATGCAGATTGAAAAAAGCCTTGTATGGCTTGAAGCAAGCTCCCAGAACCTGGTATGGTAGGATGGACAGTTTCCTATCTAGCTTGGAATTTACCAAGAGTAAAGCAGATTCCAATCTTTACTACAAGGTTGAGGAAGGGAATCCAGTGATTCTACTCCTGTATGTGGATGACCTATTTGTGACAGAAGATGACAGACTGATTGCAGATACTAAGAGAATGCTGGAAGCTGAATTCGACATGAAAGATTCGGGAATGATGCACTATTTCCTAGGTATGGAGGTGTGGCAGAATGAAGGTGGAATCTTCCTTGGTCAAGGGAAGTACACAGTAGATATCATGAAGAGATTCGGGATGATGGATTGCAAGGCCATGGCCACACCTATGGCATCGAATCTGAAGCTTCTATGTGATGCTTCATCTGAGCCAATTGATGTCTCTATGTATCGTCAGATGATTGGGTCCTTGATGTACCTGACAAACACTAGACCAGACATTTGCTTTGCTGTGAACACATTGAGCCAGTTCCTGACGGATCCGAGGAGTGTTCACCTGGTTGCTGTAAAGCATGTTCTGAGGTACCTGAAGGGTACAGTGAATTATGGGCTCAAGTATGAAGCGAATCAAAAGTTTAACCTGCAGGATTATGTTGATTCAGATTGGGCTGGCAGTGTTGCAGATAGGAAGAGCACATCTGGGTGTTGCTTCAGTATGGGATCAGGTGTGATCTCTTGGTTTAGCAGGAAGCAGTCCTGCGTAGCACTAAGTACAGCTGAGGCAGAGTATGTTGCAGCCTGCTCAGCTAGTTGTGAGGCAGTATGGCTACGGAAGCTACTGTCTGAGTTATTTAATCTCCCGTTGGAGGCTACTGGTATCTTCTGTGATAACCAGAGTTGTGTGAAGCTGTCCGAGAACCCAGTGTTTCATGACAGGTCGAAACACATAGAGATCAAATATCACTATATCAGGGATATGGTGCAGAGAGGAGCTGTGAAGCTTCTGTATGTTGCGACGGATGAGCAGATTGCAGATGTGCTAATGAAGCCACTAGCCAGAGTAAAGTTCGAGTACTTCAGAGAGAGGCTTGGCGTTCTTCAGATCGAGGACACTTCGAGGAAGAAGTGATGGACACATTTGCTGAATCCATTCCAAGCATGTTGGAAGGAGGATCCTTCACATGGCTGTGGATGTAAGCGCTGGATAATGGGCATCAGGATGATGTTCTGGTTTCTGCTGGATATGATCAGTTGGATCATTTTTATGTATGTATGTATGCATCATGTTGGATGCTGGATATGATCAGTTAGATCATTTTTATGTATGTATGTACGCATCATGTTGGATGCTGGATATGATCAGTTGGATCATTTATGTATGTATGCATCATGTTGGATGCTGGATATGATCAGGTGGATCATTTATGTATGTATGTGCATCATGTTGGATGCTTGGACCATGTATCTATATATGTATCAGGTGGATACATTGTATGATCAGGTGGATCATGTATGGTGATATGTATCATGTATCAGGTAGATACTTGGTATGCATCAGGTGGATGCATTAATGATCAAGTGGATCATGTATGATGATATGTATCAGGTAGATACTTGGTATGCATCAGGTGGATGCATTGATGATCAGGATGATCATGGATGATGAGCTTCAGGATGTTGCTCCAGATGACATGCAGCAGGATGTTGCAGTGATGATCAGGATGATCATGGATGATGAGCTTCAGGATGTTGCTCTAGATGACATGCAGCAGGATGTTGCAGTGATGATCAGGATGATCATGGATGATGAGCTTCAGGATTTTGCTCCAGATGACATGCAGCAGGACGTTGCAGTGATGATGATCAGGACGATCATGAGTACATCAGGATGATGTATGGTGAGTATCAGGTTGATACTCTATGGCCGTGGATCAGGTTGTGCAGATGAGCATGTATGGGAGATCCTATAGGTCGGAGTTGTGTACCCGTAACAGCCTGGGATGCTCTTTCGAGACATTGCTCTGGGAGGACATGTAATAGCGCCATGGGAGATCTCAAGTTGGAGTTGTGTACCCATAACATCCTGAGATGCTCTTGCGAGGTTTTGTCCTATGGCATGTAATTTGGGCCCTGGGAGATTTCAGGTCGGAGTTGTGTACCCATAACATCCGGAGATGCTCTTGCGAGGTTTTGCCATGACCACATGTAATTTGTGCCCTGGGAGATTTCAGGTCGGAGTTGTGTACCCGTAACATCCTGAGATGCTCTTGCTAGGTTTTGTGGTGGACCACATGTAATTTGTGCCCTGGGAGATTTCAGGTCGGAGTTGTGTACCCGTAACATCCTGAGATGCTCTTTCGAGGTTTTGTGGTGGGGTCACATGTAATAGCGCCCTGGGAGATCCTACAGGTCGGAGTTGTGTACCCGTAACATCCTGGGATGCTCTTTCGAGGTTTTGTGACGCACGTAATAAGTCCTGAGGATTCCACAGTATGGCCAGTGATGACAAAGACCTGCAGGTGGTGGGCCTACATCCAGTATGAAAAAGGACTGGCTCTGTAGAACTTCCTATGACGAGTAGAGTCAGAGATTGGTTGAGATAGTAGCAGCAGTGACGATGATGATGACGATGCATCGATGGCGATGATACAGAGAAGAAGACTTGTATAGCAGATCTATGTCGAGAAATACCTTCCTAGTTAAGAGGGAGTGTTGATGTATATGTAACTTCAAAATGTATTTCATCTGTGTATTATATATATATTTATTGTACCCTTATAAGAGATGTGTTATTCCTCTATAAGGAAGTGTCGTCATGTGGATTGAAAAGTGTCGCAAGTGTGTGTACTTGCCAATGGGTTATTAGACCACCTTATGGGGTCGGCCCTAGTTAATATATAATATAATGTGGATGTATCCAAGTAGACAAGTCGGCCCCAGTAGGTCACTGGGCAAAAAGGTGAGTATAAATAGAGATAGGAGATCTCTATTTTACTCACTCGGAAAAGTAACTATCTCTCTCTCTGAAAAGTGGCGCACTAGTGAGGAGGAGGAGGATCATCTGCTAGGAGACTATCTCAGTGTTATTTGGTTGTATTTTGGTTGAGCCATTGCTCTCTCTATCTCTGAGGAAGTTGTGGGGTTTTTCACCTTAGGATTTTCCCCACGGAAACTCTGTGTCTCTTGTCTCTATGCTTTTGATTCTTGTGATGCTTGTGATGCTTTTCATATTATGATTGTCATGCATTGATATACTGTAGATGTTATTCTCTCAGCAAAGATCCTATAGTATTGTGATTTAATACTAAAAATTTAACAGTTTTTGGGTGAAAAATGATGTTGGGTACTTCCACAATGGAATGGGGATGAGGAAGAAGCAATCCCCCTGAGGTAGAGTGACTTGTGGTGCAAGAAAACAGAGCCCATGCCTGCAAATACGAATTTCTGGGCTACCCATGCTCCATTAAAGCCATGGACTGAAATATTCAACAACTTCCTTACAACAGAAATAAATGTCATCAAGGAAAGTCAAATGGGTTATCACAATGACAAATGGCAGCTTATGGTTCAATCCCACAGCCCCCTCACCACTCCGTAGTGGATACACATGGCCCCTTCTCATCCGTTGCCTCCATAGCCAGTTTTTGCTATTTTATTGCTTGATGATTATTTACATCATTTTTACAATGTTCCATGGCTAAATAGCACATGGGTAACATAATGTCCAATGTTTTTCCATTTAAATAAAATACGAACATACACTAGCGGGGCCTTGGCCTTGACCTCCACGCTAGGTATACATATATCACATGTATACAATATTTACATTGAAAACTAATATATCCTAAGGGTCGAAATAGGGTATTATAGGCTCCCCCTCAAGGAAACGCACCACCACAATAGCAAATCACTTATGTCGCTCGTGATTAACCCATGTTAGACTCAGGTACCCATCACTTGTTAATGATGTCATCCGCCAAATTCAACATTCAAATCTATCGGAACCAATATGGATCCACCCCTGAAGCCCCTCCCGCCGACAAAAACACTAATGCTCATCCCACCGATCAGTCATTACGCATACCTTCGGCTCCGCTAGATGGCGCCTCCAAAGCCCCTCGCCTCCCACTTCTCCACATCAACAATAACCCCAATGCTCGCGCTGCATCTAATTACAACATTGTAGATGACTTAGCCTAGTCCCCCGCAGTCATGTCTGCGTTAGAAGTCTTAAAAAATTGTCCTACACAGTGCAAGAATTTGCTTTCAACCATTGGTGCTATTGACCCAAATGATTCACGAATGATGACCTTCGATTTGGACCAATCTGAACTACGCCTTCCTTCCACATTAGCGTTCCAAGTTTCTGTATCCATTCAGAACCTTGTCATCCATCGATGCATCATCGATGAAGGTGCCTCTACATATGTTATGTCCAAATTCGTTTGGCAGAAGTTGGGATCCCCTACTCTCTAGCAGTCCACCACTGCGTTGCGAGCCTACGATGGTCGTTTGGCTCAACCCCAAGGTCTCTTAGCTAATGTCCCCATCCAGTTGGCTGGTAAAACAGTGCTCATTGACATAGAGGTCATCAACGCCCAACTTGATTATAACCTCTTACTTCGCCGCAGTTACATGTACGCCATGTGGGCGGTTGCCTCATCCATTTTTCGTACAATGATGTTCCCCCATGACGGACGTCTGGTCAAGGTTGACCAACTCACCTATTACGATCCCAATGCTCCTGCTGCACCCGAAAATGTTCTCCCCATGGTTGAACAACCTGCTTGCGGTGCAACTACCTTGTTGGTTTCCTCAATGGGACCCGGAGTCTACTCAGATACGGCCATGACCTCAACATTCCAGGTCATTCCACCCCCGTCACCCACGACCAAAGTATCTGACTTATGTACCCTTTCCCACAATACACCAACACCCAATCATCAACCGCCCTTGCTACCCCAACCACCATTGGTACCTAGTCATGTTGGTGTTACACCCATCCATACAATCCCCTTCCTATTTCCCCCTTCGGGAGTAGTAAGCGCCCCGGTTATGGCTACCCTCAGCCTCCCCGGTTTAACCTTAGGATTACCAGTATGGTACATTACGCCTCCCATTACCCCCCCGACACCAAATGTCATCCTACAACCAGTGTGACCCATCACCACTACTAGTCAACTACCTCTCGGTGTCGCTACCCCTTCATCATTCACTAATCCATCCCCTGTTATCAAGCACACTAGGGGCAGAGGCCCACAACCATACACTGCTTTACCCCCGCTGTTGGCGGGTATTTCTACCCTATAGAAAGGAAACTAATGCTATCAACTTGGTTGGGGTGACGGGTAAGTGTATTGATGCTATTACAGAGGCATTTACAAAAAGAAATAGATTGTAGATTTAGGGAACACACCTTTTAACCGAAGTCTGATCCTAGTTATGACTCAGTCTCGTGTCCAGCTTCCGAATCTACCTTTCCTTTAGCAAACCTGCAACAACAATACCTTTCTCAAAACATTTTGGGCAATATATAAAGCTTGACATAAACAAAATCAATGTTTAAAATTCATCATTGACCAAAATAAATCCAATTTAAGATGTCATTTCCTAACACATTCAAATTGGAACAAGAAAAAACACGTCAACCTTTATTTGTCAAAAGTAGAATGAAGTACAAGTATACCTGACAATGAAGCAGGGTCCTACAACTAGATTCTGGGCTCTGGCTCTGCTCTGGCTTGGATGTCTTCTGCAACAACTCCTCCAATGCAAGCTCCTTCAAAGTTTTTCCATTAATCAATCTCACAAACTCCAATTTCTAACAAAAGCTAACCTTGCTCCTTTAACCTTCTTGGTATTTATAGGTTCAAAGAAACAGTTCAGGTTGAGATGTAGTTATGGAGGAAGTTGGGGGAGTTAGGAAACTACCATCAACTAATCCTCCTCGATGAATTAATTTATTTTTAATCATCTTTTAAGATGTACACGACTCTTCTTCAGTGGAGTAGCGTATAGGGCACTACCCTAGTGTTTAACAATTAGTGCTCAATCGATTTTAAATGTCGAGCGCTACTTTGCTACACTGGAGTAGCGTATACTTGGATATGGGTGCTACTATTATACAGTGGAGTAGCGTATGGGTGCTAGTCTCTTTAGGTAGAGTAGTGCTCATATCTTAAAATGATATTTTTTTTATGTTTTTCCCAGTAATATTAGGAAATGGAATGAGTTGTCATATGATCCAAGGTCAACATGCTCTTCTATCCAAATTGTCCTTTTGTGTGATCAGCAGCTCAGGGTGATCACAGACAGAGAGGTACAAGTTTGACCTATAAAAGATGCCCCCTAATGTGTGAGGTCAGAGGGAAACGATGGCCGAAATACATTACAATCCAAATCCAGAGGAGGAGCACAGAACCGCAGAAAATAAGTCACAAGAAACCTGCAACAAAGATCAAGGTCAGCGAGCAATTACATTTTTGACATCGTATAGACGTGTAGTGTGATACAACATGATCTCCGATACATAACAAGGAGATGTATATAAAGCATGGCCACTTGAAATACAAGCGTGGATCCATGTCAAACTGAGAGATCATAGCCATAACAACAAACTGGATCTATGTCTCATGGAGAGTCGAATATAAGTGAGGCTCAGTCTTGCACAACTTGGGTGATAACAAAATGAGGTAATGTCATCAAAATCCCAAGGTCTTCATCCCAAAAAAACCCTAGGTACAAACCTATCCATGCGAATAAATGAGTTGATGTCGAACATGGGAGGTATCGTTTGAGTACCGGTCATTGATGTATACCGTTAACAAACGCGAGGACTTCCACCGATAATGATGATGGGGTCCAAGGTACCAAGTACGATTCACCAAATGTGAATAGATGGACTTGGAGTCGAACACTTGGGAATCCTATTGAATAAGAGACATTGATGTATTCTCATCATTCAACAGCGAGGAAAATTGCCACTGGTGACTGCAATCTCCAAGGTACTAACCGAAACTCTAAACTTCAATCCCAGAATAATGATTTGGTGTCGATGGGAATAAGTCCGTTGGAAGGGAGGTCTTAAGGCATCCTCCATCATCCAACTCGAGGAACACTCAACTGGTAAGAGCTGATATGGAATAATATGCGACAAGACTGACACTAGGAAGGCCGACACATGAGGTCAAGGTAAACTGCAGAATGGCCAACATAGGGTATATCCTTGAACATTGAGCACAACACAAAGTGACTCAGGCAGTTTCTGACATAATGGGGTAAATAACTCTGAAATGTAAGAGACATTAACAGACCCTCCATATGGTTGGAAGAATAACCAACCGGGGGAGTAAATAACTCGGAGGAAAGGTTCACCCTAAGGCCAAAAACTAAACCCAACCGACAAGATAGACTCAAGTAGGTGCTGTGTTCAAGGATAGAACTTGACTGAAAACTACCTTTGACAATGAAGATATGATATGTTTTTCCCATTCCTTATTCTTTTTAGATAAAAGAATACCCTTCTTGTGGATTTAATGAGTCCAAGAAAGAATGAAAACTCAATAGGTCCAACCATGTAAAAAATTTAACGAGCCCATGGGAGGAATACTCAGTACCTTCTTCATAATTTATAGAGTTCGAAGAAGAGATAGAAGATTACTCTATATGTACTGATCTCTGGATTTTAATATCGAGCCGAGATCTGTTCTTGCTCGCCAGTGTTTTCAATTTTAAGGAGTCTGAAAAACTTAAACAAGAGCTCCATATATCTGCTCGTGGATTTTAGTATCGATCCCAAGCAGATTAATGCTCGCCGGTGTTTTCCTGTTTATAGAGTCTGAAAAACTTAAACAATCCTCTTTTCACCTATCCGTGGATTTTATATCGAGCTCGGATTGGTCTGTGCTCGGCGGTGTTTTCTTGTTTAGAGAGTTGAAAAACTTAAACAGTCCTCTATACACCCTCTCGTGGATTTTACATCGAGCCCGAGTAGGTGAATGCTCGCTTGGTATTTTCATGTTTAGAGAGTCTGAAAACCCTAAAGAGAGACTCTGAAAGTTCCTTTTTCGTACATTAGTCTCCTCCCCCAAAAAAGTATAAAACAATGAAAGGAGAACTCTTCTAGCGCATACAGGAGTATACCTAGAGTATACCTTTTCCATTGTTAATCCACTGAGGCCCGGAAAAGGGATAATTCTATACCTGAGTGGATGAGCCTTCGGATACTTTAACCAGCTCGAAGAGGACAAGTTTGCTCGGCTATCTTGTTTAGGTTTAAATAGTCCAAACAAGAGCTTAAAATGACTTAAAGGTCAGCTTCTAGGATCGTAGCTTCATGTCCTGCCAAAACTAGGTCTTCAAAAAAATATTAGTCGATGCGGCAAAAATATCGAATGATATATGAATTTGGAACGTTTAGTTAACTGACAAAGTCTATCATCAAGAAATTTGAGCTTAGGAGACGAATCCGACAACAATTGAGTGAAAATTGAACTTGGATCATTGTTATACCTTATTTTGTGTTTCAATTGATTAATTAGGGTTTTTGAAAGTTTTTGAAACTATGGAAAATTAAAAATTATGGGTAAAAATCAAAATCCAATTTTATATATGATTTCATTGTTAAAAAAACAATTTTCAATTTGTGTTTTAGGGCAAAAATTGAACAACATTTTGCAAATTTCAAGTCTCGACGGTGATCGAATCGAGCATCCAGCCACCAAACTTCCTCCATCAAGTAAGTAGAAATCCACCTATCTTGCATTTCAATGGTTTATTTTTAAATTTTTGAGCAAAAATAGCTTGCAACGCGATGCTCATAAGGTTTTATGCGCAGGCGCTACTGTGTATACACAAGAGTAGCGTACAAACGCAAAGGGTGCTACTTTGCTCAAACAGAGTAGCGCCTACACGCTACTCTGTAGTATACACAGTAGCGTACATACTTGCAAAGCTACTTTCAAGCATCGAGACTCAAAAATTTTGGGGTTTTTGTGCAGGATGGTCTTACAATGGAGGGAAAGGGAGCATGAAGACATGGATAGGTTAGCCATGCAAGACCCGGCTACCCTCCATGCGCTCCATAGATGCGGTTTGTTGAAATTTTATCGAACCGTAAACATGCGGGCACTAAACAAGTTGTTTCGGAGACTGATTCAGTATTGGGATGTCGATACTAATACCTTCATCATCCGCGGGCAAACTCTTGAGCTTACCGTTGAGGACATATACTTTATTACTGGTCTCTCAAGGAGAGGAGACGTAATCAATCTGAAAGGGACTTCTCGTTTGGGTGCACGATCAGTGCAAGAATATGTAAATACATACTGTGTTGTCGGAGCAGAAAAATCGGGAAGCCAAGTCCTGATTTCAACCATTGATGGTCTCCCTCTGAAAGTGATAGTGAGCATGATCAACCGGGTAGCCGGTAGTGCATCACAACACTTAGCTTCCAGGCATTCGATGCATATTGGTGTACAGTGCTTGCACGGCCATGTTTATGATTGGAGTACTAGCTTGTTGGCAAACATGAAGTATCAACTGACGGGTTGCAAAACTGGCACAATGAAGAATTTTGGGTATGGAAGTATTTAGTGTACTTTCTTCTTCGAGAGGATGCCTGCTATTAGTTTGGGGATGCCTCTACCACAGGTTAACCCCCATGAGCCTAGACTAGGCCGTTGGGGTGACATTTTTCTCTGCCAAGGTGGTGGGGAAAGTCACTATTGTTACCACACGGATGACTTCTGGGGGTGGTGGGAGAGGCAAGTACCCGCTTTTGAGCAGTTTCCCTATGCTGGATTGGATTTCCGTCACGATCCAGAGCTGGTGCTTCCGCCAGGTGGATCCTGGGGAGATGTTGGTATGTTTAAATTTTGAGAAATTATTCAAGTTTTTCAAACTTTTTCAAGTATTTGATTTTTATGAATGAGTTTTGGAGTTCTAATCAAGTGCCAAATGCAGATGTTGGGCTTGTTCGTCCTGAGGGCCATCCTACCATATATGTGAGGCCAGCTGATATTACCCCAGTGGATGCTATGTTGGGAACCCTGGAGAGGAAAATGAGTTGGTTGACTCATGAGATTCCTGCATGCTGCATGGAACAGATACCTGTAGACATGCAGGAAGATGTTGGGGTGCCCCCAGCATGGCTTAGGGTGCTGCGGCGGATTGCTAGACTAGTCATATGCTATCGCAATGCGGTAGATGATGAGGAGGTTCCTCCTTATCCATATGAGAAGAAAACATTATATGTATATATTTTTGAGGCTACTATGCCTAACTTTTGTATTTTTATGACTTGACCTGATGAGCTCATGATCCAAAACTCATATTTTTTGATACAGTACCAGTTATATATAGTATCGATTATTTACATGTGTATGTGTTTTACATTTTATGTGTGTAATGTTGTTTATGATAAGTGTGATGCAAATGCCAGTCTAAAACATAGTTTCCTAATGAATCAGCTAAAGTGTTTAAACTTCTCGGAATGTGTTCATATCTGATGGAATGAAATTGTCTTTCCAATAGTCTAACTCGTAGAAACTGATGTAGCAATCCTGGATCCCTGATCTGATAGACACCTGTTAACTGAAATACAATTAATTGTGAGTCAAGCCTTACCTCCAGGTACGAAATGCCATGATTGAGAGCATCTCGTAGAAGTTCTATAACTGCACTGTATTCAGCTACATTATTCGTGGTAGGTCCCAAACAAACCCCCCCAAAGAGACAAGTTGGTCAGCGAGTGAGTAAATGACCCAAGTTGCTGTAGCCAACTGACAGGTGTGGCGACTGGCGCCATCAGCAAATCCTAAGAAATGTGCAGTTGACATCTGGTATACGACACGAGAAACACACATAATATCACCTAACGAGCATAACAAAACTATCTTTACAAAAATATACAGCTATGTTACAAGAAAAAGTATTTCAGCCTAGGCATAGTACTTCTTCAGGTGGGGTCAATGCCTGGATCCTCCTTAGGAGGTCGGGAAAAGGTGTTATGGAACTCACAGAAAAGATTGGTATATGGGATGATCTCGTCGAGATAACATCCCGTCTCAAAGAAAATATTTCCGTTGACCCCCGTGAAAATGTTCACCGGCGAGGTATGTACTCTATTTGCTTCAACAATAGCAACTTGTGAAGGAGTGAGACCAGTATTTTCATCGGGTGGTGAACAAAATTCACCTCTCTCTAACAAGTTAAGAAAAGGAAACAAGAAGGACGCGCGATCTATATGTTCACGAGGATGGTCTGGGTTGTTCAAAGCTTCTAACATTTCCTCATTAGAAGGTAAAGTAATTCCTGAACTGTCGAGAGAATGGACCGGGTCAGGTGTCTGAGTAGTGGCACAATCTATGTTTGACTCGACAGACACCATAGAAGTTTCAGGCGATGAACATCCCTCAGTCCCAACAAATATAGTAGGAGCGGGTAGGTCAAAAGTGCCAATCAGTGATCCGAAAAGTCCTGCTCCTAAACTCTCGCCAATTGGGGTGTTTTGATCAATCAAAGGAACTATGGTTTCTGAAGAAGTCTGGTGTTTTCCTTCAGTGAAAGAAAGTTGATCGACTGTAACGATCTTACCTTCAAATGGGAACATGACCACTCGAAAAATTGCCGATGCTATAGCTTGCATGGCATAAGTCCAACTCCTGCCCAATAACATATTGTAATCGAGCGGAGCGTCCAGAACTTCTATCTCAACAGCAACTGTCTTACCGGCCAAAGTGACATTAAATGATGGAAAAACTCCATGTGGATGGAAAGTTCTTCCATCAAATGCAGTAAGCATTGTGTTGGAAGGGACTAACTCAGGAGAACCTAGAGCTTTCCAACAAAAAATCGACATTACGCAAGTCGACGCTCCCTCATCTACTAGAGCTCGTCTGATGGTCATTGGACCATGGACGACCTCAATCTGAAGGGAAACGTGATAGGGCAACCGGTATTTGACATTAGTCATATCAAATCGCACAGACATGTTGGAGGACTCCATACTCCCAATAGCTGCCAAAAGTGCATTTCGTTGCAATGGACAACTCTGCAAGACTTCTAGAGTAGACATGGCACAAGGGGTTTGGGCTAAATCTTCAACCACATTGTAGTTGGAAGCAGCCCGTGTGTTAGGATTGTGCGATGCCCTCTTCAAGACACCTTTCGAAATCTTGGGCATTGGGTCCACATGTATGTGGAGTGGAGTGGAGGATTCAGCAATCTCCTTATCCTTTTTCTACGCTTTCGGGGTATAGTTCCTGGCTCTAGTTTGCAAAAGTGCATCTAAATTAACCATGTTTATAAATGTTTGATCAACCAAAGCATGCGAAGTGCCCCCAGTTTTGGAGGTGCCAGAAGTTGAGCCTTTCCCTTTAGGAAATGGATCTTTCAAGATGGCAGGCTTCTTTTCTCTTAAGAGCTTCTGGGCTTCTTCAAGTAGAGGGCATTGGTGGGTAAGGTGGTTTTGCTTGCAAAGTTTACAAGGGAACTTAACCTTCTTTTCTTCCTTGTTACCCTCTTCGGCATTGTCTTTTTTGGGCTTTTGTTGGTTCCCCTCTCCTTTCTTGCCCTTCTTTTTGTTGTTGGGATTCCGAGGGCCCTTTTGATTGTTCTGAACCTGATTGACAGGCTCAGACATAGAAGGAGAGGTTGTGATGGAAGCAATGTCTGCAGTCGAATATTTGACAGTTAAGGCTTGGACCTATTTGGTCAGTGCTTTGAAGGCTGCAGAGTTAACTGAACCCACTATGCCGTCAGCATGTGGTCCAGGTTTGGGTCTACTCAGATCAGTGTTTGATCTCGGTGCGTCAGGTATAATCTCGTACAGTAAACCAGATTGTGCATATACAAGGTCTAACTGTTGAGTCCTTAAGATGGCTTCTTCTTCATTGGATACTCCAGATGTCGCTACTTCCTTAGAAATATAAGGAAGGAGTGATTTCAAGTACCACTCAAGCAGGAACTCTGGAGGAATGTTGGCCTTTATGAGCCTCTTCCTTCTTCGCCACTCTTGAATGTGGTCAGATAAGTGAGTGGCTTTGTTTTGTCTAAAAGTAGACAAAAGTTCTGTTCCAGCATCATACCAAACAGGAAGCTGGAAATGGTTCAAAAAGACAGTTGCTAGGTCCCCAAAACTAGAGAAAGTAGCCGCAGGTAGTTCAATGTACCATTTGGCTGCAGGACCAGTTAATGTCCTTTGAAACAATCTCAATCTGATGGAATCCTCGTTTAACAAATTGGAAGAACACCATAGGTGGAAGGTAGTGACATGGTCACCAGGATCTTCACCTGTTTTGCCTTTGAATTTTGGAATATCCGAAGGTAATTTGGTGGGAACTGATGGCCACGTGGCATTATGACACACATGATCATTTGTCAGTTTAGAAAGGTCTGGCAAATTCAAAGTTGCCAGGAAAGGTAGACGAGGCTGGTAAGATGATGCTTGATAAGGGGAACCACCCATCGTTTGTCCCATGAATTGTTGGTAGGGGTTTCCCCCAGCAATCTGGTGATAAGGGTTGCCCCCGACCATGTGTTGATAGGAGTTGCCACCTACTAACTATTGATAGGGGTTTCCCCTAGTTAACTGTTGGTAGGGGTCACCCCTGGGTATTTGTTGGTAGGGGTTGCCCCCTGCCAGCTGTTGTTGTTGTACGAAAGAGTTATTAAAATTTCCCCACCCATACGAGAGTGGATTAGTGCTTTGCGGGTTCGTCCATTGTGGCTGGGTGTTAGCCCCGCCATATTGCTGGATAAAGATATTACCCCCTCCCCCTGAGAATAAGGAAAAAGGGGTGTTCCCTGCAGGCATGTTACCTTGATTCAAGTTAGGGCCTACAAAGGTATTGAAACCAATAGAAGCTGATGTGGACGGTGCAGTCATGGTGCCCATGACTGGCATGTTTGCAGAAATACTTGGTCCTACCACAGGTGTGGAAACCCAAGTACTAGGAATCTGATATAACGGTTGTGAAGTAGAAGGTGTTGCACAGTTGGCCATACTGCTAGGTACAACAGTAGATGTAGGAATAGATGCCATCGTTGTAAAACTAGGCATACCTAATGTACTAGTGTTGAAACTGAAAGATGGAGTAGGCACAGATGTGGTTTGAGCCTGACTAGGCGTAGCAGTAAAAGAAGGGCTAACTGTGCTGGTATTCATACCTAAAGTGGGAGTTTGGGGACCCCCTTGTTCACCTCCTGAGTTAGACATCAGATGATCGGGAAAGAAAAGATCTGCACTGAAAAGGGGCTGCTGGAAACCAACAGGTGACAGAAGCGGAATTCTAGTATTGGTTAAGGGAGGATTGAAAGGAGTGCTATACTCCGCGGAAGTAAGATCTTCCACCTCAACAGTACTAACTTGTTGTTGATCTGTGGTACCTGGTAGTGGTTCCTCAGGAACCTCAATTTCAAGGTTTTCTGTTACAAGGATTTCTTCAAGCAATTCTATTTCAGAGGTAATTTCTGAAGAAATACCGGGGTTTACCTGCTGTCGTCTGGCTGGTTGTATAGGTTCTGTTCTAACTGGTGGAAGGTTTTGAATCCTTCTCGATCTATGGAGTTGTTGATTCTCCGTGATTATAAATATAAAATAACAAACTAGAACCTAGTGGCCACTACAACTAGGGGGCAAAAAGCACACCAACTAAAAAAATTCCTAAGTATACAAGCCAGTCAAACAAAGGTGCCTTCCGGAGAAGAGTCTGGGATGATGAGGGCCCAGAACAGATCAACGAAGGAAGAAAGACAGTTACCCGGGGTCCACAATACAATGACTAAGGGTGCAAGCGCTGGAATCACCCAAGCGCCCTCCCAAAGACCCGCAAGGGGTTTCCTCCCACGTCTGTCTTAGGTACAGTAGATATACCCTCTGCTGTCACCTGTGTATGAACCTAGAGTCTGATACTATGGATACCACAACACCGAAAATTCCTGGGGGAACAGTCACCGATCGAATCAGAAAGCGTGGGCAGGGTAGCTAAGCCTGAAACTTGAAAGAGTCCCCAATACGCAATCTGATCCTGGCATATGCTCGAACAATAAGTAGGAGGAGTATTCCCACAAATTGATCTCACAATGACCTACTGCATAGATCCTAGGAAAATTTTGAGTGAGGTGCGTTTACCTATGATAGTCTCACTACGATTTTTGCGCAATGTGTGATCTTGGGTGGTTTAAGGTGATTTAAACCCAAGATCCTAACCAAAACTAGTTGGTGTAGTGTACCCTAAAAAGAAAAATGTTTCTATTTCATTTTATTAATAAATTTTAGGGCTGTTATTACTCAAAAAGGGTAGTGGGTGTGTGAGCGTGGTTATAACAAGAAAAGAAAAAGTGCAAATATAATTCAATCTTTCCTACAACAAAGCTTTTTTCTTTTTTTATATCTACTTCTTTCCAAAACTGAAAATCTCAGCAAACTTACTTAAAAAAAAAATTGTTTTCTTTTTTAAATTATACTAAGCTATTTTGCAATAACCGAAACAAGTTCTACTTAAGCTTAAAATACCAATTTTTTTTTCTTTTTCAATAAACGAAAAAGAACTATGCAAAAATGGAAAGCCAAATAAAACTTTTTATGCAAAGTGTGTAAATATGGCTAAAAGTTCTTAGGCCTATAGCTGTCGAAACCCTAGCTCGAGAAAGACTTGATCTACAGGTGTTTTACAAGGAAAAAGCCTCTAAACTTGGACACCAAGTGGGAGAAAACAAAGGAGAACAAATACCAAAGGACTGACCTAAAGTATCTAACCCTAGTAAGACCACAAAGCCAAGCACAAGTAGACAAGCAAGCTTCCCTACTAGCACAAAGAAACTGAGAGATGAAACTAGCCTACAGCTGTTTAAAAAGCACTTGTAACCAGCAGAAGACAATGAGTCTAGGAAGAATGAAACTTGACCAAAAAGAAGACACCCTAGAAGCTCTACCAAAGAACAAACCCTAAACAAAGGATGGGGGTAGTGGAGAGCAGACCACATCACCACAAACAACAGATACAGGAGTATGTAGGTTTTTAAACTGGCAATGAGTAGTCAGGGTCTAAAAAAAGTGAAAGTGTTCGTCACCAAACACCACCAAGTCTTCCAAAAAGTCAATAAAAAGTCTCAAAAGTTCCAAAGGTCAACAAGTGGTTTAAAAGATGGGAAAAACTTCAAGAGAAGGTTCTTATGACTTAAACAACAGTTAAAACCTCATGCAACAGTTCAAAGGATCCCACAGCAAAGTCAGCAAATCATAAAAAGGGTTAAAAAACAAGCAAACCAAAAATAGGTTGCTTCAGAAAGTGTACTCTACTATGTAGTAGAGCAACTCGCGCCCATACAGAAATGGGCGCTACTATATATATGGCACAGTAGAGTATGGGCGCTACTGTATATATATCAGAGTAGTGCTCATATCTCAAAGACTTGAAAACTGACTCTGGAAGGTATCAAAAACTGATGAAAGCAGGCAAGAAACAGGCAAGGGCTACCTATAAAGTTTCTTGACACATCAAAGAAGTCAAAATAACCTGGGAAGACACACAAGAACAAGGTTTCCTAAAGCTAAAAACTCTATTTCCCCAGCGGAGTCGCCAGTCTGTTGGCAGGCATTTCTACCCTATAGCAAGGAAACTAATGCTATCAACTTGGCTGGGGTGACGAGTAAGTGTATTGATGCTATTACAGAGGCATTTACAAAAAGAAATAGATTGTAGATTTAGGGAACACACCTTTTAACCGAAGTCTGATCCTAGCTTTGACTCAGTCTCGTGTCCAGCTTCCGAATCTACCTTTCCTTCAGCAAACCTGCAACAACAATACCTTTCTCAAAACATTTTGGGCAATATATAAAGCTTGACATAAACAAAAGCAATGTTTAACATTCAGCATTGACCAAAATAAATCCAATTTAAGATGTCATTTCCTAACACATTCAAATTGGAACAAGAAAAAACACTTCAACCTTTATTTGTCAAAAGTAGAATGAAGTACAAGTATACCTGACAATGAAGCAGGGTCCTGCAACTAGATTCTGGGCTCTGGCTCTGCTCTGGCTTAAATGTCTTCTGCAACAACTCCTCCAATGCAAGCTCCTTCAAAGTTTTTCCATTAATCAATCTCACTAACTCCAATTTCTAACAAAAGCTAACCTTGCTCCTTTAACCTTCTTGGTATTTATAGGTTCAAAGAAACAGTTCAGGTCGAGATGTAGTTATGGAGGAAGTTGGGGGAGTTAGGAAACTGCCATCAACTAATCCTCCTCGATGAATTAATTTATTTTTAATCATCTTTTAAGATGTACGCGACTCTTCTTCAGTGGAGTAGCATATAGGGTGCTACCCTAGTGTTTAACAACTAGTGCTCAATCGATTTTAAATGTCGAGCGCTACTTTGCTACACTGGAGTAGCGTATACTTGGATATGGGCGCTACTATTATACAGTGGAGTAGCATATGGGCGCTAGTCTCTTTAGGTAGAGTAGCGCTCATATCTTAAAATGATATTTTGTTATGTTTTTCCTAGCAATATTAGGAAATGGAATGAGTTGTCATATGATCCAAGGTCAACATGCTCCTCTATCCAAATTTTCCTTTTGTGTGATCAGCAGCTCAGGGTGATCACGGACGGAGAGGTACAAGTTTGACCTATAACACCCACCTAAACCAGTTGAGAATACCCCCGTGTTTCATGCTCCTCCCAAATGCTCGTTGTGTGATGAGTTAGGCCATGCTACTCATCAATGTCCACAATTACCCGCATTACAGGAACACATGCAAATGCTTGATGACGACCCCAACATCCTGGTTGTTCAACTCGACCCAACCCCTAAGCCTCATGATAAATCACTGTGTACCAACCACCCTTGTGCAATATGCGGTATTTACGGCCATTACTCACATCACTGCCCAAATCTCCCATATTACAGAGTATCTCTCTATGAGATGAATAATTTGGACCTTGATACGGTGCCCCCCACCATTGAGGAGATCCACCCCCCAGTATCCCCCTCATCCCGAGAGATTAATACCATTTATATGATATCTTCTACTACCATTCCCTTGTCAACCGATTTGACCACTTAGAGTTTCCACAATGATGAAGAGATTCTCAAGGCTCTTACTACACCTGATTACCCCTGGGAGGATATGCACCATCGTTCCTATTTCCTTCCGGAAGAGTCCTCCTCCACCACAGCCACCCAATTTTTGGTTGAGTCCAAAGATTTCCTCCCCACCAAAGTCGACTGGTTTAAGGATCCCATTCCCGTTCCTAATGCCTTTGAGGAAGGAAGCATGGCCAATATCTCACCCACAATCCACATTGATATCTCTGCCCCAGCA
Source organism: Larix kaempferi (assembly GCA_027924585.1). Lineage (NCBI taxonomy): Eukaryota > Viridiplantae > Streptophyta > Pinopsida > Pinales > Pinaceae > Larix > Larix kaempferi. The sequence continues at coordinate 20,134,831 of BSBM01000011.1, read as the reverse complement.
AGTGCTTCTGAAATCATTTCGTTAGGAGCTTCCTGCACTGAGCATGAGATCAGAGAGTACAAGAAAATTTTCCAAGAATTCCGTGATGTCTTTGCCTGGTCCTATACCGAATGCCTGGTCTTGACCTCGCTATCATCAAGCACCACATTGACACCTCTGAGTTAGGGGGCATAATAGATTACCTCGAACCTGGGATAGGGGGCATGATCAATCATTTTGAACCTTCCCCATCACATCTATCTCAGTATTTCAATGATCCCATTGTTCAAACCAACACATATGTGATCCACAATCACAAACCCCATGCGCATAGCATGGGGGCAGGTCATTAACCCTGCCCACTTTTTCACATGCGTGATCTCAACCATTTTTTAGGTCACCTATCACTTGTATATATGATTTGATTCGATCTACCTAGTATTCTGCCCGCATGGGTCATCATTTCTCCCCACCACTGCATCCTTGGCTTGGTGGGCTCACCTTTATTTGCAACCATTTTTTAACCTAGTTATTTCCTTTGACCATTCCAGAGTCCTTATGACCTCTGTTTTTTGCACCATTTACACCACCGAATTCATATTTCCTTGCCCGTGATGATGCTTGAGATCATTTCTCGCTCTCACCCTCATATTTTTCAAGTATTTTTTCCAAAACGCCCCCCATCGCCTCGGTTTGCGTGCCACCTTGGCCGTCGTCCGTTCTGACATTCCTTATATCACCGGATTTAGTTTTCCAATCCCGTGATGATGCTTGAGATCATTTCTTGCTCTCACCCTCATATGTTTCGAGTATTTTTTCCAAAACACCCCCCGTCACCTCGGTTCGCGTGCCACCTCGGATGTTCTCCATTTTTGACACTTTTTATATCACTGTATTCAGTTTTTCGAGCACGTGATGATGCTTGAGATCATTTTTCTCTCTCACCAGGTACAATTTCAACATTGTGTCCCGACACCTTGCTGCCTCGGTTTGCGTACCACATCGGCCGCCATCGGATTGTTACACATTTTTACATGAGCCATTCACTTCAGTCATACTGCAATTATTTCGTTATTTTGCCACCATTCATCATCTCGCAAGGAGTCCCACCAGTGTTCCCCCCCACCCTCGTTCTTGGTTCCTATCGATGTTCCTTGATTGAGCACTTCCTCCTTGCCTGGCCATTCCTTTTGTTCGGTATAATTTTATCCCTTTTTCGGGCCAGACAAGTCCTTTACGAAAAAGGCACTTAGGGAGTTTATGTTAAGCTCTTTTCTGGCTCCTACAAAAATGAAAAGATCATCGAGCAATCTTGCTTCCTTTCATGCTTGTTAAAGTACCTGAAAGGGCGTCTATCTGGTATAAGTTTAACCCTTTTCCGGACCTGGTAGACTAATTACGAAAAAGGAATTCTCTAGTCACACCGGCTAGAATATTTCTTCATTGCATCCTTTTATGCTTCTTTGGGCCTTGGAGACTAACACACGAAAAAGCACCCCCCTAGAGTCTTGTTATTGCTTTTAGACTCTCTAAAATTGAAAGAAACCACGAGCACGCATCGTCCTAGGATCGTATAAATCCACACGATGGTACTATTTTGAACACACTTCTTCTAGTTCCTTAACCCATGAAGAAGTCCCCCCCGTGCCTCTCGACACTATGATTGATCACCTCGGCAACACCCCCAATAAGGTCGCCTTTGTTTAGAGTATTCTGCAGTCTCCTGCAATCTTACACCAACTTGAGTATCACTCATCCCAGTCACTATCCTTGATCCATTACAGCTATGATCCCTTCCCCACCAGTCAGTTTCATATGCTTCCTGATCATCCCCGCCATCATACTCTGAACAAAGGAAGTTTGAGTCCACCCACTCTACTTGCCCAGTTATCCCCCACCCCCACAATATGTCAGTCCTACCATCAGTACTCTCACACTTCGGTTCGCCACCTCGTGCTCCTATCAAGGAAACATCATTCCCTTGCTAGTTGCAGGTCTCCCTCTGTCGACGACAGCCCATCTATTCCAGAGGATAGACCTAGAGGTCCCTGCGCCTTGGACCCATCACCATTTGTGGTGAGTTCCTACAGCCCATTTTTAGAGGAGTCATCAGCGCCTCTACGAGTGGTTGTTTCTCACATGCTCGACATTAACACCTTGATCGCATCTTTGAGACTCGCGCAGGGTATATATCCCTTCAGTTATTGGTCGAAGACCCCAAATTTCCCCCGACTCTAGCAAATTGGTGAGTCACTTTGGAACGCCCAGTTATATGTTCCTATGGATGTTCGGGTTGCGTCGGCGATTGTATTCGGAAGCCATCCAGTTATATGCTTCCTTGAGTACCCAGTTTAGTTCCCGTTCAGTGTACCATTGAGGGTATGACTCCCCGTCACTATGATCCAGCAGTTCATCAGTTCCTCTAGTACCACACTCAGCAGCACTATTGTTATTCCAGTGTATCAATTCTTCAGCTCATACATGGTCAGCCCAGTAGTATGTCCTAGATTCTGTGTCCCCTATGTACCCTTATGATGTACACGGTGGTTCTCCATGTATCTTTTAGGTCCCCATTTTCAGGCCTCATTGTTATTGTTCATATATATCTTGATACGAGCATGGGAATGCCCGCCTCGTCCATATATTGAGATTCTTCCTCATTCATTATTTGAGGCCATGTATATTTCAGGTCCCCTTTTTTTGGACCCCATTATTATTGTTATAGATCTTGATACGAGCATGGGAATGCCATCCTCGTCCATATGTTGAGATTATTCCTCACTCACTATTGAGGTCATGTACTTTCAATTTTTGCAGTTTGTTCAGGATCGTTGTTCCGGGCTCTAGTTCGTTTCTTCTCCTCTCCACATCCCAGGAAAACCATAAAAGACCTATGATGTCTATTGGTCATACGATGAGCTCCCGCCCTCACACATCAGGGGGCAATTTGTTAACACCCAAAAAGTGCTCACTATCTCATCTACCCCATGACATGACTCATTGGTCCATATTTTCTACCATATTTGTCTCCAAAACCTCAAAAAACAATTAAAAAGGCTCCAAAAGGCCAAAAAACCATTAAAAAAGCCTCCAAAAGGCCAAAACCCCCCTTTTTTTCCCCCAAAATAAGTTAAATTCCTCCAAAAATAGCAAAAACCCTCTACAAAGGGAATAAAAAATACAAAAAAGAGGAAAAAGAGGGAAAAAAGGAAGCAAAAACCCTATACAGCTGACCTAAACCATATGGTGCCCAAAACCATGGGTTAGCACTCCACCACTAAAAAACCTATAAATAGGTGATGGAGGCTCCCCATTTCACATCCATAATCATCCCTATCGTCATGCTGCTAAAAATTCTCTTGAAACCCTAGCTCTCCATTTGGAGCTAATTCTTGAGAACCCTTTTGGCCCATACCCAAAACATCTTTGGAAGAAGGAGAAGGAACAACACTAGAGCTTGGAAGCAACCCTCTTGGACTGCTGCAAGGGCTTCATCAACCTCTACACCTAAGGTAATTTTTAATACAAAAATAGAGATCTTTACCATATTTTCATGTTTTGTTATTTATGTTAATGCTCAAGTTACTGTTTTCATTTACTGTATTGCTTTTATTGTTTTTACTGAACTGCTACTAAGGAGTCCCTTCTCCTTAGTAGGTGCTCATTTGCACAAGCTAGGGTGAAAACCCTAGCTACAGTTTTCACTAGTTAAAATTTTGTTTGCCCATGCCCTACATGGTCACGGCGCTACCCGCGGGCTATAACTATGCGGGTCGCGGGTAGGGCTGGGTACGTGCATTCAACGCACATGTTGACCATGGGTACCCATCTCTGTGAGCACAATTACCCATGGGTACGGTCGTGGAGCTAGTTTTCTAAACAAAACTGACTAAATCCATTGGTTTTTCTCTTTCTAGGATGGTTCTAGAGTGGAGAGAGAGAGAACATGACCTAGTGGATGAGGTCATTCGTAATGATGTGCGTGCATAGCAAGCACTACAAGCATGTGGTTTATACAAATTTTGGATCATAGGGGGTTTGAGGGCCCAAAACCTATTGGTCGACCGTTTGATAGACTATTGGGATGTCGATGCATAGAACTTCAACCTAGACGGGAAAATACTCTCACTGGAAGTGGAAGATATCTACTTCATTACAGGTTTGTCCTGCCGAGGTGAGGTGGCAAGCCTTCGGTCTTGATCTGTGGGTGGTGGGATCACCATCCCCAACTATATAGAGAGGTATTGTGTTCGAAATACTCAGGTAGTGGGGAGTCAGGTGCCCATCAGAGCCATAGTCAACCTGAGCATGAAGGTTGTCATGGCAACTTTAGTGCGGATTACTGGTTCAAAATCTCTTCACCAGGCATCCAGGCCAGTTATGTTCTATGCATCGCAGTGTATGCAGCCTATGATGTTTGACTGGTGTACTATGCTACTGATGTCCATGAAGACCCAGCTGACAGAGTGCAAGCAGGGGGATGCAAAAAAATTCAGATATGGTAGTATTTTGTGCAACTTCTTCTTTAAGCGAGTTCTGGGGCTCAGTCCGAGGGTTGAGATCCCTCCTCATGGTCTTCACGACCCAGCCATGACCTGGTGGGCCGAGGTCTTGACGCGACAAGGTGGTGGTCGACAGGCATCACCATATACAAAGGATTTATTTCATTGGTGGGACTGACAGGTCATAGAGATAGAGGACTACCCCTATGTAGGGATAGTCTTCCAGTAGGATCGAGACATGCCGCTCCCACTAGATGCAGCGTTCGGAGACATTGGTGAGTACTCTTTTTAGGTTTTTGGTATATTAAATTTTTATGGATTTTTTATTATAGGGGTAACTGCAAAAATCATTTTGAGGGTAGTATCATGTATTAATGTTTAATTGTTTGCTCGCAGACAAGGGCCTAGTGAGACCCGACGATTTTTCGAGACATCGTCGTCGGGGCAGGGGTCATGAGATGGTAGGTGTTGCATCAGAGCGGACACTACAGAGTCTATGGGCCAACCTATCACATATGACCGCCAGGGTACCACAGGTAGAGGTGGCGCAACTAACAGAGGATATGCAGCGCCAGGTAGTGGGGGTGCCGGGAAACTGGGTGTGACGACTGCAGCGTGTCGCAAATGCAGTGAATTATTTCTATCAGACACACCCTGTTGGGGCGGTAGCTAGGCCTTCTCATAGGGATTAGACATATCGGATTCCCATTTTTTAGCGATATGTATATTTTGAGAGCTACGGGCTCCAGTTTTGTATCATGACACTACCATTTTTGGAAATGTAATTTATAAAAACTATGGTTCTCCGGTTCTACTATATGTGTGTATGTACAAATGTATGAATGTATCTTTTATTTGTGTGCTTCATTGGGAATGTGACAAATGCCAATCTAATACATAGTTAGCGTATGCATCAGATATATGATTAAAACTTCTCGGAACATGAATGTATGTAATTGAAACAAAATGTCGTTCCAAGAGTCTTACCTTTAAGAATTTCTGTAGTAACGTAGGATCCCTCACATGGTACTGACCATTCAACTGAGACACAACTAGTTGTGAATCCACGCGGACTTCTAAAGACTGGATACCATGTGAAATAGAATCCCGAAGTAGCTCAATCACGGTACTATACTCAGCCACATTGTTAGATGTAGGACCAAGACAAGAACCTCCTGAGGACACAACTAGGTGGTCAGGTGAGAAAATAACCCAGGCAGCAGAAGCAAGCTGCTGCGTATGACGGCTAGCACCATCCGCAAATCCTAAGAACGTAGGAAACTCCGCTAACATCTGTCAATCAAACGGAAGCTAATCAGCAGACACGAAAACCAAAAGAAAGCTAAACTACGTCCAGAAGAAACTATACAGTAGTATACAAAAGTATTGGCCTAAACCAGAGGTTCAAGCAAAATACCGCTTGAGGTAGAGCCCATTTCTAGGCTCCTTCAAGACAGTCCCCTCATAGTCTTCTAATTCATAGGCTCATTTTTTGAGGACACACCTCACAATGTAAGGACAGTTCCACATGGGGTTGAAATTGTCTGCCCCCAGGGGTTCTTTAGATTGGTCATATAAGAGGACCAAGTCACCTTCAGCATATTGACGGGGACGGACAGACCTGTCGTACTGAACCTTAACATGATGTTTATTGGCATCTATATCCATGACGGAATCTTGACGTTGCTCGTCAAGTTGCTCAAGGTGGATTAAACGTTGCTCAAGACCCGTCGTATCAAGGAGGATCTCTATGGCCAGTTTAAGGAAGGGATTTTGCATTCAATTAGTAAAATCGACTCCACACCATGCACTAGCTAAAACGATGAGAACTCGGTGGCAGTCTTGACTGCGGTTCGGTATTTCCACAAAGCAGGATATAACATAATGTGCCAGTTGTTCTTGCTTTGTTGGATGGTACCTTGGAGAATGGTCTTTAAAGACTTATTGACTGCTACAACTTGACCATTCGCTTGGGGATAATAAGAGAATGAGTGTTCTTGAAGAAACCCAAGTTTGAGAGACAAATCCTCCATCATTTTTTTCTGAAAGTGACTGCCATGGTCAGTGACAATCTCTTTCAGAATACCAAATCGAGTAATAATCTGATTGAACACGAAATGGGCTGTTGTAGCTCCATCGGCTTTTACAGTAGGCATGGCCTTAGCCCATTTGGAAAAGTAGTCCATGGCCACTATAATATGGTGATGCCACCCAGTTGAAGCTGGTTTGCAATCCATGAAATCCACCCCCCACTTGGTGAAGGGACCGACGGTAAAGACTGGATGAAGGGGCGCTAGATGGGAATGTATATTTCAAGAAAACACCTGGCAAGGGTGACATCTCTTTACAATGTTTATACAATCCTTAAAGATTGAAGTCCAAAAGTAGCCAGCTCGCATAATACGTTGGGCTGTAGCAAGCCCGGACAAGTGACCGCCACATGCCCCAGCATGGCAATCATTAAGCACCCGTTCCGCTTCTTCGTGACTCAAGCAACGACGGAGAATAGAATCCTTTCCTCGGTGATACAAAGTGTCACTGACGATAGTATAATGTTTAGCATGATGTTTCACACACCGTCGCTCGTCTCATGAATAATGTGGAGGAAACTTCAAAGTTTGGAGATATACAATGACATCCCCATACCAAGGGTCCTCGGAAGAGATAAGAAATAAGTGTTCATCCACAAAGGAATCTTCATGGATGACATCCTCATCAAGTCTCAGAAGGTCCAACATAAGCTCAGCAAACATCAACGATTTTACCGACTTCGCTGAAGCAAAATCGAGATCGAACTCTTGAAGGATCACAATCCATTTATTGTACTTCCCCCCTATAAGGCATCGTGATAGCACGAACTGAAATAGATTGATGTGCACTACAACTGTGGTTGTTCTAAGAAAAATATAGTGTCGTAACCGTTGGACTGCATGTACAGTCGCAAGTGCCAACTTTTCCACGTGAGTATATCTTAGTTCAGTATCTACTAGATTTCGACTGAGGTAATAGATGACATGCTCGACGAGCGCATCAACAACCTGAACCAAGACCATGCCAATCGTCTCTTGAGACGTAGCCACATAAAGTATAAAATTTCGTGTGAAGTCTGGTGGACTAAGCACAGGGGCTGATACCAAATATTTCTTAAGGGCATCGAAAGACTACTGGGCTTGCTCATCCCAGATAAACGGTTTGTCTTTCTTCAACAAACGTGCGAAACCTTTGGTAAGATTAGCATAATTGACTACAAAATGACGTAGAAAAGTAGCTCTCCCTTGGAGGCTCTGAAGTTGAAACCAGTTGCGTGGAGGAGGCAATCAAAGTATTGCCTCAACTTTAAGAGGATCGACTCTAATACCATATTTCGAAACTATGAACCCTAGAAGGCAACCTGGCCTCACCGCAAAGATGCATTTATTAGGATTCAAATGGATCTTGTAGTGTATACATCGTTCGAGAATCTAACGAAGGTTCTTGGGGTGGTCCATTCTCGTCATTCTCTTACGAGAATGGCCGGCAAGATCATCCAAGAAAACCTCCATTATACTTTTATGGTCGTGAAAAGCATAGGTCATGGCACGCTAAAATGTAGCTCTGGCGTTTTTAAGGCCAAAGGGAATTTTCCAATATGCAAACGTACCCCAAGCAAAAATGAAAGCAGTCTTATAGTGAGTTTTCCCCAATACAGAAATGGCGACTCCACTGGGGAAAACATCCATGTTTGGGAAAAAAATTTAGCATTAGTCCATATTTAGAGTTCCTGTTTATTGAAGCTCTGTGTCACTGATTGGCCATTAAGATACACTGTAGAAAAATTGCTTTTTCTAAGCCTCTGGACTCTCTGTTTGACCATTTGTTGTTCCTCACCCGCGGGCTAGCTGAGTTCTTCCCACGTCTACCCGCCTCTATTTACTCTACTGCTCGTGGGTACCCGCAGGTATTCCTTCGATAATAGCGTGTAACTCCGGCTTTTGTTGGTTTATGGCTATTGGTTGTTGTTGGGTGAGTTTGGTTGATTCCTGAGTCTTTGTTGGCCTCTTTCTTGACTGTTTCATGCCTTGGTTGTGACCAGATCTCTTCGTTTCTCTTGGTTGAGCCTTCTTGGTTTTTTACAAATCTTTGGTTTTAACCTCTTGGTTTCTTCCTTTTGAGCTCTTCCTTTTGGCTGAGTCTTGTTGTTTAGGATCTGTTGGGTTGTCTTAGTGATCTTCTCGGCACTTCAGTGACTGAATAGTAGGAATTGCCTTGCATTTTTTCATTCCATATATATTGAAAAAATACAAAAATATTCATTTAGTTTTTGCATTTTCCTTTCTGTTTATAAGAGAAAATACAAAAATATTTTATTTCCATGTACTGCATTTTGCATTGAGTGCTTGTTGCCTTCATTTTAGGTTCTGCTTGTGCATTGAAAAGATAAAAGTTTGCATATTTATTTCGGAATTGTTGGTTGATTTTGCATATTAGTGACATTGTTTTATTGGATAGTTGAGTCTAGGATTGAACGATGGTGCATATTATTGAGTCTACACATCACTAGTTTCACGACCATATCCCTTGAGTAATCACAGCCACTAAAATTAACTCTTAATCATAAAATTGATTAGACTTATTTTATTTATAGGGTACACCAACTAGCATAGGTTTAGAGTCTTGGAATAGATCATTGTGAGTTAACAATCCAAGACTACTGAACGAAACATTAGGTGTCTGACCAGGGAGTGGAGGAATCCATGGTATAGATTGGTGTTCTCAGGAAATCTCTACTCAAACCAGAGTTAAGCACGAGGTCACGAGAGGTTGGTTGAGCAGATATCCCTCTAATACCGGCTGAACGTGGGAGATATATCCAGGATTTGTTCGTATATGGGGGTACCGGAGGTTCATCCTCTTGTGCTTTAGGCTTAGCTACCCTTCCCATACGACGGGTCCCACCTGCGACTATTCCCCTGAGCATTGGTTATATTGCGGTATACATAGTTTCCTTACCTAGGTACCGCATAGGGTACTTGCAGTGGTTATGCTGTTTGTGTCCTGAGTCAGATAGGGATTGGACAGCACAGTTGTGTTCGTGTAGTGGAATTGACCCTGTCGACACAGTGAAGCCTGGGTGTCTCCATAACTGATCTGGTTACCTCTGGCTATAGTTTGGGAGTCTCAATCCTCTCCTAGGCGAGACATACTGACTCTAGTGTCAGGAGCTCATTTAGCCACTCTGTTTGTCTGCTCTTGGCTGTAGATTCTCTAGGTGTGTGCTTTTAATTTGCTATTTTTTGATCGATAGTTGGCCTTTAGGAGACGTTGTGTCTCTCTCCGGAGAGAACGTGGCACAGAGCCCTACACTCTGCTGGTCCCGTCGTTTGGCTGGTTTAAAGCCAGCTTTGGTTACACAACACATTACCAGAGGACGTCGAAGGGCTCCCTCTGAGTCTTCAGATTCTTACACGACTTATGTTGAGGATTACATGGCTACACATCCCGATATCGCGCAAGACCTTTCTACTCCTTCGGGTAGATTTGAACACATTTTCGATCCCCAGACTCCTCGTGAGGATTGGGGAGGTGATCCACTTGTGACTCAACCTGGTTCTATTTGGCCTAATCCACTTGACCGGGATCCATTTGGTCCTTCAAATCCGGATAATTATCTTTACGGGATGCCCGACTTACCCGAGGAGGAAGAACAGGACAAGCCTTTGGTTCCTTCATTTCCACATGATTCTAGATATAGGAGGCCTGAGACTCATGATGATTCCGGCCCTATGGTCAACCCCACTGCACTCTCTTTTGGTATGCGTAGTCACAATACTGTCAAACCTTACACTATGGTTGGTACTCATGCTAGCACTAGTCAAAGTGTTAGCCATACTATACCCACTGGGGGCACTACCCTAGCTGGGGGCACTACGTTATCCACCCACTCACATAGTATGGGGACTGGTCCAATTCCTAACCATGCCAATGTTGGAACACGACCACCTCCTAGGAATACTCAACCTAGTCGAAATGTTGTCTGAAACACGACTCGCCATCCAACACCTACATGTCACTACTCATCAACCTAGGACCACTTTTGCACATGATACCGTTCCTCCCAACCACGGGGGTGGACACTTACTGCATAATTTTGCGTCCACTACCGCCGCTAGTAATAGTAATGTACAGGGTGGGAATATTTCCTATCCACATGGACATCACACCACCAACCCTGCTACTGGTCACACCCATATTGGACCTAGGAATACTTCTCATGCTTATGATCATCACACGACTGCTCAAGCTAATCCTAATATTGGGGGTGGGAACATACCATACCATTACGGTCAATACAACACGGTTCCCACTATGAATAGTACATACATGCCCCATACCCATGGTGGCAACCCTTACTACAACACAGTCGGTGCTGGCCACCAGTATCACCCACCACCCCAATATGGTGCTCAAAACGCACATATACCTGCTTACTCTCAAATGGGTCAGGCAGGGGGAGGTTATCCATCTTATGGCCATGGGAAAGCTTATGGGCCGTCAGGTCCTCAATATCAGCAGTTTAACCCTCATGGTCAAGGTTTTGGTCCATCATACAACACAGTTCAATTCAATCAACCTTTTATGGGAGCCTATAATCAAGCTTTCCATACGCAGCTCCCATTCCTTGCACGATTGAATCTCCCAGATCTTTCGAAGCTCACGAATGATATGGTGTGTCATGACCCTACTTGGCCCCCGGTCCCTACCAAGATCCCTTCAGACATTCCAAAGTTTGAGGGGAAAGGTGGTGAGCACCCGGGAGATCATGTCATGACATTTCACCTTTGGTGCTCCTCCAACTCTTTGAATCATGATTCCATTCGATTACGCCTATTTCAACGCACCCTCACAGGGGCAGCCACGAAATGGTATGTGGAGTTTCCCGGAAACACCTATAGGGATTTCAACGAGATTGCTTTGGTTTTCTTAGACCATTTCCAGTTGCCGGTTTGTTATGATACTGGTACTGAGTTGTTGTCCACCTTCCGTCAGAATAAGGCCACACATATATCTAACCATGATCAAGAGTGGCGTCGGTGGAAGATATTAGTGAAAGCCAACATTCCTCCAGAGTTCCTGTTGGAATGGTTCCTTAAGTATTTACTTCCATATATTGCTAAGGATGTTTCGATGTTCGTCATTATGATTGAGGAGCAAGCTATCTTGAAAGTCCAGCAGTTAGATCTTCTTTATTCTCAGTCTGGCATTTTGTATGACATTATTCCTGACTCACCAAGAACAAGACATGAGCCCACGTCAGTTCCTGGACCACATGCCGATGGCATCGTGGGGTCCGCATGCACTCTCCCTGTAGACTTGGTAGCTAATCAAATGAAAAATTTGTCGCTAAACCAGTCTGCACCCGGACAGGTTCACACCTTATCCACTTCCACTCCATCGTTTGATGGACACAATGTGCAATCAACGAAACTGTCGAGTAACCAGCAACCTGGTGGTAAGAAAAAGGGGAAAAATAATCGTAGGGGTGGAAACAATGGAAGTAACAATAATAGCAATCGTAATACTCCTCGTAAAGAGAATTCCAACCCTCCTCGAGAAGGCGGTAATGCTGGCGAGGATCGTAAACCTAGGCATAAGGTGAAATTCCCTTGCAAGCTTTGTGGGGAGGATCATCTTACTCACTTATGTCCTCGTATTGAAGAATCATAGAAGCATTTGGCACAGAGCCCAGCTGTGTTGAAGGGTCCCCTACCTCATCACCAAAACATGGCTTTGCATGCTCCCACCACTGGTTATGGTACTAGTGAAACGACAACGTCTTCTTCCAATACCAGTGGTTACAGATGCGTGAATATGGTTCAGTTGGAGGTTTGTTTTGCTACTCGTCAACGTGATTATGGTGCACCACAACCGAATTTGGGGAATGAGCCTCCCCCTCCTCCTGATAATTCCTTGCATATCGAGAAGCCTTCTATTATGCCGTGGATACCGAAAGGTGTTCTCAAGTGCTCTACGCATAATCCTAATGCTCAAGCCACCCAGAACTACTCCATCGTAGAAGATTTGGGCCAAACTCCGTGTACCATGTCGGCTCTTGAAGTTTTGCAAGCCTGTCCTTCTCAGAAGCATGCCCTTTTGAGTGCGTTAGGAGTTCAGAATGGGGGAATTCCTAGTGTTATCAAGTTCGATACTACTGATGTCCAACCTTGCTTGCCTTACCACGTGGCTTTTCAAATCCAGGTGGTTTTCCTTAAGAGCTTCGTCAAACGTACTATGGTTGATGAAGGTGTTTCCGCGTCAGTAATGTCGTTGACTTGTTGGAAAGCTCTTGGCTCTCCTCCCCTACTCGCATCTAGAACTACACTCACTGCATTCGACAGTAGATCTTTTACGCCGCATGGAATTCTCCCTTCCCTTGTTGTCTCATTGGGAGGTAAGTCCATGCCTATTGAAGTCGAAGTGGTTGATGCACCCATCGAATACAACCTTTTACTGGGTCGGAACTGGATGTACGCTATGAAGGCTGTCGCGTCTACTATATTTCGAGTTATTTGCTTTCCCCATGAAGGCAAGATTGTGATGATCGGTCAGATGGATTATGTTGGCACTCCTTCCACAGCATCTACAGGATCAGTGGTCCTGCAAGTTTCTGATTCTTAGTCGGCAACTGGGAACATAGGTGTTGGAATGTACCCCTCGTTGATGGGAAATTTTAACCATTCTACACCTGTGAATTTTATTGGAACCATTTCCGACAGTGCGCCTCCTCCTTCGAATAGTATGCCATTCCGAACTTCCTATTGTGGTGATCCATGGATTTTTCCATCCGTGGATGCTATGTCTGGATACATTGCACACGTCGGGATGTCTATGCCTTTATCTGTAGCGTAACTCACTAATGATCACATCCAACAAACCACTGCAGATCCGGATATCTCTTCTTCCCAGACAGTTGAGGAAGATCCCGTTACGCTGCCAGTTTTGGCACCAACCTATCTTGTTCACATGATTGCCTCAATGGTATCCTACCTTCAGATGGAGTTATTTTTTATGCCATGGGTGGTGATGACAAGCCGTGGGGGGATCTTTATCATAGATCTCATTCCCCTCCTCCCCTTGATCTTATTGAACACAATGGGCCTATAATACAACCCGCCATCCATTTGAATTTGGATCCATTCACCGTCTCGTCCAGCCCTGATTTGACGTTTGAGTCTAATGAGTCTTTGAGCTCTCCTATAGATCCACAAATCGGTGATCCTAATGAGTTCGATTCTACTTCTAGAATTTCCAACTCTTGTGATGATGAATTTGCCACTGCAGATTCCTTCACATCCTTCAGCTTTGCACTTCATTTTGATCCCTCAGGTATTGGTACTATGGCACCTTCAGTGGTTAGCTCTACCTGCGTTATGTCTGAGGTTAACAATAGTGAAGTTGAAAATGTTTCTACCGCAGTGACTTGTATCGGATTTTTCTTTACGTACATTTTAGAAATGATCTTGGTACTTATGTTTCTTGGAGACATGATTCTTAGTTGTACTTATACTTGTTTACTGGTCCTTTTCGACATTTGCTTCGACCATGGTAGGAATATTCGGAACCTTACATATAGGTTTAGGCCTCCCCATTGTTATGATGCATTTGAACCTATTACTATCTGAATTTGCAGACACCCCTTGAGTGTCCTTATCTTGCTCATGTTCCTTGCATTATGCATAGCTTTGTCCCATGCGCTTGGAACTAATCTCGCATATCCCTAACACTCGTCTGCTCTCATTATGAGCATTCTTCCATATCTCCTTTGAGCTCGTTAAAAATAGTAAGGAGGTCACGAGTTTACTTTTTTGGGCTCGTTAAACCTTTACGAAAAATATTTTTATAAATTCTTTTTTAAGCCCTTGTTAGACTTTTTCAAAATCAAACAAGATTGTCGAGTATGCTTGTCATTTCAGACTCGTTAAAGGATTTGAAGCGACATTCACTTAGGTATAATTTTACCCCTTTTCCGGACCTTTGTGGATTAATTACGAAAAATGACTTCTCAGTTATATCATGTTGTGATTGCATTGCATCATCCTACTTGCGGCTTGAGCCTTGTGTCGGCTCCCGCTTACTCAATTGTTAGCCTGGTGCCTTAGCACTTTTCCCTATCGAGCCCTGTAGATATTATATATTTTCCATTCACAATTTGATGACCATTTGACCCTAAGGGAACACACCCTCGAGTGTCCACATCCTGCACGCACTTTCTTGCATTGATCATAGGTATGTTCCACTGCTTGGGACTAGTCTGCTAGCTATTTGACACTCATTGCCTCACTTGTTGTACTATAAGCAATCTTATTCTTTTTCAAGCTTTTCCCAAATATGAAAAAGACAAAAAAAAAAAATTCCAAAAAGCTAGACGGGATTATGGTCATTATTTCTTGTTGGCAGTTGTTGTGTCTCCTTTGAACAGAGCATTCATTCCACTCCGTACATTATGAGTCGGGACTATAGTTGGGCCTTAGGAGATGTACTTGTTTCTCAGTTTTCTCCACCGATTGGTTAAGCTTCCAGTCATTATGGATCCCTCTGTAATGCCTCCTACATTGCACAGTTTATGTCGAGTCTATGCTGCCTGAGTCTATCCATCTGCTCATGCTCTTGTTCAAAGGAAGTCCTAAAACCAATGTTAGCCACTCCTCTGATATCTTGACTATTGCATGTCGGCCATCCTTATTGAGTCAGTCCATTTCACCTGAGATCTTCCAAATCTTTCAGCATTGTTGGTACCTCATGCTGGTTGATGGGGGATGCCTTAATGCCCTCCTTCCAGCAAGTCTCGTTCCGTCTACCTCAACTCATTTATTCTGGGACTTGAGGCTTAGAGTTCAGTTGAGTACCTTGACGCTTGCAGTCATTAGTGGCAGGTTCTCTCACCATCGACAGTTTTGGGAATACATCAATGTCCACTGATCGATGGATTCATCCTAGTGTTCGACTTCAACCCATTTATTCACACTCTGATGATTGTGCTCTGTGCCTTGATGCCCATTTTCATTATCGGTGGGTCATCTCGCGTCTGTTAACGGTACACATCAATAACCAGTAATCAGATAATGTCTCATCATATTTGACCCCAACTCCTTTATTCACTTGATAAGACTTGAACCGTCGAAGACTTGTGTAGAAGACCCCAGGCGATTGTGGCATTCAGTATGCTACATATGACTGACTTTACATCTGAGATATCACCTCTCAGATTTCAGCAGTTTGTACCTCCAGTTTACACCAATTGTCTTCTTTTCAGCAGAAGACCATATCTTACTATAGAGGGATCATGGCTATGATCTCTTATGACATGTATCTACTTATGTACTGCCTATTCATGACCATTGTATCAGATTGTTGTACTATACCGACATGTATTAAGAGATACTATTGTATTATGACAAGTGATCCGTTCTTTCCACTTGTGTCTCCATCACTCCACTTCTGAGTTTTATAATGTATTTCAGCCATCGTACCACTTTCAGTCTCTGGCCTCACACATTAGGGGGCATCTGTTACACAGAAATATTCCACCCTGTGAGCATCAACATTCTTTGCCCTGTAGGATCCATTTCAGTGACTCAGATCCATTTTCATCCTTCAGTGATACCAGTCTATCCTATTTTTGTCCCATGCACTTGGAACTAATCTCGCATATCCCTAACACTCGTCTGCTCTCATTATGAGCATTCTTCCATATCTCCTTTGAGCTCGTTAAAAACAGTAAGGAGGTCATGAGTTTACTTTTTTGGGCTCGTTAAACCTTTACGAAAAATATTTTTATAAATTCTTTTTTAAGCCCTTGTTAGACTTTTTCAAAATCAAACAAGATTGCCGAGTATGCTTGTCATTTCAAACTCGTTAAAGGATTTGAAGCGACATTCACTTAGGTATAATTTTACCCCTTTTCGGGACCTTTGTGGATTAATTACGAAAAATGACTTCTCAGCTATATCATGTTGTGATTGCATTGCATCATCCTGCTTGCCGCTTGAGCCTTGTGTCGGCTCCCGCTTACTCAATTGTAAGCCTGGTGCCTTAGCACTTTTCCCTATCGAGCCCTGTAGATATTATATATTTTCCATTCACAATTTGATGACCATTTGACCCTAAGGGAACACACCCTCGAGTGTCCACATCCTGCACGCACTTTCTTGCATTGATCATAGGTATGTTCCACTGCTTGGGACTAGTCTGCTAGCTATTTGACACTCATTGCCTCACTTGTTGTACTATAAGCAATTTTATTCTTTTTCAAGCTTTTCCCAAATATGAAAAAGACAAAAAAAAAAAAATTCCAAAAAGCTAGACGGGATTATGGTCATTATTTCTTCTTGGCAGCTGTTGTGTCTCCTTTGAACAGAGCATTCATTCCACTCCGTACATTATGAGTCGGGACTATAGTTGGGCCTTAGGAGATGTACTTGTTTCTCAGTTTTCTCCACCAATTGGTTAAGCTTCCAGTCATTATGGATCCCTCTGTAATTCCTCCTACATTGCACAGTTTATGTCGAGTCTATGCTGCCTGAGTCTATCCATCTGCTCATGCTCTTGTTCAAAGGAAGTCCTAAAACCAGCGTTAGCCACTCCTCTGATATCTTGACTATTGCATGTCGGCCATCCTTATTGAGTCAGTCCATTTCACCTGAGATCTTCCAAATCTTTCAGCATTGTTGGTACCTCATGCTGGTTGATGGGGGATGCCTTAATGCCCTCCTTCCAGCAAGTCTCGTTCCGTCTACCTCAACTCATTTATTCTGGGACTTGAGGCTTAGAGTTCAGTTGAGTACCTTGACGCTTGCAGTCATTAGTGGCAGGTTCTCTCACCATCGACAGTTTTGGGAATACATCAATGTCCACTGATCGATGGATTCATCCTAGTGTTCGACTTCAACCCATTTATTCACACTCTGATGATTGTGCTCTGTGCCTTGATGCCCATTTTCATTATCGGTGGGTCATCTCGCGTCTGTTAACGGTACACATCAATAACCAGTAATCAGACGATGTCTCATCAGATTTGACCCCAACTCCTTTATTCACTTGATGGGACTTGCACCGTCGAAGACTTGTGTAGAAGACCCCAGGTGATTGTGGCATTCAGTATGCTACATATGACTTTGACTTTACATCTGAGATATCACCTCTCAGATTTCAGCAGTTTGTACCTCCAGTTTACACCAATTGTCTTCTTTTCAGCAGAAGACCATATCTTACTATAGAGGGATCATGGCTATGATCACTTATGACATGTATCTACTTATGTACTGCCTATTCATGACCATTGTATCAGATTGTTGTACTATACCGACATGTATTAAGAGATACTATTGTATTATGACAAGTGATCCGTTCTTTCCACTTGTGTCTCCATCACTCCACTTCTGAGTTTTATAATGTATTTCAGCCATTGTACCACTTTCAGTCTCTGGCCTCACACATTAGGGGGCATCTGTTACACAAAAATATTCCACCCTGTGAGCATCAACATTCTTTGCCCTGTAGGATCCATTTCAGTGACTCAGATCCATTTTCATCCTTCAGTGATACCAGTCTATCCTATTTTTGTTCCTACCCGCATGTTGCATCACTATAGCATGCGTACCCGCGAGTTGCATCCCTATAGCCCACGGGTATCAAGTAAAATGGTAAAAACCACTATTTTATTACTTTTTACTCCCAAAAAGCGGTCATTGGGTGACCTTTGGCTCTCCATCTTCCCAAGTAATGTCTCGATGAGTCCTTTCACCTACATTTGAGAGGACTATATATTGAGCACATATGGCTTATGGACGAGAGGAAGAAGAGAATAGTAAAGGCACTCTAGTGGATTTTTTTCCTATCTTGAGTCTGCACTCATTGATCCTTGTAGTTGTGAACTAGTTATGTTCACCTTCCAAACTCCTTTCTAGTTTGAGTTTTCCATTCATGGAGGATTGAAGTGGTGGAGGCACAAGTGGATTGATCTAGATCTTGGTTCAGATTGGTTGCCAGCAAGAGGTCGTATCACTTTGTACTTCTTCTTGTTCATTAATAGAAATACTCATATTCTCGTCCATTCATGGTGTGAATGTTATTTATTATACATTGGGTTGCATTTGCTTATGATATTATGGACCATTGTTATTGATGATGTTAATGTTATTTATATATCACATGTACTTGTTAGATATCTGTTGTCAAGTCTAATTTGTAGATTACAAGTGCTTGGACGTGTGCGGATTGAAAGCTCCAACGAGATCTACATCAAACATTGGATCGAGGTTGGTTACATTTCTCCATTGTTTTAACATTGTCATTTATAATAGCATTGTTTTGAGAATTGAGTAGATTTCTGGTAGTCATCTGTCTGTTGTGGTATTCCTAAGCCATAGTGAGTTTTATCCAATATAGTCCTAGGGTTTGATTTGAATCTGGTTATACCCCGAAAAGCCATCCATGAACGAAAAAATATCACTTCCCGCACAAGCATCGAATATCTGATCAATGAATGGCGTGGGGAAGTTGTCTTTCGGACATGAACGATTCAGGTCTCTAAAATCAAAGCATACGCAGATCATTCCCTGCTTATTATCCACAGGAATGGGGTTTGATACCCATTCGGTAAGGGGAACGGGGTAGATGAAACTGGCTTTGAGCAGTTTCTCCACCTATGCCTTGATAGCGGATGCCTTCCTAGGGTTAACAGCATGAAGACGTTTCCGAACCGGTTTAACATGAGGATACATCCTAATATCATGCTCGACAATACTAGGGTCTAATCCTGGCATCTCCTCGTATGACTAGGGGAAAGCTTCCCAAAGTTCAGTAAACAATTCGGTGTAGATGGCAACTTCTTCAGGATAGTAATCATCACCGATTTAAACATTTTCAATCTTTCCAGGAGTGCGAGAGATGTTGATCGGTTGAGTCGAGGAAATATTAGCCATGTTCCCCTCTACATAAATCTCATGTGAACCCAAAAGAGCCATAGGGTGACCAACCATCTCTGCAAGAGTCCTCCTGAACTCTTCTTGCTCGGCGAGATCGAGGTTGGGAAGGAAATATGTTAGGAACCCATGTCTTTACTTTGTTAGTATATTGTTGTTGGACGCATATGCTTTGTAAGTCGTCCCGTAGTATTTGTTGATCCATAGTTTGTGTTATTGTTGGTTGGCGCATATGCTTTGTAAGTCGCCCGTAGTATTGTTGATCCATAGTTTGTATTGAACCATGGTTTTTACCCATAGTATTGGTGCCTAGAGTTAGTATATAAGTGTGTGTTGAGGCCTATGAAGCCACTGTGAAGTTATTTTGTATTGAGATTGCTCAAAGGAGGTTTCCCCCTTGAAGTGGCCTGCGATCAATAAAAGTATTCTGTGATATAATATCTCGTGTATTCATCTACTTAATGTTGCAGGTTCTTCTCATCTAGTATTAGAGCACCTTCTTGGGCTCGTTGGGTGAAATTTCTGCCAAAACTTTTTTTCTGCATCTGTTGTAGGTTTGGATCTGGGAATAATCCCTATCCGCTTAACTATGGGAAGTACTTGAGCATAATCCCTAAAACTCATTGTGAGGAGTACCACAGGAACCTTGAAGTAGTTGGCCCATTGAGAGGACCTGCCAGCGAAAAGGGCAACGACCCCTACCTAATTGACTAGTTCCCACCCATGAGGTAAACCAAGAGTTGTCATTTGTGGAAAAGTAGTTATCAGTTTTACCTGAGCCATGGAGTGAGGGGTACTTCCCCAATACGAAATCTGTCAGATAGGATTGGTGGCCGAGTGAATCCCTAAAACATTAGGAAGCCGAGCATACGGGGTCCATATCTATTTTCAGCTGATAAATCACAAATTTCCTCTATCCAGAACTGTTGCCGCTCACTTTCATGTTGTTTTAGATCTATCTGTTGCTGATCCCTTCAGCGTCGTTTCAGATCCATCTGTTGTTGATCCCTTCATCGCTGCAGATCCATTTGTTTTTTATCCCTTCAGTGCTGTAGCGGATCCATTATGGAAAAATAAAAAAAATAAAAATAAAAAATAAAATTCAGTTTTTTCGCCATATCTCCCTTGTTTTCACTCTGTTTCCCTTGAAACTTCCCCAGAACCCCTGTACTCCCATTATGCATATTTCATTCCTGACGACCCTGTCCCAAATTCCACTTCCGAAAGCCCGAAATCCCACATTTGTCTATTATTAAGGTTTTCCATAACTTCTTTGGATTTCATCCAATCACCTTTAAATTTTACCACAAAGTTCCTTTCCTAATTCTGCTTCTTTGTCCTTCTCTGCCAAATTTTCTCATTCTTTCACCCCACTTCTGAAATCCTCCTTTTCTGCTTCCCTGTCGATTCGACAATGTCCAAAACCTAGTCAAACCCAAATTACCCTTCAGTTTTTGTCCCAAATCTAGATTTTCCTTTACTGAAACAATTTCTGTTTTTGTTTTTCTACCCATTCAACAAAAAAAAAAAACTCCTGGTTATGGTTGTCACCCGCGCAGGAGCAAAAACCATGGAAGAAACACTTGCATCCATCCAAGCCAAACTCCAAGATTTGGATGAAAAATTTCTCGGCCTCCATCTTGAGCATTCAACCATGAACAACAAACGACAGTCTGAGTCTTCATCAAACAATGGCTTCTCTTCTTCTAGCAATTTCCGTGGTCCGAAGCTTCATTTTCCTCGCTTCAATGGTACTGATCCGACTGGATGGATCTATCGTGCAGAACAGTATTTTAGTCTGCATAATACTTTTGATGTCAACAAAGTTCCACTTGCATCCTTTCATTTGGAATATGAAGCTCTTCAATGGTACCGTTGGTACATCAAGACTCATGAAGAGCCAAAATGGACAGATTTTTGCCAGCTCCTTTTGCAACAATTTGGTCCCAGTTCTTTTGATGACTTCACAGGAGCCCTCACTAAACTTCGCCAAATTGGCACTGTGAGAGAGTACCAAACCGAATTTGAGAAACTAGCCAACCACACTGAAGGATTGACTGATGACTTCTACTAGAGTTGTTTTATTAGTGGTCTAAAGGATGCAATCCGCTCTGAGGTCAAAATGTTATGTCCCAACACAATGATGGAATCCCTTGGGTTGGCTAAGTTGGCATAAGACAAGATTGCAGCCCAATAGTGCTCCAAACCCACTTTTTATCCCTTCCGAAATATGGGTTCGCGACGACCTCCCATCCCGCCAGCTCCTCGACCAACTCCTATCAAGCATTTGTCTGAAACTGAGATGCAGGCACGCAGAGAAAAAGGGATTTGTTATAATTGTGATGAGAAATTCACTCGGGGACATAGATGTGTTTAGCAAAATCTCTATCTCTTGGATATGGATTCTCCGCCTGCCTCTGAAATTGGTGAAGAAGCTCTATATACAATGGATGCTCAGGTCGACATTCCGGAGGTGCCTATTGACCCTCTGTCCCAGGACGACCAGCCAGAGATATCTCTCCATGCTTTAGCTGGAATCACCACCCCCCAAACCATGCAGGTCAGGGGTTACTTCAAGAAGCTTCCTCTTACAATACTCATTGATTATGGTAGCACTCATAATTTCATTGACCCTCGGATTGCCAAATAGGCTGATTGTTTTATCCATCCTTGCTCCAACTTTGAATTCATGGTTGCTAATGGGGGAAACTTACCTTGCAAAGGGAGGTGTCGTAATGTTGATATCTCTATGGGAGATTATAACTTGCGCTATGACATGTTTGCCTTGACCTTAGGCGGATGTGATGTGGTTTTGGGCGCTCAATGGCTACGCACACTTGGCCCCATCTTATGGGATTTTGCTGAACATTGGATGCAATTTCCCCCCAATGGACAAAAACAAACATTGACAAAATTACAACCAGGGTCTCTCAGCAGCATCAGTTCACATCACATGGAAAAACTCCTTAAGAAGAATTCACATGGTGTCATCGCTCAGATGCACCATCAGCGGTCTCCACTACTCCTTTGGATCTACAACAAATTTTGGATCGATATGCAGGTGTATTTGCTGAACCAGTGGGATTGCCACCTTCAAGGCTAGAGGAACATCGTATTCAGCTCCTTCCTAGAAGCATTCCTCCCAACATCATGCCATATCGCTACCCATTTCACAAAAAAACAGAGATTGAAATGCTCGTTTGGGACTTACTGAAGCAAGCTATTATTCGCCCAAGCACTAGTTCCTTTTCTTCACCAGTTCTTCTTGTCCGCAAAAAATATGGGTCATGGCACCTTTGCATTGGCTTCCGAGCACTTAATCACCTCACTATCAAGGATACGTTTCCAATTCCTGTTGTTGATGAGCTTCATGGTGCTCAATTTTTCTCCAAGTTGGATCTTGGTTCTGGGTATCATCAAATTCAGGTTCATAATGATGATATCCCTAAAACAGCTTTCTACACACAAGATGGCCACTATGAGTTTTTGGTCATGCCCTTTGGCCTCACTAATGCTCCTTCCACATTCCAGGCCTTGATGAATAAAATATTTTGGCCCTACTTGCGAAAATTCATTCTGGTATTCTTTGATGATATCCTGATCTACAGTAAAACCTGGGCTGAACATCTCCAACATCTGGATCTTGTAATGAAAATTTTCTCTGGCCATCATCTCCATGCCAAATAGTCTAAGTGTGTTTTTGGACAGAAGGAAGTTGAGTATCTCGGGCACATTATCTCAACAGAAGGGGTTTGCGTGGATCCTGCCAAAATCGTTGCCATGAACACTTGGCCGCATCCTCAGACACTCAAGAGCCTTCATGGTTTTTTGGGGTTGACTTGCTACTACCACAAGTTTGTCAAGGATTATGGGATGATTACAACTCCATTAACTGCTCTATTGAAAAAATATGCTTTTACATGGACACATGCTACTGAGTGTGCATTTGAAAAACTGAAACAAGCTATGTGTACTACACCTGTTCTAGCTATGCCTGATTTTTCCAAGCCCTTCACTATTGAGAGTGATGCTTGCTGCAATGGACTTAGTGTTATTCTCCTTCAAGAGGAAAACCCCATTGCATTCACCAGCAAATCCCTTTCAGGTAAGAATTTAGTTGCCTCTACATATGAGAAGGAAATGATGTCTATTTTGCATGCAGTACAGAAGTGGCGCCCATACCTATTAGGGAATCATTTTTGCGTCAAGACTGATCACCAGAGTCTGAAATATTTCCTGGAACAACGTGTCTCCTCTCTAGCACAACAGAAATGGGTTAGAAAACTCATGGGTTATGACTATGAGATCACTTACAAGAAGGGTAAGGACAATATTGTGGCGGATGCTCTTTCTCGCACATTTGATGACCAAGGTTCTCTTTCAACTATTTCTATGCCTGTTCCAAATTGGTTGCAATCTGTTCAACAGGGCTATGTCAATGACTCTTCATTATCTCAAATCATCCAATGCTTGGCCAACAACCCTTCTGTTGTACCACATTACTCTTGGGATGGTGCTTCCCTGAGATACAAGGGTCGTCTAGTGCTTCCCCATAGCACATATATTCAACAGAATGTCTTCTATGAACTCCATGCTTCTCCATCGGCAGGGCACTCTAGGTTCCTCAAAATGTATGAGCGAGCACAACGTAACTTCTTTTGGTAGGGCATGAAAAGGACAATTCAACAGATGGTGGCTGAATGTGATACCTGCTAGCGCAATAAGGGTGAAACGACACTCCTTCCGGGATTGCTCGAACTGTTAAATTTTCAGAATTTACTTCAATCTGATCTAGGATCTTAACAGAGAGAACAACATGTACAGCATATCTATAGCATATTAATCATGGACACAATAATGCAAGCACACAAAAGACACAGAGTTTACTTTGGGAAAACCATAAAGGTGAAAAACCCCAATAACTTCCTCAGAGATAGATAGAGCAATGATACAACTAGAATACAAGAGATAGTCTTCTCCTAGCAGCAGAGCCTCCTCCTCCACAAGTGCGCCACTCTTCAAAGTGTGAGTGAGTGAATAGAATGTGTAAAATGAGAGAGACACACTCTCTGTTTATACACTAACTTGACTTGACCTTTACTCAACTAGGTCGGCCTCAACTTAACCACTTAACATAATGCTGACTGGGCCGACACCCAATAGGGTGGTCTAATAACCCTTTGACCCACATGGCCGACCCCCAATAGGGTGGTCTAATAACCCTTCGACCCACATGACTTATACAGGGCCGACCCCAACAAGGTGGTCTAATAACCCATCAAGTATAAGTTACGACACTTACAATATAAATGACGACACTTCCATATAGAGGAATAATAACATCTCTATAGGAATACAAACACTTTCGTATAGAGGAATAATAACATCTCTATAGGAATACAATATACATAAATGTGAAATACATTCCGAAGTTACATATACATCAACACTCCCTCTTAACTAGGAAGGTATTTCTCGACACAGGTATTCTAGCACAAGTCTTCTTCTCTGGATCATCGTCACTGGATAATCGTCATCGAGTCATCATCATCGTCACTACTACTACTATCTCAATCAATCTCTGAATCTACTCGTCATAGAAAGTTCTACAGAGCCAGTCCTTTTTCATACTAGATGTAGGCCCACCACCTGCAGGTATTCATCATCACTGGCCATACTGTGGAATCCTCAGGACTTATTACATGCATCACAAAACCTGGCGGTAGCATCCCAGGATATTACAAGCACACATCTCTACCTGTCGGATCTCCCAAGAGCACATTACATGTGACCCATCACAAAGCCTGGATGAAGTATCCCAGGCTATTACGAGCACACAACTCTACCTGTCAGATCTCCCTGGAGCACAATACATGTGATCTTACCACAAAACCTTCCTGAAGCATCCCAGGCTGTTACGAGCACACAACTCTACCTGTCGGATCTCCCAGGAGCACATTACATGTGGTCCACCACAAAACCTGGCTGAAGCATCTGAGCCCTTTTTCATCCTGTCCAGATCTCCTAGGAGAAAATTACATGTGGTCATGGAAAAACCTGGCTGAAGCATCTGAGGCCTTTTTCATCCTGTCCAGATCTCCCAGGAGCAAATTACATGCCATAGGACAAAACCTCACAAGATCATCTCAGGATGTTACGGGTACACAACTCTGACCTGAAGATATCCCACGGCACAAATTACATGTCCTCCCAGAGCAATGTCTCGAAAGAGCATCCCAAGCTGTTACGGGTACACAACTCCGACCTATTGGATCTCCCACACATGCTCATCTGCACAACCTGATCCACAGCCACAAAGTATCATCCTAATACTCACCATACATCATCCTGATGTACAAATTATCATCCTGATCATCATCACTGCATCGTCCTGATGCATGTCATCTGGAGAAGCTCATCATCCACGATCATCATGAACATACAATGCATCCACCTGATGCATACAAAGTATCTACCTTATACATATCACCATACACAGTGTATCCACCTGATACATAGATACATGATCCACACAATGTATCCATCAACATACATGATCTACCTGATCATACCTGATATATATCAACATACATGATCTACATGATCAGACAATGTATCCACCTGATACATATACAGATACATGGTCCAAGTGTCCAACATGATGCATACATACATAAATGATTCAACTGATCATATCCAACATCCAGCATGATGCATATACATATATAGAGTAGTAACTGGAGCATCATCCTAATGCTCATCATCCATGATCCTCCTGATCATCATAGCATCGTCCTCTTCAGATCATCTCATTGTCCACGAAGCACATCCCAGATGCACATCATCCAGCACTTACACCACTGACATGGGAAAACACATCTACCACCATGTGAGAATGGATCAACAATTATATCACAACCATGGGAGAACACATCAACCATGTCAGAAAAGCTCATGTGCATCTGCATCTTCCGGGCTCATCACTTCCCTTTGGAAGGAACCTCGATCTGAAGTGCACCAAGCCTCTCTCTGATGTACTCAAACTGTAATCTGGCCAATGGCTTGGTCAATACATCTGCAACCTGCTCATCCGTCGCAACATACTCTGCTTCGGCTATACTCAGTGCTACGCAGGACTGCTTCCTCCTAAACCAAGAGATCACATTTGATCCCTATCTGCAGCATTGCCTGCCCAATCTGAATCAACATAAACCTACAGGTTAAAATTTTGATTCGCATCATACTTGAGCCCATAATCAATTGTACCCTTCAGGTACCTCAGCATATGATTTACAAAAACCAGGTGAACACTCCTCGGATCCGTCAGGAACTGGCTCAATGTGTTCACCGCAAAGCAATTATCTGGTCTCATGTTCGTTAGGTACATCAAGGACCCAATCATCTGACGATACATAGTGATATCAACCGGCTCAGATGAATCATCACGTAGAAGCTTCAGGTTCGATGCCATAGGTGTGGCCATAGCCTTGCAGTCCATCATCCCGAACCTCTTCAGGATCTCTACTGCATACTTCCCTTGTCCAAGGAAGATTCCATCTGCACTCTGCCAGACCTTCATGCCAAAAACAAATAGTGCATCATCCCCAAGTTCTTCGACTCGAACTTGGCATCAAGCTTCCGCTGCATTTCGGCAATCAATCTATCCTCACCTGTTACAAATAAGTCATCCATATACAAAAGTAGTATCACTGGATTGCCTTCCTCAACCTTGTAGTAAAGGTTGGAATCCGCTTTACTCTTGGTAAAGCCCAAACTGGATAGAAAGTTGTCTATCCTACCATACCAAGTTCTGCACATATATGACTCCCCGCCATGTGTCTAAGAACCAAGTAGATGCACCACATACACTTCTTCTTCAACTACACCATTCAAGAAAGTGTATCTTCCTCTTCATCACTGCAGCCAGAGCAAGTACTGATTTAATGGAAGTGTATCTGGCTACAAGAGCAAAAGTCTCTATGCTACCACCTACAGCATGCTTGATCTTGTAGATCCTCTTGGAAGTCACTACAAACTCCCCTTCAAGTCTTGGGACTGCATCCCAAACATCTTCATGATCGACTGGTACTCCTCGATCATGGCATTCTTCCCAGATCCCGGGAACTTCAATATCTTCAATATTTTCAATAGATAACTTTGTTGCTGAACAAATGTTGTAGTTTTTCTTTTGTAGGTGATGGTATACTATCTTTCCTACACAAGAAGTTAAATTGCATGATTAGAAAACATCTTATAGTTTTCAGAACAAATTCTTACACATAAAGAAATATGTCATACAATCATGCAATTATCTTAGCCAATGCTTCAATACAACATTTATCCATATTCCGTAACTTTCTAGATGCCTTCCAATCTCTACCAGAACATTGTTATGAGTGTGCACAACTCCTAACATGTCAGCAAAGAGGTTTCATTCTAGATAAGTAGCAATGGAATGTTGTACAGTGCCATAGGCCACTTACCCATGTATATTAGTAGTATATTGTTCTTCAATGCAACTATTATAATATGCATAATACACAACCTAATTCTAGGAACATAAGCATATACATCATTAAATAATTTTATTTAAACAAACAAATATGTAAGAAATGATAATTAAAATACTTATCTTTGTTTGTTTGTTGGGTGGACTCCCTCTGAGTCTTTGCTTCCTTGCAGGAGCTGCTGAAGTAGCTTCTTCTACACCTTTCTATTGTGGAATGTAGAAAGATGGTCAACTTCCTTTGAATATCTGCATGCTTGCAGAAAGTACTGGAGTGTGCTTCTTCTTGATCTTTGCTTCCTCGATTACTTGTCCTTGAACTTATATCCATCCTTAATCACTATGCATGCTTATTAGTATCATCATAATCATACATTCATTAGTATATTCTTAATACTATCAAAACACAATAATCTTAAGCATGTATAGTCATGATAATTTCAAACAGAAATAATAAGCATTAGTATACAAGGTTTATATAGGACTCTTATGGTTAGTCATATCATAAATTATGGTAAGAAACATAATATGCACACAACCATGACTATTCAAACCTATGACTTCATGAATAATCATTATTAACAACACAGCAGTATAAGATCCTAAAACAAGGTAGGATTCTAGCTTGATATAGGAAAAACATACCTGGATTAGCATGCTAGCTATTTATGTCTAACATACCCATATAATGTCTTCAAGTTCTCTTCAGTGACTTGTGCTAGTAACCTGCATGTCTCATAAGTTAACCATTGTAGAACCAAGTTATACATACCTCGAAAGTAGATCTTCTATGTGATCCATGACAATGGATGAATCTTTGTCTTCATGTCACCATGATCATATGTTCTTGAAGTAGAGCATGATTTGAATTTCTTGGTGTACCTTTTATGTTAGCGAACAACATAAACCTCATACAACATCACAATGCATTAGTACAATCATAAGTGTCAACAACCTAATGCATGCATTCATAATTTTGTTAAGGTGATACGACAAATCTAAAATGAAGATTGTTCTAACTGTAATAACATGAAGACAAACATATCATAAACTTAATCATGAACAAATCTCGAGACATACCTAGATGAGTCATACATGTCGAGATTGCTTGTAATCTTCTTATGTAAGGCCTTAGCCTCATCTCCCTCTGAAACAGGAACTTCTTCACTTATGCAGGTGACCAATCCATCCTCTTCTAGGATTAAACCAATCCACTTGATTTGCAAGAACTGGATCTGGAGCTGTATTAGGGTTTGTCAGAGAAACCCCAAAAATTCAAACTTTTAATTTCAAATTTTCGAAAGGATAGAAATATGCGCCTTGATGAGCTGATCAAGCTAGTGTATTCAGAATTTGAAAACTTCAAAGTTCACTCCTCAATTTTTCCTTTGAAACTTTCGGATTCACTGGAAGTGACCCTGAACTGGGGTTTGATGAATCCCACTCTTCTACCCAATCAAAAGGTTTGATCCAAAGATCTAAGCTTCAATTTTTCTGAGGAGCTTCCAGCCGTGGTCACAGATTTCAAAAATTCCCATTTTTACAGAAGCCCTAATTTTCCACTTTTCTGATCAAAGTCCCGAACTAGGGTCTGATCAAGCTCGGCCTTCTGCCCAACCAAAAATTCTGATCTTGGTCTCTAAATTTCGATTTTGGTGAGTATCATTCAGCCGTGGTCTCTGATTACAAGAATTCCAACTTTCTCCAAAACCCTAAATTCCAGAAGCCATGAATGAAGGTTCTCAAAAATAATTATGTTTTGACATAAATATGTACTTGATTGTTTCTGGTGTAACTCCACACTTTTCAATCTACAGGGTCTGAAAATTTTTCCTGAGATATCCCGACCTGTCATATTTCCATCCCGATAGGTCTAACCTCAATTGGATTCTCTGAGAGAGAGTTATGCCAAGTGTCGTAATGTGACCTGTTTATGGGATAAAACAGGAGATCAAACTTGTACGGCGTGCCACGTGTCACTGGTTGAACTCCGACCTCTGAAAAAATTTCCTGAGATATTAAAGTATGTGTACTACCTGTCACTTTTTATGAAATTTCATTTGGAGCTTCCTATCCCAAGTTATGACCTTTTTTCCAAGGTCACCTTTTTTTGACTCATATCTGGAAGAGGTAGAAACCCTATATTGTATAGATCATAAATAACAAAGTACAATGAATTAGAGGTTTTCCTTTGGACACAAGGTACATGGGGATATGATATTCGACCTGTAAACGTTTCAGACCTGAAAACATCGCCAAAACGGATTTATAGAGAAAGTTCTACGATGACTAGTTTTTGCTATATCAAGCCCTAGCATCGTAAGTGCAACAAGTGTCATACATGCCATATCATGCATTCTTTCAGGCTAGCTCTGATATCATGTTAAATTTTCAGAATTTACTTCAATCTGATCTAGGATCTTAGCTGAGAGAACAACATGTACAACATATCTACAGCATATTAATCATGGACACAATAATGCAAGCACACAAGAGACACAGATTTTACTTGGGGAAAACCATAAAGGTGAAAAACCCCAATAACTTCCTCAGAGATAGATAGAGCAATGATACAACCATAATACAATAGATAGTCTTCTCCTAGGAGTAGAGCCTCCTCCTCCACAAGTGCGCCACTCTCCAAAGTGTGAGTGAGTGAATAGAATGTGTAAAATGAGAGAGACACACTCTCTATTTATACACTAACTTGACTTGACCTTTACTCAACTAGGTCGGCCTCAACTTAACCACTTAACATAATGCTGACTGGGCCGACACCCAATAGGGTGGTCTAATAACCCTTTGACCCACATGGCCGAGCCCCAATAGGGTGTTCTAATAACGCTTCGACCCACATGACTTATACAGGGCCGACCCCAACAAGGTGGTCTAATAACCCATCAAGTATAAGTTACGACACTTACAATATAAATGACGACACTTCCATATAGAGGAATAATAACATCTCTATAGGAATACAAACACTTCCGTATAGAGGAATAATAACATATCTATAGGAATACAATATACATATATGTGAAATACATTATGAAGTTACATATACATCAACACGAACCCTTTCCCATACCTACACGGATTTGGACAGATATTTATATGGATTTCATTGAAGGGATCCCTAAGTCTGGAGGGAAGACAGTGATTTTGGTTATGGTTGATTGCCTCTCCACATATAGTCATTTTTTTGCTCTCATTCATCCCTATACAGCCTCCTCAGTCGCTCAAATTTTCCTGGACCAGATATTTCATCTTCATGGCATCCATTCTTCCATTGTCTTGGATCGTGATGCGACTTTCACCAGTCATTTTTGGACAGAACTATTACGCCACACTGGCACCAAACTGAACATGAGTTCAGGTTATCACCCACAAATAGATGGTCAAACTGAAATTATCAATAAATGCTTGGAAACTTATCTTCATTGCTTCACCTATGAACAACAACATCAATGGGCAAAGTGGCTCCCTCTCGCTGAATGGTGGTACAATACCTCTTACCACACTGCCTATAAAATGACCCCATATGAAGCAGTCTATGGTCAGGAAGCTCTAGTTCTTCTTCCATACACCCCCAACAGTTCACTAGTTCAGGAAGTTGACACAGTCCTTCGCAACCACGATCAGATTCTTCGCATTTTGCGGGACAATCTTCACATGGAAAGAAATCGCATGAAGCAACAAGCAGACCAACACCATTCTGAGCGCACTTTTCAAGCAGGTGATATGGTTTTTCTTCGTCTCCAGCCGTACAAGAAATCCTCCCTAAAACTCAAAGGGCGTCATAAGATCGCTCCAAATTTCTATCGGCCATATCGAATTCTTCAGAATATTGGGTCTGCTGCTTATAAATTGGAACTTCCTCCTTCTTCCCGCATTCATCCAGTATTTCATGTCTCTTGTCTAAAGAAAGTTCTTGGCACCAACATCAGAGGACAAACTATTTTACCCGAACTAGATAATGAGGGATCCATCCTTTTGGAGTCGGAGGCCGTCCTCAATAAGCACACTCATCAGCTTCGCTCTCGCTCTATCACAGAGGTCTTAATTCAGTGGCACAGTATGCAACCACAGGATGCTACCTGGGAACCACTCCTTCAGATTCAACAACAATTTCCACATCTAAAGCTTTGAGGAAAAATATTTTTCTAAAGGGGAGGGGATGTTAGGAACCCATGTCTTTACTTTGTTAGTATATTGTTGTTGGATGCATATGCTTTATAAGTCATCCTGTAGTACTTGTTTATCCATAGTTTGTATTATTGTTGTTTGGCGCATATGCTTTGTAAGTCGCCCGTAGTATTGTAGTTTGTATTGGCCCATGGTTTTGACCCATAGTATTGGTGCCTAGAGTTAGTATATAAGTGTGTGTTGAGGCTTATGAAGCCACCATGAAGTTATTTTGTATTGAGCTTGCTCAAAGGATATTTCCCCCTCGAAGTGGCCTGGGATCAATAAAAGTATTCTGTGATTTGATATCTCGTGTATTCATCTATTAATTGTTGCAGGTTGTTTTCAAAATAAGAGCGATGATGCATATCCTCCTGTAACATCCCTCAAAATTCGACCCTTATTATTATTATTATTATTATTATTATTGTAAATAATCACTGTAAACGTTTCTGGTGAGGAGCTCAAGGCCAAGGCCCCACAAGTAAACATTGCGTCTAATGATGTTTATTTTTTTTATATTATAAAAATAGGTGGTAGACCTGGGTCACTAGAAGTAGTGACGCCACAATAGGAATTTGAATTTGTACTAGGGAAGATAGGTCGACGATGACCTATGTCATTTTGGTACCCATAGGTAATTGGGGAAAAGTAGCCTCGTAATGATCATTCGTTCAAAACACAAATAATATTAACGCCACCTAAGTAAAGCCAAAAATAAACTAAGCAACTAGACAAACATTATATATATATATATATATATATATATATATAGACACCCTCCTATGAGAGAAGGAGGTAGAATTATTGATTTGATGTTAAGTCCACAATATATGTACCTAAAAGATAATCGAGATTATTCAAATTATATACACATACACATTCCAAAGAGGAGAAATATATATATATATATAGTAAGGTATAAAAGCCACTTTTTAACGAAAACATATCATGAGAATATGTGTGTATGGAATCATGGTATTATTGGAACAATACAAATATATATATCTACATTTATATGAAAAAGTACGTAGTTTTGGTAGTTATATAAACCAAGTCCTATCTATTTACTTATAGGTAAGTAAACATAAAAGGAATGGTTATTTTTACGTATCATAAACCTCACCCAAAAATGAGGAATCTCACATTTATTTTATTATGAATATGTGTGATATGTATATGGGAGAATTACATATAATGGCGATAACTAATATTATACATATGTTTATATAAACATATAAACATATAAGTACGGATATGTGTTTAGAATTTATTCTTTCTTAAAATAAGATAGAGAACACCTTTATTAATTAGACTGTTAATTAGGAGATCAATTGCTCAATCATAAGATGTATTTGGGTGAAGAATCCGGAGAGAGATTGTTGCGATTTGTCTACTGCGTGGAGTGAGCTGTCAAGTGGTCTCCTTAATGAAGCCATGACCTCAGCCATCTCCTTTACGGGGGAATTCTCCATGATGGGTAGCCTCCATATATCTTATTCTTATTAAAAACATGATTTAATTTTGAAGCAGTATGTCGCTACACATTAAATTGCTTCCAAGAAGAGGTTTCGGTGGTTCCTCACCACTCCGAGAAAATTGTTGTAACTGTCATGAAGAAGGGGGAGTGGTCCCTTGGAGAGGGAGCCAAATCAATGCATGAGGCATTGGCGGTTATGAAAATGGCCCAAGTGTTGGAAATTATTTCACCACGTGTCACCACGTAGGGTGAGGGACTCATCCTTCTTATGGAGGATCTTTTGGCACTCAACGGGAAAGATATTATGAAGAGAAATGAACTAGGGAAGAGAAGGTGGGAAGAAAGAACAAGAACCTGGTATTAGCACAGGGGTCTCGGTGACGAGGAAGGGCCGCAAGAAACAATTGTGTAAGAAAATTTCCGTTTTGTTTTATATTCATATTTTAGTGGTTATGCTGCGTGGGAAATCCGACAACCTCTGTCCTGTGTTTGTAATATTTCTTGGCCACTGTATTCTGGGATGGGACAGCCATGGCTTGATTCCTGGATAATTTTGCTTATTCGGTTAAATAATGATCCTTGGTATATATATATTTATATTGCATGTAAATAGTAATGATCATGTTGCGTAGAAATCAGTTGATCCAGGTAGATTTTATTTCACGTATATATATTCTGGGTAGTCTCTGCCTGAGCTATCTTTTTATGGTTTGTGTGCATTTCCGAAATAGGGAAAGTGTGAAATTACCGAATGGATCTAATCCATTAGTGCTTGCATATATTTATGTATAAAGGATTCGTGTTCTAGTCTCTACCAAAGGAAAATCGTGTTGTTAGATGAAGGAAATTGTTAGACCTCGGTGCATGCCAAATCAAAACTTGTGGTTTTGTTCCTCTACATTTAAGTTATACTTTAAGGTTCTTGTATGCAGATTGGAACACTGGTTGTCTGCCATCGTAGGAATTTCTATGATTTACAATTGAAGATTCAACCTTTATTACAGAGTTGAAGTTTGTGATTTTTGTACACCGAATGTTGATAGCTATTTAATTGACCGATAGCCAATCCACGTTTGAGAAAAACAGATCTGATCTCTATGTGTGGCATTGCTGGACAGAAATCGATCTTCGATCTTTGCATTTTCTTGTAAATTGACAGAGGTTGACCTGTGATTCTTTGTATGTTGATTGTTGATAGCCGCACATTAAGATTAACAGCAGAACCATGCTTAAGAAATCAGATCTGAGCTCGTCGTAGGTCATTGCTGGGCAGGTATCCGATTCGACCTCTATTCCGATCAAAACCTTCTAGAGAGTTATGAAATAAGATCATGATTATGCTGCTTATACGTTATGTATTTTATTGAGCTTGTGTGATCGGGACAAACACTCCTTTGAAACACAAAATGGATCCCTGTTTGTGAGAATACAACATAGATCTTTGAATAACTTAGGATATTTATTGTAACGTTTTCAAATGAGATCTTTGTGTTGTATGTCTGCTGAGTGAAATATTTGATCCATTCGTGTGAATCGAATGAAGTCTCTGTGTGGTATGATTACTGAGTGAAACGTTTTAACCTTTTCATTTAAAATCGATTGAAATATCTGAGTTGTATTATTGTTGGATGAATACATTTAATCCGATTGGAGATCTTTTGTTTGTATGAGAAGTTTGATCCAGGTCAGGGGTACTTGCTTGTGCGCTATGGTAGAGTGAAATCGTTCAAACCAATTGGGATATTTGTTTTGTGTTATTACATAATGAAAGGTTTGTTGTAAGTTATGGATCCCTGTTGCGTGTTATGGTAGCGTGAATTTGTTTAATCCAATTACGATATCTGGTAAATTACCGCTTTAAAATGATGCTAAGCGTGAATCCTGATGGATGAATAGGATTCGCAAATGGTAAATGTTGATAATTGTATCGGTCATAATTGACGTTTTTCTTAGTTATGTGTCGTTGTACTATATATTAAAACTAATAGCGGAACTGATCTCTGGATCGGAGCTCTGATGTATTTATATATTGTTTGATTGGTGTGACCATTTCAATATTGGGATAATGGGGGGGTCGATTTTAAAGCTCGGTTTTTATTATGTCAGTATGAGATCTCTGTTCAAATTATTTTAAGCAAATGAAGGCTCTGCCAATGTTTTGGTTCAATACTCGATCTATGGTTCTTTTGTGTGCTAAATCGTCTTGAAAGCAGGTCGGAACAGTATTAGATCTTTATCCTGACTGCCACGGATTGATATCATCAACGATTTGGAGCATGTTTGATCCCCATCATATGTTATGCCAGGATTTAAATTTTATGTTCGTTGTCATGTCTTTGTAACAATATCATTTTTATATCTTATGCTGCCACCCACTAATCCGTGAAAGACGCAGATAAGTATAGATCAGAGAAATAGCTTTGATGTTAGCAACTTAGTGTTTGTGACTTCTCTCAAGGAGAGAAATTATGAAAAAACTCTATCTAATAGAGGCTTGTTGGAAAGAGAAAGAGTGTTGCTGCAGCAACTAAGTTGCTCTTTGTAATCCTACTATTTCTCCGCTAATAATAAATTATGCATGCACCTTTGTGGACTAGCCCGTGTACAGGTGAACCACGTTATCCTTGGTCTAATTCTTTCTTAAAATTCTAATGGTTACCTTGATGTATAATGCCAATATGTTCGCTTTACGATTATGTTAATGTTGTTATCATTTATGATGTTCTCCTCTGTCTATGATGACTTTCTTTATACAAGCAAATGTTTTAGCAATTGATAGTTCCTTATGTACTCTTATTTATGGGTCATTAATTGCTTTATAGAATTAATGATGGAAAATTTTTTATAGTTACATCTAAATATGGAAAATGGTTCAGTTAAAGTATAAATCGAAGTCATTTTTCTCTTGATCGTGCAAAGTATTTGAGTACATGCTTTTCAGCTAAAATGTCGCATGATGTAAAAGAATTGTTTGGTTATGTAGACATACGTTGTCAAGAAAATAAATAAATTCTAAGATGTTGCTCTCTTATTTTATAAATGTTTAAAAGGTGAGAAAGGGGTTGCACAAATAGGTAATGATACATCATCCAATATAGAGTTATGTCGTTACAGGTCATTACGACATGTATGGATTGATGATCGCAAATCTAAGTACTACAATACTTTCTATTTGGTAATTATCTAGGAAATTAAATAATTGCGAGATATTTAAATGTCATTTTTATTTTTAATAGTAAGTTAAAATGCCAAAAATTTATACTTCCGTGTAGTAGTTATGAGTGAATAGACCTTTTGGAAGGATTTTAAATTTTTATGAAATTCGGGTATGTGACACCTCCAAAGGTCTCTCACTACCACACATGGCCTCGATAATAGCTTCATCCGAAGGTAAAGTACTATCAACACAATTGTTCGAACAAGACGAGTTGACTTCCCAAACTGGCAGCATAACAGGATCTTCCTCATCTGTCTAAGGAGAGGGGAGATCCATCTCTGCAGTGGCTTGTTGAATATCCTGATAAGCAAGCTCAGCAACAAAAAGTGGCATAGACATCCCGACGTGTGCAATGTCTCCAGACGTAGAATTCGTGGATGGAAAAGTCCATGGATCATCAAAATATGAAGTCTGGAATGGTACATTATGCAAAGGAGGAGGCGCATTATCGGAAACAGTTCCAATAAAATTCACGGGTGCTAGGAAATCATAAGATCCCATCAAGGAAGGGTACATACCAACACCCATGTTCCCAGTTGCGGGATGAGAATCTGTAACCTGCGGGACTACTAATCCTGGGGATGCTTCAAGAGGAGGATTAACGAAATCTAGTTGATCGATGGTCACAATCCTGCCTTCGTGTGGAAAGCAAATGATCCTGAATACAGTAGACACGACAGCTTTCATAGCATACATCCAATTCCGACCCAGTAAAAGGTTGTAGTCAATGGGCGCATCAACCACTTCGACTTCAATAGGAACAGGTTTACCTCCCAAGAAGACAATAAGGGAAGGAATAATCCCATGCGGCTTAAAAGATTGGCCGTCAAATGTAGTGAGCATGGTCCTAGACGTGAGTAGAGGAGGAGAGCCAAGAGATTTCCAACAAGCTAACGACATAACTGATGTGGAAGCACCTTCATCAACCACCGTTCTCTTAACGAAATTATTAAGGCACTCGACATGGATTTTAAAAGCCACGTGGTAAGGTAAGCGAGGTTGAACATCAGTAGTGTCGAACTTGATAATGTTGGGACTCCCTCCATCCTGAAATCATAACGCACACAAAAGGGCATGCCTTTGAGAAGGACATACCTGTAATACTTCAAGAGCCGACATGGCACACGGATTTTGGCCCAAATATTCTACAATGGAGTAGTTCTGGGAGGCTCGAGCATTGGGATTATGCGTAGAGCGCTTAAGCACACCTTTTGGTATCTGTGGCATAATAGAGGGCTTCTTGATATGTAAGTAATTATCAGGAGACGGGGGAGGCTCATTCCCCATATTAGGTTGTGGTGCACCATAATCGCATTGACGAGTAGCAACACTAACCTCCGATTGGACCATATTCACGCATCCATAACCACTAGTATTGGAAGAAGACGTAGGAGTCTCATTAGGTCCATAACCAGCGGTGGGAGCATGCGAAGCCATGTTTTGATGATGATGGGGAAGGGGATCCTTCAACACAGCTGGGTTATGTGCCAAATGCTTCGATGCTTCTTCGATTTGAGGACACAAGTGAGTAAGATGATCTTCCCCACAAAGCTTACAAGGAAATTTCACCTTACACCTAGCTTTACGGTCCTCACCAACATTTTCGCCTTCCCAAGGAGGGTTGGCATTCTCCTTGCGATGGGTATTGTGATTTATATTATTGTTCCCATTGTTTCCACCCTTACAGTTATTTCTCCCCTTCTTCTTACCACCAGGTTGTTGGTTACCCGATGGTTTAGTCGTTTGCACAGTGTGTACATCAGACGATGGGGTGGAAATGGACAAGGTGTGAACCTGTCCGGGAGTAGATTGGTTTAGCGACAAATTTTGGATTTGATCAGCCACCAAATCTATGGGGTGAGTACTTATATATCCCACAATGCCATCGGCATGCGGTTCAGGAACTGTCTTGGGCTCATGTCTTGTTCGCAGTGCGTCAGGGATGATGTCGTACAATATGCCAGACTGAGAGTATAGTAAATCCAACTGTTGGACTTTTAAGATGGCTTGTTCCTCAGTTATAATACTGGACATTGAAACGTCCTTAGCAATATATGGGAGTAGAGACTTGAGGAACCATTCCAACAGAAATTCTGGAGGAATGTTGGATTTCACTAACCTCTTCCGTCGACGCCATTCTTGAACATGGTCAGAAATATGCATGGCCTTATTCTGACGGAAGGTAGACAAAAGTTCAGTACCAGTATCGTAACGAAACGACAACTGGAAATGATCCATGAAAACCAAATCGATCTCATTGAATCCACTATAAGTGTTCCCCAGTAACTCAACATACCACTTCGCAGCTGCCCCCATGAGGGTGCGTTGAAATAGTCATAATCCAACGGAATCGTGATTCAACGAGTTGGAAGAGCACCAGAGGTGAAACGTCATGACATGATCACCTGGATGCTCACCACCTTTCCCCTCGAACTTAGGAATGTCTGAAGGATGCTTGCTAGGAATCGGAGGCCAACTAGGGTCGTGACACACCGGATCATTCGTGAGCTTCGAAAGACCCAGAAGATTCAAACGTGCAAAGAACGGGAGCTACGGCTGGGCATCTTGATTATAAGCTCCCATAAAAGGTTGATTGTAGGAGACTGAAGGATAAGAAGGACCAAACGCTTGACCATGAGCATTAAAATGATGATTATATGGACCTTTCTGACCATAATTGTGACCATGGCCATTAGGTTGATAACCTCCCCCGACCTGACCCGTATGAGAGTAAGTAGGTATATATGTGTTTTGAGCACGATATTGAGGTGGGTTGTACTGATGGCCAGCACCGACTGTATTGTAGTAAGGGTTGTCTCCATAAGTATGGGGCATATACGTAGTATTCGTAGCAGGAACCGTGTTGTAATAACCATGATTATAGGGTATGTTCCCACCCCCAGCGTAAGTGTTAGGATTAGCGTGAGCAGTCGTGTGATGACCATAAGCATGAGATGTATTCCCATTCCCAACATTGGTGTTACTAGTAACAGGAATGGTGGCGTTATGACCATGTGGATAAGGTATATTCCCACCTCCTACATTAGAATTACTAGTAGCGGCAGCGGACGTAAAAGTATGCGGTATATGTCCACAACCATGGTTGGGAGGAGCATTAACATTTGCAAAAGTGGTCGTAGGTTGACGAGTAGCGACATGTGTATTAGGTGGTAGATGGCGAGTCGGGTTGCGAACAGTGTTCCTATTAGGTTGGGTAGTCCTAGGAGGCGGTCGTCTTCCAACATTAGCATTGTTAGGAGGAACGTGACCGGTCCTCGGGATCAGTAGTCCCGCAAGTTACAGACTCTCAGCCAGCAACTGGGAGCATGGATGTTGGTATGTACCCTTCATTGATGGGATCTTATGATTTCCCTACACCCTTGAACTTTATTGGAAACGTTTCTGACAATGCACCTCCTCCTTTACATAATGTACCATTTCGGACTTCATATTTCAATGATCCATGGGATTTACCCTCCACAGGTTATACGTCTGGATACATTGCATACGTCGGGATGTCTATGCCACTTTCTGTTGCTAAGCTTGCTTATCAGGATATTCAACAAGCCACTGCAGAGCTGAATCTCCCCTCTCCTCGGATAGATGAGGAAGACCCCGTTAGGCTGCCAGTTTGGGCAGTCAACTCGTCTTGTTCGAACGATTTCCTCGATGGTACTTTACCTTCAGATGAAGCTATTATCGAGGCCATGTGTGGTAGTGAGATACCTTGGGAGGATATGCATCATCACTCTTATTTCCTTCCCAACATCCATCTCTCCAAGCAAGAAGAGTTCAGGACGACTCTTGCAGAGATGGTTGGTCACCCTGTGGCTCTTTTGGGTTCACATGAGATTTATGCGGAGGGGAACATGGCTAATATTTACCCGACTCAACCAATCAACATCTCTCGCACTCTCGGAAAGATTGAGAATGTTTACATCAGTAATGATTTCTCTTTTGAGGAGGTTTCCATCTACACCGAATTGTTTACTGAACTTTGGGAAGCTTTCGCCTGGTCATACGAGGAGATGCCAGGAATAGACCCTAGTATTCTCGAACACGAGATAAGGACTTATCCTCATGTTAAACTGGTTCGGCAACGTCTTCATGCTGTTAACCCTAGGAAGGCAGCCGCTATCAAGGAAGAGGTGGACAAACTGCTCAAAGCTGGTTTCATCTACCCCATTCCCCTTACTGAATGGGTGTCAAACCCCGTTCCTGTGGATAAGAAGCAGGGAACGATCCGTGTGTGCACTGAGTTTAGAGACCTGAATCGTGCATGTCCGAAAGACAACTTCCCCATGCCATTCATTGATCAGATATTGGATGCTTGTGCAGGAAGTGAGATTTTTTCGTTTATGGACGGCTTTTCAGGATATAATCAAATTCAAATCAAACCCGAGGACCAACATAAGACTGTGTTCATTTGTCCTTGGGGTACGTTTGCATATCGGAAAATGCTCTTCGGCCTTAAAAACGCCGGAGCTATGTTTCAGCGTGCCATGACCTATGCCTTTCATGACCTTAAAAGTATAATGGAGGTTTTCTTCGATGATCTTGTCGGCCATTCTCATAGGAGAATGGACCACCCCAAGCACCTTCGTTGGATTCTGAAACAATGTATACACTACAAGATCTAATTGAATCCCAATAAATGCATCTTTGTAGTAAGGTCTGGTCGCCTTCTAGGATTTATAGTTTTGAAAGAAGGTATTAGAGTCGATCCTCTCAAAGTTGAGGCAATACTTCGATTGCCTCCTCCGTGCAACTTGTTTCAACTTCAGAGCCTCCAAGTGAGAGCTACTTTTGTACGTCGTTTTGTAGTCAATTATGCTAATCTTACGAAAGGTTCCGCGTGTTTGTTGAAGAAAGACACACCGTTTATCTAGGATGAGCGAGCCCAGCAGTCTTTCGATTCCCTTAAGAAAGATTTGGTATCAGCCCCTGTTCTTAGTCCACCATACTTCGAACGATATTTCATACTTTATGTGGCTGCATCTCAAGAGACGATTGGCATGGTCTTGGTTCAGGTTGATGATGCACTCATCGATCATGTCATTTATTACCTCAGTCAAAATCTAGTAGACGCTGAACTAAGATATACTCACGTAGAAAAGTTGGCACTTCTGACTGTCCATGCAATCCAACGGTTATGACACTATATTTTGATTAGAACAACCACAGTTGTAGTGCACATCAATTCGTTTCAGTTTGTGCTATATGTTAGGATATTCCAATACTCCATCCTAGTCCCACCAATATTTTGATCATTTAGATTTTAAGTCATGCATGCAATTTTAGGGTTGCATGCATTCTAGGGTTTGCATGCATCCGAGTCATCAGTTCGGCACCTAGCCTGTTAAGGAACGATACTACCCAAAGTTCAGGACCCGAAAAACCTGCTAAAAATAGTAAATTACCATAATTCCTAGAAAACTGTTTTGAGCCAGTTGGAAAGCTCGGTGGACAACAATATCCACCTAGATCAATCCTCCCTCCTTAGGAAGCAATGGTATCCATTGCGTTGAGTTCCCCCATCAGATGAGGAAATTTCTCCTGAATTTGGCCCCAGGTGAGCCACTTGCCTTGGTGCAGGAGCTACCCTGCTTTGACAACTCAATAAAGCTGGATCCTTTGATGTTGAGTGCCCTTGAGTCCTGTTGCAGTCAGTCAGGGTTGAGCTCTGTTGGAGTCAACTGCTCTGCTATCTCTGAGGTGTCTAATAATGGTGGGAAATATGGCCGAAGGAGAGCCACGTTGAAGACTGGATGCAGACCAAGGAAGGGGGGAATGTTGGGCTCAAAAGCATTTTCACCCACAGCCTTGGTGATGGTGTACGACCCATAATGGAGTGGGTGAAGCTTCCGATGGGGCCTTGTAAGGCGTTCTTTCTACAAATGCAACCAAACTTTGTTTCCCAACTGAAACTTATGTGGCACCCGATGTTGATCATGGCGCTGCTTGTACTTGGCATTAGACTTCTGTAGAATATCCTGAACCTGTTGGCGGATATGTTAGATCCGTTCAATGAACTAGGTGGATTTGTTAGCTTCTGGGGATGAGTCGGTCGAGGTGGTCGCCAGGGGAAGTGCAACATCCATGGGGCCCAATGGTTGGAATCCCAACTGCACCTGAAAGGGGATGTGGCTAGTTGAGCTATGCAGGGCTCAGTTGTAGCTATGTTGGACATAGGGAAGACACTCATCCCATATGCGGGGGTGTATTGAATTGTACATGCGCAGGATATGTACGACCATCCGGTTGACGACCTCGGTTTGGCCATCTTTCTGGGGGTGGAAGGTAGTGGATTTGGTGAGCTTGGTATGCAGCAGTGACTAGATGCTCGACCAGAATGAGCTAAGGAACCGACTGTCACAGTTTGAGATTATGGTATGTGGGATCCCAAAATGTACCCATACTCATTCAAAGAAGAGCTTGGCAGTGGCTTCTGCTATGCTTTTCTTCTTGCAGGCGGCTAGAATCGCCATCTTGGAAAAGCAATCAACAACCACAAAAACACAGTCATTTCCCCTCTTGGTGGACGGGAGGCCCACCATGTAGTCCATTGAGATGGATTCCCATGGCCTGTCAGGAGTAGGAAGATGATCCGGATCTTGGGAGCTGAGAACCGAAATGCTTGAATGCCGAGAGAGGAGGAGATTAAGCATGCAAATCTGTCATAAAATTCACATGAAAACCCTAATATTGCATAAGAATAAGCATGAACAAAAACATATGAAGTGAATGGGAGGTGAGGCTCAAAGAGGAGCCCCACCTCTTAAACTAATTACCAATAAGTCACTCAGATCTAATTAATCTCACAATGAACAATAGAAAATAAGAGAGAAACCAAATGAGTAACTTGTTATTATGAGAAGGCTTGCTAGGCCTTTATATAGCATTATTACAATGTGTCTTGAGACCATACCATGGGCCAAAACTATGTGCTACCAAATACCATGGAT
Organism: Larix kaempferi; assembly: GCA_027924585.1. NCBI lineage: Eukaryota > Viridiplantae > Streptophyta > Pinopsida > Pinales > Pinaceae > Larix > Larix kaempferi. Next base: position 20,091,037 of record BSBM01000011.1, on the reverse strand, counting down.
GAGAGAGGGTGGCCTCTCAATTTAATACTTTTATGGATTATACATCCGAATTTAGACCATATGCCCCCTAAAATTTGGATCAGAAGAGGGGTGTACAAGCCTTGTTTCTTAGTGTTCGGTTTGGCAATAGTACAAGCAGTGCAGGACCTGATATACTTGCTGACATCCTGTCAAAGTTTCGGCCAGTAGAAATGTTTCTGCAGCACTGCCACTGTCTTTTCGATGCCAAAGTGTCCTGCCACCTGACTGTAATGAGATTCCCAAATCAGCTTCACACGCTTGCTTGATGGAACACAGAGATGGCCCAAACGGCACAACAACCCATCCTGAAGATGGAAATTAGCAACCACTGAGTTGGTGCCCAAAATTTGGTAGGTGGTGGAGAAGTCAGGGTCTGTCTCTTAGAGGCGGGGCCATCCGGATGTCTCGTGGCTGCAATAGTCTAGCACCGTGGTGAGTGTCGTAACTGGAGGTCGACTGAGGTAGTCAGCAACTCAGTTGGTACTCCCTGTTTTATATTTGATGTTGAGGTGGAACTGCTGTAAGTATGTTCACCACTTCTGATGGCGGTCATTCTGCAACTTTCCTTGGGTCTGCATGAACTGTAGTGGCTTGTGATCAGTGTGGATGGCTCTCTCCTTCCCAAGAATGTAATGTCTCCACTGGTGGTAGGCTTGCACAATGGAGTACATTTCTTTGTCGTAAGTAGGGTACTTACGGACAACATATGATAGTGTCTCACTATGATTTGCCATGGGGTGGTCGTGTTTAGTGAGAACGGCTCCCATAGCATAATATGAAGCATTTGTCTCGATCTCAAAGGGATGTTGCAGGTCCGGTAATGAGAGTACCCGCGACGAGCACAAGCGCTTCTTCAAGTCATCGAAGGCTTGTTGTTGGGACAAGCCCCACACAAATTTTGCGTTACCGCCACCCTTGGTTACTTGGCTGAGGGCCCATGGGATATGAGAGAATCCCAGCACCAACCGACGATAGAAATTGGTGAGGCCCAAGAAGCTCCGTAGTTTAGTGAGTGTGGTTGGGGTGAGCCAGTCATGGATGACCTAGATTATGGCTGGATCCACATGCACACCATGTCGATCAACGATGTAGCCTAAGTAATGGACCCTGTCCATGGCGAAGGAGAATTTTTCCAAGTTTGCATATAGTTTGTGCTACCGCAGGGTGTGCAGAATCTGTTGAATATGTTGCAAGTGTTCCGCCCAAGTCTTGTTGTAGATGAGGATGTCATCCAGATACACCACTACAAAATTATTGGTGAAAGGTCATAGGATATCGTCCATCATCCTCATAAAATTTGCTGGAGCATTTGTCAAACCAAAGGGCATGACCAACCATTCAAAAAGACCTTCTTTTGACTTGAAGGCAATCTCCCATACATCTGTCTGTTCTATTGGGACCTAGTGGTAGCCAGACTTCAGATCAATCTTACTGAAATATTTGGCCCCCGTGAGCTGATAAAGGAGGTCATCGATTCAGGGAATCGGGTACCGATTGCAGACCGTGATTTTATTCATGGCCCGGTAATCAATGCAGAGTCATCAGGTCCCATCTTTCTTCTGCACCAGCATGATTGGGCTCCCACAAGGTGATGAGTTGGGACGGATGTTCCCCTTGTGGAGAAATTCTTGGATCTGCCTCTTGATCTCCTCGTTTTCCAACATGGAGCGGCGATAGACTGGCCCGTTGGGTAGTGGTGTGCCTGGGGTCAGATCGATGGGATGCTTGACCTGGCACTATAGAGGTACCCCAGTAGGAGAGGAAAGATATCTGAGTATTCTTCCACCACCTTATCGACTTGCTTCTGTTGTGTGGAGAGATCAGTCGCGGAGGCCCTGGATGTGGCTACGACCTTTCTCTCACTCTGAGAGCGAATCACAAAGAAGACAAATTTCCCGGTCTGAGAGATGACCTTCCTGCATTGCTTGGCAGAGATCAAGAAAATAGCACTAGGAGGGTCTGCCTCGGGTATCCTATGCAATTTCCTGTTCAAAGAAATAATAACACTACGAGGCTTGGAATCATATATAGCATGACGTTTCCATAAATGAGGTTGGCCCAAAAGAACATCTGAAACTTCGAGACGCGCAGCATCACACAATACCACGTCCTTGAAGGGCTTGATGTCGTACGACAGTCGACACTGTTGGCTGATGCGGAGATCGCTTCCTTTGCGGAGCCATCCAATGGTGTAGGGTTGTGGGTGCGGCATTGTCGGCAGGGCTAGGCAATTGATGACCTCTGCTGAGATCTGGTTCTTGTGGCTACCGCTATCAACAATGAAGTGCAGCGGGGTGCCTTTTACCCACATCTGTCAATGGAAGAGGCGTTATCCTTCTTCGGGCTCGTCTGGTTCATCAGGATGGAGCTTGGTGGTAGAAATGGTGGCATTGGGTTCTGTGTCAATGATCCGTCTTCCCCTTTTTGGTTCGGACCCAGAGTCAGAATCCGCATCTGATTCAGATGCTTTCACTTCAGCCACAAGCGAGTGCTTTGAGCGGTAGTCAACAGTGTTATGCCAAGGGCTCTTATGGAAGTCGCACCACTTCCTGGTATCTTTATTTGTATTTCTGGTGTCCTTCTTTGCTTGCGGCTTGGACTGGTTGTCCTGATACTGTCCATCTTTGCTCAGTCCTTTATTCTGTGGGTTGTGGCCGCCCTTTCCTGTCATTTGCTGTGAGGGGTTCCTAGGCCCAAATTGCTGCGTCTTTTGTTTGAGCTTCTGCTCGATTTTGACGGAATATCGGTAGGCCGCGCCCGAGGAAGAGATGTCCAGAAATTCCATTTCGGTCTAGATGTATCTATGCAGACCACTGCGATACTTGAGCACCAGATATCGCTCTGAATCTTTGATACTCAGCTTGGTGCGCAAGGTATGGAAGGTATTTGTGAACTCTGGCACTGCTTGGTCTCTTTCTTGTTGCAGTGTCGTCCGTTTGGTATACAAGTCGTCATAACTTCCAACAGGGTAGTATTGTTCCTTAATAGCATCCCTGAAGGATTCCCAGGTGGACGTGACTGAAAATATTGAGGTTTCCTCTGTGTCCTTTTGCTCGCAGAAATTTTCCCACTAATCTTTGACATGGGGAATGGCTTTGAGGAGCACAAAAGTAATCTTTTCTCTATTTGAAAAGTTATGGACAGAAAAATACCCTTCTAGTAGATTCAACCACTTATCTACAACATCTGCATATATCTGACCTTCAAATATAGGAATATCGAAGTTGATTTGTACCTTGAAGGGGGCGGCGCCTCCACTCGAGGAAGATGCGTCGCTTGTTGGTAGCCACCGAAGGATTTGCGCGAAACTATCCATCATCTCGTTCCTCTGTTGCATGAGGGCTTCCTCAAGAAACATTTTGAAAGGATCTCTTGTCCCGTCATCTTTCTTTTCTCCTGCCATGATAGGTTGCTTGGGCGTGCGAGAGCTTTTTTCCTCAAGAGAAACAAGCTCGAGACCCAATTCTTTGTACCCTGACCTCGTTGGGGACATGCATTAAGACGACAAGGAGCAGACCGCTCTGATACCACTGATCCATATTTTATGAGCAGAACGAAATGAATATAGATTATTATCAGATGCTTAACAGAAAATAACAAAGATACAGTAAAACTGGTTTTCTATGCAATAGGGAAATAAGCTAAAATTGTAAAATGTAGTGGAAAACAAGCTTGCTGGAATGGTGGAGGTTTATCTTTGAGAAGAAATGTGACGGTTGCGCTCATTCGCAAGAAGATGAATATAAAGAGAGGGCCAAAGGGACTATTTATCATAAGCATGAGGGAAAAAAATCCCAAACATCCAAAAACCTAACCCTAGAAGATGAACCGTTGTTGCTTGGTTTTTCAACCAAGCATGTGCAAGGATGCACCTGCTAACTAGTAGTAGCAGTCTCAATAAAATTATGTAAAAACTTTGCTAAATGTAAGAAGTAAACAAATAATCTATCATGTGCAAGTAAATAAACTAAATTAAAAAATGGTAAACAGTGAGATCCATACAAGAGACAAGAAGTAAAAATTTGAGATTTTCTATTTATGGGCAAGCAATGGCTTGCAAAAATTTACCTCAATGGTGAGGATTGTTGAGTTGGGGCAGCTGCAATGTTGAGATGCTCCAATGCTCCAAGGTTGTCTTCTTCTCCAATGCTTCAATGGTTGGGAAAAGCTCAAAAGGATGGGGAAATCTCAAAAGGGATTTTTGCAGCATGAGGATAGGATGAATGTGGATGAATAGTGAGGAGCCCCTATCACCTTTTATAGTTTTTTGGTGATGGGGAATACCATTGTGTTTTGAGGAAACCAATGGTATTGACCAAAATGGTTTAGATCTCTTTTTCCCTCTTTTTCCTTTTTTTAATATATTTTATATTTGTATTCCCTTTTAATTAATTTTGGGAATTTTGGACCCTTTTTGAGGGTTTTTTGTATTTTTTGAGGAAAAATAAATAATTTGAGGGGAAAAAGATGGGTTTTGGTCTTCTTGGTGACCTTTTGAAGGTTTCAGAGGCTCAAATGGTGGAAAAGTGGACAAATGGGTCATGTGAATAGGAAAATGAGCTAGTGAACACTTTTTGGGTGTTAACAACCGTCATAAAGTTTGCGGCCCCAAGGTGGTTAGTTGAACAGTCAACTTCCCGGGGTCATAACTTTTGCATACGATCTCCATTTGGGGCGATCGGTAGTCCATTGGAAAGGTCTATCCTAGATTTACAACTTTCGAATGGGGATAAATGCATGCTGCTGGAAGCCAATTGGCCCCCCAAATCGCCAAAAAAGGTTGTTTAGGGACTCGAAAGTTCAGGACCCGAAAAACCAGCTAAAAATAGTAAATTACCAAAATTCCCAGAAAACTGTTTTGAGCTAGTTGGAAAGGTGGGTGGCCACCGATATCCACCTGTATCAATCCTCCCTCCTTAGGAAGCAATGGTCTCCATTGTGTTGTTCCCCCATCAGATGAGGAAATTTTTGCTGAATTTGGCCCCGGGTGAGCCACTTTCCTTGGTGCAGGAGCTGCCCTGCTTTGACAACTCGATAAAGCTGGATCCTTTGATGTCGAGTGCCGTTGATGCCTATTGAAGTCAGTCAGGGTTGAGCTCTGCTGGTGTCAACTGCTCTGCTACCTCTGAGGTGTCTAATAATGGTGGGAAATATGGCCGAAGGAGAGCCACGTTGAAGACTGGATGCAAACCAAGGAAGGGGGGAATGTTGGGCTCAAAAGCATTGTCACCCACAGCCTTGGTGATGGTGTACGACCCATAATGGAGTGTGCAAAGCTTCCGATGGGGCCCTGTAAGGCGTTCTTTCTGCAAATGCAACCAAACTTTGTCGCCCACCTGAAATTTATGTGGTACCCGATGTTGATCATGGTGCTACTTCTACTTGGCATTAGACATCTGTAGAATATCCTGAACCTATTGGTGGATATGATGGATCTGTTGAATGAAGCGGGCAGATTTGTCAGCTTCTGGGGACAAGTTGGCCGAGGTGGTCGCCAGGGGAAGTGCAACATCCATGGGGCCCAATGGTTGGAATCCCAACCCCGCCTGAAAGGGGCTGTGGCCAGTTGAGCTATGTAGAGCTCAATTGTAGCTATGTTGGACATAGGGAAGACTCTCATCCCATGTGTGGGGGTGTATTGAATTGTACATGCGCAGGATATGTACGACCATCAGGTTGACGACTTCGGTTTGGCCATCTGTCTGGGGGTGGAAGGTAGTGGATTTGGTGAGCTTGTCATCCAGCAGTGACTAGAGGCTCAACCAGAATGAGCTAAGGAATGGACTGTCACAGTCTGAGATAATGGTATGTGGGATCCCAAAATGTACCCATACTCTTTCAAAGAAGAGCTTGGCAGTGGCCTCCGCTTTGATGTTCTTCTTGCAGGCGGCTAGAATCGCCATCTTGGAAAAGCGATTAACAACCACAAAAACACAGTCGTTTCCCCTCTTGGTAGACGGGAGGCCCAACATGTAGTCCATTGAGATGGATTCCCATGACCTGTCAGGAGTAGGAAGAGGGGTGTACAAGCCCTATTTCTTAGTGTTCAGTTTGGCAATAGCGCAAGCAGTGAGGACCTGATATACTTGCCGACATCCTATCGAAGTTTCGTCTAGTAGAAATGTTTCTGTTGCACTGCCATTGTCTTTTCGACACCAAAGTGTCCTTCCACCCGACTGTAGTGAGCTTCCCAAATCAACTTTGTGCGCTCGCTTGATGGAAAACAGAGATGGCCGTGATGACACAACAACTCGTCCTGAAGATGGAAACTAGCGACCACTGAGTTGGTGCCCAACATTTGGTAGGTGGTGGAGAAGTCAGGGTCTGTCTCTTATAGGTGGGCCAATCTGGAGGTCTCGTGGCCGCAAGAGTCTAGAACCGTGGTGAGTGTCGTAACTGGAGGTCGACTGAGGTAGTCAGCAACTCGGTTGTACTCCCTGTTTTATATTTGATGTAGAAGTGGAACTGCTGTAAGTATGTTGACCACTTTTGATGGCAGTCATTCTGCAACTTTCCTTGGGTCTACATGAACTGTAGTGGCTTGTGATCAGTGTGGATGACTGTCTCCTTCCCAAGAATGTAATGTCTCCATTGGTGGCAGGCTTGCACAATGGAGTACATTTCTTTGTCGTAAGTAGGGTACTTATGGACAACATCTGATAGTGTCTCACTATGATTTTCCACGGGGTGGCCGTGTTTAGTGAGAACGGCACCCACAACATAATCTGAAGCATTTATCTCGATCTCAAAGGGATGTTGTAGGTCCGGTAATGAGAGTACCTGTGATGAGCACAAACGCTTCTTCAAGTCATCAAAGGCTTGTTGTTGGGACAAGCCCCACACAAATTTTTCCTTACCGCCACCCTTGGTTACTTGGCTGAGGGCCCATGCGATATGAGAGAATCCCAACACGAGTCGACGATAGAAATTGGCGAGGCCCAAGAAGCTCCGAAGTTCAGTGAGTGTGGTTGGGGCGGGCCAGTCATGGATGACCTGGATCTTGGCTGGATCCACATGCACACGATGTCGATCAATGATGCAACCTAAGTAATGGACCCTGTCCATGCCGAAGGAGAACCTGTCCAAGTTTGCATATAGTTTGTGCTTCCGCAGGGTGTGTAGAACCTGCTAAATATGTCGCAAGTGTTCCGCCCAAGTCTTTTTGTAGATGAGGATGTCATCTAGATACACCACTACAAAATTATTGGTGAAAGGTCGTAGGATATCGTCCATCATCCTCATAAATGTTGTTGGAGCATTTTTCAAACCAAAGGGCATGACCAACCATTCAAAAAGACCTTCTTTTGACTTGAAGGCAATCTCCCATACATCTATCTATTCTATTGGGACCTGGTGGTAGCCAGACTTCAGATCAATCTTACTGAAGTATTTGGCCCCCGTGACCTGATCAAGGAGGTCGTCGATTTGGGGAATCGGGTATCGGTTGCGGATTGTGATTTTATTCAGGGCCCAGTAATCAATGCAGAGTCGTCAGGTCCCATCTTTCATTTGCACCAGCACGATTGGGCTCCCACAAGGTGATGAGCTGGGAAGGCTGTTCCCCTTGTGGAGAAATTCTTGGATCTGCCTCTTGATCTCCTCATTTTCCAACATAGAGCGACAATAGACTGGACCATTGGGTAGTGGTGCGCCTGGGGTCAGATCGATGGGATGCTTGACCTGGCACTACAGAGGTACCCCTGTAGGAGAGGAAAAGATATCCGAGTATTCTTCCACCACCTTATCCACTTGCTTCTGTTTTTTGGAGAGATCAGTCGTGGAGGCCTTGGATGTGGCTACGACCTTTCTCTCAGTCTGAGAGCGAATCACAAAGAAGACAAATTTCCCTGTCTAAGAGATGACCTTCCTGCATTGCTTGGCAGAGATCAAGGAAATAGCACTAGGAGGGACTGCCTCGGGTATCCTGTGCAATTTCCTATTCAAATAAATAATAACACTATGAGGCCTGGACTCATATACAACATGACGTTTCCATAAATAAGTTTGGCCCAAAAGAACATCTAAAACTTTGAGAGGAGCAACATCACACAATACCACGTCCTTGAAGGGCTTGATGTCGTATGACAATCGGCACTATTGGCTGACGCGGAGATCACTTCCTTTGTGGAGCCATCCAATGGTGTAGGGTTGTGGGTGCGGCATTCTCCTTCTTCTGGCTCATCTGATTCATCAGGATGGAGCTTGGTGGTAGAAATGGTGGCATTGGGTTCCTTGTTGATGATCCATCTTCCCCTTTCCGGTTCAGACTCAGATTCAGAATCTGCATATGATTCAGATGCTTTCACTTTGGCCACTAGCAACTGCTTTGAGCGGCAGTCAACAGTGTTATGCCAAGGGCTCTTATGGAAGTCGCACCACTTCTCGGTATCTTTCTTTTTCTTTTCGGTGTCCTTCTTTGCTTACAGCTTGGACTGGTTGTCCTGATACTGTCCATCTTTGCTCAGTCCTTTATTCTGTGGGTTGTGGCCGCCCTTTCCTGTCATTTGCTGTGAGGGGTTCCCAGGCCCAAATTTCCGCGTCTTTTGTTTGAGCTTCTGCTCGATTTTGACGGAATATCGTTAGGTCATGCCCAAGGAAGAGATGTCCAGAAATTCCATTTCGGTCTGGATGTATCTATGTAGACCACCGCAATACTTGAGCACTAGTTATCGCTCTGAATCTTTGATACCCAGCTTGGTGCGCAAGGTATGGTAGGTATTTGTGAACTGTGGCACTACTTGGTCTCTTTCTTGTTTCAGTGTGGTCTGTTTGGTATACAAGTCGTCATAACTTCCAACAGGGTAGTATTGTTCCTTAATAGCATCCCTGAAGGATTCCCAGGTGGTCGTGACTGAAAATATTGAGGTTTCCTCTGTATCCTTTTGCTCGCAGAAAGTTTCCCACCAATATTTGACATGGGGAACGGCTTTGAGGAGCGCAAAAGTAATCTTTTCTCTATTCGAAAAGTTATGGACAAAAAAATACCCTTCTAGTAGATTCAACCACTTATCTACAACATCTACGTCTATCTGACCTTCAAATATAGGAATATCGAAGTTGATTTGTACCTTGAAGGGGGCGGCGCCTCCGGTCGAGGAAGATGCGTCGCTTGTTGGTAGCCGCCGAAGGATTTGCGTGAAACTATCCATCATCTCATTCCTCTGTTGCATGAGGGCTTCCTCAAGAAACATTTTGAAAGGATCTCTTGTCCCATCATCTTTCTTTTCTCCTACCATGATAGGTCGCTTGGGCGTGCGAGAGTTTTTTTCCTCAAAAGAAACAAGCTCGAGACCCAATTCTTTGTACCCTGACCTCATTGGGGACATGCATTAAGACGACAAGGAGCATACCGCTCTGATACCACTGATCCATATTTTATGAGTAGAACGAAATGAATACAGATTATTATCAGATGCTTAACAGAAAATAAAAAAGATACAATGAAACTGGTTTTCTATTCAATAAGGAAATAAGCTAAAACTGTAAAATGCAGCGGAAAACAAGCTTGCTGGAATGGTGGCGGCTTATCTCTAAGAAGAGATGTGACGGCTGTGCTCATTCGCAAGAAGATGAATATAAAGAGAGGGCCAAAGGGCCTATTTATCATAAGCATGAGGGAAAGAATCCCAAACATCCAAAAACCTAACCCTAGAATATGAACCGTTGTTGCTTGGTTTTTCAACCAAGCATGTGCAAGGATGCACCTGCTAACTAGTAGCAGTAGTCACAATAAAATTATGTAAAAAATTTGCTAAATGTAATAAGTAAACAACTAATCTATCACGCGCAAGTAAATAAACTAAATTAAAAAATGGTAAACAGTGAGATCCATACAAGAGACAAGAAGTAAAAAATTTGAGATTTTCTATTCATGGGAAGCAATGGCTTGCAAAAATTTACCTCAATGGTGAGGATTGTTGAGTTGGGGCAGCTGCAATGTTGAGATGCTCCAATGCTCCAAGGGTCTCTTCTTCTCCAATGCTTCAATGCTTGGGAAAAGCTCAAAAGGATGGGCAAAGCTCAAAAGGGATTTTTGCAGCATGAGGATAGGATGAATGTGGATGAATAGTGAGGAGCCCCTATCACCTTTTTATAGTTTTTTGGTGATGGGGAATACCATTGTGGTTTGAGGAAACCAATGGTATTGACCAAAATGGTTAAGGTCTCTTTTTCCCTCTTCTTCCTATTTTGAATATATTTTATATTTGTATTCCCTTTTAATTAATTTTGGGAATTTTGGACTCGTTTTGAGGGTTTTTTGTATTTTTTGAGGAAAAATAAATAATTTGAGGGGAAAAAGATAGGTTTTGGTCTTTTTGGTGACCTTTTGAAGGTTTCAGAGGCTCAAATGGTGGAAAAGTGGACAAATGGGTCATGTGAATAGGGAAATGAGCTAGTGAACACTTTTTGGGTGTTAACAACCATCATAAAGTTTGCGGCCCCAAGGTGGTTAGTTGAACAGTCAACTTCCCGGGGTCATAACTTTTGCATACGATCTCCGTTTGGGACGCTCGGTAGCCCGTTAGAAAGGTCTATCTGATGTTTACAACTTTCAAATGGGGCCAAATGCATGCTACTGGAAGCCAATTGGCCCCCCAAATCGCCAAAAAAGGTCGTTTAGGGACTCAAAACGGCCCCAAAAGTTCAGGACCCGAAAAAACTGCTAAAAATAGTAAATTACCAAAATTGCCAGAAAATTATTTTGAGCCAGTGGGAAAGGTGGGTGGCCACCGATATCCACTTGGATTAGAAGGAGAATGATAGACGATATCAAACTGCCGATATTCAAAGGAACGGGTCTAGAAGACCCTGAGAAAGATTGGTTTCTGTGTGAAGCGATGTGGAACGTTAAGCAAGTCTAGGATGATGTTGTTAAGCAAGCACAACTCATCACTACATTCAGGGACAAAGCCTTGAATTGGTTTATGAAATATTCTGTTGGAAAAAATAGGACCCTACTGGATATCAAGGTTGCCCTCCTAAGAGAATTCAAGAAACCTAAGTCTGAATCACAATGTATCACAGAGTTAAAAGAGATTAAGCAGAAAATGACTGAGTCAGTATGGGAATTTGACCAGAAGTTCAAAACATTGTTAGATCAGATTAGCTTTGACATAGCACCTCAATAGCACCAAGAGTGGTTCATAGCTACATTGTTGCCACACATTAGACTACCATTGATGCAATAGAAGGTTTCTTCGTAGACAGAGTCCCTAGAAATCGCGATGAAACTAGAGGCTTTGTCAATAGGAGAGACTAGTGCCGGAATGGTTCAGATACATAACCAACTAGCAACCTTGACGTTACAATTACAAGACATTAAGAAGGGAAAATGAATCAGAGAAGAAGTCTGGTGTACAAAGTGTAAAGCAGAAGAACACCCGAAAGAACACTGTCCAGTATTCAAAGATTACCTTGATAATGGAGCACCAAATCAATTAAATCAATAGCAAGGACCATGGTGTGAGATCTACTGATGTAGAGGACATCACCCAAAATATTGCTACTTAATTCAGAAGTATGTCTGAACACCCAAGAACCTATACTGCACATTCTGTAAATTAGTTGGGCATGATGATTCCAACTGTAGAGCATATGAACTAATGATGGAAAGAAAGCATGATGTTTACCGAGTTCAAGAAGAAACACCGCAGCACAATGATAATGCGTATTATGATCAAGGTGCATATAGAAGACACGGTGGATTCTGAGGTAGAGGAAGAAACACTCGCTAAAGAAGAGGAAGAGGTTAGATGATATGTTATAACTTCTCTCAACCAGGACATCTTTCCAGATTCTGCACCAATGCTTGTACTACCTGTAGATACTGTAAGTCTTTTGATCATGTCATTGAGGCATTCCCTGTGTTTCAAGAAAAGATGCAAGAGAGTCGAACAGAAGCGCAGAACTCGAACATACAGATGATCGTAACAAAGAAAAGAACTAGAGATCCAAACATTAATGCTATGATGCGAAGTGGCGCTACAACAGAAAGAGATAAAGAACCAGAAGCCTCGACTTCTGAAGACCACCAAGCTAAGAAGACACCTACTAAAGGGGTCTGGATAAGAAAAGCAAATGGGAAAGCACTTGCTTTCAATATGGACAAAAGCAAAGAAGTCTTCGCAGAAGTAAGGGAGACCTTCAGATAATCAGATCCTGTGACACCAAGAATTAAACTACGAAGTGAAACAGCGCATACGAAGGATATGCCAGCAGCATATGATAAAACATGTCCCGCCATAGAAACAGGGACTTCTGTTGCACAATTCCTATGGAGCTGTATGAAGCTACTAAAAAGTGAAGATGCCTTAGTGGAATTGCAAAACCTACTAAACCACTATGAACAACGTAGTTGCATGAGTACTGTTCATACCGCAGTTCACCATATAAAAAGGCATAAGAGAACATGCCGATAAATGGGCTTAGTGCGCAGATTGGAGATTATGAAATGGACCAGATCATCCTTGACTTGGGATCAAAATGTTATAATTTCAATAATTTCATTCAAATATTATCAAGGCTCCTACTAAGAGAATAACATGCACAACATAACAATCATAGATACAAGAGACATAATGTTTCCTCGAGGAAAACCAAGAAGGTTAAAAACCCCGCAAATTCCTCAGAGATAGAATCAGCACCAATACAAAGATCACAAAGATCAAACCCCAAAACATAGATGTGACTCCCTATCATGTATCTCAATCTGAGTGGCTGCTCCACATACACTTCTTATTCGACTACACCATTAAAGAAAGCTGTCTTGACATCAATTTGGTGTATCTTCCACTTTATCACTGCAGCCAGAGAAAGTACTCTTTTGATGTAAGTGTATCTCTCTACAAGTGCAAAAGTTTCTTCATAATCTATCCCTTCTTTCTGGGAGAAGCCAGGAGCCACAAACCTTGCCTTATATTTCTCTATGCTACCATCTGTAGCATGTTTGATCTTGTCGATCCACTTGGAAGTCACAACAGAATTCCCTTTTGGTGTTGGGACCACATCCCAAACATCATTCTTCATGATCGATAGGTATTCCTCGACCATGGTCTCCTTCCATTCTTTATTTTCTACTGCTTCTTCATAACTGGAAGGTTCTTTGTTCATTATGTCACATAGTAAGGATACATACCTGGTGTGTGACCTTGTCCTTTTTCTTTCTCTGTGTTTCTCTTATAGAACACCATAGCTTTCTACATCTTGGATGAGCTCTCTTTCCCATGTTGGTTTCCTTTTGTGAGATTTCTTCTCACGGGGTGGATCTGCAGGCTCTTGTGGATCTTCTATTTCACAATCCTCTTCTAGAATTGCTTCATTCATGGTGGTGTCTTGTATTCTAGGTATTCTTGGTTCTTCATTGTCTTCAATAGGTGGCTTCCTCGATTTGATGTATGTTGAGTCTTCATCAAAATTCACATCCCTGTAGATGTCAATATTCTTGAACCCTAGAAAATAGATTATGTATGCTTTCAAATTTTCACTGTAACCCACGAATATACCCTTCTTCCCTGAAGGATCTAGCTATGTCCTCTTTTATTTTGGAACATGTGTGTATACTGGATAGCCAAATATCCTGAGATGACTAACTTCTGGTTTCTCACCGGAGAAAGCTTCTTCTGGTGTCTTGTTGTCAAGTATCCTGTGTGGTTTTATGTTCTGTACATATACCGTTGTCCTTGCTGCTTCTGCCCATAGATGCATAGGCAGATCTTGGTCATGAAGAATTTCCCGTGCTGCTTCCATGATAGTTCTATTCTTCCTTTCTGCAACTCCATTTTGTTGTGGATCGTAAGGAGTGGTCAACTCCCTCTTAATCCCCGAATCATTGCATAACTTCTTGAAGTGAATTCTCCACCATTGTCGGATCTAAAAGTCTTGATCTTCTTTTCAGTGTGGTTTTCTATCAAGGCTTTGAATTCCTTGAATTTGTTGAATACTTCATCTTTTTTCTTCAAGAAATAAATCCAAGTCTTCCTAGAGAAATCATCAATGAAAGAAACATAATATGCATACCCACTCAGAGAACTGGATGACATCGGACCGCATACATCGAAGTGGATAATTTCCAAGATTCTTTTTTCCTTGCTTTCACTGCTTGGAAATGCCTTCTTTGTGTTCTTTCCTTTTGCACATCCTTTGCAAACACCTTCATGCTTTGACTGGATTTCAGGAAGACCTTCTACTGCTTTGCTTGCAATTGATAGTGCTCTATAGTGCACATGTGCAAGCCTTCTGTGCCAAAGTTCACTTGGCTCCATGGATTCATGTACCATGGCTTGTTCAGGTTGTCCCTTCAATTTGTACAATCCTCCCTCTTGCTCTCCAATCACTACTGCATCATGTATGGTCTTACCTTTTGGCCACATAAGTACTTGGCCATCCACAAATGAAAATCTCATCCAAAGATGAAATGGAGAGAAGATTCTTCTTGAGTCCAGGTACATATAGAACATCTTTCATCTTCAAAGACTTCCTAGAGTCTAACTTGTAGGAGGCTTAACCACTTCCTTTTATTGGGTATTGATAGTCATCCCCAAGTTTCACCTTATGTGGTGACTCATGTTCAGATAGGTCCATAAGAGATTATTTAAATCCTATCATATGTTTGGAAGCCCCACTATCAATAAGCCAATCATTACATCCATGTGTAACAACACCTGTGAGAGCAGATATTACAACATATTATTTGTCACTTGAAGAGTCTTCATTTTCTTCCTTAGTCTTCTTCCTAGGAGGTTCATCATCCTCAGCAGCATGAGCATGATATCTCTTCTTGATTTTGTTCTTCTTGTTGTTGTTGAATCCTTTTATGTTCCTGGGACAATCTAAGGCATAGTGTCCTTTATCATCACATGTGAAGCATCTAATGTGAGAAATATCTTTCTTCTTTTGATGATGGTGAGAATATTTCTTGTGATGAGGTTTCTCCCTCTTGAACTTACTTTTCTTGGTGTGATATGTGAGAGCTTAGTGTTCACTTCCCATCTTTTCTTCTCGTGCCACAAGTCTAGATTCTTCTTGTGATCATTCTTCCCACGGTCTACTTAAAGAAATCAATTTCTTCCTTGCACAAATTATTTGGATGAAGGAGTCCCATGACCTAGGTAGGCCATTCAAGGTGGTCATCACAATTTCTCCATTCTCCACCACTTCACCCACAACTTCAAGTTGTTCTTTGATTTGAGATACCCTAGTGAAGTCAGATTGGATGGTCTCTCCATTCTAGATCTTTATACTCTTCAATTGGTTCTGCAAAGTCATCTTCCGATTTATATTCTTTCCTTCAAACATCTTAGTTAAGGAATCAAACATCTCCTTGGGTGTCTTTAGAAAGGACACATGTGGTATGAGATGGTCTTTGATCGAATATGCAATGATTCTATTGGCTTTGACCAAGTTCTTCTTATGTAAGGCCTTAGCCTCATCTCCCTCTGGAACTGCAACCTCTTCACTTATGTAGGTGTCCAATTCATTCTCTTATAGGATTAACCCAATCCTATACTTCCATGCTCGAAAGTTATCATCCCCTTCAAGCTTATCCTCAAGCTTGTTGTGGTGAGACATATTAATGAGAAACTCAAATGGAAATAAAATATTTAGGTCTTACCACTTGATTTGTTGAATCTGGATCTGTAGCTGGCTAGGGTTTGTTAGAGAAACCCTAAAAATACAAGCTTGGAATTTCAAATTTCTGTCTAGATAGGGAGATGCAATTGACTGAGGCGAGCAAGCTAGTGTGCTCAGATTTTGAAAACTCCAAAAATTGACCCCTCAAAATTGACCTGCGAATTTTGGATCTGCAATTTCTGTCAAAATCTGGTTTTCTGGTCCAAAACCGGAACTAGGGTTTGATAGATCTCGGGGTTCTTCCCAACCAAAAGCTTGATCTTGGTCTCTAAAATTATATTTTGCTGAGGAGATCAATCTTATGCTGAGAGACCTCCAAAATTCCACTTCTGTCAGAAGCCCTAATTTCCCGCAGCAGTGACAGGCCAAAAACTGAAAAATGCTCACAGTCAAATTTTGTCTTGACAGAAAGATGCGCCTTCCTTAGGAGAGTCAGCCTAGCCTCTTGCCTTTGATGATCTATGGAGAGAGACCCAAAAATTAAGAATCCATAGCTTATGCAGCTGCACAGTGTCTTCTTCTTAGTCCCGCTCTGATGCCATGTTAGAATTTTGATAATTTCATTCAAATATTATCAATGATCCTACTAAGAGAATAACATGCACAACATAACAACCATAGATACAAGAGACACAATGTTTCCTTGGGGAAAACCAAGAAGGTGAAAAACCCCGCAACTTCCATAGATATATAATAAGCACCGATACAAAGATCACAAAGCTCAAACCCCAAAAGATAGATGTCCTCAGTAGCTACTCCTCCTCCACTTGTTCGCACTCCTCTCTCTCAACTATGCGAGTTAGATGAGTGAGTGAATAAGCAAATAGAGTGGTGCAACCACTCTATTTATACTTTAAATTGACCTACCTTTTACCCTAATTGGGCCGACTCCCTAAGGGAGTCTAATAACCCTTCCACTTAACTCATACAGGGTCGTGTTGTGGCCACAACAGATCCCATGATCCATCCTGATCACGGGAACCCCATTCATGTAAGTATAAATGAATTTGGGTAAGATTTAAGTTTTTGGTTTGTTATTGCATCATACCCTTTGTTTGGCTTGCTTAGTTGTCTTTATAACTCCCCTTGAAAATTTCTGAGTTTCTGGTTGTTTTTTATTTGCAGAAAACTTTGGATTTTTCCCTAAATTATTTTCTTACTGCGAATCCCACAATCCCGCAAACCACAACTGCGGATTGTGGGAAACATTTATTTTCCTTTCGTCATTTTTTCAACCCGCAACCTGAAATTGCGTGTTGCGGGAAGACTGTGTAAGTATTTCATGAATCTCGATCCCAAAACCCGAAATTTTGGATTTCAGGATGTGGAAATTCGTTGCACTAATAAATTGTGTGGTCTGTTTCCGAAACCGGAAACCCGCAAACTGCGGGATGCAGGGTGCGGAAAAGGTTAGTTGGTTTTAATATTTGTGCTCGTTCCTGAAACCCGCAACCCGCATTTTTGGATTGCGGATTTTGGAAACAAGTTTTCTTATTTGGTAAAGTTTCGAGAACTCGAAACTCGCAACCCACATTTTCGAATTGTGGATTTCGGGAACATTGAATAAATGAGATTTTGAAACTTGACCCCGAATCCTGCATCCTGTAGAAGTAATCTCGGTCGTTCGTTTCTTCCCAGATCTACGGTCCAGATCTCATCCGGTTGAAAAAACCTTAATTAAACGATTTTTC
The DNA here is from genome assembly GCA_027924585.1 of Larix kaempferi. Taxonomy (NCBI): domain Eukaryota; kingdom Viridiplantae; phylum Streptophyta; class Pinopsida; order Pinales; family Pinaceae; genus Larix; species Larix kaempferi. Next base: position 20,073,695 of record BSBM01000011.1, on the reverse strand, counting down.
TGATTTTTTGTTATCATTTTTACTGTCGATTTTTACACTCCTACGTGGATTTTACTGTTGATTTGTTACCAGGGTCACCTGCACGGTTTTCAGCTGAAATCAGGTTGGTTTGTTATGAATTCTGCATCGTCTTTTCAAGCTTTTCTTGTTTATAGTTTAATTTTGATTTTTGTTTCTTTATTCATCAGAATTTCCCAAAAACCTTCATCAGAATGTCTCGAACTACTCAATCCAAGGCACTATATAAGGATTCACTGACCAAAGATCCCAACTTTGGAATTTTCTCAGACACCATTGAAAGGGTAACTGAGGATTATCAAATGGACTAGGCAAAAATTTATTCGATCTTTGACAACGACGACCTTTCAAACATCAAACAAGACCGGCCAGCCTATGAAAAAATTAAGGCTTCCCAAATCCATGCCATTGCTGCTCGCCCGACTATCTTACCTTATACAGACCCTGTAAAGTGGATTGTTGAAAATTCCAATACCAAAGACCGGTCATTTAATGATTGCACAGGTTCCCAATTGACTACCTTTCTCCTAGAGGTTTTTATCAAAGCTTTTGCTCTCAAGCCGGTTATACAAACGTTGACTCCTGACTTCATTAAATCATCCAAGACCAGATATAATTTTGAGGAGATGATGAAATCTTTGATGATTAAACCTAATAGTTTTATGCCCAAGGTCGATGACCTTTATCCCGTTATTTGGTTCAAGGAACCTTACTCTTTACTTGTGTCCATTCTTTGCAGGATTTTCGGTCTCCCCAATTGTTCAGTCTTTAAGGATGAATGGGATCCCATAGCCCATCATGTGTTAACAATAAGAGAATATTTTCCTTGGGCATCCATCTTGTCCTCAGAAATCAAGACACAAATTCATGACTATCAAAAGGCACCTGCCTGAAAGAAGCCATATTTTTACCTATCAGCCTACATCCTTGATGTTTTCTGTGCTGAGTTTCAGTATCCTAATTTGGGGTGGAATCGGACCCCTGAGGCTCCACCAGCTCATATATATCATTCTGCACTATGGGAAAGTAACTATATACCCTTGCCTTATGAAATTTGTGACCACTTCACGGGTACCATTTATTTCAAATTATTTCAGCAGGAAGCTCCTTCATTTTCAGCAGATGCCAGAACCTTCATCAACACCATTGGGGACTGGTATGTTTATGAGTCCTTTGCTTATATCAGAGTTTGGGGAAGTGACACTGTTCACCTTTTGCCAAGAATTGTACCTGACAGGTTGGTTATTCAAGAAGTTTCCTACGAGACTGTCACCGATGGAGTCTATAAGAAACTTATTGGTCCTAAAAAGAGAGGTTGGCCTAAGTTCTCTCTAAATCTTGGCCCACTCATTATACCTACTTCAACTTGGGATGCTGTACTTGGTGATCAGTTGTCCCCTTTGAAGTTTGGTGAAGCACCCAAAAGAAAACATGATCCCAAGAAATTATTGGATGCACACTTCAAGTAGTATCACAAGAAAATGGACTATGTCCATGAAATATCCCAGATGACTCCATATATGAAGGAGTGAATACCTTCCCTGAAGTGTTAGCAAGAGCCAAGAGCTTGGATGAGTGGCAACAGGTTATGGCATTTCAAAAATAAATAAAGGCTCGAATTTATGGGCAACGAACCATGCAGTTGAACATCATTGAACAAGTTAAAAGGAACAGAGAACAAAAGCAAATTCAGCAGGCCAATGCTCCCTTGATGCCTACTTATATAGATGGAGACAAAGGTAAAAATACCATGGAGGAACCTCCTCAGATCAAAACCACTGAGCAGGTTAAAGATTTGTTGCAGACATCTCAGAATTTCCAGCAGCATTTGGCAAAATTGACTTTTGTATTGGGTACTAAGACAATTCAACCACCCAAGGTCACTGTGGATGTTCAAGTGACTGCTACAGCTTGACAGGTAGTTGATGATTTGACAATGGTTGAGGGTAATCATCCTAAGAGACAGAAATTCAGGTTGTTACATATGAAGCCCCCATTATTGATCTCATCGATAGTGATGTTGAAGATGAGCCACAGGCTACAGTTCAAGTGACAAAGGAAGTACCTGAAAAGGTAACTGACAAAGTCATGGAAGAAGTCACTAAGAAAGTGACAGAAAACTCACAAGCACTTACAGACCTGTTGGACATTATTGAGATGAACCATTCTGATCTTGATCAACTAGTTTTGGAATCTACCTCTACTACCCCTGACATTACACTTTCATCACTTTTTTTACCATCTATCCAGGATCTTTCTATTTTTCTTGCAGGAGTAATGCCACCATTCTCTCTTTCACAGTTATTTCATACTTTGACTCATAGGGACACCCCTTCTCGTAGTAACTCAGTTTCTTTTTCTATTCCTTCCTCTATCTTTGCAGAAGCCCAGTCTCCAACTGTCCTCCTGTAATTACCCATGTCCACTTCATCATTTCCTACTGAGAGTGATATGGTCACAAGTCCTTCTTTATTACCATCAGCTTATAATGGTGACCAAGTTCTATTTTCTGAATCTCTCACTTCAATCCCTTCTCCTACTATTCCCTTATCACTTCTTCAGACTGTTTCTGCCCCTTTGGTTACTCCTCAGGTCACCATGCCCATGCCTAATCCCATGACCACTCAGACTCCTTCATTGGTTACAACAAAAAATGTCATTTCAGTTACTTCAGAAATAATAAATGAATGGGAGGATGATGAAGTCATCCCTCTTGGACATTACTTCTACAGTAAAGATAATAAGGCAGTGGTTAAAAGGGGTAAGAAGAGGAGCCTTGATCAGGATGGCTTAGAAGTATCTGCCCCTAATTAGATAGTGTGGGAACAACAAGCCAACGACCCTTATACAGGAGCAATTGAGACAGCTACAGCCTTAGGAGCATTTTCAAGTGCGAACCTTGATTCAATACAGGTTCTCAATAGAGAAATTGATCAGAAGAAGGAAGAAGTGGAGAAGCTTCAGGAAAAGTTAGCAAAGACTAAAGAAGAACTTGATACTTATGTTGATGATCTTAGGAGGATTTGGGAAGACAAGTTAGGAAATGAGGAGCGCAAGATCAAATATTTGCAGGTTGAACTTCAAAGGCTACAAGCTGAGAATTCTGCCAATGCTCAGAAAATTGCTTTACTGCAAAAGCATTGTGAGGATGCAACTTCAAGTGCAGCCTCCTCTAATTTCTTCAAGATGACATCTAAGGAATTCAAAGACTTGGCCTGTCAAGTCAAAAAAGAGTATCATGAGTACCTAGAGAAGCTATTTAGCACATTGGATGAAATTAGAGAGACTCATATCACTTTTGGAAAGATGCTTAGTGCCCTTGAAAAACAGAAAGATAAAAGGCTGGAGGCTTCCAAGGCATATGATAACATTGTTGAATGGAAGAGGTACATCAAAGACCTTCTAGAAGGTTTTCCCATGCTTAGCAGTTTTCAATTTAAGAAGATCAAAGGTGCATTGAACACATAGCTGGAACTGAATGAATCTATTGAAGATATTCTTAAAAAAGCACAAGCTATCTATAGCAAGCACTAATATGCAGTGAATAATGTTATGCTATGTCACCTACCCAAATTCTGAGAATATTATTTTATTTGCAAAATACTTTATGTTAAATTTTAATTACAAAGTTTTGTAATTATGACCAAGTTTGGTCAAGGAAGAATGTAATTACTGATTATTATTATTTAAAAAATTAAAATAGGAGACAAACACCCAAGGGAACTGTTAAATGAGTGTTCACTGACCCACTAGGAGGAATGGAAGTTGTTAGAAGGTATGAGACAGATGGAATCATTTGCACTTCACCACTAGCTGTTGGTTATGGGACAACTACCCCTAAAAATGTGGCATTATCCCCCAGGTGGGTGGGAGTGAGCAGGTAGCTCATTAATGACCAGTTAAACACTAAAAGTCCTAGGTAGCCTACATAAGGCAATTCGAATTGGGTAGGAAGCCCCCTTACAATATTTTCTGTAGAAATATTCCTCAAGTGCATTAGGTGATCACTGAGAGATTCGAATAGGGAGTCTATGTGAGAGTGCAACTATAAGTTTGCTAAATATACTGAGAAGGAAAACCAGAGGTGCTGGTGCAGGTCTTTTTTATTGCTGAGTCTTGAGGACTGGATAATCTACATTTTATTGCAAGCTGAGGTACTAAGGATTCTACAGAATCTTCCTCCTGGTGGTTCAGTGAACAGGCTTGGGGGTCCTAAGGCAAGTAACTTGGCTGTCTTCAGGAATTGGTTGGGTGGAACAGGTTCCTTGGGATGTTTGTTTCTCCTACAGTCAACCAGGTTTTACTGTTCCTACTTTTGTTTACAGTTAGATGTTTCTGCATTATAGAATTAATAAACTTAGTCATGCAAAGGAAATTATTTTATGTTCTGATTTAAGTATGATTCTGAATGAAAAAGCTTGGTGAAATATTTGATTTGATAACCATCTCTATATTTTTCCCCATGATGTTCTCTGCATAGTAGTCTAATATAGAGAAGCCGATTAAGAAAGATAAGTGATAGGCATAATGCCATTGATTGGAATAATGATTATAGTAGTGATTCTTGTTAACATTATGTCCTATAATTAGACATAGAAAACATTACAGTATAGCATCAACAACAGTATAGAATTCATTTAATTAACACATGAAAAAGAGAAACACTGTATGCTTCTGCACAGTTCTATATATTTCTTTTAACTCTATTTATTTCAGATAGTAAGCAAATGCACATCAATATTATATATTTCATGTTTTTCAAGCAAGTGTAATTTCAAGAATAATAGCAACTACAAGAATTAATTTATGTACAAGCTTTATATGTTTCCATTTCAAATACATCTTTTTTAGATAGAAATATCATGCAATTCAACATTTATTTCCCTAACAAGGGAAGAATTGCATGAAGGTAGTCATGATTGACAGGCTTCCAGAGTGCTCTGTTGGAAGGAAGAGTTGTATAAATGATATGGCTATGAATTAATGAGCATTTAAAAGCTTAAAGTTGATTGCATAAATGATGTGACTCTACCTTGCAATTTTAGTATGATATTGATTTACGTGAAGTAAATGAGTTTGGTGATATTGATATGTTAACAGCTAGAAGTGTTTGAATTATGGGAATGTTATAATTCTGGAAATGCTTCAGTGACTGTTGCAGCAATAAAAATATTATATGCATAGAGGCTTACAAGTGTTTGGTTGATTGAAATTTTTGGTTACAGGTAGATTGTTCTAGGCATGGCAATATGGGTAAGTCCATGATGAAGGAAGGAATCTACCACGTGAAAGAGCCAAACCTCATGAGAAGGAACTCATGATTGAAAACTTTAAATTATGTTAGAAAGAAGAATTGTGAATTGCATATTTTTAAATCTCAGATTTGTAAATTTTTAGATTTGAAATTTTGCTAATAATTGCTAATGACTGTTTGGCTTATGTAAAATTGTGTCAAGAGGACATGTTGTAGGTGGATGTCCATGTATGGTAGAAAACATAAATCCGTAACGGACAGAATGGTGCCGCTTACAAGAGCCAAGCAATATGAGGATAGCCTTATGGCTAAGAAAATCAATTTCTGTAGTAGACATAGTTGCAAATTCATATTGAATTTAATTATTAGTACCATTGATTGGTTATGAAACAATCAGATTTGAATTTTAATGTTAAATGTTGCTGACTGTTTAGCTATTTAATAAGTGTGCCAGGAAGACACATTGCAGTAAGACCAAGAGAGAGGGCCTGCAGAAGCCAAACTTCATGGGAAGGGATTTCATGATTTGGAAATGGGTTTTGGGTGAAACGCCATTAGACGTTATGAATGTCTCATCCGCACTGCATGATTGGTGAACAATATGAGTGAGATGGTAAGGATTATGTCAGTAAGACATATGAGGGTTATGTAACATCAAAAGGAGTTGGGAGGGAAAACCGAGGGACTGTCAACTCAGAGAAGGAGCCCCCATTCCTCATTAATAAAGAAAGACTACATATGCAAATGGATAAGTGTTCTTTGACCCTAGCCAAGAATATGCATGTTTAATTGTTGGATTAAATATGCAGAGCTTGTTCTGATTTTATTTCCATTATGGCAGATTGCTTGAATATGATTAGGACCTACATAGTTCACATCAGTGAGGAGTGCACACCTTTCTGGTGCTGAGTTATGTTAGGGATGCCAATATTTACTACACCCTAAGGGAATGGACGCATTCCTGGTGTTTCAATGTTGGATAGTGAATGTTATGAAATATGTTTACAGTTTTAGAGCAACAATACTAATGAGCTTGCTTATCCATTTTGTGTTGACAACTTATACATATGAAATTTGGTGCTATACATTAAAGGGAAAAGTGAAGAAAAGGGTACTCAAGAGGACTGTATGAGCAGTGGTAACCCTTGTGTAGTGTAAGTGGGTATCATGGGTCCATGATATCCTACAGTTAAGAAAGTCACCTAAAGAGTTCCTAAAGGGAACCGCTGGTTTGCACAAGAGAAGGAGTGCCACCCTTGTGTGGGTGAAGAATTGTTATGCGCATTGAGGGATTGTGACACATGTGAAAGGCCGATGCAAGCCTAAGGCAGAGTAGTAGATCCTTGACCTATAATGGTCAGTGGCGCAACTACCTTCCATTGGCCGATGACCTAGACAGATGTGCTGGCTTAGCAATGGAGAGGGCCAACCAGGTATGGGACTGGTTGGGTACCACCACATGCTTGGTAAATTCAGTCGACGTGAAGGTGTACTGGCTGGGAATTAATTACTTGATGTTTTTGAGCATCCCGCGTGCTGGCCAAACATCCCAGTCCGCAGGAGGAGCCCAAGGCTTGTAAAGAAAAGCAGGACCCTGTGGACCAGAGAGGAAACGCATAATACAGATAAGTATTTGGTTATCTTGCAGCTTCTTGCTTATTTAATATGAATATACATGTGTATATGATTTGGTTATGATTCCCTAAACTCTTGTTTAAAGATAAATCCTATGAAAATAAACTAAACATGTGAATTGATTCAATATTTGGGTGTAGGTATTGTTGGAAGCAAGGACTATGAAGGCATCCTAGGGATGCATGTGGACATGTAACCGTCCTAAAGATCTCAGCGTGAGCAGTAATGGAAGATGGGGCTAGTGGAATTGTGTGATTCCTAGCAGCCAAGAGTTGTAGACAAACCATGTGGAGGGACTCCATTGTTGTGAGGTCTGGAAAAGACCATAGACACTAAGTGTCATAACCAAGAAGGGCTGGTCAAGCATTCACATGGAAGTGAAAGAGGCTAGGAACATGAAAACCACAGTGGTGGTGTGGGTTCCAGAATGGAACAAGACGAAGAGGAGAAAACTCTTACTGCTCTCTCTTTCCTTTTTATTGATGCATTTATAAAAACAGAAAATTGTTGAATGCATGTATGGCTGAAAGTAGAGTGTGTTTATTTGCTTAAAATAAATTGTGAATGTTGAAGTAGTTAATTCCCTATGAAAGAATGGACATGAATGAGCTCATGTGCCTGTTGGGAAAGCATGAAAAGTATGAATGTCTCATGGATAAAGCATGGACTACACGTCAATTGGCAATTAATTGACTGATTTTAATGTTTATATTATGATTTGCCTAACAGAATTACAATGATGAATTTCACAGGTGGGAAAGTGAAACTAATTTGTGGCAGTTGTTGCAAAGCAAGTGTTGCTTGTAAGCAAAGTGAGAACCAGCTGCGCACAGTGACCATGGAAGCAGACCATAGGTTGTTGGAATTGGCTGAAATTCTTCTTCAAACAATTTCCAAGACCCAAGAAAATCTTGGAGAGATGCTCAAGATACAGAAGAGGCAGAATGAGATGAACCACAAGGTTTTGCAGGACTCTAGTTGTCTGGAAAGGGAGGTAAAAAGCATTCTGGAAGCAATCAGTAGTAGAGGAGACATTGGGTCAATGAAGAGGCATTCATCTAATCGGTCCATTAAGAAACATTCCATACATGAAGCCTCAAAGGAAATTGAGTAGGTAAAGATGAAGCAGCCAATGAAATGTTGGAAATGTGGAGGGAATCATTGCCTCCGCAACTGTCCAACAAAGGAACATCAGAATGGTAGCAACCATAAAGTTTTTAGACTTGTGGAAAAGATGAAAGGTCAGAACCAGCAGGAGAATCTTATGGAAGCCAAAAAACTTGATCCCGAAAGTTCAAAGTAAATGATAGAATGCAGGGCAGGTCTGCAAAAATGTTTTGAAAATTTTGGACGTGTAAATTGTATATGTATTCCAAGTATTGGAACACCGAGGACGCTGTTATTCTAAGGGGGAGGGGATTGTAATACCCCATTTAGACCCTTAGTATATATTATCTTTTAATGTAAATATTGTATAAATGTGATGTATTTTTTCTAGCGTGGAGCTCAAGGCCAAGGCCCCGCTAGTGGAAGCTCGAATTTTATTTAAAAAGTGCAAGTATTAGATATTATGTTACCCATGTGCTATTTAGCCATGGAACATTGTAAAAATGATGTAAATAAACATCATATAATAAAATACCAAAACTGGCTATGGAAGCAACGAATGAGAAGGGGACATGTGTATCTACTAGGGAGTGGTGAGGGGTCTCTGGGGATGAACCATATGCTGCGAAATGTCATTGTGAGAACCCATTTGACTTTCCTTGATGACATTTATTTCTGTTGTAAGGAAGTAGTTGAAGATTTCATTCCATGGCTTCAATGGAGCATGGGCAGCCTAGAAATTCGTATGGGCAGCCCATCCCATTGTGAAAAAACCCACCATCAATTTTCATCCAAAAACGAATTCCCAACAGTGAGAAAAACCAGAAATCGCAACTGTGAAAGAACCCACAATTTGAAGAGACATAAACGCCCATAATTGGTATTTGATAGTGAAATCCAATGGGGGATCCATAGGTATGAATCTTGGGGCGAATTTGAGAGCATTAGCTACCCCGAAATCCATTGGAAAACCCAGTTTTTACAGCCCAGAAATCCAGTGACGAGATTGAGTTATTTGTTGACAGAAATGGGAGAAAATCCAAGTGTGGATGTTTGAACAGAGGATTGGATTGCTTGAGTTTAGCTTGAGGTGTATGTAGCTCTATGGTTGAGCTCACTGGCTTAGCATCCTCAGCCATTCCTTATTTTATGCTTGATAAACCCAGCTGTGTGCTGGCTTAGCATGACCATTTGAGTGAATCCATGGCTGTGAGTGAGTCTGTCTAGCTCTTCCTTAGTGGATACACAGCCCAGCTCGGGGGTGATCTCTCAGCTGAAAGAATACAGGCTGGACAAAGATCTATGGTTGGGTGGAATGTTTCTCTCACATAGCCAGTTGTTTGGACGTTTGCATTTCAAGATAAGTATTTTTTGTGGATTAATTTATATGCATTCTGTGTTCTGCAATGTGTTAACTCTGAATGTAATTGTTTATGTTGATGAGATGAAATGAATATCTTAATATGGTGGATATGAATCTTGTGCATAGCATGAGGACGAGACTGAATTCTCTGCATGTTGATTCATCATCTGCCTGGGTCAAATAAGCTGATACATTATTGTTTGTCTGTGTGCAATTGTGTTTATTTCCACTGTGTTTATGTTGATTATGTATTCACACACAGAAGTTTTTAATTGTTATCAATTTATTAGTAATGACTGGGGCTGAGATTACCAATAAGCTCAGTATGTCAGTCATGTTTCCCTTCCTTGCACCAGATTGATGGAAGGGGACGTGACATTCATCTTTAATAGTTTGAGATGTAATCTAATCTTGTTTTATGTTATTTGGAGTTTTTTTTAATTCAATTATCATCATTGTTTCCTCCTTTCTTACCTCTTCCTTATCCTCTTCTCATCTTTCTTCCAAACTTTAGTTCCTTAACCAGTTTTGTTACATAGTTACTGTTCAGAATGTATGAATGTTGTTCCTAAATAGTTTATTTTCAAGTTATAGTTCTATTTCGTTGAGTTGTTTTAGTTTGTTAATCTTAAGACTAGTTTCTATTTAATGAAGATGTGCATGTTGCAAGATCTGGATTAATAATAAAATATCTTTATCAAGTTTTCTACTTGCTTCCAAATCTAATATAGTTCAGTTTAACATCTTTGTTAAGTTCTTAGACTTGCTTCTAACTCACACTAGTTTCATGTTGTTCACATATGGATAGACAGTAGTTCATAATGTTTAAAGTTAGTAGTAGTTTGTTGATTTTTAGTTTACATTTGTTTGTACAAGTTAAGTTAGATTTACTTCCATTTAACTTCTTTATTACATTTGAAAGTCATTACGATACATTTACTCCAGTTCCTATTAAATTTGATGTACGTAATCAAGAAGAGTGGAATTAGATGGTTTAGTCTAAATTAATTTACATTTACAAGTTCTCCCTATTAAACATCTAATATCCGTAGCTCTGATTCTGTCCATAGTTGTTATCTGGAAGCTGAATTTGATAGTTTCTTACTTTTCTAGAAGTAGTTTGTGTTCTAGTATTTGTTTCCATCTTTCTTATTAATTAACCATAGAGGTAGAGTAGTATGATCTAGTACTATTCCGATCTGTGATTTAAATGTATTCTTAAATATTTAACTCGGTTTTTTATTTTGAAAGATCTTTCGATCTTTTTCCTTACTAAACATTTTTAGGTCTGACAAACCTGGAACTTAGAACCTTTTCTACCTTGGCATATATTTTTCTTTCAACTCTAAGTTTATTGATCCTGGTTGATAATTAATCTTAGGTGTTTTTTTTAATTTGAGATAGCTCACACACCCAACATTTTGGCGTTGTTGTCGAGGAGTTGAAATAGGTAGAATTCAGCTGAAGATAGGTAGAACTTCTCTTCCAAAACATAGTGATAACTTAGATTAGGATGGTGGCGGGGTGAGCAGTAAGATGAGAGGTAACAACCTGCGCATCTGTTATAACAAGCATCCCAAAAACCCAACAGTAGTAGTTATGTAGTCAAAGTTTCTTTCAATTATAATTTATTTTCATGAATAGGTCTAGAGATTCACAAGGTATATTTATTAAAACTAAAATTCCTACTAAAATTCCTACTAACCTATATGGGGGACAAGCCACCCCAACTAATAACTCAACAAAAAGGTATCGGAAGACACCTAAAGGGGATAGTACTACTTGGAAGGCTAAAGAAACTTTCTCTGGAAACATTTTAAAGGAAATCATAGGGACATCATAACAGTCTGTTCATAAAGAAATTCCAATAGAAGAACCTCAAGCTCATATTGAGACTGAACTTAGACAAGAGGAAACTGTGAAGGGTAAAATTTTGAAACTTCTTAACCCTCCATTAGTCCAAAATCCCAAAGACACTACTTTTTCAATAGTGGGTGGTCCAAATTCGGTAGATTTTGTCAATCCTGCACAAGTAGATGCTCTTTTTGGGAGCTCTACAAACATCGTTATCTCACAGATTGACACAACAATAGTAGAACCTCCTGGACTCGATTCCCATGTAGCTGATCATTCTCCTCCTAAAAAGAAGAATACCCTTCCTGAAAAAAAACATTGGGATATCCCATATTCACCAAGAAAGGAACCACCTAGATTTTCTCTCTTTGGTAATAGAATCTTCATAGAGGATGAACATGAAGATCGTGTTCGACAAGATGAAGAAGATGGATAAGTTAGAACTGAAGGTACCTTTGGGTTTCCCATCTTAGACATTGCACAAGATGTTACTATGAAAAATATCCCTCCTTCCTCACTACCAACTTTCTATGGAAAAAGAAGTGAGGATCCGGACACATTCTTATTTGAGTTTGACATTTTGTGTAGAAGTTACAATAACCTACAAGATGGCCAAAAACTAAAACTTTTTCCTGCCACATTAAAATATTCTTCTCTTTGATGGTTCATGGGATTGGGAGAATCTAGTATTAAATCTTGGGAAGACATGAAGAATGCATTTCTTCGGAAATATCAGGATTACTATAGACCAAAGGACTCTCACAATGATATTTTTAAAATTCAACAGCTTGAAGATGAGAGCCTGGAAGACTATCTCGAAAGATTTAACTATGTGTTACACAAATTTAAATATAGTAATCTTCGGGAGGATGCAGTAAGAACACTCTTCCTTAAAGGAATCTTAGAAGAATTCTTGGATAACCTTAATCTCATGGCAGTAGGAGATATTTCTCATAAATATTTTGCAGAGATTTGTGAACTATGTAGGAATTACTCTAGGAGCAGAGGGAAAGGTGGAAGACACTTTCGAGAATCTTATACTAGGAATTCAAAAGGAAACACATCCGGTCCTGGTGGAGTTACAAGAGTAGAGTTAGGGAACCTGTTAGAAAATTTCAAAACATATATTTTAGGAGCTATGGGTTCTCAGCTAGATGCACTACAAGCTAAAATGAGACAGGATGAAGAGCGTGCAACAATGAGTATTTGCTGCCCTAGGTGTAGAACTAAACATCCTCAAAGAGAATGTCCATTAAACAATGTTTCAATTTGTCACCTCTGTACAGAAGAGAATCCCACTCATAGTTGTCCATCGTTTCCTAGGTTGCAAGCTGTACAAAAGAGTGGACGTTTTGGTGAAACATCTAGGAGGCCTTGGAATCCTAGGGATCAACCTTCGGGTTAGGATCCATCATTCCAATTTCCACCTTAATACCATCCTTATCAACCTCTGCAACAATGAAAGACTTCAAGTTGGTAGAATTGGCCACCGCAGAACCCTCCTCAAAATTCTCAACAACAGCAATGGCCTCATGGATGGAGAGTAAAAGCTTTTGCTCAACCATCTCCTCCTATGCCTAACAATCCTTACCCACCTAATGTTCAGCAATTTTTACCTGGATATGCACCTCCTTCACTACCCCCTATCCCATATCAACCTCCTCATTTCTAGAATATGAACCCTCCAAGACCCACAATATTACCCGCACAACTGATACTGAATCCTAACAACAAACCAACCCAAGCTCTTAATAACATTGGGTTATTACCTCTTCCATCATATGTTATTTCGTCCGCACCAATACATGAAGTTCAATTGTGGTCTGGAAGAGTTTTACAAGATCATCCTAAGTCATCAGTTGCTATTCAAGAAGAAAATGAAGAAGAAAATGAACCTAATGAAATTTTAAATGATGTCATTCTTGAAAATGTGGTCGTTCCTAAATATTCAACACATAACCTTCCTCATAAAGAAGTAATATCGGGAAATAAATCACCTCCATATCCGGAGCATCTAATAATAGAAAAAACTGTAACTTACCGAGAATATAACATCATTAATGAATTGAAAAATATTTGTATTAAGACTCCTTTATTACAAGCCATTAAAGATAAATCAATCTTCGGTAAAGTGATAAAAGAACTCCGCATTAAGAGACCAGGTAAGAAACAAAAAGACCCTCCAATAATACATGTCATAGGTGAAATCTCAGATTGTATAGCAGAACAGCCTAGAATTCTGAAGTATACAAATCCAAGGAATCTTGTAGTAACTGTTCTCATTAACAACACTGCTATAGGAAACCCACTCATTGATCTAGGGGCTTCTATTAACCTAATGACTACTACAGTTTTAGAAGCTCTCTAATTAGGACCATTCCTCCGCCCTACCCCAACAATGTTAGAACTGGCAGATTGTACTATGGTACAACCTATTGGGATGTTAGACGATATTATGGTGTCAGTAGCCTCATGGGAATATCCCATTGAATTCATGGTTATTCAATCAAAAGACCCATCTGGAGGGCATCATATTATCTTAGGAAGACCCTGGCTGGCTACCGCTAATGCATTCATAGGATGTAGGGATGGAGAAATGGTTATTTATGATGGGTTATCTACAAGAAGACTAGCTTTGTACCCACCAGCACAGCCCGTAGTCCCTGAAATTTCTAAAGGATTGTCTTTATTTGTACATATGTAAATATATTGTGTTTTTTTTTAATTATAATAATGAAGAGTTATTTCTAACAGGCCGATTGTATTTATACAGGGAATTCATTTGTATTATTAGCTCTTGAAATTTTTGCCATTAAAAACAGGAAATTTTTTCTCCCTTTTTAGATTTCTTATGACTTTTTTGTACAAATGTTTTGTTTTGAATAAATCAAAGTCATCTAACAATGGTTTTGCAGATTAATTACAAGGACCTTATCCGCTCATGCAATATTATTGAAAGGGAGCACTTAAAATAATTTTTTTTTCAATATATCCTAATCCCTTCTTTTTTTTCAATTATTGTTAAAATTGACATTTTTAACAAACGATAAAGTGTTCTTTATATTATTTTGCAACCATTCCATTTATGATTTTGAATATGGTATTTGATTCAGGCATGCACATTTCTGATTATCGTATAGAACCGTTACTGTAGACCAAAGGACTCTCACAATGATATTTTTAAAATTCAACAGCTTGAAGACGAGAGCCTAGAAGACTATCTCGAAAGATTTAACTATGTGTTACACAAATTTAAATATAGTGATCTTCGGGAGGATGCAGTAAGAACACTCTTCCTTAAAGGAATCTTAGAAGAATTCTTGGATAACCTTAATCTGTCATGTCCCAAATTTGGAATTGGGTCACAATGGCCTAATCACATTAGCCATATTCATTAGAGTTGGTAAAATTGATGTTAAGGGTCAAATAATTGCCAAGGAGGAAAATTACTAGTTTCCTAGGTTTGGGGTGGAAGCTTTGGGATTTGGAATAAGGGGGATAATAAATGATGTTTAGACATTAGAAGGGTTCAAGTATTTAATAAATAGAGTGAATAAATAAATTCAAGAGAAATCCTAAGTGACAAATGGTTTTGGAGACATATGGAGGATGTGGGACCCACACTAGCTTGATTTTTAATAATACATGGTATCTCTCTTTTGCAAATTCGAATTAATGGGAATGTGAACACTCTTGGGTGAGTTGGTAAGTCATAAAACATGTCATTGAGCATCTTAGGTCGAATTGGGAAGGATTGGTAACCTCCATGGAAGATAAAGAGTCAAAGTGGAAGTTTGTGGACACTTGGGCTAGATTCCCTAGCCCCTATGACACCAATGATGGAGCATCTATGACAACTATGACAAATTGCAGACCTGACCTCTGACATCTGACCACTATGAAATGTCAGCCCCAAAGATAGGCCCAAGGAAGTCGAATTTGGGAGTTGGAGAAGCCAAAGAGACTCAAAATCGAATTTGGGAGAAGATGGAAGGTTGGAACTAGGAGACAAGTGGCAAATGTGGAATATTTCCTAAATGGAAATCTATTGAATCTATTGAGAGGATTTCGACCCTTAGAAGACTAATGTTGGTTATAAAATGTAGAAATGAAGTATGAGAATAGCTTTTGATCATTTGTAGAATTTGCAATTGCATTTGTGAAGAGGGAGAGCTAGTGGATGACTAGTTTCTTGCCTTAGCCAATTTCGAGGGTGAAAGATTCCCATCCAAGTTGGCAATTGGAAAGGCCATTCAGACCTTTCATTTGGAGCTTTAATGGAGTCTTTATTTGCAGGTGTAAGCTACAGGGCAGCTCATGGTTTCTTCTATTGCAGCTCGCTCCTTCAACCATTTCCAGTTTTGATGGCATATTCTTGATCCTTGAGGGAGGGCGTTTTTGGTGAGCTATTGTACTCTTTGGGGGAGCTTCTAATGCCCCATTTATTTTGTAATATGAATTAAATACTCTGTTCTTCATCTCCAAAAAGTTTCAGGTCGAAATTCCAAGTAGAAATGTATAAATCTCATTTTTAATGGAAGAACAATGCCATTTCCCCACTACCTTGTTGTGAACCAATGTATTGATGATGATTTCGAATGAATGGATGATTCTATGATATATTTGTGATAAATATACTGCCATGGATGTCTTCTACAAGTTTCATGTACTGTACTTGAGCATTTGAAGCATTTTTACTCCGTTTAGTTGTATTGGGAGGTGAAATAGTGCCATTTCCCCAAGGGTCGAATTGGGGATTTTTGCAGTTGAATGGGAGAGGGTGAGAACAGTTGTAATAAACCATTAATGGTGCATATGAGACCTTAATAACATACTTAACACATTACATACCTCTGTTCATAAATTTGAGTTGGTTTGGAGGCATTTGGGAAGCCATTTTCAGTACTTACCTCAGGGGTATTTGAACCCCAAATTACTAGTAAAATTGCATACTTGGTCCAGAATCTTGAGAGAATTTGCAGAGGTCTTTTGGTGGCCATATGTTATCCCTGAACATCATATTCAATTCCTAATATCATTCATAAACCTTCCTTGAATATTTGAAGGCATTCGGAGTCAATTTAAGACCTAGAGACCAATACTAGACAAAGGGAAATCACTAGTAAAGTTACCTACATTGACCAGAATTGAAAGAGTATTTGCAGAAGTGTTTTAAAGGTACAAAGGCATCTCTGAAACACATATTTATGTTCTAATATCATTCATATACCTTCTCAGAATATTTGGGATCATTTGGGGCAAATTTGGGACCTAGAGATCGAAACTAGTCCAAGGTTGAACCAAGGAAAAAAGTGGAAAATTGCAATTTTAATAAAATTCCTAACAAGGGACATTACAGTGGTATCAGAGCATGGTCCTTGCACCTGTGTATTAGGTACATACATTCAATAATAATTGGCAGCCATGTCTTACTATTATGATGAATCCTATGAGTACAATTCTTATGAGGAATATGCAGATGCTTATGAGCAATATGAAGCAGAATGTGAATGGTATGAGGAAGAGGTGCCATCATGCAACACGTCTTACAATTTCAAGAGAAATGAAGATTATTCTTATGACTTTAAATCTGATGAATATGAGTGTGTCACACCAACTAAGGATAATTCTATGAGTGAGTTCCAAAGATGGAGAGAAAAATATAAAACCTTGCCCCAACAATATCAAAAATATCAAGAATATCTTGCTTTTAGCAAAAATACACAAAATGCCATGTCTTTTGAGTACTATGCTGAACATGTTTTTGAAAATAGGCCCAAAAAAGAAGATGTGGAGTTAGTGAAGAAAGGTTTATGCCCTTCTTGTAAAAACCCTTGGAGCGAGTATCACATATGTGTGCATGAAATGATGTCCTCCTTGAGGAGAGCTTTTGAGATTTATTCAAGAAGAGATTCCAAATTTATTGATCCTAAGGAAAACAAGGGGCAAAATGCATCAGCTTACTTTAAGGAGCAAAAGGAAGAGACATCACAAGAGCATGAAGAAGATTCTATTGAAAATATGGAAGATCATTTTGAGACACCTTCTAGCTTAGACATGAACCAAAGAGCATCTACTGATGGATGCTTAAACTATGAAGGAGTACCTACTGATGGGTGCTCACACCTCTATGTTGGTGACATAGAGATCACTTTTGAAAGTGTTTCTACAAGTACAAGTTTAATTAAGCATGATAATGAAGACCTTGTAGTAGTTGAAGAAGAACCAAGATCAACTTCCCCATCACCACTTGAGCTTCATGAAGTTGGTCCAAGCAAAATTGAAGAAGATGAGGAGGTTCATTTGCAAGAGCCTCATTTTCTTGAAGGGTCCTTAAAGATGAATGAAAATAAGATCCAAGAGTCCCTCAGCATTCTCCATGACACTCAAGCATTGGTGTCAAATTCTTGTTGGAGAGATACTTCATTGGAGGAAACATCCTTCCTTGAAGACATGGAGAAGATTCAAAGAGCAATGTGCCACATCAAAGGTAATTTCATGTCTTTGCTTTTTGATAGAAACCATTTGTTTGAGCTTAATGAATTGTTACATGATGCATACTTGAAGAATAATGAGGATATTCATAAGCTCACAATTCAAAATGAGCAACTTCTTGAAAAGTTGCAAGATACTTGTTTTTCCTCCTATGTTTCAGATTGTCAAATGGTAGATTGTTTGGAGGATTCTCATGACATGGTGGATCATGAGAAATGTGAAAATTTGAATGTTCTTGATGTGTTTGAAGATAAACTTGAAGAGATCCAAACACTTGATGTGGTGGAAGAGGAATTTGAATTGCCTCTTGATGAAGGTTATGCAATTTTTAAAGAAGAGCATGATTCCTCTACATTGGAACCAAACTATGACAAAGAGTTCACACTTTTGAAGGAGCTGCATGATACTACCCATATGGATCCTTCCCATGATGAAACTTCTGTACTTTTTGATCATTTGGGTGATTTGGTTCATTCTCCTACATCCTACAATTCCATGTTTTGCAACATTAGTCTCAATGAAGTATGGGTGAAAGGGTTCTTTTTGATGGTGCCACATGAGGAGTATGGAACTCCTAGATTTAACTTTTATGATGACATGGTTGGAGCACATTCTTATTCACATTTGCAGCAGCATAATTTGTCACTTTATGATGATTCGCATCTACATGGATGCACCTATGATATGGATTTGAGTCACTTGAAGACTCATGGTTTTTCTTGCTCAACACTGGGTTCATTTGATGTTAGAGGAACTTCATCCAACACTTGGATGAATAGATTTATGATGGGAGAACATTTTTGTTGGCAGCCACATACTTTGTTACATGTTTATGATTCTCACATTCATGGATGTATGGGTGAGACTTCTTTGAGTCATTTGAAGTCTCCTTGTTTTTTCTGCTCATTATTTGGTTCAGATTTTAGTGGAGATTCTTCATTCACTTCTTGGATGAAAGAATACATGGTTGAATATTTTGATGCATATCACATCCTTTTGGAGCAGCATTATAGGACATGGGATCCTCACCTATGTCATTGGAGTAGATTTGAGTGTTCACTTGAAGCTTGTATGCACTTGGAAAATCGTGGTCTACTTGCTTGGAGGTACAAACACTTTCATGATTCTTTGATGAAGCACCTCCTTGATGTACATTTTCATTATTTAGTTATGTACTTTGATGATATATATTTTGTACTCATGATGTTTGGAAGAATGCATACAAGAAAATGGGATCCAGGAATCATCTTATCTGATGGTATGGGTTGGAGAGCACTCTTCATTGTTGGGGTGCAATACAAGCAATGGGACCCTGGAATAATTTTTATCTCATTGGTTTCAATCTTTTGGGGGAAACAAGAAGTATGGGAGATGGATTTCCCACTTAATAAAGTAATTTTTATCAGAGTAGTGCAGCAGCAAGCATGGTGGTTCCTCTCTAAAATCTTCATGGAAACTCAAAGACTCAAGGTTTGGCAATTCAATGGCAACTTCAAAGAATTATACAGACAACAGGTTCTTCAACACCCATGCTTGAAATTGCTTGAGGACAAGCAATATTGGGAAGGGAGGATTTGTCATGTCCCAAATTTGGAATTGGGTCACAATGGCCTAATCACATTAGCCATATTCATTAGAGTTGGTAAAATTGATGTTAAGGGTCAAATAATTGCCAAGGAGGAAAATTACTAGTTTCCTAGGTTTGGGGTGGAAGCTTTGGGATTTGGAATAAGGGGGATAATAAATGATGTTTAGACATTAGAAGGGTTCAAGTATTTAATAAATAGATTGAATAAATAAATTCAAGAGAAATCCTAAGTGACAAATGGTTTTGGAGACATATGGAGGATGTGGGGACCCACACTAGCTTGATTTTTAATAATACATGGTATCTCTCTTTTGCAAATTCGAATTAATGGGAATGTGAACACTCTTGGGTGAGTTGGTAAGTCATAAAACATGTCATTGAGCATCTTAGGTCGAATTGGGAAGGATTGGTAACCTCCATGGAAGATAAAGAGTCAAAGTGGAAGTTTGTGGACACTTGGGCTAGATTCCCTAGCCCCTATGACACCAATGATGGAGCATCTATGACAACTATGACAAATTGCAGACCTGACCTCTGACATCTGACCACTATGAAATGTCAGCCCCAAAGATAGGCCCAAGGAAGTCGAATTTGGGAGTTGGAGAAGCCAAAGAGACTCAAAATCGAATTTGGGAGAAGATGGAAGGTTGGAACTAGGAGACAAGTGGCAAATGTGGAATATTTCCTAAATGGAAATCTATTGAATCTATTGAGAGGATTTCGACCCTTAGAAGACTAATGTTGGTTATAAAATGTAGAAATGAAGTATGAGAATAGCTTTTGATCATTTTTAGAATTTGCAATTGCATTTGTGAAGAGGGAGAGCTAGTGGATGACTAGTTTCTTGCCTTAGCCAATTTCGAGGGTGAAAGATTCCCATCCAAGTTGGCAATTGGAAAGGCCATTCAGACCTTTCATTTGGAGCTTTAATGGAGTCTTTATTTGCAGGTGTAAGCTACAGGGCAGCTCATGGTTTCTTCTATTGCAGCTCGCTCCTTCAACCATTTCCAGTTTTGATGGCATATTCTTGATCCTTGAGGGAGGGCGTTTTTGGTGAGCTATTGTACTCTTTGGGGGAGCTTCTAATGCCCCATTTATTTTGTAATATGAATTAAATACTCTTTTCTTCATCTCCAAAAAGTTTCAGGTCGAAATTCCAAGTAGAAATGTATAAATCTCATTTTTAATGGAAAAACAATGCCATTTCCCCACTACCTTGTTGTGAACCAATGTATTGATGATGATTTCGAATGAATGGATGATTCTCTGATATATTTGTGATCAATATACTTCCATGGATGTCTTCTACAAGTTTCATGTACTGTACTTGAGCATTTGAAGCATTTTTACTCCGTTTAGTTGTATTGGGAGGTGAAATAGTGCCATTTCCCCAAGGGTCGAATTGGGGATTTTTGCAGTTGAATGGGAGAGGGTGAGAACAGTTGTAATAAACCATTAATGGTGCATATGAGACCTTAATAACATACTTAACACATTACATACCTCTGTTCATAAATTTGAGTTGGTTTGGAGGCATTTGGGAAGCCATTTTCAGTACTTACCTCAGGGGTATTTGAACCCCAAATTACTAGTAAAATTGCATACTTGGTCCAGAATCTTGAGAGAATTTGAAGAGGTCTTTTGGTGGCCATATGTTATCCCTGAACATCATATTCAATTCCTAATATCATTCATAAACCTTCCTTGAATATTTGAAGGCATTCAGAGTCAATTTAAGACCTAGAGACCAATACTAGACAAAGGGAAATCACTAGTAAAGTTACCTACATTGACCAGAATTGAAAGAGTATTTGCAGAATTGTTTTAAAGGTACAAAGGAATCTCTGAAACACATATTTATGTTCTAATATCATTCATATACCTTCTCAGAAGATTTGGGATCATTTGGGGCAAATTTGGGACCTAGAGATCGAAACTAGTCCAAGGTTGAACCAAGGAAAAAAGTGGAAAATTGCAATTTTAATAAAATTCCTAACAAAAGACATTACATAATCTCATGGCAGTAGGAGATATTTCTCATAAATATTTTGCAGATATTTGTGAACTATGTAGGAATTACTCTAGGAGCAGAGGGAAAGGTGGAAGACCAAAGGTGGAAAGGTGGATGAAGAGCGTGCAACAATGAGTATTTGCTGCCCTAGGTGTAGAACTAAACATCCTCAAAGAGAATGTCCATTAAACAATGTTTCAATTTGTCACCTCTGTACAGAAGAGAATCCCACTGATAGTTGTCCATCGTTTCCCGAGTTGCAAGCTGTACAAAAGAGTGGACGTTTTGGTGAAACATCTAGGAGGCCTTGGAATCCTAGGGATCAACCTTCGGGTCGGGATCCATCATTCCAATTTCCACCTTAATACCATCCTTATCAACCTCTGCAACAATGAAACACTTCAAGTTGGTAGAATTGGCCACCGCAGAACCCTCCTCAAAATGCTCAACAACAGCAATGGCCTCATGGATGGAGAGGAAAAGCTTTTGCTCAACCATCTCCTCCTATGCCTAACAATCCTTACCCACCTAATGTTCAGCAATTTTTACCTGGATATGCACCTCCTTCACTACCCCCCTATCCCATATCAACCTCCTCATTTCTAGAATATGAACCCTCCAAGACCCACAATATTACCCGCACAACTGATACTGAATCCTAACAACAAACCAACCCAAGCTCTTAATAACATTGGGTTATTACCTCTTCCATCATATGTTATTTCGTCCGCACCAATACATGAAGTTCAATTGTGGTCTGGAAGAGTTTTACAAGATCATCCTAAGTCATCAGTTGCTATTCAAGAAGAAAATGAAGAAGAAAATGAACCTAATGAAATTTTAAATGATGTCATTCTTGAAAATGTGGTCGTTCCTAAATATTCAACACATAACCTTCCTCATAAAGAAGTAATATCGGGAAATAAATCACCTCCATATCCGGAGCATCTAATAATAGAAAAAACTGTAACTTACCGAGAATATAACATCATTAATGAATTGAAAAATATTTGTATTAAGACTCCTTTATTACAAGCCATTAAAGATAAATCAATCTTTGGTAAAGTGATAAAAGAACTCCGCATTAAGAGACCAGGTAAGAAACAAAAAGACCCTCCAATAATACATGTCATAGGTGAAATCTCAGATTGTATAGCAGAACAGCCTAGAATTCCGAAGTATACAAATCCAAGGAATCCTGTAGTAACTGTTCTCATTAACAACACTGCTATAGGAAACCCACTCATTGATCTAGGGGCTGCTATTAACCTAATGACTACTACAGTTTTAGAAGCTCTCTAATTAGGACCATTCCTCTGCCCTACCCCAACAATGTTAGAACTGGCAGATTGTACTATGGTACAACCTATTGGGATGTTAGACGATATTATGGTGTTAGTAGCCTCATGGGAATATCCCATTGAATTCATGGTTATTCAATCAAAAGACCCATCTAGAGGGATTCTATTATCTTAGGAAGACCCTGGCTAGCCACCGCTAATGCATTCATAGGATGTAGGGATGGAGAAATGGTTATTTATGATGGGTTATCTACAAGAAGACTAGCTTTGTACCCACCAGCACAGCCCGTAGCTGAGAGCTTATTTTGGTTAGATTGTCCTTTTGGAGAAGAAAACCTTGAAGAACTTTCCCTTGTTAGTTATCTTTCCTGGGCACTTCAAGAACAAAGTATTGAAAACGTGTTGAATCAATTTATTTCTTCCACCACATGTATAGACTTTCCTCAGTCTTTTTCCCAACTTGACCATATTTTTTGAGACGAATTTCAAGAAAACATGAGTCTCTCAACATTTACAAGTACACCTTGTGTCTTTTCAATTGAAGAACGGCTAGGATATCATACCGTAACATGTGAGGTTAGTTCCGAAAAATTCCTACATATAAATGCAGGTTTAGATTAGAGTCAGCAAAATCAATTGTTAAAAGTTCTCAAAATTCAAACTGGAGCTTTCGCTTGGGAATACACTGATATGAAGGGTATACACCCAGACACTTGTATTCACCACATTTACACAGACACAAATATACCTCCCGTCAGACAACCCCAGAGGAGAATGAACCCAACTCTCAAATATATAGTAAAAGAAGAATTGCAAAAACTTCTTAACGTTCGATTCATTTACCCAATTTCCAATAGTAAGTGGATGTCCCCTCTGGTAGTAGGTCCAAAGAAAGTCACAGGGAAGTGGCGTATCTGTGTTTATTTTCGAGAATTGAACAAGGCCACTCTTAAAGACTATTTCCCTCTACCTTTTATATATCAGGTGTTAGATACCCTATCAGGGAAACAATATTTTTCCTTCCTAGATGGGTATAGCAGATACAATCAGATATTAATAGCACTTGAGGACCAATACAAGACTACCTTTACTTTCTCTTGGGGGACTTATGCCTATCGAGTGTTACCATTTGACCTTTGTAATGCACCTGCTACTTTCCAACATGCAGCTGTAGGTATCTTTGTTGACCTTATACATGATTGTGTAGAGGTCTACATGGACGATTTCACAGTCTATGGTAATACCTTCCACGAAGCCCTTGACAACCTCAAGATAGTTCTTATTCAATGTCAGGACACAAACTTATCCCTTAGTCATGAAAAATGAAAATTGTTATTAACCGAGGGCATAGTTCTAGGACATCATGTCTCTCTTCAACGTATCAAGGTGGATCCTGCCAAGATAGAGATAATTGTCAATCTTCCTCCTCCAAGCACTCCGAAGGAAGTTAGAATCTTTCTTGGCCATGCAAGTTATTATAGGCGTTTTATAGAAAATTTCACCAAGATAGCCGCACGCATGGTCAAACTACTCATGAAGGACACAGAATTTCAATGGATTGAACCTTGTCAACAAGATTTCGAGACTTTAAAAGCAAAGTTATCAGTAGCACTAGTACTTAGGGGGCCTAACTGGTCCCTTCCTTTTCATATCTCTATTGATGCATCCGACATAGCTGTAGGGGCAGTCTTAGGTCAAAAAGAGAAAAAGTTATCTTATGCCATTTATTTCTCTAGTAAAAACTTGACTCCTGCAGAATCAAAATACACTGTTACCGAAAAAGAGTTTCTCGCAGTAGTCTATTCCATCAATAAGTTTCGTCATTATATCACAGGATATGAAATTTTCATACATATCGATCATTCTGCTATCAGATTTTTGATGAATAAAGTAGTTACCAATGGTAGAGTGACTCGGTGGCTTCTTCTGTTACAAGAGTTTAATATCACCATTGTTGACCGTCCTAGTCGAGAGAATGTAGTAGCAGACTTTCTCTCCTAAATTCAAATTGACAATGATGATAGTCCTATTGATGGTAGCTTACCAGATGAACATTTATTTGTTGTATATGTTCGAATCCCATGGTTCGCAAACATAGCTAATTATTTGGCAACTGGAAAGCTACCAAACCATCTCTCTCCACCCGAAAAACGTAGAATCATAGTTCAAAGCTCTAACTATTCCTGGGTGGATAATGATCTCTTTCGTATTGGTCTTGACCGTATTATTAGAATATGTGTACGAGAGGATGAGATGGCAGAGATTCTTCATGCATGTCATGGTGGACCTTGCAGTGGACATTTTTCTGACAAAAGAACAACATATAAGGTTTTACATTCTGGATATTATTGGCCAAGCATCTTCAAGGATGCTGCCAAATATGCAAAGGATGTGATAGTTGCCAAAGAATGGGTAGAACCTACGCCATCTGATGAGATTCCTTTGCAACCTCAAGTTATGATCGAGCCTTTTGAAAAATGGGCTCTAGATTTTGTTGGACCAATTTCCCCTATGTCTCGTAAGAAAAAAGTACATTCTAGTCTGTACAGATTATGTCACCAAGTGGGTAGAAGCCAAAGCTTTATTCCGAGCCACAGAGAAATCAATGGTAGAGTTTATGTATGAAGAAATATTTACCCGATTTGGTGTACCTAGGGAAATTGTTACCGATCAAGGATCTCAATTCACTTCCAAGTCAATGAAAGAACTTACTAATAAGTATGGTATTAGACATTGCAAATCTTCACCATATCATCTTCAGGTAAATGGTCAAGTAGAAAGCACAAACAAAGTATTAGAAGCTATCATGACCAAGACCATTCAGTTACACCAAAAGGACTGGGTAGATAGGCTCCCAGAAGCCTTGTGGGCTTATAGAATAACTTGGAGAAACACCACTGGCCACACACCTTATGAACTTGTTTATGGAAAACAGGTTCTCCTACCCATTGAATTTCAAGTTAAGACATTTCGTATGGTTGCTCAGTTAGGAATGAATTTGAAGAAACACAGAAACAATGAAACCTACAAATAAATAAATTAGACGAGATTAGACAAGATGCTATCCAGCGAACAATCTTAATACAGAATCAATGTAAAAAATGGCATGACAGATACATTAAACAAAAACAATTTAAAACAGGAGACTAGGCATTACTTTTTGATTCGAGATACAAAAATTTTAAAGGTAAATTGACTACTCGCTGGATGGGTCCTTATGAAATTGTTACAGCTTTCGATAATGGATCCATTAAAATTAAAACAATTGATGATTCTCAAACTTCCTTTGTTGTAAATGGCCATAGACTTAGACTTTATCACCAACCTATATCTAAACAACATTTTGTACAGAATGCCTTACAACAGCAGGAGATGGCGCTGGTAGAAGAGGAAGTCATTCCTCCTCCTCCTAGTCCCTGAAATTTCTAAAGGATTGTCTTTATTTGTACATATGTAAATATATTGTGTTTTTTTTTAATTATAATAATGAAGAGTTATTTCTAACAGGCTGATTGTATTTATACAGGGAATTCATTTGTATGATTAGCTCTTGAAATTTTTGCCATTAAAAACAGGAAATTTTTTCTCCCTTTTTAGATTTCGTATGACTTTTTTGTACAAATGTTTTGTTTTGAATAAATCAAAGTCATCTAACAATGGTTTTGCAGCTTAATTACAAGGACCTTATCTGCTCATGCAATATTATTGAAAGGGGAGCACTTAAAAGAAATTTTTTTTCAATATATCCTAATCCCTTCTTTTTTTTCAATTATTGTTAAAATTGACATTTTTAACAAAAGATAAAGTGTTCTTTATATTATTTTGCAACCATTCCATTTATGATTTTGAATATGGTATTTGATTCAGGCATGCACATTTCTGATTATCGTTTAGAACCGTTGCTTAAAAGGCCTATCTTAATTGCTATGATCTCAAAAAAATATACTATCTTACACCTATGGATCATTGGCTTATTCTAGACTCATTATCAAAACTTGTCTCTTAAAGCATCTTTTAAAGGTAACTTAGAAGTGAATGTTATTTTTATTCTTGTGGGGAACATTATTGAACTCTTATGAAAGAGATAGATATAGATCAAAGAACAACTTTAGGTTATTATCTTTTGACATGATCTTTAACTTTGGCTATTATAAGTAAAAGTTGCTCATAAAGGTTCGATCTAATATTTCGAATTATGTGTTTAGAAGGCTTAGCACACTCTAGTACCAACTGGCTTCCTTACAAAAAATATATATATACATATACATCATTATACGAAGCAAACCCATTGGGGTACTGAATAGGCCTGTTGGAAGTGGGTCCATGCTAAGTAAAATCTTAAACAAGGAAGCTAGGTGAATGCAAGTAAACCCGTCGGGGTACTGAACAGGCTCGCTAGCAGCAGGACTATGCTTGCATCGTACCAAGATAAACCCACCAGGGTACTGAACAGGCCTGCTGGCAGCAGGTCAATATCCGGTAAAAGAGATCGGTTAATGCATTACTATGCACACAATTCATATATAAGAAACCTGAGTATACAAACACATGTTTTGGCCAATCATCTATACTGTCATTAGAGAATAACTGTAATTTGAACTTGGACCTTGTCATCTAATTCAAACAATATCTAGGATGTTATTATCCTAGAAATGGGACCCATAATTATGAAAATCTCACAAGCTTTACGGTACACCTTATCTATATCTTGGGATGACAAGAAATCTTTAAAATGAGTCATGGATGGCTAGTTTTCATGTGGCATCTTTCATATCAAATTATATTATCATTCTTCATATGGTTCTTTTAAGCACTGCTCTATTCTTTATGATAAATGTACATATCCAAATCAACTACATGTTTAGTTAATATTTCATTTTCTTGAGAAAGTATTACAACATTTTTCAGATATTGATAAAATAATTGAATATCTAATGCTCTTTTTGTTGGCTTGAGGACAAGCCATATCTTTGGTATGAGGGAGGATTATAACTGTTTTAAACTATTTTTTTATTTTTTTTAAGAAAAAGTTTATTTATCTCTGAGAGTGATAGATGTTTGCAGGTTAATGCAAAAGCAGAAGGCGAATTGTTTTAATTAAATACAAACAAAAAGGGGACATGACTTAAAAGTTTCAGAAAGCAAAGTTTACAGCATTTTTTGTGCACTAACAGCCTTAAAAATTCCTTGCAAAAATCAGTTCCAATTGGCTTCAGCAATAAAAGTTTGTATAGACAAAATTCTGTATGAAACACAGAATGACGGATCGAATACCGATCCAAATGAAGTGACGAATACAACAAATAAGCAATGTTTTGAATAAAAATGATGAAGAAATTTTAGCTTATATATTTCAAATAGCATGCTAGATATTTTTGAAAATTCTGACTAACCAAATGATGATAGGGATCAATCAAACATCAAATCTCGCTCTTGATTTTATTTCCTTATTCATCTCATCATGTTAAATGAACGAATATTGTGTCATTATGAATCATTGTATGACCACTATGGCCTTACCTGTCGTACAGATTGCTAGCATATGGATTGGATCCTTGTGATCTTCCACGTGTAGAATATCCCATTACGTGAATTTCGTTCAGCCTGTCCAAAGCTTGGCTTTGGACATGGTTGAATATGATATACCAAACACGCATCTACTGGATTCACACACTTCAATACTGGCACTTAACTCAAGATATTCAAAGTACAAGTGTGGTCTTTCAAAACATGCTTTACCTATGACCATCCAGCCATCCAAACAAACTTCAATTTAACAGATGGCTGCGTGAACTTATGCTTCATTCTGTTCACCCTTCATTTCTCTCTCTATGAGCTGCGTCCTCTGTAAATTTCTTATATCCCTTTCATTTATCTGTTGTTTCCCCCGTCCTCTATCAGCAATGCCTAACCATTGCGAGCTAGGTAGCTACCAAGATCTTCTTCATATCCCTGAGTTTAAAAGATTCTGTTAAGTCAGTATCTTGTTTTTTCAAATTTTGGTTTGATATAATCTTGTTTTTTAAAATTTGGTTTGATTTGCACTTTATTTTAAGTTATTCATCTTCTTTAACTTGATTTTTTCTTCCTTAGTAAGTTTTCCTTAGGATTTATATAAGATTTTGGGCTTGCCTTTGAGTTTTTAGATTTTAAAGCTTTATATTTGTTTTTGATGAGGGGTTTTAAAAGTTCATTATATCAAATAAGAAACTCATAAGTCTTATTCTAAGTGAGGACATGTACAAGTATGCTCCTGATAGCCTTAAGATTCCATGCAAAATGATATAAAGTTGTCTAAAAGCAACAAAACAGCGTTGAAGTTTTTCTTGTAGCGCTGGAGCCGAAATTCATCAAAGAAGCGCTACAAGAATATCGTGATCCCAGTTTTTTCCGATTTTTCATCAAATTTTGGCACGCTTGGGCTAATGAATGATTGAGTATGTGTTTTAGAGGATTCATGACGTGTTGATGTAGAAGGAATCATGATTTCAAATGCTTGCACTTCGTGAGGAGGTCGTGTCCATCATCAGCACAAGTGTAGTTCAGTTTGACATCTATCCACACGGTTTCAGGTAATGTGGCATGAAATTGTTATCTACAAGCTTATTCAAACACAGAAGATTTAATGAGATAACCATAGTCACTTGAAAAGGCCGAGCATCGTTTCCAACTGGACAAGTAAGAAGCGTTGAGGGCTTCACGGAAATTAGGGGCTTTTTAATTCCGTGGTGAACTGCTAAATTGAAGATTGTGCGACATCTGTACAACAAAGCTGACTCATCTGACAGTGGGGGTCGGGTTTTCAAACAACCACATTGGAGCAATTTACATCTTGCTTGAAGATCATCCAACTGAATAAATGACAATGGTGGCCGTATGTTCATTACAGAACTTAGTCATGCACAGTAAGACAAACAAGGTATTTGGCACAGAATTCTGCTCTATTTTTCCTGTTTTGAGTGATTGAAGTCAAATGCATACCGCGGGCTGATAAAGAGGAATTTTTGAAAACCAAATGAGGTTTTTGTTCATAAGATACCCATATACAAAAACCTCTCTCAGTTTTGCAACAGTTGTCAAGGATTGAAAGATTCAGTTTAATCTTTGCAGCCTATTTTCCAGGGATTTTAAATATTTAATATTTTCCTGTTTTAGTGTTCATTTTGCGGGGCCGATTATGATTGATTGGAGATGAATTTTGAAAAACAAAGAGAGGTTTTTTTCCATCACGGACCCATTAACAAAAACCTCTCTCAGTTTTTACACATGTGTCACTAATTGAGATATATGGAACATTCTTTGACACCTATTTTCCAGAAATTCGCCACATTTGCCAGGAATCCGATTTGCTATTTTTAGTCAATTAGTTGAGTTAGTTAGTTAATGTAACTGCTGGGTAGTTTCAATTTCGACCTAATGAAGGGGAAATAGAACCACTTCTTTGTAAATATAAAAGAGGGATAGAGGGACTGAATGAGGGTTCTGATTTTTGGGGAGCATCAGGAGGTCTGCAGACTGGTTGTATCTACAGACTTGTTTAAGAGATAAGTACTGTGACTCTTATGAGCATTAGCTGATAAAATTATGAAATATATGAATTTTTTCCCCTCCATTTTGTTTGTGATTGGCTTTTTTATTGAGCTTGTTAGCTTCTTAAATGGTAAATTCATTACTAGTTCATGTGCATTTTCTAGTGATGCTTATCCTTTATGTATGAACCTCAGCACATTCTTTCTGTGGGATTTCATGTGATATGTTATACATCTTTATCAGTTTTTATTTATGAATTAGTTTTTACTTTTCTCTTGAATGTATTCCCTGACTGTCCTCAAAGTTTATAACCATTAAAATCATACAAAAAAACCCTAAACTTTGCTTTATTAATTGAGTTTATTCTTGAGATTGTGTTAGCTTGTTTCCTTAGCCTTAGAAACAATTTCTGGCACAAACATCTTTGGCGTTGTTGCCGGGGACGAAGCTGAAGCATATCTTCCCTGGGATACTTATCAGTTTTCCTGGTTTAAGAGGTGGACTTGAACCAACACTTTTTAAAGGCTATTTTCACCAAGTTTGACAGAGTGGCTACTAGAGGAGTTGGAAGAATTAGAAAGTTTCAGTTATCCCCAGCTTTATGCAGCCCTAATTAATTTGAACCACTGTCACCCCTTTCTCTTTCTGAGAAGAAGAAACAAAGTGTGTCCTGACAAATTGATTGGCGACTCCACTATTTCAACATGCAGAGATCGATGTCCATGGGAGCTATTCTGGCTCGAAGGTTTGCCCCTTTCAATTTTTCTGATATTCCAGGTTTTCCAAATCCAGTACATATTATGGATGTTTGGGGAGATTGTCTTCCACGGTTTAGAGAAAGCAAAGAGGATAATCCTTTAGATCACCTCATCAAATTTAATCAATGTATGGTCCAGTTAAATATCCAACATGAAGATGTGCTCATGAAGATGTTCATGTATTCACTTGAAAAAGATGCACGAGATTGGTATTTTTCTCTTCCCGCTGCTAGCATCTCCTCACTGAAAGAATTTCACACATGTTTTCGGAAACATTGTAAGTATCTATTCCCAGCTGAACTCTTTTTAAAAGATTGTTGTGAGCAGGCTGATATTTATAATACAATTTCTGATTTAAAAAATCATGATGATGAGTACAATCAAGGGCTCAAAACATGTCATAAAGAAGTTGAAGTTTCAGAATCTATTGAAGATGAGAAGGTAACAGTTTCAGATAGTGTTGTTAAGGAAGAATGCCATGATCATTATGACAATCAAGTTGTTGTTTTAGGTCATTTTGAGGATTATTCAAGTGATGAGATCAGTAGAGATAGTTTGGAACATTCTCATAATGATTTCAACAGCCTTAATAACAATTTGAATGCATATCCTTTTGAAGATCAATCTCTAGTTCAAGAAAATTTTGAAAATCAGTGTTGTGTCAAAGATCAGTTTTGTATTGAAGGAAAAGATGAACCTTTAGCATTATCATTCAAAATTTCTCAGAATACTCCTTGCTATGATGAAGAGATTAGGGTTCCAAGACAAGAATTCTGTGATGAATTAGACTCTATCCCTTTTGGTTTTGATATTAAATTTGATGAAGGCCAGGCTGTTCAAAAAAATTTAGAAGTTGCTTACATTCATGGTCATGATAAATCTGCTGTTAAAAATCATTATGAAGATGGTCTAATTTTTAATATATATGATGATGAAATTGAAAAGAAAGACCCAGAAATCTGTGAGGAGTGTGATATGTCACAATCTGATCAGCAGATTCAAGAATGCATTCAGTCTATTATCCTTGAACAGCAAAAGCCAATGCCTGATAGTCATTTATTTGAAGACAGTGTGGAAAAGGAGGTTCAAAGTGTTGACATTATTGGTGATACTATTCAAAAATTTACAGAGCAAATTCAGGCTGATCCTGATGTCTTTTATCGCCAATGCCTGATTGAAATTCATGGAACAAAATATTCTTTTGGACAGCTTGTCTTTTTCATAGAGCAGGAAGAAGTAACTTGTGGAAGTTTTATTGATCCAGTAGTAGATTATTTAGAGTCAATATCAGGTTATAAATCTGTTATTTCAGAGACATTATTTGATGAAAGTGAGTATAAGTGGTTAAATCTCTGCTCTTCATGTTTTCCAACATTTATGATTATATATATATTTGGAGTTGGAAGCAAGTTTTGGTGGGTTGACCAAATTTTTTCTTGGTTACATTGAAAATCGGATTTCGATTTGATTCAGTAGATGGAAGGTTCCTCAGAGAAAGAGATTTGATTTTCATTGTACATATATCAGTGTGTGAAGGATTGAATAAAGACTCCATAGCCCAATGTAAGTTTTTCAGACAAGTAGATAAGGTAGTAGACAGAAGGCACTGGTCTACAGGTTCTTGAAGCCTCGCAGGGAGGACTTCATCCCGTAGCTGGAGCCAGATGTTAAGTCAGTATCTTGTTTTTTCAAATTTTGGTTTGATAGAATCTTGTTTTTTAAAATTTGGTTTGATTTGCACTTTATTTTAAGTTATTCATTTTCTTTAACTTGATTTTTTCTTCCTTAGTAAGTTTTCCTTAGGCTTTATATAAGATTTTGGGCTTGCCTTTGAGTTTTTAGATTTTAAAGCTTTATATTTGTTTTTGATGAGGGGTTTTAAAAGTTCATTATATCAAATAAGAAACTCATAAGTCTTATTCTAAGTGAGGACATCTACAAGTCTGCTCCTGATAACCTTAAGATTCCATGCAAAATGATATAAAGTTGTCTAAAAGCAACAAAATAGCGTTGAAGTTTTTCTTGTAGCGCTGGAGCCGAAATTCATCAAAGAAGCGCTACAAGAATATCGTGATCCCAGTTTTTTCGGATTTTCCAGCAAATTTTGGCACGCTCAGGCTAATGAATCATTGAGTATGTGTTTTAGAGGATTCATGATGTGTTGATGCAGAAGGCATCATGATTTCAAATGCTTGCACGTCGTGAGGAGGTCGTGTCCATCATCAGCACAAGTGTAGTTCGGTTTGACATCTATCCACACGGTTTCAGGTAATGTGGCATGAAGTTGTTATCTACAAGCTTATTCAAACACAGAAGATTTAATGAGATAACCATAGTCACTTGAAAAATCCGAGCATCTTTGTCAACTGGACAAGTAAGAAGCGTTGAGGGCTTCACGGAAATTAGGGCTTCTTAATTCTGTGGTGAACTGCTAAATTGAAGATTGTGCGACATATGTACAACAAAGCTGACTCATCTGACAGTGGGGGTCGGGTTTTCAAACAACCACATTGGAGCAATTTACAGCTTGCTTGAAGATCAGCCAACTGAAGAAATGACAATGGTGGCCGTATGTTCATTACAGAACTTAGTCATGCACAGTAAGACAAATAGGGTATTTGGCACAGAATTCTGCTCTATTTTTCCTGTTTTGAGTGATTGAAGTCAAATGCAGACCGCGAGCTGGTGGAGAGGAATTTTTTAAAACCAAAGGAGGTTTTTGTTCATAAGATACCCATATACAAAAACCTCTCTCAGGTTTGCAACAGCTGTCAAGGATTGAAAGATTCAGTTTAATCTTTGCAGCCTATTTTCCAGGGATTTTAAATATTTAATATTTTCCTGTTTTAGTGTTCATTTTGTGGGGCCGATTATGATTGATTGGAGATGAAGTTTGAAAAAACAAGAGAGGTTTTTGTCCATCACGGACCTATTAACAAAAACCTCTCTCCGTTTTTACACAGGTGTCACCAATTGAGAGATATGGAAGCTTCTTTGACACCTATTTTTCAGAAATTCGCCACATTTGCCAGGAATCCAATTTGTTATTTTTAGTCGATTAGTTGAGTTAGTTAGTTAATGTAACTGCTGGGTAGTTTCAATTTCGACCTAATGAAGGGGAAATAGAACCACTTCTTTGTAAATATAAAAGAGGGATAGAGGGACTGAATGAGGGTTCTGATTTTTGGGGAGCATCAGGAGATCTGCAGACTGGTTGTATCTACAGACTTGTTTAAGAGATAAGTATTGTGACTCTTATGAGCATTAGCTGATAAAATTATGAAATATATGACTTTTTCCCCTCCATTTTGTTTGTGATTGGCTTTTTTATTGAGCTTGTTAGCTTCTTAAATGGTAAATTCATTACTAGTTCATGTGCATTTTCTAGTGATGCTTATCCTTTATGTATGAACCTCAGCACATTCTTTCTGTGGGATTTCATGTGATATGTTATACATCTTTATCAGTTTTTATTTATGAATTAGTTTTTTACTTTTCTCTTGAATGTATTCCCTGACTGTCCTCAAAGTTTATAACCATTAAAATCATACAAAAAACCCTAAACTTTGCTTTATTAATTGAGTTTATTCTTGAGATTGTGTTAGCTTGTTTCCTTAGCCTTAGAAACAATTTCTGGCACAAACAGATTCCATGAGTTATTATCTCAAGAAGGTTGGAATCCGTTTCTCCACCGCCCTTGAGGGTCACGACCATGAAATTTCGTTGTTGTTTGCCAAAGGTTTCGATGGCAAAACGGCCAAGGTTGGCCATCTTGTTTTCTCTGTGACAGAAGAGTCAATAGCGTTAACTACGAAGCTCCCTAGAGAAGGTGCCCGATGGCACAAGCATTTGTTTCTTCCACGAGAAGCTCACTAGTTCGCTCTCAAGACCAATTTTAAACACATTACTAGCACCAAAGGTTTTCATAGAGAATGGATCAAGCCAGAGTACTTGGATCTGTTGACCATTATCATTCACTTAGTCACCTGTGAAAGTAAGTTTACTATTTTTAAAGCTTGTCATATTAGACTGTTAGCTCATTTTGTCAATAAACAGACCTTAAATTTCCCTTTCTACTTTCTAAAGAGCTTGGAAAAGATGTCGAGTCAAGTTAGAAAGAATACCATTAACCCTTCCGGCAGCTTATATCACCATTGTCCCATTAAGCTTTTAATCATTCATCAGCTAGAAGAGAGAGGTCAAACTTGGGACCATTTTGTTTTTGAGATATTAAACCCTCATTTATATACTGAAAAATCTTCCCCTTCTCAAGAACACCTTCATGCCCAAGAGGAACCAAACGCCAAACGTATACGATTTGATGAGAGTTCCTTAGATGATATGCACTATGTCCATTTAATACATTCTCCTACTGATCCTAGAGAGGACAAATCATGAACAGTCCAGTGATCACCCTCACATTCAGACTATCAGTCAGCCCTCATGCTCAAATATTCAGTTGGACAATCATACCTTTGAATCATCCCCTCCTCACACTAGCTAATGCATCCATCCAGATGAGTGAGGCATGTGCTGCTAGAAGCCCTCCTGCACGTAACAAAGACAAAAGCTATGAAGAACAGACTATTAATGTTGAGACATCTCCAAAAGAGAAGAGTCCTCAAATAGACTTGGAGCATGGTATAGAACAACCTATTTTGAATCAGCAAAAGTGGGATCAGTTAACCCAAGAGATAGCACAATTAACAGAACAAAGTCAAAGCTATGTGGAGACAATCTTCGAGCTCCTAGAAGAGAATAAGATGTTGTGTACACAATTGAAAATCACTGAATGCTTGGTTCACGCCAAAATAACATACAATGTTGTCCTTAGAGTAAAGTATAATTCCCTAAGGGCTCGTTTCAAGAAGCTCTAGGCCATCATGCATCTCCATCATTCGAGTCGAAGACCGCTGCTACCGCAGCTCGGGCCTTCTTCCTAATTACTTTTTGATTTGCTCAGTGGGACCTGGCATGACTCTGGTTTGGAGGAATGTTGGTGTCCAGTATTGTCACCATTTTTTATCATTTAATTTACTCGAAGTGGTGTTATTTCTATCATTTTTGCTATAGTAAGTTGTTTTCTTAGCCATTCAGCTCATCAAACAGTCCAGGTATGCACAAATTCACTTACCATGCAAATCTTGTTATATTTTGTATATTATGGTTTATTTATGATTTAAATGATGTTTTTGGGCATAATTAACATTTATGGTTTTAATTGACAGGCTACGATTTGCAAGTTATCCATCCTTCAACCCATGCTCTACGTGCTTAGCCTAAAAACGCTTTCAGCTCATCGTTCAACCCCGCGAAATCCATGGTTGACGCATCTCAGACCGTTGAATGAAGAGGAGGACACGTGGGTTTTGTTTGCCATGTGGCACTGATGGTTAATGAACCATTGTTCTAGAAGATTGGTCCTTATGCTCACCAAGATTGATAGCACATATCACGTCCATGTGAACACGTTAACCTCTGGTTCGTCTACTCATTCAGTCGAAATCACGCACATCTGCTTAGCTCTTGCACGCCGTTGTTCTGGAAGGATTCGGCCTGTTCACACTCAGTTGGCCGACATAACTCCCATGCCCACGCTTAGTATGCCAACATAACTTCTATGCCGATGTCGACGTTCCAGCATATGCTTCTACTCACGTTTTGAGGAAACGAATGCTCAGTTGTTCGAATTGGAAAGGATTGACGCCGAGGAGATGGGTAGATGCCCCCTGCACTGTTATGTATCATTTAATAAGAAGTTACAGACATTAAACATTCTTATTATTAGAGAGGTCGACTCTGTCAACCCTCTCAGCCATTGTAACTTATAAATAGCCGCCTCTATGATTGAGACGAGTTAGTCCTTAAGCTTCTGAATTTACGATGGTTTTCCAGTCTTAGTCCAAGCATTTACAGTCGTAGATAGTGTGAAGATAGAATCTGTAATTTTTCTCAAGTTAATAGAAGTAGCAGCTTGTTGATGTTCTGCTGGTAGTCATTTAATTTGAGCTAGTTCACCCTTCGATTGCTGGGAAGGGCCCCTCATCAACAGGAGGTTTTATTTACATTTTTTGCATTTATTTTCTTGCAATTAACTAGTTTATTTTATGTGTGTGTAATCTAATTCATTTTCTTGTGTGTATTATCTTCATTCCTCTGTAATTAATATTCTGCTGTTAATACAACCTTCCTTCTTCTGAGTAGAATGGTCAACTAATAGTTCAGTAGTTTGATAATTTATAGTTTGTTTTTTCAGTCCTTCTTCCATCATCATATATAGATATTGCTTCCAAATTCTTCCCTCGTTAGCATTCCTTTCCTTCTTTTCTCCTATGTTAGCTTTTCTTCCTATTTGTTGTAGGTTAAGTATTGTTTCTTCTATCCCAACCTTCTCCCTTCTTCTATTTCCAACCTTCTTTCTACTTCTCATGAAATCATTCTTTCTCTTAGGTAATGATTTGCATAGATAATTCCTTAGCCTCTAATAATCTCTCCACTGCTTCCTATGCATTGTAGGATCATTTGCATAAAACCAGCTGGTAATTAAATCATCCAAAACTCTTCTTTTCCTCACTTTAAAGCGTTTTCCTCCATTCGGATCGTTATTCGGACTGTCTTTCAGACCGATGTTCGGACCGTCATTCGGACCTGTGTGTTTTCTGTATTATTTTAGGCCTTTTTCCAAATCTAATTTCTTCTACCTCTTAATCATCATTCTTCTTGTTCCTCCTTAATAGTTTGAGATGTAATCTAATCTTGTTTGATGTTATTTGGAGTTTTGTTTAATTCAATTATCATCATTGTTTCCTCCTTTCTTACCTCTTCCTTATCCTCTTCTCATCTTTCTTCCAAACTGTAGTTCTTTAACCAGTTTTGTTACTTAGTTACTGTTCAGAATGTATGAATGTTGTTCCTAAATAGTTTATTTTCAAGTTATAGTTTATGATTCCATTTCGTTGAGTTGTTTTAGTTTGTTAATCTTAAGACTAGTTTCTATTTAATGAATATGTTCATGTTGCAAGATCTGGATTAATAATAAAATATCTTTATCAAGGTTTCTACTTGCTTCCAAATCTAATATAGTTCAGTTTAACATCTTTGTTAAGTTCTTAGACTTGCTTCTAACTCACACTAGTTTTATGTTGTTCACATATGGATAGACAATAGTTCATAATGTTTAAAGTTAGTAGTAGTTTGTTGATTTTTAGTTTACATTTGTTTGTAGAAGTTAAGTTAGATTTACTTCCATTTAGCTTCCTTATTACATTTGAAAGTCATTACGATACATTTACTCCAGTTCCTATTACATTTGATGTACGTA
This sequence comes from Larix kaempferi, assembly GCA_027924585.1. Classification (NCBI taxonomy): domain Eukaryota; kingdom Viridiplantae; phylum Streptophyta; class Pinopsida; order Pinales; family Pinaceae; genus Larix; species Larix kaempferi. Next base: position 20,035,460 of record BSBM01000011.1, on the reverse strand, counting down.
ATCAAGAAGAGGGGAATTAGATGGTTTAGTCTAAATTAATTTACATTTACAAGTTCTCCCTATTAAACATCTAATATCCGTAGCTCTGATTCTGTCCATAGTTGTTATCTGGAAGCTGAATTTGGTAGTTTCTTACTTTTCTAGAAGTAGTTTGTGTTCTAGTATTTGTTTCCATCTTTCTTATTAATTAACCATAGAGGTAGAGTAGCATGATCTAGTACTATTCTAATCTGTGATTTAAATGTATTCTTAAATATTTAACTCGGTTTTTCATTTTGAAAGATCTTTCGATCTTTTTCCTTACTAAACATTTTTAGGTCTGACAAACCTGGAACTTAGAACCTTTTCTACCTTGGCATATATTTTTCTTTCAACTCTAAGTTTACTGATCCTGGCTGATAATTAATCTTAGGTGTTGTTTTTAATTTGAGATAGGTCACACACCCAACAACTGTGTTACTTATGGAGAGCCTATAGCTCTCCAGCAGGTCAAAGACATGGTGGAAGTGGAAGCACCTTCATCTAGAAGGGTACTATGTATGTTGTTTCCACAAATACTGGTATGAATCTGGAAGGCCAACTAGTGAGAAAGCCTTGGCTTGAAATATTCCAAGTTGAACAAAATTGTGTTGTAGGAATCTGGGTAAACGGCTCCAAGTGCCGATAACAAGGTTCTACGCTGTGTAGGAAAGTGTTGTAGAACTTCGAGAGTATACATGGAATAAGGTGGGAACAACATGGAATCAGTAATGGGTCTCTCAATATGGAGATGACCAGTAGAAGGAGTCTTCGAAGGGGGATCGTCTATGGGAGACTTTCCTCTGGTAGTCTTGGTTTTGTTCGAACTTGGGACAGAATCATATGTATTTGATCGGGTAGATATGTGAACTGTCTCGTTACTCGTCATGAGAATTTCGTGATTCGAGGACGTTTTAGCTCTACAAGAGTTATTTTGGTTTCCCCTTTGCGGGGGGTCATTTGTCACCATTTGTTGTTGTTGGTGATGGAAAGGGTCGGTTAAGACTGTTGGGCGGGAAGAGCCTTTTACAAATTTATTGACTTCCTCTTTTTAGGGACAATCTCTCATGTAATGATCTTCCTAACATATGAGGAAGGGAAACTTTGATTTCCATCTAGGTTTGTTGTCATTATTGGTCTGTTGAGGTTTGGGATTCTCCTATTGATTAGAAGATTTCTTGTGTTTTCCTTTATTGTTTTTCTTTTTCCCTATGAATTGTTGTGACGAGGATTGAATGGCGTTCACCTTAGAGGACTGAGTAGGAGAAGTAGATGTCTTAGATGTATCCTGAGTTTGAGGTGGGGTAGTATTTTTGTTTCCCACTCGATTTGGTTGCAGAATGAACCTTCACGGAAGCAACTATTCCATCGATAGGAGGTTCGGTAGTGGTCTTTGATGGATCAGTGGTGGTGCGGGAGGCATGAGGAATGAGCTCGTATAACATTCTGGATTGGGTATAAACCAAATCCATATACTGTGAACGGGAAATTGCTTGTTCCTCCGTGACAGGTCCGCCGATAGCAATATCCCTGGAAATGGGAGGCAGAAATGACTTGGTGAACCAATCAACCAATAACTGGTCCGAAATTGGTGCTTTGATTAATCTTCGGCATCACCACCACTCATGAATGTGATCGGATATGTGTGTGGCATTGGATTGGCGAAGCGAATTTAACAAGTCCATTCCAGTCTCATATCGGATAGGAAGCTGGAAGTGTGTCAAAAACTGCATAGCCAAGGTATTGAAATCTCTGAAGGAGTGTTGGGGTAGCTCGATATACCATTTTGTTGCCGTGCTGGTGAGTGTACGTTGGAAGATCCGTAGTCAAATCGAATCATCCATCAGTGAGTTCGAAGAACACCAAAGATGTAAAGTCATAACATGATTTTGTGGATCTTCCCCGGGTTTCGCATCAAAATTTGGGATGTCCGATGGTAGTTTGGAAGGGATGGGTGGCCAATGAGGTTCGTGCCAAATAGGATCATTGATAAGTCTAGACAAGCCAGGTAAGTCTAATGTGGCCAGAAATGGAATTTATCGATTGGGTTGCGGGAATGAGTAGTACTGATGGGGTGCTGGGATGCCTGTGGAGCCCTGCAACGCATACTGATGCATGTTGTATCCAAACATATTCTCTATGGGGTACTGTTGGAAGTTTTTCATATTGGGAACCATCTAATTCAACGGTTGTTGGTTAGGAATCAAAGGATTAATGGATTGATTCAGAATCGAGTTAGGTGCTAGTTGTTGGACATATTGCTGAGTGGGGATGAATGGTGTGGAAACTTGGGGTTGTTGAGCCCAGGGAATGTTTCCAAATCCTTGATTGGATGGGTTTCCCATGCCTTGAATAGGGGTAGGTGTCGAATAAAAGGATTCCATAGATTGTATGTGTCGCTCTGTGTGAGAGGCTAAGTTTGAGGTGACATCCATTGAGTATTCGAGACACCGGAAGAGGGTATTCCAAAATTCAAGTTAGGCGGGAGGTAGGATTGATGTTGATTAAGTTTCCCCTGGATTGATTCTGGGTTCCAATGGTGAAGTGCCCCCCAGTGGGTGGGATCTGAGGTCCCAAAGAAGGAACTGGTCCTGACGAGGGAAATGGTATGTTAGAACCACTTGGGGTACTGGCAATAGGTTGTCCACCGCCAGGTTGAGTGTGCTATCCCCACGGAGCAGATGATGCTAATGGAGGCAGTTGTTGGTTAGTCCCACTTTGGGCACCAACAAATGGTTTTCCTCCAAACAGTGAAGTATGAGGTCCCCATGTAGGAGATGGTTCGTTCGGAGGAGGTTGGTTACTGGTACTAACTGTGGTTCCAATGAACGATTTTCCTCTGGAAATAGTGTAGATTGTGGTTGAAGATTGACTTCTAGTCACATTGGGTGTTCGAGTAGTAGAGATGAATGGTCTTCCAACGGGCACGCTAGAAGGGTTTTGTTATGCAGATTGAGAAATTGCACGAATGGGGACGACTTGTAAATATGAAGGTGCACTAGTTCCATATGGTAAAGTTGACAACGCGAAAGTAGGGTTTGCTCTCATTGTAGGTATATTCCCCAAAAATGTGCCAAAAACATTTCTGGCAATAGATGTGGGGAAGGTTGGAGAGGACTTTCGGGCGTCATTTTCTTGGGTATGGGAGGAGTGCGGAAATCATCGAGCGATTGGCCGAGAGATGTGTTCCATAGTGATGAGGTTGGATCAAAAACGTTTGGCACTAAATCATCAGGAAAATGTTTTGTATTGGTCCAATCTGTGGGTCCGGACCGACCTATAAATGAATCACCGTAAGAAGTATCATGGGAGGGAGATCGGGGTATGCAGGAATCATGAGGGTCGACCACTTGAGAAGTAGTTGCAGGTGGGTATTGCGAGACTATAGCCAGTATCTGAGCCGTTTCAGTTCTAAATTGTTTCGTTGCCACTTGTTCGTTGGCTAGACTTACCATTTCGTCGGCTGAAGGGAGGTTGGGAGAAGGCATTCCAAAAGGTTGACTGATAGAAGATCCAATTTCATAGCTACGTATATGCGGGGAAGAAGTTGTAACAGGTGGGGTTCCCCAAGGTGGATGAGGTTGGCTAAAATCTGTAGCTAAGTGGAATTTCTTAGGAGGTAGGGGTTCAGATTCTTCAATGATCTCGATGTATCCTTCAGGGACATCAAATAGTGTTGCTGAGGTGCTAGTCTCCGGAGGAATGATAGCTTCCGGTAGAACAGTGGTTGAAAGTGAGACACTAACATCAGAGGCTAAAGTTGTCTCCACTGCGGTGGTGTTTTCTGGTACAACAATGGACTGAGGTGGTACACTAGTTTCAATTACCATACTAAGTTTTGGAGCAGTACTATTCTCAGGAACTGTGGTGTGTGTTAATGGAACTGTAGTAGCTAGTGGTTTCGTACTAGTTGATGGTGGAATGGTTCCCCGACCAACTGGTTTTCTAGTAGGGGGAGTGGGTATGCATGATGATGAAGATAGACTAACCGTAGGTACTGTCTAGAGAATTTTCCCTTATTGTCTCCATGATTTCCATTGATCTTCCATGGACCTAGATAAACATTTCTGGGGAAAGTCTCGTGAAAAAAAAGAACTCAAAAACCTGAGCAACCGAGTGTGCAAAAGGGGAGCTAGAAAATGAAAAGTCTCACAGGCCAAAAGAACAAGCTCAAAAAACTTAACTGGGACCGATGTCGCAGTCAGCGAGCTATAACAAAATGGCTAGAAAGCCAACAAGCAACACTAAAAATAAAAAAGACCCTCTAAAGATGAAATAGAAGGCATACATCCTAACTGAGGTCTGGATACCTCAACAGATCGTATCCTTCACAAGGTGATGAAATCCAATTCGAACAATATGAAATGAGAGACGAAAGTGGAAGGATATCCCTCTACCGAAAGGGATCCTGGGTAAAATATCCCTAGAATAAAATTCACTAAGATACCTCGTTGATGACATGTTTGAGAAGGTTAACTGGAACTTCTGCCTTTTAAGCCCTTGTATCACCTATACAGAAAATACAAGGAAGACAATGGAGAGGTGTCCTTAGGCGCTAAGTGGAGTGTGACATTCCACAAAGTCCATCCGGAACCAGTCCTCGCTGCTTTCTCCCACGTAGTGGGGGGGCCTCTCAATAAATTGTTCGATGACCGTGTCAACAAATACAAGAGGATTTTAGTACCCTAGAGGAAAACAACTATGTATCAGATGAAAATGACAAGGGGGAAATGTTTGGATTCCTATCCCCGGTGTCCTACCTAACTACTAGATTTTTTTGTATTCTCAAGTGAGGTTAAGATGTGTTGAGTTAGGGAGATAAATTTTAATGGTTTGTTGTCTTACTCAATCAGGTAAATGGGAGTGCAACTGGATGGTGTGATGACTTGACTCAAAACATGCATATTCAATTGAATCAAATATGCTTTTCTCTTCGATGAATAGCTAGCTATAGTAAGGAGAGATTTCTTCGATCCTAAAAGCAAAATGCAAATGCAAATGCAAACTTTCTCAAAGATAAAAAAAACCACTCAATTTTTTGTTTTATGTGCCAAACTAAAAACACTCTTTCCAAGTGAATGAATCCCACAATCTTTCTCTACTTCTAATGAACTAAAATGCATGACAAGTGAAAACGGAGAGATGCCTTCTAGATGCAAAAACAACTTTGATCTTTTCAACTAAGAAGAAAGAGAGCTTCGAAAAAAATTTCAATATTAGTTTTATGAAAAAGATGCTCTTTTCAAAACAATAGAATCTTCTCAATACTGTAATCAAGGGTTCAAAGGCATGAGATAAAATGACCTTGAATATTCATAAATGACCAATATTTGCGAATATGTCAAGAAGGTAAAATGACCTATTTACTATGTTATATAAACTCATAAAATCCAAACCTAAAAATGAATGATGCAAGCCAAGATAACTTGCAGCCTTGCTTATGGATCTCAGGGTGAGTGTGCAGACCAAGTGCAGTGAGTGATGGATATGTAGGTTACATTGAAAAAGTGACCTAGATACTAAACTACTCAAAGTGTCTACAAAGTAGTTCTAAAAAACAAGCAAAGGGTAAACAAGTTCCAAAAAGAAATGGAGTGTAAGCAATGCAATGTGATCACACAAGTCATAGTGGTCTAATCACTATCAGCAAAATGGAACTGAGACAAAGGGTCAGCAACCAAAATCTATGAACCAAGAAAAGACCAAAAAATAATCTTTCACAAAGAATTTTCGTGGTTCTCTAGGCAGCCCGGGTGCGAAAATTAGAAATTTTCGCATTCTGCACAGTCGGGGGGCGCGAAAATATAGTAAATTTTGCTCTGGTGAGTATGGATAGGCCACGAAAATATGCATAGGGAAAGTAAGGGCGAGTTTTAAGAAAAAAATGATTTTTCTAGGGTTTTGTAGACCCAGGGGACAAGATGTTGAGGCTCAACTTAATGTCTGAAGTTCACTAATGAAAAATATGCAGAGAAGAAGGGATTTAAGTGAAAATGAAAACCAAATTTCACAATCAAAAAATAATAAAAACTGGATCTAATCTAGTGGAGTCACCATTTTCTGTGCTAGAAATTTCTTCCTATGGATAAGAAGATGTTCTCTTAGATCAGACCGGGGTTAAAACACACCTAATCTAAGACAGTATACAACAAATGCACCCTTGAAATCCTAAATTAAACTCATACATCAAGATTAAACGTACTTGATAATGGAGGATGAATGTCACTCGCCTTAAATCAGACGTTCATCCTGTTGATAGCTTTAGTGTTGAAGCTCCTAATTGGACTTGTCAAGATCAAACAAAGACAAAAAAAACAATCTTCCAAATACCCTGAAATATGATTTAGATCTAAATTCTATTGAATACACTTCATGGAAATGACTGAAGCATCACACACACCAAGTGGGAAACAAGACAAGTTATTATTAATTAGAAACTTGAAGACACTTACAAAGAGTTCCTTGATTTCCAAGCAATCTCCAGCTCCAAATATTCTTCCCTTTTTCTATCTCTGCAAACCTTCTAGGTTCATAGGTTTGATACCCCAAATTGTCCTCCCTTTGGATCATAGATGGCCTCTCCTTTATAGAACTTGGGAATCTAACCATAGGGAGAGGAAGGTGGATCTAAAGAGAGTTTAGTGGATCAATCAGGCTAAACAAGTAGAGCAGGTTGAGATCGAATCAGGTGAGCCAATCCCAAAGAAATCTCTCGGAGGTTGAAGATCCAAGATCCATGCACAAAGGCTATTATAGGAATTTTCGCGCCCTGGAAGATGAGCATAGCAAGAAAATGTTGTCATTTTCACGCCCCAACAGTTATACACCACATGAAAATATGATATTTTCGTGTATTGGTCTATGGATAGGCCACGAAAATAAGGGCAAAACAAGGTCAATCCAGGTGACACTTCGCCCATTGAGCTGTCATTCAATGAGAAGAGGTTGAATTTGTTTCCTAGGTGTTTATATGAATCCAAGGAGGGAACCAACAAGGTACAACACATATTAGGGGGAAGTGTTGCTAGGTCATATGTCATGAAGATGCGACACTAAGGCTCGAAGTGTAACTTTGAGGTATAACACCCTTGTGCACCTTCTTGGAGGCTATTTTTATCCCTGACATGTCATATATGTCATATGTCAGCATTGAAGTCTGATTTGTGTCATAGGTGTCATATCATCTTCATCATTGTTGTCATAGAGCTAGGGAATCTAGTCCAAGTGTCCCACTAACTCCAAAATGCCTCTTCCTCGTCCATGGGAGTTACTCTTCCACTCCAATTCGACCTTCATTGAGTCATGCCAATTATATTGACCTTCCAACTCCCCAAGATCATTAGACTCCACCTTGTATTCGAATGGGTGAGAATAGAATGCCATGTGGCATGATGAATCTAGTTTTGTGTGGGTCCCACACCACCAATGTGTCTCCATTACCAAGTGCCACCTTATTTTCCTATCATAAATATTTATTTAATCCATTTTAATATATTTATGTCAATCTAATTTCCATTTGGGGTTTATTATCTCCCTTATTCAAAATCCCAATGTTTCCACCCCAACCTAGGAAACTAGTAGATTGGTGGAATTTCCTCTTTTGAAATTTATTTGAATGGGGACATTACAGTCCTCCCCACCCAAGATTGCTTGTACTCAAGTAATTCTAACATGGATTTTGAAGAACCTACTTTGTTTCCAAAACATAAAATTTGAAACCAATGAGACTAAAATTATTCCAGGGTCCCATTGCTTGTATTGCACTCCAACAATTAGGAGTGCTCTCCAACCCATACCATCAGGCAAGAGAATTCATTGATCCCATTTCCTTGTATTCCTTATTCCAAAAATTATAACTACAAAATATAGATCATCAAAGTACATGACAACATAATAAAAATGTACATCAAGGAGGTGCCTCATCAAAGTATCATGAAAGTGCTTGTACCTCCAAGGACCACCATTTTCCAGGTGCATACATGCATCAAGTGACCAATCAAATCTGCTCCAATGACATAGGTGAGTATCCCATGTCCTATAATGCTGCTCCAAAACTATGTAAGATGCATCAAAACAATCAGCCATGTATTCTTTCATCCAAGAAGTGAATGAAGAATCTCCACTAAAATATGAACCAAGTAGGGAGCAAAGAAAACAATGAGCCTTCAAGGGCCTCATAGAAGTACCATTTGTGCATCCATGCATATGTGTATCATCAAGAAATTAAAAAGGATGTTGCTTCCATTAAAAATTTGCTCCAATCATATATCTCTTCACCCAAGTATTGGATGAATTTCCTCCAACATCAATTGAACTAAGCAAGGAACAAGGAAAATCATGAGTCTTCAAGTGACTCAAGTGAACATCATAGGTGCATCCATGAAGATATGTAGCATCATAAGGTTAAAAAAAATTCTTATGAAAATCTAAATAATGAGGTTCTCTAGTCATGTCATCATCAAAAGGAGAGGTAGGAGTTTCATACCCCTCATGTGGCACCATTAGAAAAAAACCTGTCACCCAATTTTCATCCCCAATTGATGTGGCTGAAAAAGAAGCAGGGGGTGAGGAATTATGAACCAAACTTAAATATTTACAACTCTTACACATCGAAATATTTAATTCATCTTCTCCATAATTGGCTGGTCCAACTATTGTGAGATCATGTGCCTCCTCCAAGGCTTTGCAACTCTCTCCATGAGGAAACTCATAATCCCTATGAACAAAGACAAGTGCTTGTCTTTCTTCTTGTTTGAGTGTAGCATATTCAAGCACCTGCATATCAACATGTAGCTCATGTTCCACCATTACACACCATTACATGAGCTTCCTCCTTTGTGACATAAATTCTTTCATCCATTTCCTTCTTTTCCTCGAAAGGAGAACCACTGCTCCCTCCTATTGCCAATTTGCTTCCAAATTGACTAGCCAACCATTCGAACCCTTGCATTAGTTGTTTTGTCATGTATTCAAAGAATGGTTTCAGGAATTTTCTAAACTCCTCATTCTCCTCTAAGGTTCCTTTCTCATCCTTACTCATGGTTACCAAAGAATGCACTTCTTCTCCTACTTCTTCCCTTTCACCAAAGTACTTTCAGTTTCAGTTTCTAAGGGTGGGGGATGATTTCTTTGACTTATTGTCCTCATTAATGGTCATCCACATCAGGTGCAAGGAACATTCTCTGATACCTCTTGTAGTGTCCCTTTTTAATAAATTTGGATAAATTGGAAAAATGGCAATTTTTGGCCAATTCGACCCTTAGACTAGTTATGACTCCAATGATTCCAAATGGCTCCAAATGCTTCCAGATTGGGTCTGAATGTATTTTAAAGGTATTAAGACATAAAAATGAGGCTGATGGATTCTTGGACACTGTAAAAATACTTCTGCAACATTCAATTACAATCAAGGAAAGATAGGGCAATTTGCTAGTCAAATCGAGGTTCAAATCCCCCAAGGGTAGTGGTCAAAGATGGATCTCCAAATGCTGTATAAAATTCCCAAATTTTAGAACAGAGACATGGTACTGTTAAAGGAATTCAATCACCTCCCAAATTGGATGTTCCAACTATATATCATGTGTCACTTGTAGTGTCCCTTTATAATAATTTGCACAAACTAGGAAAAATTGTAATTTTGGGCCAATTTGACCCTTAGACTAGTATTGACTCAACTGCTTCCAAATTTCTCCAAATGGTTCTGAATTGGGTCTAAATGAGTTTGTAAGGTATTAATACATGTAAATGAGGCTTATGGATGCTTGGAAACTCTCAAAATACTTCTGAAACATTCAATTACAATCAGGGAAAGATAGGGAAATTTACTAGTCAAATCAAGGTTCAAATCCCCCAAGGGTAGTGGTCAAAGATGGATCTCCAAATGCTGTACGAAATTACCAAATTTCAGAAAATAGACATGGTACTGTTAAAGGAACTCCATTTCCTCCCAAATACATCATAAATTAGTTTCTAAAGGCTCCTGCAACTCCCATAAATCAAATGTTTGTGGACATGTCTTCACATAGGGGGAAATGCTAGTAAACTTCACCACTTGCTATGAAATTCGCGATTTATGTTCCAAAGGATTATGAAATGTAGATGAAACGTATTCCATACATTAATGACTCTCTATAAATCATAAAAATCATAGAGATGAGCTGATACAAGTCGAAATAAAGCAACTTCAAGCTTTCATAACAAGATGTAGGAAAAATGGCACCATTTATGCATTGTTTGGTATTTTTACATAGTTCCACTTGGTATTTCAATATGAAATTATTCTGAGCAGTAAATATAGATTATATATATCAGAATAAAAATATATGGGGCCTCAAGATCTCCCCCAAAGAGAACTGCATCTCAACAATGTAAAGTTAGTCACAGCAGATCTAATGAACAAATAAATCAGTCACAACAGATGAACATAGAAGAAATGGTGCAAAACTGTGCAAACCATGCAGCAGTGCTCTCTATCACAGAAAGGGTGAATGAATTACAATACAAACTGTTACTAAGAACAGAGCAATTCGAATTGCCTAAGGAGGTCATTCGAATCACTGAATGGAGTAGCTTGACTCAATCTAGGAGTCCTCATCAATCATCGGTGTTGCTCATCAATCACAACAACCAGTCATCCAGGTGTCAAGCTGAGTCTAACTGATCATAATAAATGTAACTGAAGTGTGTAGCACTGATATAGGATCTGGAGGCTCAGTGGGGGCGCATGGGAGGCTAACTGGAGTCAGAGCAAGTCACCTAATCGAACTGGAGGTCAATCGGAGGTGAAACAGTCAGTCAGGAGTGAAACTAGCCTCAAATCAGGGAGAATCGGAGCTAACTGAATGTAACTGGAGTGAATCTGCAGTGGTAGGTGAGCAAGTGCGCCCTTCTCTGGCAGTAGGTGAGAAGAGGGCGCCTTTCAGCTTAGGAGGGCTAAAACTCTGTGGTAAGTGGCTCCCGGGTGCTAGAAGAAGGTGGATAAGGTGCTGGAGGCATCAAACTGGTGACTGGGATGCATGCCTGTGCATGCAAGATCCTGAAATAGATGATGTATCCCGAGATGGATGATGGATATCCGAACACCCCCCCTCAAGCTAGACTATGATGTGCCAACTAAAATAATGTGGGGCCCTGGTAACTAAGACCAAAGGTCACCCCAATACAATAATAATCCAAACTAATAACAGTAAATAAACTGAGGAAATGGGGAAAACCTCATGGGAAAAATACCCCCCCTCAAAATGAACTGTAACACACCAAAATATTTAACTGCTCCAAACTCAAATAGATATGTCTGGAGGTATCTTACTCTTGGGAGTAAATGGATTATGCTCCAAAAACATGTGCTTGAATTCTCCATCAGTGGATGCAAGCGAATGTGGAGACTTTATGAACTTGCTCTTCATACCGAAAAAGGTGAGAACAAATCTGAAAATATGAGGATGATCCTGGAACCTGTGATTCGAACCAAGTGAGGTAGGAATAGCTCCAATCGGATCAAATAGATCTTGAAACTTGAACTTCTTATCAATAGAAGTTAAGTCAGCTCCAAAAATAGATGAATGGTTTCTTGAGATCTCCTTTGAACCAACAAGGGTGAGATCAAAACCAAAATCAGCAAAAAGTGCATGAGAATTGAACTCAAGCGAATGGTAGTGCTCTTCATCTTCATTAAAACTCTGAGAAACTTTGCAAATGATAGAACATAAGTTTATAGAAGGCATGCAATCAAGGAGGGCGAATGCTTCACCTCCAAAATCAGATTTTACCTCCAAAACATCAAGTAGATCATTATTCTGCATGCCGACAAACTCATGTGAAAGAGAGGATTCAAGAACCTCTTCGGAATCTAGAGTATGAGCTTGTTTATCTTGCTCAGAATTCGAAATAGAAGACTTTGAGAGAATGAGTGTTGAATCTACAGTTTCTTCTTCATCTTGAACAATTGTTGAGGCCAAGACATGATCGGAAAGAACACATAAGGAGATCTCACTGAGCTTGTTCCCCAAAAGGCTAGCATGATCCTCTTCTTCCTGCTTTCCAAATTCTCTGTCAAGTTGGACCCATAGATCACTTGGATTTTCAGCAGTATTACTGAGGTAGCGCATACAAGGAGACATAGCAAGACACATTGCTCCAAAAGCTCTGTCACAATCATTGAGCCAATCATTCTCCTCTTCATCGGAATCAAAAACTCTTGTATTACCAATGCACATATCAAAAAGACATTGTCTCTTCAAGAATGCAATCATCTTTGGTTTCCATTCATCATAGTTGAATGGAGTAAGAATATTTTGTGAAGAAGAAGTCTCCATCTTTGCATTAGCGAATGCACATGGAGGAAGTAAGAAACCTGCAAATCACACACAAAAACAAATACTATGTTTTCATCCTTGCATGCATATGAGCGAATGCACATGAGATTTTGCATGCCGTTGCTGAAATATATTGGTGAGCAAAGATTGCTCTCTCTTCATGTAGAACACCTGTAGAAAAGAAATCTTGTCCCTGTCATGGCTCTGATACCATGTAAAGTTAGTCACAGCAGATCTAATGAACAAATAAATCAGTCACAACAGATGAACATAGAAGAAATGGTGCAAAACTGTGCAAACCATGCAGCAGTGCTCTCTATCACAGAAAGGGTGAATGAATTACAATACAAACTGTTACTAAGAACAGAGCAATTCGAATTGCCTAAGGAGGTCATTCGAATCACTGAATGGAGTAGCTTGACTCAATCTAGGAGTCCTCATCAATCATCGGTGTTGCTCATCAATCACAACAACCAGTCATCCAGGTGTCAAGCTGAGTCTAACTGATCATAATAAATGTAACTGAAGTGTGTAGCACTGATATAGGATCTGGAGGCTCAGTGGGGGCGCATGGGAGGCTAACTGGAGTCAGAGCAAGTCACCTAATCGAACTGGAGGTCAATCGGAGGTGAAACAGTCAGTCAGGAGTGAAACTAGCCTCAAATCAGGGAGAATCGGAGCTAACTGAATGTAACTGGAGTGAATCTGCAGTGGTAGGTGAGCAAGTGCGCCCTTCTCTGGCAGTAGGTGAGAAGAGGGCGCCTTTCAGCTTAGGAGGGCTAAAACTCTGTGGTAAGTGGCTCCCGGGTGCTAGAAGAAGGTGGATAAGGTGCTGGAGGCATCAAACTGGTGACTGGGATGCATGCCTATGCATGCAAGATCCTGAAATAGATGATGTATCCCGAGATGGATGATGGATATCCGAACAAACAAGTGCGCCTCTACTCAAGGAGCACGAATATGATAAGAAATGGAAGAATGGTTGTAGAAGAAAGCTGAAGGAGATGTGACCAGGAGATTCCCTGTAGCTTCAACCTGTAACACAGGAATCCATTGTATATCCAAATGAAAGGTCTGAATGGGCTCTCCAATTTACAGTTAGGATGGGAATCTTTCACCCTCGAAATTGGTACTAAGGAAAGTAGAGTAAACACTCCACAAGCATGGACAAGCTATGCTCTCCAATATTCAAACTGATAAATGATCAAAATCTACTCTCCTTCTTTGTTCTTGACTTTTATAAATTTCCAAATACCTCCTTGGGTCGAATTCCTTCCAAAATACTCATTCCAACTCAAGTTGGGAAGAGATTCAAATGTGTGCCACTTGTCCAACAATTCCTAGTCTCCATCTTCCCTCATTTCGAATGGGTGTCTCTTTGGCTACCCTAAATCCCTTGTGCGCCATATTGGAGGATATTTTTATCCCTGACATGTCATATATGTTGGATGTCAGCATTCAGGTCTGTTTTGTGTCATAGGTTTCATAACATCTTCATCATTGTTGTCATAGAGCTAGGGAATCTAGTCCAAGTGTCCCACTAGCTTTAAAATTCCTCTTCCTCTTCCATGGGAGTTACTCTCCCACTCCAATTCGACCTTCATTGAGTCATGCAAAGTATATTGACCTTCCAACTCCCCAATATCATTAGACTACACCTTGGATTCGAATGGGTGAGAATAGAACGCCATGTGGCATGAGGAATCTAGTTTTGTGTGGGTCCCACACCACCAATGTGTCTCCATGACCAAGTGCCACCTTATTTTCCTATAATAAATATTTATTTAACCCCTTTTAATATATTTATGCCAATCTAATGTCCATTTGGGGTTTATTATCTCCCTTATTCAAAATCCCAATGTTTCCACCCCAACCTAGGAAACTAGTAGATTGGTGGAATTTCCTCTTTTGAAATTTATTTGAATGGGGACATTACAAAATAGAGCTAAGTGCCATTTAGATTTTACCCACAGTGCATTGGATCATACGTTTCAAGACTTTATTGATCGCCTCTACTTGACCATTTTCCTATGGGTAGTATGGGGTTGAGTTTTCATGACGAAAACCAAGTTTAGAACTCAACTCATCCATCATATGGGTTATGAAGTGGGAACTGTGGTCAGTCACGATGGCCTGCGGGACTCCTAACCTATATATTATATCATTGAATATGAATAACATTGTTTTCTTTTCATCTTTTGCGTACGTAGGCATGGATTCATCCCATTTAGTGAAGTAGTCCACATCTACGATAACATAGCTATGCCCCTCGGCTGAAGTGGGATTACAATGCATAAAATCAATAGCCCATTTTGCAAAGGGGCCGACTGCAATGACATGATGAAGCGGAGAGGGGTGTGAACGTTTATTGGCATGAAAGAATTGGCATGGAGGGCACTTCTTAATCGCTTCAACACAGCCTTTGAATATTGGGCCGAAAATGTTGGGTCTGGAGATACAAGATGATGTCTCCATACCAAGGATCAGTCATGCCAATGAGAAACAAACATCCATCCGGAAACGAATCAAGGGGTTCAGATTGACCATTGACACAGGGAAATGTGCAAATAGGCTCTGCAAAGACCAAGGATTTTTTGGACTTCGCTTTGGAAAACTCCAAATCAAATTCCTGGAGAACAACAATACAACGGGAATATTTTCCCCCTAGCACTTGACGTGTTAGGATGTAGTACATCAGATTGAAGTTCATGATGACTTTGGTTTTGCAGAGAAAAATGTAGTGTCTAAATCTCTAGACCGCAAAGACTGTGGCTAGAGCCAGTTTCTCCACATGCGAGTAATGTGTCTCGGAGTCAATAAGACAATTGTTGAGGTAGTATACTACATGTTCTTGACCGTTATTGTCTTCCTGAACTATCACCAGGCCGATGGTGGTAGTAGATGTAGCAAGATATAAAATATAGTCCCGTGTATAGTTGGGGGGTTGTATCACGGGAGCGTGGGTAAGGGCCTTCTTCAATATGTCAAAACACCGTTGGGATTTGGCATCCCAGATGAAAGGAATGTCTTTCTTAAGAAGCCTCATGTAGCCCTTAGTAATCTTAGGGAAGTTGCAAACAAAGTGGCGTAAAAATTTTGCATGCCCTTGCAAACTATGGAGTTCTGGAATATTGGAGGGACAAGGTAAGGCTAAAATAGCCTCCACCTTCGACGAGTCAAGGAGAATTCCATCCTTGGAGATAATGAATCCTAAAAATCTATCGAATTTAACACAGAAAACACATTTATGCGGATTCAAGCAAATCTTGTAGTGGCGACATCGTGAGAATATTGCACTCAGATGGTCGAGATGGTCCTCTTGTGAATTGGAATGCGCAGGTAGGTCATCCAGATAAGGTTCCACAATAAGATTGATGCATATGACATGGCCCGTTGAAATGTGGCCCCGACGTTCTTGAGACCAAAGGGTAATTTGCGATATGCAAAGGTCCCCCATTGGAATATAAAAGCAGTCTTATGTTTGTTAGATCGGAGTATCTCAATCTGATTGTAGCCAGAGAATCCATCCATAAATGAAAATATGATGCTCCCAGCATAGTTGTCGATAATATGGTCAATGAAGGGAGTTGGGTAGTTGTCCTTGGGACAAGATTTGTTCAAGTCTCTATAATCGATGCATATCCTAATTGTACCATGTTTATTAGCTATAGTAATGATATTGGACACCCAATCTATCAATGGGATAGGGTAAATAAAAACGTCATGAAGAAATTTTTCAATTTCCGCTTTAATAGTTGCAGTTTTGCGGGGATGGATGGGTCGGAGTTTCTGTCGGACGAGTCGGGCACTAGGATAGACTTGAAATTCATGAACCACTATAGAGGGGTCTATCCATGGCATTTCTTCATAACTCCAAGCAAACACATCGCATAACTATTTAAATAAGGTAGTATATAATTCCACCTCAGTAGGTGTGTAGGTTTTTCCTAAATGGATATGTTCCATGATACCAGGATTCACGGAGATGTCAATAGGAATGGTTTCCATGACATTGGATAAGTTTCCTTTGGAAAACACATCGTATGAAGACAAGGTAAATTTAGTTTTGGCAATGTCCAGTGAAACCTTGGATTTTGTATCAAGATCAACCACCTGAATCGTTGGGAAAGAAGATCGATGATGGTGAGATTCCCATGGTGGTTCATCGATGCTCATGATCTCCATGATCAATTCATCAGATGGAAAAGTTTGTGAAAGAGATTCAATAGAGGGAAATGATGAATGGATTCGAGGCGGGAGAAGTGCCATACTATGGTGGTCAATTGTGTCGATCCAATCAGATGCTGATTGGATTGCGTGGTAGGTTGCTTGATTGTCTGTTTCAGTCTCATATCGGATGGGAAGCTGGAAGTGTGTCAAAAACTGCATAGAAAGGGTGTTGAAGTATCAGAAAGAGTGTTGGGGCAGCTCGATGTACCATTTTTTTGCTGTACCCGTAAGTGTGCGTTGGAACAACCTCAATTGTATGGAATCATCCATCAATGAGTTGGAAGAACACCACAGATGAAATGTCATAACATGATTTTTGGGGTCTTCCACGGGTTTAGCATCAAACTTAGGAATGTCCGATGGAATTTTGGCAAGTATGGGTGGCCAATGTGGTTCGTGCCAAATGGGATTGTTAATGAGCCTTGACAAGTCGGGTAGATCTAATGTTTCCAGAAATGGGAATTGTCTGTTGGAATACAAGAATGAATAGTATTGATGGGGTGTTAGGATGCCTTTCGGGCCATGTATTGCATATTGTTTCATGTTATACCTAAACATATTACTTGCGGGGTATTGTTGGATTTTTTGTGCATTCGGGACCATCTGGTTAAACGATTGTTGATTAGGAATCATAGGGTTGATCAATTGATTCGGAATCGAGTTGGATGTTAGTTGTTGGACATACTACTGGTTGGGAATGAATGGTGTAGATACCTAGGGTTGTTGAGCCCAGGGAAAGTTTCCAAATCCTTTGTGGGGTGGATTTCCCATGCCTTGAGTAGGGGGAGGCATCTGGAAGAATGGGGCCCATGGATTATTTGTTCTGCTCTAATTAAGAGACGAGGTTTGAGGGGGTGGGTTCCATTGATTGTTCAAGGCACCGAAATAGGGTACTCTAGAATTCAAGTTAGGGGGGAAGAAGGATTGATGTTGATTAGGTTTCCCTTTGGACTTGTTATGATTTCCAAATATGGAATGCCCCTCAGTAGGTGGGATTTGTCTCCCCCAAGAAGGAATTGGACCTGACGAAGGATATCAGGATGTTGGTACCACTTGGGGTACTAACAAAATTTTTTCCACCGCCAGGTTGATTGTGTGGTCCCCACGTAGCAGATGATGTTGATGGAGGAGGTTTTTGATTGGTCCCACTTGGGGAACCAACAAATGGTTTTCCTACAAAAAGTGAGGTGTTTGGTCCCCACATGGTAGATGGTCTGAACGTAGGAGGTTGGTTACTGGTTCTGTTTAGGGCTCCAATAAACGGTTGTCCTCCATAAATAGTGTAAATTGTGGCCGAAGAATGACCTCCATTCACAGTGGGTGTTCGAACAGTGGAAATAGATGTTATACCAACAAACACATTAGAAGAGTTTGGTTGTGCAGATTGGCTGGATGCGCTAGTAGAGCCTACTTGTGAAGATAGTGGTGCACTAGTTCCAGATGATAAGGGCAACGACAAGAAAGTAGGTTTTTTCCTCATACTAGGAATGTTCCCTGTATAAGGGCCAAAAATTTCATTTGGTAATAAATGTGGGGAAGGTTGGAGTGGAATTTCGGGTGTCAGTTGCATGGGTACTGAAAGAGTGCAGAAATCGTCGAGGGCTTGGCCCAGAGCTGTGTTCCATAATGAAGAGGTTGGATCGAAAATGTTTGTTGTTCCCGAGTCATCAGGAAAACATTCTAGTTGGGTCTAGTCTGTGGGTCCTGACTGACCTACAAATGACTCGCGATAGGTAGTATTATTGTATGAATACTAGGGCGTTCGGGAATCATGATATTTTACAGCTTGATAAGCCGATGTAGGTGGGTATTGTGAGGTTGAAGCCAATATCTATGCGTCTTCACGTCTAAAACGTTTCGATGCCACTTGTTCATTGGATAGATTGACCATTTATGCTCGTATAGATTCCATGATATCTTGGGTTGAAGGAAGGTCGGGGGAAGGAATTCCAAAAGATCTATTGCTAGAGGATCCAACTTCATAGTTACGTATAATCAGGGAAGAAGTTGTGACAGGTGGGGTTTCCAGTTGTGCAAAGGGTTGGTTAAAGTTCACAACAAAGTGAATTTTCAAGGGGGGTACTGGATCAGATTCCTCAATAATATCGACATATCCTTCAAGAAGATAAAATGGTGATGGCATAACTGGAGTGGTTCTAGCCTCTGGAAGGATAATGACTTCCAGCATAACAGTGGTTTGAAGTGAGACACTAACCGCAGGAGCTAAAGTAGTTTCCATTGTGGTACTGACTTCTGGTAGAGCAATGGATTGTGTTACTCCACTAGTATCAAGTACCGTACTAGTTTCTAGGATAGTACTAGTGTATGGGACTGTGCCATGGGTTTGGGGTACCGTAGGAGCTGGTGGTGTCGTACTAAGTGATGGTGGAACAGTTCCTCGACCAGTTGGTCTTCTAGTAGGGGGTGTGGGTATGTCTGAAGATGATGGTCGGCTAGTTATAGGTACTGTCTCAGGACTCTTCCCTTGTTGTCTACGTGATTTAAATTGGTATGCCATGGAAGAATATTAAGTGTTCTGGGGAAAGTCTTGTAAAAAAGAACTCAAAAACCATGAAGCAACCGAGTGTGCAAAATGGGAGCTAGGAAAAGAAAAGGTGCATAGGCCAAAAGAGAAAGCTCAAAAAAATTGACTGGGACCGATGTCACAGTAAGCGAGCTATAATAAAATAGCCAAAATTCCAACAAGCAGCACTAAGAAAATAAAAATACCCTCTAAAAGGTGAAATAGCAGGAAAAATTCCTATCTAGGATCTATAGACCTCAACATATCGTATCCTTCGCAAGGTGATGAAATCCAAGTCGAGCAATACAAAGTGAGAGACCAAAGTGGAAGGATATCCCTCTATCGAAATGGATCCTAGGTAAAAGAGCCCTAGAAGAAAAGCGACTAAGCTACCTCATTCATGACACGTCTGAGAAGGTTTACCAGAGCTTCTTCCTTTGAGCCCTCGTACAACTGGTATCAAGGCCGAAAACTACAAGGAAGACAATAGATGGATTCCCTTAGGTACTAAGTGGAGTGCGGAATTCCACAAAGTACGTCCGAAACCAATCCTCATTGCTTACCTCCATGGAATGAGAGGCCCTCTCAACAAATTGGTTGATAATCGTGTCAAAAAATACAAAAGGATTTTAGTACCCTAAAGGATAACAACTATGTTTCAGATGTAAAGTGACAGGGGGTAATTATTTGGATTCCTATCCCCAATGTCCTACCTAACTAACATATTGTTTTATATCCTCAATTGAGGTTAAAATGTGTTGAGTTAGGGTATAAATTTTTATGGTTTGTTTTCTTACTCAAACAGGTAGCGGGAGTGCAACTCAATGGTGTTATCACTCGACTCAAACCATGCATGTCTGGATGAATCAATGCACTTTTCTTTTCGATGAATATCTAGCTATAGAAAAGAGAGATTTCTTCGATCCCAAAAAAAAAATAGCACAAACACAAACTTATCAAAGATAAAAACCACTATCTTTGTATCTTTCCTTTTATGCCAAACTAAGACTACTCTTTCAAAAACAAATGAATCCAACAATGTTTTCTTTTCTACTTCGAATGAGTATAATGTATGATAAGTGAATGGAAAGATGTTCTCTAATTGCAATGAATACTGTGATCTTTAAGCGAAGGAGAAAAATAGGTTTTGAAAAGCTTTTCTAAGCCAATGGTATGAATGGAAATGCAAAGAATTTTTTTTTCAAATGATAAAAAAATTTCAATACTTCTCCCAAGGATACAAATGAATATAACAAATTTCCCTTGAAATTTGAGAAATGATCACTTTACAAATAAAAAAGGTCAAGAAGGAAAGTAACCTAGATACTCTTGCCACGTTAACTCACAAAATCCAAACTAATGAAAAATCAAACAAACAAACCAAATCAAGCTTTAGACTTGATTATGAAGATCAGAGTGAGTATTCAAATCAGATGCAGAAGTGAAAGAAGGGCATAAGGGTGTAGTTAATGGAAGAAAAAATGTCTTGGTTTCCAGCCCACTTAAGGCTTCTACAAATTCACTCTAAAATGCAAGCAAAAGTCTAAAGAGATCCCAAAAAAAATGCAGGGAATACAAGGGTTAACCTGTGGTAACACAAGCCTGATCAGTGTCAAAAAGGTGAATCCAATCCAAAAGATCAGCAACCAAAAAAACAAACAAGCAAGAAACCAAGTTTTAGGCATACACAGGGAATTTTCGCCGGCTGAAACCTGTCACCTAAACGCAAAATATGAGAATTTATGCGCTCTACAACACTACTAGGGCGCAAAAATATGGGAATTTTTGCTCTGATAGGCATACAGGTGGCGCAAAATTTCACCATGAATGGGTAGGGGTGAAAATTTGAGATTTTTTTTTCTCGGGTTTGCAGATCCAGAGAACCAAATGTAGAGGACCAAACTAATATCAGAGGTCAAAAGGTTGATAATATGCAGAGGAAACATATTAAATGGAAAGAAAACAAGGATTTCACAAGCAAATGAAAATTGGATCCCCAGCGGAGTCGCCAATTTCTATGTTAATAAATCCATACTACAGGTAGTTAGATTTATCCAAAGATTAAACTAAGATCAACTAAGTCTAATCTAAGACAGTAAACAAACAAATGCTACCTCAAATTCCTAGATCTAACTATGCATACAAATTCTTAATGTATTTGAAAAAGGAGAAGTAGTATGACTTACTTCAAATCTGATGTTGGTCTCAACTCCAGCTCTAACCTTGAATCCCACAAGTAGAACCTGTTCAGGTCAAAGTAAACAGCAAGGAATGCAATATCCAAATACTATGTATGATGGTTAGGATCTAAATAAAAATTGATACATACTATGCTACTAATTGAAACAAGAAGCACAAGATGGGAAAATAAGACAAGTTATATTGATGAAAGCTAGAATAATTTTACAAAGTCACTCTTGATTTCGAAGAAACAACTTCATCTCCAAATCCCTCCTCCTTGCTACCTCTGCAAAAATATCAATACCATAGGTTTGATACCTCCAGTGTTCTCCCTTTAGTCCATGGATGGCCTCCTTATTATATGGTTTAGGAGGCCAACTACTAGGAGAGGAAGCTAGCTCTAGGAGAGACAATGGTGGATCTAGGAGGTTGATCCAGACCAAAGAAGGAAGGTGAGTGAGGATTCAAAGGGAACTCTCAATCCCATAAAAATATCTCGGAGATAAGATCCAATATCCAAGCTAAAGGTGGTTGGAAGGCATTTTCGTGCCCCAGAAGGTATGCATAACGCGATGAAGTGGGAATTTTCGCGCCCCTACAGGTATGCAGAACGCGGAAAAGGGGAATTTTTGCGTGCTGCACTAGTAGCAGGGTGTGCAAATTCTAGTATAGTGGGCCAACTAAGGTGGCATCTCGACCTGACAATGTGGCACTTGGATCAAACAAGTTGGATTTGGCTCTAGGGATTCCAAGGAAGGCCAAAGAGGGGACCAACTAGGAGGGAGTAAGTTCTGGCATGCATTAGGAGGAAATGTCATTAGGTTTCACATGGGGATAAACCATGACAGGGTGAAATGACACTCAAAGTGGGACTTTGCAGTATAACACTTTGTTGTGTAGTTTTTTGCATAAATTTTTCAAGGGGTTCTTGATTGTTTTATTGTAGATCTATATGATTTTTAGATTCTCCTCAAGGAGATCTATATTCGGTTTGTCATATCGGTATTTCTCATCCAATTTTGGCAGACTTTGTGCAGGTTTCGGTGAACGGCTTAATCGACACTATTTTCGGCCTAAAACTGAACATTAGTGACTTTTTCTTCGTAGATAGCGGGCATAACCACGACTATCCTTATTGCGAATCCGCAAGTATACTGCACACCCATGACTTTCAGTGTATAGAATCGCGTGTGCTACGGAATACTCGCACCTACTCTACTGTGAACTCGCATTTACTTCAGTATAGCAGCAACCCTCCTGTGTAGAGACTCGCGAGTGCTTCGTCATAACCGTGACTTCACTTAGTGTTAGTGAGGGATTTTCTCCCAACCATTATTAAGGGGGAGTGTTGGAATATATTAGTTATATTCCTTGGAAGGTAATAATGTCTTTGTATTATGTCGAAAGTTATCCACAATCTTATGTAAAAGAGTAATACATTATATCCCATATTCATTATGGTAAAGTATACTCTTGATATCCATCATTATATAAAGAGATGTTATTATGGAGAATTATATATCCCAAATGAAATATGTAAGAGCAATTCCTCCACATCTCTTGGTATATAATGGGGTTAAGGGAGTCACATCAACACAAAAGTGATATAGTGAACAACATGATGGTATAGTGGTATATGCTCATAGATAGTATCAACACATGGTATTTTGATCACAAGCTATGCTATATTGTATTGGGGTTATTTGTAGTTTCTCTCTGGTAAGATTAAGGAGATTTATGGAGATAATAGAAGACAACCTTCCCGTGGACGTATCCCAATTGGGTGAACCACGTATATCTGGTGTATTATTTTCCTTGTTCTCTTTCTGTTCTTATTTACTTTGATATGTTATTGTTAGATTATATAGGTAAGCTAGTTTAGCTAGATATATAGTTCTGACAGCCACATCGCTATCGCAAGATTCAAAATCCCCATGTTTGTTAGGGAAACTTTGGATCCGAGGTGATGGGATTTAGAACTATCCTAGATGAAAATGGGTCGCTGTATGAATTGATAATAAATATCAACTACCCTTCTCATGTTACATTAAGCAACTTGCAAAATGAGATTTAACCCATAAAATATGGATGGATGTAACTCCAAATTCAATTTCCATGATTGATGGAAGGCGAAAGAGACCCTAGCAATTTCCATCTTTGGATATAGGGGGGGGAATTGGAGATTCCTAGCGATTTTCGTGGCTGAATAGAGGTTTAAATATATTTTTAGAGGGGCGAAATTGATTTTTCTTGTCTCCCCTTTTTAGATTTGATGGGATAACCTCTTATTCATTAAAAATAAATGTATAAAATGTGGGCTAATCATACCTAATAGGTGTTTAATAAAAAAATAGCCCATTAAAAATTAAAAACCCTAAATGTATCCCATGGGATAAGATTAGCCCCAAAATTTAGAAATAAGTACAACTCCTTGTAGACCCTTATTTGGAGATAGTATAGAGGCTTCTGTAAATCTAAATTTTATATACCTATAAATCTAAAGTTTTGTTATTCAATAGTCTGATTATATTTCTACCCCGTAATTCCATAGGTTTCAACGAATTCTAATGTGCCAAGAAAAAAGTAGGGTAATTTTCACAAGACTTGTTGATTTTGGATTTTTTGGAAGGGCGAACTTGTATGGATTTCCATGCATTCAATTTTTTAGTTACAAATGTGAATTGTCACCAAAAGTACTCTAGTCTGTATTATTTCCAATAAAACTAGTGCCACTCAATTTTAATTTTAAAAACTCCATATATAACAATTTTACCTAGAATAATTGTTTGAGGCTAGTTTTTAGGTCATTCAAATTTCCTAACTCACACAGAGTGTATCTCTGAAAGTTTAGCAACCCATAATTTGAAATTTTGATACAAGTTCCTTCCCTGTGTCCTTTCTTACGCTATAAATTTTGGAACCTAAAACTTCACAAAAAAAACATTGCAGCTAAAATGACAAGATGACACATTTGAAAGAGCCAAACCCTAGGAAAATTTCCCTTAATTTTGATAGAGTATATCTCCAAAAGTATCTAGCAACCAAATCAACAATATAAAATTGGCGGAAAACGCTTGAGTCGTTCTCTAGAATTATATTCATATCAATAATGGTATTATATAGTATAGGGATGATAGTCACCTCTATATCTATATCTAATTTACAACTCACCATGGATGAGTATGAGAACTAATAATATTACAAGTCACCATGGATGAGTATTTAATAATATGACAAGTCACCATGGATGAGTATTTAATAATATGACAAGTCACCATGGATGAGTATGAAATTGCACCCACTACTTATTTCATGAAGAGTCGCACATTTGTTTCTAGGTTAGCCATGCCTTTATGCTTTGAAAAAAGGAAGTATCTAGTCCACCACACTTAGTCCCCCCAATCCATTGCATATCAGTCCCTATCTCATCTATCATACTTGTATCACTCCTTGTGCTACTATGAAAACAAATCCTAATTTCTTTGCTATCAGTAGACATTCCTCTATTGAATACAACATATATATTCTATAGGTTTGGTTTTGAGACATTATGTACCTTGGCCACATTGTCATTCTTAATGGGTTACCTTGAGACAACTAAGGGGAGACCTCATTTCCCTTTGTCTTGGTTGGTTCTAATTTTCTCAACTTGAACACATTACCACACTATTTAGAATCATACATTATACTTGGTTTATAATGATCTCATTTTGGTCAAAGACCCCAAACATTCATGACTCCCTCTATATTTTTGAGTCTTTATGCAGTCCCTTAGTGTCATTTATTATTTTATGTTTGGGATACATTGGAAAACGTGATTTAATTTCAGTTGTAGTTCCTTGGATCTAATTGGATATCCCTTACACTTTTTGAGCCACCTATGATGAGCCTCTCATGATAAGACTCCTTCCAAATTTTGGACCCCTTCAATATTTAGCAAGGTTTTAATTGTTGTAATTTGACATCCTACTTGATACCAGTGTACCTTCTCATGCACTCAAATTAGATGTGATATGGACCACATTACTCCATTTGTATTAGTTCCCTCTTATACCTCATTATAATTATGTATTTCCCTAGAGAAAATATACATGTGCTTTGATCAATCCTCGTGAATCCTTGATCCCGTATGTATCAAGATATTTACATGAGCATGGGGATTCCCACCTCATTTATATTTTAGATTATATACACACCTTTGCCCTTTGGTTGGATATTTGTAGGTGAGTCTCCTTGGCCCCTTTAAGGGGGTCATTATTTTTATTTTCTCACTCCTACTCCTCGCTCATGTCATTTTGTTTTCATATAGATCGAAGAGGTAGAAACCTATGATGTATTTCGGCTATAGCATGTTGTCCTAACCTCATAGATTTGAGGGAAATTGTTAACAACCTAATTTCTCCCCCTCACTTTTTTGTGAGTATCATCATCTTTACACATCACTTTCAACAACGTTATTCCCATTTTCTTCATTAACATTATCATATCACCTCATCATTATGGCCAAAGTATGACATAGATACTAATTATTTGACCATAAAAGTTAACTTGCAAAACTTTCTCAATAATATGTGAGTGTCACATCCTTTTTCCCTAAACATATATGCTCTAGTCCCAAAAATAGAAAACTATTATATTAGCTATCCCATTAATTTTGTCCACCTCCCAAATTGGCCAAGTCGCTAAAAGTGGACACCACCAATCCATTATTACTAAAAATAACCTTTGATCTAGTCTCCAATACCTATAATTATCCCACTACTTCATTAATGTGAGGGAATTATTCACATTGGAGAAAGTTTTAATAGGTGTCCACATGATTTCCTATAAATAAATCCACCAAGATCATCTATGATATCACTCACAATAAGCAAGGTTATGCAATTAAACTTCTTCCAAAGAGAGAGAGAGAGAGAGAGAGAGAGAGAGAGAGAGAGAGAGAGAGAGTGTGTGTGTGTGTGTGAGAGAGAGAGAGAGAGAGAGAGAGAGAGAGAGAGTGTGTGTGTGTGTGTGTGTGTGTGTGTGAGAGAGAGAGAGAGAGAGAGAGAGAGACTCCATTATTGTCCATTTCTGTCTATCATAAGATTTCATATCACACCATTTATATCTTTTAGTGGAGCACCAGAGGAGAATAAGAACCCTACCTTGGGATGGAATTGGAGTCCATCTACTTCAACTGACTATTACCAAGGTGTTGTAATTCATTTCCCCCTTATTTTCTTAATATAATTTGAAACATTATTTATTGTGTGTTATATTTATTAATCTTGTGATTGGATTCATAATTTTACATAGAATATAATATATTATAATGTGTTGTATTTTATTGGCTCCTTTAGCTTACATCATTTAATTTGGTGATTAATCAACATGACCTTAAGCAAGTGTTTTTTAGCACATGTTGGTGATTAAACACTAACACCAATCATCGTCACCTTTTCTTGAAAACTCATGAAGGTGCAGTATTGAACTCTCAGTTGGTCTAGACATGTTGTATATTGTGATACCAATTATAATAAATATTTTAGGCCTAGAACACTAATTTCTATGGTTCCTCCTACTACAGTAGAACTTAAATCTATCGATATATTATTATTACTACTACAGATGTTTCCCCCCCTTTCTTTTCCACTACTATTATTGCTACCTCCACTATAAGTAAATATTGTCAAACTAGAAACAAAATTTAAGTTTAGAATTACCTTCCTCATTTGAAGATGCACAAGGGGGGGTAACTATTCCAGGTTGTATTAACTATCCATTGGCTATACCATTTATGTCACTCGACTATCTTCAAATCCAAATAATGAAAACACATCATTGAACACCTCTCCCACTTGCATCTCAACAATTTTTCCTCCTTGGTGGCTTGGTTGTGACTTTATCTTGGCATAGCCTCTTGTAGTGATGTCTCCATTTCTTTATACTAGATATATTTTCCCGTTGGCATGATTTCACTCACTGGTCCTTCCACCTCCCTAACTATTGTCTTTATCAATCTACTAGGACTCTTTTCCACTGCTAATCCTTTATAAAATCACTAGTTAGCTTGTTTGTGTTGCTTCCACAAACTCTCTTACCCCTTAAGATATGATTTAGTGCTTTCTTCACTACTCATAGCTTCCCTCCCAAATTCCTCTCTTCTTATTATCTCCTCATCTTACCCAACCACCATTTTTTGGTTACCACATTTGTTTCTAGGGATATTTATTCCCTTCCCGGAGGTTGTGCCTCCTCCATCATAATGTTCTATCCCTATATACTCACATCTATAAATCCCATCCTTGGTCACCCTCATGGGTAGGGACTAATGTGGCCATCATTTTTGGGTTGATGGGAATGAAATCCTTCTTGGCTAGTAACATATTCACCCACATCACCACCTCCTACACTCACTTCCCTATCTCCCTTCCTAAACTACTCTTTATATTTTAAGAAGATTAGTTCAGTTAAACTATGAGTGGGAGAGTGAGCAGCGTAGACTTCTCCCCTACAAATTATACTGGACCATGGATCGAAGGAATGAAAAAACATTACAGGTTTAAAAATAGAGGACCATCCACAAGAAACTTACTAGTTTCGCATGCCCTAAAATTTATGAGATTTGTTTCTACACCATGGTCTCTCACTATAGTAGGGAGAAAAATCCCGTCCATGGAGTCACAAACAATCACACATGCATTACCAATTCTATAGTAGATTTCCATCATTCAAGGCTCTCACATAAAGAAATATATGGTGGCATGCGTGCGAGATGGTTTTCACGTACTTGAAATGAACTAGACCAAAGCTTAATTTCTCATCATAAGAAGGCTCAATCCTCTCTAGAATCCTTGTTAAAATAAAATGGTGCCTAAGTTATTGGACAAATGGATCTTGGTTCAAAATGGGGACTAGTTGGTGGTACAACATATGCATTGAAGAGAACTTGGGATTTACGGAAAAACAAAATCAATACTTCGATGGTCTTAAAAGGTGGCGGTCTGAAGGCCAAACAGTGGTACAACATCTGCATTGAAAATAAATTAAATGACTATAAAAAAATAAATCTATCTTTCTGGCCATATGCAATACAATTGATCATTTCACTGGCACCATTATTTTTTTATTGTTAAAACA
The DNA here is from genome assembly GCA_027924585.1 of Larix kaempferi. Classification (NCBI taxonomy): domain Eukaryota; kingdom Viridiplantae; phylum Streptophyta; class Pinopsida; order Pinales; family Pinaceae; genus Larix; species Larix kaempferi. The sequence goes on along the minus strand of BSBM01000011.1, from coordinate 20,007,074 downwards.
TCTGATTAACTATTTTTTCGTAATGGGATCAATCATTTCATCACCACCATTAGTTTTCTACTATTAAAACATTTAGTTATTTGTCTATATGAATCCAATGCAATCAATTATTTCACTGCCACTATTACATGTTTATTGCTAAAACATCCAACATTAAGGGATGCTTATCAAGAAACGTCATTTCCCATTTCCCACATGTGAATATTAATTGTCGTGATGATATTTGAATGAATGTATATGGGACGTAAATATTAATGATTAACTATTTTTTCGTAATGGGATCAATCATTTCATCACCACCATTAGTTTTCTACTATTAAAACATTTAGTTATTTGTCTATATGAATCCAATGCAATCAATTATTTCACTGCCACTATTACATTTTTATTGCTAAAACATCCAACATTAAGGGATGCTTATCAAGAAACGTCATTTCCCATTTCCCACATGTGAATATTAATTGTCGTGATGATATTTGAATGAATGTATATGGGACGTAAATATTAAATTTCAAGTAGAATAGGAAGTGTCAAATTAGACAAAGGTTTTGTTTTTCAAAAGGGATCCCCTAAAATTTTTTACGTTTGAACCATGGTTGTCAAATCACAATCCACACATCGATGATCTTAGCAAGTGGAAACATGAAGGCCAACTTTACGTTTGAACCATGGTTGTCAAATCACGATCCACACATCGATGATCTTAGCAAGTGGAAACATGAAGGCCAACTTTAGAGAAAAAATATACACAGAAGTGCACTTAGCATTCATGGCAAGCAAGGGTGCAATTACATTCCCTCATGTGCTTGGATCCTTCCTTTTCATTTCTACATCCTTCCAACGTTGGTTCACATATGAAATTTCTGGCCATTTACATTAACATGGGTGGGAGTCACAAGGTAGAGAACCCATGGCGACATAGGATATTATCCAATAGTGATTTACGGAAAATAATGTTTGGCTTCTCCCATGTTGAAAGCACCTTTTATGTCATGTCCCCCTAGTGACCTTGGTCACCACTTGGATTCTTCTATCCCTAGGAATCTAAGTCATAATTAATTGAGTAATTAATTCATGGGGGTAATTTTGGAGGCAAGTACACCGTGGAAATAATTAATTATTAAGTTATTTGTTTAATTTTGGAAGCTGGAATTATTGTGAGAAGTATTTTAGTATTTTTATTTATTAAATGCTAATAAATGTTGCCAAGTTGGATAATAAGGCTAGGAGGTTGAATTGTTATCAAGTGGATGACTTTGCCCAAGTGGAGAATAATTCAGAATGGAAAGAAAGTCAGAATGGAATTAGAAACTGACAAAAGCTGGAGTAAAGTTGGCAAAAGCAGGAAAGTGGAAAACAAATGGAAAGAATCAGGAAAAGCTGAGAAAAGTTGGCAAAGGTAGAAAAGAGGAAAGTAAATAGAATAGAAAGAAGTAGGAAAAGCACTCAGTAGAGATTTAGCAACATCCATAAAAGCAGCTAGGGCACACTTGCCAATTCAGACTGATGGAAGTTGAGGAAAGAAAGTGGAGAAAGCACAAAAGTTGTCAAACTCAAAGAGGATGCGCCCTACCTCACCCACACGTGTGGTCTGGCTTTTCAAGAAAGCTATCTCATCTATTTAAGCATGATTCTAACTCCAAGAAAGAACTTTTGATCATTTATGTTTTCTCATGAGAGCTCTGATGCTTCTCTAGTTGAGTGTTGTGCCTCAACCATTTCACTTGGGTGATGTGCCCCAAGACTGTGTGAGTTATCTAGGAGTGTTTTGTAGGTCCAGCAAGTAATATTACAGCCATTGATGTCCAGTATAGCGCAGCCATGAAGATCTAATGCCAGATTGAAGAGGAGGCCACCATTGAAGGAGATTTGCAGCTAGATTTGAAGAAAGAGCACTAGAGGATGGAGATAATTATGGAGAGGTGTACCCAGGACCTCCATTGAGTTCTATAAGCTGATTATGTAGAGATTAAAGGCTGCTAAATTCCATAGATCGAATATCAGAACCATTCTCCTCTCTTCTTCTACCTCTACTACTCCCACAGCCAGTTTTGGAGGTGATTTCCCCACAGGAGAGAATCAGTTGAAGATTGCAACCCTTGAAGACCAGCATGTTCAGAATGCAGCAAGTTCAGCCATCTAGACATTATATGGACTGATAATAATCTCCATTACAGATCCGAAGTAACTTCTCTCTTCTCTTATATATTTCTCCACTATTGTAATGTAAAATCATAGCTTGTGAGGCACCGTTTTGAGAAGGGAGTTATTGAATAAGAAAAGAAGGATTATGTCATATCTATTGCAAGTTATTACTATTGTTATTAGTGTATCAGAGCTGCATACTCATTCATAACAGAAAAAACAATTAATGGAGGTCAGTTATCAAGTTAGATTCGGAGACTAGCTCATTGAGTGGTTTTATTTGACTAGTTTCACTGTTTGATTCATAAAATACAAACTGTGAATCCATTTCATTTCCCGTTTGTTGCAATAGGTTCATAACTTAATATATTGACCATATCAGCCTTTAAAATCAAAATCTAGAAGCTTCTGCCTTGTGTTTGGGAAGCCAGCAAAATTCCTAGCCCGACAATCCTAGTTAAGCATCTCTCACCCCAATCTTTCCAAACCTTGTCCAATCTGCTCCAGAATCCTCCTGAACATATCCAGCCATTATTTGACTGATATTTACACTGCTGAAAACTCCCTGAACCCCTACCCGTCTAGTATGCATATGCCAGCTACCCAGGAAGCCTCGAAGTAGGCAAGGGATTAATTCCTTTGCTGAAAAGTGAAAGGTACTGGTACCTTGTGCATAGGACACCTCAGATATGCACTTTGACCTACTGCTGCACCAAACCCCATATAAATTCCAGAATTTAACTTTCATCCCACCATCTTCAGTCCTTAGCCAGTAAACGTCACTTACATCCTTCACCATTTGAAGAATTAAGCATAAAATTGACTAGTGAAGTTAAAAGGAACTTTGGGATCCAGTTAATATTCTTGGTAGAAATTCCATAGGATATTACAGTGGTATCAGAGCATGGTCCTCTAAACCTGCTCTTGTTGTGGTGATGAGCTCAAGAAAAACCCCTGGCACCAAAGGAAAAGGCCACCAAGACACTAGGGAAGAAGATGTAGATTCTACTAAAGGGGAAATACAAGGGAATAGAAACATGTATGAACAGGAAGCTAATGATGAGTTTAGACAACTGTTGATTAAAATGGTTAGAGGGATAGAAAATATAACACATACTGTAGCACAGAAAGGTCATGAAACGAAAGAAATCCTTAGTAGACAGTTGGCACACAAAGAGGCAGAAGGGAGTGCTAGTGGTTCTCACGAGGGTGAAAGAAAAACATTTGGAGAAACCATTTTTTCAAAGACTGGTCCATTCAATAGGCCTAGAGAATTTAAAATGGATCAACCTCGACAAACCATGCCTACCATTTTTTAGGAAAATAAAGAAGCACCCAGTGCACCTGTAGCTACCTGTGAGGAGAGACATGCAGTGTATCTGACCTTGAGTGATGAGTGCAGAAGAGATCTCACCTTCAAAGATTTTTCTGAGATTTACCTTAGAAATCAGCCAAGGGGATATACTAGGAAGCCAACAAACAACTTTGAGTTGAGGAATCCTGCAGGTAAGGTCCAGATACCTTACTTTGATGGGACTGCAAAATGCAATGCTAGTTCCTGGGTGCAGAAACTAGACATATACTTTCAGCTGCATCCTATGGTAGAAAATGATGCCATCAAAATGGCAGTTTTGCATTTGGAAGGGGAGGCCAGTGATTGGTCGTTTCATGGCATGAGAACCCTAGGACATGATTTAGTTGAGTCTTATGAATATTTCACCAGGAGGTTCGTAGAAAGATTTGATAGGAAGGATCCAGAGCTGTCTTTCCGTGAGTTGGCACACTTGAAACAAACCAGCACACCAGAGGCATATATATCAGAATTTCAAAAGTTGGCAGTGATGGTCACTGATATATCAGAACCTAGGTTGATCCTGCTGTTCACAGAAGGATTAGCATAACCTTTGAGAGGGCTAGTTAAAGCCTATAGACCAGCCACCCTGCAAGAAGCTTTGAGCAGAACTAGGGATCTGCAAGATGTAATCCCAAGAACCAGATACCCACTTAAGTTTAATCCACCTGCAAAATTTTCAGAATTCTAAGCCACCTTTCAGAAATAATTCTGCCCCGAATAAAAAAGAATACTCATTCCGAGATCGGGATGAGTTAAGGAGGAAAAAGCTGTGTTTTTCCTGCTAAGAGCCATGGGTCCCCGTGCACAAATGTGCAAAAGGAAAAGCTCACTACATAGAAGTATTTTCTGAAAATGATGAGGAGGAAATAAATGCAGAAGCACAAGTGGAAGAACCTGCAGAAGAGGGGTATAATACAACAGAAGAAGAAGAACCAACTCAAACAGAAGCAAAATTTGCAGTTTTGAGTGGAGTACCCCCGCTACCACACTATGAGATTTAAGGGGGTAGTGCAAGGGCAAAATGTTTTAGTGCTAGTCGATGGGGGAGCCACACATAATTTCATTGATTCAGCCATGGTGGAGAGGAGAAAACTCCAATATGAAAAATTTGGGGGTTTCACAGTTATTATTCCCGGTAAGAACAACACTATGCAATGCAACAGGTGGATTCCCAAGTTGCAGGTAACTATTGGGGACCATACTGTAACTGATAGTTTTTACATTGTTGATGTTGCTAATACTAATGTTGTGTTGGGGGTACAATACCTGTTCTCACTTGGTGAGCATGTGGTAAATTACAGAATTCCCAAATTTGTTTTAAAGATGCTGAAGGTAAGCAAGTGGTTTTGAGGGGTGTTAACACCTACCCAAAACAAGTGATTTCTGCACATAGCATGAGATCTGTTTTGAGGCATGGAGACATAGAGTGGGATGCTGAATGTTTTATCTCTACCAAAGGAACCACCATCGATGTGTCACAACATCCTGAAGATATCCAAAAACTGCTGCAAAAGCACAAAAAGGTGTTTGAGGATCTGCCACATGGAAGGCCTCCTGATAGGTGTACTGAACATTGGATAGAGATGGAACCTGGAACTTTTCCCATAAAAACCCACCCCTACAAACACCCCAAAAGATTCAAAGATGAAATAGAAAATACCATCAAAGAGATGCTGGAAATGGGGTTCATAAGGCCAAGCTCAAGCCCCTTTGCTTCATCGATGGTTTTGGTCAAGAAGAAAGATGGAACAATGTGCATGTGCATTGATTACAGAGCTTTAAATAAGAAAACCATCAAGAACAAATATCCTATTCCAAGGATTGATGAGTTGCATGGAGCCAAGTATTTTTCTAAGATTGACCTTCGTTCTGGTTACCACCAAATCAGAATGAAAAGTGAAGATGTGCAGAAAACTGCTTTTCGATGCCATTTTGGGCATTTTGAATTTCTGGTCATGCCTTTTGGCTTGACAAATGCACCAGCAACTTTTCAGTCCTACATGAACAGAATCTTTAGCAAACAGCTCCATAAGTTTGTACTTGTTTTTTTTTATGACATTCTGATTTATAGTAAGACATGGGAAGAGCATTTGGATAGTGTACTAACTCTACTTGCAGAACAATCATTCTATGCCAAACTGCCAAAGTGTGAGTTTGGTATGAAGGAACTCCTCTATCTTGGCCACATCATTGGGAAAGATGGAGTCAAGGTACACTTGGAGAAGATCCAAGCCATTTTAGATTGGCCCTGCCCAAAGAATATAACTACTCTAAGAGGGTTCATAGGCTTATGCACATATTACAGGAAATTTGTGAAGGGATTCTCCAAACTCACTTCTCCCTTGACAGATCTTACTAAGAAGGGAGCTTTCTGCTGGAATGAAGAGGCTGAAAAAGCATTCAATAAAATGAAGGAAGTTATGAGCAGCTGCCCAGTCTTGGCACTCCCAGATTAGCCTTTTGTTTTGGAGTGTGATGCCTCGGGTGAGGGCATAGGAGCAATTCTGATGCATAATAGACACTCGATTTCCTATGAGAGTAGGAAGTTGTAGCCCCATGAGAGGCTATACTCGATCTATGACAAGGAGATGTTAGCCATCATGATGCATTGGCTAAATTCAGGCAGTACTTGGTGGGAGGTACATTTATAGTTAAGACAGACTACAACAGTTTGAGGCATTTCCTAACTCAGAAGGAGCTGAATGATAGGCATCAAAAGTGGGTAAGCAAAATTCAATCCTATGATTTTGATATTGAATATAAGAAAGGTAAGCTGAATGTAGTTGTTGATGCCCTATCTAGGAAGCCTATTTTTTCTTTGTTGCAAGTACCTACCGACTGGAAGGCACAGTTAATTAAGGAATATGCAGAAAATCAGTTTGCTATTGATTTGCTAGATAGAGTAAACCAGGAAGATCACTACCAAGTCATCAATGATGTCATCTATTATAAGAACAGAATTTTTTTAACTCTTGAATCTCAGCTGAAGAAGCAGATTTTAATGGCTTCCCACAATGCTCCAGTGGTAGGACATCCTGGTATTTTCAAGACTTACAGAAAATTAAGCGAGAGCTTCACCTGGAAGGGCCTTAAGGAGGATGTTCTAAAGCATGTTAGTGAGTGTACTACATGCCAGTAGAACAAGGTGGAGCATACTCATCCTGCAGGTCTCCTGTTGGGCCCAGGTTGAGACAAATTTTTGGAAACACCTTTTTGAGACATGCAGGGAAAGCTGAGCTGAGCACAACTCGGAAATACAATTTTGGCTAAGTATTGAAGACACTGCGAAGTTGCGCGCAGCATCCAATTTTGGACCAGGCTGTGGAGTTGCGCGTAGCATCGAAGTTTTCGCCATGATGCGAAGACCAGTACTGTGCCGAAGCAGTGTTGCGGAGTTAGGAGGCCACGTGGAGCCAGCAAAGCGGTGTGCTGGAAAAGTATCAAATGTAGGTACCGGTTGGACCGGTAGCAGCCATTTTTGGAAAGATATTCCAGATTGGCCGAGTGGAAGACATAGGCAAATCAGGAAGGCGACCAGGCGTGGATTGGTAAGGAAAGCAATGTTTGGCGCACTAAGAAGGTAAAATTGTTAGAGAGAAACGGTTCGGCAGAAGCAGCCTATAGGCACGCGTGTGACAGGAAGGCCGATAGTGACAGGATGAGGACGTGGAGATCCACCAGGATCAAAGAGACGCTATTAGGAGTCAGCAAGCCGGTTTGGAAAATCGGCGCAGTTTTGGAAACCCTTAGGGTTTTGGGTTCTAGGTCTTCAACATTGTATAGACATGACCTTCGGGCATGATCTATTTAAGAAGACAATTTTGTATGGGATGGGGTTGCTCTATTTTTTGGGGCTAGATGCTAATTGTTAGAGTAATCTAGAGATAACCTTTGTATTGTAAAATCTCTCTGAGCTGAGAATATTTTAAAGGCTTTGCAGTTGTGTGCGCAGAGACCTAGCTGAGAGAAAGGAGAGTCTGCAGCTGAGTGCGCAGACTAAGAATGGTTGCCCCATCCCTTTTTGAAAGAAATATATAACCAACCGTTCTTGTGGACGTAGCTTTCCATCCGGGGAAGTGAACCACGTTAAATCCTGTGTTATGCGATGATGTTTATGAATAAATGATTGTCTATATTACCTGTAGAATGAATGTTTGAATGTTTCCTTGCATGCTGTAGTAGGAGAACTTTGATATGCATTTACCAATAGGAGAAGTTTGGGAATGATATGATAAGTTCCATGTGAACAGATGAATGGTGAACATATTAATTATATGTTAAGATTGTGAGTTAGTCAATTAAGCTTAAATACTTTCTTAAACACAGTGAAGGAACACAACACAGTTAGTCATGTCTATCATTTAATTTCACGTTGTACAGAACCAAGTTCTTGAATGAATGCTAGAAAGATAACCAACAAATGCCTGAATGAATGGACGAGTGATATTCATTTCAGTGCGTTAGCATTTTCAAGATCTTCCAAGTAAAGAATCAGCATGGTGGACTCGCAGTTCCAGTAGAGAACTCGCAGCAGTAAGAAGTCTTTCAGAGATGCCCACAGTGTTGCCTTCACAGCGTAGATCCTGCTGCGTACCGCATTGCTTTGCCCCGCAGTGCACCCCTTCTTTCCTGCGCTGTGCAGCTTGTTCATATAAACAACTCATCATCTACTATGGAAACCTGATTCCACAGTACCCCATAAGATACACCTCGGGTGAGACCTCAACCTGCTCGCAGGTTGTTGCTGAAAGGGCTGGTGCGAAGGGGTTTTGTTGGTCAAAAGGGAGAACCACAAAGAACCTGGGTCTAATTGGAAACCTCTGGGTCAGTTTAAGCCAACAAATGGTTCCGTTTCCGCGCTAGAATCCATGATGAGTTGCAATCACGATGTGTGAAGAAGCATATCAGTTCCCCGAAGGATTTGACTATTGGCATTCTAAAAAGACAGAAATCCAGGCTTGGTGGGATAAGACCATAAGAGATTTTAACAGACAAGAGAACAGACATCCGCGTCTAAGAGACACACAGTGGTCGGATAGATATATGTTGGACGACATTCATGAGATTTTTTGGGCATCATTTCCAAACGAAGAAAAACTTTTTCCAGGGAGGAGTACCCACGGAATGGAATCCTGAGCTCACAGCACAGCTCAAAGCACTAGATAGCCCATTGTCACGCGCAGTTGACTATTGGGTCGATCATATGTTAGAAGGATTCATAACAGAATTTGCTGTAGACACACTCAAATCTTACAGCCAAGTAGAAGCAAACTTTTTTAGAGGATTTCAAGGTAAGTTCCTGAACAATCTCAGTCTCTACATTAAGATGCTGTTAGCTGAGAAAGGTGTTTTAAGAATGCAGTAATATTCTTGAAGCTTGTCATGATAAACAGTACATATATTGATTCTGACGAAGAAACACATACTCTTAGAAGTGTTAAGAGATATAAAATTAATAAGAATCTGGGAGGCCCTGGACTCCATATTAATACTGAGATCCTGTGTAACATTGAAAATGAAGCTGTACCACCATTTACGCCTGAGAACGCACCGTCTACAGAGACCGCACCACCTTTACCTCAAAAACCACCTGCTACTCAGCCCACCCCGCAGAAGACTCAACCTAGTCCATCTCTCCCGATAGTTCCATTTGTATTTACTCCGCAGAGCCCTTTACAATAGCCGCACACTAATACCGGCGCTCCACCACGTAGTAACACAATGGAAAACACATATATGAAGCTACCAATATTCAGAGGAACTGGATTAGAAGACCCTGAGTAGCATTGGTTTCTTTGTGAAGCCGTATGGAGTGTAAGACAAATCCAGGATGATGCAGTGAAGCAAGCACAACTCATCACCACCTTTAGAGACAGAGCTTTACATTGGTTTATGAAATACTCTACCATACAACCGAGAACTCTCGCAGAAATTAAAGTTGCGCTCATAGCAGAATTTAAGAAACCTAAATTTGAATCTCAGTGTATAACCAAGTTGAAAGAAATAAAGCAGAAACCGACTGAAATGGTTTGGGAGTTTGATCAGAAGTTCAAGACCCTATTAGACCAAGTGAGCTTTGTTATAGCTCTGGAATAGCACAAGGAATGGTTCATTGCTGCGTTGTTTCCCCATATTCGGTTACCATTGATGCAACAGAAGGTTGAGTCCCAGGCAGAGGCCTTGGAGATCGCAATAAAGCTAGAGGCTTCGCCGATTGGTGAGACTAGTTCTAGGATGTCTCAAATCCAGAACCAGCTGACCACCCTAACACCAGAGTTGCAAAGCATGAAAAATGGCAAAGAACAAAGGTATGAACCTAGACACGAGGTCTGGTGTACAGCTTGTAAAGGAGAAGGCCATGAAAAAGAGCATTTCCCTCTATTCTGCGACTATCTTAACAGTTGTGTGCCAAACCCATTGAATCATAATCAGGCCCCATGGTGTGAAATTCGTAGAACCACAGGACACAGACCTAAGGACTGTTATCTTATACAGAAATATGTGAAAACGCCTAAAAATTTATATTGCAGTTTCTGTAAATCAGTTGGACATGATGAATCCAACTGCCGTGCATATGAATTAATGAATGAAAGAAAAAGGGATATGGACTCAATGCGAGGCGTTGGATTGTACTGCGTACAAGAAGATGCCCAACCGAAACAAGAAAATGCACAATATGACAAAGGAGGATACATAGGTCGTGGTGGTGGATACCGCGGCAGAGGAAGAAACGCTGGCCCTGCACAGGGAAGAGGCCGCGGCCAGGTCATTTGTTATAATTGTGGCCAGCAAGGTCACATATCCAGAGAATGTGTTAACCCATACACTACGTGCAATTATTGTAAATCATTTGACCATGTTATTGAAGATTGCCCAGTGCTAGAGGTCAAAATGCAGAAACGAAGACGGACGGATGCATCGAACACGAATGTCCAGTGGATCGTAGTAGAAAATAGACCAGTGGATCCAAGTATCAATGTGGCCATGCAAAGTGGCGCTGAGACAGGCCGCGACAGAGGAGCAGAAGCTTCAACACCAGGGGAGGCACATATGAAGAGGGATCCCCTTGAAACAGTATGGATAAGGAAAGCTCCAGGAAAAGCACCCCCTCTTAATTTATAGAAGAACAAGGAGATCTTCATTGACGTGCGGGATACCTTTAAAGAACCACTAGATAAGTCATCAAGGATCCCGCTGCGGAGTGAAACACCGCATGTTGAAGACATGCCGGCTCCTTATGATAACACAAGCACTGCGACAGATGTCCGTACTTCTGTTGCGTAGTTCTTGCGAAGGTGCATGCAGTTACTAAAAAGTGAGAAAGCCATAGTAGAGCTCCAGAAGCTCATCAACCATTATGAACCTCAGATTGCAATAGAGACTTCAGATAGAGCCGTACATCATATAAGGAAACACAAAAGAACATGCCGAGAGATGAGGCTTACTGCACAGATAGGAGATCTTGAAACGGATGAAGTTATCCTTGATCTGGGATCAGAAGTGAATGTCTTGACTAAGCAGACATGGCAGCAGATGGGTCGACCAAAGTTGCTCTGGTCACCTATCCAGTTACGAATGGCTAATCAAGAGAAGGTCATACCTTTTGGCCACTTAGCTAATGTAGTAGTTGACATTGACGGAGTACAGAGTCATGCATACTTTGAAGTTATTGAAATTGTGGATGATAGTCAACCTTTTCTAACAATATTGGGAATTGATTGGGCTATGGATAACTTGGCCATCATAAACTTGAAGACAAAGAAGATGATCTTTGAAGGGAAGCATCTTAGAGTCATCGCACCATTGGATCCTAAAGATGGTGACAAATACAGTGAGCCGATTCAGGAGGAATCCCAAGCTCAAGATTTAGACCAACTATACCAGCTGACTGCGAACAAGGAAGACTACATTAATCCTACTGCGGATGGTACGCTCAGCTGGAGATGTGACACTTCTTGTATCTCTGACTCGGATACAGGACTGGAGAATTGGGAAACCCGCATGCATGAAGTATCAGCACGAAGATGTGCGCAGGTTACAAAATCACTGTGCTGGATCGTAAAAGAGGTGAGTCCTATTCCCACATATGGTGGTTCTGCTAATGTTTATAGTTTCATAAGGGAATATACTGCAACTATACTAGATGAGCATAGACTATCAACTTTAGATATGGCATTGTGCGATACACCTGCCAGATGGTGGAATGCACATAAGAAAACATTTACCACTTGGGATCAATGCAGATCCGGTTCACCGAAAGGGTTACTTTACCCTTTGAAAAGTATAATGGACGCACAGACCCTAGCCAGCACATCGAAATCTGTTCAAAGGCATGGGTGGAAAGACCACCTACAGAATGGGTACATTTATTTGTACACACATTGGATGCGGGTATCCCAGAGAAATGGTACCTAGACCTGGAGTTGCGTAGCGAAATCACTAATTGGGAGTTGCTCACTGCGAACTTCCAGAAGGATTTCAGTTTTGAAGATGAGAATCCACTAATCCATGAAGCATTACAGCTAATCAAGAAGCGCATATTCCAGGATGGCTTTCCTCATCAAAACATGACATTGCAAGAGTTTTTTGGGATAGAGTGCGTTCCTGCGCACCTACAATCAGAATGGAAGGAACATGAAGAGCACTTTATCGAGTGTTACAACTTAGCTGAAGATACCAATGATACAAATGAAGACGATGAGGAGGACCCGTGCAACATAGATATACTAGAGTCAGAAGGCGCGCACGAGATAGAAGGGCCTCCGTTGGAAATCCCAGATATGATTGGACCAGTAAAAACACAAAAAGTGAACATTGGCATAGGCAAAGAGCCGAAGTTCGCATAAATAGGAGATTATTGGGACGATAAGACTATTACAGAGATCACAGATACCTTACATGAGTATCAGGAACTATTTCCGACAAAATTTACAGAGATGAAAGGAATTTTAGGAGACCTAGGAGGCATGAAATACCTTTAAAGCCAGGTGCTAAGCCTATCAATCAAAGGCCATATAGATTGAATCCGCGCTACAAGGAAAAAGTCCACGCAGAGCTAGATAAGATGCTAGAGGCAGGAATCATTGAACCGATCGAAGAATATGAATGGATTAGCCCCATGGTTGTTCAAGACAAGAAAGAAAAAGGCGAGATCAGGATTTGTGTGGATCTCAGAAAATTGAATGATGCTTCCATGCACGACCCATTTTTGACTCCATTCACAAACGAAGTGCTTGATAACATTGGAGGAAATGAGGCATATTCTTTCACTGATGGTTTCTCTGGTTACCATCAGATCAGGATTGATCCTGCAGATAGGCATAAGACGACATTTGCTACAGAATGGGGGTCATTCCAGTACAACGTCATACCTTTTGGGCTGAAGAACGCACCTGCCATATTCTCCAGAGTCGTCATTGCAGCATTTAAAGATTTTATGCACAATTTTCTAGAAGCATACTTTGATGATTGGACTATATTTGGTCTATTGAAAAATCATTGCGCGAACCTCCGTATGATGCTAGAAAAGTGTCGACAGCATCAAATATCCTTGAATTTGAAGAAATGTATTTTCTGTGTGCCCTATGGGATTTTACTTGGCCACATTGTCTGTAAGCAAGGATTGATGGTAGACCCTGTGAAGATTGCAGTTATTGCAAACTTACCAACGCCAAATTCAGTCAAGATGTTGCGATCTACCTTAGGCCATACCGGATACTACAGGAAATTTATAAAGGGTTATGCGCAGATAACCGCAGCGATGGAGAAGCTGCTGAAGAAGGATGCACCGTTCATTTCGAACGCAAAATGCGAACATGGTTTTGATACATTAAAAGAAAAGATGGTCATTGCACCAATTCTAGTCTTTCCAGACTGGACAAAGCCATTCCATGTCCATGTTGACGCATCATGTATTGCCCTGGGGATCGTGCGAGCTCAACCAGGAGAGGGAGGTATTGACCACGCTATTGCATTTTCTAGCAGAAAGCTTTCAACAATAGAGAAGAACTATACTACTACTGAGAGGGAAGGCCTTGTGATGGTATATGCCCTATAGAAATTTAGACACTAGTTGCTGGGATCGCACTTCCTTATGTTTACTGACCATTATGTGTTGAAATACTTGGTCAACAAGCCATTGTTAGGGGGGCGCATATGCAGACGGCTATTGTTGTTCCAGGAATATGACTTTGAGATTATTGTCAAGCCAGGTAGACTGAACTTGGGACCTGATCATCTGTCAAGGATTGAGTCAGGAGAAGAGCCGACGAATATTAAATACAGTCTTCCTGATGCGCAGTTATTTAGTATACAGATTACCAATGATTATCACAAGGATATCATTGATTTCCTAACCACAGGGTTGGCACCCCACGAATTCTCTATCCAGCAAGAAAAACAGTTAGTAGTGCGTGTCGCGGACTTCACTATAATTACAGGTCAGTTATACAAACTTGGGCCGGATGAAGTCCTTCGCAGGTGCGTACTCGATCATGAGAAGCCATTTATTCTAGCGGACGCACACTCAAGAATCGTGGGAGGTCACTATGCAGGAAGGGATACTGCGCAGAAGATATTGCGCGCAGGGCTATGGTGGCCTATGCTCCATAAAGATGCCAAAGAATATTGCAGGAACTGTGATGTCTGTCAGAGGATAGGAAAACCATCACGCCGAGATGAGATGCCACTAAATTCACAGTTGACAGTGCAACCATTTGAAAAATGGGCAATAGACTTTGTGGGTCCTATAACCCACCAGGAAAAAGAACGGGTGCAAGGTATATTATTACTGCTACTGATTACCTCACCAGATGGGAGGAAGCAAAACCAGTTAAGGATTGCAGTGCCAGTACTGTTGCACAGTTTATTTTTGAAGAAATACTCACCAGATTTGGTTGTCCGAAGATTTTGATGAGTGACCAAGGTACTCACTTCTTGAACAAGACTATTGAGGCACTTACGGAGGAATTCCACATTCATCATCAGCGCAGTACTCCATATCATCCACAGGCGAATGGTACTGTAGATGCTTTCAATAAAATATTGGAGAATGCACTTACTAAGGTATGAAATGTAAATAGAGACGATTGGGACCTGCGCATCTCTTCTGTATTATGGGCATATAGGACCACATGCAAGAAATTGACAGGACAGACACCCTTTCACTTGGTGTATGGGCAGCAGGCTATAATGCCTATGGAATATATTGTCCCTAGTTTAAGAATCGCTGCATTTATAGGAATGGCAGATTGCGAAGATCTAGAAGAAATATTGCTACACTTACTAGGCTTGGAGGAGGATCGCTTCATCGTAGGCTTCCACCAGCAAGCACAGAAGGACCGCGAGAAAGCATGGCATGATCGCCATATAAAGAACAAGTGTTTTTAGGTAGCTGATCTAGTCCTCCTGTATGATAGAAAATTTATGAAATTCCCTGGTAAATTTAAGATGCATTGGCTTGGCCCATATATTGTGATACATGTTATTAACACTGGTGCAGTCCAGTTAGACAATTTAGCTGGTGATACCTTGCCAACCTTGATAAATGGAAGCAGGCTAAAGCTATACCATGATAGAATTGCTTCGTAGAACCCTGAATAACAAGCAAAGGATGGAAGTTCTAAGTGTCAAGTACAGTTGAAATTGGACACTAGAAATATAAAGAAGTATGTACATGTATGATAAAAGGAAGAAGGTAGGATAAGAAGAATAATCTATGTACCACGCAACACTGTTGAAGCTGCGTGGAAGGAAAAAAAAAAGTGGAAGCTGCGCAGTTGGAAAATGTTGGCACTACGAAGTAGTCGCGCAAGGTTGCAGATGGTTTGCCGCGCAGTTCGACGCAACACTCAAATAAAAATAGCCGTTGCATGGCTTTTCAGAAAAATAGTCGTTAGATGACCGTTACAACAACCGCTTCAACATTTAAAGAGAAGATAGTCATTCTGAGCACGCTGATGACAGAAAAGACCGAAGGATCTGCTCAAATTCGCCAATGGACACCACATTAAATGTCTATCTAGTTGTTGAAGGCTGCGGGAGGGGGTCTGTTGCGCCTATAAATAACATAGTTGGGAGACTCGCGGGCGTTACCGAGCACTTAGAATTTTGTTGTGATTAACCTCTCCGAGCTAGTAGCCATCTATATTCTGTCTACCTTAGCCTCTATCTCATTAATGAATGTTTGAACCTTCCTATAGAGAAGAAGAACTGACCATTGAAGAAGCACTGAAGATCTTTCAGCACGAAGGGATTCAACAGTTAATGAAAACTCCAATTAAGAAGGTTTCCATAGAACAAGGTGAAGGATCCCGCAGATCACCAAGAATTAATCCGACAATGCAGGAAAAAAATGAAAGATAAAGGGAAACGCATAACGGGACTTCGAAACAAGATCATAAATATGGGCTCCTCGGCACAGAAATCGCCAGTCTGTCAGAAAGAACCCTTGAAGATGACACCCGAATATATCTCCCTGCGGGCACTGAATGCCCCTGTGTTTAAATTGTCCAAGAATGTGAGATATGACATTCCTCTATCACTTATCTCCAAGCATGTAGCGACTGCTAAGAATCTGCAAGGAAAGATAGCAGAATGTAAATGGGAGGATTATGACCTCTTGGGAATGAAGAAGGATGAGCCAGATGTTCCCAAGTACCCAGATTTTCAACCAGACCAATATATGTGCTGGAAAAAGGATGCCAAGGGAACTCTTAACCTGGTTGCCGAGAGCTAGCTAACACTTGTCGTTCAGTTGAGGCTACTGAACTTGCTAAGATTGCCACATTTCGACCGCTCTCCAAAACTTAATATTGTGGTTCGTAGACTCATGGCGTGAATCCACCAAGGTTACCTGTGGCTGGACAGGAACATTGATTTTATCCACTGCATCACCGGGCTAAGCAAGCGCAGTAAGGATCCTAAGCAATTCTTCCAGGGGAAGAGCAAAGATAAAGAGGTTGTTGAGAAGATGAAGAAAACCCACCCGGTGGCGAAGGGAAAAAGAGGTTTCCCAACGGAAGATATAGAGGACAGAGAAACAAGATTTGTAACACAGTTGCTCGCAGGCAAGATACTCAAAACAGCTAGGCCTTCGGAGGTGCCTGCGGGCGCAATACTCCTGGGTGCCGCAGCGGCTGAAGGCACCAACTTTAATTGGTGTTAGCTTCTGTTGAATGAGTTCCTTGAATAACTCAACGACACGCAGGTGAATGGCGGCCAGTTCCATTTCACCTGGCTCATCGTCCTGATTGCTTTTTCTGGATGGAAGGAGCCAAGAGATTATGTGGGAATCATTATGGACACAAATGATCCTAGAGGGTTTAAGTTCATCAACCTTTGGGCGAACACAAATGCAGAGCGCCAGCATGCGATAGCAGAAGTCTTTTACCAGTACTATATTCAACTGCACGATGCAATCACAAAGATAGCCCGCATTACAAAGTAGGTCATGGGGAACTATATCCGCGTCATTGACTTTGAGGCGGATATGAAATGTATCTTCATATCGCCAAAAGCACAAACGAAGAAACCAGAGTGGTTCCCAGGGAACTATTTCATGTATGAGCAGGATGTTGAAGACCTCATGAAAGATTGGCCACCAAATTTCTGCGTAGAAATTATGGATGTGGAGACCGATTCAGTAGAGGATGAGCCAATCCCGCTCTCATGCCAAATCACTGAAGAAACAGGGAAGAGGAAAGAACCTGAGACTTCACAGAAGCCAAAGTCGAGGAAGAAGGTGAAGGCCACAAAGATTCAATTGGAGGAAATCCTCAATGATGATGACTACAAGATGATAGCCAAAACAGTCTTAGAGCAGATGAAGGAGCTCATGGCAGATAAAGATAAAAAGGATAAGGTTATCTAGGATGACCTGCAGAAGATGCGGCTCGCAATGCAAGGTATGATGAAGAAAATGGACGATGTCCATAAAAGCCTGTGCTTGCCGCGTGACACAAGAGCCGAAGGGAGGTCGGCAGGAAGTTCACAGCAAACACCGCCACAGTTAGAAATAACGCTGCTATCAAAGACTAGAATTGTCCATGTGGACCCATTGGCTGTTGCATTGCCAATGGTAGAACAAGTTGTGTTGGACACAAAGGGAGTCGAGAGGGTAGAGCTCGACTTAGCCAAAATCCCCTTACCAGGATTGCACTTCATCCACATGCATATTGTTGAAGAGATGCATGAACAGACGGTGGATTTAATGAAGTCACAAGCAGATCTCACCGCAGCAAACAGGAAAATGCAGCTGCATGCAGAAATGTAGCTGCGGAACGAACTAGACCGCCGACAAAATTTGGAGACTACCATCTCCAATGTTGCGCAGGATATTGAAGGTATAGAACTCCAGGATGATCCTGTGGACACAGTTCTAAGGATTGGGGATAGGGTAAGATATTTGCTGTCGGAGATGCAAGATAAGGAAATTTTCTATCAGGCTGATATTACCTCGTTGAAGGCGAAAATGAACATACAAGCACCATTAACTGAACAGCAAGTCAGAGAGCAAGCAGTAAGCGCTGCCTCGAAAATCATTACAAGTGAGATGGCTAAGTGCCAATCTCTCCTAGATAAGGTTTCACAAGAAATCATGACCCTTGAAGAGGATCAAGGGTTGCTACAGGTCAAGACCGCGGTAGAAGAAAAATAGACCGCGTTGGACAAGTTGAAAGCAGAGGTTAAAGCTCTGCCACCCAGAGAGAGGCTGCCAAGATACAAGGAGATATCCAGTTTAAAGAAATAAGTACAAGAAATACGACAAAAAGAGACTGAGATGGATAATCAGTCGCAGTAGCTCCTGGATAATGCCATGACGGTATCGCAGCAAATTGAAGACAACTTAGCAGAACTACGCGATAACTAGGATCAGGTACAAGACCAAATTGGACAAGAAATAACTCCAACACTGCTTGAGTCAGTTAAATAGGTTGAGAAGGATACAAGAGAAGCAGTGGAGTAGTTGTGCGGTACATATGATGAGTTCACAGCCAAGTTCATTCCATCAGTCGCAGCACAGAGTGAGACAGCTGAAACAATCAGTGGCTCGGGGATGAGCCACATGTAAGTGTTAGGGGCATGTTGGGCCCAGGTTGAGACAAAGTTTTGGAAACATATTTTTGAGACATGCAGGGAAAGCTGAGCTGAGCCCAGCTCCGAAATACAAATTTGGCTAAGTATTGAGGATGCTGCTAAGTTGCGCGCACCATCCAATTTTGGACCAAGCTGCGGAGTTGCGCGCAGCATCAAAGTTTTCACCGTGATGAGAAGACCAGTACTGCACTGAAGCAGTGCCGCGGAGTTAGGAGGCCACGTGGAGCCAGCAAAGCGGTGTGCTGGACAAGTATCAAATGCAGGTACCGGTTGGACCGGTAGCAGCCATTTTTGGAAAGATATTCCCGGATTGCCGAGTGGCGGACATAGGCAAATTAGGAAGGTGACCATGCGTGGATTGTTAAGGAAAGCGACGTTTGGCATGCTGAAAAGGTAAAACTGTTAGAGAGAAATGGTTCGGCAGAAGCAACCTGTACGCATGCATGCAATAGGAAGGTCAATAGCGACAGGATGAGAACGTGGAGATCCACCAGGATCAAAGAGACACTACCAGGAGCCAGCACGCCGGTTTGGAAAACCGGCACAGTTTTGGAAACCCTTAGGGTTTTGGGTTCTAGGTCTTCAACATTGTACAGAAATGACCTTCGGGCATGATCTATTTAAGAAGCAATTTTGTATGGGATGGGGTTGCTCTATTTTTGGGGGCTAGATGCTAGTTGTTAGAGTAATCTGGAGATAACCTTTTGTATTGTAAAATCTCTATTAGCCGAGAATATTGTAAAGGCTCTGCAGCTATGTGCGCAGAGACCTAGCCAAGAGAAAGGAGAGTCTACAGCTGAGTGCACAGAATAAGAATGGTTGCCCCATCTCGTTTTGAAAGAAATATATTACCAACCATTCTTGTGGACGTAGCTTTCCATCCATGGAAGTGAACCACGTTAAATCATGTGTTATGCGATGATGTTTATGAACGAATGACTATCTGTATTACCTGTAGAATGAATGTTTGAATGTTTCCTTGCATGTTGTAGTAGGAGAACTTTGATATGCATTTATCAATAGGAGAAGTTTGGGAATGATATGCTAAGTTCCATGTGAACAGATGAATGGTGAACATATTAATTATATGTTAAGATTGTGAGTCAGTCAATTAAGCTTAAATACTTTCCTAAACACAGTGAAGGAACACAGCACAGTTAGTCATGTTTATCATTTCAGTTCACGTTGTACAGAACCAAGTTCTTGAATGAATGCTAGAAGGATAACCAGTAAATTCCTGAATGAATGGACGAGTGATATTCATTTCAGTTCCTTAGCGTTTTCAAGATCTTCCAAGTAAAGAATCAGCGTGGTGGACTCACATTTCCAGTAGAGAACTCGCAGTAGTAAGAAGTCTTTCAGTGAGTCCCGCAGTGTTGCCTTCACAGCATAGATCCCACTGTATACCGCATCGCTTTTCCCCGCAGTGCACCCCTTCTTTCCTGCATTGTGCATCTTGTTCATATAAACAACTCATCATTTACTGTGGAAACCTGATTCCGCAGTACCCCATAAGATACACCTCGGGTGAGACCTCAACCTGCTCGCAGGTTGTTGCCGAAAGGGCCAGTGCGAAGGGGTTTTGTTAGTCAAAAGGGAGAACCACAAAGAACCTGGGTCTAATTGGAAACTCTGGGTCAGTTTAAGCCAACATATCCTACAACCCTTGCCAATTCGTGGACAGAAATGGGAGAGCATATCAATGGACTTCATCATAGGTTTGCCCAAATCCCAGGGTAAAGATAGTATTTTTGTAGTAGTTGACAGGTTAACCAAATTTTCTCATTTTTTTTTTGTCACATTGTAATGTCCCTGGTTAGGAATTTTATCAAAATGGCAATTTTTCACTTTTTCCCTAGTTAGACCTTTGACTAGATTTGATCTCTAGGTCCCAAATTTGCCCCAAATGATCCCAAATCTTCTGAGAAGGTATATGAATGATATTAGAACATAAATATGTGTTTTATGGATTCCTTTGAACCTTTAAAATAATTCTGCAAATCCTCTTTCAATTCTGATCAATGTAGGTAACTTTACTAGTGATTTTCCTTTGACTAGTAATGGTCTCTAGGTCTCAAATTGACTCCAAATGCCTTCAAATCTTCAAGGAAGATGTGTGAATGATATTATAACTTGAATATGATGTTTATGGATGAAATATGGCCACCAAAAGACCTTTGGAAACTCTCTTAAGATTCTGGACCAATTATGCAATTTTACTAGTAATTTGGGGTTCAAATCCCCCTGGGGTAAGTACTGAAAATGGCTTCCCAAATGCCTCCAAACCCACTCAAATTTATGAACAGAGGTATGTAATGTGTTAAGTATGTTATTAAAGTCCCATATGCACCATTAATGGATTATTACAACTGTTCTCACCCTCTCCCATTCAACTGCAAAAAATCCCCAATTCGACCCTTGGGGAAATGGCACTATTTCACCTCCCAATACAACTAAACTGAGTAAAAATGCTTCAAATTCTCAAGTACAGTACATGAAACTTGTAGAAGACATCCATGGCAGTATATTGATCACAAATATATCAGAGAATCAGCCATTCATTTGAAATCATCATCAATACATTGGTTCACAACAAGGTAGTGGGGAAATGGCATTGTTCTTCCATTAAAAATGAGATTTATACATTTCTACTTGGAATTTAGACCTGAAAATTTCTGCAGATGAAGAAAAGAGTATTTAATTCATATTACAAAATAAATGGTGCATTAGAAGCTCCCCCAAAAAGTACAATAGCTCACCAAAAACGCCCTCCCTCAAGGATCAAGAATATGCCATCAAAACTGGAAATGGTTGAAGGAGTGAGCTGCAATAGAAGAAACCATGAGATGCCCTGTAGCTTACACCTGCAAATAAAGACTCCATTAAATCTCCAAATGAAAGGTATGAATGGCCTTTCCAATTACCAACTTGGATGGGAATCTTTCACCCTCGAAATTGGCTAAGGCAAGAAACTAGTCATCCACTAGCTGTCCCTCTTCACAAATGCAATTGCAAATTCTACAAATGATCAAAAACCATTCTCATACTTAATTTCTACATTTTATAACCAACATTATCCTTCTAATGGTCGAAATCCTCTCAATAGATTCAATAGATTTCCATTTAGGAAATATTCCACATTTGCCACTTGTCTCCTAGTTCCAACCTTCCATCTTCTCCCAAATTCGATTTTGAGTCTCTTTGGCTTCTCTAACTCCCAAATTCGCCTTCTTTGAGCCTAGTTTTGGGGCTGACATGTCATAGTGGTCAGATGTCAGAGGTCAGTTCTACAATTTGTCATAGTTGTCATAGATGCTCCATCATTGGTGTCATAGGGGCTAGGGAATCTAGCCCAAGTGTCCACAAAGTTCCACTTTGACTCTTTATCTTCCATTGAGGTTACCAATCCTTCCCAATTCGACCTAATATGATAAATGACATGTGTTATGACTTACCAACTCACCCAAGAGTGTTCACATTCCCATTAATTCGAATTTGCAAAAGAGAGATACCATGTATTATGAAAAATCAAGCTAGTGTGGGTCCCACATCCTCCATATGTCTCCAAAACCATTTGTCACCTAGGATTTCTCTTGAATTTATTTATTCAATATATTTATTAAATACTTGAAACCTTCTAATGTCTAAACATCATTTATTATCCCCCTTATTCCAAATCCCAAAGCTTCCACCCCAAACCTAGGAAACTAGTAATTTTCCTCCTTGGCAATTATTGGACCCTTAACACCAATTTTACAAACTCTAATGAATATGGCTAATGTGATTAGGCCATTGTGACCCAATTCCAAATTTGGGACATGAAAAATCCTCCCTTCCCAATATTGCTTGTCCTCAAGCAATTTCAAACAAGGGTGTTGAAGAACCTTCTTTTTGTATAATTCTTTGAAGTTGCCAAACCTTGAGTCTTTGAGTTTCCATGAAGATTTTAGAGAGGAACCACCATGCTTGCTGCTGCACTACTCTGATAAAAATCACTTTATTAAGTTGGAAATCCATCTCCCATACTTCTTGTTTCCCCCAAAAAATTGAAACCAATGAGATAAAAATTATTCGAGGGTCCCATTGCTTGTATTGCACCGCAACAATGAAGAGTGCTCTCCAACCCATACCATCAGATAAGATGATTCCTGGATCCCATTTTCTTGTATGCATTCTTCCAAGCATCATGAGTACAAAATATATATCATCAAAGTACATAACTATATAATGAAAATGTACATCAAGGAGGTGCTTCATCAAAGAATCATGGAAGTGCTTATACCTCCAAGCAAGTAGACCACCATTTTCCAAGTGCATACAAGCTTCAAGTGACCAATCAAATCTGCTCCAATGACATAGGTGAGGATCCCATGTCCTATAATGCTACTCCAAAAGGATGTGATATGCATCAAAATATTCAACCATGTATTCTTTCATCCAAGAAGTGAATGAAGAATCTCCACTAAAATCTGAACCAAATAATGAGCAGAAAAAACAAGGAGACTTCAAATGACTCAAAGAAGTCTCACCCATACATCCATGAATGTGAGAATAATAAAGATGTAACAAAGTATGTGGCTGCCAAAAAAAATGTTCTCCCATCATAAATCTATTCACCCAAGTGTTGGATGAAGTTCCTCTAACATCAAATGAACCCAGCGTTGAGCAAGAAAAACCATGAGTCTTCAAGTTACTCAAATCCATATCATAGGTGCATCCATGTAGATGTGACTCATCATAAAGTGACAAATGATGCTGCTGCAAATGTGAATAAGAATGTGCTCCAACCATGTCATCATAAAATTTAAATCTAGGAGTTCCATACTCCTCATGTGGCACCATTAAAAAGAACCCTTTCACCCATACTTCATTGAGACTAATGTTGCAAAACATGGAATTGTAGGATGTAGGAGAATGAACTAACTCACCCAAATGATAAAAAAGTGCAGAAGTTTCATCATGGGAAGGATCCATAGGGGTAGTATCATGCAGCTCCTTCAAAAGTATGAACTCTTTGTCATAGTTTGGTTCCAATGTAGAGGAATCATGCTCTTCTTTAAAAATTGCATAACCTTCATCAAGAGACAATTCAAGTTCCTCTTCCACCACATCAAGTGTTTGGATCTCTTCAAGTTTATCTTCAAACACATCAAGAACATTCAAATTTCCACATTTCTCATGATCCACCATGCCATGAGAATCCTCCAAACAATCTACCATTTGACAATCTGAAACATAGGAGGAAAAACAAGTATCTGGCAACTTTTCAAGAAGTTGCTCATTTTGAATTGTCAGCTTATGATTATCCTCATTATTCTTCAAGTATGCATCATGTAACAATTCATTAAGCTCAAACAAATGGTTTCTATCAAAAAGCAAAGACATGAAATTACCTTTGATGTCGCACATTGCTCTTTGAATCTTCTCCATGTCTTCAAGGAAGGATGTTTCCTCCAATGAAGTAGCTCTCCAACAAGAATTTGACACCAATGCTTGAGTGTCATGGAGAATGCTGAGGGACTCTTGGATCTTCCTTTCATTCATCTTTAAGGACCCTTCAAGAAAATGAGGCTCTTGCAAATGAACCTCCTCATCTTCTTCATTTTTTCTTGGACCAACTTCATGAAGCTCAAGTGGTGATGGGGAAGTTGATCTTGGTTCTTCTTCAACTGCTACAAGGTCTTCATTATCATGCTTAATGGAACTTGGGCTTGCAGCAACACTTTCAAAAGTGATCTCTATGTCACCAACATAGAGGTGTGAGCACCCATCAGTAGGTACTCCTTCATAGTTTAAGCATCCATCAGTAGATGCTCTTTGGTTCATGTCTAAGCTAGAAGGTGTCTCGAAATGATCTTCCATATTTTCAATAGAATCTTCTTCATGATCTTGTGATGTCTCTTCCTTTTGCTCCTTCAAGCAAGCTGATGCATTTTCCCCCTTGGTTTTCTTAAAATCAATAATTTTTTCCACAAGTTCGATAGAAAACAATTCGAATCCTTCCTTAAGTTGCTTGGTCATATCTTCAAATATTGTTTTCATAATTTTTATATGCTCCTCACCATCATATGAGGTTCCCTTTTCATCCCTAGTCATAGTTTCCTCAAAAAATTTGCTCTTCTTCTCCTACTTTTTTTTTTTCCTCTTCAACAAAAGCACTTTTGGTTTCAATATCTAATGGTGGTACCTGAATTCTTGTCCTCATAAATATTATACCACATCAGGTGCCAAGATCATGCTCTGATACCACTGTAATGTCCCTGGTTAGGAATTTTATCAAAATGGCAATTTCTCACTTTTTCCCTAGTTAGACCTTTGACTAGATTTGGTCTCTAGGTCCCAAATTTGCCCCAAATGATCCCAAATCTTCTGAGAAGGTATATGAATGATATTAGAACATAAATATGTGTTTCAGGGATGCCTTTGAACCTTTAAAATAATTCTGCAAATCCTCTTTCAATTCTGATCAATGTAGGTAAGTTTACTAGTGATTTTCCTTTGACTAGTATTGGTCTCTAGGTCTCAAATTGACTCCAAATGCCTTCAAATATTCAAGGAAGGTGTGTGAATGATATTATAACTTGAATATGGTGTTTAGGGATGAAATATTGCCACCAAAAGACCTCTACAAACTCTCTTACGATTCTGGACCAATTATGCAATTTTACTAGTAATTTGGGGTTCAAATCCCCCTAGGGTAAGTATTGAAAATGGCTTCCCAAATGCCTCCAAACCCACTCAAATTTATGAAAATATGTATGTAATGTGTTAAGTATGTTATTAAAGTATCATATGCACCATTAATGGATTATTACAACTGTTATCACCCTCTCCCATTCAACTGCAAAAAATCCCCAATTCGACCCTTGGGGAAATGGCACTATTTCACCTCCCAATACAACTAAACTGAGTAAAAATGCTTCAAATGCTCAAGTACAGTACATGAAACTTGTATAAGACATCCATGGCAGTATATTGATCACAAATATATCATAGAATCATCCATTCATTCGAAATCATCATCAATACAATGGTTCACAACAAGGTAGTGGGGAAATGGCATTGTTCTTCCATTAAAAATGAGATTTATACATTTCTACTTGGAATTTCGACCTGAAAATTTCTAGAGATGAAGAACAGAGTATTTACTTCATATTAAAAAATAAATGGGGCATTAGAAGCTCCCCCCAAAAGTACAATAGCTCACCAAAAGCGCCCTCCCTCAAGGATCAAGAATATGCCATCAAAACTGGAAATGGTTGAAGGAGTGAGATGCAATAGAAGAAACCATGAGATGCCCTGTAGATGACAACTGCAAATAAAGACTCCATTAAAGCTCCAAATGAAAGGTCTGAATGGCCTTTCCAATTACCAACTTGGATGGAAATCTTTCACCCTCAAAATTGGCTAAGGCAAGAAACTAGTCATCCACTAGCTCTCCCTCTTCACAAATGCAATTGCAAATTCTACAAATGATCAAAAGCCATTCTCATACTTAATTTATACATTTTATAACCAACATTATCCTTCTAAGGGTCGAAATCCTCTCAATAGATTCAATAGATTTCCATTTAGGAAATATTCCACATTTGCCACTTGTCTCCTAGTTCCAACCTTCCATCTTCTCCCAAATTCGATTTTGAGTCTCTTTGGCTTCTCCAACACCCAAATTTGCCTTCTTTGAGCCTATTTTTGGGGCTGACATGTCATAGTGGTCAGATGTCAGAGGTCAGGTCTGCAATTTGTCATAGTTGTCATAGATGCTCCATCATTGGTGTCATAGGGGCTAGGGAATCTAGCCCAAGTGTCCACAAAGTTCCACTTTGACTCTTTATCTTCCATGGAGGTTGCCAATCCTTCCCAATTCGACCTAATATGCTCAATGACATGTGTTATGACTTACCAACTCACCCAAGAGTGTTCACATTCCCATTAATTCGAATTTGCAAAAGAGAGATACCATGTATTATGAAAAATCAAGCTAGTGTGGGTCCCACATCCTCCATATGTCTCCAAAACCATTTGTCACCTAGGATTTCTCTTGAATTTATTTATTCACTATATTTATTAAATACTTGAACCCTTCTAATGTCTAAACATCATTTATTATCCCCCTTATTATCCCCATTCAAAGGTCAGCCTAGAACCTTTCCACAAGGGAAGCAAGCAAGAAGTGGATTCAAAGCAGCAGTAGCAGCAGACAAAGCATCAAAGGGACCGCTTCAGTGTTGGGGATGTGGAGAAAACCACATGCTGAAGGATTGTCCACATCGGAAGGATAATCCTCGAAGGTTGCACAACTTAAAGGGAGCAGCTACAGTGGAGGACATTGCAAGGGAAGTGCCTCGAATTTATGCAGCATTGGACAATCATCAAGCAGACCATCAATCATCAGTGGTGGAAGTTGAAGGTAAGATTTCTAAGCTATCTATTTCTGTTTTGATTGATCCAGTATCTACTCATAGTTATGTTTCTCCAAAAGTGGTTGAAGGTTGTTCTCTTAGAAAAGTGAATCACAATAAATCTTGGCTAGTTCAATTAGCCACAAGGACCAAGAGGAAAGTAAGTGAAGTAGTGGTGGAGTGCCCCATAGAATTGAATGGACTCCACACACATGCATATTTAAATGTACTACCTTTAGGATCTTATGATGCCTTGATTGGCATGGATTGGTTGTAAA
Organism: Larix kaempferi; assembly: GCA_027924585.1. Lineage (NCBI taxonomy): Eukaryota > Viridiplantae > Streptophyta > Pinopsida > Pinales > Pinaceae > Larix > Larix kaempferi. The sequence continues at coordinate 19,979,799 of BSBM01000011.1, read as the reverse complement.
AACATAGAGCCAAATTGGACTGTTATGAGAAAGCACTTGAATGCATTGATGAAGAGGGAAGGCCAAGATTGGTAAGAGGAATTCCCAAGCAAGTTTCAGTAAGGCAGATTTCAGCCCTACAGTTGAAAAAGTTTTATAAGAAGGGTTTTCAATTATATGCAATTCATATGTCAGATTCATCTGAGGACAAGGGTCCAAGGATAAAAGATTTCTCATTATTGCAAGAATTCCAAGATGTATTTTCGGATGAGGTGCTGGGACTACCACCAAAGAGAGATATTGATTTTACCATCGATCTTGTTCCAGGGGCAGCGCCGAATTCCAAAGCTCCTTATAGAATGAGTACACCGGAGTTGGTAGAATTGAAGATGCAATTGCAAGAATTAATGGACAAAAGGTATGTCAGGCCTAGTGTGTCTCCTTGGGGAGCACTAGTGTTATTTGTCAAGAAGAAAGATGGGACGTTTAGACTGTGTATTGATTCCAGGCAACTCAATAAAGTGACAGTCAAGAACAAGTATCCATTACCAAGAATCGATTACTTGTTTGATCAAATGAAGGAGGCTAAAGTATTTTCAAAGATTGACTTGAGGTCCGGCTACCATCAAGTGAGAATTAAGGAAGAATACATTCACAAGACGGCTTTCAGAACTAGATATGGTCATTATGAGTTCATTGTGGTGCCATTTGGTATTACCAACGCACCTACCACGTTCATGTGTCTCATGAATAGTGTATTCAGCAAATATTTGGATAAGTTTGTGATTGTGTTCTTGGATGACATTCTTGTCTATTCAAGGAATGAAGAAGAACATGAGGAACATCTAAAGATGGTGTTACAAGTCTTTAGAGAACATCAGTTGTATGCCAAGTTAAGCAAGTGTGAGTTTTACCAAAAGAGGATTCAATATTTGGGTCATGTCATTTCTGAAGAAGGAATTGTTGTGGATTTGGAGAAGATTAATTCCATCATGGATTGGTCAACTCCAAGAAATGTTTCAGATGTTAGATCTTTTATGGGTCTTGCTGGTTACTACAGAATGTTGATTGAGGGCTTCTCCAGGATAGCTCATCCGATCACGTCATTGCAAAGAAAGAACATCAAGTTTATATGGTCTGAAAAATGTGAGAAAAGCTTTCAGAAGTTAAAGGAGTTACTTACCAGCGCTCATGTTTTGAAGATAGAAGATCCAAAGAAAGATTTCGTAGTGTGCAGAGATGCTTGCATTGAAGGGCTAGGTGGAGTGCTCATGCAAGAAGGAGTTGTGATTTGCTATGAGTCAAGGAAATTAAAAGAGCATGAAAAGAATTATGCCACACATGATTTAGAATTAGCAGCCATAGTACATGCTCTCAAGATGTGGAGACATTATTTGATGGGAAGAAGATTCGAGCTTAGAATAGACCACATGAGCTTGAAGTATTTGTTTGATCAGCCAAACTTGAATGCCAAACAAGCTAGATGGATGGAGTTCCTTTGCGAATTTGATTTTGAAATTAAGCATGTAAAAGGGAAGGAGAAGAAGGTTGCAGATGCTCTTAGTAGAAAATTTCATGTTGCAGCAGTAAGTATGTGCAAATCAGATTTGAAGACAAGAGTTCTTGAAGCCCAAAACGGTTATGAAACTTGCCTTCAATTAAAGAGAAGTTGCAGCAAGGTAATGTGGATGAAAAGTGTGCGGAATATCAGCTTGGTGAAGACAATATCCTCATCTACAAGGATAGACTGTACATTCCAAATAGTGCAGATTTGAAGAAGCTAGTGAAGGATGAAATTCATCAAATGCCATACTCTGGACATCTAGGATATCAGAAGACTATAACAGCAGCAAGAAAGCAATAATTTTGGCATGGTATGAAGAAGGACAGAGCTAAGTATATTTCTAGGTGTCAGAAGTGCCAACAAGTCAAGGCAGAACACCAACATCCAGCAGGATTGTTGCAGCCCTTACCCATTCCGGAATGGAAGTGGGAAGTGATCTCTATGGATTTTATAATAGGTCTGCCCATGATAGTGAAGAAGCATGATTCAATCATGGTTGTTGTGGACAAACTATCAAAGTTAGCTCACTTTATTCCAGTCAAGTCCACTCACAAAGTTAGTGACATTGTGAATATCTTCATGAGAGAGATATTCAAGTTGCATGGATTGCCTAAGGCAATAATTTCTGATTGTGACACAAAGTTCACTTCCAAGTTCTGGAAGGGATTATTTTAGGAATTGGGAACTAAATTGAATTTCAGTACAACATATCATCCTCAAACAGATGGCCAAACTGAGAGGGTGAATCAGTTTTTTGAAGACATGCTGAGAATGTATGTGATGGATAAACCATCCAAGTGGGAAGATTTCCTACACTTGGTAGAATTTGCATACAATAATGGACATCATGAATCCTTGGGAATGAGTCCATTTGAAGCATTGTATGCTAAGGGATGCAGGACTCCAGTGAATTGGGACAACCCGGTGAATAGAGTAGTACTTGGACTAGAGATGATCAAGGAAATGGAACAGGAAATTGTTAAGATCAAGCATAATTTAAAGGCAGCTCAGGACAGGCAGAAGAATTATGCAGACTTGAAAAGAGTGCATAAGGAATTTCAGATTGGGGATCATGTTTATTTGAGAGTGAAACCAAGGAAGAGTTCCCTCAAGTTGGGGATTTGTGCCAAGTTTTCACCAAGATATTGCGGGCCATTTGAAGTCCTAGATAGGATAGGGCCAGTTGCATATAGACTTGCATTGCCTGCTAACATAATAGCTCATAATGTTTTCAATGTATCTTTGCTTAAGAAGTATGTACATGATCCTAATCATATGATTGATTGGAATGTGATACAGGTGGAACCCGAGGGAGAGTTCCAGGTAGAGCCTATGCGCATCCTTGACAAGAAGGTCACTTTACTCCGGAACAGAGCCATCGGGCAGGTAAAGGTCCAATGGGAGCACCTTAGCCCCGATGAGGCTACATGGGAGCTGGAGGATGCCACGAGAGAGGCATTCCCATTTTTGTTCAGTTTTGAGAAAACCGAGGACAGTGTTTTTCTAAGGGGGAGGGGAATGTAATACCCCAATTTTGACCCCTATGAAATATTGGCTTTTAATGTAGATATTGTATACATGCATTGTATGTTTCCCTAGCGTGGAGCTCAAGGCCAAAGCCCCACTAGTGTATGTTCAGATTTTATTTAAAACAAGCAAGTATTTGATATTTTGATACCCATGTGCTATTAAGCCATGGAATATTGTAAATTGATGTAAATGTTAATATTTCAATAAAATACCAAAACTGGATATGGAAGCAACCAATGAGAAGGGGCCATGTGTATCCACTAGAGAGTGGTGAGGGGGTTGTGGGGATGAACCATATGTTTCCAAATGACATTGTGAGAACCCATTTGACTTTCCTTGATGACATTTATTTTTGTTGTAAGGAATTAGTTGAATATTTCAGTCCATGGCTTCAATGGAGTATGGGTAGCCCAGAAATTCATATTTGCAGGTATGGGCTCTGTTTTCTTGTACCAGAAGTCACTCTACCTCAGGGGAGTTGCTTCTTCCTAATCCCCATTCCATTGTGGAAGTTACCAGCATCATTTCCATCCAAAAAAAACGAGTTCCAACAGTGAGCAAAAACCAGAAATCACAACTTTAAAAGAACCCACGTTTTGAAGAGCCAAAAACGCCCAGATTTGGTATTTGACAGTGAAATCGAATGGGGGATCCATAGATATGAACCTTGGGGCGAATGTGAGAGTATTAGATACCCCGAAATCCATTGGAAAACCCAATTTTTATAGCCCAGAAAACCAGTGACGGGATTGAGTTATTTGGTGAACAGAATTGTGAGAAACCCAATTGTGAATGACTGAGCAGAGGTTGGGTTTGCTTGATAAACCTAGTGAAGACAAGAATCTCAAGGATTAGAAGCTGGACCTTTCTATGCCCACCCTGAAGAGCACTGGGGGGAAGGGACGCCTGAGGGACTGTACAGCAGAGAAGGGGACCTTCCTTGTGTTGGGTGTGGTAGGTAATGTGGGTGCCTTGACTGTTGAATTCATTTGAGATCCTGTAACTCTGTGGTTGAGCTCACTGGCTTAGCATTTCCTTCCTTTGTCTTTCATATGCTTGACAAACCCAACTGTGTTTTGGATTAGCATAATTGTTGAGTGAAACCATGGTTGTGAGTGAGCCCAACTAGTTCCTCCTTAGTGGATACACAACCCAGCTCGGGGGCGATCTCTCAGCTGAAAGAATACAAGCTGGATAGAGATCTATGGTTGGGTGGAACGTTGCTCTCACATAGCCAGTTGTTTGGACAGCTTCATCTTCAAGATTAGTGTTATCTGTGTTATAAATTATATGCATTTTGTGTTTTACAATGTGTTAATTGTGAATGACAAATACTCATGTTAATTGAATTGATATGAAGCTTGCGCATAGCATGAGAATGGGATGGATTCTTTTCATGTTGATGCATCATTTGCTTGAGATAAATATGCTAATGTATGTCTGTTGTGTGTGCAATTATGTATTTTAATTCCGTTGTGTAATTTAATTGTGTATTTTATTTAAATGGCAAAAATTTTACCATTATGGCTTTGGGGAAGAATTAGACACCCCATGTTACAGTCATGTTCCCTCCCTTGCATTGGATTGATGGAAGGGGACGTGACAGAAAGTTTCACTCTTTTCCTTCATAAAATATATCCAAGAGTAGAACGAGAAGTCATCTATGAACAAAACATAGTACAAATAACCACTCAAGGAAGGTGCTAACATAGGTCTACATAGATTGGAATCAATTAAATCAAGGACCCCTTTGGATCTTTTGGTACTGATAGGAAAATGCTTCTTGATATTCTTTCCAAGGGTGCAACCTCTACAAACACTATCAGAATTAACTTTAAATATAGGCATACATTTCACCATCTACAATCCAAGTAGCGCTTTGAAGTGGATATGACCAAGCCTTCTATGCCACAACTCACAAGGACTGACTGTGTCATGGATCATGGATTGAATGATATTTCCAAGAACTTTGTATAGACCTCGCTCTCTAAATTGAATCATAGATGCAGAGTTCAAGTCTTCATGCTTAGGCCACGGGATCGTTTTTTTGTCCATAAATATTACTCTGAATCATTTTTCTTTGAGAACTGAAATAGATAGGAGGTTCTTCTTCAATCCGGGGATAAACAAAATTTCATCCACATGCAGTACATCTCTTGAATCCAATTGAAAAAAAGTGGATCCAACTCCTTGGATCGAATAGGTGGTATTATCTCCAAGATCCACCTTAGAGGAGAAATTATTTTCCTTCAAATCCGCGATAGTGATCCTATATCTAGTCATGTGATTAGATGCATCACTATCCATCAGTTGTGTCTCAGGACTAGTGGTTGTTACAACGTAATTTTCCACCTTGTGAGCATCAACATTGATTGGCCTTCAGTACTCATTTTATTGACTCAGATCCATTATTTTCCCTTCAGGAACCAAGTTTCCCTATTTTTATTCCTGTATGCTTGTTGTTCCATTATAGCCAGCGTACACGCAGGCTGCACCTAATTAGCCCATGTACATCAAGTTACATGGTAAAAACAATAGAAAATTTACTTTTTACTCCCAAAAAGCAGTCTTAGGGTGACCTTTGGCCCTCCGTATACCCCGAAATGACTCGATTCAACCTTTCACTTACCTTTGGAAGGCTATATATTGAGCTCTTATGGTGTATGGAAGGGAGGAGAAAGAGAGAGCAACATAACTCTATTGTATTTTTGCCGTGACTTAAGTCTACACTCATTGATCCTTGTTGTTGTGAACTCCTTATGTTCACCTACCAAACTCCTTCCATAGTTTGAGTTTTCCATTGCATGGGGGATTGAAGTGGTGGAAGCACAAGTGGAGAGACCTAGTTCTTGGTTCAGATTGGTTGCCGGCAAGAGGTCGTATCATGTACTTCTTGTTATTTATTAATGGAAATACTCATTTTCTCGTCCAATTGATGTTGTGAATGTTGTTAATTTACATTGGGTTACATTTTCTTATGATATCATGGATCATGTTATTGATTATGCTAATGCCTTTAACATATTATATGCACTTGCTTGTATTTGTTGTTGAGACTAATCTGCAGGGTCAAGTGTAGAGGTTGGAAGCTCAACAGGGATCTTCTTCAAACATACGGTTGAAGGTTGGTTTTATTCTCTGTATCTTAGAATTTTCATTATAATAACATTGCATTGGGAATTGAGTCATTTTCTGGTAGTCATCTGTCTGTTGTGGTCTACCCCAAGCCATAGAAAGTTTTTCTCCGTAACAGAAATGACGACTCCGTTGGGGAGAGATTTCCATTTTGGGGATTTTTAGGCATTTGTCCTTATTTTGAGTTGTTGTTTGTCAAGCTTCTATGTCATTGATTGGTCATTGGGATTTACATTAGAAAACTAGATTTTATGGGATGTTTGACTCTTTTTGGGTTCATTTTCCTTTCCCTGTATGCGGGTCAACCTAGTTTTGACCGCATCTACCAGCCCCTGTGTGAACTGTAGCCCGCGTCTACTCGCTACTGTTCTTTGAAAATTCGCGTATAACTCTGGGATTGATTGATTTTTTATCTTGGGTTGTTGCTGGGTTGGTTCTGAGTGTTCCTAAGTCTTAGTTGGCCTGTTTCCTGATTGTTCCATGCTCTGTTTGTGTCCAGAAACTTCTCTTTCTTTAGTTTTTCAGGTTTTAGTTTCCCATCATTTTTTATTTTTTACAGCTCATTAGCTTGGCTGAGTCTTACTGTTTGGGGATTTTTGCGGTTGTCTATTTGATATGCTCTGCATTTCTTTACTGAATAGTTAGATTTTGCTTGCATTTTTTCATTTCATTATATTGAAAAAATACCAAAACATTGTTTTGCATTTTCCTTCCATTTATAAGTGAAAATACAAAAATATTTGCTTTATGTTTTTCAGTTTGCATCAGAGTGCTTGTGATTTCATCTAGGACATGCTTGTGCATTGAAACTTTAAAAGAGATTTCATGTTATTTCGAACCATTGGATTGATTGTCATATTAGTGGCATGCTTTTTATTGAATAGTTGAGTCTAGTGCTTTTTGGTTGTGCATACCATTGAGTCTTATACATCATCAGTTTCACAGCCATATCCTTTGAGTAATTACAGCTATTTAAAATCAACACTTAATCTTAAAATTGATTAGAAACGATTTTATTTTATAGGGTGCACCAATTATCTTAGGTTTAGAGTCTTGGAATAGATCATTGTGAGTTAACAATCCAAGACTATTGAACCAACATTATGTGTCTGACCAGGGATTGGTGAAACCCATGGTATACATCAGTGTTCTCAGGAATCTCTACTAAAACCAGAGTTAAGTACGAGGTCACGGGAGGTTGGTTGCAGAGATAGCCGTCCAATACTGGATGAACGTGGGATATATTTCTAGGATTTGTTCGTGTATGGGGACTCTTGGTGGATTTGACCCTCTTGAGTTTCAGGCTTAGCTACCCTTTCCATATGACGGATCCCACTTGCGACTGTCCCCCTGAGCATTGGTTATATCGTGGTGACCTTAGTTTCTTTACCTAGGTATCACATAGGGCATTCGTTGCGGTTATTCTGCGATTGTCCTATGTCAGATAGGGGTTGGACAACACAGTTTCCTGTTGTATAGGGATTTGACCCTGTGCACGCAGTGAAGTCTGGGATCCCTTATAATTGATTATGTTACCTCCGGTTATAGTTTGGGAGTCTCAAGCCTCTCCTAGAAGAGACATACCGGTTGTAGTGTCGGGAGGTCCCTTGAGCCAGTCCTGTTTGTGTGCATTTAGCTGTAGTTTCTTTAGGTGTGTGCTCTTTGATCATTAGTTGGCCGCTAGGGGGGATTTAGATTTGTTTTTATTGTGGATCAAGATCTACCTCTCCGTCGGTCTCGTTGTTTGGCTAGTCTACCAGCCGACGAGGTAGCACGTCCTTTTTATAAGAGACGTCGGAGGATCCCCTCCGATCCTTTTGATACTTTTGACGAACTCCAAGATTACATTATGACTTTTGCATCTGGCACAACGGGAAGAATTCATGTGACTTCGGCGGGTGAGGTCTATGGACAGACCACTCCTTTCACCCCTACGTAGGTTGGAGAGGAAGGTTTTCCCCCACATGTCACTTTTTCAGGTTTTGGGCTGGACCCACCCTCGGAGTCAAACCCATCTCATGGTACACACACACAAGGTTTCCGATATGGGATGCCAGATCTGGATAACACTACAAACTCTTCGACCACTAATCCCTTTTTAGTTGGTATGCCCAGTCTTAATTAGAACGTTACATCCCAGGACCGGAGCACCCTTTTCGGCTCCATTTCAATTTAGGTCTGGTCATATCCCTTCAGATTCTATAGCTGTTGGGGGAGGACATCGTCCCAGTACTGCCCATAATTTTAGTGGGAACACTTCTCATAACACGCCTCATATTCAACAACCTAACACGCATGTTTCTACGCATATACCCATGACTACAACCACGCCTGCTAACCATCAGGTCCCTCCTAACATGGGGGGTGGGCACATTCCCAACAATGGGGGTGGGCACATTCCCAATACTAGGGGTGGACACATACCCTATACTGGGGGTGGGAACATACCTTATAATTATGGTCATTACTTGACTGCTCTTGCTACAACTAGCACCTATATGCCCCATAATTATGGTTGTAATCCTTCTTATAATGCAGTCAGTTCTGGACCTTATTACAACCCTACTCACTATGTTGCTTACAACACATATATACCTTCCTACCCTTACATGGGTCAGGGTGGAGGTGGTTATTAGCCTTATGGTCATGGTCATGGTTCATATCATCCTTACGATCTGCAAGGTCAGCCTCTTTTGGGAGATTTTAATCCAACCACAGCTCCCGTTTCTTGCTCGTTTGAATCTACCAGACCTTTCAAAGCTCACGAATGATCCGGTGTGTCACAATCCTTCTTGTCCTCTAGTCCCTACCAAGCTCCCTTTTGACATTCCGAAGTTTGAAGGGAATAATGGTAAGGATCCAGGTGATCATGTCACTACTTTTCACCTTTGGTGCTCCTCGAATTCGTTAAATCACAACTCCATCCGTTTGAGACTATTTCAACGCACCCTCATAGGGGCAGCTGTGAAGTGGTATGTCGAGTTTCCTGGGGGCACTTACAGGGGTTTTAATGAGATAGCATTGGTTTTCTTAGATCACTTTAAGTTGTTGGTTCGCTATGATACAGGAACCGAACTTTTATCTACCTTCCGTCAGAACAAGGACACGCACATATCTGATCACATTCAAGAGTGGCGTCGACGGAAGAGGATGGTGAAAGCCAACATTCCTCCAGACTTCCTGTTGGAATGATTCCTCAAGTCGTTGCTTCCTTATATTTTTAAGGACGTTTCAGTTTCTGGCATTATGACTGAGGAGCAAGCTATATTCAAAGCCCAGCAGCTAGATTTACTCTATGCTCAATCTGGGATCCTGTACGATATTATTCTTGACGCACCGCACTTTTTGGGTAAAATATATGCACTCTAATTCAACATTTAATTGTCAACCCGGGAAGGGAGCTTATGAGATGCAAACACTATTTGTGCAGGATTGAAGGCTTGAACTAACCTAAGCTGACTAAAAATGCAAATGCACTAACATGCAACTATATGAATTTAAACTACATGCATGTCTTTAAAAATTCAAATGCAGGAATTTATGCTATCTATAAAGACAGGAAAATGATTAACGAATGAAACTATCAAAACTGAAATATCTGGAAAATGGAATTATTAACTCTTTATTTTAAAAAAAAACTATCTAGGAACAAGACTGATAAATTTTGGAACAATAACTAAGTAGCAAATTAGATATGAAGAACTTAAGTTTGGAGGAAGGTTGAAAAGAGGATTAAGGAAGAAAATATGGAAGTAGGAAATAATGACAAAACTTAATTAAAAACTCTATGAAACAAGATTTAAATTACATCTAAAACTGTTAATTAGAAGCAAGAAGCATTACATTTAAAAAGCAAAAGAAACTGAATTATGAAAAAGCATAAAACAATGCATAAAGTGTAAAGGTCCGAATGACGATCCGAATGCCTGTCCGAATGACAGTCCGAATGCCAGTCTGAATGGAAGAAAAAGATTTAAACTAAGGAAAATAAGAGTTTTGGATGACTTTAATTACCAGTTGGCTAATGCATATGACCCTACTGTGCAAAAGAAGCAATAGATTGATTAATTAGAAGCTAAACTAACAAGAAAACTAGTTATACTAATCATTCTCTAAAGAAGAGGAGCTATTTCTATGATATACTAAAGCAAGAATGATGTTGGAAGATAGAAGTAACCTACAACTAGAGGAAGAAAATCTAACAGAGAGAGAGAAGCTAATGAAACAAACTATAACAGAACTTGAAGCATAAACTAATTAAGTTCTATTTAATTGCAGGAAACTAAAAAACAAACTATCTAATTACAAAAAGACTTGAAATTAAACTATGAATACTATGCTTTGGTTCACCATTTCTAATTCTAAAAAGTAAATTATGTTAGCAGCAAAATACAGTTTATGGGAAAAGTATTAGCAGAAATAAACGAAGCTTGAAATACTGAAAACTAATGTATCTATACAAAGGGAAAAATGAAAACAATCTAAACCAAACTCTATTCCTAACGCTCAAAATCCACCCTCACATATTTTGTCAACAAAACAAAAGACAAACTTAATAAGATGATATACAATGTACATTAAAAATGTTCAAAATACAAAGTGACATAATAACACAAAATATATATAAAACATATTACATATAAAACAAATTACAAAGTAACATAATACATATAAAACAAATTACAAAACAAAACAATTTATATATAAGACAACTTATATATAAAATAAGTTATATGTAAGTATCATTGTGAAACGATTCTTTTAAATTATCACAAACTATTCACATTAATACACTTTATTCACAGGAGAATCAGTTTGTTGACGAAACATCACTCCAGGAGATATGAAACATAATTGGAACAATACGACAGAGCAACGATTTGAAGCAAAATTTGAAAGAACATATGGTGGTAGATTTAAAAGTGTATTTATTTACAATTTGGAACAAGTAATTTGATAGAAGTGTAATCCGTTGATAGTTAAGTATAGGACTAGAATTTTGTCAAATAAACTGTAGATTACGAAGAGTGAATATGTTACATATGAATTCTATGAACGGTTTGCACAAATGAACAGGTTGTATACTGAATACAACGGTTGCAACTACAAAAAACAAATATATATGGAATCAAAATTTTAATGATGTTTGGAATGGATTCTGGACATGTCTACAAACTAAATTTTATAAACTTAAATCAAATTACAGTCATTGGTAATCCAAAGCAAGGAACACAACTGAATAAATTGCATGAAATATTAAAAATACATTTGAATCTCAAAATAGCTACAGTACATGTTAAGTACTGGCAAATCAATCTGGACTCTAATTAACTATCTCTATATAAAACTCAATATTGACAATTCTGGAAATGACTGCAAATCCTGGAAAATTCTATCTAAGTTCGAATTAAAGGCTGAAAGACAGACTAAAAGGATGACTGAGCGAATAGTGCGAACGACCGGCCGTATTAATTCTGAAAATGCAAATTACATGTAAACTAAAAGAAAATTGTATTTCATGAACAACAAAATGTCATCTACAGGAAAACGGAATACATAGACATAAAAACAAAATTACTTATCTGTAAAAATGAAAGGAAACTACTGAATATGCATAAATAGAACCTCTGGTTATTGAGGGGCCCTTCTCAGCAATCAGGGGCCGCGTCTAAGTCAATCAATCACCCACAGAAGACGAAACCATACATCCACAGCTGAAATAGAATTTTATTAAACTTGGAACAGAGTTTACAGAATTTCTATGCCTACCACCCCTGTTTTTCTCTCCCGTGGAGGTGAATATATATAGTGTTTACAAGGATGAGCAGGTCGACCCTTTCAGTGGTCGACTGCTCTTAGGATAAGTCAATCATTATGACAAATAACTAAATGAATAACCAACACATAAACCCACTTTAAAATAAATTAAGGGATATTGGGCACGTGACATATGGTTTTAAATAGTTAATAAGTTATTACAATCCATGTCATAATCCAATTTATGATTTGGTTAATTTATTATAAGTGGATTTGGGTATATTTTGCTTTGATATTTAATTCCCATTTTTTAATATTTTTTATTTTCTTTATTTGATTTCCATTTTTTTTTAATATGTTTTTATTCTCTTCCTTATTTAATTTTAAACCAATGCTCAAAGCTCATCATCACTCATGGTTTTCTGCATGTGCAGGTATTCATAGGACTAGCGAGAAATAGAAGGCGAGGATAAAACAAACCAAGAACCTAATAAGAAACATGCCATTAAACCTAGTGCGGAACTCAGAGTCGGGTGAAGGGCTGGATGGAGTGCCGGAATGGCCATTAATTGTATAATATTGCGTTTAATATATCGAAATGACATATTAGGCTCACTTAACATTTACGAGATAAAACAAGGTAAAATATAGCCTTATTGAACATAAATGTATTAAATCATGGTAGATAAGATGAGAAAATAATGTAAATAATATCATTATAAAAGATAATTTCGGAGCCCAACACTCCCCCGGATCAAAGGTATGGCACGTCCGCCTGTCATGAATGAATTGGAAGTGGTCTTTCTCTTATTCAGAAAACTCTGTTTGATCATCAAATAGTTTATACGCAATCTTTCTGCAAAACTAAGCCAACTTTATTACTGCATGAAAAAATAGAACTTAGAAGAATTTTATTAATGTTATGAGAAGACCAAAACAACTATTAATTAATATTTCGCCAATTCATAATTATGAAGATCATATAAATTGAGACTCTCTTCTCCCCCAGACCAAAGGTATGGCATGTCCTCGTGCCATGGATAAATTAAGACTGGGTTGTGTTCTCTTATGTTAACACTTTGGATCAACAACACTTAGCAGGTAATATTATACTAAGGCAGATTCTTTAATACATGCAAGTTCATCAGTTTATGCTCACAAAGACCACATAGAGAATAATAGTGTAAGAGATGCGAAAAATGCCATAGGAAAACTAGTCGTCCATGACTCATTGTAAAGATCTCTTTTCATCCAAAGAATATAGATAAGTTTCACCGTAAAGTTTGTGAGATCTACTATAATTATGGGTCCCATTTCTAGGATAATCATATCCTAGGTATTTGTTTGAATTAGATGACAGGGTCCAAGTCCAACTTACAACCATTATCTAATTACAGTATAAATAATCGGCCTAAACATGTGTTTGTATACTCAGTTTTTTTTTATGAGCCATGTGAATACCAAAGAGTTAACCAAACCTCTTTTACCCGATATTGACCCATTGCCAGCAGGCCTGTTCAGTACCCCTGTGGGTTTATCTTGGTACCATGCAAGCATAGCCCCACTGCTAGTGAGCCTGTTCAGTACCCCGACGGATTTACTTGCATTTACCGACTTCCTTGTTTAATATTTTACTTAGCATGGACCCGCTACCAGCGAGCCTGTTCAGTACCCCGGTGGGTTTACTTCGTATAATGATATTTTTAGTAAGGAAGTCGGTTGGCACTAGAGTGTGCTAAGCCTGTAAAACACATAATTCAAATTTTTAGCACAAATCTTATGAGTAACTTTATTTATAATGGCCTAAACTACAGATCATGTCAAAAGATAATAACTTAAAGCTTGTTCTTTGACTTCATAGTCTATCTTCTTCATAAAATGTCAGTAATGTTCCCCACAAAATAGAAAATATCACCCACTTTTAGGCTACCTTTTAAAGGTGCTTTAGAGACAAGTTTTGATAATGAGTCCAGGATGAACTAGGAGTCCATAGGTGTAAGATTGAGTTTTTTGGAGATCATAATAATTAAAGTAGGTCTTTGAGTAACTGGTATAATAAGAAATATGCATGTATGATGTAAGATTGCTTTGGTTTAGTCATTAATATGATCTTATTCTTAGTTCTTTTATTTTAAAGGAAAACAGAAAGTGAAGAAGTATGAATATCTAAAGCTAACTAACCACATACAACGTTTTATTTATATACATACTATCCTATGCTATCTAAAAGAAAGAAAAACTCATAATTCAAGTTTAAGAACTTTTCCAATGTAACCATGTGCGAAGAAAAATGAAAAACATACCTATATCCACATATGAAAAATTTAAAGCAATGATTACCTGGATGTGGAGAATCAACTGACTTATTTGCTTTTGCAATAGAAGGTGTCAAATGAAGGAATGGTATTGTGGCCTCATTACTTCTTGGAACCATCTTTCGATGTAATCCTGATACTCACCTTCCTTCCTCATGCCATGCAGATCCTCTTCTTCTGAATGTTCAATTGCTTGAGTACATGAAAGATCTGTCGATAGATATGTGGATAACTCTTCAACATCAGGTCTCTCTCCATCAAATGTAGTCTCCAAGTTTTCGGTTTCATTGGCATATTGGCAAGGAGATTTGGTTTGTAGCTCATGGAACCATGGTTCTTCTATTATTTCTGGAGAGGTAGATAAATTATTGACTTCTGTCAAGATGTGTTCTTCTTGAGAAGAATATATTGAGATCCTAGCTGCTACTAGGATTTGAGAGAGTTCTCTCATACTAATAAGCACCTTTGAATCCATGTCATCGGCTGGTAGGTTCTGCCTCACACATGGGTTAGTCCTGGGGTTCTTACAGCACCAATTTTTTTTATGTGTTTTTAAAATACTTTCTGCTACTAAAAAAAATTTGTGAAAAACACACCACACTTGCTGAAAGAATAACACACTTGAAAAGAAGGAAGGAAAACTTTACGAAATAAATTGCGAAAAATTAAACACTCAAACGAACATAAAGGAAATCACACTTATGCGGAAAGGAACAACAAGGATTTGGGGCACCCCACTATAGTGGATGCACAGGTTCTTACCTCTCGTCTTACCGTTCTCCCCCTCCCCCTTGTTGTGTAATGAAAAAGAAACCTATCTACCCCTATCTACCTAGACTCCAATCCCTTTAGCACCTCCCCAGCAACGGCACCAAAATGTTGGGTAAAATATATGCATTCTAATTCAACATTTAATTGTCAACCTGGGAAGGGAGCTTATGAGATGCAAACACTATATGTGCGGGATTGAAGGCTTGAACTAACCTGAGCTGACTAAAAATGAAAATGCGCTAACATGCAACTATATGACTTTAAACTACATGCATGACTTTCAAAATTCAAATGCAGGAATTTATGCTATCTATGAAGACAAGAAACTGATTAACGAATGAAACTATCAAAACTGAAATAACTGGAAAATGGAATTATTAACTCTTTATTTTAAAAAATAAACTATCTAGGAACAAGACTAATAAATTCTGGAACAATAACTAATTAGCAAATTAGATATGAAGAACTTAACTTTGGAGGAAGGTTGAAAAGAGGATTAAGGAAGAAAATATGGAAGTAGGAAATAATGACAAAACTTAATTAAAAATTCTATGAAACAAGATTTAAATTACATCGAAAACTGTTAATTAGAAGCAAGAAGCATTACATTTAAAAAGAAGAAGAAACTGAATTCTGAAAAAGCATAAAACAATGCAGAAAGTGTAAAGGTCCGAATGACGATCTGAATGCCTGTCCGAATGACAGTCCGAATGTCAGTCCGAAGGGAAGAAAACGTTTTAAACTAAGGAAAATAAGAGTTTTGGATGACTTTACTTACCAGTTGGCTGATGCATATGATCCTACTGTGCAAAAGAAGCAATAGGTTGATTAATTAGAAGCTAAACTAACAAGAAAACTAGTTATACTAATCATTCTCTAAAGAAGAGGAACTATTTCTATGATATACTAAAGCAAGAATGCTGATGGAAGATAAAAGTAACCTACAACTATAGGAAGAAAAGCTAACAGAGAGAGAGAAGCTAATGAAACAAACTATAACAGAACTTGAAGCAGAAACTAATTAAGTTCTATTTAATTGCAAGAAACTAGAAAACAAAGTATCTAATTACAAAAAAGACTTGAAATTAAAATATGAATACTATACTTTGGTCGACCATTTCTAATTCTGAAAAGTAAATTATGTTAGCAGCAAAATATAGTTTACAGGAAAAGCATTAGCAGAAATAAACCAAGCTTGAAATACTGAAAACTAATGTATCTAATACAAAGGGGAAAATGAAAACAATCTAAACCAAACTCTATTCCTAACACTCAAAATCCATCCCTCACATTTTTGTCAACAAAACAAAACACAAACTTAATAAGATGATATACAATGTACATTAAAAATGTTCAAAATACAAAGTGACATAATAACACAAAATATATATAAAACATATTACATATAAAACAAATTACAAAGTAACATAATACATATAAAACAAATTACATAACAAAACAATTTATATATAAGACGACTTATATATAAAATATGTTATATGTAAGTATCATTGTGAAACGATTCTTTTAAATTATCACAAACTATTCACATTAATACACTTTATTCACAGGAGAATCAGTTTGTTGACGAAACATCACTCCAGGAGATATGAAACATAATTGGAACAATACGACAGAGCAACGATTTGAAACAAAATTTGAAAGAACATATGGTGGCAGATTTAAAAGTGTATATATTTACAATTTGGAACAAGTAATTTGACAGAAGTGTAATCCGTTGATAGTTAAGTATAGGACTAGAATTTTGTCAAATAAACTGTAGATTACGAAGAGTGAATATGTTACATATGAATTTTATGAACGGTTTGCACAAATGAACAGGTTGTATATTGAATACAATGGTTGCAACTACAACAAACAAATATATATGGAATCACAATTTTAATGATGTTTGGAATGGATTCTGGACATGTCTACAAACTAAATTTTATAAACTTAAATCAAATTACAGTCATCGGTAATCCAAAGCGGGGAACACAACTGAATAAATTGCAGGAAATATTAAAAATACATTTGAATCTCAAACTAGCTACAGGACATGTTAAGTACTGGGAAATCAATCTGGACTCTAATTAACTATCTCTATATAAAACTCAATATTGACAATTCTGGAAATGATTGCAAATCCTGGAAAATTCTATCTAAGTTCGAATTACAGGCTGAAAGACAGACTGAAAGGAATACTGAGCGAATAGTGCGAACGGCCGGCCGTATTAATTCTTAAAATGAAAATTACATGTAAACTAAAAGAAAACTGTATTTTGAATGAACAACAAAATGTCATCTACAGGAAAACGGAGTACATAGACATAAAAACAAAATTACTTATCTGTAAAATCGAAAGGAAACTACTGAATATGCATAAATAGAACCTCTGGTTGTTGAGGGTCCCTTCTCAGCAATCAGGGGCTGCATCTAAGTCAATCAATCACCCACAGAAGACAAAACCATACATCCACAGCTGAAATAGAATTTTATTAAACTTGGAACAGAGTTTACAGAATTTCTATGCCTACCACCCCTGTTTTGCTCTCCCGTGGAGGTGAATATATATAGTGTTTACAAGGATGAGCACGTCGACCCTTTCAGTGGTCGACTGCTCTTAGGATAAGTCAATCATTATGACAAATAACTAAATGAATAACCAACACATAACGTTTTCCTTCTTCGCGAAATAGTTCTTCTATGGCACGTGATATGGCATGAGGAATCTCTTTGATGTGGCTAGTGTCATGGTGTCGAGCAGACTGTAAAATTAGTCACAGCAGATCTAATGAACAAGTAAATCAATCACAACAGATGAATATAGAAAATATGGTGTAAAACTGTGCAAAACATGCAGCAGTGCTCAATATCCCATAAAGGGTGAATGAATTACAATATAATACAATTTCTGTCAATGAGCAATTCGAATTGACTAAGTAGGCCATTCGAATCACTGAATGGAGTAGCTTGACTCCAACTAGGAGTCCTCATCATCAATCGGTGGTGGTCATCAATGCACAAGAACCAGTCATCCAGGTGTCAATCTGAGTCTAACTGAGTGTGTCATGTGTAACTGAAGTGTGTAGCACTGATTAAGGGAAGGAGGCTCAGTGGGGGGCACATGGGAGACTAACTGAAGTCAGAACAAGTCATCTAGTCAAACTGGAGGTCCAACGGAAGTGAAACAGTCAGTCGGGAGTGAAACTAGCCTCAAATCAAGGAGAATCGGAGCTAATTGGATGTAACTGAAGTGGAACTGCAGTGGTAGGTGAACAAGTGCGCCCTTCTCTGGCAGTAGGTGAGAAGTGGGCGCCTTTCAGCCTAGGAGGGCTAAAACTCTGTAGTAAGTGGCTCCCGGGTGCTAGAATGAGGTGGCTAAGGTGCTGGAGGCATCAAACTGATGACTGGGATGCATGCAAGTGCATGCAGGTGCATGCAAACCCTAGATTTTGCATGCAAACCCTAATTGCATGCAAGATCCTGAAAAAGATGATGTGGATATCCGAACACCCCCCCTCAAGCTAGACTATGATGTGCAAAAAATAATGTGGGGCCCTGGTAACTAAGACCAAAGGTCACCCCAATACAATAATCCAAAAAATGCTGAAAATAACTAAGTGAGGAAAGAGGGAAAACCGAGTGGGAAGAAATCCCCCCCTCAAGCTAAAGCATAATAATGAATCAATCTGTCTCCACCATGAACGAAATCACCCCCAACAGTGAGCGGAGGTAAGAGAATTTCTTCTCAGTGAAGCTCTTGGTGAAGATGTCTGCAATTTGCTCATCAGTAGGGCAATATTGCAGAATGATGGTGCGGTCATGCACCAACTGTCGAATGTAATGCATATGAATCTCAATGTGTTTGGTCCTCTGCTGCTGAACTAGATCTGTGGAGATCTTGATAGCACTTTGATTGTCACAAAATAGGACAGTCGAAGTAGTGCCACCAAAACCAAACTCGGAAAGAATACCCTGCAACCAAACTGCCTGAATGCAGGCATTGACTGCCCCTCGATACTCTGCCTCTGCTGAAGAAAGTGCAATGGCTGCTTTATTTTTGCTGGACCAGAAAATAGCACCATGACCAATCATGAAAACATAACCGGAAGTGGACTTCCGATCAATGCTATCACCCACCCAATCTGAATCAGTAAAACCAATGAAATCTAGCTCAGAATCTGCAGCATAATGTATGCCAAACTGTCTCATACCTTGCACATACTGCAAGATCCGCTTGGCTGCTCGCCAATGAAGCTCATGTGGCTGCTGCATAAATCTTGACACGGCACTCACGGCATATGAGATATCAGGCCGTGAGTGTGTCAAATAAAGTAGTGAACCAATCAACTGTCGATACATACTGCAATCTGCAAGCGGTGTAGAATCTCCCTCCTCAAGACTGATTCCTGAGAGGAATGGGAATGGGGCTGCTTTACATTCAGCCATATTAAACTTCAATAACAGGTCGGAAGCATATTTTTGCTGAGATATAGTGATCCCATCAAAATTTTGAGCTATCTCCAAGCCCAAAAAGTGACTCAGCAAGCCCAAATCGCTCATGTCAAAAGCTAGATTTAAGGCATATTTTAGCTTGTTTATTGAAGTAAGTGTGCTACCAGTAATGAGAAGATCATCAACATAAAGTACAATAACCAACAAATTACCTTTAACTCGCTGAAGATACACATTCGGATCAGATTTGCATCTTTGGAAATTCTGAGAAAGAAGGAAGGAGTCCATCTTTGCGTACCAAGCTCTTGGGGCCTGTTTTAACCCGTACAAAGATTTCTTCAATCTGCAAACCAATGATGGATCTGATGTATAACCCTCTGGTTTCTGCATATATACCTCTTCAGCAAGGTCTCCATGTAAAAATGCACTCTTCACATCCATGTGGTGCACTTCCCAGTGCTTGGATGCGGCAACAGCTAAAACAAGGCGGATGGAATCCATCTTTGCAACCGGTGCAAAGGTCTCAGTGTAGTCCACTCCTTGGACTTGGGAGAAACCTTTTTCCACCAACCTTGCTTTGTAATTTCTGATAGAGCCATCAGTAGCAACTTTCGTGCGATAGACCCATTTACACTTCACTAATTTTCTTCCAGGTGGAAGAGAAACTAGCTCCCATGTGTTGTTATTTTGAAGAGAACTGTACTCTTCATCCATGGCACTTTGCCATCTCGGATCTCGGTGAGAAGAATAGTATGATGTGGGATCTGAACCAGCCATCAAATAACAAATCTCAGGAAGTAATGGATCAGCAATATATAGTGCCATACTTGCTCTTTGAAAGTCTGCTCTTGTTCGTCTCGGATCAGCAGGATTTCCAAGGTTCGAACCAACAGATTGGAGAGTGTTTTGGGCCCACTTTGGTAACTGAGGAGGATCATAATGGTCGGATTCCGAACCTGATATGTCATGATCATCATATGCTACTGAAATATCAGAAATATCAGAACTCATACCTTCATTATTGCTGCACGGATCTTCTTCTAATGAAGGCGATGAATCGGCAGTCTTTTCCTCGACTAGTTGCAATTCTTGAAGCGGTTCGTCAAATTGCACACTGCGCTCTATGAATATCTTTTTAGATCTGATATCCATGAGTTTATATGCTTTTGATTCTTCCCCATATCCTATCAGTATGCACTCGGTACTTTGTGGATCCAAAGCTCGTCTCTTCTCAGAAGGGATTCTAGCCCATGCAGTAGAGCCAAAAACTCTCAAATTTGACACATCCGGTTTGTGACCAAAGAATGCTTCGAAAGGAGTCATACCTTTCACGGATGAATGTGGAACATGGTTCTGTATATATGCAGCAACATTGATTGCTTCAGCCCAAATATTTGCAGCCAAACCTTTTGATTCAATCATGCATGTAGCCATCTCTTTCAGTGACCGATTTTTCCTTTCCGCTACACCGTTCTGCTGGGGTGTGTAGGGAACTGTATGTTGGATCTGAATTCCGCTTTGGGCACAAAGTTGCAGCAACTCGGACTTGATATATTCCCAACCATTATCAGATCTAAGAGCTTTGATCTTGCTCTCAGTGGTGGTCTCAACAGAAGCCTTAAAATCCTTGAATTTTCCAAGCACTTCTGACTTGTTTTTTAGAAAGAATACCCATGTAAAGCGGGAAAAATCATCAATAAATGTCAAAACATACCTTGAACCATTTAATGACATATGGGGCAGCGGACCACTGATATCAGAGTGGATCAATCCCAAAATAGTAGAAGCTCTGTTAGCTTTGCCGCAGTCGAATCTGTGCTCGGGGTGCTTCCCAATGATGCAACCAGTGCATATTCCCTTCGAGGAACGGAGTTGTGGAAGCCCATCTACCATGGATTTGTTTGATAACAGCAGCAAATACTTATAATTAAGATGTCCAAATCTTTCATGCCAAATCCTACTAACCTCATTACCATGTGTGCGAAGAGCAGTGGGCTTTGCAAGCGGAATAAAGTGTGAAAACTCATAGCATTTTGCAGTGTGATTTGCCTTTCCGACTGCAACTAGTCTTCCACTTTTGATATCAGAAATTTCAACTGTATTAGGGCTGAATGTAACTTGCTTTGGTTCACCAGTGTGTGTCATTTGATACACAGAAAGGATATTTGAATCCAAGGAAGGCACATAGAGAACATTCTAAAAGCTTCCATGTTCTACATGAATCGTACCTTTGCCCTTTGAAGAAATTTTTGAGTCATCTCCCAAATGGATGGGGATGGAGCTGTTTGGATCGAATGAGGAAAAAGAATCAATATTTGCAGCCATATGATTTGATGCACCCGAATCTATCAAGAGAGTAGTGGGCTTCGAAACCGTTGCCATGAGTACTTGTCCTCTTTCATGATCATCATTCCTATCCTTCTTCCTTGCACCGTCGGGAAGAGTTGTGTTGTTCTTTTCCAAAAGGAGGGCCATTTGATCTATAGTCTTCTTCATACATGAACTTTCGGGATGAAAGCCACGATTGCAATAAGTACATTTATATTTTTGGTTACCTTCTTTGCCCTTTTGCTTGAACTTCGAACTGGATGGTGCATCCGTTTGTTTGCCTTTGTCTTTTTGCTTGTGAGGCTCGAATTTGGGCTTCTCCTTCTTTTGCTTTCCTTTACCATTCGAGATCTTGGGTCCTTGAACATATAGGGCTGAATCTTTGGAGCTTATGGACCCCATTTGAATCAACTTGTCATGTTCTTTTGTGACGGACTCAATGAAGGCATTCAAGGTAGGCATCTTCCAATTCGGGGTAGTTAGCTGACCGGAAATGAAAGTAGAGACAAATACCGAATAATATTTACCAAGCTTGCTTAGAATGGAGAGGATCAATTGTTTGTCCTCTTTGATAACTCCACTGTTCTTCAACTGCAAGTTCAAGTTCTTGAATTTTGTGAAGAATTCATTGATGGTCTCGAAATTCTCAGGATTAAGGCCAATCAATTCATTCTCTAATTGAAAATCCCTAAGCTCATCCTGCTTGCCAAATAATGTTTCAAGTTGCTCCCATATAGCTTTTGGAGTCTTCAATCCGCTGAGATGGAAGTGAAGATCTTTGGAGATGGAGAGACAAAGAAGACCATAAGCTTCATCAAGCTTGTTGTAGTGTTTGGTTCGATCTGACACATTGTTTGGCTCCAATTCAAGACCAAGAGTGACTCGGTAGTAACCTTTTGAACGTAATATGATCTCCATATCATCTTTCCAATCAAAATAATTGAATGGGGTGAGGATAGGCTTTGAAGAAGAGTATTCCATTGCTAGGAGCGAGTCAAACTGATGTAGATGAGCTTGCATGCAGAGTGTAGCAAATGCAAAAGAGGAGTTTGCATGCACAGTGTAGCGAATGCAAAAGAGGAGCTTGATAACCTGCAAATCACAATCAAACCAAGAATCGTAAGGTCGAACAATCCACCCTTTTAGAGTTGCATCACACCTGGGATTGGAGATCAAACAATGTTGAATGGGTCCAATAGATCAGATCCAGGAATTATGTGGAAACTCAAGCTTTTGGAGTGGTATTGGATGTATTTTCAAGATTTGCATGCACAGGAGCGAATGCCCTTGAGATATCTCATGCCAAAACTTTTTGCAATTTTTGAGCAATTCAGTCAAATCTTCTTGTAGAAACACTTGTAGAAAAGAGATCTTGTCCCTGCAATGGCTCTGATACCATGTAAAATTAGTCACAGCAGATCTAATGAACAAGTAAATCAATCACAACAGATGAATATAGAAAATATGGTGTAAAACTATGCAAAACATGCAGCAGTGCTCAATATCCCATAAAGGGTGAATGAATTACAATAGAATACAATTTCTGTCAATGAGCAATTCGAATTGACTAGGTAGGCCATTCGAATCACTGAATGGATTAGCTTGACTCCAACTAGGAGTCCTCATCATCAATCGGTGGTGGTCATCAATGCACAAGAACCAGTCATCCAGGTGTCAATCTGAGTCTAACTGAGTGTGTCATGTGTAATTGAAGTGTGTAGCACTGATTAAGGGAAGGAGGCTCAGTGGGGGGCGCATGGGAGACTAACTGAAGTTAGAACAAGTCATCTAGTCAAACTGGAGGTCCAACGGAAGTGAAACAGTCAATCGGGAGTGAAACTAGCCTCAAATCAAGGAGAATCGGAGCTAACTGAATGTAACTGAAGTGGAACTGCAGTGGTAGGTGAACAAGTGCGCCCTTCTCTGGCAGTAGGTGAGAAGTGGGCGCCTTTCAGCCTAGGAGGGCTAAAACTCTATAGTAAGTGGCTCCCGGGTGCTAGAATGAGGTGGCTAAGGTGCTGGAGGCATCAAACTGGTGACTGGGATGCATGCAAGTGCATGCAGGTGCATGCAAACCCTAATTGCATGCAAGATCCTGAAAAAGATGATGTGGATATCCGAACACAGACAAGGCATGCTGGCGATCCTTCTATAACAAGGGTCATCCTCTCATCCAATCGCGTTGCCAATAAGAAAGTTGCAGACCGTTCCATGCTTTAACGCTTCGTAATATGCCATCAAACAATGCACAGTTTAATCGGCAGCCTGAATGGTGAGATGAATATGCTCATAATTTAATTGTTGGGTGCTAGGTTTAAATAATGGTTGGGTTCTATTTGTTGGGAGCTAGATTCCATCTGTTGGGAGCTAGATTCCATCTCCTTTCCTGGTGCACTCCTCTTCTTCACGGCGTGTGAATTCCTCTTCATTGTGCGTAAATTCCTCTTCACTGTGCGTAAAATAATTCTCCGTATTCGTGTGCCTGCACAAAACATAAAGTCCGTTAGTTACCAAAACATGAAATTGTAATATATATTAAACATAAAGTCTTAAAGAAGAGTGTTTATATAAAGAAACTATATGTGAGAATGATATATATATGAACCCACTTTAAAATAAATTAGGGGAGATTGGGCATGTGACATACGGTTTTAAATAGTTAATAAGTTATTACAATCCATGTCATAATCCACTTTATGATTTGGTTAATTTATTATAACTGGATTTGGGTATATCTTGCTTCGATATTTAATTCCCATTTTTTAATATTTTTTATTTTCTTTATTTAATTTCCATTTTTTTAAATATTTTTTTATTCTCTTCCTTATTTAATTTTAAACCAATGCTCAAAGCTCATCGTCACTCATGGTGTTTTGCATGTGGAGGTATTAATGGGACCGACGAGAAATAAAAGGCGAGGATAAAACAAACCAAGAACCTAATAATAAACATGCCATTAAACCTAGTGTGGAACTCATAGTCGAGTGAAGGGATGGATGGAGTGCCAGAATGGCCATTAATTGTATAATATTGCGTTTAATATATCGAAATGACATATTAGGCTCACTTAGCATTTACGAGATAAAACAAGGTAAAATATATCCTTATTGAACATAAATGTATTAAATCATGGTAGATAAGATGAGAAATTAATGTAAATAATATCATTATAAAAGACAATTTCGGAACCCAACAACGCTCACGTCACGAGCCCAAGCCTATTCCTGGACCACATGTTGATGGCATTGTTGGATATACGAGTACTCGACCCGTAGACTTGGTTACAAATCAAATGCAGATTTTGTCTATTAGCCAGTCTACCCCTGGACAGGCTCATGCCTCGTCCACTTGCACATAATCGGTCGATGTCCATTCTATACAATCGGTGAACCCATCAGGTAACCAACAACCTGGTGGACATAAGAAGGGGAGAAACAATCGTAAGGGTGGGAATAATGGGAATAATGGAAATAATCGAAATACTCCTAGGAAAGAGAACGCCAACCTTCCTCAGGAAGGCGGAAATGCTGGTGGGGACTGTAAGCCAAGGTGTAAGGTGAAATTCCCTTGCAAAATTTGTGGGGAGGATCATCTAACTCACTTGTGTCCTCAAATTGAGGAAACATCAAAGCATCTTGCATAGAGCCCAGTTGTGTTTAAATATCCCCTTCCACATCATCAGAATATGGATTCGAATGTTCCCGTCACTGGCTATGGGACTAATGAAACTACTACGTCGTCTTCTCATGCCGGTGGCTATAGATGCGTGAACATGGTACAATCTCAGGTTAGTGTTGCTACTCGTCAACGCGATTATGGTGCACCACAACCGAATATGGGGAATGAGCCTCCTCCTCCTCCTGATACTTCTCTGCATATCGAGAAGCCCACTACTTTGTCGTGGATACCAAAAGGTGTTCTTAAGCACTCAGTGCACAATCCCAATGCCCAAGCCACCCAGAACTACTCTATCATAGAATATTTGGGCCAAACTCCATGTTCCATGTCAGCTCTTGAGGTGTTACAGGCATGTCCTTCGTAGTGGACCACCCTTTTATCTGCTTTGGGATTTCAGGATGAGAGTAGCCCTAGCGTCATTAAATTTGACACCACTGATATCCATCCTCGCTTGCCTTATCATGTGGCTTTTCAAGTTCATGTGAGGTGCTTAGATAAATTCGTTAAATGTACGGTGGTTGACGAAGGTGCTTCCACCTCAGTGATGTCGTTGGATTTTTGGAAAGCTCTTGGCTCTCTTCCCTTGTCAAAATCTATGACCATGCTTACTGCCTTCGATGGCCAATCATTTAGGCTGCATGGTCTTCTCCCTTCCCTTGAGGTCCACTTGGGTGGGAAATCCGTGCCTATTGAAGTCGAGGTGGTTGATGTGCCCATCAACTAAAACCTTCTTCTGGATAGGAATTGGATCGACGCATCGAAAGCGATCGTGTCCTCCGTGTTTAGAGTTCTTTGCTTTCCTCATGAAGGCACAATTGTGACGGTCGATTAGCTAGACTTTCCTAGTTATAATTCTGTAGCATCGTCGAGAACCGTTTTTCCCCAGATCAAAGATTTTCAGCCGACAACTGGTAACATTGGTGTAGGATTGTATCCGTCCCTTATGGGATCATTCAAATTATTTGCACCAATTTCTTTTATTGGAAACGTTTCCAATAGTGTTCCATCCTCATTGAATAATGTACGATTCCGTACCTCGTATTTTAATGATTCTTGGACTTTACCGTTCACGAGTGCCTCGTCTGGAGACATTTCGCACATTAGAATGGCTATGTCGTTATCTGTAGCTGAGCTTACATACCGTGAAATTAAACAAGCCACCGCAAAGCCGAATCCCTCCTCTTCACGGACAGAAGAGGAAGATCCCATTATGCTGCCGGCATGGGCTGTCGACTAATCTTGCTCGCACCATTGTCTTGATGGTAATTTGCCTTCGGATGAAGCCATCATTGAGGCCATGTTTGGTAGTGAGATTCCTAGGGAAGATTTGCATCATCGCTCTTATTTTCTTCCTAACCTCGATCTCATTGAGCGAGAAGAGTTCAGGACGACTCTTGCCGAGAAGGTTTGTCACCCTGTGGCTCCTTTGGACTCACATGGGATTTACGCAGAGGGGAATATAGGTAATATCTCCCCAACCATACCGATCAACATCTCTTGCACTCCCAGAAATATAGAGAACGTTTATATCAGTGCTTATTGTTCTCTCAATGAGATCCACATATACACTGAATTGTTCAAGGAATTTCGGGATGTTTTCGCCTGGTCATATGAGGAGATGTCGGGAATAGACCCTAGTATTGTCGAACATGAGATTAATACATATCCTAATGCTAAGCTGGTTCGACAATGACTTTGTGCTATAAATCCTAGGAAGGCCTCCGCGATTAAGGGAGAGGTGGAGAAACTAATTAAAGTTGGTTTCATCTACTCGGTTCCCCTTACCGAATGGGTGTCAAATCCTGTTCCTGTGGATAAGAAGCAGGGAACCATCCGCGTATGCACAAAATTTAGAGATTTGAACCGAGCATGTCCGAAAGACAACTTCCCCACTCTATTCATAGATCAGATCTTGGATGCGTGTGCGGGAAGCGAGGTTTTTTCGTTTATGGACAGTTTCTCAAGATATAATCAGATCCAGATAAAGCCTGAGGATCAACATAAAACCGCTTTTATATGTCCTTGGGGTACATTTGCATACCGAAAGATGCCCTTCGGCCTTAAAAACGCTGGAGCTACATTTCAACGTGCCATGACCTATGCGTTTCATGACCTTAAGCGTATAGTGGAGGCTTACTTGGATGATCTTGCTGGCCATTCTCGCAAGAGAGTGGACCACCCCAAGCAACTTCGCCTCATTTTCAAAATATGTTGGTGTTACAAGATTCGTTTGAACCCCAACAAGTGCATCTTTGTCGTGAGAACGGGTCTCCTTTAGGGTTCATAGTTTCACAAGAGGGTGTAAGAATCGATCCTCTTAAGGTTGAGGCAATACTTCGGTTGCCTCCCCCGCGTAACTTAATTCAACTTGAGAGCCTCCAAGGGAGAGCCACTTTTCTACGACGTTTTGTAGTGAATTATGCTAGTCTTACCAAAGGTTTTGCACGACATCTGAAGAAGGAAATGTCGTTTATCTAGGATGAGCAAACCCAGCAGTATTTCGACGCTTTGAATAAAGCTTTGGTATTGTCCCCTCTGCTTAGTCCACTGGACTTTGCTAGAGATTTCTTGCTTTATGTGGTCGCATCTCTTGAGACGATTGGGATGGTCTTAGTTTAGGTAGATGACGCGCTCCAGGAGCATGTCATCTATTATCTTAGTCGAAATTTAGTAGACGCTGAGCTGAGATGCACTCACGTGGAGAAGTTGGCACTTGCGATTGTTCATGCAGTCCAACGTTTACGGCATTACATTATGCTTACGAAAACCACTGTCATAGCACACATCAATCCATTTTAGTTTGTGCTATCATGACATCTAATAGGGGGGAAGTATAATAAATGGATTGTTATTCTTCAGGAGTGTGAGTATTTTTATCCACAGTAAGATCTTGGAGCTATAGAGAACCTCGCAAAATCGAATAATTTGCAATAACCAGTGAAAAAGCTTGAAAAGGAGACAAATTTACACACAATGTGAACTGAAACTTGGCATTATCAGACTTCCTAACATGTAAAAATGTTTAGAACAGGTTTATATTACATCATAGAGAAATTCGAGAGGCTTAGGAAGCCCAACATGAGTGTACAATGCTAATTGGCCAACTTGGCCTCAATCACCCCTAGGTGGGTCCAACTCAATCCTAATCAGCCCAAATAGTCACAAATTTTGGTGTGAACATGGCTGAAGAATGCTGGGTCATAAATGAGGCTAAGGCTTGTGTGGGTGAGCAAATAGAGGTGTGTGGGAGGTCCAAGGAGGCATTAAATGCTCCAAATCTAGCAAAAAATGAGCTAAATCCACTCAAGCGCTCAAGGTCAACAATAATTCCCCATTTCAAGGAGATAGAGTGCTCCAGCATTTAATGAGGGTGCACTTGTGGACAAAACTAGAGTTTGGGTGAGCTGGGTTGCTCAGAAATAGGTGTGAACACTCTCAAAAGTGGTTATTTGACCAATTAAAGTTACCTAGTCCAAACTATAGTGTAATAGTCCACACATGGAAATAAAATTGACTAAGGTTATGAACTATGGTACTAAGTATTGGATTACTGTTCTAACACCCCCCCTTAACCAGAACTTAGTACAACTCATGAATTTAAAGTGGGAGGCCTTGGCAACAAAGGCTCAAGTCACCTCATTACAAAACATAAATTTTTATTTGTCCATGTAAATTGAGGACAAGAAGGAAAACCTCATGGGATAAAACATTCCCTCTAAAATGGACATGGGGCTGAACCTGCAATAAAATTGCAGCAATCACCATCCATCACTCACTCCAAGCAAAGGTCTCGGGTGAGTGAAGGTCTTCTCAGTAAAACACTTGGTGAAAATATCAACAGTTTGCTCGGTGGATGGGCAATACTGCAAGGAAATCACTCTGTCATGCACCAAGCCCCGAATGTAGTGCATATGGATTTCAATGTGCTTTGTTCTCTCCCTATGAACTGGATTAGTAGATATCTTGATGGCACTTTGATTCTCCACCCAAATTTTGGTTGGAGAATCAATAGCAACACCAAATTACCGAAGAATTCCTTGCAACCAAAAGCACTGTGTGGCTGCATTCACTGTTGCCCTGTACTTGGCCTCTGCTAATGAAAGTGAAATAGTGTGTTGTTTCTTACTTGACCAGAAAATGGGACCTCCATAAAACAAGAAAACAAAACCTGAAGTGGAATTTCTATCAATGGGATCTCCAGCCCAATCGGAATCAGAAAATCCAACTAGTTGTAGTGAAGAACCAGCTGCATAATGTACCCCAAAATTCTTTGTTCCTTGGACATACTGAAGGATATTTTTGGTTTCCTTCCAATGGATCTCATGTGTCTGCTGCATATACCATGCTACAGCACTTACACGATAAGACAAATCAGGTCTTGTATGTGTAAGGTACAACATACTACCAACTAGCTGCTTGTAGAGTGTGCAATCCACCAATGGAGAGTCATCAAATTCACCTAGTTTTATGCCTGAAAGGAATGGGCACTTGGATGCCTCACATTCAGCCATTTTAAACTTCAATAAAAGGTTTGAACCATACTTTGGTTGACTCAGCATGATGCCTCTTTCAGATTGCTCAATTTCTAAACCCAAAAATTGCCTTAGCAATCCTAGGTCACCCATGGCAAATTCACTGTGCAAAGATGCTTTGATTGAGCCAATTTGTTTGTTGCAGCTCCCTATAATTAAAATATCATCAACATACAGTACAATGACCTACAAAACATCATCACATTTCTGCAAATACACATTTGGATCAGACTTGCATCGAATGAAACCAATTGAGAGCAAAAAGGCATCCATTTTAGCATACCAAGCCCTTGGGGCTTGCTTGAGTCCATAGAGTGATTTCTTCAACCTACAAACAAGTGAGGGATCCTCTTGGAAACCTTCAGGTTTCTGCATATATATCTCTTTCTTTAGCTCACCATGTAAGAATGCACTTTTAACATCCATATGGCACACTTGCGAACCCTTACTAGCTGCCATGGCTAGAGCTAGTCTAATTGAGTCCATCTTTGCAACCGGTGCAAAGGTCTTGGTATAATCCACACCATGGATTTGTGAGTAGCCCTTAGCCACTAACCTAGACTTATACTTCATATTAGAACTATCAGCAATAGGTTTGGTTTGAAAAATCCACTTACATTGCACAAGTTTTCTCTTGGGAGGAGGAGGCACCAAATCCCATGTTTTGTTCTCTTGAAGAGAATGGAATTCTTCTTCCATTTCTGATCTCCACCTTGGATCATGGTAAGATTCCTGATATGATATTGGATCAGATCCAATCATCATATAACAGTGATCAGCAAGTGCACTTTCATTTGCAAAGGAAGCATTGATTGTTTGAGATCTAGTCTTCCTAGGCTCTTGGGGATTGCCTGCCAATTCACCTGCAGCTTGTATGATTTTTTCAACCCAATTGGGCCTTGGTGGTGACTCATCTACAGAAATGTCATCTTCATCCATTTAATCTTCACCAATATCAGAAAAATCAGAACTTGAATCATCACTTACTTCATTAAGGTGTGGAGGAGAAGAGCATTCCCCCGGTGCAAGCTCAAAATCAGGAATTGGTTCTTCTTCGAATTGCACACTTATCTCAATGAAAGTTTTGAGTGTGGATGTGTCAAAGAGATTATAACCCTTTGTGTCTTCACCATAACCAACCATGATGCATTCTCTACTCTGTGGCTGCAAATCCTTCCTCTTTTCTGATGGAATTCGAGCCCATGCTCTAGACCCAAAAATCCTGAAATTTGAGACATTTGGTTTTTGGCCAAACCATGCCTCATAGGGTGTATTACCTTTGATTGATTTGTGAAATGCCCTGTTCTGAATATGTGCAGCACAATTGATGGCTTCATCCCATAGCTTAGGGCTTAGATCCCTAGCTTCAATCATGCATGTAGCCATCTCTTTGAGAGACCTATTTTTCCTCTCTGCCACACCATTTTGTTGTGGTGTGTAGGGGATTGAATGTTGCATTTGGATGCCACATTACTCACAAAGGTGCTGAATGTTTTTGTTCACATACTCCTTTCCATTATCATTCCTAAGGATTTTTATCTTATGCCCATTATGATTCTCCACTAAGGCCTTCCAAATCTTCAATTGCTCAAACACTTCCGATTTCAATTTCAGGAAGTAAACCCAATAGAATCAAGAGTAGTCATCTATAAATGTGAGTACATACCTTGATCCACCATAGGATGGAGTGGGTAGAGGACCAATGAGGTATGAATGTACCAATCCAAGTGGTTGAGTGGCTCTCCTTGCCATTACCTTCTTATAGCTGCATTCTGGATGTTTCCCAATCACACAACCAATGCAAGCCCCATTTGAAGATTTGATTTCAGGAAGCCCTTCCACCATCTCATCTTTGTTCATGTTTGGAGATACTTGTAGTTCATGTGGCCAAATATTTCATGCCATAGCTTGGAGTTCTCCTTGGCATGAGAGTGAAGTGCTTGGTCACTAGAACCAGGGAGGAAATTCGAGAACTTGTACATCCTCTCTTGGTGGTCTGCATACCCAACTGCCAAGACTTGGTTTGAAGAAATTTCTGAGATCTCTACCAAATCAGGAGTAAATGTTACTATCTTGTCTTCTCCTGTATGGGTCATTTGATATGCTGATAACAAATTTGCAGCCAACGAAGTTACATAGAGCACACCACTGAAATAAACATGCTCCAAATCGATCCTACCAATCCCTTTGGTCTGGATCTCAGACTCATCTCCCATTCGAACTGTTGGGCCACTGTTCGAATGCATAGAGGAGAAGAGATCTCTAGATGAAACCATGTGCCTGGAAGCCCCTGAATCAATAATGAAGGATGAGGAATTAGAAGTACCTGCTACCAAAGCATGGAATTTCTCCTTGTTGTCAGGATTTGAGGTGCCATCTTTCTTCTTTGCACCATCAGGGACAAGGATGTTATTTTTCTCTAGCAGCTGCGCCATAGTTTCAATGGTTTTCTTCATGCATGAGATCTCTGGATGCCATCCCTTGTGGCAATAGGTGAATTTGGTCTTCTCTTTTCCATTCTTGTCCTTCTCCTTGGAAGGATTCGAACCCCCATCTGCAGATTTGGTTTTGTCAAACTTCATCTTCTCTCGATGCTTCGAACTCTTTGCCTTCTTCTTTCCTTTGGAGGCATTTGAAACACCCATGGCCAAGGCTTGATCTTTCGATTTGATGGTGCCCATTTGAACTAGCTTGTCTTGCTCCTGAGTAAGACATTCCATGAAGGTTTCTAGTGATGGAATTTGCCAGTTTCGAAGGGTCATTTTGGCAGAAGCGAACGTGCTTACAAGCGCTGAGAATTTTGGCCCTAGCTTCAAAAGAATGGACAGTATCAATTGTTCTTCCTTCTTAACAATTCCACATTGTTGCAGCTGAAGCACTAGTGACTTGAACTTAGTGAAGAACTCCTAGATGGTTTCAAAATGCACTGGGCTCAGGCTGATGAGCTCGTTTTCAAGTTGATGGCCTCTCAGTTCATTCGTTTTCCCAAAGAGTGATTCGAGCTTCACCCACACTTAATTTGGGGTTGTCAAACTGTCTGTATGAAACAAGAGTTCCCTCGAAATGCTCAAGCATAGCAATCCATATGGTTCATCAAGTCGATTGTAGTACTTTGCTTTCTCCACAGTAGAATTTGGTTCCACTTATGTGCCCATGGTTACTCTATAGAGACCCTTATATCTCAGTTTGATAACCATTTTAGCCTTCCAATCTAATAAATTGAAGGGAGTGAGAAACATTTGGTTAGCTTCCATTTCTGCTTACGTTGATGGTGAGAAAACTGTTGAACAACCTGCAAATAACACTCAATTTTTGTCTGGAAATCCTCTCTAGAATGCAAATCAAACACTCAAGATTGATATGCCACTCACTAAATCCATAAGGATCTGATACCATGTGAGTATTTTGATCCACATTAAGATCTTGGAGCTATAGAGAACCTCACAAAATCGAATAATTTGCAATAAACAGTGAAAAAGATTGAAAAGGAGACAACTTTACACACAATGTGAACTAGAAATTGGCATTATTAGACTGTCTAACATGTAAAAATGTTTAGAACAGGTTTATATTACATAATAGAGAAATTCGAGATGCTTAGGAAGCCCAAAATGAGTGTACAATGCTAATTGGCCAAGTTGGCCTCAATCCCCCTTAGGTGGGTCCAACTCAATCCTAATCATCCCAAACAGTCACGAATTTTGGTGTGAACATGGCTAAAGCATGATGGGTCATAAATGAGGCTAAGTCATGCGTGGGTGAGCAAATAGAGGTGTGTGGGAGGTCCAAGGAGGCATTAAATCCTCCAAATCTAGAAAAAAATGAGCTAAATCCACTCAAGCGCTCAAGGTCAACAGTAATTCGCCATTTCAAGGAGAGAGAGTGCTCCAACATTTAATGAGAGTGCACTTGTGGAAAAAAAAAGAGTTTGGGTGAGTTGGGTTGCTCAGAAATAGGTGTGAACACTCTCAAAAGTGGTTATTTGACGAATTAAAGTTACCTAGCCCAAACTATAGTGTAATAATCCACAAATGGAAATAAAATTGACTAAGGTTATGAAATATGGTACTAAGTATTGGATTACTATTCTAACAAGGAGTTTGATCTCGATTTTGCTTCAGCGAAGTCGATGAAATCCTTGGTTTTTGCTAAGCTCATGTCATATTTTCCGCAACTTGATGAGGACATCGTCCATGAAGATTCCTTTGTGGATGAGCACTTATTTTTTATCTCATCGGTGGACCCTTGGTATGGGGATATCATTGTCTACCTACAAACTCTGAATTTCCCTTCGCACTATTCACAAGATGAACAACAGTGTGTGAGACATCACGCTAAAGATTATGTCATCGTCGGAGACACTTTGTATCATCGGGGAAAGGACTCTATCCTCCGTCATTGTTTGACTCATGAAGTAGTGGAGTTGGTGCTGAATGGATGCCACGGTGGGGCATTTGGTGGTCACCTATTTGGGCTTGAGACATCCCAATGTATCATGCGTGCAGGTTACTTCTAGCCTTCAATCTTCAAAGATTGTATGAATGCCGTGAAGAGATGTCACCCTTGTCAGGTGTTTTCTCGAAATATACACTCGCATCCGGCGCCCCTTCATCTGTGATGAACCTGCAATAATTAATTAATGCAAATACACGAGATATCACAAATAATAGAACATAATCACTTTTATATTGATCACGGGCCACTTCGAGGGGGCAACCTCCTTTGAGCAAGCTCAATACAATTTACTTCACGGTGCCTTCAATGACCTCAACACACACTTATATACTAAGTCTATGCCCAATACTATGAGTCAAAACCATGGGACATATAATACTACGGGACGACTTACAAAGCATATGCGTCCAACAACAATATACTAACATAGTAAAGAGAAGGGGTTACATAGGTTCCTAACATCCCCTCTCCCTTAGAAAAAGCTTTGTCCTCAAAGCTTTGGTTGGAGAAATTGCTGCAGAATCTGAAGGAGTGGTTCCCCGGTAGCATCCTCGGGTTGCATTTCAAGCCACTGATGCCTTTGGAGTGTCAAGGAGGATTGCTTGGAAGGCTGTAGATGAAGAAGAACCCTGTCAGCTATGTGGAAAATGCGCTCAGAACGGTGTTGATCGGCTTGTTGTTTCAGGCGAATTCTGGCCATGTAAAGATTGTCCTGCAGAATGAGAAGAATCTGATCGCGGTTTCGAAGAACCGAGTCAATTTCCTGAACTGGGGAGCTGCTAAGGGTGCTAAGGGTGTATGGAAGATGAACTGGCGGTGTTTTTCCATAGACTGCTTCATATGGTGTCCTTTGAGATGTGGTATTGTACCACCATAGCGCTGCTAGGAAATCCATAGAAATAGTTGGCCAAAATCCATAGAAATAGTTGGCCAAAGCTATGTAGGGATGGGCAAGGGTTTGAGCAATCCCGAAAGGAGTTTCATTTCACCCTTGTTGACTTGGAAAGTATCATCGTCAGCCACCATCCGTTGAATTGTCATTTTTAGTCCCTGCCAAAAGAAGTTACATTGTTCCCGGTCATACATTTTGCAGAACCCAGAGTGCCCTGTTGATGAAGAAGCATGGAGTTCATAGAAGAGATAGCCCTGTTGAACATATTGCAACCAATTTGGAACAAGTAGAGAAAGAGATGTAAGATAAACTGGGTCATCAATTGTGCGAGAAGGAACATCTTCACCATATTGTCCTTACCCTTCTTGTAAGTGATCACATAGGGATAAACCATGAGTTGGATAACCCATTTATGGTGGGTTGGGGAGGAGACCCATTGTTCCAGAAAAAATTTCAGATTCTGGAGTTCAATCTTGATGCAGAAATAATTCCCTAATAGGTATGGATGCCACTTCTGTACTACATGCAAAATAGCCATCATTTCCTGCTGAGAGGTAGATGTGGCTAAATTCTTACCGAAAAGGTCTCTTGAAGGCAGCAAGTGCATTGGTTCAGCAAAGATACCTGCATATCTATCCAAGGAAGTAGTGGAGGCTGTTGATGGGTGCATCTTAATGGAATTGAACTGAGCGATGACACCATGTGAATTCTTCTTAAGGATTTTTTCCAAGTGATGTGAACTGATGATGCAGAGAGACCCTAGTTGTAAGCCCATAAATTTGTGTTGTGCCCCATTGACTTTAAACTGCATCCAAAGTTCAGCAAAATCCCATAAGATGGGGCCAAGTGTGCGTAACCATTGAACGCCCAAAACCACATCACATCCGCCTAAGGCAAGGCAAACATGTCAGAGCGTAGGTTATAATCTTCCATAGAGATACGCACATTGTGACACTTCCCCTTGCAAGGTAAGGTGCCCCCATTGGAAACCATGACTTCAAAGTTGGAGCAAGGATGGACAAAAAAATTAGCCTGTTTGGCAATCCGAGGGTCAATGAAGTTATGAGTGCTACTAGAATCAATGAGTATGGTAAGAGGGAGCTTCTTGAAGTATCCCCTGACCCGCATTGTTTGTGCGGTGGTGACGCCGGTTACAGCATGGAGAGAGATCTCGGGTGGGTCGTCTTGAGATGGGGTGTCAACAGGCGAGTGTTGAATGTCGACCTGATCATCTACTGTATCTGTAGCTTCTTCACCAAGTTCTAAGGCAGGCAAAGAAGCCACATCCAAGAGATAGAGCTTTTGTTGAACACATCTATGTCCCCGAGTGAATTTCTCATCACAATTATAGCAAAGCCCTTTTTCTCGGCGTGCCTGCATTTCTATTTCATACAAATGCTTGATAGGAGTTGGTTGAGGAGGAGGCGTGATGGGAGTCGTTGGGAACCCATATTTCTTAAGGGAACAAAGGTGGGTTTGGAGTGTTGTTGAGCTGCGATCTTGTCCTCGGCCAGCCTAGCCAACCCTAGGACTTCCATCATTATGTTGGGACAAAACATTTTGACCTCTAAGCGGATTTCATCCTTGAGACCATTGATAAAACAACTCCTATAGAATTCATCAGACAATCCTTCTATGTGATTGGCCAATTTCTCAAATTTTGTCTGATACTCTCTCACTGTGCCAATTTGGTGAAGTTTAGTGAGTGCTCTTGTGAAATCATCAAAAGCACTAGGACCAAATCGTGGCAAAATGAGTTGGCAAAAATCTGTCCAGTTTGGCTCGGGATGAGCTTTGATGTACCAACAATACCATTGAAGGGCTTCCTGTTCCAAATGAAAGGATGCAAGTGGAACTTTCTGGGCATCATAAGTATCATGCAGACTGAAGTATTGTTCTGCTCGATATATCCATCCAGTCGAATCAGTACCATTGAAGCGAAGAAAATCAAGCTTCGGCCCATGAAAATTGCTGGAAGAAGAGAATCCGGTGGCTGCAAAAGATTCTGGCTGTCTGGTATTGTTCATGGCTGAATGTAGAAGATGGAGGCTGAGAAATTTTTCATCCAGATCTTGGAGTTTGGTTTGGATGGTTGCAAGTGCTTCCTCCATGGTGTGTGCTCCTGCACGGGTGACAACCATAACCAGGTTTTTTTTTTTTTTTGGGTGGAATGGGTAGAAAAACACAAACAGAAGCTGATTTAGCAAAGGGAAATTTGGATTGGGGAAACAATCTGATGGGTAATTGGGGTTTGACTAGATTTTGGACACTGTCGAAAGGACAAGAAAGCAAAAAGGGGGATTTCATAAGCGGGGTGATAGAATGAGAAAATTTGGCAGAGAGGGACAAAGAAGCAGAATTCAGAAAGGAACTCTATGGTAAAATTTGAAGGTGATTGGGTGAAATCTGAGGAAGTTATGGTAAACCCTAAAAATAGACAAATGTGGGATTTCGGGCTTTGGGAAGGGGAATTGGGGATAGGGTCCTCAGGAATGAAAGATGCAGAATGGGATGACAGGGGTTCCCCAAAAATTTTAAGGAAAACAGAGTGAAAACAAGGGAGATATGGAGAAAAAATTGGTTTTTTTTTTTTCCAGAAATGGATCGACAACAGCGGCGCAACGACGCGGAAGGGATCGAAAACACCTGGATATGAAACGGCGACTGGATATGGAATGAATTTCAGAATATATCTGAAATGGCTGGATCTGGAGTGGAAGTGATCGGAAACAATTCAACTGAAAATAGATATGGACCCTAGGTATGTACGGCTTCCTAACATTTCAGGTGTTTCACTCGGCCACCAATGTTGTCTGACGGCTTGCGTATTGGGGTAGTACCCCTCACTCCACGGATCAAGTAAAACTGATAACCGTTTTGCCACAAATGACAGCTCTTGGTTTACCTCACGGGCGGGAACTAGTCAATGAGGTAGGGGTCGTTGCCCTTTTCGCTGGCAGGTCCTCTCAATGGGCCAGCTACTTTGGGGTTCCTGTGGTACTCCACCCAACGAGCCCAAGAAAGTGCTCCGATACCAGATGTGATGAACCTGCAATAATTAATTAATGCAAATACACGAGATATCACAAATAATAGAACAAAATCACTTTTATATTGATCACGGGCCACTTCGAGGGGGAAACCTCCTTTGAGAAAGCTCAATACAATTAACTTCACGGTGCCTTCAATGACCTCAACACACACTTATATACTAAGTCTATGCCCAATACTATGATTC
Source organism: Larix kaempferi (assembly GCA_027924585.1). Taxonomy (NCBI): domain Eukaryota; kingdom Viridiplantae; phylum Streptophyta; class Pinopsida; order Pinales; family Pinaceae; genus Larix; species Larix kaempferi. Next base: position 19,941,167 of record BSBM01000011.1, on the reverse strand, counting down.
AAAACCATGGGACATATAATACTATGGGACAACTTACAAAGCATATGCATCCAATAGTATGGGTCAATACTCTAGGCTAATATAAAGTACGGATCAACAAATACTACGGGACGACTTACAAAGTATATGCGTCCAACAAAAATATACTAACATAGTAAAGAGAAGGGTTGACATAGGTTCCTAACATCATCCGGTCGTCACCATTGGTCCCTTCACTAAGTGGGGGTGTATTTCATGGATTCCAAACCAGCTTCGGCTGGGGAGCATCACCATATTAATATGGTCATGGACTACTTTTCCAAATGGGTTGAGGCCATGCCAACCGTAAAATTCGATGGTGCTACTGCATCCCACTTTGTGTTCAATCAGATTATCGCTCCGTTCGGTATCCCGAAAGAGATTGTCACTGACCACGGTAGTCACTTTCAGAACAAAATGATGGCAGATTTGTCACTCAAGCTTGGGTTTCGTCAAGATCATTCATCTTCTTACTACCCCCAAGAAAATGGTCAGGTTGAGGCAGTCAATAAGTCCTTAACGACCATTCTCCAATGTACCATCTAGCAAAGCAAGAGCAACTGGCACATTATGTTATATCCTGCTTTGTGGGCATATCAAACTGCAGTTAAGACTGCCACTGGTTTCTCACCATTTTAGCTAGTACATGGTGTGGATTCTATATTACCGATTGAATGCGAAATCCCTTCATTGAAACTAGCCATAGAGCTTCTGCCTAATACGTCAGATGTTGAGCAACGTTTGATCCACCTTGAGCAGCTTGACGAGCAGCGTCGAGATGCCGCTGTGGCCATAGATGCTAACAAACGTCGTGTCAAGGTTCAGTATGATAGGTCTATCCCTCCCCAGGAGTATGATGAAGGTGACTTGGTCCTCTTGTATGACCAAGCTAAGGAGCCCCTGGGGGAAGGCAAGTTTAACCCTATTGTTGGCTGCTTTTTGGACAGACCCGGGTTTTCAGGAGGTGCAGCAACAAACACCCATTGGCGCACTGGCCCTTTCGGAAACGAGCTGTGCAGTAGCCCGAGGTCTCACCCGAAGTGGATATGGGGGGGCTAAGGAATCAGGTTTCCTTAACCAGGGCGGTGTGGAATCCACAGTCTTTTCTCTTCCCTTCTTCCACAGTAACTTCTGAACGGAGCGTCTGATTCTTTCACAGGTCATACAGCGCAACAGCGCTGGAGCTTACTCGCCTTAGCCTAGCTGCGCGGCACCTATGCACCTGCGCACGAGGCGTCTACCCACTACGTCCGATACACTATGTATCATCTCTGCTTCCACGCCACAGCATAGTAACACATTCCTTAAGCGCCACGACGATAGTGCTCTTACCGACTCTTTCGATAGGGCACGAATATAACTTCTAAAGGAACTTCAAGGACTTGCTTTATATACTCATTCATAAAGATAACGAAACATTCATGTAAACACAGTAAAACATAAACATGCATTCACACAACACAGCATCATAACAACGAGAATTATGTGGTTCGCCTCCATGGGGAAATCACGTCCACGGGAACTTGTATCTTATATTATCTCAAAATGGGAATTACACAGTCCTGTTGCGCACACAGCTGCAACCTTAGATCTTTCTGGGAAACTCCACGCACACAGCTGGGAGCCCTTCTCTTAGATCTACTCTCTTCTTCTACAGATATTGCAATAACTCAAACATCATCCTAGAGTGTCTTCAACTTAGTGACTAGCTCTACAGCTATCAACTCTCTAACTCTTCTAACATCTAACCTCTAATCTCTCTAACATCTAAGTTATCCAACGTCTAACATCTACAACAGCTAACCTTCTTATGTCTAACCTTCTTCCCTTTACAATTACACATATATATAGGTGGCCCTAAAGGTCGCATCTTTACAAAATTGTGTGCCTTTCCCAGCAGTAATCCCCAAAAACCCTAACCATTGACACGGCTAGGTGTACTGTAGGCGCCGCTTGCAGTCATGTCGTCGCTTCCTGCAGACTCCGTGATTTCTGGCGCAGATTGCAGGTATGGGCGTCGCTTCATCGTTCTCTACTCCTTGTCCTTCGCCTTCAATGCTTTAGTCTGTTGCTCTTCCTTGGTCAGAGCAACCATAACTTATGTACTTAGCCTTAATGAGGGTAGCTGAGCCCTCTATTCCGTCGCTTCCTTTATTGTGGTAGCTGAGCTTTCTACTTGGCCACATTCACTCTCCTTTGACATGTGCGCACGAGCTCCATGATTTCCATCCCGTAATTTGCGCTGAGCTCGTCCATCTGGAACCGTACTGCGCACTGCTCACTTCTGCCCAAAATTGGTGCTTTTACTCAAAACTAGCACTTCTTCCCTTCAACACTTGTGCTTTTTCCTCAAAATTCGCAGCTTTACTATAGCTGCGGCCTATGCTCCAACAGGCCCCTAACACTTACTTGTGGCTCGTCCCCGAGCCACTTGCGCTAGCGTGTGGTCGCTTTGGTTATGCATCCTCCTTTGCTTGGGTCACAACAAATGCTTTCTTCCACTGCGCAATAGCGAAGTCCATTTCATCCACGCACTCCGCAGCTATCTGCACCATGTCTGAACTGGATTCTTCTTCAGTTATGCCATCAACCAACGGTTGAGATTCGGCAAATTCTTCGATCTTTGCCTTGGCTTGGGAAGCAAGTTCAGCATAGTCATCCATAAATGGATGAATGTTGTTGGTGATATTAGCATCTTCATTTCTGAGCTTGTGCAGTTGTTGTTGTACTTTACGCACTTCGCTCATTTTCCTCATTTTGGCTAAGCCTTCTAAGGCCTTAGCTTCTTCACTCAGAACAGTTAGGGACTGTTCTGCTGCTTGTACCTGTTCCAAAAGACTGACTTTGAAAGGGAGCTTCTCAAGCTCATCCCAAGCCTCCATATCTTGTGTCATTAAGTTCTGGGCTTCATCTGCTCTGCACTTCATTTGTGTGGAAGCTATGCATAGTGATTCAAATTGTTCTTGCCTATCATCTATAGGAGGTGCTGCGACACGAGCTTCCAACTCGGTGATCTGCGCTCTATGGTCCTCAGCCATAGAAACTATTTCCTGCTCTAGGGCTTTCACCCTTCCGCCAATAATTTGCACTTTCTCAACCAGAGGAAGGTCTGGTTGAATCTAGCAGGCCGGCATCTCCTGGGTGATTTCATCAACTACGTTTCTTATCCCAGTGTCTTGTGCCTCGTAAAGTGCAAGCTGCTCAGAGATGTTCTTATAGCCTACCTTCATCTCTATTTCCTGCGATTGCAGTCTTTGGTTTGCATGGAATGTGGAGAGCTCTCTAGCTCTCAGCTCAATAGAGACCTTCTCTTGTACTAACTGCAAAGTTTCTATTGGAATTAATGACAAATTTATCTCAATAGGGCCAACCGTGTTTACCTAGGTTGCAGCCAAAGGATCCAGGAATGTCATACTTGTAGGCAGGATGTGAACGATGGTATGCCTCTCTGCAAGTACTTCAACCCGCTTGGTGCATGTAGATGCCTGTGGCGCCTGCGAACCGGATGCTGGCACATGGGTCTATGCAACTCTTCCTGCGAGACCTTTCAACTCCACGAGCTGCAGGTCCAGAGCACTTCTGATGTGAGCCTGCGAGGTCCGCAGCTCACGAAATTGCTCCTTCAAGTACTGATCGAACCCCGAGGCAAGGGTCTCAGAGGGATCTCCTATCACTTCTGCGGGGTGCGACAACTTCTGCTTCTTTGGAGGTGGTCCTGACGGACCTTCATCAATCTTCTGCGCGGCCTTTTCCTTTCCTTTATCTTTTTCTGGCACGGCAAGGGGTGGCATCGCGGCAGCGATGTCAGCGGCCTACTTCCATTCGTCTGGCAAATATTTTACAGTTTCTTCGACATCCTCAGTAGTCATCCGGTAGAGGCCTATGGCCCATTCTTCCTGAATTCCGCAAGGGCGAAAGTAAATTTCATGCAACTTAGCAGAAAATACCAACTTCGTTCCATAGATTTGTGCTGTATCCTCAGTCATCCTCGACATCTCTTGGATGGTGTCCTTGAAAAGATGGTAATATTCACAGAACACGACACGGTTCATCTTGCGATTCATGGGATTACTAGAATCCCAAAGGTTGACATAGTGCATCCCTGCAACCTCTCTTGCGCGGCGTGGAAGGAACTGAGTGTTGGGGGGCTCCTTCCACCCGACAAAGGCGCATAAAATCAAAATCCAAGAAAAATGGAACAACTGACCGGGGGTGTCCTGAACGTTCCGACAGTCATCCAAGAAAGAATTCAGGAGGAAGAGAGACCAGTTGTACTGCTCTCCCTCCGCAGCTGCGATTGCAAGCTCTAAAACAGCTCCAGTGACTTCTTTAGGTCTGCACTTCATTTGAAGTCTGCCTGCAAGCAGACTGCCTGTGAATCTAAGTGCTTCATCTTCAACTGTAGTGAGTTCATAAGCCTGACCTCCTCTCAGCAGTTTGTATTTCTGCACCAGCTGTGCAGCCAACTTTCTGTCCTTATCTTTACCAACAAAATGAACATTGGGGTCCTTACCAACCTTAGATAGGCCGGTAATATGATGAATCAAGTCCACATTTAAATCAATTGGCCTCCCCAGCCAAAGATAACCACCATGAACACAGGATAGAAGGGCCTTAACAACTGCATTGCCTACGCCCGAAGTTCGGTAGCTTCAACAGGTTCAACAGTCTAGGCCTCTCTAGATTTGCTGCAAATTCCTTCGGGACAAATTCATCAACCTTTCTGGTGGGATTATGGACTACCGTCAGATAGCGATCCGGCGTGAATTGAGGATACGTTCTGTAGTCTCCCAAGTTGAAATCAGAAAATCTAACTAGTGGAAGGTGTCCAAGAAGGGACCCTTCTTCTCGCATGATTTCCGCCATTGGAGGTAGTGGAATCGGATACTTGGCATTCTTGGGAATATGCACCTCGGGTGCATCATCTGGACGTGGAGAAATATAGTTAACCATAGTGGCTAAGGGCTCTGAAACGGGTTCGTCCGGCTGCTGCTGCTAAGACGCCCTTGTGCCCGGGGATTGTCTGGGATCAGACCAACCAGGATGCGTGTAAGCTGAGGTCGTCACAGGGGTAGCCATTCCAAAATCTAATCCTCTGCGCTTGAATTGACGAACAACTTCTTCAGTTGACAGGTTCTCCGTCATGAACCGGTATACACAACAAGCACTTGAACAGACAAATGGCGGAACAGCGTAGGATACGAACGCTGAAAACAAAGGGAGCAGTCTGCACGACACGACTCTAAAAACAATGACTTAGATTCTCAAACAAGACACTACAACTCGAGGAAAGTAACCCGAACATATACGAGTGTGGGGTATTTATAGCTAAAGGTGGTAGTAGATGCGGACAAGTGGGGCTAATAGCCGTAGGCGCCTATGCATGACTTGACAACCCCCCTACCCCCACGCCTCTGCGGTGCATTAATTGCGATGGACGGGCTCTGACAGCCTTTCGGGAGATGAGCCAAGGCCTTCGGCTCATTACTTAAATGCGAATCTTAGGGAGATCAAACCGAATCTGTCAGAGCAAATACAATTAATTGGCGATCTTATCCTTCATTAATATTCAGACGCGGTTATAGGACTACCGTAATTCAAATTTTCGGCGGGTCACTTCAGCATAGGTAACTGTGCACATGGAGGGCTCCACGGCGAGGAGAACTCCTCAAGCGACAAATTGACAATAGGGAACTCCGCAAGAGTGACGGTTTGACAACCCGGGGAAAAACTTCGCAAGAGTGCAAAATAGGCTCCCTCCAAACAGGCTTTATTGATATGCGTGGATGTTTCAAGGAACTTGCGCGGGAAGTCAGAGACTGAAAGTGTCTCACAATTTTCGTGTAGACTGTGATAAGTGCGATGCCTCTTTCAACTACACTGGACATCTGCACTTCTTTAGCAATTAATTAAGTCGACAGGGCAGAGTGGTCGTCGCAATAAAGCTTGAGCCGACTCCCATTAATCATTGTGGGCAGTAATTCTCCGTTAAGCTTCGCAAGCTGAAATGCTCCTCCTTCTGTTATCTTCGTCACCTGAAAAGGGCCTAACCAATGTACACGAAACTTGCCTGGAAACTTGATGAATTTACTATCATAGAGGAGTACCAAGTCTCCTTCTTGAAAGACTTTATTCTTAATATGCCTGTCATGCCAATCTTTCTGTCTTGCCTTCTGTACTTGTTGATGGAATCCGGCTAAAAGTATGTCTTCTTCTAAGGCAAGCAATTGTGAGAGTCTTTCACTCAGAGTATCAGTATCTACCATTTCTGTAATTTGCGCAATTCTGAGATTGGGAACAATGTATTCCATGGGCGTAACTGCTTCTTGTCCATACACCAAACTGAAAGGTGTGTGACCTGTTAATTTCTTGCATGTGGTTCTGTAAGCCCATAGCACAGATGTGACTCTAAGGTCCCAATCATCTCTTTGTTGATTACAGATCTTTGTCAGGGCATTCTCAAGAATCTTATTGAATGCCTCCACCGTACCATTAGCTTGAGGGTGGTAGGGTGTACTCTTATGGTGACTAATGTGGAATTCTTCAGTAAGGGCCTATATAGTCTTATTCAGGAAATGTGTGCCCTGATCACTCATTAGAATTAGTGGACATCCAAACCTAGTGACAATATTCTCAAAAATGAACTGCACGGCAGTGACAACGTCGCAATTCTTAACTGGCTTGGCCTCAGCCCATCTGGTGAGGTATTCAGTAGCTGTGATGATGTATCTTGCACCGGTTCTCTTTCCTAGTGGGTTGATAGGTCCCACGAAATCAATGGCACACTTATCAAAAGCACGTAGTGTTATCTGGGGTCTTAGCGGCATTTCATCCCTTCTTGAAGGTTTTCCTGTTCGCTGGCACACATCGCAACATTTGCAAAATTCCTTAGTATCCTTGTGCAATGTTGGCCACCAAAGACCTGCGGCTAAGATCTTCTGCGCAGTCGGCTTTCCTGCGAAATGGCCTCCTGCGGTCCCTGAGTGCGCTTCTGCGATTATGGAGTTCTTCTCATGCGGTAAGATACATCTACGCAAGACTTCATCGGGGCCCAACTTATAGAGATGGCCTGCTATCAAAGTAAAGTCTGTGGCTTTGACAACAAGTCGCTTCTTCTGCTGGATTGTAAACTCAACTGGCGCTTTCCCGGTAGTGAGAAAGTCAAGAATATTGGAATAATACTCATCGGCTGCTTGAACAGAAAATAGTTGCGCATCAGGTAGATTGTCCTCCAGATTTGTAGGTTCCTCCCCTGACTCTATCCTGGATAAATGGTTAGGTCCTGCATTCAATCTACCTGGCTTCACAATAACCTCAAAATCATACTCCTGGAAGAGCAGTAGCCATCTGCAAATTCTTCCCCCTAACACTGGCTTATTGACCAAGTATTTCAAAGCAGAATGGTCAGTATAAATTTTAAAATGAGCACCCAATAGATAGTGTCTGAGCTTCTGTAAGGCATACACCATAGCTAGTCCTTCTCTTTCTGTAGTGGTGTAGTTCTTCTCGGCTGTGGACAGCTTTCTGCTAGAATAAGCAATGGGGTGGTCAATACCTCCTTCTCCTGGTTGTGTCAGCACAACCCCCAATGCTATGGAAGAAGCATCTACATGAACATGAAAGGGTTTTTTCCAGTCTGGGAAGACTAGAATAGGCGCTGTAATCATCTTTTATTTAAGTGTGTCCAAGCTCTGTTGGCACTCTTCTGTCCATTGGAATTTCGAATCCTTTTTCAGCAATCTTTCCATAGGCGCAGTTATTTTTTCATAACCCTTGATAAATTTCCTATAGTACCCTATATGTCCCAATGTAGTGCGCAATTGTTTGACTGAGTTGGGCGCAGGTAAGTTAGCAATGATGGCAACCTTTGCAGTATCCATCAGGAGTCCTTGTCTGCATACAATATGACCCAACAGAATACCAAAAGGAGCACAGAAAATACATTTTTTCAAGTTAAGGGAAATCTGATACTGTCTACATTTTTCTAACATCATCCACAGATTCCCTATATGGTTCTTTAGTAAGCCAAAGACAGTCCAGTCATCAAAATAGACTTCTAGAAACTTATGAATGAATTCTTTAAAAACAGCAACAACGACTCTAGAGAAGATAGCATGAGCGTTTTTAAGACCAAAGGGCATTACCGTATACTGGAATGAGCCCCATTCAGTTGCAAAAGTGGTCTTATGGCGGTCTTCTGGATGGATTCTGATCTGATGGTATCCCGAAAAGCCATCAGTGAAGGAGTACGCTTCCTGTCCTCCAACATTATCCAGCACTTCGTCTATAAAGGGCGTAGGAAATGGATCATGCGTTGATGCATCGTTCAGCTTGCGTAGGTCCACGCAGATTCTTATTTCACCTTTTGCCTTTTTCTCTTGTACCACCATAGGACTAATCCAATCACTTTCTTCTACTAGCTCAATGATACCTGCTGCGAGCATCTTATCAATTTCTTCTCTAAGCTTTTCTTTATATCACGGGTTCAACCTGTATGGGCGTTGTTTTACTGGCTTGGAATCTGCTTTCAAAGGTATGCGCATAAATCCTAAATCTCCTAGGATTCCTTTCATTTCTGTAAACTTGGTAGGCAAGATATCCTGGTAGTCATGTAGTAAATCTGCAATATGGCCAACAGTTTCATCATCCCAATAATCTCCTATAGAAGCAAACTTGGGTTCGGCTTCTGTACCAATGTTAATCTTCTTGAGCTTGATGTGTTCTGTAATGGCAGGTATATCAAGCTGAGGGCCTTTGACTTTGCGCGTCCCTTCTGATTCTGGAATATTGATGTTGCGGGGATCATCATCCTCTTCTTCAGTAGCGAAATTATAGCATTCCAGGGCATGTTCCATCTGGACAGCCCAGTCTGGTTGAGAATATTCTGGTAAAGGACATTGTTCAAATACCTTCTTTTTAATACACTTTAAAGCGTGGTCGATGCTTGGATGTTCTGACTCAAAGCTGAAGGTAAGTTGAAAACTTTCCATCATAAGAGGCCAAGTGATAGTGCCTCTGCGCAATTCTGTTTCAGTGTACCAGTTCCTTGGAACTGTATCCAACGTGTGGATGAATAGGTGAACCCACTCATCCTTTGGAATTTCTGACCATTGCTGAATACATGCTTCAACGTGTGACCTGGGGTCACTCTGTCCATCATATTTGCGCAACACTTTTGTTGTAGTTTCCTGAAATCTGCGCAGTATCAATCTGCGACAGTCTTTCCATGTGTCAATATTTTTTTTATCCATACCCCACCATCTTGCGGGTGTAGCGCGCAGTGCTACATCCAATGCTTGTATGCGTTGTTCTTCTGGGATTAGTTGTTCATATACATGTATGAATTCACTTACTTCAGTTAAACCATCAAAGATTGGAGTGTTATTCAATTCTGTGCCAATCCATCAAATGGATTTGGTCATCATGGCACAATGCCTTGCAGAAACCTCATGTAAGCGATTATGCCAGTTTTCCAGTCCTACTTCTGAATCTGATGTGCACGAGCTATCGCATCGCCAGCTGATATGGCCATCCACTGTGGGATTGACATAATCATTATGAGTAGCAGTCATCTGGTACAAACTTTCCATGTGGCGTGCTTCTTCTTCTGCTAGAATGGGTTCAATATATCGTGGTCCTTGAAGGGGATCAAATGGTGCAATGACCCTAATCTGCTCATCCTCAAAGGTCATCTGTCTTTTCTTAAGATTAATGACAGCCAAATTATCAAATGCCTAATCTATACCTACAAGTGTTGGGTATGGTCTACTGTCATCCAGAATTTTTATTACTTCGAAGTCTACAGAACTTCTTACTCCCTCAATATCACTAGGTACATTGGGTAATCTACCCAATGGAGAAACGCGTTGCTGATTTGCAAGTCTTAGCTGGATAGGAGATCTGGTAAGCTTAGGACTACCCATCTGTTCCCATGTCTGCATGGTGAGAACATTAACTTCTGAGCCTAAATCCAAAATGACTTCATCCATTTCAAATGCTCCAATCTGCGCTGTGAGTCTCATCTCTCTTCCAGTTCTAGTATGACTCCCAATCTGATGAACATCACGCTGCGGTGTATTCATCAAAGAAGATTGTTGACACTGATCCAACAGGTGTTGGAGTTCCATAGTTTCTTTTTCCTTGTGCAACAACTTTAAGCAGTTTCTCAAGAAAGCATGAACACTGCCTAGTGCATCCTCCTCATCAGGCCTTCCCGATGTAGTAGCATGTTCTTGTACCAGGTTCTCTTGTCTTAGCATTTGCGTTCTAATATATTTGTGCGATACTGCGACAGAACTTGAAGTTCGGTGATCTGAGAAATACTCTTGAGCTTGCTTGAATGCTTCTTTTTGCTTCTGCAGGTCGAGCAGAGATGGTTTGATATTAGCGCGGTGCACCCATTGCGTCGCTAGTTTTCCAGTTCCCGACTCTGGCGCACCAGTTGTTGCTCCACTGCGCGTCACTATATTAACTGGAGGATCTGGTTCTCTTTTTTCTGCTGCAATCAACTGGATATTCTGGTTAACCGGTGGCGTCTTTGCTTGCATCTTAGCCATCAACTAAGGGCATTCTTCAATGATATGATCATAAGATTTACAGTATCTGCAGATGGTTGTAGGATTTTGGCAATCCCTTGCATAATGACCTTGAGCTCCGCAGTTATAGCAAGTGATCTATCCTCATCCACGACCAAAACCTGTTGCGCATCCACGGTCCCTGTAATTTCCTCCTCGGCCTTCGCGAGCTTGGTCATACTGCAAACATACTGTGGGTCCTTGTGCCTCTGACTGTACTCTATAAACATCATGTTTCCTTTCCATCATAAGGTCATATGCTCTGCAATTGTTCTCATCATGGCCTACTGATTTACAGAAATTGCAATATAGATTCTTTGGTGTTTGTACATATTTCTGTAAAAAGTGACACTCTTGTGGTCTGTGACCTCTAGTTCTACAGATTTCACACCAAGGCCCCTGTGCCTGTGGTAAAGGGTTAGGTGCTCCAGTCACAATATACTCTATGAAAACGGGACAATGGTCCTTTGAATGACCTTGTGCTCTACATTTTGTACACCAAATTTCTTCTTTAACATCCTTTCCTTTCTTAATATCATGCACTTGCAAGGTTAGGTTTGCTAACTGGTTCTGCAACTGCGCAACATCGTTGCTTGTTCCAGCATCTGGTGAAGCTTCTAGTTTCATAGCCATCTCTAGATCTTGTTCCTGAGTAGTGAGATTCTGTTGCATAAGAGGAAGTCAAATGTGAGGAAGCAGCGCAGCAATGAACCATTCCTTATGCTGCTACGGTGCAAACTCAAAGCTTACTTGATCTATCAAGGCATTGAACTTCTGGTCAAAGTCCCATACTGACTCTGTAGGTAACTGTTTTATGTCTTTGAGCTCGGTTATGCACTGTGAGTCTGATTTAGGTTTCCTGAATTCTCTAATCATAGCATTTCTTACATCAGCAAGCGTCCTATTCTGTGCTGCTGAGTATTTCATGAACCAGGTTAAGGCTCTTTCATTTAGTGTGGTTGGTAACTGAACCAGCTTGACAGCATCATCATTAATTTGCTTAATCGTCCAAATGGATTCACATAGGAACCAGTGCTGCTCAGGGTCTTCTAGCCCTGTTCCCCTAAAGGTCGGTAGCTTCATGTCATCACCCATCCTTCTTGCGCTAGGTTGATGTGGAGGTGCTGTAGCATTGCCTCTGGGATGGTTAAACAAAGGTGGGGCTGAGGTACTAGAAGTACCATGCGGGCTACTAGAAGGTGTTACTGTGGGGTTATACTGAGCCCCGTCTGGATTTTGCGATGTAAAAGGGTGGTAAGGGATATGAGCACTCCCTTGTCTCTCTATATGGCTCGCTCTAGGAGCTCGACTATCTTCTGGGCTAGACTCAAAAGAATGTTGGTCAAGGCCTACTTTATACCGTTTTCCACTACGATTGCAACCAATAAGTTCAAGATCACTATCAGAATCTACGGACATTACTTGTCTATGCTATTCATTGGAAGCTATGCATAGTTTTCCTTTTTCATACAGGAGCACTTTAATCCATAAGTTCAGAGAATTTAAGAACTTACCCCTATATGCTTTGAAGAAGCTCCTCTCAGCTTTGCTGAAGCTCTTTCTTATATCTACTGCAAACTCGGTGATGAAGCCTTCCAGTAGACTGTTCAACCAAAAGTCTACTGCGCGGGACACAGGATTATCTACCCGCTTCAAAATGCTAACTAGCTCAGGCGTCCAAACGACGGGTTGATCAACATGCACAGTGGGTCCAGTATCTGCTAACTTGGCTATCCACGCATGCAACTCAAGTTCAAATGTTACAAAGAAGATTTCGTGAAGGTCAGTATAAATATGCTTCTGCAACCAGTCTTCTGTCTGAAGCCTAGGGCTTCTATTTTCTTGTTCAGTGAACTCTCTAGTCTTTGAATCAAACCAATCTTGAATTTCTTTAGCTGTAGGATTCCAACACCACATTGCCTTCAAAATAATAGGGTTAAAGTCGCCGACGGAACCATTTGTTGGTTGAGCAAGTCTCAAGGAAACAAGTCACAAGGCAACGGAACCATTTGTTGGATCCATTTTTCTCTAGGTTTCACATCAATCTCGCATGTCGCCGGAATAACAAGTCTCAAGGAAACAAGTCGCAAGGCAATGGAACCATTTGTTGGCTACTTTTTGGACAGACCCGAGTTTTCAGGAGGTGCAGCAACAAACACCCATTGGCACACTGGCCCTTTCGGCAACGAGCTGCACAGCAGCCCGAGGTCTCACTCGAAGTGGCTATGGGGGGGCTAAGGAATCAAGTTTCCTTAACCAGGGCAGTGTGGAATCCACAGTCTTCTCTCTTCCCTTCTTCTGTAGTAACTTCTGAACGGAGCATCTGATTCTTTCACAGGTCATACAGCGCAACAGTGCTGGAGCTTACTCACCTTAGCCTAGCTTCACGGCACCTCCGCACCTGCGCACAAGGTGTCTACCCGCTACGTCTGATACACTATGTATCGTCTCTGCTTCCGCGCCACAACGCAGTAACACATTCCTTAAGCGCTATGGCGATAGTGCTCTTACCGACTCCTTCGATAGTGCATGAATATAACTTCTAAAGGAGCTTCAAGGACTTGCTTTATATACTCATTCATAAAGATAACGAAACATTCATTTAAACACAGTAAAACATAAACATGCATTCACACAACACAACATCATAACAACGAGAATTATGTGGTTCGCCTCCACGGGGAAATCACGTCCACGGTAACTTGTATCTTATATTATCTCAAAATGGGAATTACACAGTCCTACTGCGCACACAGCTGCAGCCTTAGATCTTTCTGGGAAACTCCACGCACACAGCTGGGAGCCCTTCTCTTAGATCTACTCTCTTCTTCTACATAGATTACAATAACTCAGACATCATCCTAGACTATCTGCAACTCAGTGACTAGCTCTACAGCTATCAACTCTCTAACTCTTCTAACATCTAACCTCTAATCTCTCTAACGTCTAAGTTATCCAATGTCTAACGTCTACAACAGCTAACCTTCTTACGTCTAACCTTCTTCCCATTACAATTACACATATATATAGGTGGCCCTAAAGGTCGCACCTTTACAAAACTGTGGGCCTTTCCCAGCAGTAATCCCCAAAAACCCTAACCATTGACACGTCTAGGTGTACTGTAGGCGCCGCTTGCAGTCATGTCGCCGCTTCTTGCAGACTCCGTGATTTCCGGCATAGATTGCGGGTATGGGCGCCGCTTCATCGTTCTCTGCTCCTTGTCCTTCTCCTTCAATGCTTTAGTCCGTTTCTCTTCCTTGGTCAGAGCAACCATAACTTCTGTACTTAGCGTTAATGAGGGTAGCTGAGCCCTCTATTCTGTCGCTTCCTTTATTGTGGTAGCTGAGCTTTCTACTCAGCCACATTCACTCTCCTTTGACGTGTTCGTGCGAGCTCCGCGATTTCCGGCCCGTAATCTATGCTGAGCTCGTCCATCTGGCACCGTACTGCGCACTGTTCACTTCTACCCAAAATTGGTGCTTTTACTCAAAACTAGCACTTCTTCCCTTCAACACTTGTGCTTTTTCCTCAAAATTCACAGCTTTACTATAGCTGCGGCCTATGCTCCAACACCTATGTGGCATGGTCCTTACGTAGTGAGGCATGTCCTCGAGAAAGGAGCCTATGAATTGGAAGACTATGAGGGGCCTTGAAGGAGCCTAGAAATGGGCTCTACCTCAAGCGGTATTACACTTGAGCTTCTAACTCGAGCTACTACTTTTGTACACTATTGTATAGTTACTTCTGTACATAGTTTAGATTTCTTTTGGTTTTTTTGGATCTATTGATTTGCTTCCGTTTGATTGACAGATGTCAGCGGAATCTCCCATGTTCTTGGGATTCGTGGATGGCGCCAGCCGTCATATGTAGAGACTTGCTTCTGGTGCGTGGGTTATTTATTCACCTGACCATCAGATTGTGTCTTTAGGAGGTGCTTGTCTTGGTCCTACATCCAATAATGTGGCCGAGTACAGTGCCGATGTCGAGCTACTTCGTGATGCCATTTCACATGGTATTCAGTCTTTAGAAGTCTGCCTGGATTAACAACTGGTTGTGTCTCAATTGAATGGTCGGTATCGTGTGAGCGATCCTACATTAATACTAAGGTTCTTAATGGTAAGACTCTTCGAGCATCATTTTGTTTCCATTACATACATTCATGTTCCAAGATGTTTTAATCATGTATCTGATGCATATGCTAATTATGTCCTAGATTGGCATTTGTCTCCTCATTAAAGAAGCACACAACTAAATATTCATTAACACATTTGTACATACACATATAGTAGAACCGAAGAATCATAGTTTTTATAAATAATATGTCCAAAAAGGTAGTGTCATAGTACAAAATTGGATCCCGTAGCTCTAAAAAATATACAAAATATAGGACTCTAAGATATCTAAGCCCTAGGAGGAGGCCTAGTTGCCTCGGTAGGATGTGTCTGAATATAGTAATGTACTGCGTTTTCTATGCGCCGCAATAACCGCACCCAGGTGCCCTATAGTCCCACAACATGTCGTTGCATCGCCTCTGGAAGATGCTCCACCTCAATCATGGGTACTCTGGTAGTCATATGGGACAATTTGACCCGTACGGTGTCCAACGTGCGCTCTGCTGTAGCACCAATCACCTCTCCACCCCTGCCTCGACGACAATGTCTTGGGTAGCCTTTTGGTCTTCGCGGACAAGCATCTGCGAGCAAACAGTGGAATGTCAATATGTGATACTACACCAAAAAAAATTTGCATTTTCATATATAATCAAAAATCCCAAAAAATTAAATACACAAAACATAAAAAGAGTAACATACCAATGTCTCCGAATGCAGCCCCTGGAGGAAGCGGCATGTCGTTGTTACACCTAAAATATACCCATCATCATGATTTAGTGTATACATCCCTAAAGTCATCTGGACCAAGTAATCATTTAAGAGGATTTGTACTCAGTTTGTACAACCTTTTGAGAGGTCGTCGCAGGTTGCACACATGCAACATGCGACGTCGCAGGTTGCTCTATAGCAAGGTGCGACGAGGTCTGTTAATGGGAAAAAATAGCAATTTCGAGATCTTTCTCAAAGATTTCCCATTTGGGGGCTTATCCCTGATCTCTTGGAGAGCTGGTACTCGACCCCCAACTGATTGGGAAGATCCCCTATCTCTCTCCTACCATCTCTCAACCTATCCTATCCATAACCTCATCCAAGTCTTAGTCCTATATAAACGAGGCTCACTCCCATACCAAAGGGAGGAAAACTATGGTATCTACATGCTGGTGAAATCTCTCTTAGAACACCTTCACTCACCTCTTGGAGAATTCATGCCTCCTTGGAAGGGATTGGAAATTGGCTTGTGTGGAGAAGGGATGCTACGTTAACTCATTGGTTGTAGTTCTATATCTCTATCATGTACTCCTCTATTTGCAGTAATACAAATGCTTTCCACCAATATCGTTCTTATTTGTAATGATGTTGTGTTGTTTACCTGCTTAACTGTTTACATAGATCGCTTGTTGTATAGATGCTCTTTACTCGTTTCTCCTTTTTGTGTCTTAACAGGTCTTGCAGCTTGGATCTGACGACCGTGGGGCGTGGAGCAACATTTAGGAGAAAGGATAGCGAATCAAAGAGATAAGACATCTAGCACTTGATCCTTAAGTAGATCTAGGAAACTTGTTTGTAGTCTATTCTATTTGTTCTAGACTTGCATTGAGCTAGGGAGATCCGGATCGCCTCCAGTCGAGTGGATTGTCTGGTAACATATATGGCGACTCCGCTGGGGATGAACATTGTTGTTTTCAATCTAAATGTCAGTTTCAGTTGATTTCTTTTGCAAGCCATCTTTTTGCCTCTGAAGCCTTTTCACCATCAGATCTTCACTGTGAAGAGTCTAATTACCTTCCTCTGAGTTTGCACATCCCATTTGAAGACCTGTTTATTGCTCATTATCTGGAGAATTGGTTCATTTCTTAACTTAGATCTCGCCTGTCGCACCTGGTCAGTGTACCCAGAGCGACACTGTGTGGTTTTTGATCGATGTTCTTAGCCTTTTAGTTTGTCGTCGCAGCCCTTCCATTGGTAGACTGCGACGTCGCCGCACTTCCCGCATTGGTGAACTGCGATGTCACACTGTGCACAAGCACAGAGTGCGCCAATCTGCCAAAAGTACCTTACAGGCACCCCTTCTCCATTTCTGATTTGAGTTTTGGTTTGTGTGCAGACTCCTCTGCACTGTACCTTCTAGGCAGAGAACCTTTTGCCCAACAGTGTTTTGTTTGGCTTGTTTGCATTGGTGTTTGGGTCTTTTGAGTTTTGGATTCATGTTTGGCCCCTTGAGTAAAAACTTGTATTTTGCTTGCATTTTTAATCGTGCATTCTTCAGTCGTTTTGACCCATCTCAAGATTTTGAAATCATTTTTTGGTTTGGCGTGATTGGCTTGTTTTAAAGACTTGAAGAGTGTGGGATATCCATGTCTTTTTTAGCCTCTCTTTCTTGGGTTATGCATCTTGTTTCCCTTACATGCTGAGCTATTCAATCATTTGGGGAAGATTGATTCTTTGTCTCCACTTTAGTTCAAAGAAAAGCTTGATTTTGTCACTCTTTTGCTATATTCATGAATTTGGAAAACATAAATATTCTTCTTATTTTATTTTGGTCATTTGATATTCTTGGTCTTATCATCATAAGAAGAAGAAAGGCTTGTTTCAGATTTGTGTGCATTTAAGTTAGATAAGATTGTTAAGTGCCTATCTTTGTCTTGCATTTGATTGGAAACGTTTGTGGAATCCTTCTTTCCATAGCTTAGATGTGTTTTTTTCAAGTGTAAAAAGATAGGAAATGAGTTATAATTATTGCATTTGGTAGATTTTGAGCCTCTCTTGAGTGCCTTTGAGTTGTTTGGGTGCTTTCCATTTTTCTTTGGGAACTTCTGAAAGATTAGAGTGTTGTAGATATCCTCTCACTTCCTATATATGAATATGAAAAGCGTTTAGTTATCAAATTCCATTTTTGGTACATGCATTTGAAAATTGAAAGTGCTTCATTATCTTGTCTTATACATTGTTAAGATTAGCTGCATCTTTCATTTTCTTTACGCTTTTTTGGCTGATTATTGCAGAAAGTTAGAATTATTGCACTCTAGGAAGGAATTCTTCTTTTCGCTACTACTTAAGTAGTTTTGGTTTGAAAGAAAGAAAAATCTCTCCCTACCTTAAGTAGTTTTCATTGAAAAGGAAAGGAAAATGTGCATTATCATGTAGTTGAGGATTGCATTATGTTTACATTTATGTACTCACCTCATGCATCCACCTAACCGTACAAGATAAAATTAACGCTAGCTTAGGTTAAAATCATTTAGTAACTCTGTGTAAGTTAGAGACGTGTTCTGGCATCATTAAGCGTGGCAGCTGTCGTTATTTTCCAGCACTGTAGTCCGGGGGTATTGTAGTCTTCCACATACATCGGTATATCGATCTCCTTCACATAACCACCAAGTACCATAATCTATACTTGGCGTATATCGAAGGGTGTATCACGTACTCAACACGTATATCAGAAGGTCTCGTGCCAACGGCTGTGCATTAGATAGCACCACTACGGATTTGATCTCCCACGTACCTTGTGTATATCGGGAGACACCATTAGGATTCCTGAAACCAACCGAGTTAACCATTTGGCCATCTTGGAAAAGCATTACACCGAGAACAGCACTCGAGGAGATTAGCACGCACGTATTGTCCAGGTAATCGGGTATGCAAGAAAGGGTAAGGTCCCAATCCTCCTTGTCGTGTCATATTGTTGGACCCTGCAGTATATCGCGGTTTGCGATGCCTTGATAATCCCGTGAGGTTCCAGACTTTGAATCCACTCCCATTCACACAGTTTGCTTTTTGCTTTTATACTTGAGTAGTGCTTGACTTGTGTGGTACTTTAGAGACTCTTAGGAAGTTTAAATATGGAAGATTCTTCTGGGACTACCAACCAAGGGGCCCCTTTCTAGGGTATGCCATTTGTTATTCCCCCTTGTGGAACTATTGGTCCTCCCTTTATGGCTACATTGAGTCTTCATGGATTGACGATAGGATTACCAGTATGGTTATTCTCCAATCCAGTTACGCCAAGTGCACCAATCGTGTCGGACCTAGGTCCTTCACCACATGAGCATCAATCTCATGATGACCCTTCTCTTTCTCCGTCAAAAGTTGAATTGGCTTCCATCTCTTCCTCTTCTCTTACTGAAAACTTTGATGTTAGTAAGAAGGCTGGTGTGAAGAAGAAGAAAGAGAAGATTAAAAAGAAGAAAGATAAGAAAGAGACCACACGTCAACCATCTGCCTCTGATGGCACTCATTCTATGAGAACACCTCATAAGCCAAAGTTCCCTTGCAAACTTTGCAAGGGTGATCACCTTCTCAAGAATTGTCCTGGTCTTTTCTGTGTGTCAGAAGTGTGGTCTAAAAACCCCAAACCGCTTGTATCGTCAACCTCTGACCATCATGTTGATGATACTCCCTCGACCAGTGACTCATTGGTGATGGGTCGGAAGGGTAGAGCTGCAGACCTTTGCTGGATATGCAAGGGCTTGCATCGTACTTACCTTTGTCCAAGCATGGATGAAGCTTCACGGTGGTTGGAAGATATTACTAGTTCTCAACAGGTGCTTCCAACAAGCGATAGTAATTTGTCCCTCAATCCCCCGCTTATTGACCAAGTGATCAATTCAGTTTCATCTATAATTGATCCCACTCTCCCTTCCGAGAGTGAAGAGATCAAGTCGATGTCATCTCCACTCGATCCCGCTCTTTCATTGGAGAAAGTCCAGACTGAAGTAGTCACCATGACACAATCTTTGTCTCATTCTTATCTTCCAAGTGAGAGTGGATTGGAAACCGCTGATGTTTTCCTAGTTAGTTCAGAATGTCCTAGGAAAGGGGAAACCCTGTCCATTCCTACAAGACCCCCCCCAAGTACTGAGGTCATTTCCTTTGATTGGAATGGTCTAACAGAATCTCGTCTTCCTTCGAGTATTCCTTTTCAAATATCTGTAGGAGTTTCCGATAAGGAAATCTTTCGTACGATAGTTGATGAGGGAGCTTCTATTAGTATTTTATCCTCAACTACTTGGCAAGCCATAGGTTCGCCTCAGCTTGTGCCAGTAACTGACCAGATTTTGGCTTTTAATAGAAGGCCTACCAGACCTTTAGGGATTCTCCCATAGTTACCTATCACGTTGAGAGGTAAAACTGTTTATGTTGATGTCATGGTTGTCCAAGGTCCTTTAGATTTCAATATGCTCCTTGGATGTGATTATGTATATGCTATGAAAGCTGTAGTGTCCACGCTCTTTTGAGTGATGTATTTTCCTCCTCGTGGGAATATTGTGACCATTGATCATCTTTCCTTCATGACACCCACTCATTATATGACTCCTAGTCATCAAACTTCCCTAAATGTTCCACATGTTTTAGTGGTTTCTTCCCCCTAAGAATATGGTACGAGCACAGTTTATGTTATGTTTCAAGCTCATTAAAAAATGAAACCAACCTTCAAGCAAAGTTTCTCTTTGATTTCAAGCTTGCATAAAAATGAAACCATTTCACATGAGCATAGTTCCCGTTCTATGTCAAGCTCGTTAAAAAATTAAATAGGTCCCTACGAGCATGGTTTATGTTATGTTTCAAGCTCGTTAAAAAATGAAACCAACCACCCTAGCATAGTTCACCTTTAGTTTCAAGCTTGCACAAAAATGAAACCAACCACCCTAGCATAGTTCACCTTTAGTTTCAAGCTTGCACAAAAATGAAACCAATCCACTTGGAGCACAGTTTTATTCTATTTCAAGCTCATTAAAAAATGAGATAGACCCCTCTAGCATAGTTTATCTTTGGTTTCAAGCTTGCATAAAAATGAAACCATCCCCTCCAGCATAGTTTTATTCCATTTCAACCTCGTTAAAAAATAAGATGGGCCCCCTCAAGCATAGTTATTGTCTATTTCAAGCTTGTGTAAAAATGAAATAGATCTCCCTCCCATCAATTCGAGTCTCTCACTAGAGTTAGAACTCGAACCTTCATTTCCTCTTATTCTCGTTTTCCCCCCTTGGTGAACATTTTCATATTAGTAGCCAAGTTGGTAGTTGGGTTAAAAAGCAACATTTTTAGACGAAATGAAGCTTGGGGGGCATGCCACATGTCATACCATCAACAATCATGTTGAGGGAACACTACCATGTTAAGCCACTAGCAATCATGCTGGGGACATTTTTTCCAACCTCTGGGCATCATGTTGGGAAGGAACCCGTCAATGGGCCTTAACCTATGAGCATAGTTCCCTTTCTGTGTCAAGCTCTTTAAAAAATGAAACAAGTCTTCTAAGAAGAGTTCTATTCCTGTGTCAAGCTCGTTAAAAAATGAAACATATCCTTTCCCTTTGAGTCAAGTCTCCTCGTAGACTTAGTACCTGAACCTTCTTTTCACCCGCCTATGCCTTAAGAGAATGAAATGAAGCTTGGGGGCATGTCTTCAACCTCTAGAAGTTACGTTGAAGTCAAATCGATCGCCTCTCCACACCACGTTGGAGCTAATTCACTTACTTCTAGCAATCATGCTGGGGGCATGCACCAACCTTTGGATTTCATGACAGGAAGAAGTTCACCATTGGGAACATTTTCGAGCATACTTTCCTTTTTTAGGTTTCGAGCTCATTAAATGATGAAAATTATCCCGAGCATAGTTCATTTTTTGTCACAAGCTCATTAAAAAATAAAGCAGACATCATGAGAATTCTTCCAACCTATCCTCGAGCTCGTTAAAAACAGTAAGATAGCATTTGAGCTTACTTTTCACCTTTTTCGTGCTCTGGTTGAAACATGAAAAGTAGTTTGAACTTAGTTTTTACTTTTTTGTGCTCTAGTTCAAACATGAAAAAAGATTCTGAGTGCTTTTGATACCATTCTCGTGCTCGTTAAAAATTTGAGTTAAAAAGGTGTGTCTAACGAGTATAGGTTTATCACTTTATCTGGCCTCGCTAGACTATTTACGGAAAAGGAAATCTGCCGAGTTTACTTTTCCTTTGTCGTACTCGGTCATCAACCATGACAAAGTTGTTCATGGAGTCCTTTTTAAGCTCTTTTTAGACTCTCTTAATAGGAAAAGATTGCCAAGCGAACTTGATGCTTTCACGCTTGTAAAAGCATTTGAATGATCATCTTTCTGGTGATATTTTACCCCTTTTTCGAACCAGGAGGCACTAATTACGAAAAAGGTATACTCCAACCAACCATGACTGGAAGAGTCCTCTCCCGTGTTGTTTTACCCTTTTTCGGGCGATGAGGCTAACTTTACAAAAAAGGACCGTTGGAGTCTCCTTTAGTTCTTTTCAGACTCTCTAAACATGAAATGACACCGATTTTTCCTTCTCTGGACTCATTAAATTTTAAACATTGAAGGGCCCATTAGGGGACGAACCCCTCCTTTCCTAGGTTTGTAAAACATTTGGGATTGGACTCATCTATGAGATGAGCTATACCGAGCATCTGGTTACCCTCATCAAGCTCGTCAAAAACACATGAGGCACTCATCAATCATGATGGGGAAAAGGCAATATTTTGTGTTACGTCTTAATTACGGCAGTACATAGTCACTCTTGAACATGGCACTCATTTGCATTTGCATTCAGTACTTGGATAATCTGTTTGTCCTCGAGTCTTGTCAATTCCATGACTCGCGTTGCTCCTTTGGATCAGGCAAAGAATGCTTCCACCATCAGTTGCATTAGGGGTTGGTATCATTCTCGTCATGTCAATACTTCCAAGTCATGCCATGCCCATGTTCAAGAACACATTCATCACTCATCATTTTTCAGTCAGTACACACGTCGTCATGCCGTTGTTACTTTGAGTCAGTCTCACATGTTATTGTACTATCCGATCCACTCTACACATTTTTTTCATGTTTCATGTCGATTGATAGGGGATTCATTATGGCCCTCCTTCGACGGATTCATCCTTGTCGACTTCAACTCATCATCCAAGGATTGAATCTAGAAACTAGTCAAGTACCTTGGTCCTGCATGCCTCAATGGCAGGTCACCTCGCTTTCATCATGAGTTTACATCATTGAATCTTGATTGAAAGATTTCATCTTGCGTTCGACGTCAACTCATTTATTCACGCTTGATGATATGTACTGTGGTACCTTTGGAATCGTCGACATTAATGGTGATCTCCCTCGCACTTGTTAACGGTTTACATCAATGACCAGTAATCAAGTGGTTTCTACCATGTTCGACGTCAAGACATTTGTAATCACATGGATAGATTCGTATCATTGTGGGTTCAGCTTGAAGACCCTATGGAGACATGTTTTACCCAGGTTGCGATGGAGTTTGTATTGAGTCATATTACACGGATCCACTTTTGTATTGGTCGTGGCTGTGTTATCATCTCATCATGGATCTACGCTTGTGTCTAGTAGCCATGATTGTGTTCAGTCGGTCATTACTCCCATGGATCTGCAATGTATTGGTCGGTAGCCATGTTGTACTACATATGAGATTGTCAGTTTAGAGTCAGTTGTACTATAGCAGCGTCCTTCATCCGACAAGTCTTTTGTCATTTTTTCTATCAAAGCACTTCACCTGTACATCCTTAACAACTTCATGCTTTGGGGGGAATTCTGTTACACCTAAAATCTGTTAAGATTTAATATGCTAAGACAAAAAATAGCAGCATTACATTCCATTTCACAACAATAGCATATACAGGATCACTGAAGAAACAACAAGCACAGCATAAACACAAGAGACACAGATTTATCCTGGGAAACCCTCATGGGGTAGAAAACCTAGTAAAGCTTCCTCAATATAAATGACCAGCAATATACAAAGATGCAAACCCTGAGCATAAGCTCCTCCTTCTCCATAGTAGACCTCTCCTCCACAAGTGCGCCACTCTCAAGTGAGTGAGTGTGTAAAATGAGGAATACACCTCCTCTATTTATACACTACTTTCACTTATCTTTGACACAAGACATGTAGGCTCGTATTTAACCAATGGGTTAAATACCCCACTACAATTGACTGGGCCGACCCCTCTAGGGTGGTCTAATAACCCTTTGACCCACATAACACATACAGGGCCGACCCCCACTAGGGAAGTCTAATAACCCAAGTTACCACATTCCAACAGAGGAATAAACATCTCCAGATATACAATAGGATCTTCACGGAGGAATGAATCATCTCTGGAATAATAAAGTACAAATATAATATTCTTTTAAGTTAAAATATCTCAACACTCCCCCTTAACGAGAAGGATATTATAACAGCATCTGCACGAGCAAGGAATCATCAACATCATACATGATACATCTATAAATCATTGGAAGCTTTATCAACATCATCAGTAACTCAAGCAGTTACTGGAACATCTTCAATACTGGAATATCAACATCTTTAGTACTGAGTCTTCATCTTCTGCAGTACTCGAACAACTACAACAACATCAACATCTGGATCCTCACGATCATCAACATCGTCATCATACGATCATCAGCATCGGGATCATCTCGATCTACAGCATCTGGATCATATCTCTCTACAGTATCTGGATCATCACGATCTACAGTATCTGGATCATCTCGATCTACAGCATCTGGATCATCTCGATCTACAGCATCTGGATCATCACGATCTACAGCATCAGCATCTGGATCATCTGAATCATCTCGATCTACAACATCTGGATTATCTCGATCTACAGCATCTGGATCATCTCAATCTACAGCATTTGGATCATCATGATCTACAGCATCTAGATCATCTTGATCTACAGCATCTGTATCCACACTGTTACATCTATCATCAAAACATGTACTCTCACTAATACATCTATCATCAAAAACATGTATTCTCACTAATACATCTATCATCAAAAGCATGTATTCTCACTAATACATCTATCATCAAAAGCATGTATTCTCACTAATACATAGCAGCATATCCTGCAACACACACGATCATATTACAGGATGATCAATCCCGCTCTCTTTAGGACATAGGTCCATGGATTATACAATCCAGATCAAGTTCCAGGATGATCAATCCTTATCAATTTAAGACAAGTCTCATGTCTAGGGACGATGCAATCCCATCCGTACATTAAGGACCATGTCCAAGGATGACTTAATCCTTAACCGTACATTTAGGACCATGTCCAAGGATGACTTAATCCTCATTCGTACATTTAAGACCATGTCCAAGGATGAATTAATCCTCAACCAAACATTTAGGACCATGTCCAAGGATGACTCAATCCTCAACCGTACATTTAGGACCACGTCCAAGGATGACTCAATCCTCAACCATACATTTAGGATCTCGTCCAAGGATGACTCAATCCTCAACCGTACATTTAGAACCACGTCCAAGGATGACTCAATCCTCAACCGTACATTTAGGACCACATCCAAGGATGACTCAATCCTCAACCGTACATTTAGGACCACGTCCAAGGATGACTCAATCCTCAACCGTACATTTAGGACCACGTCCAAGGATGACTCAATCCTCAACCGTACATTTAGGACCACGTCCAAGGATGACTCAATCCTCAACCGTACATTTAGGACCACGTCCAAGCATGACTCAATCCTCAACCGTACATTTAGGACCACGTCCAAGGATGACTCAATCCTCAACCGTACATTTAGGACCACGTCCAAGGATGACTCAATCCTCAACCGTACATTTAGGACCACGTCCAAGGATGACTCAATCCTCAACTGTACATTTAGGACCACGTCCAAGGATGACTTAATCCTCACCCGTACATTTAGGACCACGTCCAAGGATGACTTAATCCTCACTTGTCCACTAAGGACTTCATTCTCGGAGACATACGTCTACGGCTCTCTTGAGGATGATGCAATCCTAACATGTCCACCAAGGAATTCATTCTCGAAGACATACGTCTACGGCTCTCTTGAGGATGATGCAATCCTATCATGTCCACCAAGGACTTCATTCTTGAAGACATACGTCTACGGCTCTCTTTAGAACATGTGTTCAAGGATGATGCAATCCCCTTGTCACCTTAGACCCTGTCTAAGGACCATCCACCAACCTCTCTGTCGGAATCACCACATCATTGACCTCACTGTCGATGCGGGAAATCTCATCATAAGTGATCACATCACTCCCCCTTTCGAGGAGGGTCCTTCTTAACTATATTAAGTTTGTCTTGGAAAACTTTACTTGAGGTAGAGGTTTGGTTAGTACATCGGATCGTTATAGGTTTGGTTAGTGCAATGGTAACTTGTTACGAATTCGAACATTAACCATATCTTGTATATAGAAATGTCAGATCTCTATGTGCTTTGACTTATCATGGAACACTGGATTCTCTGCCATTTTGGTACAACTCTGTTTGTCACATAGGATCATAGTTGGGTCCATTCTAAATCCATACCGCTTCACAACTAGCAGAGCAAGAAACCATATATTTCACTTGTGCTGAGAGCCACACTAGACTGCTTCCAGCTAAACCACGAGAACATGGCTGATCCCAGACAATAACGTCCTCTCGATGTGTTCTTCTTGTCTGATACACTTTATTCCCAATCAACATCTGTGTAGCCATCTTGAAGTCATGATCTCCAAGATAGCATAGATCAAAGTCTATCATATCCTTTAGATACCTCATCACATGCTTTGCAACTATCAAGTGAACACATCTAGTTTCCACTAGATACTAACTCAAGGTGTTCACAGCAAAGCATATATCTGACCTAGTATTTGTTAGATACATCAATGACCCAATAATTTGCCTGTACAGAGTTATATACACTAACTCTGATGAGTCATTCACTAACAGCTTCAAGTTGGAATCCATGCGAGTGGTCATTCCAACATATCAAGTCCTTTTAATATTTCTCGGCATACTTTCCCTGGTTGAGAAAGATTCCTTCTGAGTCTTTCCATACTTCCACACCTAGGAAGTAATGCATCAATCTGAGATCTTTCATTTTCATTGAATGATCTTCTGCATATCTATCTGTGCCATCTCTCGTTAGATGGGTCTACTGATATGAGCCTCAATATCATTCGAACTATGTGGTGAGTTCCTTCTTGCATCCATGTCATCTATGTATAGAAACAATATTCAACCTTGTAGCAAAGGTTGATATCCTCATCACCCATGGTGATCATTAAGCTCATCAATTGATTATCGATCCTGGGAACCCATATAGAATCTGATTCACACTTCTTCTTTAATTACACCAATAAGAGAATGGTCTTATCTAGCCACTTGGAGCAAACATCTCATCATGATTCTCTTCCTCTTTCTAAGAGAATATTCTAGCCACAAGCCTTCTATAGTGTGTTTGATTTGTAATTCTTTTGTTGAACATCCATCGCTTGTTCAGTGTTCATCATTCATCATGATCTTTCCTACAAATCAAAATTAAGTACATGATTAGTAATACTTCATAATCATCAAATCATATTGACATGATAACCTATTATGCATACAGATATCGTTTACATAGTTATGCAACTATTTTGACCAATACTTTGGCACAACACTTTCCCATATCCTGTATGCATACAGTGGCTGTCTAGATGCCTTCCATCTCTACCAGAACATACTATTGAGAGTGTGCACAACTCTCAGCATGTCAGCAAAGAGGTTTCGTTCTAGACACGTAACAATGGAATGTTTGTCCAACTTACCAATCATATGCATATTAGTAGTATACTATTCAATGCTCTATGAATGTTTACGCTCGGCATCATATATTCAAGGAATACAAATATGCATACAACCTATTACAAGCAATATCATTTACTATTTCAAATAACAACTCAAATACTTATCTTTTTTGTTTGTGTGGTTGCCTCCCGCTTGATCTTCTGTATGTATTTTGAACTTCTATTCATTCTGTACCATTGTGCATGCTCAAGTGTCATCCTCATGATCTCATACACAAACATACATTCATTAGTATATTCTCAATGTTATCAAAACATTATAGTTCTAAATAATCTTGAAAATGTATAGTCATGATTATAGATAATATTCAAGGTTTCAGGGAATTCTTCTTTTACTCATGCATATTCTTGTTTGATCTAGTTAGTTAAATAATCAACCAAGATAAGAGACATAATATGCATAAAACCTTGATTACTAACTTTATGAATAAGCATAACCAATCATACCAAGTATACTTATATAAGGGATCCTAACACAAGGTAAGATGACATAGGAAAACATACCTGGATTAGTATACCTGCTTAGTTATGTGCAACATACCTAAACAATCTCTTCATTGATTTAGAGATCCTGAGCTAGAACCTACATGTCTCATAGGTCAAGCATAATATAACAAAGTCATACATACCTCGTAAGTAGAACAAAGATTATGGATGAGTCTTTGTCTTCATGTTGTCATGGTCATGGAGCTTGATTTGTTTTTTGTGATGTACCTGTATCTTGTTAGCAGACAACATCAACCTCACACAACACCATATTGCATTAGTACAATCATATAGCCCTAATTAATGAATGTCTTCGATCATTCACATGCATTCATATTGTTACTAGGGCTATAAGACAATTCTAACATTAATCAAGATTGTACTAATAAATAATATGAAGACAAACACATTATGAACTTAATCAAGAATCAGATTTCAAGACATACCTGAACTCCTTAAGTCATACCTGTCGAGACTTCTTGTAGTCTTCTTATGTAAGGCCTTAGCCTCAACTCCCCCTGAAACTTGATCTGGAGCTTGATTAGGGTTTGCTAGAGAAACTTTAAAAATTCAATCTTTGACTTTCACACTTCTGAATGGATGGAAGGATGTGTCTTGCTGAGCTGATCAAACTAGCATACTTCAATTTTGAAATCTCCAAAATTTGACCCCTCAAAATTGCCTTCGAAACTTCTGGATCTTCTCGAAAGGAACCCGAACTAGGGTTTGATGAAGCCCACCTTTCTGTCCAATCAAAAGGTTCGATCCAAGGCTCTAAAATCTTATTTTTCTGAGGAGCTTCCAGCTGTGGTTACAGACTTCAAAAATTCCAACTTTTGTTGAAGCAATAATTTTCCATCTTTCCGATCAAAATCCCGAACTGGGGTTTGATCAAGCCCGGTCTTCTACCCAACCAAAAAATTCGATCTTGGTCTCTAAATTTCGATTTTCCTGAATATCATTCAGCCGTGGATTCCGATTCCAAAAATTCTAACTTTCTCCGAAACCCTAAATTCCAGAAGTCATGAATGAAGGTGCTCAAAAAATAATTTTGTTTTGACATAAATATGTACCTGATTGTTTCTGCTGTAACTCTAAAAAATTTGCTCCACAGGGTCTGAAAACATTTTCTGTGGTAGCCTAACCTATCATCTTTCCATCCCAACAGCTCTGACCTCAATTGGATTCTCTGAGAGAGAGATATGCCAAATGTTGCAATGTGACCTTTTTTGGGATAATACAGGAGAGCAAACTTGTACGGAGTGCCACGTGTCACTGTTTAAACTTCTGCCTCTGAAAACGTTTCTTGAGATATCTCGCCCTGTTATATTTCCATCCTGATAGGTATGACCTCAATGGGACTCTCTGAGAGAGATTTATTCCAAGTGTCGCAACATGACCTGTTTATAGGATAAAACAGGAGAGAAAACTTGTACGGTGTGCCATGTGTCACTGGTTCAACTTCGGCCTCTGAAAATGTTTCCTACGATAGTACAGTCTGTGTACTACCTGTTACTTTTTATGAAATTTCATTTGGAGCTTCCTAGACCAAGTTATGACCTTTTTTCCAAGGTCACCTGATTTTCACTGAGATCTGGAAGAGGCAGAAACCCTAACTTGTACTGATCATAACTTACAAAGTACAACGAATATGAGGGTTCCCTTTGGACACAAGATACCTGGAGATGTTATCTACGATCTGTAAAGGTTTCACAGTCTAAACCTTCTCATAAATTGATTTATAGCGAAAGTTCCACGATGACTGGTTTTTTCTATATAAAACCCTAACCTTCAAATTGTCGCAAGAGAAGCAAGTGTCGTAAGTGCCATACCTTGTCTTCCTTCAGGTTAGATCTGATACCATGTTAATATTTAATATGCTAAGACAGAAAATAGCAGCATTACATTCCATTTCACAACAATAGCATATACAGGATCACTGAAGAAACAACAAGCACAGCATAAACACAAGAGACACAGATTTATCCTGGGAAACCCTCATGGGGTAGAAAACCCAGTAAAGCTTCCTCAATATAGATGACCAGCAATATACAAAGATGCAAACCCTGAGCATAAGATCCTCCTTCTCCATAGCATACCTCTCCTCCACAAGTGCGCCACTCTCAAGTGAGTGAGTGTGTAAAATGAGGAACCTCCTCTATTTATACACTACTTTGACTTATCTTTGACACAAGACATGTAGGCTCGTATTTAACCAATGGATTAAATACCCCACTACAATTGACTAGGCTGACCCCTCTAGGGTGGTCTAATAACCCTTTGACCCACATAACACATACAGGGCCGACCCCCACTAGGGAAGTCTAATAACCCAAGTTACCACATTCCAACAGAGGAATAGACATCTCCGGATATAC
The DNA here is from genome assembly GCA_027924585.1 of Larix kaempferi. Classification (NCBI taxonomy): domain Eukaryota; kingdom Viridiplantae; phylum Streptophyta; class Pinopsida; order Pinales; family Pinaceae; genus Larix; species Larix kaempferi. The sequence continues at coordinate 19,910,944 of BSBM01000011.1, read as the reverse complement.
AATAGGATCTTCACGGAGGAATGAATCATCTCCGGAATAATAAAGTACAAATATAATATTCTTTGAAGTTACAATATCTCAACAAAATCTACCCATCATCATGATTTAGTGTATACATCCCTGAATTCATCTGGACCAAGTATTCATTTGAGAGGATTTGTACTCGGTTTGTACAAACTTTTGAGAGGTCGTCACAGGTTGCACACCAGCAACATGTGACGTTGCAGTTTGCTCTATAGCAAGGTGCGACGAGGTCTGTTAATGGGAAAAAATAGCCATTTCAAGATCTTTCTCGAAGCTTGCCCAATGGGGGGCTTATCCCTAATCTCTTGGAGAGCTAGTACTCGACCCCTAACTCATTGGGAAGATCCCCCATCTCTCTCCTACCATATCTCAACCTATCCTATCCATAACCTCATCCACTTAGTCCTATATAAACGAGGCTCACTCCCATACCAAAGGGAGAAAGACTATGGTATCTACATGCTGGTGAAATCTCTCTTAGAACACCTTCACTCACCTCTTGGAGAATTCATGCCTCCTTAGAAGGGATTGGAAATTGGCTTGTGTGGAGAAGGGATGCTACGTTAACTCATTGGTTGTAGTTCTATATCTCTATCATGTACACCTCTATTTGCAGTAATACAAATGCTTTCCACCAATATCGTTCTTATTTGTAATGATGTTGTGTTGTTTACCTGCTTAACTGTTTACATAGATCGCTTGTTGTATAGATGCTCTTTACTCGTTTCTCCTTTTTGTGTCTTAACAGGTCTTGCAGCTTGGATCTGACGACCGTGGGGCGTGGAGCAAAATTTAGGAGAAAGGATAGCGAATCAAAGAGATAAGACATCTAGCACTTGATCCTTAAGTAGATCTAGGAAATGTGTTTGTAATCTGTTCTATTTGTTCTAGACTCGCATTGAGCTACGGAGATCCAGCTCGCCTCTGGTCGAGTGGATTATCCGGTAACAGTCGCGGTCGCCCCGGTAGTCTATCTCGGCATATGGTTAGTCATCGATGGCGATGACTTGTCGATATCACTAGTGGAAGAACTCATTTGAATATGGTGATGCATGTCGGCCACCACCCTGTCGTGTCAATACTTCAGCCCACCGGGTCAGGGCTTGATCACGGAGACTGTGTGGAGGTACTTCAACCCTCAGACTAAGCCCTGGAACTCTCGAAGAAGAAGAAACTGTAGAGTATACTTCCATACCTAAAGTTCTTTGCCTGCCCATGCTTGCACTGCATTAACTGGGTCTTCATAGACACCATTAATGTTGTGCACTAGTCATATACCACAGGTCTCATGCACTTTATCGTCCCAGTAATCAATCAGTCTGCGGAGAAATTGGTGTTGGGCCCTTAAACCCCCAAGGCTCCAGAATTTTAAGAGACCACATGCTTGTAATGCTTGTTGTGCGAGTAAATCTTGGCGGACTTGCTCATCGACCACATCATGATCCCTTTCCCTCCACTCTAGGACCATCCTGGAGAAAAAACACAAGTTTTTTATCCTTCATCATTTAAAAAACATTCTTCATGGCCATACTCGTGGGAAGTTAAGTAGATAGGGGTGTCTACCCATGTTCAACGCATGCATTGACCGCATATAGCAGGCCCTACCCGCGACCCGCAGAGTTGTAGCCCGCGTACAGCGCCGTGGAGAATTAGGGATGGCCTAATAAAAAAAATTGACCACTAAAAATTGAAATAAAATCTATCAAATGAAAGAGGAGGATGAGGTGACTAACCTGCTCCAAACGGCTCATGAAATGGATGCCCGCAGCTTCCGGAATCAGCAACTGAAATCTGAGGTGAAAACTAACCAAAATTACTATTTGGTGAAATTTGAAAATGAGTTGGTAAATAGTAATTTATTTTTACTATTTATAGTTTTCCAAACCCACTTTGCTATAGTTTTCGCCATTTTAAGCTGTTGTGGACTAATATAATGCCTTGGAGTACCATTTTGAACAGATTTTTCCGATGAGAGGAATTTTTTACCGTTTTGCGCCTACAGCAGGTATATTTCACACCCGTCATATAGGTTAGATGTCATTTTCTCCTGCATTATGCATTTGACCTTTGACCATTTGTCATTAACCCTAGGTGCGACCCTGCTATTTAACCGACATGGAGCCTTCACATTGTTATAAAAGTGTCGTTATTTGGCGGTAGGGCTTATCCAAACATGGGTGCCCTAGTTAGAGCCTCTTTATGCCTTTTGGCACCCATGCCGTTGTCTCTCCTTAGAATCGGGATTCCTTCATAGTTACACCATGACTTTGCGATAAAGATTCATACTCTACTTTGTCTTATGCTCGACACCTCCCATAAGGACTCCCCCATTTTTATATCAAGTTATGATTGCATTGCATCATCCTGCTTACCGCTTGAGCCTCGTGCCGGCTCCCGCTTACTCAATTGTTAGCCTAGTGCCTGAGCACTTTCCTCTTCGAGCCCTACAGAGCTTTCATTTTCCTTTCACAATTTGATGACCCTTTACCGTGAGGGAACACCCCCCCGTGTGTCCACATCCTGCACATGCTTCCTTGCATTGATCATAGGTATGTTCCACTTCTTGGGACTAGTTTGCTCGCTATTTGGAAATCGTTTCCTCACATGTTGTACTATAAGCAATTTTAATCTTTTTCAAGCTTTTCCAAATATGAAAAAGACCAAAAAAATAAAATATTCCAAAATCCGGACAGGAGAATCGTTACTTCTTTTTGTTGGAAGTTGTTGGGTCGCCTTTGAACAGAGCATTCATTCCACTCCATCCATGATGAGTCATGACTATAGTAGGACCTTAGGAGCTGTACTCGTTTCTCAGATTTTACTCCACCAATTGGTTAAGCTTCCAGTCATCATGGATCCCTTTGTTGATGCCTCCTGCATCGCACAAAGTTATCACTTGAGTATATGATGCCTGAGTCTATCCATCTGCTCATGCTCTTGTTCAAAGGAAGTATCGAAACCAGATTCGGCCACTCCTCAGATCTCTTGACTATTTCATGTCGGCCATCCTTATTGACTCAGTACGATCGTCCGAATTCTTCCAAATATTTCAGCGTGGCTGTTACCTAGTGTTGGTTGATGGTGGATGCCTTAATGCCCTCCTTCCAGTGAGTTTCGTTCTGTTGACATCAACTCATTTATTCTAGAATTGAGACTTAGAGTTGGTTGAGTACCTTGAGGCTTGTAGTCATTAGTGGCAGGTTCTCTCACCATCGATAGTTTTGGGAATACATCAATGTCCCCTAATTGATGGATTCATCTTAGTGTTCGACCTCAACACATCTATTCACACTTTGATGATTGTACTATGTGCCTTGATTCCCATTTTCATTATTGGTGGGTTATCTCGCGTCTATTAATGGTATACATCATTGACCAATAATTAGACGATGTCACATCAGGTTCAAATTCAACACCTTTATTCACTTGATGGGACTTGCACCGCAGACGATTGGTGTAGAAGACCCCTAGACGTTAGTAGCATTCAGTATGCTGCTCATGATCTGTTGGCGTATATAACTGAGCTAGAGGTTTCTAGTGTAGACCCATGTACTTCGCGGTTCAAGGAACCAACAAAACCCCTATTCACTGGCCCTTTCGGCAATAGACTGCACGTAGCCTGAGGTCTCACCCGAGGCGAAGCAGATGGGGTGATTGCAGAATCACGTTTCCGCAACCAGGTGATGCAAGTGTAAAGAACTGACGGGCAGTGCGGTAAAAGACTTGATGTGGATAGACAACTGCGCGAAGTCTCTACTTCACATCGGATACTTTGGAAAGTTGTGGCACTTGCGCAACTAGCGCATCCAAGGACTACGCGGTAATGGGTACTTCTCGTGTCACGACGATAAGCTATCAACAACTTATCTCGCAGCACTTACAATAAGTCAGCGCGTCGACTAGACCGCGCGTCCGCTTCAAGACTTGATTAACTCTAACCAACATTAAACTTCTTTATCCATTCGACAACACTAGATTATTATCATTATGGTGCATGCAAATGAATAGAACATATAAGACTACGTGCTCCAATGCTGCACTCAAATTCAGTGTTCAACTATGTGATTTAATCGACAGATTCATACATTCACGGACTTATAAGTGTTGAATACTGAACATTCATCCACACATGTATTTCTTAACATATTATTCCCATCATTCTTGCGGTGAATACATATAAAAGCAATCACATCACAGATAATTGCAGCATTAAACATCCATACTAAGCAAATGAACAGTTGCAAACACACAACAATCACACTACACGGAATTTAATGTGGTTCACCCCCAAGATGGAGGCTACGTCCACAAGAACTGTTGTTAAATTGATCTCTTGGGAAGGGTACAACAGTTCTTATTCTGCACACTCAGTTGTAGACTCTCTCCTCTCTCAGATAGGTCTTTGCGCACTCAGCTGCAGAGCCTTTACAATAGCTTCAAGCTCAAAAGATTCTAACAATGTTTAACAATGAATAGCTCTCTCCGAGATTAACCCTTTCCCATACAAAATGCCCTTATTTATAGATCACGCCCATGGGTCGTGTCTTTACAATCAGTAAACTGGCATGGCTAACTGCCACCCTAGCTGTCGCCATTGACAGCTTGCTCTACCTGCTCCAGGCCTTCTAGCTGGGCCACTCGTGGCTCACACGCTTGTCTGACAGCCACAATCACCAAACGGTTGTAACTGCATCATGGCCTATCCCTTTCCGCGTCTTCTGCCTTCCTGTCGCCATCGGCGTAGTGGCCTAGCTTCTCAACTGCTTGCCGCCACTCTTCCATACAGGTCGCTTTCCTCTATCTTCCACCTGTCCCTTACCCAAAATAGGTGACTTTCTCATCTGACCTTTACCGGTATTTCTTACCACAAATAGCTCCTGCGCATCTGCGTTCTGCGCAACCCTTCCTTAACTATTGCCGCTGCACGACATGCGCAATTATCAAAATTGCCCCCATGCCCTATTGCAACGTGCATTGCACGCTTTTCAGCACTTGTGCAAATATTCCAACTTGGGTCCCACCCAACATGATCGTGATTGTACTTATGAGAGATCATTTCTCAAACATCAGCAGTTTGTACCTCCAGTATTGCACCAGTTGTTTCCTTTTCAACATGAGACCTTATCTTACTATATGAGCCATGGCTATGAACACCTATGACATGTATTCACTATATACTGCCTCTCATGGCCATTGTATCAAATTGTTGTATTGTACTGACATGTATTCAGAGATATTATTGTATTATGACGAGTGGGATACTCTCTCCATTTGTGTCTCCATCACTCCACTTCTAAGATTTATAATGTATTTCATCCATCGTAGTACCTTCTCTGACCTCACACATTAGGGGGCATCTGTTACAGCGTAATTTTCCACCTTGTGAGCATCAGCATTGATCGGCCTTCAATGCTCATTTTATTGACTCAGATCCATTATTTTCCCTTGAGGAACCAAGTTTTCCTATTTTTCTTCCTGTATTCTTGTTGTTCCATTATAGCCAGCATACACGCAGGCTGCACCCAATTAGCCCGTGTACATTGAGTTACATGGTAAAAACAATAGAAAAATTACTTTTTACTCCCAAAAAGCGGTCTTAGGGTGACCTTTGGTCCTCCATATACCCCGAAACGACTTGATTCAACCTTTCACTTACCTTTGGAAGGCTGTATATTGAGATCTTATGGTGTATGGAAGGGAGGAGAAAGAGAGAGCAACATAACTCTAGTGGATTTTTGTCGTGACTTGAGTCTACACTCATTGATCCTTGTTGTTGTGAACTCCTTATGTTCACCTACCAAACTCTTTCCATAGTTTGAGTTTGCCATTGCATGGGGCATTGAAGTGGTGGAGGCACAAGTGGAGAGACCTAGTTCTTGGTTTAGATTGGTTGTCGGCAAGAGGTCGTATCATGTACTTCTTGTTATTTACTAATGGAAATACTCATTTTCTCGTCCAATTGATGTTGTGAATGTTGTTAATTTACATTCGGTTACATTTGCATATGATATCATGGATCATGTTATTGATTATGCTATTGCCTTTCACATATTATATGCACTTGCTTGTATTTCTTGTTGAGACGAATCTGCAGGGTCAAGTGTAGAGGCTGGAAGCTCAACGGGGATCTTCTTCGAACATCCGGTTGAAGGTTGGTTTTATTCTCCATATCTTAGCATTTTCATTATAATAACATTGCATTGGGAATTGAGTCATTTTCTGGTAGTCATCTGTCTGTTGTGGTCTACCCCAAGCCATAATAATTTTTTCTCCGTGACAATGGTAATGGATCCAGATAGGGTTGAGACAATATAGTACTCCTTCCTCGTCTCCTGATAATCAGAATAATTATTTCTTGTAGGTTCATCTTCTGTAGCAGTAGGAGCATGAAACCTACCCTTGAAATTTCCTCTTTTCTTTTCAAGAAATTCTCTTGCACAGTGACCCTTCTTGTTTCAATTGAAGCATTTAGCTTTAGACTTATCAAAGTTCTTGATGTGATCATTTTCCTTTTGATGAGAGAATTTATTATGAGAAAAATATTTCTTTCCTCTCTTCATCCATGCTGCAAGAGCAAGGTTCTCTTCTTTGGAGGAAACATATTTGCTATGGATTCTCCCTTCTTCTTGTAGAAAATCATGCCATAGTCTCTCAAATTTTGGTTTCACCTCTCGACCATTTACTACAACCAAGAATGTCTCCCATGAAGATGGAAGGCCATCGACAATAGTCTATATGAGATCATCATCATCGTCTGTCACACCAATGCTCCTAATTTGATCTCTTACTTCAGATATATTTGTAAAGAAGGAAGCAGTAGTTTCATCCTTCTCCATCTTTAGATTTCGAATCTTGTTCTTCAGTGCCCTCTTTTGACTAGGCACCTTCTTCTCATAAATATTTCTCAAAGTGTCAAAGCATTCCTTTGTGGTATTCAATGGAGTAATCATGGGCATCAAGTTTTCTTTCATAGAATCATAAATGATTATCTTTGCTTTTGCTTGATTCTTCTTGAAGGTAATGCACTGTAATAATATGCAATGATCTAGTAGCTGTAGCAACTCACAATCAAACTCACAAATATGTTGCAAAGAAGAAGAGAAGGAGACACTCAATGATCACTCATAAACACAGTAGAATAGAACAATATATCAGTATTATACAATGAATAAGAATGTAAGTGAATGAGTAAAATCGAACAATAAGGTGCATAATATAGGATTCGAATAGGCCAAGTAGGGCATTCGAATTCCTAACTCAGAGTGTAGCTTGAATGATAATGGAGTCATCATCCAATCGATGTATCAGTCATGAGATGTAACAGTCAGTCAACTGAGTCTAACTGAGTCTAACTGAATGAAGGAGGCTCAGTGGAGGGTGCATGAGGAGCTAACTGGAGTCAAAATGGACAGACTAGTCTCACTGGAGGTCTATCATAGTGAAATAATCAGTGGGGGAGTCAATCTAGCCTCAAATCAAGGAAGAACTTAGTGATAACTAGCTGGTAGGTGAGAAAGGCACCTAACTGACTGTGGTAGGTGAGAAAGGCGCACTTGGCATGAAGGAGGGCGCCTTTGGTAGGTAGGAGGCTCCCTGGGGGATGTAGACAGGCTGTAAAGAGATAGAATGAAGCTCTAGGAGCTGGGAGGTCCACCATGATGATGAATGGATGCATGCAGATGACTGGATTCATGCATGCAAAACTGAAAAATGATGGGGAGAATATTCCAACACCCCCCCCCGCAAGCTATACTATGAGAAAATAACTAAAGCAGTAACAATAGGGCCCTGGTGACTAGGACCAAAGGTCACCCCGTACAATCAATCTAAAATAGAGAAGCTAATGTAGCATATCATCTCTTACCCCAAGAAGTTATCTAAGATAAGTGAATCTCTTCACTGTGAAGGCCTTGGTGAAGATATATGCAATCTGCTCTTACATCGGTACGTAGAGAAATGAAATGGTCTTATCATGCACCAATACTCTGATGTAATGCATGTGTATCTCAATGTGTTTGGTTCTCTGCCTCAAAACCGGATCTGTGGAGATCCCGATGGCACTCTGATTATCACAATAGATGATAGTTGGAGTACTGAATAGAATCCTGAACTCTGACAAGATTCCTCTCAGCCAAATGCACTGTGTGGCTGCATTTACAACACCTCTGTATTCTGCCTCTGCTGATGAAATAGCCAAAGCTGTCTGCTTTTTGCTTGACCAACATATAGGTCCAGATCCAATCATGAAGACAAAACCAGATGTAGACTTCCGATTTGAGCTATCTCCGGCCCAATCAGAATTAGTATATCCAACTAGGTCCAAAGAACACCCAACTGAGTACTGAAGACCATGAGTCTTGGTACCTTGTACATAGTACAAAATCCTCATTGTTGCCTTCCAGTGAAGCTAATGAGGTTCCTGCATGTATCTGGAGACAACACTAACAGCATAGGATAGATCAGGCCTTGTATGAGTTAGAAACAGAAGGCTACCAATCAACTGGTGATACAAAGAACAATCTACCAGAGGTGTAGAGGACCCATCCTCAAGGTTGATCCCTGAAAGAAAAGGGAATGCAGCTGGTTTGCATTCGCTCATTTGAAACTTATCAAGCAAATCTAAAGCATATTTTGATTGAGCAACTTTGATTCCTGAATCACTTTGAGTGACTTCAAGACCAAGAAATTGCTTGAACAATCCTAGATCTGACATGGAGAAGGATCTGTGCAAGGCAGATTTGATAGATCTAATACAAGAAGAACTGTTCCCTGTAATCAACAAATCATCAACATAAAGGACAATGAGAAGTAAGAAGTTACCATCATGTCTCATGTAGACATTCGAATCTGATTTGCACCTCTAAAATCTTCTGAAATCAAGAAGGAATCCATCTTGACATACCAAGATCGAGGAGCTTGCTTAAGGTCGTACAAGGACTTCTTCAGTCTGCAAACAAGTGAAGAATTATCAATATAACCCTAGGGTTGCTTCATGTAGATCTCCTCCTATAAATATCCATGGAGAAAGGCACTCTTGACATCCATATGATGCACCTCCCAGTGTTTGGATGCAGTAAGAGCAAGAACAAGACGGATGGAATCCATCTTAGCAACAGGAGCGAATGTCTCAGAATAGTCAACCCCATGAACTTGGGAAAATCCTCTTGCAACCAATCTAGCCTTGTACTTGTGGGAGGCTCCATCTGAATCCATCTTTCTTCTGTAGATCCACTTGCACTGAACCAGTTTCCTTCCAGGTGGGAGAGAAACAAGATCCCAAGTCTTATTTCTTTGAAGAGATTGATATTCTTCTTCCATAGAAGCTACCCATCTTGGATCTTGGGAGGCTTCAAAGTATGTCTTTGGATCAGATCCTACCATAAGAAAACATCTCTCAGCTAAAAAAGGATCTGAGGGAGAGAGTGTAATATCAGTGGATATAGGAGTTGTGTAGGCCCATGTAGCAATATAAGATGAATCTTTGGTTGCCAGAACTTCAGGTTCTTGTGGATCTGTATCTGGCATTCGCACTTTTTCAAGAGCTTTCTTTTTCTTCATCTTCCTTTGTGGAATCTTTCCCTTTAGGCAATCTTTGCAATTCCCATGAGCAAACTTATCATCTGAAATACCTTCAACAATTTTATGAGCTTGCAAGTCCTGTAAATACTTGTATTTGAGATGTCCAAATATTTCATGCCACAATCTGCTTTCTTCATCTTCATGAGTATGGATAGCAGATGACTTGGAGAGCGGTAAGAAGTGGGAGAACTCATAGAGTTTTGAAGTATGATTTGTAGCTCGTTTTGCAATGATTTCCCCCGAATCCATCCTTTGTATCTCTACCTCATTTGGAGAGAAGATCACTCTTTTGGTCTCTCCACTATGAGTCATTTGATATACGGAAAGTAAGTTGGTTGCAAGAGAAGGAACATAAAGTACATCAGAAAAGTAACCATAGTCAAGATCGATCCTTCCAATCCCTTGAGAGGTGACTGTTGAATCATTGCTTAATCTGAATGGAGGACCAACTGATCTTTCGAAACTAGAGAAGAGATCTTTGGAAGAAGACATGTGCCTTGTTTCTCCTGAATCTATAATGAAAGAAGAATCTGTTGATGCACTTGCCATGAGGGCATGACATTCTTCTTTGTATTTGGATCCATAAGATTCAGTACTAGGATCTTTCTTTCTTGCACATGCTGGTACAGAAAATTTGTTCTTCTCAAGTAATCGAGCCATCATATCCACTGTCTTCTGCATGCAAGAGCTCTCAGGATGAAACCCTTTTTGGAAATAAGGGCACTTGGATCTTCTTTTATGAAAATGCTTAGTCCTTTTTGAGGTTCTGCTTGACTGGTATGAACTATCTGTAGGATTTGTGCCATTTGATCTCTTATCAGAAATTCTTTTCCTTCCTTTATCATTCGCTCTCTCTGCAAATGTAAGGGTTGAATCCAATTTGGGTATGATCATTCCCATTGAAATCAACTTCTCTTCCTCTTGGGTAAGAGATTGTGTGAAATCATCAAATGAGGGAAACTTCCATCTTGGAATGGACAACCTAGATGACTGGAAAGTAGAGACAAAAACTGAGAAATTTTCCCCCAACTTTGAGAGAAAGGTAAGTATAAGCTGCTTATCTTCCTTCACTATCTCATACCTTTTCAACTGTGATATCAAGCTTTTGAACTTGGTGAGAAAGGAATTGATAAAATCGAAGCTGCTAGGACTCAAACATATGAGCTCATTCTCCAATTTGTGTGCTACCATATCATATTTTGGCCCAAAGAGAGACTCGAGCTTGTCCCACACCTCTTTCGGAGATGTAAGATTGATGACATGAAAGTGCAGTTCATCAAAAATTGAGAGAAGGAGGAGACCAATTGCTTCATCAATCCGATCCAAGTACTTGGACTTTTCAACTGCACTGAGAGGTTCTACCATTGTTCTGTTGAGTATTTGGGTGAAGCTCTTAGATCTCATGACGAGAGCCATCTTGGATTTCCACTCAACATAGTTGGAAGATGTAAGCTTTAGATCCATCTAAATAGAGAAATTCAAAAGTTGAAGAATATTCTGAACGGGTGAATAAACCTGCAAAAAAAAATGTGTTGATGGAGAATGTTACACTTTGACTGAACATTACCTTAAGGAAAGATAGCTGCTCAAAGAAATGCTGCAATTGCTGCAATTCGAATAGCTTATTCCTGCTCTGATACCATGTAATAATATGCAATTATCTGGTAGCTGTAGCAACTCACAATCAAACTCACAAATATGTTCCAAAGAAGAAGAGAAGGAGACACTCAATGATCACTCATAAACACAGTAGAATTGAACAATATCTCAGTATTGAACAATGAATAAGAATGTAAGTGAATGAGTACAATAGAACAATAAGGTGCATAATATAGGATTTGATAGGCCAAGTAGGGCATTCGAATTCCTAACTCAAATTGTGGCTTGAATAATAGTGGAGTCATCATCCAGTCGATGTATCAGTCATCAGATGTAACAGTCAGTCAACTAAGTCTAACTGAGTGAAGTAGGAACTAACTGAATGAAGGAGGCTCAGTGGAGGGCGCATGAGGAGCTAACTGGAGTCAAAATGGACAGACTAGTCTCACTGGAGGTCTATCAGAGTGAAACAGCCAGTGGGGGAGTCAATCTAGCCTCAAATCAAGGAAGAACTGAGTGATAACTGACTGGTAGGTGAGAAAGGCGCCTAACTGACTGTGGTAGGTGAGAAAGGTGCACTTGGCATGAAGGAGGGCGCATTTGGTAGGTAGGAGGCTCCCTGGGGGCTGTAGACGTGCTGTGGAGAGATAGAATGAAGCTCTAGGAGCTGGGAGGTCCACCATGATGATGACTGGATGCATGCAGATGACTAGATGCATGTAGAATGCATGCATGCATGCAAAACTGAAAAATGATGGGGAGAATATTCCAGCATGCACCCTGCATTAAAAGTAGGCTCTTAAATAACAATGGATATGTATCCATCCTTATCATGGTCTTCTAGGATATTAAGGATCTTGACCTTCCAAGTATTTAAGTTCGAAGTTCCTTCAAGATGGTATTCCGGTCTTACTAAGATTGAATCCATAATTCTTCAAGTAATGTGCTCATTGAGGATCTACGTAGGCTCAAGCCTGACTACTAAACTTAGCTCTTTCATGCCCCGAGCTCTAATACCATGTTAATTTTTTATCTTTAATTCAGAAACAAAATAGTACTTGAAATCAAATAACAATCATACTGTAGGTAGGGTTTTCACCCTAGCTTGTGCAAATGAGCACCTACTAAGGAGAAGGGACTCCTTAGTAGCAGTTCAGAAAATACAGTAAATAAAAGACAGTACAGTAAAACAGTAAACTACTCTAAACATGTGCATAAACAGAAAAAACAAGATAATAAAATATTTTTTGTATTGATTATACCTCCAATGTGAAGGTTGATGAATCCTTTGCAGCAGTCCAAGAGGGTTGCTTCCAAGCTCCAGTGTTGTTCCTTTCTCTTTCTCCAAAGGGTTTTGGAAATGGGCCAAAGGGGCACTCAAATGTGAAAGTAGCTCAAGGGTGAGCTAGGGTTTCAGGAGTGATTTTGGTAGAGTAAGGGTGTGGTTGACTGTGGATATGAAATGAGGGGCCTCCATCACCTATCTATAGGTTTTTAGTGGTGGAGTGTTGGCCCATGGTTTTGGGCACCATATGGTTTAGGTCAGTTGTATAGGGTTTTTGCTTCCTTTTTCCCTCTTTTTCCTCTTTTTTGTATTTTTTATTCCCTTTTTAGAGGGTTTTTGCTATTTTGGAGGAATTTTGGATTATTTTGGGGGGAAAAGGGGTTTTTTGGCCTTTTGGAGGCTTTTTTAATGGTTTTTTGGCCTTTTGGAGGCTTTTGAATGGGTTTTTAAGGTTTTCGAGGCAAATATGGTAGGAAATATGGACAAATGAGTCATGTAATGGGGTAGATGAGGTAGTGAGCACTTTTTGGGTGTTAACAGATTGCCCCCTGATGTGTGAGGGCAGGAGCTCATCGTATGGCCGATAGACATCATAAGTCTTTTATGGTTTTCTTGGGATGTGGAGAAGAGAAGAAACGAACTAGAGCCCGGAACAACGGTCCTGAACAAACTGCAAAACTGAAAGTACATGACCTCAATAATGAATGAGGAATAATCTGAACATATGGATGAGGAGGGCATTCCCATGCTCGTATCAAGATATAAAACAACAATAACAATGGGGTCCAAAATATGGGGACCTGAAATATACATGGCCTCAAATAATGAATGAAGAAGAATCTCAATATATGGACGAGGTGGGCATACCCATGCTCGTATCAAGATACATAAAAAATAACTGTGAGGCCTGAAAAGGGGGACCTGTAAGATACATAGAGAACCACGGTGTACATCATAAGGGTCTAGAGGGGACACAAATCTGGGACATACTGCTGGGCTGACCATGTCTGAGTTGAAGAACTGATACACTGGAATAACAATAGTGCTGCTGAGTGTGGTACCAGAGGAACTGATGAGCTATTGGATCATAGTGACGGGGAGTCATACCCTCAATGGTACACTGAACTGGAACTGAATTGGGTACTCAAGGAAGCATATAACTGGATGGCTTCCGAATACAATCACCAATGCAACCCGGACATCCACAGGAACATATAACTGGGTGTTCCGAAGTGACTCACCAATGTGCTAGAGTTGGGGGAAATACGGGGTCTTCGACCAATAACTGAAGGGATATAAACCCTACGTGATTCTCAACGATGCGATCAAGGTGTTGAAGTCGAGCATGTGAGAAACAACCACTCGGAGAGGCAATGATGACTCCTCTCAAAATGGTCCGTAGGCACTCACCACAGATGGTGATGAGTCCAAGGCGTAGGGACCTCTGGATATATCCTCTGGAATAGAGGGGTTGTCATCGACAGAGGGAGACCTGCAACTAGAAAGGAAATGATGTTTCCTTGATAGGAGCACGAGGTGGAGAACCGAAGTGTGAGACTACTGATGGTAGGACTGACATACTGTGGGGGATAAATGGGCAAGTAGAGTGGGTGGACTCAAACTTCCTTTGTTCAGAGTATGATGATGGGGGATGATCGGTCAGCATATGAAACTGACTGGAGGGAAAGGGATCGTAGCTATAATGGATCAAGGATAGTGACTGGGATGAGTGATACTCAAGTTGGTGTAAAATGGTAGGAGATTGCAGAATACTCTGAACAAAGGTGACCTGATTGGGGGTGCTACCGAGATGATCGATCATAGTGCCAACAGGCACGGGGGGACTTCTTCATGGGTTAAGGAACTAGAAGAAGTGTGTTCAAAATGGTACTATCGTGTGGATTTATACGAGCCCAGGACAGTTCATGCTCGAGATTGCTTTCAATTTTAAGGAGTCTGAAAGCGATAAGTAGACTCTGAAATAATGGAATGGTACTATCGTGTGGATTTGTACGAGCCCAGGACAGTTCATGCTCGTGGTTTCTTTTTCGTGTGTTAGTCTCCAAGGCCTGAAGAAGCATAAAAGGATGCAATGAAGAACTCTTCTAGCCGGTGTGACTAGAGTATTCCTTTTTCGTAATTAGTCTACCAAGTCCGGAAAAGGGTTAAACTTATACCAGATAGACGCCCTTTTAGGTACTTTAACGAGCATGAAAGGAAGCAAGATTGCTCGGCGATATTTTCATTGTTTTAGGAGTCAGAAAAGAGATTAACAGAAACTCCCTAAGTGCCTTTTTCGTAAAGGACTTATATGGCCCGAAAAAGGGATAAAATTATACCGAACAAAAGGAATGGCCAGGCAAGGAGGAAGTGCTCAATCAAGGAACATCGATGAGAACTAAGAACGAGGGTGGGGGGGAACACTGGTGGGCCTCCTTGCGAGATGATGAATGGTGGCAAAATAATTAAATAATTGCAGTATGGAAGGAGTGAATGGCTCATGTAAAAATGTGGAACAATCCGATGGCGGCCGATGTGGTGCGCAAACCGAGGAAGCAAGGTGTCGGGACACAATGTTGAAACTGTACCTGGTGAGAGCGAGAAATGATCTCAAGCATCATCATGAGCTCAGAAAAATGAATCCGGCGATATACAAAGTGTCAAAAAATGGATAACGACCGATGTGGCACGCAAACCGAGGCAACGACGGGTGTTTTGGAAAAAAGACCCAAAAAATATGGGGGTGAGAGCGAGAAATGATCTCAAGCATCATCACAGGCTCAGAAAAATTAATCCGATGATATAAAATATATATATAACGGAGAGAAGCCGAAGTGGCACGCAAACCGAGGTGACTAGTGGTGTCTAGAAAAAATGCTCAAAAAACGATGGGGAAAAAATAAGAAAACAAGTTGACCATCATGACGGTCTGGTTGTGCTGATTCCAGTGGTGGAAACGGTTCGAAAAATGGACTTCGTATGGGTTCAGAATGGCCAAAACAAGAAAAAGTCAATGGACTATAAATAGTAAGTGGGTCCAACATGACAAATGTCATTTGGACTTGTTGACTTTGACTAGTGATCAGAGTGGACCAGAGCTGAGTTGGTGTTTCTGGACGATCCGACCGATCGTTTTCAGATCCGGGAGTTACAGGTATTCCGATAAACTCATACCTGCATTTTCATTGGATTCGGGGGGGTAGTGGATCCGATAAAAACCATACATGAAAGATAGGACTTCATGCCCCGCACACGCATTGATGAGTTGGTCAATAAATGGCGTGGGGAAGTTGTCTTTGGGACAAGCTCGATTTAAATCGCGGAAGTCAGTACATACTCTGATGGTGCCTTGTTTCTTGTTAACGTGGATGGGGTTAGAAACCCAAGTAGTATATGCAATAGGATAAATGAATCCTGCTTTTCGAAGTTTCTCAATCTTTGCTTTAACAGCGGGGAGCTTTGAGGGATGAATGGGGCGCTGTTTCTGGCGAACGGGGGGTACATTTGGCCATGTGTCAATGTGGTGTTCTATGATAGCGGGGTCAAGACCAGGCATTTCAGTATAGGACTAGGAAAAGACATCACGGAACTCTTGGAAAAGTTTTTTGTACGCTCTGATCTCATATTCACTGCAGGAGGCTCCTAAAGTGATGAGTTCAGGGGCACCTCCTGGGGCAGCGATATCAATTTGGATTGTGGGTGAGATGTTGGCCATGTTACCTTCCTCAAAGGCATCAGGAGCGAGAATGGGATCCTTAAACCAGTTGACTTTGGTGGGAAGGAAATATTTGGACTCAACCGCAAATTGGGTGGCTGTGGTGGAGGAGGACTCTTCTGGGAGGAAATAGGAATGATGGTGCATGTCTTCCCAGGGATAGTCCGGGGCAGTGAGAGCCTCTAGAATCTCTTCATCATTGCGGAAACTTTGAGATGTCAACTTGGTTGACGAGGGAGTGGTAGTTGAAGAGATCATATAGATGGTGTTAATCTCTTCGGATGAGGGTGATACTGGGGGGTGGATCTCCTTAATTGTGGGGGGTGTCGTCTCAAGGTCCAAACTATTCATCTCATAGAGAGCTGCTATGTAATCTGGGAGATCAAGACAGTGATGTGACTAATGGATGTAAATACCGCATATTGCACAAGGGTGGTTGGTACGCAATGATTTATCACGAGGCTTAGGGGCTGGATCAAGTTGGACAACCGAGATGTTGGGGTCGTCGTCAAGCATTTGCATGTGTTCCTGTAATGCAGGTAATTGTGGACATTGATGAGTCGGATGGCCTAACTCATCACACAACGAGCATTTGGGAGGGGCACGAAACACGAGGGGGGTTAACTGTTTTGGGCGAGGGTACAGCAGTGTATGGTTGTTGGCCTCTGCCCCCAGTGTGCTTGATAAGAGGGGGGGGATTCGTAGATGACGAAGGGGTAGTGACACCGGGAGGTGGTTGACTAGTAGTGGCAGTGGGTTGCACCGGTTGTAGGATGAAATTTGGTGTCAGCGGAGGAACGGGAGGCGAAATATACCACATGGGTAATCCTAAGGTTAACCCAGGGAGGCTGAGAGTAGCCATAACCGGGGTGCTTACTACTCCTGAGGGAGGGAATAGGAAGGGGATTGTGTGGATGGATGA
The DNA here is from genome assembly GCA_027924585.1 of Larix kaempferi. Taxonomy (NCBI): domain Eukaryota; kingdom Viridiplantae; phylum Streptophyta; class Pinopsida; order Pinales; family Pinaceae; genus Larix; species Larix kaempferi. Next base: position 19,893,820 of record BSBM01000011.1, on the reverse strand, counting down.
AACACCAATGTGACTAGGTACCAATGGTGGTTTGGGTAACAAGGGCAGTTGATTTTTGGGTGTTTGTGTCTTGTGGGAAAGGGTACATAGGTTAGATACTTCGATCGCGGGTGACGAGGGTGGAATGGATTGGAATGTTGAGGTAATCGGCGTATCTGAGTAAATTCTGGGTCCCACGGAGGAAACAAACGAGGTAGTTGCACCACAAACAGGTTGTTCAACCATGGGGAGAACATTTTCGGGTGTAGCGGGGACATTGGGATCGTAATAGGTGAGTTGATCGACCTTGACAACGCGTCTGTCATGGGGGAACATCATGGTACGAAAAACAGATGAGGCAACCGCCCGCATGGCATACATGTAGTTGCGGCCAAGTAAGAGGTTATAATCAAGTTGGGCATTGATGACCTCTATGTCGATGAGCACGGTTTTTCCAGCCAACTGGACGGGGACATTATCTAAGAGACCTTGGGGTTGAGCCGAACGGCCATCGTAGGCTCGCAACGCAATGGTGGACTGCTGGAGAGTAGGGGATCCCAACTTCTGTCAAACGAATGTGGACATAACGCTTGTAGAGGCACCTTCATCGATAATCCACCGATGGATGACAAGATTCCGAATGGAAATAGAAACTTGGAACGCTAAAGTGGAAGGCAGGCGTGGTTCGGATTGGTCCAAATCGAAGGCCATCAGTCGTGAATCATTTGGGTCAATAGCACCAATGGCGGAGAGCAAAGTCTTGCGCTGTGAAGGACAGTTTTTTTAAGACTTCTAACGCAGACATAGCTGCGGGAGACTAGGCTAAGTCATCTACAATGTTGTAATTAGACGCAGCTCGAGCATTGGGATTATTGTTAATGCGACGAAGTGGGAAGCGAGGTGCTTTGGAGGCGCCATCTTGTGGAGCCGGAGGTATACGTAATTTCTGATCAGTGGGATAAGCGTTAGTGTTTTTGTCGGTGGGAGGGGCTTCAGGGGTGGAGCCATATTGGTTCCAATGGGTTTGGAGGTTGACATTGGTGGATGACATCATTAACAAGTGGTGGGTACCTGAGTCTATCATGGGTTGATCAGGAGCAGCATAAGTGATTTTCTATTGTGGTGGCGCGTTTCCTTGAGGGGGAGCCAACGGCTGAGTGTTCACTACGCCTTGGGTCGGTAAAGGGTTTTGTAACACCAAGGGTTGATGTTGAGGTGGTGGAGGGTTGGGCGGCGCCTGAGGAGCCGCATACCCTTGGCGATGGGCATCATCGGTCTAGAGTTGCCGAGCTCACTCCAAATGTGGGCAAGCATGTGTGTAGTGGCCATAGACCCCGCAAATAGAACAAGGATGGTTTGTTCGCAAATTAATATTTTTGGCTTGTTTGGGCAGCCGATCAGGGTTCTGGTTGGCAGGTACCGCATTATTGTTGTTTGGGGTATTGGGAGGTTGACCGCCTTGGTCTGGAGGGGGGTTGTTCCCACGGTTACGGCCTTTGCCACGGTTTTGTTGGCCCTGTTGGCGTTGGTTATTTTGGTTCTGCTGCGGATTCTATTGGGTGTACACTTTCCCTTGGGCAACAGGTGGGTTCTGGGGTTGTGCAAGTGCGGGAGAAGGCTACGATGGATAATAAGTAGGTGGAGGCGGTGCAGGTGCTGAACCTTGTGGGGATTGTTGATAGGTCTATGGAACGAGTTGTGGGTTTGCCGCAGGGGCTGCCTGTGGTGGGTAATAAGCAGGTTGGGCTTGAAAGGAAACAGGAGCTGGTGCAACCTATGGGTGGTAATATGGCTGAGGTGCGACTGGTGGGGCATAAGCAGGGGCAGCATGGCCAAAGCACTGAGGTGGACACGAGGGTCCGTGGGAATGATGGTGATGTGCCATGGGAGCATACGAATTGGTTGCTCCGGACTGAGATGTGGCCCGCGAAAGGTCGGGGCCATGGCTAGGATGTGCTATGGAAAAGGGTTGGTTATGTGAGGTTATACAGCGAATGATGCCATCTACGGCATGGGATGCCCCCGACGCATCGTGTCAAGAGGAATCGCCGCAAGGGGCGTCAGGTATGATGGAATACAGATAACCCGACTAGGCGTAAATAAGGTCAAATTGTTGGGCTTTGAGGATGGCCTCTTCTTCGGAATGGGGTCGTTCGGATGCCACATTCTTGGCAATGATGGGAAGGAGGGATTTTAGAAACCAATCTAAGAAGATATGGTCGTCTAACTTGATTTTGCAGAGGTTGCGGCGTCGACGTCACTCATGAATGTGGTCAATGATGTGGGTAGCTGTGTTCTATCTGCAAGACAATAGGATCTCAACTCTCGCATCATAGCGGACAGGTAACTGAAAGAACTGTAGGAAAGTCGAGGCAAGGGAAGTAAAGGTGGCATGGGTCCCATGGGGCTGCTCGATGTACCACTTAGCTGTAGAGCCAGTGAGGGTGTGTTGTAACAGACGGAGGCGGACAGAGTCGTCCACTATGGAGTTGGAGGAACACCATAGGTGGAAGGACATAATATGGTTCTAAGGGTCCTCACCTGCCTTTCCCTCAAACTTAGGGATGTCGGAGGGGAGCTTGGTGGGTATGTGAGGCCATGCAGGGTCGTGTCGGATGGGATCATTAGTCAATCTAGCTAGGTCAAGAAGGTTGAGACTAGCCATGAATGGAAAACTAGTATAAGGATGTGACATACTAGTGGTTGTGACCATGTTGGGGCCAATGCCCCCAAGTGGGGGGGCTAGGTTTGGGATGTTTCTACCAAGTGGAGGAATGAAAGTGGTATGGGACGGTCCTGCACCACCAAGGGTAGTGTGAGTCACTGATGGAGTGGGGATAGGTATGCTAGCTACTAGAATGGGTACAGTGATCGGAATGGTAGATGTGGACCCCATCGAGGGCATACCCAAAGCAGGTGTGGTAGCTGGTGTGGTGGTGGATGCTCCACCAATAGTACCTACAAAGAAAGGGGTGGAAGTCATGCCAGGCATGGGGCTGGTTGGTGCAGTGTAAGTGGGGTTCTCGGACTCTGCCTCAGAATCAGAGGTAAAATAAGGGGCATCTAGATCGGGTGACGGAGTTCTATGCCGTTGACGAGTGGAGTCAAGTGACAAAGCTCGAGATCTATGATGAGTGGTATCAAGTGATGAAGATCTATGTCTATGACAGGTGATGTCAAGTGAACCGTGCTATGGGGGCTCGCCCCGGAGGCACCGAGAATGTCTCGGGGACTCAATGGTGACAGATGGTGTCAAGTATCTGGGGGTTGTGTTGAGTGAAAAAAAGCTCAAAAACCCTAATGCAACCGAGTGTGAAGAAGGAGAGTGAAAAAAATATGGCACTCAGGCCAACAACCAACTCAAAACACTTACTGCAACAGCTGTGCTACAATAAGTGGAGTATCAACAGAAATGGTCAGAATACCAACAAGCAGCAGGTTTCCTAGAAAATAAAAATAGTGGACTTGCTAGACCAAAAGGAGGTAAAGGAGCATGCAAACACCTAGCTAAATAGTATTCTGACTCAACTAGACATATCCTCTGCAAGGTGATGAAATCCAAGTCATACAATATGGATAGTAGAGCCAAGTGGCTAAAGATATCCCCCTACCGAGAGGGACACCGGGTAGTCAATCCTAGAAGAAAAGAAACTAAGATACCCCGTTCATGACATGTTCGATTGGGTGAATCTCTCATTTGGTTCTATCGTTGTTGTATCCCCATATGGGTGATACACCGAGAACTACGAAAGGTATCCTTTGGTTACAGAATGGATTGCGGTATTCCACTCAGGCTTCCGGAACCAGTCTGGCAACTTCAACCCTCCTAGGGGAGAGGTCTTCCCGATAAATTGGTTTTAAACCGTGTCAAAAAATACTAGGGAATTTTGGTTCCCTAATGGACAACAGCTATGTCTCAAGTGTAAGCAACCGAGGGGTGTTATTTGGATGCCTATCCCCCCGATCCTACCTAACTACAAGATTCTTATGTGTTCCCCAAGTGGGGTTAAAATGTTGGTTCTGTTAAGTAGTATTTTAGGGCTCACTTGAATTAGGTGACAGAGTGTGTGTGTGTGAGATGATGAACCCAATTAAAAGTGCCACGGGGTGGGCAACTTTCTAACTAAAAATATCAATGCATAAATTAAACTTTAAAATGCAAAATTTTCTCTTTTCAATTAAAATGCTGAAATTTTTAAAAAATGTTCTGTAAATGGAACAGAAATAATACTGCAGAAAAAAAAGGCTGTAGGGAAGTATGGCTGCAGATAGGACAGATGGTTGTGTAGGTGCAGAAAATATTGCAGGAAAGTGTTGGGTTCAAAATAGTGAAAAAGTGCAAAAAACAGACCGTGGCTCTGTGGCAAATCTGAGCGGTCGGACCGCGGGAAATAGGTCGATAGTCGTGGGAAGGTTGCGGGAAATTGGCCGAAAGATGCAGGTGGACCGCGGGAAAAGGGCCAAAAGTCGTAGGAAAATAGCAGGTAAATGGCTGAAAGCCGCAGGCGGACCGTGAGAAAAAGGCCGAAAGACGCAAGCAGATTGCACGAAAATGGCTGAAAGCCGTAGGCGGGACGCGGGAAAAAGGTCGAAAGACGCAGGCGGGTTGTAGGAAAATGGCTGAAACCCGCAGGCGAGATGCGGGAAAAAGGCCGAAATGCATAAGCGGATTGCAAGAAAATGGTTGAAAGACACAAACGGGAAGCGGGAAAAAGGCCAAAAGACGCAGGCGGGTTGCAGGAAAATGGCTGAGAGCCATAGGCAGGATGCGGGAAAAAGGTCAAAATGCGTAGGCGGGTAGCAGAAAAAGGGCTGCAAGCCGCAGGCAGGACGCGGGAAAAAGGCCGAAATGCACAGGCGGGTAGCAGAAAAAGGGCTACAAGCCGCAAACGTCCCGCGGGAAAATGGGTTAACAGCCACGGTCGAACCACATGAAATAGGTTGATAGTCGCGGTCAGATCGCAGGTAACAGACTGGAAACCGCCAGTAGATCGCCGGAAACAGTCTGAGAGCTGCGGTCGGATCCCAGGTAAAAATTCTGAAAGACGTGGTCGGAACGCAACTGCGGGGGGAAAAAGATGCGGTTTACAGCAGCCGAAAGGGACAGCCGAAAGGAAAAAACAGAAAAATATTGCAGAAAATTAAAAACGTTTAAAACTTTAAAACTATAACCAGAAATTCAAAGGAACACAAGGGGAGTCGCCAAAACTGTATCTAGGGTTTTCACCCTAGCTTGTGCAAATGAGCACCTACTAAGGAGAAGGGACTCCTTAGTAGCAGTTCAGAAAATACAGTAAATAAAAGACAGTACAGTAAAACAGTAAACTACTCTAAACATGTGCATAAACAGAAAAAAAACAAGATAATAAAATATTTTTTGTATTGATTATACCTCCAATGTGAAGGTTGATGAAGCCTTTGCAGCAGTCCAAGAGGGTTGCTTCCAAGCTCCAGTGTTGTTCCTTTCTCTTTCTCCAAAGGGTTTTGGAAATGGGCCAAAGGGGCACTCAAATGTGAAAGTAGCTCAAGGGTGAGCTAGGGTTTCAGGAGTGATTTTGGTAGAGGAAGGGTGTGGTTGACTATGGATATGAAATGAGGGGATTCCATCACCTATTTATAGGTTTTTAGTGGTGGAGTGCTGGCCCATGGTTTTGGGCACCATATGGTTTAGGTCAGTTGTATAGGGTTTTTGCTTCCTTTTTTCCTCTTTTTCCTCTTTTTGTATTTTTTATTCCCTTTTTAGAGGGTTTTTGCTATTTTGGAGGAATTTTGGATTATTTTGGGGGAAAAGGGGGTTTTTTTGGCCTTTTGGAGGCTTTTTAATGGTTTTTTAAGGTTTTGGAGGCAAATATGGTAGGAAATATGGACAAATGAGTCATGTAATGGGGTAGATGAGGTAGTGAACACTTTTTGGGTGTTAACACATACACATAAGAAATCACATTCGACACATGAATTTAACCTGGGGAAACTCTCTATGAATTGAGTGATAAAACCCCAGAAAAACCTTCCTTGGTATATTGATAGGTAGCAGAGAATGTATTTTACATCAAGCACCCATGGTGCAATTTGCATAGCAAGAACGATAGATGTAGAAGAGATACTCAGAAGAAGAATACTCGCTAATATTGGTCTCATGCAAAACATTACTTCATTGGAATTCGCTCCAACCTTGGAGACATCAATATTGCATGGAGAAGTGCGCCCCACTTCTCATACAATAAATTTAACTCACAGTATTGACTCCAGGATGAACTCACCCCTTACCTGAAATATTTCCCACTTAGTTAGGTGGATAACTTAAGTTTCTTCATGCAAGTGTCGCAACTCAAGTGTCATCTTTTAGTTTAACACAAGTGTCATATTTTAGGTTAACACAAGTGTCGTCTTTTAGTTTAACATAAGCGTCGTCATGCAAAAACACTTAGTTAACTAGATCTTCTTTGTTATCACTTAGTTAACTCTCTTAACAAAAATATTTCTTGTTATCATCACTGTAGTGAACAATTTGAGTTTTCCTTTGATTGACTGAAGTATTCTTTGTTAATATCAATGACGTTTAACAATTTGAATTATCTCTTAATTAAATAAAGTCTTTATGTGTAATTTGAATTCTCTCATATCTTATCTAATCATATCTACATGGTCCACATGTGCCAGCTTAATTATCATATCAAATATACTAAGGATATTTTCCCAATGATGTGATCATATTGTTCTACTATCGTTCCAAGTGGTTATATGCTAAAGTAATTCACTCTAGAGGTGGCCAGTCTCTAGAGGAGACTTAATAGCTCAACCATGGGTAGTAGTAGATCACACACCGTACATGCTTCGACATACAAAGCACCACCTCAACACATGAGGATCTCTCTTGACACACAATTCCTTAGCCTTGACTATCAATACTGTACAACATCATCATTTTGTCATACAAAGAACTTGCCTCAGCACATGAATCTTATCAATTATTGAGTCCAAATCAATATTCTTCTCCAAGTTTCTTGATTCCAACTCAAGCTCCTATAAGGAACTACCTTGATGTTACAGTGTATTTTTACACCTTGTGAGCATCAACACTTATTGGCCTTCAGTATTCATTTTATTGACTCAGATCCACATTTTGTCCTCCAGGAAACCATTGTTCCCTATTTTTGTTCCTATACGCTAGCTTTTCCACTATACCTAGCGTATACGCAGGCTGTACCAATATAGCCTGCGTACATCGAGTTAAATGGTAAAAAACAATAGAAATTCACTTTTCACTCCAAAAAGCGGTCTTAGGGTGACCTTTGGCCCTCCATGTACCCCAGAAACGACACGATTCAACCTTTCACCTACCTTTGGAGGGTTATATATTGAGCTCTTATGGTGCATGGAAGGAGGAGGAAAGAGAGAGCATAGAAACTCTATTAGATTTTTGTCGTGACTTGAGTCTACATCCTTTGATCCTTGTTGTTGTGAAATTCTTATGTTCACCTACCAAACTCCTTCATAGTTTGATTTTTACATTGCATGGGGGATTGAAGTGGTGGAGGCACAAGTGGAGGGACATAGTTCTTGGTTCAGATGAGTTGTCGGCAAGAGGTTGTATCATGTACTTCTTGTTTTCATTAATAGAAATACTCATTTTCTCGTCCAATTGATCTTGTAAATATTTGTTTAATTACATTGGGTTACATTTTCTTATTATATCATGGACCATGCTATTATTTATGCTAATATCTTTCATATATTATATGCACTTGCTTGTATTTGTTGTTGAGACTAAGCTACAGGTTCAAGTGTAGAGATTGAAATCTCAACGGGGATCTACTACGAACATCCGGTTGAAGGTTGGTCTTTTATCCACATCTTAGCATTTTCATTTATATAGCATTGTATTGAGAATTGAGTTGATTTCTGGTAGTCATCTGTCTGTTGTGGTCTGCCCTGATCCATAGGAATTTTTTCTCCATAACACTTGACACACGAGGATCAATATTGACACACAAGATTGACCTAGAGAATGACTCGTGATGTTGTAACTTTAACAAAATGTCCACTAAATTCCAAGCTCACTCAAACAATACTCAGGATAGTTTTTTTCATCAAGCTTTGATCAAATTATTAATAGTATAGGAATTAAACAAAGTCGGAGGTCTTGGCAACATTTTCTAGTTTGGTCTAGTTTTAAGACTAAGGTTAATGAAATTTAGGAAGAAAAAGTAGTTATTCCCACTAAAAAATAAAAAACCCCTAGAACACCTAAAAGTATAGGAGGGGGTCTTCAAGTGCACAACATGAAACTAGAGATGTTACTAGGGTAAACAGAACAAATAAAAGGAATATTGGATTTGAAGGAGAGGGTACCTCAAAGAGAAAGTTAGAGTTTACTCATGAACAAAATAGAGTAGACTCTGGTGTTAGATAGGTTTATAGTAGAAAAAGGAAAAGGGAAATAGTAGTTCCTGAGCCAACAGTCACTGAAACTAGATTGGAACCTATATCTAAATTTGTAGATATATAAAAAGAAGAACCACCTACCAGTAACTCTGGCAATAAAATACATAAGATAATTCAAAAATACAAACAAAAATTGCACCAAGTATATGCACCAAGAAAACCTCACACGCAATCAACCAATAATCTCAGGTTGAATGAAAAAGAAATCTTAAATCCTACTTTGAAGAAGGACAATCTCATCACTATAGAAGATGATGATTCTGATAACTCTTTTTTAGAGAAGGAAGAAACACTACCAGAATCAGAACTACCTAAATTAGTCCTTGAAGTTCCAAAGAAAAGAAGAAGCCCTGGGATGAAAAAATTGAAAGAGGAAAAGGTATATGAACATGATGAAGAACTAGGGGAGCCAAATTCATATAGACATATGTTTCCTGATGCTACAAAATGGGTTGTAGAAGAACACTTTCCCTCATCTTCTCCAGCTCAGGGGAAGAATGTACTAAATATACATATTCTGACAATGATGAATCTGAACCTGAACAAGAGAATCACATCAAGGGAACAAATATGCATGAATCTTCCCTACTACACAAACCAAAGGACAAGAAGGCTACTAAAAGAAAGGAATCCCAAAATAATCTCAAGAATTCTAAGGAGGTGATTAAGCATCTGAAGTAGGAAAATGAAAAATTGTAGAAGGAGAATGCTAAGACCCAAAGGAGAATGAGTAGACCTATAACAAATCACAATAAACTATGTAATCTCGTTTAGAAATTGACAAGAGATAATAAGAAACTATACAAGCGGGGTGTACGTTGGAAAGTGAAATGGCTCCAAGCGAAACACAGAAACCAAGAAAGGAACATGTTATATATTGTGGCATAAGTTATGTCTTAGGTTTAATAGAATAAAATACATATTTTAGTGACTAAGGCATAAGGGAGTTTCATGAGGTCATTTCATGAATGTTGTAAAACAAATTTGAGATAAGACATGTTCTTGTAGTAAGTTGTGAGTAAGTTTTTGTTTTTTTGAAGATGAAAGCGCTACTGAAAAGCATTGCAAGTTCATATATTATCTACAAGACTATGTTACAAGAAATCTAGACATTCGGTAGCACATTGCATACATAAATTTGCAGAAGCACTACAAAATGTCTTGTAACAAGAATTTTCACACTATTTGGTAAATTTTGGTCTTTTACAAGGTTTCCAAGGATGTTAACCTCGAAGTAAATTTTCATTTACATTTTCTTATGTTTGTAAACATCAATACATGCCCGAATTTGGATCAAGTGGCGAGGTTAATGTTGGTCAAAAACTTCCTAAAAGGTTGGATCTAATATTGACTTCAGATTTTATATGTCTAGCTATAAAATCTAATTATATCGATGTAAATATTGTTATTAATCCCTAGATAAGAATTGATCCACCATTTTAGGATTTGAGATCCTATCTACAATGAATTTGTATCTATAATAAAGAGAATGTAAATAGGGTAGGAGGTTGGAGTGGTTTAAGTACAAAGGGTTGATGTGAATACTAAGAGTTGTATTGAACTAGCTACATTATCTGCAACATTCCATGCTCATAGATGAATCATTTTGATGGTTAGACTGTGCCTCTATTGTATTATGCTACTTCTTCTTATATGGATATAAAGATAGTTCTTGCACTGCATTAATTGTCATGCAAGTTGAAGATCTAATTGCAATATAGCATTTACTGTTAATTTCCTGTGATTTTTATTCAAATATTATTGTTCTGGTCCAAAATCCTATTTTGAATTTGAACGTCTTCCTAATGAATATATATAAGATGAATAGGTTGTAAAGTTTACATATTCATAGTTTTTTTCTTTTTCTTCTATTTCATATTGCTCATTAAGGTGTCCAACTTTCAAAGTGTATGCCTCTAAAACTCTGTAGTGTTGTTTATTTAAATAAAAATATGCTTGATATTACATCCAAGATACCTAGCCTATCTGACCTACCTAACCTACATTTAAAACTAAACCAAAGCAATAAATGAGGTGCTTAAGATTTGTACTATTGCAGTCTAGTGAAGACTTTAGGGATAAAAAATTTCATCCCTAGAACAACAAAAATGGGTCACAAAAATTCTTGGCTATGATTATGAGATCATCTACAAAAGGGAAAAGACAATGTAGTAGATACCTTCTCAAGAAAATGTGAGGAAGAGGGATCACACTTTTCCTTATCCTCTCCAATACCTAAATGGTTAGAAGAAGCACAGAAAGAATGGATAACTAATGATGCTACATCTTATATCATCAACTTCCTCCAGGAGGATCCTAACCCTCCCCGGGGTTACACTTGGAATAAATATACATTGTGATATTAAGGTAATGTTTTTTTGATACCTAACTCTACTTTAAAATAGAAAATATTAACAGAATTGTATTCATCTCCTCTCACAAGTCACTTGATATTTCATACAACTTTTGCATGTGTCAAGCGCTCCTTCTTCTAGGAAAGCATGAAAAATGATATCCTTACTTTTGTAGCAGAATGTGACACTTTCCAAGGGAAAAAGGGTGAGAAAGTAAAGACTCCTAGGGAATTGTAACCATTACAAATCCCAACCACTATTTGGACTGACACTTTCATGGATTTTATTGTTGTTATTTTGAAAGTAGGTAACAAAATAGTCATCATGTTGGTACTTGATTTACTTTCAAAATATGCTCATTTTTATGCTCTCCAACACCCATTTCCTTAATGACGGTTTCCCAAATTGTTTTAGAACATACTTTCAAAATCTATTGAATCCATGCCTCCACTGTGTTCGTAATCCCACATTCACCAACAAATTTTGGAAAGAACTCTTTAGACTATAGTTAACCCAGTTGCAAATGAAAAACTCTTATCATCCCCAAATGAGACAACCAAATTGAAGCAATCAACAAGTGTCTTGAAACCTATATGAGATATTTTGTATTTGAAAAATAGCACCAATGGACATAGTGGTTAGCTTTTTCAAAATAGTGGTATAATACCACTTATCACGAGGCTACATATATGACAGCATATGAAGTATTATATGTCCAACAACCACCCTCTATGGTTTATTACCTACCAAGTACTTCCAAATTACATGTAGTTGATAGTCTGCTTCATAATTGTGATGTCACTCTTTGCACACTTAAGGGAAATTTAGAAATGGATCAAAACAACATGAAGAAACAAGCAAACCAACACTTCTTAGAGCATTCATTTGTAGAATATGTCCAAGTGTTCTTTTGCCTCTAACCTTATAAGTAAACCTCTCTCAAATTTAAAGGCCATTAGAAGCTTGCACCAAAGTTTTGTGGCCCATATCATACTATTCAACACATTGGTCAAGTGGCCTACAAAGTAGCACTCCATACACACTCCAATATCCTCCCAACATTTCATGTGTCATGTTTGAAGAAGGTAGTGGTTCAGACCTGTTGAGTTCAAACTACATTACCAAAAATGGATGAAGAAGGCTTTGTTTGGATCCAACTAGAATCAGTTTTGGACACTCAAGAGTGTCATATATGTCAATGCAATATCTATAAATTTTTGATTCAATGGAATGATACCTGACAAGAATATGCTACTTGGAAACCATCATCAGTTTTGCAGCAGTTTCCCCAAATCCAACCTTGAGGACAATGTGCTTTTGAAGGGGAGGCATGTTAGGTTCTTACCCTAACCCCCTTACTTTATCAATGTACAAGGCGATAAGGCCAAATAGATAGTTAGTGGATAGTTATGTAATGAAAATGGGCCCTCTTTATTAAATAAAGGATCCTAGGTGGTTGACCCTCATTAATAGCGGGACCACAAGTAGTTAGGACTTCGGATATTGAAACACTATATATAGAGTAGTAAGATATGTAATGTTTAGTCAAGAATTGTTGTTTTATTTGGATCTTGGAGGTTTCCCCGTTGAAGAGGAAAGTGAACATAACTTTCTATTTTATCTATTCTCTCTTGTATGTTTCTATCTTTTCTTTGAATTTATAAGTTTAAGCATATTGCAATGACCATCGGATTACATAAGTACAAATGCATACTAAATAAATACACTTTACCTAAAGACACATTAGACCAAATTTATCTCAAGTAAATCCTATGTATCTAAATATCCTAACACCCAGAACTAACCTTTGGAATAGTTTAGAAGAGATTAAAATTTATTTTGATTTGAGAGATGTTGCAATAAGGTTGTCTAAAAATGTTATTGTGAAGTTTAGGAACTCTGAGGGTTGGTCAAAATAAATTAATTGTAATATAGGTTGTCCCTTGTCCCCTACAATTTTTGGTATATACATTGACAAGCTAGAGGGTTGTTCGGAAGATGTAGGCTGTGTCAACAAGACTTCCCTAGTATAGTCATCATCCTTCTTTTCTATGTCCATCATATCATTCTTATGGTGAAAATTCCCTTTGAAATCAATAAGAAACTAAAAATTCTCAAGGATTTATACTCTAGTCCACGAGGTATGTATGTTAACATTGAGAAAACAAAGGTTGTGATAATCAAATCCAAAAAATATCACTTATGCTAATTTCATACATCTGACAACAACAACTCAAAAACTTGGAGAAAGTGACTTCATAAAAATATCTCAAAAACGATCTTCATCGTAAGATTAACTAGAACTATAGCATTGAAAAAATGATTAATGGAGGGTGGAAATCTTATTATGGACTTGGAAACTGTAACACCCCCTTCCATCATCAAGTGCAAGGAAGGAAACGTTATCAACACACGGGCTTATGGCAGGCTTAGCCCCAATAATTTGGCTCATAACGCATGCAAGTTAAAACTTCCAAATGCAGATTCATCTCAATTTAAACACAGCGGAAAATTAGTCATTACGTATGCACACTATTTCTTCATACATTCAGCATACCCATATCATTCATACATGTAACAGTTACTAAATTTCATTAAGCATGGACAATTTATCACACTGCATAAAACATGATGCATTTCATTTCGTTAACAGGAATAATTAATCCTTCAGATTGAATGCATTGCAAACACAGTCTGTATATAAATTAATTCACAAAATACTTATCTTGAACTGTAATGGTCCAAACGACTGGCTATGGAATGGCAACGTTCCTCCCAACCATAGACCTCTATCCAGCTTGTGTTCTTTTAGCTGAGAGGTCACCCCCGAGCTGGGCTGTGTATCCACTAAGGAGGACTAGCTGGGTTCACTCATAGCCATGGCTTCAGTCAAGCATCCAAGCAGATAGAGGAGGGTAATGCTAATCCAGTGAGCTCAACCACAGAGCTACAGGCATCTCAAGTGGGCTCAACAGTCAGGCACCCACATTACCTACCACATCCAACACAAGGAAGATCCCCTTCTCTGTTACACAGTCCCTCAGGCAACTCTTCCCTCCAGTGCTCTTCAGGATGGGCATAGAAAGGTCCAGCTGCTGATCCTTGAGATCCTAGCCTTCACAGGGTTTATCAAGCATACCCAACCTCTGCATAGTCAATCCCCACTTGATTTCTCACCATTCTGCTCACCAAATACTCAAATCCGTCACTCGTCTTTTGAGCTGCAAAAACTGGGTTTTCCCATTGATTTCGGGGTAGCTAATGCTCCCAAATTCGCCCCAAGGTTCATGCTATTGGATCCCCCATTGGATTTCCCTGTCCCATGCCAAATCTGGACGTTTTTGGTCTTTCAAAAACTGGGTTCTCTCAAGGTCGCGATTTCTGGTTTTTCCTCACTGCTGGCACTCGTTTTTTGGGTGGGAATGATGCTAGATAGTTTCACAATGGACTGGGGTGAGAATGAAGCAACCTCCCATGAGGTTGAGTGACTTCTTGCCCAAGCAATCAGAGCCCATGCCCACCCATACGAATTTCAGGGCTGCCCATGCCCCATTGAAGCCATGGGCTGAAATCTCAACCACCTTCTTACAACAGGCATTAATGTCACCTAGGAAAGTCAATGGGTTCTCATAATGACAAATGGCAGTCTAGGGTTTAATCCCATAGCCCCCTCACCACTCCCTAGTGGATACACGTGGCCCCCTTCTCATTCGTTGCCCCCATAGCCAGTTTTTGGTATTTTATTTCCATATTAAACATTTACATCAATTTACAATATCCCATGGCTTAATAGCACGTGGGTAGCAAAATATCAAGTGTGTCTAATTTAAATAAAATCCGAGCATAAACTAGCGGGGCCTTGGCCTTGAGCTCCACGCTAGGGAAACATACATCGCGTATTTACAATATTTACATTAGAGCCAATATTTCCTAAGGGTCAAAATTGGGGTATTACAGAAACAATTGTAAATCAACTACCCTTGGATCTGGTATAAGAAGAAGCTCTCTTTGAGACTCGTCACTCCTGTTATCTTATAAGGATGTGTATTTTGGAGCTACAACATCTCTAGAGAATCATGGATAAGGATAGAGTAAATCTAAAAACATTTTATAACATATAATCTCAAAATTAAAGGCAATACACCCTATCCCGTCCTCCTCATAAAAGACATTATATCCCCCATTGATAGCATGGATATGAACTGGTTCAAAATGGATCAATATTAGATGAATTGGCTTGTAGGGCCCATTTTAGGGGCAGTTCTCAGTTTGCATATTTGGGTTCCATAACCTTATGGGGCCTATTTGAGGGATTAAACGACATTTTTTGGGTCAAAATTTTGTCGCTAGTGCCATGCCCCTTGACGCTATTCTACACTCCAAGTCCTTTCCAACGATCCAAAAATCGCCTCAATCAGAGTCCTATGAAGAAATTATGTCTCTTGCAAGTTAACCTATCAAGTTGACCACATGGCATCAAGTGGATTCCATTGCAGCTCTTGTTTCTTGCACATGTGGAGCTAGTCATGTGCATAATTTCAAGACATTCTAGAAGGTCCAAAAACCTAACCCTAATCGATATTTGAGGCATGCAAAAACCCTATAACTAACCCTAAATGGATATCTGACTACGTTAAATACCCAACTGTTATGAGAAGAAGGGGTTTCATTCTTATGATGGTATGTATTATTCCATAGTTGAGCAACATCATGGGGTGGATAGTAGAGAAGAAAAAAGGAAGTAGGAGATCCTGTAGTAGTCATTATGGCCACAGATTCATAAATAAATCCATAGAGAGTACCACTTTCTTTGTAATTTGCATGGTATATTGGAGAAGAGAAGAGTAAGGCATAGTCCTCACTTCTACTTGGTTTTTCCCCCTTGGCGGTTTTTCCGAAGGTATATCTTGTGTTATTTGTGTGGATGTGCTATTTTTCTTTAGTTAATTTTATTTAATTTCTAGTTTATTTTAGCATTTAGTGGAAATAAGCTCATAAAAGAACTAAGTTATAAGATCCATTGTGACAAACTATTCTAGTGGAATATCCACTGTAGTTTACGGATCAAGAACAAGTACCTAATTTACAAGAACAAGAGTCTCCCTAATATTATGTCATACTCCAATCAAAACCACATAGACCTTAAGTGGTTGGCATAAAGATGCCAAGTCTTGGCTAAATCATTCAAGAGTTGAGGAAGAGGTCACTCTGCATAATAGTGATAATATTAAAATTATTATTACATCTAAATTTAAGGAGAATTTGTGGTGTGATTAAAAATTAGTGTATAAGATAAAATCAAGATACTATAAGTGTTGGGTATGTTATATCTCTTCACATGGTCGCTGCGTGTACAACACGATCCCCATGGCACTAGTGTTGGGTTGCTTTTTTGCTTTTTTTGCGATTTTCGACCCATTGTACTCTATCTAATCCTGGTAAAAGGGATTAGGGTTGTAACCTAAATTCGGGTAAACGAATTAGGGTTTTAGATGCTGCGGAATACCATTTATTGTATTGTACATGGTTAAATAAACATAATAACAAAAGGAGCAGTGCGGCTCTAAGTTTTGCTGGTTTTTTCCCGGTTAAGGGTTTCCAAGTGAAAATCTCTGTATAATGTGTGTGCCATTGTGTATTTTCTATTAATGCTTAAGAATCATATAAGTTTGTACTTCACTGTTAAGGTTTAAAACTTACAATAAGGAGGTGATCAATCCTAATCTAGAAGATCAAAAGTATCTATTTGTTTTAACTAGCGTAAAGAAGAAAATAAACATTGTAAACTAAGAACAAACGCTCATGATATCCATAGTAAAATAGAGCATTTGACAATTCCTAAACATTGGGGGATAAAATAGTATTTCATCTTTCTGACACTAAAAGGGTTGAAGTTGAAAATCATGTTCTCATAGAATGTCATGCAGACATCCATATTAGATTGCAATTTCAAAATATTTGCTACAATATTGACCTTCCTAGAATTTTAACTCATCACAACTATGCTCATCTATGAATGCTTCCTTGAAATATTTTTTAGCACAAAAATAAATTCCGAAGAAAACGAAGTGATTCCTTATTTTTTAAGGTCTGACAAATCAAATTTAGTTTTAGTGGAAGACTGAAGTTAAAAACCATCACCATCATCATCAATAAGTTACAATAAAACATTTAACTTTTCCATTGTGTGTCAAAATCTTGCATTAAAAACTTCTAATAACTTTTTTTAAAGCTTCTAAAGTTCAGGGACTCAATATCTATAATTATGATAATATTGATTTATCATTATAATTGTGACTTGAATAAAATTGAAAAGTATAGATAAAGTACATAAACCTTTTGGAAACTCTTTTGAAAAGGTAAACAACAAGAATCATAATGAAGCTTCCTTGTGCCTTGAAAAGTGTCCAACTCAAAAGTAAAGGAAAATCATATATATATTTCAATTCTCATGCTTTTGTGATTAGTGTATTGATGAAGATTGTCTTCTAGATCCATTGCATCAATTATCGACAGTTCAGATCAATTTAGCGTATTCCATTATTGGGAAAATAGATGGATCATGCTAGATTGGTCCGAAACATCGATATTTGGTAAATTAATGAGATGGATCCAGAAGACACTCTTTTATCAAAATCATATATAATTTTAAAGAAAATATCATTTTAAGGATTTTTATTTTCCGTGCCTTGAAAAAGTGAAAAAGGAGAATGACACAAATTTTTAAGGCAAATATTGTGGAAACAAATTTTATTGACAGTTAAGTGTATTTTTTTATGATTTTTAAAGAAAAATAATAGAGAATAGTGTCGAATTTGAGATTTATTTTATTTATTAAATAAAAAATGCAAAATACATTTCTTACACACTTTTTGATGTTGTAATGTCTAACTTAATCTCAATCATAAATATATAAACTTAAGAATGGTTGGATTGTACTTACAATTAGAATTCTTGACTAAGTTACTCTATTCCACATTTGATTTAGAAACTATAATATTTTTTTAATAATTTTTAAAAATATTATTTTTCTTATTTGAACTTTGCATTGTAAAATCTCTTCAATATCACATCAAACATACTTTTCTTCCTTTTATATATAATAATCAAGTTTTAGATTCCAATATTTAAAGTTTCAACTTCTCATTCTTCATGCCCACAAAGGGTTTTGTCAATAAATTGTTTTTGAAACACTATGTGGCCACTAAGAAGAAAAGTTGAACTTAAAATATTGGAGATCTAATACTTTAGTATTTGTATTCCTTTGACATCTCCTACTCAAGTCGTATATATATATAGATGGTTTAGATGAAATGGTCATGAACATACGTTTCATAAATTCTTATTTTTAATTTTTTTCCTCATATATTAACTCTTATTTAATATATATTAAATAAAACTAAAACATTAAACACTTAAAATATTATATATATATATACTTCTTATACAATATAATATGGTTGGATATCATTTATGTTAGTAAGTTTCATCATTTAAAATTAAAGGTGTGTGTATCAAGTTGTGCCACAATTTTTTACAAAAATTATCTTGTGTTTACTTGTGTTTAGAATATGTGAAAGATCAATTATTTGCTCAAATTTAAAAACATTTATTCAATTCTATCACCTATTATATTTTATTAAAATTATTAATTAAAAAATGTCAAAAGATGTTTTTTATTTAGTATTTTTTATTGGTTAAAATTAGCCATATATTTTGAAAATTTAATTTTTTATTGTAAAGAATATATGTACATGAACTAATCAATATAATTGAAATTAAGACAACTTCAATTAATTTAGAAAAAAAATACATAAAACAAAGAAAACATTAAACACTTACAAGAACGTTTCCTCTTTGTTCTAAGATGAGCTATGAGGTTTGAAGTTGTTATAGTTGCTTCTAAATTCTTCTCCTCTTAACCATTTATTCTAAAATGAGCTATGAGGTTTGAAGTTGTTATAGTTGCTTCTAAATTTTTCTCTTCTTTAACCACTCATGAGGGAGATTGCAGAGAGATTCTCTTTGAACCACCAAATTCCACTTTTCCTTTTTACCTAATTTAATGTTTTCTGAACATAAATTCTATCCCTTCTTTATCCATCTTCCTCAAAGTTTCATTAAGTTGCATAAAATTTCTTCACTCTTTATCCATATTCCTCCATGTTTTAATATACATTACAATTCCAATCACATACTTAACTCTCTCCTATACCAAATTTTTTTTTCCATTAAATATGCTAACCAACCACCCTAAAATTGTTTTGTACACTTCTCATTGAGCATTTACCATCCCTTTCCCTAAATAGTCATTTTCAAATGAAAACCCATCAACTAAAACATAATACAGATTTTGACAATTAACCATATTGAAAATTAGATAATAGACTACCCAAAGTAACAAGCCTATCCTTTGAAATGGTCAATCCTAGTTTGGCAATTATGTATATTGAGAATTAAATAATAGAGTATCCAAAATAAAAACTTATCCAATCTCCTTAGTACATTTGTCAAAAAGATAGATGGGATTGAAGGTTAAAATAATGTTTATTATTATTATTTTATTATCATTAATTAATTACATTAAATTAATATATCTGTAAAAAAAATACATGAAATTGAAAGTGGCAATAATTTACTAATGCTTATTATTAATAATTTAAATTAATAAATCTGAAATTTATCAGCTTTCACATGCAAAGAATTTAATTAATCGCTTTAAAATGATGTTTATGTCACATGCACGGTTTGATACTTTTGCATCGAAAAGTCAACTCATTTAGTTTTGTATGGATAAAAATCATTTTTAGTTTTGGTTTTTATAGGAGCTATTATGTTTTTAAAACACCTCCGTCACCTTCCTATGTAGTTATATATAAATATTTGTAAAAATGACAAGAGGCCTTGTCTTTTTCTTTTACCCGGATTCAAAATTTGATATATAGATTACCTCGAATTTCCCCTATAAGACAAGCACTCATGTCTTACACGATATTCTTCACTTTAGGTGCAATTATGAATTCAAAGTGTAGGATAGCTGTAAGAATGTTAAGTTAATTGAGGTGGAGCCCAGGGAAAAAAAAAATTTAAAGACGGCATCTACTTTCTTTTCCTATAAAATGGCGTGTTCCAGCGTCTGTGTGTTATACGTTTCTCTGGAATTGGGTAAAACTTTCAGGTTGACTGGAGGTATCTCAGATCAAGAAGACTTAAGGGACAACAATGGCGGCCTGCGGAACCGAAGTGGCTCATCCTCTGCTCTACGTAGCTGCAGACATGGTGGCAAACAACACGTCCATGGCTTCAACTAATGCTGCAATGGAGATTCAGCCTCTTCTAAATCCTTCCGCGGCCTCAAGATTACTGGTGATTGGAGCCACAGGCTACATTGGCCGCTTTGTTGCTCAAGCGGCTGTGGCTGCTGGCCATCCTACGTATGCTCTTATACGTCCTTCTACTGCTTCTGAGCCGGCCAAAGCACAGCTCATCCAAGAATTGAAGGACTCCGGCGTCTACATTCTTTATGTATATGATATCCCAATTCTGAATAAATCTTTTGTCATTTCTAGGTTCTCTAGTCATTCATAGGGTACTGTATAAAAAATATGATATAATTCATGCAAATGACTGCAGGGATATTTAAATGATCACAACTCCTTGGTAAATACAATGAAGGGCATAGATGTTGTTATCTCTGCCATGGGTGGCTCTGAAACTAGAGAGCAGCTCAAGATTGTGGACGCCATTAAAGAAGTTGGCACAATTAAGGTCAGTGTACCAATTTGTGTTTACTTGAGTAATGTTAAATGTATACTCCAATTTGGGATTTGGATATTGAATGATCTATTGGCCAGTCTAACAGGTCATCACAATGAGAAAAGTTAATACTGTTTTACTTTCTTTTTCTTATGAGAAAGGCTGAAAAGATAGCTCCATCCATTCATATGTTGGGTGCAGAGATTTCTCCCTTCGGAATTCGGGCACGACATTGACAAAGCCGAGCCAGTGGAACCTGGACTGACATTTTACAATGAGAAGAGGAAAATTAGGCGGGCTGTGGAGGCTGCCAACATCCCTTTCACTTACATCTGCTGCAACTCCATAGCTGGTTGGCCTTATTTTTATCACACTCATCCTTCTGAGCTTCCTCCTCCAACAGAACAGTTCGAAATCTATGGCGATGGAAACGTCAAAGGTATCACTCCATATTCTTCCAAAACCTGTTACCTATTTATTTGTCAACATTGAGATCCTTTGATAACAGATGCATATGTCACTATGTGAATGCAGCTTACTTCGTTACTGGAGCTGACATTGGGAAGTACACCATCAAGACCGTGGACGATGTACGGACTCTGAACAAAGCTGTCCACTTCAGGCCTCCCAAGAATTTTCTTACACTAAACGAGCTTGCAGCCATCTGGGAGACCAAGATTGGCAAGACTTTGCCAAGGGTTTGCATCTCGGAACAAGATTTGCTGGCAATGGCCAAAGGTATTAATTCTGCATATGCAAGAAACAAATATATCAATATAGTTTCCAAACGTAACGTAGATACATTTGTGTAAATTTGCAGCGAATTCCCACAATGGAGGTAATCCATCATATTTTTCTTTCAGTTAATCAATTTGACTACTGGACACAGTAGCGCTGAATGTTTGTTAAGAGTAACAAAGAATTCTGTGTTGTCTTATTTTCATGGGTTTGTTGGTGCAGCCAACTACATTCCAGAGAGCATTGTGGCATCTCTGACGCATGACATCTTCATCAACGGATGCCAATACAAATTCGAAATCGACGGACATAACGATGTGGAGGCCTGTGAACTTTATTCCGAGGGATCGTACACAACTGTAGATGACTTTTTCGACGACTACCTCTGATTCTCTGAAGACTCAATGTTGTCCCGTTGTTCTCTGAAGACTAAATGTTGTTGTGGCGAATCTCCAATAATGCAATGTACTATATTCCAATCTGTGAGCAATAGATCCAAATTCATATTGTATTTTTCTGCATATCCACTTGCAACAAAGAGATTCGTGAATGGTGCGTTTTGAGTTGCCTAATGAACATTGAGGTTTCATAAATTTCAGTTATCTGTTTGATCATACATAAATATTTGTTACCTCACAAATAACTACCCAGCCATATTAATATTGATATTAGGGTTTATATAAGCTATATTATTAATATTAATATAGCTTGCTAGTTGACGACAACGACATAAATGAGAGAAGGATTGTTGAATTTTAATTATTATTTTTAAAATATTTATTATAAGAAATTATTATTATTATTATAATTCTTAATATAAAAATTTTTATTATTTATAAAAGAAAATTTTAGTTTTAATTATTAAATAATAATAAATAAAATGGTAAAAAATAATAATAATTAAATATAACGGTTAACCATGATTGATCATGTTTGGTTTACCATACTTACAAGTGTTAAGCATGTTAAGCATGTTTGACTTTGCTTGACCAAAGTCAACCATTGTCAAACAATGGTCAACTTTAGTTGACCATGGTTGACTTTTGGTTAACTTTGGTTGATTATGTAAACTTTGGTTGACTATGGTTACCATGGTTGACTATGGTTGAGCATGGTTTACCATGGTTTACTTTAGTTAACCATGATTGACTATTTTTTACTTTGGTTCATTATGATTGACATAGGTTTACCATGATTGACTTTGGTTGAGCATGGTTAACTTTTGCTTGACTTGGATTGTATATGGTTGACCATGGTTGATGGTGGTTGACCAATGTTGACTTTACTTGAACATGGTACTATGGTTAACCATGGTTTCCTTTGGTCAACCATAGTTGTCTATGGTTAACCATGGTTGGTGATGGGTGACGTTCTTTTATTTTTAGTTTACTATGGTTGACTTTCGTTGACCATGGATGAATTTGGTTAACCATGGTTGACTTTGCTTAACCATGGTTAACTTTTGGTTAGCTATGGTTGACTATGGTTGATAATGGTCGACCATGGTTGACTATGGTTTACCATGTTTAATCATGGTTAACCATGGTTTTCTTTCATTGACTTTTGGTTAACCACAGTTGATTTTGGTTGACAATGGTTGACCATTATTTAATTTTGTTGACCATGGTTGACTTTTTATTGGCATTGGTTGACTATAGTAGACTATGGTTAACTATGGCAAACCATGGTTGACTATAGTTGAGCATGGTTGACTATCATTGACTTTTGGTTGACCATGGTTGACTTTTTTGCTTTGGTTAACTTTTTGTTGACTCTGGTTGACCATGGTAGATTCTGGTTGACTTAGGTTTACCATGGTTGACATTGGTTGACCATGGTTAACTTTTGTTTGCTTTGTTTGACCATGGTTGTCTTTGGTTAACATTTTGTTTACTTTGGTTGACCATGGTTGAGTTTAGTTAACTATGGTTTACTTTAGTTGACTTTGGTTGACTATGCTGTACTTTTGGTTGGCTTTGGTTGACTATGTATACTTTGGTTAACATGGTTGACTACGGTTGAACATGCTTTACCATGGTTGACTTTGGTTGGCTATTTTTACTTAGGTTGAATTTTGTTTGACATTAGTTAGCTATTGCTCACTACAGTTGACTTTGGTAGGCTATTTTTACTTTGGTTGAATTTAGTTTGACATAGTTGGCTATGGTTCACTTAGGTTCACTTAGGTTTACCATGGTTGACTTTAGTTGACCATGGTTAACTTTTACTTTATTTTGGTTGATAATGGTTTCCTATGGCTGACCATGGTTAATGGTGGTTGAGTATGGTTGACCATTGTAGACTTTGGTTGAATTTAGTTAACCATGGTTGACTTTAGTTTACCATGGTTGGATTTCTCCAATCATTGGTAAACCATATTGACTATGGTCAAGACCATTCGTTTACCATAGTTCACTACTCGTTGACCATGGTTGACTATTGGTGACCATGGTTGACTATGGTTTACCATGGTTGAATTTAGTTGACCATGGTTGACTTTGGCTACCCTAGGTTAACTCTGGATGAACATGGTTTACTATTATTGAATTTTGTTGACCATGGTTAACTTTGGATGAATTTAGTTAACCTTGATTTACTATGGGTACCCATTGTTGACATTGTTTTGCCATAACTAATTATTTGTTAACCTTCTTTGACTTTTGACTATGGTTGACTATGGGTTGACAACGGTTGACTATTGTTGAATTTCGTGAACTAATTGACTATGCTTGACCGTGGTTGACTATGGTTGACCTTCTTTGAACATAATTGAATATTGATTTACATTGTTTGGCTTTTAAATTTGGTTGAATTTGGATGGTTACGACTTACTTTGGCTAGCTATGGTTGAATTTGGTTGAACATGGATGATATTGTTTGAAAATGGTTGACTTTGGTTTACCATGGTTGACCTTGTTTGAATGTGGTTGACTTTCGATGACTAATTTACTATGGTTAATCATCGTTGACTATGGTTAACCATCATTGATTATGATTGACCATAGTTTACTATGGTTGACCATTGTTAACATAGTTGAATTTGGTTGACCATGGTTGACTTAGGTTTACCAGGTTGACTTTGGTTGACCATGGGTAACTTATGGTTGACTGTGGTTGACTTTGGATGAATATGTTTTACTTTGGTTGACTTTTAGTTGCTTTTGGTTCACTTTCGTTGATTTTTGGTTGGCTTTGGTTTACCATGACTAAATATGATTGACAACAGTTGTTTTTTTTACTCCGGGTAACTTTTCATTGATATTGGTAGACTATGGTTCATTATGGCTGACTATGGTTTACTTAGGCTTACATTTGTTGACTTTGGTTGACCATGGTAAAAAATTTCTTGACTGTGGTTGACTTTGGTTTCCTATGGTTAGCCATGGTTGATGATGGTTGATGATGGTTGACTATTGTTGACCATTAGTGAATTTGGTTTACCATGGTTGACTATGGTTGACCATGATTGAGTTTGGTTAAACATGGTTGGTTATGGTTGACTATGGTTGGTAATGGTTTCCTTTGGTTAACTTTTGATTTATCATGGTTGAATTTGGTTGTCCATGGTTAAGTTTGGTTGACTTTCGGTTGACTTTTGGTTGACTTTGGTTGATTATGGTTAACCATGGTTGAATTTGGTTGACCATGGTTGACTTTGCTTGACCATGGTTGATGTTTGGTTAACTATGGTTGAATTTGTTTGACCATGTTTGACTTTGGTTAACCATGGTTGTCTTGGTTAACCAAAGTTGAATATGGTTCACTTTGGTAGACCATGGTTGACTTTCATCTACCATGGTTGACGTTGATTAGGATTGCTTGACTATGGTAAACTTTAATTGACTATGGTTCACTATAGTTGAGCATGGTTGACTATGATTGAATTTTGACTCACAATGGATGACTTTGGTTAATATTTTCTTTTACTTTAGTTGACTATGGTTGACCATGGTAGACTATGATTGACATAGGTTTACCATGGTTGACTTTGGTTGACTAAGGTTAACATTTGCTTGACTTTTTAAACCATGGTTGTTTTTATTTAACTTTTAGTTGACTTTGGATGAATTTTGATTGACCATGGTTGACTTTCGGTGACTATTGTTTACTTTGGTTGACCATGGTTTACTTTGTTTAATTAATCATTTTGAATTAACTTGTATAGTTTAAAACTAAAATTGATAACAAAGTGAAAATGGTTATGATTTTAAAGAAAAAAAACCCACACAATTTTTTTATAATGTTTACATAATTTTTTTTTGTATAAATGTATATATCATATTTTTTTCTAAATCATGTTAGGGTGTTAGCTTTAAATTAAAAATTGAAGTTTTTTTAATATACAATTTTTATAAATCTATATACTATAATTTTTGTAAATTATATTACAATATTAACTTTAAATTAAAATTTGAAATTATATTTTAGTATTGTGAAATTAAACGATTTCAAGTTTAAATACTTTAATAAATATGGGCCATAAAAAAATATAACATTGTATACTTCTATTACTATGAAAAAAATATAACATTGTGAACTATCTCATCTATTACTATGTGAAAGTTGCGTGAGACTCACTCTTTGCACCTGGAGCTGCGTGTAACATTGAAGTCGATAGTTCTCTGCAAGAGCTATATGTGCACTTGTGGACTATGAAAATTGACCTGAGCTTATCTCGCATGTATGTTCAGGAGAGACCTGCCAGCTCCCCCTTGACTTTCTTTACCAGGCTCCACCGCCACACAGCCCCCCGTCGTAGGCTTAAAGAAAATTTCGATAAAAAATTAAAAAAAATTCCGTCACGTTTTCCCCGCCAGCAGCTCAATGACCGAGGCTCCTCCCCTTCACCCGGCCCCTCCAACCCTGGCCCCTCCCCTTCACGGCTCATATCCCTATTGGGGTCTCTTTCACTGTGCATCTGAGCACTAACCCTGCGGGACCTGCTATCAAAATCCACGGGAGACGAGGCCCCTCCCCT
This sequence comes from Larix kaempferi, assembly GCA_027924585.1. Taxonomy (NCBI): domain Eukaryota; kingdom Viridiplantae; phylum Streptophyta; class Pinopsida; order Pinales; family Pinaceae; genus Larix; species Larix kaempferi. The sequence goes on along the minus strand of BSBM01000011.1, from coordinate 19,867,570 downwards.
TCACGGCTCATATCCTTATCGGGGTCTCTTTCACTGTGCATCTGCGGGACCGGCTATCAAACTCTGCGGGCGACCAAGCCCCTCCCCTTCACGGCTCATATCCCTATCAGGGTCTCTTTCACTGTGCATCTGCGGGACCGTCTATCAAACTCCGTGAGCGACCAGGCCCCTCCCCTTCACGGCTCATATCCCTATCGGGGTCTCTTTCACTGTGCATCTGAGCACTAACCCTACGGGACCAGCTATCAAACTCCGTGGGCGACCAGAGCGACCGAATAGGGACCCATCACCAGCTCCGTTCAGCGTACCAGCTCTGGTCAGGTTGTTTTCTTCGCAGGTCAGCTCATGCCCTAACCTCTGCCGCTTTTGATTGAACCCCATTTAAGCACTTATAGTTTATGGCATTCGACCGAGTTTTCTTTTCTTTGCTCGACCTGTATAATTGACCCCGAAGATTTTTGGGAATGCCTAGTTCCCTCTTGTTTTTCTTCTTCTTCATGAGCTCATCCACAGTACATTCACTAAGAATAGCACTGTTGGTTCTTGATCCCATCCTTGCCAGGATTTTCTTGTACTCGTAGATTCCCTCCAAGAACTGGTCCAAGGATTTGTTAGTATAGCATATTATCAAAATGGGTCCAGCGGAATTAATCTACAACAATACTCTTCATAGGCTCTTGTGGATTAATCATTCCTCATTTTAGACGAACTCCTGTTGCAGCATTCAAATCCATCTTATTATTTCTCTCCATACTAATTGATTGGTTGTTCGTTCTTCTCATCTACATTTCGACTGTACAGCCAAAAATGGAAGAATTTGTTATAGAGCTCAAAATCATGGAGTTCATCTTCCATCTACTCCCCTTAATTTGTTCAAGGAACTCCTTACTCACCCAAGATCTTCACCACTGAATCTGCCTTTCTCAAGATCTTCACCACGTATTCCAATGCCATGTGAGAGAATGAACTGTTCCACTCTAATTCCATGTCCAAAATGTTGGATGTTTTGTCGATTAGGATACCATGGGATGTGATTATAGATATGGATCTCCAAATTGGATCCAATAAATATTTTGAGGTGCCTCAAGGTATAATACTAAAATGCTCAATCTTGCATAAACACACAATTACAAGCACACATATATGTGAAACAACAAAAATTAGCTTTATTCACAACGCATTTCAACAGTAGAAATTACAGCTAATACAGGTTGTTAGTGAACAACAGTCCCCAAACAACCATCCTTCAACCTTAATAGCAAGTCTGGGCATCTTTAGCTAGCAAAGGTTATTTATAAGTCATGAATACTCCGTTCTGGGCACTCTTATCAGATCTGTGCATTTTACTTCAAGACACAGTCAACTACAACAATATAAAAAGGCACATTTGAATAGTTCTGAGATAAGGTTTGTAGCAACAAATGATCAGGTTTCAAGTCTAGGTAGTATGTAGAAAATCATGGGAAGTATCCATGACCTAAAACAGTCACATATCCATGACCTAAAATAGTCACGTACAATAAATTATAGCCTATTCAATTAGTATGAAGAGTGATATGGGCACACAATAGCAATTTCGATAGTATGTGGGGAATTAATAACAGTCTTGAGATTATGGCATTGGCATGCATATATCTGGTTGTGTTAAAGGAAGTCTGAAAACAGTTTTATACCAGTGATGATGTTATCCTCGGCCACACATAGTAGAATACCCATAGTATAATCTTCTTCCAATATTATAGGATGATTGTCTTTGTGATGAAAGGAGTATGGTTTAGAGTATTGTATTATCAAACTGTATCTTTGTATGCTTGTATGAATGGGATGGTTGTAAATATTTATGGCGCAATGTCTTAACCGCTTCTAAAATAATTACACCCTCATCAAGGCCCTTTGAAACTCTATACGTTGATGTAAAATAAAACCAACATATCGACCATTTCAATGTCTATTTGAAGGCTTGTTATGAGTAGATATGAAGAAGAAACTACAGTAAAACCATCCCAGATATTTAATGATACATGTATTTACTCTTGGAGTTGTTTCCTTTCTTGATTTTATGATAAGGGAGCCCTTGTCTTATGGAAATTAGTGGTTGAAAGTTTCTTGAAGAAGGCATTGGATGTGGCAAGTGGAAAAACCTTGATGGTTTCAACCCCTCTTGTGGGAATTACTTGAAGAACAAGTTATCTTGAAGAAAGCCTTTGGAGGCTAATGTTGACACATCTTGGTTTCTTGAAGATCTTGGTTTGTTGAAGACCCATTTGGAGAGGACTTTTAAGTGGTCTTGTGGACATTTCTTAGAGCATATTATTTGAAGGGGAAACAAAGATTGGTCATCCCGTGTGAGCTTATTCGAATAGGAAACAAATATTTGTGATTTAGATAGGTCCTTCCTCAGGTCAAGAACCGAGACACTCAATTTTTCCCACCAAAGAAACCCTAACTAGAACAATGTTAAAAATACCACCAAATCAAGAATAGCTAAGATCCAACCCACGATTTAATTCAAATGTAGTAACATCCAAGCCTCCAACATGATCTCCAGCACTAGTTGAAGGAAACATAATGCATCCAGGGGTTGGAGTAAATTCACATGAGATCCACTTTTTATGGAAATTGGTTAGATTAATTTAGGAGAGCTACAAGAATAAGGTGACAATGGGCATATGACTCCATAAGACACGGCCAAACAAAATAAAAGGGAATAACTCTATATCCTTTTCATACAAAACTTCACTATCTAAAGGTTGTTATGGCCATAATTAGATCCTTATAGGAAGGAGCCCCCAACTTGTTTGAGGTAGATGGAATTGAAATCCCTTTGACACAATTCTCCATTGACAATCCAAGTTGTGTATAAAAAACTATAAGTAGTTTAAGGATGGGATAATAAGAATATAAAAAAATCATTAGCATATTTGAATGCATAAACTAGTATGTGAAAATAAACAACTATATTCTTTCAGTACTCAGGCCTCTTTACCACTCTCTACTTATGTGTCACCCCCTCTAAGACACGTTTTGTTGCACCTTCAATCCATTGTCCTTACCGAAACACAAGGGAACCGTTGCATGGAATCTGTGTATGTTGCACTGAGTCTACTACTGTTGTAGACTCTGCTCATCATGTTGTGCCACAAAAACAAGGAGAAAACATACATGGAAACATGTAAAGAAACTAACATAAGGGCTAATGTGGAGTGGTTGATGTCCAAAAATTGACAACTACAATATATTTTATTATTCTTTTTATACCCGTTATGTGTATCAAGGTTATGACCCAATTATTGTTTTGTGCCCATGGTATTGTATAAGTTGTTTTATTATAACTATTTACAAATTTAAATGCATATCAAGTTAAATGGATTTGTTTTTTTAATTTCAGACAACATTGTGCACTATGATAGTATGGTTGCTTGACAGTTCAATTGATTGTTTTATATTTTGTTATCTATTATCCATTTTCATGTTTGATGTGCCATGTAGTTTACATGGTTGAAGCTTTTCAGTTTTCCATTTTTCTTCCACCTCAACACATACCACACACTCCCTACTAATAGAATGGCTAATATATTGGAAACACTAAACTCATAGGACATCGTACTAAAAAATGTAGGCAAGATAAACAGAATGGAGATATTACAAAAGTATTGAATACAACACCTTGTTGTAAGATGACAACTTTTGAGTGGAAAATTCAATGGTCAATGCAAATAAAATGAAAAAAATCTAGTCAAGAATTCCTCCTAGACTAGGTTTGGAAACTTTGCTTCCCTATCAGCGAAAAATTCTTTTTCCCTTGTGAGAATACGAACATAGTATAATGGAAACCCCATGGATAATGGCTAGTAATTTGATTGCAATGTCCAGAAATATGAAATGGAAGAAACTGTTGAATTGCAGATGTGTTGCATATGCCAGCCATGTGGCTTTGAGGATTCTTTGATTCCAAGTTTTATAGTGCTCTTAGGTGGAACACCTCTTTCAAAATAAAAAGGAAAAGCAGGCTACAATAAGCTTTCAACAACATTATTATTTTTATACATGTCAATTACAATGGTCTTTTCAACCTCAATCTCAAAACCGTTATCTTGTGGTACACTTTCAGACTTTCAGTACAAAATTTCTCAATCATTTGGCACCATTATACTTGGAAACAACATTACTAGTGGCGTTGTTGTTCAAGGTTTGAACTAATGTAGATTTATGATGGACAAGTGTGAGATTCTATTCAACATAAGAGTAAAGGATAGGTCACTAATTACTAACAGTGAAAAAAGTCATGTGCTAAGATATTTCTCACTAAAGTCTCAGTTTCTGTCATATATACTATATGATACATCTTAAACTTCCCTTATTTGCATCATTGTGGACTAATTGATTATGGTTTTCATGGTTGATAACCTTAGTTTTCTCCTATAAGTTGCCTTATTTTTTCATTGGTTTCGTTTTATGTCCTCGATGCTTTGTAGTGTCCTCGATTCAAACTCAAAGCTGGACTTGTATATTCTATGGAATGTACTCTGTTAACTGTGTGACATCACTGTAACTTCCTATCAGCAACCATCCGAATGGGTGAGCATGTTGAGATGGTTTTGGATTCTAAGCTCACTATTATTTTGCTACATTTCACTATCTATTCTAGTTATATAGTGTTTGTAACTTGATTTATTTTCCAACCATAGTTAATAATACTTCCAAATTTGTTCTATTTGATTCATTTGTGTAGTTAATTAAATATTTCAAAACCTATGCCAATTTTAAATTATGCTCAACAGAGGTCAATAACCAAACTTGTTTGACTTTGAACAGGCTTTCAACCATTGTTGTCTCTTGGTGTCCCAGTATTTACAGTACTACCCACAATAACGAAAGTCAGAATCAACATAAAAATTATCTGAACTTTCCTCCCACTCATTCATTGATCTATTGAAATTTTAATATCTTTGAAAACCTAAGAACTCCACAATGACTCATAGCTTGAACTCCATGCACTTGCACACAGCTTTTGTTATACATGAAAATTTGGGAAAGTATGATAGTGTTTATCGACATAAAGTGGTGCTTTGTTGTCAAGAATGATTAACACTGATTATCGTTACTTTCATCTCAATTGTTACTTTTTTAAAGCATGTTGTTTTATTGTGCCATTGACATCTCATAAAAAAAAAATTAATTGTTTTGTTTTTGTTTCTGTAGCTCATTCGAACAAACAAGATGGCACAAACATGGACGCTTTGTATTCAAGTGTCTTGTTACCCCAACCCATGACAAGAAAACATTGAATATGTCTTGAAGGATAATGCTTCGAATAAGGTTGTCCAAAAAAGTAGAGAAATATGTGGGGTGACAACTAACAATGAAGCATACTATGTTGCCCTTATTGAAGGGCTGAAAACAACCAAAAGCTATGGGGCTAACAACATTTGTATCTTCACCAATTCAGAACTTTTTTGTAACCAGATGAAGGGAGTGTACCGAGTTAGAAAATCCAATCTAAAACCCCTTCATAGAGAAGCAAGAACCATTGTGGATCAATTTCAGTTCTTTACGATATCTCACCATTCAGCTATTCAAAGAATGTCCAGTGGTCTATGGTGTGGGAAAATCTCAAGTCTAGGCGAAGGTGTGAAAACGGAAATGGCGTCAACATATGTTCCTTCAAAAATTGTCGATGGACGTTGTTACACAACTTTGTTACGTGTATGTTTTTTTCTTATAATTTTTTTGGTGTCCCTCATGGTGTGGGACTTTCTATAAAGAAGAACCCAATACTATAGTGCATGTGATCGGGCCACCATGTAATGGATGGGGTGTCATGTCTAGGTGACAAGTTCAAGAATGCCTTGTATAGAATGGTGGTGCCTACGACGTCTTTTGTCTAAAATTTGTGCCACAAAAAATATTGAGTATATATTTATGGAGTTATTTATGACTATTTTCGGTTACCATATATACTGAAAGTATTCTCTTATTTTCTTCAATGGAAAGTTCCATTTTATCTAGGAAGTCTTCAATCTTGTCTTCAAGTTACACAAGAAAATGATTCTCTTGATGTTTATTTTCAAATGTTTCGTTGTGTATGTATACATGGAAATAATTTAAGATTACATGGAACTATACTCGACCCTCAATGAGCTTGAATTTAGGTCTTCGCTAAATCTTTGTGGATGGTGAGAATCAAGCCACATAATGCTTTAAAGTTGTTGTTTTTAGCTGTGAGCACCCTAATTGAACATTTGACTAGGCTGTGAATTTTATTTTTTCGTCTGCTTTTTATTTATCACCTTCGTTGGAGCTTTGTCAAACACTCTACCATGATACTTTTTTGTTACAAGTGTCAAATATTTGGGTTTTTAAGTTTTTAACGGTATCTTTTGGCCATTTAAGAACATTAAATTATTCTAATTCTTGTTCTATGAAATGGTCTTTTTGGTTAGTAATGCAATTTTGTTACAATTGTCAAAATTCAATTTTGTCTTCTTGGTCTACCCTTTGCAGTAGGCAGTTCAATTGTGTTGGGTTTATTCCTTTTATCTATACCCTTAGTGTGAAGAGTTGTTTGATTAAGTGGCTTGAAACTGTTCAATTCCTACTTTCACCCTCTTGATATGTTGTCATTTGACAATTTTTCTTTGTTTAGTTGGTCATCTCATTGGCTCTGTTAATCACTCTTGTTATGTTGTCATTTGGAACAAAATTGCTTTGCTTAGTTTCTCATTTCATTGACTCTGTTCATCACTCTTGATATGTTTCCATTTGGAAAAAAAAATTCTTTGTTTGGTTTCTCATTCCATTGGCTCAGTTCATCACTCTATCTTCAATTACACCCATAGACAGACTGTAGGTTTGTTCGAACTCCTAGAGTTGTGAAGCATTATATAGTTTTTGTTTGATTTTTCTCCTTCATATGCTCTGTTTTGGCACGATGGTGTCCTTTTTTTACAACTCTATGTAGCACCCTCTTGATATTTTATTATTTGACAAAATTGCTTTGTTTGATTTCTCATTCTATTGGCTCTATTCATCACTCTTGATATGTGGTCATTTCACAAGTTTGCTTTGTTTGGTTTCTCATTTCGTTGGCTCTATTCATCACTTATGCCTTCATTTAGACCCATAGAGAGGCTACATGTTTGTCAAACTCCTAGAGTTGTGAAGCATCATATGGTTTTGTGTTTGATTTCTCTCCTTCATATGATCTGTTTTCGCACAATGGTGTCCTTTTTTCACAACTCTATGCAGCACCCTCTTTATATGTTTCCATTTTGGCAAATTTGCTTTGTTTGGTTTCTGATTTCATTGGCTCTATTCATTTCTGTCTTCATTTACACCCATTATCCCATAGACAGGCAATAGGTTTGTTTAAATTGATAGAGTTGTGAAGCATTCCAGTTATCAAATTAAGGAGAGGGAAAGCAACTCTGAGAAAGGCCATTTATATTAACCCAACAATGCACAACTATATTTGAACCAAAGATTAAATAAAAAAGAAAATGACTGTCATCACATAATCTTCCAGCCAAGAGGAAATAAAATTCAAGCTCTTCATTTCATGGTCCTTGACACTCTTTTCTTGCTGGATTTTTCTAGGAATCAAGTCTGTTGTGATAACCGTAAGAACTTTGCAAGAAAAACAGAATTTTAAGGATCTACCCCAATTTGGCCTCCAATACCTCTCCTTCAAACATCCTTTGAGATGAAATAAATCTGCCGATAATAAGTATCAACAATAAGAAGTTAGGTCAATCTTTTATAGGTTCATCATATACATATTCAACAACAAATCATTCCACTCCATCTGGCATCTTCAGTTGCAGCTTTAAGAGTTCAGATCGAAATCAACAAATAAGATCATTTAGCAGATTTATCTCTGTAGCAGATTTAGTTTCTAGCATCAACCTACAGTCCTTTGATTTCAGTTTGCATCCTGCATTTTTACCATGAATAAGTTTATATTTTCTAGAATTCTTAAAATTTCCAGAATTTCCAAAAATTGTAGATATTGCAAGCATGGATAAATGATCAAATTTTCATCCATATTGTTCAATAAGCATCAACATTCAATGTCAAGCATAAAAATTTGTCCTATTGGCTTCATCGTTCACTAGTTGCAGTATTTTTCCAGCTCTTTTTCTAGTACCAGAACTACATAGTGGGTATTGGAAGACTTGTAGATGCATTTTTGGTATTTTTTTCTTTTTCATGATTTGAATTGATCTATAGGACAACAAGAATTAAATTCTCAATGTCCAAGCAATACATAATTCTACTATAGCTTCAGATGTACTTCATGCAAAATCTCAAAAGTCCAATCGCTCACATCAAATTTCTCTTTAAGTAGCAACCTTCAAGATTTTGGGTATGGTCTTCAACAACTTCAATTCTCCTGCATAAGGCTCAGATTCATGGTTACCATTTGTAAGTGTTAGTATTGATATTGATATTATCAATATTTTGAAGCACAGTCAGGTTACTTTTGTAAGTGTTAGTACTAAGATTGACAGTATCAATATTTTGAAGCAAAGTGGCATGGCGTCGACCACTATACACAACATAGAACACAAAATCATAATCATAATAATTTCCAGTATTCTGTAGCTTTCATAGGCTTTTCAATTTGGTGTTTTGCTTCATCTTGATGTTGATGTATATGTAACTTCGGAATGTATTTCATCTATGTATTTCATATATATTTATTGTACCCTTATTAGAGATGTGTTATTCCTCTATAAGGAAGTGTTGTCATGTGGATTGACAAGTGTCGCAAGTGTGTGTACTTGCCGATGGGTTATTAGACCACCATGTGTGGGGTCGGCCCTGAAATATATATATTATAATGTGGATGTACCTAGCTAGACAAGTCGGCCCCATAAAGTCACTGGGAAAATAGGTTAGTATAAATAGAGATCAGGTGATCTCTATTTAGATCATTCGGAAAAGTATATCTCTCTCACTCAGAAAGTGGCGCACTAGTGAGGAGGAGGATCATCTGCTACTATGAGACTATCTCAGTGTATTTTGGTTGAGCTATTGCTCTCTCTATCTCTGAGCAAGTTGTGGGGTTTTTCACCTTAGGGTTTTCCCCACGAAAACTCTGTGTCTCTTGTCTCTCATGCTTTTGATTCTTGTGATGCTTGTCATGCTTATTGTGATTGTCATGCATTGATATACTGTATATATTATTCTCTCAGTGAAGATCCTAGAGTATTGTGAATTAATGCTCAAAATTTAACATGGTATCAGAGCTAACCTGAGAAGAAGACATTTTGCAGTGACGAAAACTTGAGTTTCTTGTTTATTGGGTTTCTCTCCACAGTTTTTGGAAAAGTAGTATAGTAGATTGACTCTACTTATCAAGGCGAATCTATCTGTCCAATCAGAATTCAATTCTGAGCATTTTCAGATTTGGCCCTAAAACTTAGGGTTTCCACAAAAATAGTAATTTATGAAATATGAAGACATAGCTGGAGGCTCCTTGCAAAAATCAAAGTTTAGAGCTTTGGATCGAGATTTTTGGCTGGGTAGATCTCCGGGAAACTCAAACCCTAATTCAGGGCTCTCCCTAGTGAACCCGGGAGGACAAAAAGGCAAATCTGAAGGGTAAAACTTTGTTGATGTCAAATTCTGAATCGACCAGGCTAATCAGCTCATCAAAGCGCATCTTTCTATCCTTTTAGAAAATTGAAATTCACATTTTGAATTTTTAGGGTTTTTCTAACAAACCCTAATCCGGGACGAGATCCAGTTTTCAACACTTCAAGTGGTAAGACCTAAATCTTTTCTATTTCCATTTGAAGTAATCTTTAAGATGTCTCACCACACCAAGCTTGACGATAAGCTTGAAGGGGCTGATAACTTCCGATCTTGGAAGTATAGGATTGGGTTAATCTTGGAAGAGAATGAGTTGGACTCATATATAAAAGAAGACATCCCTATCCCAGAGGATGAAGAGGCCAAGGTATTGCTTAAGAAGAACTTGGTCAAGGAAAAGAGAATCATTGCTGATTCTTTCAAAGACCATCTCATACCCCATTTGTCTTCCCTAAAGACACCCAAGGAGATGTTTGACTCTTTGACCAAGCTATTTGAAGGGAAGAACATAAATCGGAGGATGACTCTGCGGAATCAATTGAAAGGGGTCAAGATGTTGAATGAGAAACCATTCAATCTTACTTCTCCAAGGTCTCTCAGATCAAGGAGCAACTTGAAGCCGTAGATGAAGTAGTGGACAATGGTGAAGTTGTTATGACCACTCTAAATGGCCTACCTAGGTCATGGGACTCCTTTATTCAAGGAATCTGTGCAAGAAAGAAATTGATCTCTTTCAGTAAACTATGGGAGGAATGCTCTCAAGAAGAAGCTAGACTTGTAGTTCATGAGGAAAAGATGGGAGGTGAAGATCAAGCTCTCGCAACTCACACCAAAAGAAGCAAGCCCAAGAAGGAGCACTCTCGCTACAAAAGATTCTATCAAAAGAATAAGAAGGATCTAAGATGCTTCACATGCAATGAGAAGGGTCACTTTGCTTCAGATTGTCCTAAGAATAAAAGGGATAATAACAACAACTTCAGCAAGAAGAAGAAGGGCAGCAAAAGAAAGTTCCATGCTCATGCTGCCGAAGATGATGAACCTCCAAAGAAGAAGGCTAGGGCAGAAAGTGATGATGACTCATCAAGTGAAAAAGAGTATGTTCTAATCTCTGCTCTCACAGGTACTATCTCCCATGGTTGTAATGATTGGTTGATTGATAGTGGGGCTTCCAAACACATGACTGGGTTTAAGGAATCTTTTGTGAATCTATCTGAACATGAATCACCCCATAAGGTGAAACTTGGGGATGATTATCAATACCCAATCAAAGGAAGTGGTGAAGCCTTCTACAACCTAGATTCTGGAAAATCTTTGAAGATGAAAGAAGTCCTTTATGTACCTGGGCTTAAGAAGAACTTACTCTCCATCTCTGCATTGGATGCAAAAGGTATGAGGGTTGCATTTTTGGATGGCCAAGTCCTAATGTGGCCAAAGGGAAAGACCATAGATGATGCAGTAGTGATTGGAGAGCAAGAGGGAGGATTGTATAAATTGAAGGGACAACCTGAACATGCCATGGTGCATGAATCCATGGAGCCAAGTGAACTTTGGCATAGAGGACTTGCTCATATGCACTATAGGGCACTTCCAATTGCAAGCAAGGATCTAGAAGGTCTTCCTAAAATCAAGACCAAACATGAAGGTGTTTGCAAAGGATGTGCAAAAGGTAAGAACATTAAGAAGGCTTTCCCAAGTAGTGAAAGCAAGGCAAAAGACATCCTGTAAATCATCCACTCAGATGTATGTGGTCCTATGTCATCTAGTTCTCTTATTGGGTATGTTTACTATGTCTCATTTATTGATGACTTCTCCAGGAAGACTTGGGTATACTTCTTGAAGAACAAAGATGAGGTGTTTGATAAGTTCAAGGAATTCAAAACCTTGATGGAGAATCAAACTGACAAGAAGATCAAAACATTCAGATCCGACAATGGTGGAGAATTCACCTCAGGTGACTTCAAGAAGCTTTGCAGTGATTTAGGGATTAAGAGGGAGTTGACTGCTCCTTATAATCCTCAACATAATGGAGTTGCAGAAAGGAAGAACAGAACTATCATGGAAGAAACAAGGGCAATGCTGCATGACCAGGATCTACCTATGCATCTATGGACAGAAGTAGCTAGAACAGCTGTATATGTGCAGAACAGAACACCCCACAGGATATTGGATAACAAGACACCAGAAGAGGTCTTTTCTGGTAAGAAACCTGAAGTTAGCCATCTCAGAATATTTGGTTTTCCAGTATACACTCATGTCCCAAAGGAAAAGAGGACTAAACTAGATCCTTCATGAAAGAAGGGTATCTTTGTGGGTTACAGTGAAAGCTCGAAGGCTTACAGAATATACTTTCTAGGGTTCAAGAATATTGATGTCAGCAGGGATGTAACATTTGATGAAAAGTCAGCATTCATCAAATCAAGGAAGGCACCTATCAAAGTTTATGAAGAACCTAAGGAAACTAGATTTCAAGACACTACCATGACTGAAGCAGTTCCAGAAGTTTTTGTGAATTTGAAGATCCACAAGAACCTTTAGATACACCCCATGAGGATAATTCTCACAAGAGGAAACCTGCATGGGCTAGAGAGCTCATTCAAGATGCAGAAACATTTGGCATTCCAGAAGAAGAACATAGAGCAAAGAAGAGAACCAGATCACATACCAGCTATGTTGCTTTACTATGTGACATCATGAGCAAAGAGCCTTCCAGTTATGAAGGAGTAGCAGAAAAGAAAGAATGGAAGGATGCCATGGTTGAGGAATACCAATCAATAATGAAGAATGATGTTTGGGATGTTGTCCCAAGACCTAGAGAGAAGTCTGTTGTGACTTCCAAATGGATATACAAAATCAAGCATGCTGCAGATGGCAGTGTAGAGAAATCCAAGGCAAGATTCGTAGCTCGTGGCTTCTCTCAGAAAGAGGGAATAGATTATGAAGAAAATTTTGCACATGTAGCCAATTATACTTCCATCAGAACAGTACTTGCCTTGGCTGTAGCAATGAAATGGAAAATACACCAGATGGATGTCAAGACTTCTTTCTTGAATGGTGTAGTTGAAGAGGAAGTATATGTGGAGCAACCACTCGGTTTTGAAATACATGACAGGGAATCATATGTGTGCAGATTGAAGAAAGCCTTGTATGGCTTGAAACAAGTTCTTAGAACCTGGTATGGTAGGATGGACAGTTTCCTATCTAGTTTGGGATTTACCAAGAGTAAAGCGGATTCCAACCTTTACTACAAGGTTTAGGAAGGGAATCTTGTGATTCTACCCTTGTATGTGGATGACTTATTTGTAACAGGAGATGACAGATTGATTGCAGATACTAAGAGGAAGCTTGCTGCCGAGTTCGATATGAAATATTTGGGAATGATGCATTATTTTCTAGGTATGGAGGTGTGGCAGAGTGTAGGTGGGATCTTCCTTGGTCAAGGGAAGTACACAGTAGATATCCTGAAGAGATTCGGGAAGATGGATTGCAAGGCCATGGCCACACCTATGGCATCGAATCTGAAGCTTCTATGTGATGCTTCATCTAAGCCGGTTGATGTCTCTATGTATCGTCAGATGATTCGGTCCTTGATGTACCTGACGAACACAAGACCAGATATTTGCTTTGCGGTGAACACATTGAGTCAGTTCCTGACAGATCTGAGGAGTGTTCACCTGGTTGCTGTAAAGCATGTTCTGAGGTACCTGAAGGGTATAGTGGATTATGGGCTCAAGTATGAAGCAAATCAAAAGTTTAACCTGCAGGGTTATGTTGATTCAGATTGGGCTGGTAGTGCTGCAGATAGGAAGAGCACATCTAGGTGCTGCTTCAGTATGGGATCAGGTGTTATCTCTTGGTTTAGCAGGAAGCAGTCCTGCGTCGCACTGAGTACAGCTGAGGCAGAGTATGTTGCAACCTGTTCAGCTAGTTGTGAGGCAGTATGGATACGGAATCTACTGTCTGAGTTATTTGATCTCCCGTTGGATGCTATTGGTATCTTCTGTGATAACCAGAGTTGTGTAAAGCTGTCCGAGAACCCAGTGTTTCATGACAGGTCGAAACACATAGATATCAAATATCACTATATTAGGGATATGGTGCAGAGAGGAGCTGTGAAGCTCCTGTACGTTGCGACGGACGAGCAGATTGCAAATGTGCTGACAAAGCCACTAGCCAGGATGAAGTTCGATTAATTCAGGGAGAGGCTTGGTGTTCTTCATATTGATGACACTTTGAGGAAGAAGTGATGGAAACATTTGCTGAAGCCATTCTAAGTATGTTGGAAGGAGGATCCTTCACATGGCTGTGTATGTAAGCGCTAGATGATAAGCATCAGGATGATGTTCTGGTTTCTGCTTTGTATGATCAGTTGGATCATTCTTATATGTATGTATGCATCATGTTGGATGCTGGACATGATCAGTTGGATAATTTATATGTATATGTATGTACGCATCCTGTTGGATGCTGGATATGATCAGTTGGATCATTTATATGTATGTACGCATCATGTTGGATGCTGGATATGATCAGTAGGATCATTTGTATGTATTTTGTATATGCATTATGTTAGATGCTTGGACCATGTATATGTATATGTATCAGGTGGATACATTGTATGATCAGGTGGATCATGTATGGTGATATGTATCATGTATTTGTATTTGTATCAGGTGGATACACTGTATGATCAGGTGGATCATGTATGATGATATGTATCAGGTAGATACTTGGTATGCATCAGGTAGATGCATTGTATGATCAGGATGATCGTGGATGACGAGCTTCAGGATGTTGCTCCATATGACTTGCATCTGGATGTTGTAGTGATGATGATCATGATGATCATGTGTACATCAAGATGATGTATGGTGAGTATCAGGTTGATACTATGTGGCCATGGATCAGGTTGTGCAGATGAGCATATAATTTGGCCCTGGGAGATTTGCAGATAGTCTTTCGAGGTTTTTCCTATGGCATATAATTTGGCCCTGGGATATCTGGCAAATGCTCTTTCGAGGTTTTGCTCTGGGAGGACATATAATTTGGCCCTGGGAGATCTGCATATAGTCTTTCGAGGTTTTTCCTATGGCATATAATCTGGCCCTGGGATATCTGGCAGATGCTCTTTCAAGGTTTTGTCTTATGGCATATAATATGTCCCTAGGAGATCCGATAGGTTGGGTTGTGTGCCCGTAATAAGTCCTGGGATGCTCTTGCGAGGTTTTTCCATGACCGCATATAATCTGTCCCTAGGAGATACTATAGGTAGATCTGTGTGTTCGTAACAGCCTGGGATGCTCTTGCGAGGTTTTGTGGTGACCACATATAATCTGTCCCTGGGAGATCCTATAGGTAGAGCTGTGTGCTCGTAACATCCTAGGATGATCTTACAAGGTTTTGTGGTGAGGTCACATATAATATGGCCCTGGGAGATCCTATAGGTAGAGCCGTGTGCTTGTAACAGCCAGGGATGCTCTTTCGAGGTTTTGTGACGCACGTAATAAGTCCTGAGGATTCCACAGTATGGCCAATGATGACGAAGACCTGCAGGTGGTGGGCCTACATCCAGTATGAAAAAGGACTGGCTCTGTAGAACTTCATATGACGAGTAGAATCAGAGATTGGTTGAGATTGCAGTAACAGTGATGATGATGATGACGATGATCCCGAGAAGAAGATTTGTCTAGCAGATCTGTGTCGAGAAATACCTTCCTAGTTAAGAGGGACTGTTGATGTATATGTAACTTTGGAATGTATTTCATTTATGTATTTCATATATATTTATTGTACCCTTATTAGAGATGTGTTATTGCTCTATAAGGAAGTGTCGTCATGTGGATTGACAAGTGTCGCAAGTGTGTGTACTTGCCGATGGGTTATTAGACCACCATGTGTGGGGTCGGCCCTGAAATATATATATTATAATGTGGATGTACCTAGCTAGACAAGTCGGCCCCATAAAGTCACTGGGCAAACAAGTTAGTATAAATAGAGATCAGGTGATCTCTATTTAGATCATTCGGATAAGTATATCTCTCTCACTCAGAAAGTGGCGCACTAGTGAGGAGGAGGATCATCTGCTACTAGGAGACTATCTCAGTGTATTTTGGTTGTACTTGGTTGAGCCATTGCTCTCTCTATCTCTGAGGAAGTTGTGGGGTTTTTCACCTTAGGGTTTTCCCCACGAAAAATCTGTGTCTCTTGTCTCTCATGCTTTTGATTCTTGTGATGCTTGTGATGCTTATTGTGATTGTCATGCATTGATATACTGTATATGTTATTCTCTCAGTGAAGATCCTAGAGTATTGTGAATTAATGCTCAAAATTTAACACTTGACAGTTGGCAGTCAACACTTTCCCAGGATGCAATTTAAATTTGTCTAAAGCAATATTGGGCAAAAAGCACCCTATGCTGCAAATAGAAAGAGAAAGCCACTTCTAACCCCCATGTCAACCACATTGCAATCATGCAGATTTTGTGCACTTCAGATATTGATATGATAAATGCAAATAAACAACCAACAACCACAGGAAAACGTGCTCCGAATAATGACTGTAGAAATGTATTTACTCCAGCTAACGATAAGGGTTCTCGTATGATAGACCAAAGATTAATGAATAAAAATACACATAAGCTCTTATGCCATCAATTAATTAACTGATCAGTGCATGATAATGGATAATCTGCCAGCTTGTGGCAGTTTCCACACAATAAAAGATTAAGTTCTTCAATGGGTAGTATTGTTTGACGCAAATATTCAAATCTTTCCTAGCCTTCAAATCATTGCCAGACAAAATCTTGTCAATTCAAGTTCCCTTGCTCTCTAGTGTTTCAACCTCTTCTACTTGGAATAACTTCAAAATTTAAACCATATGTGACCATTCCTCTAGAAACAGATGCTCTGCATGTTCAAACAAATGAACCCGAAAAATGTTTTCTATAACATTTTCTTTTCACCATGGAAATGCTCTTCAGGCTCTGATATCCAATCTTCAAACAAAGCCATCTGAAAAAGATGTAAGAAAGTATGGAAATGAGTATAACTTTTGTTAATTTTATCTAGCATTACAAACAATAAAAGCATTGAAGTTTTGGAATAGCAATGAAACTCAAAATCATGCATGTTTCAAGCTTAAAGTTTTTTAGAATAATCAAGTTTGCAAGTTTGAAATTCTCACCTTCACTTATTTGGGTTTCTTTCACTGTCTCATCTAGCAGCTCTATCGAGTACATCATCAAATGTTTGTCTACTTCTAGTGCCTTGTGTTGGGAGAGGAAAGTGGGAAAAACTAGATGATGTGTAAGAGCGCTTGCGAATGACCATCCTTTCCAAAAAATCTTTCCCATGTTGTAGGGTATTCCCAAATCCATCTTGCACTTGTTGGAAATATGGAGCAGTCGGATGGTCCAACCCCAAAGTGGTAGATGCCAATGCTGCTTTGTATTCATTGGCAACGTCTTCCATGCGTTTCTCTAGGAAGTAGAGATGTGATTCTTCACTGGGCAACTGCATAAGTGACTCAAAAATGTCTCAAATACGTTGTGAAACTCTTCTTTGGTCATGACTTGGATTTACATTATTGGAAGTAACCATCAAACCATTGACATTATTATCTACCTGGAAACAAAGAAAGAAAAATTCACATCAACATGAAAAGAGTAATAGAAAAATATGAAATAAACCAAGTTATGAAATTACTACCATCACAGGAAAATCCAAGTCATTCGCAACTCCAAAGCCATCGTTTTCAGCTATCTGGTAAAAGCTACATTGCACCATATTAGACCACACCAACTACTATTTATGATCTAAAACATTTCTATTGATCTAAATATGCATTATGAAATACTAAAAGTCACCTGATATGGGATTGTTTCATCAATTCCTATTTCTAGCTCATCTTGTTCCAACCTGTTTTTTTCCCTCATCATGGTAACCTTAATTACATGCTTGCACAAATAACCATTATTTTCCCAGCTGCAATCACACATAGCAAAGTTTGGACCTGACTGCCATACCATATATCTTTTCTCAATATCATGTTGGCTTTGCACATATGCTATTGAAGGATCGGAGTCAAGTTTAGTGTAACATTATCATATGGAATAGATTGTGCTCTTAGCGAAGATTGAGCTTCCATTTTCTCCACTCTATAATTTCTATGAAAACCATTTTCCTTTCCGCATTCACGCAACCAATAAAAAATGTGGACCACTGTTACCAATTGATGCACTAACCAGTCTACTCGACGATGGGAAGCTGATCGTATTGACTTTAGAAATACCTTTTTCAGGTGTGAATGGTATGACTCGATGGCCCCATTTGTTTCTTGTCCGGTGTGCTTTAAAGTGCGACAACATTTTGCCTACATTCCCAATGAACATCAAAGAATACCACTTAATAACTAGAAAGCATGTCAATAGGTAAAATATAGTAGAACTATGAATTTAAATCTAGAAATATGTGAAATTCAAAAATATAGTAAAATTCTCATAACACTTGGAGATTATGGATAAGCTAGTCATTAAATAAAAATATCTAGGATATTATAATATGAAGGCAAACCTATTATGTCCAACCACAATGCTCGAAAGTACTCAAAAAAGGAAGTTTCTGCTTTGAATTCAATCATAAATCTATTGGCTTCCTCAAGAGCATAATCTCCATTTGTTTGGTTGTGCATAATGTCACCTAAATGCTTAAACATTGATCGCCTTGTAGTTTCATCTTTAACTTTCATCACAAGATTTTTTAGCCACACCCTTCTGACATGCCAATTGCATAGGTAGACTTCACATTGAAATGTCTTCCTGTTGAATAAATATGTTATACACTATTAAAAATATATGCCTACTTTAATATTGTATGCAACGCTTCATTTCAAGAAATAAAAAAAACACACCCTATTATCTATATGTACCTAATTGCACCAATCTCCGCCGCTGCATCATCTACCATGAATGCATTCAATTTCCATTCCAACATACCCATGCGTACTTTCAGAAGTAGAGTTTCCATCCATCTCACAATATCTGAGGTCGTAGATCTTGACATGATGACCCATGCCACAGGAACACCATTATGTTGGGAATCGAATGCCAATAATGTATAAAGTTGGAACTGCATACAATTAAATAGGACGTCAGTTACATGCTTGAATTATACTATAAATAACAAATGATAGTAAGAAAAAAACATCTATGATATTTAAACCTACCTTAAAGCGATTTGTTCCAAATGTAGAGTCCATTGCTAATATACTATCATGACCATATTTCCTCATCCATTCCAGCTGTAATGGTTGTTGGATGCCTAAAATGAATGGAATGTGACCCTCATCATCTATGGTTTTTTCAAACTCAGAGTAGTAGAACACTTTATCAGGATTTGCAGCTTGCCATATACGCACACTTTGGGCGTCATTCTTATTAAACATATATTGGGCATGTTTTAATTTTCTGTCTATATTGCCAATGTCATCACGTGAGAGAAAATCATTTCGATCAAACTCAAGTTCAAAAGAGGATACTTTATCATGCACTAGTTCACGATGTTTTTGATGTACACATTCGTCAGACATCCCCAAAAGCAAACATCTTTCTACCCATTGATATAGTTTTTTGCTAATATGAGGTGCATGGTATGCCCTTGTGCCTACAAAATCATCAGTCTCTTGTCCATGACAAGGTTTACCGTCAATATCTATATGATTCCTCTCACTATAAGTGATTAGGCAGTGTTCCAGTGCCTTCTTGAGTATGCAGATGCTAAAATGATAAAGGCAACCACGTCTTATATGCTTACAACCTGGACGACTCCCCTTACTATGCTTAGGCACTTTGGATATATCAACAGGTAGTGTATCAATCTCTCGGTGGTCATCTGGCCCATACGAACACCAAAAGCTGCAAGCAACAACAAGAGATTAACACTTCATACATCACAATATTTCAAAGCATCAATTGTTCATGTTGGAGCTAATGCTTTAATATTAGCTGGTTTCTAGAAACTTGTATATGAGAATGTGAATATAAGTAGTATTTTCAGCCTTAAAGCAAATAATTTCAAGCCTCCTCAAACACAAGCATGATCAGACTTCAATACTTCTTGCTTGTAGGTGGGCAGGTCCTTTATCCAATAATCATATTGTGGTTATCCTATTGAATATAAGAGAGTCAAGAAAAATAGAGAAAAACTCACATTATATACTCCAAGGTGTTGTCGATTCTATGCTTTTGATTTCCAACATTTTCATTTTTATTTTGTGATTTACTGTTGTAACTATTTCGAAATCTTGTTGGATACATTGGGTTTTTGCTCTGTTCGATAATGAACTCTTTATACCTATTTGATTTGATCCAGGCAATAGCATTGCCTTCTACCATATTCCAGTGTAAATCAGAAGCGGAAAAGTTTATTTTTTTCTGGGTCTTGCACCTCGAGAGCTAGAAGTTGTTGCCATTTCGAAACCATCTGAAAGGCCAAAACAAGAATATAATCAGTGAAAGATAAAACCAAAAATAACAAAACAAAACAAGTTGTAGTTACATTCAAACAGACATTGGGCACCAGCGGCCTTGGTGAAGAACTTTCTCATTGGGAAGATCATTATCATTTATTGAAAATTTCAGAGCCAAACATAATTTTAACTCCACCTTGATAGATTTTAAATCACCTACCATAAAATTAGTGACTCTAGCCCAATTATATCCAAGGCCTTGGCCTTGGGCTGAGAAAACTGCAGGAAAATCGTATTAGATAAATAGAAAGAATACATAAGTAGTGAGCAATAACAAACTGAGGATTAAAAGAACATGAACTGATTCATACAACATATATTAATAGACTGTGCATGTTCTGTACTGATGAGCTATGGGATAACTGATATAGAGATATGAAGTGAATGATTAACACAGTTTAAAGGGTTTGGATTTAATGGTGAAGAACAATTTAAATGATTTGGATTTAATGGTGAAGAGTAATGAGATTTTCATCATTGGACAAGGTTAAATAGTTAAATATTGATGAAGGATTTTTATGAATATGAATATATCGTCCAAGTTCTCATATTGTTCCTGTGTTTGTATTGCTATGACTGTTACATCTGAGTAGTTTGCTTTGTTGATTCACATATTTCCTTTTTTTTTACAATGAAAGGTTGATGTGGATGTTGAAGTAGAGATGATGAAAAGGGTAGCATCTATGTTTTTTAGTGATGAATGTCTCTAGTTAGATGCTTATGGTTGCGAAATTAGGCCATCCACTTTAGCTCCGAACACCACGTTAGCTGTTGTTGTTGACCGCCACATTTCAAAGGATTTATGGAAACAACTGAGTTTATTTTAAATAATTTTCTAGGGAGTTTTATTTGTAACTGTATTTCTAAATGTTTTATCATTTATTTGACATTAATAAAATTATCTTATCTTATGCTACTTAGATGGTTTATCTGATGGTGATTGGGTCTGCCCCAAATGTGGCAACACTAATTTCTCCTTCCGCACAATTGGCAACATGAGGAAGTGTGGTACACCAAAGCCAACAGAGAATGTGAGTTTCCCTCTAGTTTGAAGAGTTTTTCAGCCATAAATGCATTTATTGGAATCATTACATATGCTTGCTTTAATCACTGGATTGTGGTCACCTATGTAACATAACTATTATGATGAAGTCCTTAATAATGGTTTATATTTTTAACTTTCATTTTGAATTGCAACTGGTTTTTTATGGCACAACTGACAATGAGCATTTGGTGTTTAACTTGTTATCAACTTACAAACTATTGCTGTCTTTTTTTAGATTTCTAAATCCTCGAATGGCGCGGCTAAAAACTCATCCAGGAAGTCGAATGGCCTCGAATGGCGCGTACATGTGTAAGATTGTTTAGTCTTTGACATTTAAATTTTTGACAGTCGCAAGAAACAAATGCAACTGATTGGGAGGATTGAGAGGAAGACGGTGCAATTCTCAATGGGAAATGAAAATGAAAATATTCAAATAAATGTCATTTTCGCCTATGTTTTTTTTTCAATAGTGGTGGCCCATGCAAAGCAGTGTCTGCATCACCAATTGTTCGAAATGCAAAAATTATCTTTTGCATGGAAAGTTGCACTTTCTTTTGTTTGTTGACAATGTTTCAATGAAGATGTCATGGTAAAAGCATTAGTCAACACTCTCTAGATATTGTTTCTATTTCATTTTGCAAAAAATAAAAGGAAGCCAACATGGAGAAAAGTATATGGACAATTTAATATGTTTGTTCATAAATCTTCACAAACACTAGAATATTGCACTTTCGCAGAGGGGACATAATCTCTTAAAAATGTTAGTCAATGGCTAAGAAGACAAGAAAAAGTTGAAATAGAAAATTGCACGATCAGGAAGTCGTTGGGAAGGAACAAAACAGTCCATCAAATTTGGTGTTGTGTCTATTTCGAGTGGACAATGCAAGTGTCAATGGATAATGCATTTGCAATATTCATTGAACCTGGGGAATTTTAAATTGTATTGAAACATGCAAATGGGGGAGGAGAATTAAATATATGGAATTATCACAGTGCTTCATATTGAAATATGGGAATAAAAACTTCAACTTCATTTCAGAGGGACTGACAGGAAGCTAGCGTAGTCATTAGTCCAATAGGCATCTGAAATATTAAAACAAAATCCATGGTCATAAATATGTTCAAAATATCAAGCATTACACCATAATTGGTTGTGGGCTTAGTTATTTTTAATTTAATGTTTTTGTTTTCCATAAACATATGCAATCTGTTTTGTAGGGGTGTCTATTTCAACATGTGAATGTTGAAGTCACCAACAATGAGGGTCTGTGTATTGTTTTTGGTTTTACACAATATACAATCCAAAACAAAGAGAAGTGTGTCAACACTGCTATTTGGCCTATTATACATATTCACGAACTTTAGAATGTTGGTAGGAAGTTTGAGGTGAATCATAGTTTCCTGAAGCAAGTTTTCTTTATAAATTTCTTTGTTGAGGAGAGGAATGTGTTTCTTGGTCATTGCAATGATTCCATGCACATAACATGTCGCTAAATAGCTGTATTGTTCTAGAAACATTGCATCTTTCGGAGACATATGCATGTGAGTTTCTTGCAAACATAAAAGGTCTGCTTGCAGTAGTTCAATGCCAATTGCAACATTGTCAATGTGCAAATCCAAAATGTGTGTGTTAAGTGAAGAGATTAGTATGTGTTCGGAAATTGGAAATGGGTTTAGGCCATAATGGAATTGCAAAGGTGCATGTTTTTTCATTATTTCAATTTCAGCAACAAATTTTGTCGAAACTGAAAAATTATTTTCATGTAGCTTGTTTATAAGATAGAGGCAATCAATGTCTTTGAAACGGGAAAGTGATATGTAAACAAGACCATGTCTTGTAACCCCTTTCAGATCAAATGAAATTTTTTCCAATACTAATCCCTGTGCTCTATGAATTGTTCATGCACATGCCAATTGAACTCGAAATTGTCATCTCATGAAATTTATTTTATTGCCAAGAGATATCTATGTTGGCCTTCATTTGGATGAAAGAACCTTTTTAACACAGGGTGGATTGCTCTCTTCAGGATCACAGAAAATCCCATCTCTGGTAGTCTTGCATTATAAGCTTTGTGATAGAGCAGAAAAATGGCCACTTGTGTATGTACCTTTAATCACAATTTGAGTTAGTTTTTGCTGTTATGTATATTTAATCATAATTTGAGTTAGTTTTTGCTGTTATGTACTGCCAATTGTTAGTTTTGTTTGATTCTTCAAATGTGTTACATTTGGTTGATTCTTCAAATGTGTTGCAGGACAAAGGATTTAGAGAACAAAAATTGAAAGCCATTTGGGATTATGTAAGAGTGTTGTTAAAAAGGGTGGCATCATCCAAGGAATAGCATGGCCTAGAGCTTTATTTATTTACCTTGTTCTTTTTTCTATTCCCCAAGGAGAGTTTTAGATTCTTTACCCTATATGTATGGGTGGTATTGCCCTCCCTTAAGACACAAGAGAATCTTACAACTGGGTCATAAACTAGCTTTGGAACAGGTTACGGATCTTGATTTGGAACATTGGGGTATTAATCTGGAACATAATAATATTACCTATGAACACCCGGCTCTTCATCTAGGGAATTAGGGACCAGCCCTCATTGTATTGCCCCCAAGTAAGTATTTTAGGCAGGCCTTCAGCGGAGGAACTCTTATGATCTGAAAATGCAGGGGATGATAATTAAATTCCTATCAACAAGGTGGGTGAGCCTTATCAAGATTCATATAGTTACCTTGAAACCCAATTCAGGATTTTCAAAGAGGATCTCTTGGCACCTTACAGAGAGGCCCTTCGGAAACTGAGAATTATTTCTGGGTTACAGAAGAAGAAGAAAAACTTATTTGATATCCAAATATATACGTCTGTTAGATATGTTGGCATGAGAGGGGGCCGCGATGGTGTTGATTATGGCGTTTCGTTTGATGTAGAAAGTGGTGCAAGAGTCGATTGGGAGAAGTCAAAACTTCTGATGAATAATTCCTTGCTCTGGATATCCAACAATGGATTCATGACCTTTTTTTGGGAAGTAGTTTCCAATCGGGATCCCAAAAAGCTTAGTGAAAGAAATATTATAGGGGTGAGATCCCCTGTGGATGGGCATGAACTAAATGAGCTCCAGAATGGAGCAGAGTATTGCATGTTTGAATCCACAAGAGCCTATGAAGAGTATTGCTACAGATTAATTCCCCTGGACCCATTTTGATAATCTGCTATACTAACAAAGCCTTGGACCAGTTCTTGGAGGGAATCTACGAGTGCGAGAAAATCCTGGCGAGGATGGGATCAAGAACCAACAGTGCTATTCTTAGTGAATGTATTGTGGATGAGCTCATGAAGAAGAAGAAAAACAAGAGGGAACTCGGCATTCCCAAAAAGCTTCGGGGTCAATTATACAGGTCGAGCAAAGAAAAGAAAACTCGGGCGAATGCCATAAACTATACGTGCTTAAATGGGTTTCAATCCAAAGCGGCAGAGGTTAGTGCATGAGCTGACCTACGAAGAAAACAACCTGACCAGAGCTGGTACGCTGAACGGAGCTGGTGAGGGGTCCCTATCCAGTCTGGTCACTCTAGTCCCGCAGGGTTAGTGCTCAGATGCACAGTGAAAGAGACCCTGATAGGGATATGAGTCGTGAAGGGGAGGGGCCAGGAGTCGGGCGGAGGGGAGGAGCCTCGGTCATTGAGCCGCTGGCGGGGAAAACGTGACGGAAATTTTTTTAAATTTTTATCGGAAATTCTTTTAAGACTCGGACGGTGGGCTGCGTGGCGGTGGGGCCTGGTAAAGAAAGTCAAGGGGGAGCTGGCAGGTCTCTCCTGAACGTGTGTCCCTCTTGGAGTGTGTCTCTCTTCCCGTAGTTCTCTTTCCATGAAGAATGCCCACTTTGGTGGTCTCACTGGCGTGCAGTACCTCTGCAAACTGATACACATCTACACAGTTTTTTGCATATTGATAGATTGTTACCACTGTTGTAAAGAGAAGCGACCGGTAAGATGCATGTGTTGGTGAATTCCTAGGGCACGAGAAAAGTGGAAAACTGTGGATTCATGGTGACGAGGGATCATTGAAGGCTCTCTTCTATCATGGGTAATTTTGTTGTTTTACATTGGATACTCTTGGAATTTAAAGTGAATACTACTCTCTCCTTTGTGAAGTGTTGTGATACTAGCCCGAGCCCATAGAGAATCCTACTGGAACAAGACTACCCTATTATATTTGCACCGAAACCATAATATTTCAACCATGATTTCTTTGATCTCTTTGGTATTGCATTGAGTGGATACCATTCTACTGCTACGTTCTTGAAGTTGTGCGTTTCTCACTCTCTAGAATTGAAGTTTGTGTTCAATGTGGATTTGCATTGATGCATATAGACCAGAAGTATGGGGTATCCAAAACCCTAACCTAATTGTTCCTTCATTGATTATGTGGAGCTCGTATGAAGCTGTTGGAAGATTTGAGAGAGTAAACGCATTAATTTGTTGGTATTTCTACATTTGGAGCGAGACCTCCCTCAACCCCTATGTTGAGCGTGCTCTCCATTCTTGTTTTTCCAGTCTATTGCGGCCTATCCTTGAAATCGTTGTTGAAGACTGGAGCATTCCAGAATGATAGTGAAGACATGGTGTATATAATATGCTTATAAGTTTTCTTTCTCACTTCATTGGATGAGAAAAGATAAAGCATTTTTTTGATATGCTCAAGGAACTGAAAACTCTCATGAAGTCGGCAGCCAATTGTGGATGCTTTATTGAATAGCCTAGAAGAGCTCGGATACAACTTGCATAAAGACTGCTTGAAGTTGTGTTGTGTCCATTGAATGATTGGATTATTGTAACCGGTGACTACCATTCTCCCTCATATATGTGCGTTGGGATTCCTTGGAAGTGTTGCATGACTGACATTGTGAAAGTTGCAGTCGGTTACACTATTGAGTCTTGAGAGAATATTTGAAGTTTAAAGCCTGTTGCTACAAGTGCTCCAAAAGAACAAGAGTGCAGAAGCAAATCATCAAAAACTCACGTATAACAGATTATTTAATTCAACATTTAGGAGTATAACTTGCAAACTATTTTTGTAAGTTTTCATGCATCCTTTTGATACTTGCTTGTGTTTTGTAAGTATCAAACTAAAGAGTTGAATTACATTGCATGTGGGTGCGTTATTGGCTGAAACTGACATCCCTCACCTTTTAAATTTGAATATGCTGATTTTTGCTTATAAAGGGCAGATTTGCAAGAAGCCCTTAGTTTGATTGAGTCCTTGTATTTGGTCCTACCTGCACAAGGAGGCCTCAAATTGTCATCACTATGTCTAATACAGAACAAACATTAGAGTTGCTTAATACTCTAGGACATTCAGTTGCATATGAATCAATCACAGTCATCAAAGACACACTACAAACAATTATTAATCAGCTGCAGAATTTGAAATCCATTGAGGAAGATGCACATCACAGGACTTAGCATTCTGAACTAGTGCTTGTTCAGAATAATCCCTTGTTTGAAGATGATTCCTATCAACTTCCAGAAAATATTGAAATCATGTCAGATGTACTACCTATTCAGAGTTCCAGATGACAACATTGTGACAGAGTTGGCCATGTAAAAGATCAGTGTTATCTTCTTCATTGTCGACATTGTGGGAAGCACAACCATTCTTCGGATCAGTGTGTGAAACTGAAGAAACCTGCAAGAGTGAAACTTGTAGGAGATTATTGTACTGCTTCTTACTTTGTACCTGACAGGGGGGAACATGATGTTAGGCTTCAAGTTTTGAAGCCTTGTACTTCTGACAACAAACAGTTACAACTTTCCTCAAGTAAGTCATATCAAGTGAGCCTGATCCACAATGAGTTTGGACAACCACCAGATTCAGAGATGCCACGTGATATGCATGTATCCTAAAGACATAAGAGATATAATTGAGATAGAGTACTCATGTGTTTTGTTTCTAGTTGTGACAACATGAGATTCTCCTCTCCTCACATTGTTCCTGATAGGGGTGAATGAAGACCGTCAGTAACAAGCAAGCGAGTGCATGCGATCCGGAACAAGAGAGCCTATAAAGATATATGTTCGATTGAGCTCTAGAGTTGGTGGTAATCCTAAAATGATCCATTCTAGTAGTTGGTGGTCATCCTAAAATGATCCATTCTAGTAGTTGTCATTGTTGTCGAATTCCAACATCAACTGCGACAAGTCATCGACGTCGACACAACTTCGACAAGTTTCGACTTCAACATGACTTCAACAACTTCCATAGCTTTGACAAGTTCAATGACCTCACAGTTTCGCGACGTCGACATGCAGCCTCAACTTACGACTTGCGACTGTCGAACTTCGACACACTGTCTCTCTGTATTCTAGTCAACTGTAACAGTTGAACTTCTGAAACCATTCTAACTTCTCTTGTAACTGAACGTAATGGGAAAAAAACCAAGCATCTTAGCATTCTATATAAGCATGTAAAATATTGTAATATACATGTCATGATATTTACATCCAATAATAGAGAATCAGTTTGCATTCCTGCATATTTGTCTGTGTGTTTATATATTTTTGTGCATAGTGTATTTCCTACTTTGCTTCTTATTCTTATGCTTCCTCCATAATAGAGCCAACTCATTCAGTCAAACTGTTGTCCCCCTTATGATTCCTGGCCTCAAGCAGATCATTGGTATCAGATCTTGTTCAGAGCTTGTTCAGAGCATTTCTCATTCAGAGCTTCGTCAGAGCGCATCAGCTTTATACATGCTTAAGTTTTGTGTAGACACTTCCATCAAAGTTACCTAACTTATGCTAGTTCAAACACGCTCGCAGACTTAACAATCCAAGCAGACACTACCTCCAGAGATGGCAGAAGAAACAGGCGATAGACATGCAATCAACGAGACACAGTAGCTCATAGAGAAAGCGCTGGCTCGACAATGAACTGAGATGTTTTCCCAGTTCAATGAAATTCTCATGCAATTTTCTTCGAATTCAGGAGAATTTCTGATGAGAACTAACTCCAACAAAATCATCCCCTTCAAAGTGAAAATGAATTTGGACATAATGAATCTAGAAGGCAATATTGACGCGGAATCCGTTGACAATTGGGTATAGCAATTGGAGTCCTATTACTCTGTGAATCAACTCTTGGAAGCCGACAAGATCATGATTGCATCCTTAAATATGTCAACATCTGTGCACTGCTGGTGGGATAACCTTTTGACAAAGATGGAGAAAAGAAGAGCTCCCATCGACACATGGGATAAATTTGTCGAATACATCTGAAAGGAGTTTTACCCACCCAAGTACCTTGAACAACAGTATAAGAAGTGGCAGTAGCTAAGGAAATGGAAAGACCAGTCCATACAGAGTTACACCAACGAGTTCTATCGACTCATGGCTAGACTTGGCATTCAAGAAGAAGAAATATTGTTTGTTCAGAAGTGTAACGGGTGAAAACATGAAGTTGGGAAACAATTTTGGCTTGTTTTTTACAAAAAAAACTGCTAATTTTTATGTTTTTCAACTTCGACCTCTTCAAACCCATATCGCCCTTAGTAATTTCAGCTTGAAGTAAACACAAAGGTTTTACAGAATTGAATTAGCTTTCTGCTTGTATTTTTTTAATTTTTTTTATGGACATATTGTGGGACAAATTTGTTGTCAACCAATGGCATATACTTGAAAATTTTAGGTATGGATAATGAGTGACCTGTGTTGATGACGGTTTTTTGATAGATGGTTATTCATTTTAGGAAAAACAATTGTAGGGTCATAATCTACACACACGGAACTTGATCCTCAACTATATTTTGAGTTTTTTAAGACTTGGGAACTATTTGTTATTATTTATCGAAACAACATATGTTCAGAAAATGGTGCATTTTCGACACATGTTTTTGTCTTCACATTTTCTTTCAAATGTTACTCTTATCAAACAAACTAATACCAACCCATTGAAGAGGACACTTCAAGGAACATCCGTGTATTTTTTTAAATCTTTTTGGCTTGGGCATTGTGATGATATTGAATTTTCATTATGACTGAGTTTTCAGTCACTTAATTTTTTAATGATAAAGTTTAGTAAAAAAATAGTAATCCTAATTAAATTCAAAAAATTTTATATTATGAGAAAGTAGATTGAATGACGAATCTACTGGTATAAACTCCGACATGTAATTCTCATGTTTTGTAGTGGTACGACCTTGTTAAAGTGACACATTTCTGAATTCTACAGAAATGGTGCTGGAACTGTTGACGAAAAACTCTCGGCCCAGAAAATGTCTCGGGCGAGAGTTGTTCCTGCTCTAAAACTAACCCATAGTTAATGAAAACTCTCGGCTGAAAGTTGCTTTAAACTCTCGTCGCCGAGTTTATAACATGTCTCACCCAAGAGTTGTGTTACATAATGCCCCAATAATATTTTAGGGCCCGACACATTAAGTATTAAATTTCCTTGATTTTTGGGCGAGATTCCACATTATTCAGACGGGATACCCGTGATTCTCGACCGAGAGTTGTATATATAGTCTCTCGGTCGAGATAGTCTTCCAAATTATTTCATCTGAGGGTTTGTTTTCAGTGGAGGGTTTGTTTTCAGCTGAGGTTTTTCTCAGCCGAGGGTTTGTTTTCAGCAGATTTTTTTAGGCGAGCATTTCTTTTCAGTTGAGAGTCTATTTACAGGCTACAGTTTCTTTTCTACCATGAGTTCACATGTGTTATTCATTCAATTTCAATCAGGCCTAGTGCTGCACTTGCTCTCTTCTTGGTTGTTGAACCTTGAACTCATCTTATATATTTACAAAATGGTAAATTTCACTTGAAAAGGGTTACAAATCACCACTTCTATCAAGCAAGGTTTGGAGATTAAACTCATTGGTATTTAAAGTAATTTTTTAGTGCTTTTAATGAAGACTATTTTTAGTTTCATAAGCAAAATATTTTAGTACATTTCCATTGAGAAAGTTTTCATCACATTATTCTTTATTTTTTAGAATTAGTACCTGTGCAAATTGTATTCGTTGTTGCACGGTGAAATATTCCCTAAAAGAGGCCTCGTTTGTTTGTATTCACTACTTTTTCTCTTGAATCATCCATAATGAGGATTTTGATTACATTCGGAATTGTTTTAAGATTGGTAGTATCACATGTCTTTGATGAATATTTGAGATCTAAAGAATTGAGATTGAAACACATAACAAGTCTTGCACTATTCTGAAATTGTTGTTTTATATGATCATGGTATTCTTGATATAAAGGTAAGGTTAGATCAATCAATGCTTTGTATTCATTTTACATGCATAAGAACTATTTCATGTTGAAGAGGTTTTTGGATACTATTTGGCCATAATAAGAACTTTTTCATTTTGAATGAATAACACTTATTGGGTCAATGTAATGTTCTTTTTTTTTTAGCATATAACTCTCAATTCTCATATATTTTCATGAATTGGATTTTAGGTTTTTATTTTTTTCAACATGGGAAACCGAAAGAAACTTGAAAGAAAATATGATCGCACCAGTGTTGATGAAGAGGCAAGGAAAGATATATCTCGTATTTCTATGAGAAATTTAAGAGCAAAAAGAGCAATGGAAAGAAACGTGGAGGCACATGGTGGTGGCGAAGAAATGCAAAATGTGAATGCACATGGTGGTGACGAAAAAATGCAAAATGTGAATGCACATGGCGGTGACGAAGAAATGAAAAATGTGCATGCACATGGTAGTGATGAAGGAATCCAAATAGTCAAGGAGCACATTGATGAAAGAAATGAGGAACATGGAGGTGACGAGGAAATGACAAATGTGGAGCAAACTATGGGTAGTGTTGATATTGAGACCATGATTGGTGAGTAAATAATTTTTTATATGTTTATAATTTTCTTTATAATACTTGAGTATATATATATATATATTTGATTTGAAAGTTCACAATCTTATAAATTTATTTTTATTTTTATGCAGGGTCAACATCCAACATACAACATCCTACCACAGTTACCAATTTACAGAGATTAACTGGAAGCTGCAACAATATTGTCATTGATAATAATTTTTTGGAGAATTTGGATTCAATTAAAATTGAAGAAATGGGACCTCTGATGCCTAATCATACAGCTCGTTATAGAGCAAATAAGACATTCAAAAAATATTTTGAAGGTATTTCTATCATAGAACAAGCTCAATTGTTACATAGTTTGTTAAAACGACAATGTGTAAGAGATGCAATTACAATATTGGGCATTCAAAGTGCCAAAGAGGCTAAATCAAATCAGATTGTATCACAAAATATGACCTCGGTCCTTGCATCACTTGCAAGAAAACGATCTCATAATATCATGGTTGCTCGTAAAGCAATTCTAACAGGGGTCGTGGCAAAAAACACTACATCCAATCGTTTGTTGTCTATGACTGCAAGAATGTTAAAAACATCAAGAAAAAGTTTATGGAAGCATAAAAAACTTAGGGTTCAGTTAGATGAGGATGATGAAGTTTCATGTTGGGGTGTTATCTGTAGGCAACCTTATGAAGATAGACTTCTAGATAATGTGAGGGACAGGGTGAAAGAGTTTTGGCATGTAAACTTGCGTGTCTTACCAAATGTAAAGGATGTTGTGCGACATCGTATATCGAAAGGAAACTATGAAACTCATGCCAAACACATAACAACGATCACTCAAGTGGAAATGTTCAAAACTTTTATTGAGAGTAATGTCGATGTGAAGATTTCCCTTAGCACATTTGTGACATGGTATGTCAGGCCCATCGTTGTTCGCGACACATGTTGTTGTCGATACCATGTAGAATTCGAATTATATTATGAGACATTTCTAACTTTTGGCATGCAATGTTGGACAAATAACCCCCCTCCTTCAAGTGTTCATGAATTTGTATCTAAAACATTATGTGCGCGAGGGATTGATCAAGTATTCTATGAGAAACAATGCATCGGAGGTAAAAAATGTGATGAATGTTCTGATTTGGCCCTTTTTAATGCTAACTACCCCATTGATGCAAACGATCCTCAATTGTCAAATCGCATTGTGAAATGGAAGAGATATGTTTATGTTGATTATACTGCAGTTACAGATTCAACGACAACATCAAGAAAGCTTAAATTAGTTGAAAGTGATATCTCTTTGACAGAATTTATGAATTTGTTCAGGGATCAAATATATAAATATATCAAGCACTCTCACTCAGCACGATGGTAGGACTTACAGTTCAAGCAATCACGAGATGAATTTCCAAAAGAAACAATATTATCCATTGTCGATTTTGCTGAAAATTACACTTTCACTCCGCAAAAGGAGATACAAAGTGAGTATTATCATTCAGATCAGGTATCTATACTTGTGCATATTACGTATAGACATGCAGAGCTTGATGTTGATGGTTTTGATAGCAATGCAAATAATTGTGAAGTGATTAAGGAGTACCATTTCTACATCAGTGATGATCATACACATGATACATTTTTTGGCCAGCATTGTTTTGGTTTGGTTTTTGAAGAATTATCAAGAAGAAGGGTCACTTTTAAAGAACATTGGGTGTGGTCAGATGGTTGTGCTGGTCAATTTAAATCTGCACGATCATTCTTATGGTTGTCTCACCTGCATAGAAACATGGATGTTCGCCACACATGGAGATTTTTTGAAATGGGACTTGGAAAAGGAGAACATGATGGTGCTGGGGCCTGCGTGAAACATGCACTTAGGAGATATCAAATGAATCACTCTGCTTCTCGCCTTGCAAATTCAAACGATGTTGTTAATTGGTGCAAACAAAATTTGAGCCATTAATTCAATGAAAGGATGGGTAATGTGAGAAGGTTTTTTCTGGAATATTGCAATGGGCAATGTTGACAGATCAATGCCACATAATTGTACTGTAATCCCGAAAACAAGGGGATTACGCTCCATTAGGAATAAGAAAATGGAAAATATACACGCAATCGAGAAACAAAAGTACTCTTACATGTGGCATGCATGTATTGATGATGTAGAGTCTTTGGATGAGTGTCAAAACCAAACTAACAAATTTGTGAAACCATGGAGACACCAAGAATTGACACCATTGCCCCCATTTGGAAATATCATCGATGTAGAGCGCGACAATGAAGCGGTTGTGATTACAAAGATTATGATTTTGTTCCTGATTTGGTTAGAGAAGGTGATGTATTTGCAGTCATTGCACCGGCAGATAATCCAGAAAATGTGCATTATTATTTATTGAGATGCACTAGGTCGAAAAGCACGTTGATGCAAGAATTTAAAGACCCATCAAATTATACGTATGCAGTGGGTTCAATGGTTTTAATGGGACATTTCTTTGCATAAGTAAGGAAATGTAAAGACCATATTCTTTTTCAAGACTACGAGTCAGATGTTATATGTGCTCAATACAGTCATTTGGTCATAGCATCCCGATTGCAGTTGAAGGCAGTGAAGAGTAGGAAAAATTCCAAGCATTGACAATGGAAATTGTCGTTAGAAGATCGTAATGCCATTCTTGAAAATTTGCCACTGGCACATTTCATATGATTCAAGAACACATCAAGGTTGATGAACTTTTTCTTTGATTCGTGGGTGGGTGGGTGGGTGGGGCCAAATGAGCTTCCACCTTCACGTGGTTGGCCTCGTTAGTAGAGAATATATATAATTCTTGAAACTAAGAGAAGCTCTTTTTAAGGTTGGATGTATTAGTGGGATAAAGTGCTTGCAAAAAACATGAAGATAGACAATAGTAGACTCCTTCAACATTTTCCCTTAAACTACACCATTTGGAGATTGCTCTTGCCATCATCATTGTCAATTTTTGGACTTTGTTCTTTAACAACATTGTGGTATTGTGCTCCCAATATTTGATTACTTGTGCAAGAGTTTATTTGTTGAAACCTTCATTTGCTTTGAAATTTTGTAGAGGTTTATGTGAATATTTTTGGGGTTTTTGTAGTCTGTTATTCTAAAAAGTAATCTTAGATGAGAGCTTGTTAGTCTTAGTCTGTTATGCATGATCAACTTAAACAAAGAAAAAGATGATTATG
This sequence comes from Larix kaempferi, assembly GCA_027924585.1. NCBI lineage: Eukaryota > Viridiplantae > Streptophyta > Pinopsida > Pinales > Pinaceae > Larix > Larix kaempferi. Next base: position 19,833,375 of record BSBM01000011.1, on the reverse strand, counting down.
GAAATGAATTGATTGCTTGTAAAACCCTAGTAGCCAAAGGAGTGACTCAAATGCTAAACGACGGTTGCGCTTAAGAGAATCTCTTTCATGGTATTTGAAATGATAGCACACAAGTTAGATAGTCTTCATGGCTCTTTGCACTCCAAATAGTAGAGCATGCATGTGTTCTTGCGTAGCTGTCTAGGAGTGTAGTGATTACACATTTGGAGTAAAACACATAGGGCCTTGAAATCTAAGCAGAGTAGGGTGTTGAGATTACACACAAAGTACGCCATTTAATTGACATTGCAAGCGTTGTTTGGTTAGAAAAGTTAGAGTGCAAGGATAAAGATTGTGCACTTTGAGACCTAAATGAATTTTTTTATTAAACATTTCATCACAACAAAGTGCACTTATTTCTTTGCTTGAGCATTGGTCTTGGTAATGCCATCATGTAGTCATTTCTTGAAAACCAATTAGAATAGAAATTCTTATGCGTGTTGATGACTAGAATTTAAAAAGGATTGCACTTAAAATTGCATTGAAAATATAGAACACAATTTTTATTTCCATAAAGGCCCATGTTGATGAAATATATGGTCCATAAAACTCTCATTTATGAATAATCTATGGTTGTATATTCTAGTACCATATATTGCTTCATTTTTCCTTCTCTACGTTACATCATTTTTTGTTTTTTTATACATAAAAGAAACATTCAATATGTAGTATTTACATATATTTTTGATTTTTTATACATACAAGAAACATTCAACATGTATTATTCATTATACGTTGTTTCTTATTCCTCAACCTTTACCCCTTTTAATTTTTTTTGTTATATGTGGATTTTCTTATTTGAGATACATTCATTTCACATGTTGTGCTAACCTTGTTTTATTTTTGATACATTTCTCATCCATGCATTAATGTTGTTGCTTTCTATGCCTCTACTCTTACAATATTGGTAACTGTGAGAACATGAGGAGGAGAAATTGGGCGTTTGAAATGCCTTTGTAGTGAGAGAATCAGAGTTATAAGAAATCGGTGTTGTGTAAATTCTAGTTTTAATTTATAAATCCAAGAAATTTATATTATCCACTTGGAGATTACTTATTTAATTTATTTGTATTTTTAGTGCACTTCTCCAACACCTTAATTGGCATATGCCAATGAATAGTAAACCATTTCGGGGTTTGATTGCCATGACAATATCTCAATACTCTTGTTATAAAAAATAAATTGAGTAATGTGGGTATGGAGACTCTACAAGCTTTTTATTTTATGTGGTAATGCAAGTTGAATGACAACCCCACTCTAAGCAAATTGCACTCTAACCTCCACAACCACTACATTCACTGGAAGAGTAGAATGACACACAATCCACTCTAAAATTCAACACAATTTCTCGACTTTAGACTAACCTAGTGGAAAATATGTGAACCTTGAACTTGATCAATGGATAACAATATAAAATTCAAGTAATGTAAAGATAGGTACAGAGAAAAAAAACATCTGAAAACTTCAGAAAACTTCAAAGCATACAAATACAAGGATAAAATAGACAGTCCATCCATTTTACCAAATTCATCTATACAGCAAATTGCGTTTTCAGCCAACATCAAAGCTCCCTTCTAGATAGCATCATATACCATACTTTAATATCATGTAGTTTACATTATTAAATTGTTTTAATAGAAATGGTTCCCACCAAAATCACAAACTAAGAGGGAAAAAAAAAAACCCATTTCTCATATTGAAACCTGGAATCTGAACATAAAGAGGATGCACATAATTTCAACCAGTTAATAAATACACCTTACCAATCTTCTTGGTTTAATGATGAACCCAAATTCAACAATACTAAATCCCAAATTTCCAAAGCTTTATTGCAGTTGAAGATGTGGGCAGCTGATTCCTCTGCCAACTTAAAAGAATGCATCGGGATGGACCTTGGATACCGCTTTCCCTGAGGTTGTAGGCTATCAAAATATTATTGTGGGCAAGGAAAAAGTAGAATACATTAATTTTAGGGCCACTAAATACTAACAACCATATCTGAGACCAACAAATTTGAGAAAAGGGAGGGGACTGAAATCTAAATAGCCTTCCTTTGCCTAATATCGACTTGATTTATTTAAGCGTCCCCAGTTGAGTTGGTATTCTCCATCAAGATGTGCAATTCAAAACTGATACAAGTTTCTTCCTTATGAAAGACCATTATGATCTTAGGTTCTTTGGATGATCTCCTAGCCCAAGAGAGGATTTCCATCTGCATAATGGTGCACTTTCAGTATTCCAAATAATCTAATAGAAGGTATGATAGTTTCCAAAACATAATTTAACTCGATTTCTTTTTATATATGTATTCCAAAAGACATCTCCAATTAGGATGAATGATATTTTATGTTTTCAAAATCACAGTCCTTTATATCACTGTATTGAGAGCCATCTCTGGGGTTGTCTGACTCTAGTATTTTTCCTAGGAGGATCTTCTTCAACCAGGAGAGCAATGAGTTGAGGGGCCTCGATAATATCTTGGTCCCTAAAACATGTTGAGAAAGGTAAGCTCAGACAAGAATTTCTTGCACATTTCGAAAATAACCACTTAGAAAAAGTGGGTAATTAATTCTATTTTTTCATTCACTTTAGGAAAAACTGAGAAGTATTATGTTTTGCATACAAGTCTAATAAAGTGTATTTAATGCAGTAATAGCTTATACTAGGATTAAATCTCAACCGTCAATCCCAAGTTGAGATTAGGGTTTTGGAAGATTAGGTTTTTGGGCAAAGCATACATATAGATAAGATAGAAATATTTGGATACAATTGAATAATTGAGCATGTTTTAAGTAGAGGAGAGAGTCCAAAGACAAAAGGAAGAATATTGACCAACAGTCAAGCAGCTCAAAGAAAAAATAGTTCCTCATTTTCTATGCAATATTTTCCTTCATAGTAGACCGTACAACTCAAACCTACATCTTCTAGGTTTTAGCAGATTGTGGAGGTTTCCTTGTTAGATTTGATTAAGGAATGAAACTAAGCTATTTTTGAAGGAGAAATTATCTGTGTCTATGTGAATTTGTTTTTATGCTTATGTTATTTACTATTTCCAACTATTGTATGATTGCTACTTGCAAATAATTGTTTATTACTTGCAAATAAAAAATTACAAAGTACTTGATCAAAACCCTAACAGTGTCACTATTCTAATGAACTACGCTACCATTATTTTATAGACAAAGAAGGCTAGGGTTTATAATGAAACTCCACCATCTTGTGGTGCACCTTCTCTATAATATTAAAAAAATCTAACCCTAGCTTCCTAGAAGAGTGCACTCAACTTGCATGAGAATATTTTCTAGAATAGAGTGCCTCCTTACCTAGCAAAGTGTGCCGTAATCTAAATATGGAAACCTACTCTTCCACACACTTTTCCTAGAGATGGAAGAAATCCTGAAATAGAACTGAAACAACACTCCTCAAAATGGAAAAGGAATTTCCTAGGTAAACTAAAAATGGCATGCTAATATGGTTCTATATAAGTTTGAAACAACACCTAACTCAAGACAGTATGGATGTAAGCATGCATGTATATACAATAACCACAATATTCCTACAACATAATGTGCCTAATCAATGCACATCAAACATACACAAAAAATACTACTGCACATGAATTGAGACAAATGGGACCTATTGGATATGTTGAGAACACCGTTTGAGAAACATGTAAACTAACATGTTTGTGTAATTCAAGGACCCCTTAGGGCTCAACCACCCTTACCTCCTTCATCTCCTTCCCTACCTTCATTACCTATAGAAATTCCAATGGCCAATTAATTACCTCTAAGTTCAATGAAGTTGCCCACTTCAAGTGGTACCATAGATAGTAGTTTACATATTTCAGTATGAAAATCTATTTTAAATGTGAAACAAGTCTAAGTACAGACAAAAGTTGCATAATTGTTTTGCAAATTTTCATGGACTAGTATTATTGTGGTATCATAAAAATATAGGCATTGCACAATATTCAACTTACATATTTGTCGGCTAATTTTGAAGACCTGTGCATCCTTGCTCACAAGTTCAGAAAGGATTATGGACTCTGTCATAAGCTTACAGCTCGTCAAGGAGGCTTAAAGGTGAGTAATGGTATCCCCAAAATATCCCCAACATAAAATACAAGCTATTAAATAGATGTTTTCAATAACCATGTTGCCAAATACACACTAGTTTATTGTCAGAGGTTACACAACTGTCCACATATCAGTGGAGTAACTAGTTCATCTGCAAAACATAAAATTGTATCCAAAGACAAAATTTAAAATTGTAGCAACCAGAAGTTGCACAAGTTGTCCTTCAAAAACTGTTATCTCTGCACAGATTGTCCTTCAGAAGTTGCCTAGATTGTCCTTCAAAAACTGTTATCTCTGCATAGGTTGTCCTTCAGAAGTTGCACAGATTGTCCTCCAATCATGTACACATAATCTAGCATACCCTCTCCATAAAAAATTAGATCCTGATCTTCAGGTTCTAAAGCTCAAAGAAACTGTTGAGGTGTTGAATTCCCAAGCAAATTAGAGATTCCCTGAGAAAAGCATTTAATTTGATCTGCAATTGGTGTCACAAAACGACACTGAATCAATAGCTTGACATATTGATCTCAATTCTTACTATTTAAAATCAAGTCCATGCACCCTGGACAAAGTTATTATTTATGAAATCTTGTTACTATTTGTATTTGCCTTACATCAAACGATATTTTTGGATCATATACAAGTTTTCATCCAATGGCCTGACAAAATTAAATCCACTGAGTTCCCTCATAGATACATAGGACAAGCATGAATTTTCAATTATATTATAAATACATGACAAAAACAAAAGTGGTATTCCAATACCTGCCATAACCAAATAATTTGATCGCCAGAAGCTTCCTCAGTCACAAGGAAACTACGTTCAAGTAACAAAAAAATGATCGTCATGGCATTGGTCATTTCTTACCATTGCAAAAATGGTGACTATTGATCTACAACTAGAGTAGATCCATATCAACCTTCGGACCGGGATACCAATGGCTCCTGGTTTTCTATGGGCTACAAAGTCAAAATGAATGTTTATATATATATATATATATATATATGTATATATGTATACAAGTTAATATATATATATATTTACAGTACAATTCATTTATTTATAAATGGTGACAATGATCATAGTTGAATGTATGGCGTTACACTCCTCTGCATCTAAAATAGCCAGATCTTCATCCACTTTATGCTGTGCCATAAGAACATCTAAAACCTCACAAATATTATTTGCATTATTTTCTATTTCACTAAGTGAAGGATCTTCACTGGAGTTTGAAAAACCAACCAAAGAACCCGTTTCAATGTTTCCAGGTTCAGGATAAATAACAACACATGTCTCATTAATAAATCCTCAAGACAAACTCCAACTTTTAGCTCTTGGAAAAAAAATTATTGAGTAGAAATATGTGGTTCCTAATACAAGGAGAAAGATAGGAAAAATAAAGCTCTTATCAGTCAGGGAATGTGTCATCCATTTTTACTTTTTGAGTTTAAAATGATACACCCCACCATTTGTTGGTTTAAATGCACCATTATAAAGGAAAAAAATGCTCGCTTGAGATGTTCTCTTTCCTTTTTAGTTATCCGATTTATTTTTTGCTCACTGTTGGCACCCCATAAAATTTTGTGCTTAAATGTCTTCTGACGGCATTAATCATCTTCCGGAAACATTGGCGGTGCAAAATTAAGATATTTCTCCATGACGGGAATTTCAAAGCCTAGTCGAAGAAAAAGAACTGCAGACGTCATGATCGCAAAATAAAGATGGTCCTAAGTATTGGTGAACTAAGTCTTTTCGAGGGGCCTAGAGGATTCTTAACCTAAGTCGAAAATGAAGAAAAAGATTTGATTTAGCCAAGGCCTAAATTTTATGAGAAAAGGCATCGATCTTCAATTTTCTATGGAAATTCTTATACTTTATGAAGGTTTTCAATAAAGCCTAAGTCAAAATGGAAGAAAGGGGATTTTGTTTTTATAATGAAACCAAAATCAAGGTATCAACTTTATAAAAACAAAGGAGGTCTAAAGCTTTAAATTAACTTTTTATAACTTAAGGCTCCTTCTAAATATTTGGTTTAGGCCAAATAAAACAAAAGGTATTAGCGCCCAACACCGAGGGCTCACCACAGGACCGAGTGCCAAGCCTTGAGGGCCCTACATATCTCATATCCTCCATCATCCACGAACCTACCAATTCGTTGTTACTTGGTACATTGTGAAAGCATTAAGGTATATGAAGAATGGGAACCATCCCTTTGTATTGCATGTGGGATAATTCCGCGTCCCTCAATAGCTCGAAATTCAAAATTATAAAGCGGTCGCGGACGAAATACCACGGGAGCACGTGGCACATTATCATTCATCCGCGTCAACGCGAGGTGGTATCATAAACCGCCTTCCGCCCACGCGGAACCACCATTCCCGACGAAGAGAAGCACAATAGCACGTGCTATGTGTTATCAAGTGTTGTGCGCGGTGGGGTATATAAACACCACAATCATTTCCCGCTCAACCAATGTGGGATATATCCCATAAAGAAAATCAAATAGGATAAGTATAACACGTTTTTGAGAAAATGCCTGTTTTAGTCACCGTTTTCTAGAAGCTGTTTCCGCCAAACCGAGAGGAATTTTAGGAAACTGAAAGAGGTTTTTCTTCAGCACGGGAAAATATTCAAAAACCTCTCTCAGTTTTTACACAGGTGTTATGGTTTAAGAGAATCGAAGTCATCTTCACGGGGCCATTTTCCAGAATTTCAGTTTACTGTTTTAGTCATCAACTTCAAAGAGCTGGTTCTTCCAAATGAAGATGAATTTTCAGAAACTGAAAGAGGTTTTTCTTCAGAACACGCCCAGTTACAAAAACCTCTCTCAAAATGTACACAGCTATCTCCATTTGAGATATACAGCCAGGTCTTTGAAGCCTATTTTTCAGCAAATTTACTTCCTGAAATAAAAAAAATAAGTTGTAACTGTTTCTATTTTTAGAGTTTCAGTTAGGTTTTGAATTCAAGATTGTCTTTCTATATATTGATATGTAAAAAACATGTAAAGGGTTGGATTTTCTGTAAGGAGAGACCCATTTCGGGTGTTTTGCAGGGTTTTCAGAAATTAATACAGATCTCAGAAATGAGCAGATTTTTCATAAAAGATTCATGTGTTGTTTAAAAATTGCAGTCTGTACCTTTTCCCTTTCTCTAATCGTGCAAGTTTACTTTCTGCGTTATGCCTTTCATTATGTCATTTTCTTCTATGCTTAGATGAACGTTTATATAGATTGAGATTCATGTTTCTATGCCTCAATTTATTCGCTTCTGAGCATCCATTTATTTCTCTAAAATTAACGGTAGATTCATCTGAAAATTGATGCCTGCTGTTAATGGACTGTCTTTATTTCTTTCCCTATCACCTGCAAAAATCTTATTGACTGTAACAAGACATCTATCTTGCCTTTGTATGAAAATATTTGTTTAACTGCTGGTCCATATTTTTCTGTTTTCTCGACTCCATTGCCCAATGGTATCCTGTTCATGTTGATCTAGCCACCTCATTAAAAATCCTTAAGTTTTATTTATTTTACAAATTGGCCCTTGAGTTTCATTGTCAAACTGCTGTCGTGGTGACATTGGATGGCAGATTTGCCGAGAGAGCCCTCTCTGGCTGAAGGAGGCCAACTTTCAGTCTAAAGATTGGTTTGAAATAGGTTACCTCGGGTTTCTTTGACACAGCCCAAGGAAAATCCGAGTGCTAACATTTTGGCGCCGTTGCCGGGGAACGAGGGTTTCATTTTCCCTGGGTATGAACGACAAAGTTTTCAGTTTTGATTGTTGATGGTGAACAACGGTCAAACATCAGTAAGGTTGTACATCTTTCACCTGGCGACTCCATCTTCAAAAATCCAAATCTCAGTGACTCCATTGGTGACATAATCCAGAATCAAGCTTTTAAAGAGAACCGACAGACTCCGCTGGGAAATGAGCTCATTGTGAAGACATGGAAAGGCATGATGAAAAGACAAGGTACTCAAGTTTCAGTTTTCTGCAAGACATCTTATCCTTTCTTGTAAATCTTTTCCTGTCTTTTCCAAAGCTTGGCAAAAGAATTTCTCATTGTTTACTATATTCGAAAAAAGACCATAGATTTACTCCTGTATACCCTTCTTTAGAAACTGAAAATGTGTCTTCATTCTGTACATATGATGTCAATCAAGATCTTTTACTTGAACCGCATGACATTAAGGATCAGCCTTATGAACCTCATGAAATAAAAGCTGATAATACATCCTCTTTACATAGTTCAGTTTCTTCCAATATCCAAAATCGATACCGGCCACTTCACCTACCTCATGTTCTCCATGATTATCCTCCTAAATACCAGAAGTACCTTCCTAAATTCGATGGAGAAATCAAAAGCCTTACTGCTGAGAAACATCTTCAAGGTTTTGAAAATTTTCTGGATCTGTTTGAAGTGGATCAGGATGATGTTTGTATGAGGATTTTTGCTCAAACTTTCCAGGGAGATGTGAAGAAATGGTTTCGCCATTTACAGCCAGAGTCTATAGACACATGGCAGGGGTTTTCTGATGTCTTCTTGAAGTTTTGGGGTAAGAGGAGGTCATGGGACTTAGTCCTTTCAGAATTTTACTCTATGAGGGTGCAGGAAGGGGAATCCTTATCCAGTTTCAACAGAAGGTTCGCCAGCGCCTATTATGATATACCGAAAGAAATTCAGCCCTTAGAGAATGCTGCCAAGTTACATTATGTATCTATTTTTCATTCTGATTTCTCTTTTCTTCTCTTGGAAAGAAAGCCCTCCAGCTTACAACATATGTTTGTTGATGCTTTAGAAGTTGAAGATAATCTTAGAATGTCCAGGAAATTATCGAACAAAGAAAATGATGAGAGGATTGAAGAAGAAGGTGGGTTCGAAGAGAAGTATAGACAAGGAGAAATGGCTTGGCATTCCAGTGGTTCCCGTAACAAACAAAGAGATGATCAGTCGGATGATGTGCTAGAAGCAGGTAAATCTGACTTGTTTTATGTCGATTACAATCAGCCTGCTAAAATTTCTGTTAGTGAGGGTTTTAAAGAAAATTTCAGTTCACCTAAATTTGATGAGTATGAAGAAGATTGCTTGGGTATGGCACCGGCTGAAAACTTTATAAGTCCCAGGGCAGTTAGTGAAGAAAATTTGATCACTATTCATGATCAAACCTCTGAAAATAAACATGCTGAAAGTGATTGTCTACCCCTCTGTTATGCTTCGTTTGAATTGATAAAACAAAAAATTAAGACTTCTAATCAAAAACAGAAATCTATGATGGAAAGCTCCATAAACTGTTTTGAAAGTGAAATTAAAGAAGAAGAACAAGTATGCAATCGATCCCAAGAAGCAGAGGTTTTCCATAGGGAAGAGAAGTGCCAAACAGAAAACCAGGTCTCTATTTCGCATTCAGAAATTTTGTATCAAAAAGAGTCTGTTGCACTTGATGTTATTGGAAAATTTAATGATGGTTCTGCTGTTTTTTATGAAGAAGGGCAAGTTTTAAATTCTGAATTTTCGAATAAAATTGGTGATGGCCTTTGTATCTCTTCTCCCGAGCCGAATGATAATTTTCTGCAGTCTTGTCAGTGGTCTTGTGATTTAGAAGAACGTCAGATAAGATTTTCTCCATGTCATACTATTTCAGCAGCTGTGGGTCTAGAGGACTCTATCTTATTTGATTCACTTAAAAAACAATACGTCAGTACTTCTCTTGGAATACAAGAAATAGAACAGGCCTCAGATAATGTTGCTGATTTTTCCTTAAACAAGAAAGGTGGACGTCTCCATAGTATTTCCAAAATTTCTCCTCTATCTGAAGATGAAATAGATCAACTCTTGAAAGGTCATATTACAGCTCCAGTAATGTCGGATCTGCATTGTTCACACAGTCCAGGGTATGTAAGTGAGACTTCTTCCATTTTCAAGCATGTAAATCTAAGTTTAAACATTGACAGTTATGATGATCCTTTGAAGGAACCTATTTATGATGATGATTCTCCGCCAAGGGATCAACTGTTGGACACTATTTATTTCCATCAAAAAGATAGGGTTGACATGATTAATGATCTTGAAGGATGTTTATTGTTTGAAGATGTTTTGAATAATGATGTGGATAAGTATAAAGATGGGATAGATGGCATACCAAAAAGGGAAACAGAGCCGCTCATGCTTGAGGAGGATGCAGTCGAAACGCAGGTATTAGAATATCATGCCCCCCTATGCACTCTGATCAATCCACAACTGAGTAGTCTTGCAGGTCAACTGGATAGAGATATTTCCATTCTTGTTGAATCTCAAGACGAGATAATATTTCAAACTTTTGAAGATCCTTATGCTAATTTACTACGGTCTGAGGGGAAAATGAATTTTCTAACATTTGTGGGACATGAACTCATTATCAGAGAATGTTTGGAATGGTTTGTTTTCTGTCTTTCTTACTCACTCAAAAGGAATGCAAGCCATAGTCGAGCAGATGGTCACTTATTAGATTGGCTTCATTGGCACTTTTGTGTCATTTGATTCAGCAATCGCGTTTCAGCAGAGTAGGGTAGGTAGGAGGAATAAGTTTGCCCGGTAAACATTTTTTCAGTATGTACAGCATTGTTTTCAGTTTAATTCCAGCATGTATGTTTCAGTGTTCAGCAGTTATCGGTTTTCAGCTACAGTTTTTGGATACATGATGTAGGATACAGGTTACAGGTTGCAGTTGTCAAGGTTGGGAGCCGCCCAATGGTCAGGCACATGGTCTACGTTGTTCTTTGCTGCCTCGCTGGGAGGACAGCATCCCCAGTAGGAGCCAGTTGTTGGCACCCCATAAAATTTTGTGCTTAAATGTCTTCTGACGGCATTAATCATCTTCCGGAAACATTGGCGGTGCAAAATTAAGATATTTCTCCATGACGGGAATTTCAAAGCCTAGTCGAAGAAAAAGAACTGCAGACGTCATGATCGCAAAATAAAGATGGTCCTAAGTATTGGTGAACTAAGTCTTTTCGAGGGGCCTAGAGGATTCTTAACCTAAGTCGAAAATGAAGAAAAAGATTTGATTTAGCCAAGGCCTAAATTTTATGAGAAAAGGCATCGATCTTCAATTTTCTATGGAAATTCTTATACTTTATGAAGGTTTTCAATAAAGCCTAAGTCAAAATGGAACAAAGGGGATTTTGTTTTTATAATGAAACCAAAATCAAGGTATCAACTTTATAAAAACAAAGGAGGTCTAAAGCTTTAAATTAACTTTTTATAACTTAAGGCTCCTTCTAAATATTTGGTTTAGGCCAAATAAAACAAAAGGTATTAGCGCCCAACACCGAGGGCTCACCACAGGACCGAGTGCCAAGCCTTGAGGGCCCTACATATCTCATATCCTCCATCATCCACGAACCTACCAATTCGTTGTTACTTGGTACATTGTGAAAGCATTAAGGTATATGAAGAATGGGAACCATCCCTTTGTATTGCATGTGGGATAATTCCGCGTCCCTCAATAGCTCGAAATTCAAAATTATAAAGCGGTCGCGGACGAAATACCACGGGAGCACGTGGCACATTATCATTCATCCGCGTCAACGCGAGGTGGTATCATAAACCACCTTCCGCCCACGCGGAACCACCATTCCCGACAAAGAGAAGCACAATAGCACGTGCTATGTGTTATCAAGTGTTGTGCGCGGTGGGGTATATAAACACCACAATCATTTCCCGCTCAACCAATGTGGGATATATCCCATAAAGAAAATCAAATAGGATAAGTATAACACGTTTTTGAGAAAATGCCTGTTTTAGTCACCATTTTCTAGAAGCTGTTTCCGCCAAACCGAGAGGAATTTTAGGAAACTGAAAGAGGTTTTTCTTCAGTACGGGCCAATATTCAAAAACCTCGCTCAGTTTTTACACAGGTGTTATGGTTTAAGAGAATCGAAGTCATCTTCACGGGGCAATTTTCCAGAATTTCAGTTTACTGTTTTAGTCATCAACTTCAAAGAGCTGGTTCTTCCAAATGAAGATGAATTTTCAGAAACTGAAAGAGGTTTTTCTTCAAAACACGCCCAGTTACAAAACCCTCTCTCAAAATGTACACAGCTATCGCCATTTGAGATATACAGCCAGGTCTTTGAAGCCTATTTTTCAGCAAATTTACTTCCTGAAATAAAAAAAATAAGTTGTAACTGTTTCTATTTTTAGAGTTTCAGTTAGGTTTTGAATTCAAGATTGTCTTTCTATATATTGATATGTAAAAAACATGTAAAGGGTTGGATTTTCTGTAAGGAGAGACCCATTTCGGGTGTTTTGCAGGGTTTTCAGAAATTAATACAGATCTCAGAAATGAGCAGATTTTTCATAAAAGATTCATGTGTTGTTTAAAAATTGCAGTCTGTACCTTTTCCCTTTCTCTAATCGTGCAAGTTTACTTTCTGCGTTATGCCTTTCATTATGTCATTTTCTTCTATGCTTAGATGAACGTTTATATAGATTGAGATTCATGTTTCTATGCCTCAATTTATTCGCTTCTGAGCATCCATTTATTTCTCTAAAATTAACGGTAGATTCATCTGAAAATTGATGCCTGCTGTTAATGGACTGTCTTTATTTCTTTCCCTATCACCTGCAAAAATCTTATTGACTGTAACAAGACATCTATCTTGCCTTTGTATGAAAATATTTGTTTAACTGCTGGTCCATATTTTTCTGTTTTCTCGACTCCATTGCCCAATGGTATCCTGTTCATGTTGATCTAGCCACCTCATTAAAAATCCTTAAGTTTTATTTATTTTACAAATTGGCCCTTGAGTTTCATTGTCAAACTGCTGTCGTGGTGACATTGGATGGCAGATTTGCCGAGAGAGCCCTCTCTGGCTGAAGGAGGCCAACTTTCAGTCTAAAGATTGGTTTGAAATAGGTTACCTCGGGTTTCTTTGACACAGCCCAAGGAAAATCCGAGTGCTAACATTTTGGCGCCGTTGCCGGGGAACGAGGGTTTCATTTTCCCTGGGTATGAACGACAAAGTTTTCAGTTTTGATTGTTGATGGTGAACAACGGTCAAACATCAGTAAGGTTGTACATCTTTCACCTGGCGACTCCATCTTCAAAAATCCAAATCTCAGTGACTCCATTGGTGACATAATCCAGAATCAAGCTTTTAAAGAGAACCGACAGACTCCGCTGGGAAATGAGCTCATTGTGAAGACATGGAAAGGCATGATGAAAAGACAAGGTACTCAAGTTTCAGTTTTCTGCAAGACATCTTATCCTTTCTTGTAAATCTTTTCCTGTCTTTTCCAAAGCTTGGCAAAAGAATTTCTCATTGTTTACTATATTCGAAAAAAGACCATAGATTTACTCCTGTATACCCTTCTTTAGAAACTGAAAATGTGTCTTCATTCTGTACATATGATGTCAATCAAGATCTTTTACTTGAACCGCATGACATTAAGGATCAGCCTTATGAACCTCATGAAATAAAAGCTGATAATACATCCTCTTTACATAGTTCAGTTTCTTCCAATATCCAAAATCGATACCGGCCACTTCACCTACCTCATGTTCTCCATGATTATCCTCCTAAATACCAGAAGTACCTTCCTAAATTCGATGGAGAAATCAAAAGCCTTACTGCTGAGAAACATCTTCAAGGTTTTGAAAATTTTCTGGATCTGTTTGAAGTGGATCAGGATGATGTTTGTATGAGGATTTTTGCTCAAACTTTCCAGGGAGATGTGAAGAAATGGTTTCGCCATTTACAGCCAGAGTCTATAGACACATGGCAGGGGTTTTCTGATGTCTTCTTGAAGTTTTGGGGTAAGAGGAGGTCATGGGACTTAGTCCTTTCAGAATTTTACTCTATGAGGGTGCAGGAAGGGGAATCCTTATCCAGTTTCAACAGAAGGTTCGCCAGCGCCTATTATGATATACCGAAAGAAATTCAGCCCTTAGAGAATGCTGCCAAGTTACATTATGTATCTATTTTTCATTCTGATTTCTCTTTTCTTCTCTTGGAAAGAAAGCCCTCCAGCTTACAACATATGTTTGTTGATGCTTTAGAAGTTGAAGATAATCTTAGAATGTCCAGGAAATTATCGAACAAAGAAAATGATGAGAGGATTGAAGAAGAAGGTGGGTTCGAAGAGAAGTATAGACAAGGAGAAATGGCTTGGCATTCCAGTGGTTCCCGTAACAAACAAAGAGATGATCAGTCGGATGATGTGCTAGAAGCAGGTAAATCTGACTTGTTTTATGTCGATTACAATCAGCCTGCTAAAATTTCTGTTAGTGAGGGTTTTAAAGAAAATTTCAGTTCACCTAAATTTGATGAGTATGAAGAAGATTGCTTGGGTATGGCACCGGCTGAAAACTTTATAAGTCCCAGGGCAGTTAGTGAAGAAAATTTGATCACTATTCATGATCAAACCTCTGAAAATAAACATGCTGAAAGTGATTGTCTACCCCTCTGTTATGCTTCGTTTGAATTGATAAAACAAAAAATTAAGACTTCTAATCAAAAACAGAAATCTATGATGGAAAGCTCCATAAACTGTTTTGAAAGTGAAATTAAAGAAGAAGAACAAGTATGCAATCGATCCCAAGAAGCAGAGGTTTTCCATAGGGAAGAGAAGTGCCAAACAGAAAACCAGGTCTCTATTTCGCATTCAGAAATTTTGTATCAAAAAGAGTCTGTTGCACTTGATGTTATTGGAAAATTTAATGATGGTTCTGCTGTTTTTTATGAAGAAGGGCAAGTTTTAAATTCTGAATTTTCGAATAAAATTGGTGATGGCCTTTGTATCTCTTCTCCCGAGCCGAATGATAATTTTCTGCAGTCTTGTCAGTGGTCTTGTGATTTAGAAGAACGTCAGATAAGATTTTCTCCATGTCATACTATTTCAGCAGCTGTGGGTCTAGAGGACTCTATCTTATTTGATTCACTTAAAAAACAATACGTCAGTACTTCTCTTGGAATACAAGAAATAGAACAGGCCTCAGATAATGTTGCTGATTTTTCCTTAAACAAGAAAGGTGGACGTCTCCATAGTATTTCCAAAATTTCTCCTCTATCTGAAGATGAAATAGATCAACTCTTGAAAGGTCATATTACAGCTCCAGTAATGTCGGATCTGCATTGTTCACACAGTCCAGGGTATGTAAGTGAGACTTCTTCCATTTTCAAGCATGTAAATCTAAGTTTAAACATTGACAGTTATGATGATCCTTTGAAGGAACCTATTTATGATGATGATTCTCCGCCAAGGGATCAACTGTTGGACACTATTTATTTCCATCAAAAAGATAGGGTTGACATGATTAATGATCTTGAAGGATGTTTATTGTTTGAAGATGTTTTGAATAATGATGTGGATAAGTATAAAGATGGGATAGATGGCATACCAAAAAGGGAAACAGAGCCGCTCATGCTTGAGGAGGATGCAGTCGAAACGCAGGTATTAGAATATCATGCCCCCCTATGCACTCTGATCAATCCACAACTGAGTAGTCTTGCAGGTCAACTGGATAGAGATATTTCCATTCTTGTTGAATCTCAAGACGAGATAATATTTCAAACTTTTGAAGATCCTTATGCTAATTTACTACGGTCTGAGGGGAAAATGAATTTTCTAACATTTGTGGGACATGAACTCATTATCAGAGAATGTTTGGAATGGTTTGTTTTCTGTCTTTCTTACTCACTCAAAAGGAATGCAAGCCATAGTCGAGCAGATGGTCACTTATTAGATTGGCTTCATTGGCACTTTTGTGTCATTTGATTCAGCAATCGCGTTTCAGCAGAGTAGGGTAGGTAGGAGGAATAAGTTTGCCCGGTAAACATTTTTTCAGTATGTACAGCATTGTTTTCAGTTTAATTCCAGCATGTATGTTTCAGTGTTCAGCAGTTATCGGTTTTCAGCTACAGTTTTTGGATACATGATGTAGGATACAGGTTACAGGTTGCAGTTGTCAAGGTTGGGAGCCGCCCAATGGTCAGGCACATGGTCTACGTTGTTCTTTGCTGCCTCGCTGGGAGGACAGCATCCCCAGTAGGAGCCAGTTGTTGGCACCCCATAAAATTTTGTGCTTAAATGTCTTCTGACGGCATTAATCATCTTCCGGAAACATTGGCGGTGCAAAATTAAGATATTTCTCCATGACGGGAATTTCAAAGCCTAGTCGAAGAAAAAGAACTGCAGACGTCATGATCGCAAAATAAAGATGGTCCTAAGTATTGGTGAACTAAGTCTTTTCGAGGGGCCTAGAGGATTCTTAACCTAAGTCGAAAATGAAGAAAAAGATTTGATTTAGCCAAGGCCTAAATTTTATGAGAAAAGGCATCGATCTTCAATTTTCTATGGAAATTCTTATACTTTATGAAGGTTTTCAATAAAGCCTAAGTCAAAATGGAACAAAGGGGATTTTGTTTTTATAATGAAACCAAAATCAAGGTATCAACTTTATAAAAACAAAGGAGGTCTAAAGCTTTAAATTAACTTTTTATAACTTAAGGCTCCTTCTAAATATTTGGTTTAGGCCAAATAAAACAAAAGGTATTAGCGCCCAACACCGAGGGCTCACCACAGGACCGAGTGCCAAGCCTTGAGGGCCCTACATATCTCATATCCTCCATCATCCACGAACCTACCAATTCGTTGTTACTTGGTACATTGTGAAAGCATTAAGGTATATGAAGAATGGGAACCATCCCTTTGTATTGCATGTGGGATAATTCCGCGTCCCTCAATAGCTCGAAATTCAAAATTATAAAGCGGTCGCGGACGAAATACCACGGGAGCACGTGGCACATTATCATTCATCCGCGTCAACGCGAGGTGGTATCATAAACCACCTTCCGCCCACGCGGAACCACCATTCCCGACAAAGAGAAGCACAATAGCACGTGCTATGTGTTATCAAGTGTTGTGCGCGGTGGGGTATATAAACACCACAATCATTTCCCGCTCAACCAATGTGGGATATATCCCATAAAGAAAATCAAATAGGATAAGTATAACACGTTTTTGAGAAAATGCCTGTTTTAGTCACCATTTTCTAGAAGCTGTTTCCGCCAAACCGAGAGGAATTTTAGGAAACTGAAAGAGGTTTTTCTTCAGTACGGGCCAATATTCAAAAACCTCGCTCAGTTTTTACACAGGTGTTATGGTTTAAGAGAATCGAAGTCATCTTCACGGGGCAATTTTCCAGAATTTCAGTTTACTGTTTTAGTCATCAACTTCAAAGAGCTGGTTCTTCCAAATGAAGATGAATTTTCAGAAACTGAAAGAGGTTTTTCTTCAAAACACGCCCAGTTACAAAACCCTCTCTCAAAATGTACACAGCTATCGCCATTTGAGATATACAGCCAGGTCTTTGAAGCCTATTTTTCAGCAAATTTACTTCCTGAAATAAAAAAAATAAGTTGTAACTGTTTCTATTTTTAGAGTTTCAGTTAGGTTTTGAATTCAAGATTGTCTTTCTATATATTGATATGTAAAAAACATGTAAAGGGTTGGATTTTCTGTAAGGAGAGACCCATTTCGGGTGTTTTGCAGGGTTTTCAGAAATTAATACAGATCTCAGAAATGAGCAGATTTTTCATAAAAGATTCATGTGTTGTTTAAAAATTGCAGTCTGTACCTTTTCCCTTTCTCTAATCGTGCAAGTTTACTTTCTGCGTTATGCCTTTCATTATGTCATTTTCTTCTATGCTTAGATGAACGTTTATATAGATTGAGATTCATGTTTCTATGCCTCAATTTATTCGCTTCTGAGCATCCATTTATTTCTCTAAAATTAACGGTAGATTCATCTGAAAATTGATGCCTGCTGTTAATGGACTGTCTTTATTTCTTTCCCTATCACCTGCAAAAATCTTATTGACTGTAACAAGACAGCTATCTTACCTTTGTATGAAAATATTTGTTTAACTGCTGGTCCATATTTTTCTGTTTTCTTGACTCCATTGCCCAATGGTATCCTGTTCATGTTGATCTAGCCACCTCATTAAAAATCCTTAAGTTTTATTTATTTTACAAATTGGCCCTTGAGTTTCATTGTCAAACTGCTGTCGTGGTGACATTGGATGGCAGATTTGCCGAGAGAGCCCTCTCTGGATGAAGGAGGCCAACTTTCAGTCTAAAGATTGGTTTGAAATAGGTTACCTCGGGTTTCTTTGACACAGCCCAAGGAAAATCCGAGTGCTAACACTCACATTCAAAAAATAGTCCTCAGGATACTCACTATGAACTCCTTCCCCTTTTCATGCAGTAAGGATGACATAAACCATATTCATCTAATAATCTTAAGTCTATGTGCATTAAGAGATTGAACCAAAAATATGCAGGTGTAATTGATGGCCTTACTTCATCCAAGGCGTTTCCATCGAATTTCCAAAAAGGAAATGTTACATTCATCTCTCAACTTTTATACCTTTCTTTTAAATTCCAATGGTCTCCTTTCCACATGTGTATTTCCATTCATATGGATTTCTAGTTGTTTTCCATCCAAAAATGTTAAAATTAGATATTATAGGACAACTAAAAGAAATTATTCAGCTTTGTGAAATAATAAATAAGAGGATTGAGGGAAGAAAAACAACAACACTAAAGAAGACATCAAAGAACCTGTGTCAAAGTATTTACAAATCCAATGTTTCGATTATTGATTTGATTCTTTTCTTTTAGACTCTAGTGCTTGGAAGAATCTCACATGGTATTAGAGTAATTGAATCTCTAGGGAGAAGGACACAATCAATGATCACTCAGATCTAGATTCTAGAGACCAGTCGATTGCACTTATCTAGTCAAATCCACAAATGTGAAAACTTAGTGAACTTTGAAGAGGTTCTCTGACCTCTATAGAGAATTTTAGAAGGCCTAAAATATATCATTGGAAATATCACTCTAATATCTCAAATAGTTTTTTCACATAATTCAATTTCAATTGCTTCACAGTCTGGAAGATATGATCAAATGAATCTTAGAGGTATTAATGACAATGCCTTCGCATGTACCCTCAATTTCAGTAAGTTTTTTCTCACTACACAAGTTGAGATACATCAATTTTATTACATCATTTTTTTTGTCATATCAAATGGGTCTTCGATAGAATTTGATTTTATTACCTATAGATTGAGTTATGATTGTAATTGCAGCTAGATTCCCATGGGCCCAAAAATTGTGTTTTTGAGCTATGTTTTGCAGCCATAGCGGATTGTTCGAATTTGGATTCTTTTCAGATTGATGGATTTGTTTTTGCAATGGTAGACAAAGACCTGATCATTTCCAATGTTCACAATCTCAATCAAAACCTTGTCAAGGAAGTTAATAAACTTTGAAGTGAATAAGAGAAATCAAAGATTGGACTTGTTGGCGGTTTAAAATAGCAACATAAAGCTAAAGCCAATGCTTGGACCACTTGCCTTGATGAAATGGAGAAGAAATTCAATTTTCTTAATCAACAGTTTTGGTTGATTTAAAAGAGAACGAATATATTATAGTTGTTTTGCAGGTACATTTGCAGCAAACCCTTGTTTCTAATAGTACTTCCTAATTTTCTGATTTTGAAAATGAAATTTTTATTCAAGTCTTACTACTGACTCTACATAGTCTATCTTCGTTTATACAAATTATTATTCTTACACTACATATTTTACTGCAGATCATGCACCTATTGGGATTCATGAGATTCTAGCATCTTCTTTTGAGGTGCATACTTGTAGCTTTGGGTCCAAATCACTTTTGAAGATGGGCTACATTGGTGGAGGACTTGGTAAAAATGGATAAGGGGTCACAAATATTATTCATCCTATGGTGAGACCAACAAAAGTTAGACTTGGTTTTGTTTGCACTTCATCAACATTAGAAACTCGTCTCGATCTGTCTACTACTCATATTCATTTTGTTCCATCACTAGATTCCATCACATTTGATTAATATTCTAGTGTTGATTTGCAGGATCCACTTCCTACACTACATATTGATATAGGTTTGGAGCCCACTTAGCCCAATTCGACACTAGCTTCAGATTTATAAGAATTTCCAACATCAAATATTTTGGAAACATCAAACTCTTCAGCATTAGCTTTAGGTTCTACATCATCCACATATCAACATCCTCAACATAATGATCAAAATAAACATTTTCCTCCTTTATGGTATTCATGATGTTTCCTAGTTTCTTTTTTTTCAACTAAATGTTGAGGATGCATATTTGAAAACATCTGGGAAAGGTACCAACTCCAGAGATTGTTTGTGGTTGGATATACGATTGGTCATGGTAGCATTTGATCAATTGATTGAGGAAATCCTACATATGTGTTCCACGATACATGAGAACAATTTTCATTGCTCTTGACAATGACTAATTAGGCCACATTTATATCCCATTTCAACACTAACAGATGAATTTTATGGTGTTTGCATCTATGCTTTGGAAGCACTCTGAACTAGCTTGACCATATTGGTGTAGAATGGCACCTTAGTTATTTGAAGAGAACTAATCGTTGTCGACTAGTATCAACTTCAACACACTTATTGGAGCAAATTATGATATGTCATCATCAGATTGTGCTTCATTGGCTTATGATTTTTTCTAGTCTTTGGAAACTGTCTACCATCCATATGGTGGATCTCACTTCTATCCTCTTGTGTGTGTGTGGGGGGGGGGGGGTTCCTACTGGGTTTTACCTTTACATTTTTGTGTACTTGGGAACCTAACATGGATAAAATTTCTGGGACCCATTATTTTTTTACATTGGTACCTAAATGCTAACACAATATTAATTTAATGCCCTTAATTGTGTGAGCTGAAAGCACATACTAGGTTCACTCACAACATGAAGACTAAGATAGAACACTGAAATAGACAAAATATCATAGCCCAAGTGCTACTTTCCCAGAAGAAAGGTGCACATGGTTATTGACATATCCCGACCAAGGGAAACTACAGTGATTTAATTTTCCAAATATGAGCTTAGAATAAAAAAACCACAAGCTTCAAGTGGTCAAAATTGCATGAAATATGTCATTTTAGTGCCAAAAGATCAAAATATCATGAAAGTTCTTAAAAAATATGGAAAACCAAAGTGTAAAGGAAATGAATGAAACTAATGAATTCGATTCAATATGGCATTGTACTTTTTCTCCTAAACACCCAAAGCCAAAATATATTTAAGAGCTACTTGGGGTAAGAGCTAAAGAAGGAAGATTGAAAAGCAAAGTTTGTTGAAGGAATTGTGAGAGACTCTTTAACAACTTTAACAACTTTTAGTTGTTTTTGAATCCACTGATTCAAGCCTTTCTGGCCTTTCTACCAGGCCTTCATCACTCTTCCATAGGAAGTCCTTCCTTTTTTACTAAGCTCTCTCTCTCTCTCTTTACAAAGGGAACACACAAGCACATGATAACAACAAAATAATGATGTATTGTGGTTATATGGGTGCTCCTAATCTCACACATTAGGTGATAACTATTATCACCTTAATTTTGCTCATAAGTTAAATTTCAGAAAAATATGCAGAAGCGTCATCATTTGGCAAAAGCAGTAAAGAATTACTAACTCATGGTTACTTTACTCACCTCATTTAGCTAAAGAAAACCTCATAAAACCCTTTTTTAGGTCAAATACACAATTATCATTGTGTTTCACCTTTAGTATTTCATGATTTATCCTTCAATACTCATAGTATTGCATAGGTTATCCTTCAATACCCATGCAATTGCAGTAAGTATTTGAAACCCAACCTTTTTGGATGCATTAAAGGCTCATAGGCTTGGTTTGAATAGATTTATGAGGGAGTACAAGATAAATACGAGCTTGTAAATCATCAATGAAGAGTAAGATGGATTCCTTAACATCCCCATCAAGCAATAGGATCCTACTTTCAAATGAGAAGCATTCGCATTTGAACCAGTTATTCATTGGAGCTCATAATTTTCCTATAAATGAAAGCCATGGGTAGCATTTAAGGAGACAAAGAATTGAAAAGTTATGCTAGAGAAATGAGCTCAGAGATCATAAATCTCACTTTTTCATATCTCACATTCATTGCCCTCATGCTTGCTTCCTCAAGGAGAGAAGTGCTCTTCATTCACCATTTTGAGAGAGAGCATTCAAGAAGGAAAAAGATCCATCCCAAAGAGAGTGTTTGCTACCACTTGCTTCAAAGAAATTTTACTAGGTTATGTTTTTTTAGAATACTCTTATGCTAGTCTCGCTACTAATCATTGCTTGTCATTTAGCTCACAACCTAGTTAGAACAAAGGAATTTTTGCTCAACAATGCATCAAAATCATGGAAACAAACACTTATACTAAAAAAAAAGATACTCAATTGTAGGCATTCAAAATCTACATTATAATGATTTTTTGACTCAAACAAGGATTTGAATATATATGCAGATAACCATTTTGCACAAACCTCCACACAACCAAGCTCCAAAGCAACAGTTTACATCAGATCCAAAGGCATAGTTCACAACACATAGACACAATGGGAAACCAATTGATGTATGTTTTCTAGAGTGGTCTACACATCCAACACTCAATGATAAACCAAGGAATAGATTTTGCAGAGCCCTCCATACACCCAAACTCCAAATTCACACAACATTGGCTGAACCAAACCACAAGCTTATAGAAAGTCACACAACATTGGCTGAACCAAACCACAAACTTGCATATCCCTCTATACACCCAAGCTATAACACCCACATGCTCTACCCAATGGGATGAGATAGTCAAGACAAAATACATGAGCTCAAAGAAAACCTCCTACACCACCAATATCAAAACCTTCTACCTGGACACACAACAAATGAGACCTTGAGCCTCAATCTGACAGGGTATCAACGCAACAAGCAAAAAATCACACTACAACCAAATAGAATACAAGAGACACAAAGACAACCCACTAGGTATAAATGTAGAAAAGAAGAAATCACACATCAACAATATCCACGATAGACTCAAGAAAGAAGACATGAGCCCCCAATAGAAGACACTGAGTTGAATAAGAATACATAAAAATGATCATAGCTTCTACAAACCATCAACAATCTCAAAGGAAAATGGATGATACAGGAATATGCATACCTGCGTCCGCTATGGAAATTGTGAAACTATAATTTCCTCAACATCTATGTTTGTGCCACTAGCCTCTGTTTCTTCCCGGTCAAGAAGATCCATATCATCAAAGTCGTCATCATACATGAATTTGGTATACTGCATAAATTTCATATAATTTATAGACATTAGATTTGGAGAATAAAAAAATTAGATTTCATATAATAAATTTCATATATTATAGCATACTTACGTACCATGCCTTTGTTTTGATCTTGTCCAGCGATGACTCGCTTATAATTGTCTCTACAGTATGGTTCATACTGCTCAAGCTCTAATCAAATCATACTTTTCAAACGATCATCAGAATAATCATCAAATGCGCCTTCATCCATACTGGTTGAAGATGGGATATTATTTATGTTGATTTCCACCCCTGCCAATGCTGCCCCAACACGCTCTTTTATCTCTTCCTTCACCCCTCTTGCTATTTGGGATATGATTTCCAACTCCTCTGGAAAAGAAATGACTCTAGGATGTGGATGTACTAACCAAGGCAACGGACGCCTATACAGAAGATCTCATCGTGCATTAGGTCGTTCATATGTACGACCTTTGCCAGCACCATAGAAAGTGGATCTGTATCTATATAGTCGGGGTCCATGTGAAACCGGAACTCTGCAATCAGCATCTTAACAAAATACTGAGAAACCTCATCATTATTTGGGAACTTCCCATATGCACACAGGAACCTGGAATAAAAGTGGGGTGCAATTAGTGGATCATTGAATCTTGCGATCTTTAGACGTTTTTTGTCTTCAGGCCGCAAGTCAAAACATGAAAAGACCATTTCTTTTGTGACAATTTTTTTTATTTCTTCAAACTTGTGGCGACCCATCACTAACAATCGCCTCCTATGCATCATGTCGTGAAAAATATGGGTTGATGGTCCAACCCCAAGATAAGTCTCGATCAAACTATTCAGATTGTGCAAAACAATCTTGAGACACTGTTGAGTACCAAAAGAGATATTTAAAGTGTCAAGTTCTGCCTGCAATCTTGAGGAATGCTCCTTCATCTCTTCCACAGTCAGCATAGGGATGTTGTCTTCCCAAGGAGTCTCCTCGGGAACATCTCTAGGATGATTGTAAAGAGGATCATATCTTTCATTGCGAGCATACTGATGCACCCGACGACCTCTCCTTGTCTGGGGAGGTGGATTAGGATCAGGAGCAACAAACCCTGTAAGAAGTAAAATGCATGTGCAAGTATTAAAAACTATATATATAATTTGTGAATCAAATTATAAACATTTAAATAAAATGTGTTCATTATAAATACCTGATGGAACCTCTGCATTAGCATGAACATGGTGCGAAATATAAATAAAGTCTTCTACACCATCATTATTGTTAGAATGTCCAAAAGCCCTTGTAGGAAACCAAAAATTGGCAATCACATGTAAGTTTACACGAAAAATCATGTAATTTTTCACAAATAAAAAAGTCATGTCAAACAAAAATTCTATTCAAAATGAATGTAAACAATCTCTACCTGGCGATGGCATATCTGAAGAATAAGACACTAAGGGTGTCATTTGTGGTTTTCCAATGACCCCTGTAGATCCACCCTCAGATAGACGTCTTTCATTTTGAGAGCCACCACTTGTGCACAACAAGATCTTAGAAAGATGTGTAAAAGAAGATTTATGTTTATATAGACTTGAGCGTGAATTGAATGACAATTGAATTTACCTAAAGATGACCTCAGGGAGTTTAGTTGCATACTAGCGAAGATTGCTTCACCCTGAAGCTGTGAAGCTGTGCCTGATAAGAATTTTCCACATATTAAAAAACATGTCAAACAAGAATTATAGTCATAATGTATGTAAACAATCTCTACCTGGCGATGGCGTATTTGAAGAATAAGACACTAAGCGTGTCCTTTGAGTTTGTCCATCGACACCTGTAGACCCCTCAAACAGACATCTGTCATTGTGAGAGACACCACCTGTGCACAACAAGATCATAGAAAGATGTGTAAAAAAATATTTATGTTTATATAGACTTGAGCATGAATTGAATAACAATTGAATTTACTTGACGATGACCTCACGGAGTGCCGTTGCATAGAAGCCAAGTTTGCTTCACCTTGGAGCTGTGAAGCTGTGCCTGATAAGAATTTTCTACATATTAAAAAACATGTCAAACAAGAATTCTATTCAGAATGTATGTAAACAATCTCTACGTGGCAATGGCGTATTTGAAGAATAAGACACTAAGCGTGTGGTCTAAGTTTGTCCACCAACACCTGTAGACCCCTCAGACAGACGTCTGTTATTGTGACAGACACCACCTGTGCACAACAAGATCTTAGAAAGATGTGTAAAAGAATGTTTATGTTTATATAGACTTGAGCATGAATTGAATAACAATTGAATTTACCTGACGATGACCTCATGGACTGTCGTTGCATAGAAGCCAAGTTTGCTTCACCCTGAAGCTGATAAGCTGTGCATGATAAGAATTTTCCATAGATTAATAAACATGTCAAACTTAAATTTACCAAAATTAACATTGTGCAACTGTGCATGATGAGAAATTCTCACATTAAAATCATGTCAAAACGTGTCAAACAAGATAAATATATTTCAGATTAACAATCGAATATACCTGACTGCATCACATGTCTTCGTCTAGCACCGATGGTAGATGTATCTAGACGATCCATGTGTCCTTGTTAAGACAAAATGAGAAATCAAACATTTTATAAATATCTCCAGGAATTTGAAAATGCAATAAATATCTCTCGCCATTTTTAAGGAAAAAAAGATAAAAAATTTATCAATAAGGCCAATTAATCCTAACAAGTTTTTAGCAAATATAACATCCCATAAAATACCAATTCATTCATATTCTATAAAATAATATAATTAGTAAGCCTTCAATTGTTTGAAATATCCAACAATAACTCAAGCAATGGCTTTTCCAATCCAATTTATGCTACTTGTCATTATGTGTATATGCCAATGCAAAATTTCTATAGGCCCTTACATGTGTAGTGGAGGTTTCATACCATGCTCCAGTTATTAATAGGAGTCATAATACTTTAGGACTCCAAATTTCTTAATTAGCTTGTAGGTCAGGTTGTTTATAAGATAAAAGCATGGCTAATTGTGGAGATATTGATACACCCCCCTCCTCTCAATATCTCGGTGTGTTCAACAATTGGTATCAAAGAAGGTCCCTCATACAAGTCTAACTAACTTGAAGTAGATCCTAGCCTACACACAATGGATGGACAAGTGACTTTCTCCATGAATGGGGCACTAATGTTCTTTGGAAACAAGTAGGATATGAATGGGGTAGTAGGATATGACATATGGAAATAAATTGTCACCGGTCACACTCCACCAAAGAAAGTAAGAACTACAACACAAAAGGATGAAAGGAAGAAAAATTATATGGCAATGGAAGCCATATTGGATGGATTACCAGATGTTGTAAAATTAAATATGGGACATTGTACCTCAGTGAGATATGGCTCAAGATATAAGATATGTACTCAAATAAAGCAGTGGTTGAAGAACATAAGCCAAAAAATAACTCCTGCAATCTCGAATTCAGCTACCAAGACCGAGAAGATGAGAATAAAGATGGTGATAAAGGAATAATGGATGAAGAAGTCAATCCCATTGAATATCTGGCGCAAGAGTTCGAAAACCATAAAGGTAAGAACTCTCTTGAAAACTTTGTTTACAATAATTTAGAAAATGATTATATATTTTCTTGGCTCATTGGATAAATCAACGGACAAAGTCCACAATTTGCAAATCAAACTCACTGAAGGGACCCTTGACTCTGAAAATGAAGCCATGATCAGTAAAGAGGATTGGAAGGAGGATATAAGTGGAAAGGCTATTGATGTCACTGAGCAATTTGAAAAGCTAAAGGATCAAGTACAATCCCAGTTTGCCGAGATGGTGAATTGAAAGGTGAGGTTGCCTGTTTCACAGAGATTATTGTCACAAAGGATTGTGCATGGATGAATCCTGAAGCTGTCCTCAACACAAAAAAAAACAAGCACCTCTAGAGATTGATGTTAAGTGTTGAAATGTGGACTTGGGAATAACTTGACAGGTCCAAAAAATCAGAATGACTTGACCAAAAGTCGGCAAGCATTCAAGATGCAAAATATTTCATTTTTTCAATTAAATTAAAATATGAACTTACAACAGAGAAATATTTTGGATTTTATATAGAAAATTCCATGCTACAGGCAATATGAATTGCAATTGTTTCAAAAACAAACGTGAATTTTCCAAAATTTATATTCCAATCTCATGGTTGGAGATTAACTAGGGGAAAATAAAAAAATAATGATTTTTGCAATAGAGGTAATCCCACATTTTCAAGTCAATCATATCCTCTGCCATTTTGATATGGTCAACTGTAGTTTCCTGACAATTGAAGAAAACAATAGTATAACAAAGACCAGGGAAGCAAAAAAAATATACAGTTAGCATAGATTTTGACAGTCATCCCTCACGCTCAAAAGAAGACAATCCATGTCTTTGTAAATCTATAAATATAGTGTTTGTGCTAGTTTACTGGAATAGCCTCTAAATCCTGAAGTTGTACTCAACAGAAAAGAAAATCCAAGCCCCACTGTAGATTGATGAGTAATGGATGAATAACAAATGAAAGGTAAGTCATTGATTACTATCACACTTATACACACTACTGGATGCAGTCAGCTAAATACGTTATAATACATACGCCTAGGTTCAGAATTAGGAAAATATACCGAGAACCATAAAGCACTAACCAGTGTTTCAAAATTTGGACTTGGGAATAACTTGACGGGACCATAAAAAGGAATAACTTAGCCCAAATTCTAGAATGCAAATATTTCATTTTATTCAATTATATTAAACTATAAACTTACAACAACAACAGAGAAATATTTTGACTTTAATACCAGAATTTTGGTGCTGCAAAGCAATTTAAAAAAAAAAAAGAAGTGAATTTTTAGAGTTTTTAAAACTCACAAGATTTTTATTGTGATTTCTCATTTGGGGATTAAATTAGGGAAAATCGATAAATCGACAATTCTTGCAACAGAGAAACTAATCACATTTTCAAGATAATATGTGCTCTGCCCTTTTGATGTGTGGTCAACCATATTTTCTCGACAACTAAAAAAAAAATAGTATACCAAAGACATCTACAGTTAGCAGAGACTTTAACAGTCAACCCTTGCACTCAGAAGAAGACAATCCATGTCTTCGTAAATTCTATAAATATAGTGTTTATGCTATTTTACTAGAATATCCTGTAACTCACGTACAACATATTCAAACGCCAAATACGAACAGAGTAGGGGTAATCCTGAATTTCCCAATTTTATATATTTAATATAAATACTTATTTCTATTTTACCAAAAAAAACCTAAGACAATGCCAGGTTACAGGGTTTATTGTTCAAAAGCATCATGATGCCATAATGTTTTCAATTGCTTTTAATGTTTTGACCTGCTTGTAATAATACTAATAAATGTCAAATACAAAATTATAAAAACATATATATATTAAACTTATTAGTCTGTTGGAAATGAGGACAGGTCCAAGGATCGATCTTGGGTGCCTCCGGCATTCCCAAGCATCTCAAATGAAAACTTCTCCTGCATTGTCCACAATACTGTAAGCAATTTACCTGTCCCTCCTCGCAAGGAAAACAACATGAGGGTGAGGCAAGTGAAACTCCGTCACCTTCCGGATATATTTTCCTTTCGTTGGCAAACCCTTTCATGGGGAGGTCACTGCCTCCATGTAATGAGTAATTAGGGAATCTATGCTAGATCACTTCAATACATCATAAGACTAAATTTCCATAAAAAGAAAGGCTTTCTACAAATGAAGAAGAAACACTAGAATGAACACATGAATCATGAGCAAAATACAATGAGGCTTCATTGGATCATAATTCATAAATCATGAACAATTTTTTAGGCTGAAAACTGCAATTTCATTCAAATGAGAGGAAAAAGACTAATGGGAAACAAGAAATTTACAAACTGGTAATAGATCTCTCAATGATCTGTGATAATGGAATATTACAATAGGTATTTCACTCAAATCTCATACATTATAAAAAAAGAGACACTGTACTCTCGAAACCCTTCTTTCTCCAAAAGGAAGACCCCATACTAAGTTTGAAATAATGCCTTTTATGATCATCAATGCTGGTTCAGTTTTCTGGAAATGTGGATTGATCCCTCCTAAATATGGATTTGATCTTGATGATGCTTGAGATAATTGATAAGTCGGTTTACTTGTATCAAAGGTTGAGGCCACAGAATGACCTATATCATGATGTTATCTAGAGTAGGAGACGATAGGTATCGAGGAAAGACAAATGGGATGTGTTGAAAGAGTGCATGAGAGGGTGTAATGTGAGGGATACTCTATTTGAGATCCCTCCTAATTGTTCGAGTAGGCAACTGCTTAAACTCAAAGATTTTGAGCTTGAGGTTGTAGTGCCTTTTGTTTATGATAGATTTATTGGAGCATGGGTCATGTTCTCCCACCGTGAGGAGCTTCCATTAATTTTCATGATACAGATCTATGTTGAGTTTTGTCACACATGGATCCCAACTACAAATCCACACCATCACAATTTTATGGTCCCGATAGGGGATATAGTTATGAACATCTAAGGGCTTGTAGAGACCCAACTACCATACCACCTCCTCTAATGTTGGTACCATTTTCTTGGAAGAGTATAGTTTTACCCCATGATTTAAGTGAGCCACCAGAACATGGAAGTGAGGTGCAAGATGCAATGGTGGATACCATGTGCACTATCTTGGGTAGTGTTTCAGATTCTTTAGCTGGGGAGAGATCTGGACTACCCCGCATCTCTCAAGAGCCTGATTTGTAATATACCAATGACAAGACACTTGCATTGCTACCAGCTTAGCAATTATTATATTAAACTATCAATGCATAGGATGCATATTTATGATTGTATGAGAGGTATAGAACAACTCCTAAAGGTATCATTATAGTATACTTAAATTATAATTATTATCCATCAATTCAATCATCTTGATACATGTGGAATCAATGCATTAAGCAATATTATTTTGTTTTTATAACATGAAAATGTCTACATTACTGGATAAGATTTACAATAGTGAACCCTCATTTCTCATCCACATATGAAAAATATAGGAGACCTGGTTATTGTATGATTGAATTCTAAAAGTTTCAATTAATATAATCTATGTATGTGCTTACATATTAACGATTGGTTTCTGGAAATGTGGATCGATCCCTCCTAAATCTGGATTTGATCTTGATGATGCTTGAGATATGATACTTGCTAATCTTTCTCCTTTTCCCATGCTCTGCTGGACCCCTTATTGCATTTCCTGCTTTCAACCCTCATTTTGTTCAATACATTTTTTCCAGTGTCTCTATTTACAGTATTCCTCCCATCCCGTTCCCGTTTCGTCATATTAATTGGCGAAACCATTGTGTAGAACAAAATCTAAAAAGAAAATAATTTTTTTATTGAAACCCTACTCCTACTCCTGGATAATAAACAAATCAAGCAGCGAATGTGCTAAAAGATCTCCAGACGAGGTAAGAAGATACGAATTTAAAAATCGGTCATGGGTAGAATGGGATGAGCTTTGGCAGTAGTTTTAATTATCCACTTGAGGATGATGGTAATTGGGGGTTATTTTAATTTCACTAATAGGTTATGGTTGTAAAGAGTTAAAGAGCCTACTGTTCTCCTGCATAATGAATATATGAGAGGATCCATTGTGCTATGATGGGTGTTTTCACAAGTAATAGTGAAGTCAATGGGTGTTTTATCATTGCAATACTTGACATGCCATGGCCACTATATAGTGTTCAACTTCCCAGTCCCGCTAACTCAAAGGATTCAATGTTTTACCTTATTATCCGAATAGAGTCACTCCTTTATTTTCTCTATACAAGACAAAAAAAATATCTATGATGCAAAGATAATCATTCCTGTCAGGTACTCTGCTTGGGTCGCAAATATGGTTCCAGTCAGAAAAAACCCTCCTAATCAATACACTTTACGGGTTTATACCCTCATCATCTATCTGACTATTTGGTAGTGAGAATATACCAATATATATAACCCCTATCAGTTCCAATATAACCTATTGATTAAACTTAATCATCGGTAGAAAACTCCATCCTATGGGAAGAACTATATTCATGGGGATATGGCAGTAGTATATTAGTAGGCTATCCAACAACCAACCACTAGGGTCTGTGGAGATGATGAAATGTCCATGTTCAGTAAGAATATTCTCCATTTGAGATACCCAAGAAAAGAAGTGTGGGGGTTTTGAGATTATGATTCAATTACCTATGCAAACAAAGGGTTCCCTTTGTCTTCGCGTGTGCCAATCCGTTCCTTCAACCCTTCCTTTTTGTGGCTATTCCCCTCCCTACGGTTTTTCAATGTCCTCTGCAAGCACCGCGTTTGAATGACGGAGAGAGAAAATCGTTCAACAATGACACACAGCGACAGGCGTGGGAAGTTTGTTTGCAATTATATACTTAAATGTTTCTTGGCCGAGAGTTTAAAAGGAATCTAAACTCTCGACCGAGACACTTGTCTGAGAGTTTAATATCAAAAAAGGTTATACTCTTGGACGAGAAGATTAAATTTTCTAGGGAGAACAATTATCTAACTATGGAAGAATTCTTAGGCGAGAGATGTTTAACCGTGGTTAATGTCTCACCCAAGAAAATTTGTTGACTTTTGTCTCGAGTGAGAAAACGAAAATTAGAACAAAAAAAAGAAAATTGCCACGGAATTGTTTCCCAGCTTTGCGTTTTCACCCGTATGTCAGTGGATTATCCCAGTACATTCAGCAAGAGATGGAGTTTCTGGCTGTCAATACGCTCACGAATGCATTCCACTATGCCAGCAAACTCGAAACCAAATAGAAGGGAAAAGAATGCTTCGCGACTAAACCTACATCAGGATGACCACCCGACAAGAAGGCACCAGCTAACTTCGATAAGTCAAAATCTTCTGAGCCGACTCCACCAATGCCAGTTCACGACAAAAATCCTTTTCACAAAAAGGAACATAGCAAGCAACGTACCGGGAAATGGTGTGATTACCATCACTCATCTTGGCATGATACATCCGAATGCAAAGCTCAGAAGACCTTTTTGGCAAAAGTGTCAACATGCATTGTGTTCAACAAGATTGTGGTAGAATCTGACCCAGAAGCAACAAGTCTTTTGACATTGACATCGACAACTCCATCAGCCTCAACTATCGTTGACGAGGAGGAATGAGAGCGTCTATTCCATACACAAACATGGGTTCAAAGCAATCCATTGCATTTGATTGTGGATAACGGAAGCCATAAGAACTTTTTTTCTGAAGAACTTGTGAAGAAACTAGGTCTTGTTACTACTCTGCTTCCTCAGCGTTACAACATCGGTTGGATGAAGGATGGACAAGAGCTAAGGATCACCCGACAATGAAAATTTTCCTACTTCATAAATCCTTTTGAAGATGAAGTACTTTTCGACGTAGCACCACTCTTGGTAGCCGACACCCTCTTTGGGAAACCTTACCTATGGGATCACCATGGAAGTTACCAGTCACGACCGCAAAAGGTGATTTTCGGGATTCAAAATAAATGGTACAACATACCAGAGCGACGACCTACACCAACGGTTGAAATGATATCTGCTAAACAGATGAAGAAGTTCATCAATCATGCTTAGAAGTTCGCATTGATTATGATAAAGCTGCAACATTCTAGGAAGACTGCAGCAACCAGTCAAGTCATCGACCAATGCAGCTCCTAACAGAAGTAGTAGATCAACAATATTCTTGATGAGTACCAGAACCTATTCCAAGTTCCAGATGGAGTACCTCGACATTTCCAGGTAAAACACTCTATTGAACTTGCTCTTGGTTCTTCATTACCTAACACATCTGTCTACATAAGATCCATTCTAAAAAATGAAGAGATTCGCAGACAAATCGAAGAATTGATCAACAAAGGTCATATTCAACCCATCTCCTCCCCTTGTGGAAAACCAGTCATCCTTGTTCCGAAGAAAGACGGGACTTGGCGCATGTGCATTGAATACAGGGCACTCAACAAAATTTTGGTGAAGAATCGGTACCCTATGCCACGGATAGACAAGCTCATCGATTGTCTGAAAGGTTCTACATTGTTTACTAAGCTCGAACTCAGGTCGGGATATCGTCAGATTCCAATCAAGCCCTCAGATGTATGGAAAATGGCTTTCAATGCCAAGGAAGGATTGTTTGAATGGTTAGTCATGCCTTTCGGCTTAACCAATGCAACTGTGACCTTCATGCATTACATGGACAACATTCTTCGAGCTTTCATCAGCAAATGGGTCATTGTCTATCTTGACGACATATTGATTTCATTCGATCATGGGAAGAACATGTTGGATAGCTTCAACAAGTCCTCGACACTATGCAACAACATCGACTCTAATTGAACATGGAAAAATGTCCCTTTGCGATGAATAGCATCAAATATTTGGGGTTTGTAACTGACTCTGCAGGTATTCACGTCTACCCCAAAAAAGTACAAATTCTCAAAGATTGGCCCATTCCTCAAAGCACTCAAGAACTAAGAATTTTTCTTGGTTTGGCGAATTTCTATCGACAATTCATACTGAGCTTCATTCACATAGCCTGGCCCTTGAATCAGTTGACAAAAGGAAATGGGAAAATTTTCTTCGAATGGACATCGACACAACAAGCAGCTTTCAACAAGCTCAAACACAAGCTCTGTAATGCACCAGTAATTGTGTTACCTAATTTGCATCATCCCTTTGATATTAAGATGGATGCATCGGACTATGCCTTGGGTACAATGATCACTCAATCTGGTCACCCAGTCACTTTTCATTCCGAAACTTTTAATGACACTGTTAGAAGATATTCGACGTACGAAAAAGAATTGTACGCTATTGTGCAAGATCTCAAGCAATGGAGGCATGACATCCTTGGCAAGGAAACGATCATCCTCACGGACCACAAGCCTCTACAGTTTGCTTTGTCCCAGTCGAAATTGCAGACAACACATCAAATCAACTGGATTAATTACCTGCAACAATTCCAATTGGCAATTAAGTATTAAAAAGGTAAAGCTAACACCGCCACCGATTGTCTAAGTCGACCACCCATTACTCTCCTTTTTACAGTGATGAGTATGCATGGATATGACACCACTACTTGGCCTCAGTTGTATTAGGAAGACATCAAATTTTCACCAGTCTATCGACAACTTCATACTGACAAGTCGTCGACTGCCGACTATTTCATGAAAAAAACCTTGCTATACAAGCTTGTACAGCTTTGTGTACCGACCGGTGAGCATCGACAATAGCTCATTTGGGACGCGCACTACAACAAGACTGCAGGACACTTTGGAGTAGCAAAGACCCTTACTATTATCCAGAAGTATTTCTTTTGGCCTACACTCAAAACTGATGTCAACAAGTACATTTGATCATGCATGGTTTGTGCCATTGTGAAACCTCCTAATCGACAACAGGGATTGTACACACCTTTGCCAGTTCCTAGTCGACCATGGGAATCTATTTCTATGGACTACTTGACGGGATATCCTACTACCAAACGTCAGCATGACGCAATCTTAGTAGTATTTGATAGATTTTCCAAGATGGACATTCTCATTCCATGCAAGAAGACTACAACAGCGCAACAAACTGCTCAACTCTTCTTCGGACATGTCTGAAAACACTATGGTTTACCGACAACCATCATTTCCGATAGAGATGCCATATTCGTCAGCATCTTTTGGAAGACTCTTTGGAAACATCTATACACAAGACTCTCATTGTCGACAGCTTTTCATCCTTAGACAGACAGACAGACAGAAGTTGTCAACTTCTTGGTCATACAACTGATTCGCATGTACAACCACGAGCATCGACAAACATGGGATGGCAATATTCCATACATACAGCAAAGCTACAATCGTGCTCAACATAGCTCTACGGGAAAGAGTCCATTTGAGATATGTTATGGATTTCAACCCTCACCTCCTATTGACTTGATCAGCTCCTCGACACAGTCATTAGGAGAGTTTTGAGGTCTAAAATGGGCCTCCTAAGGGAAATAATAAAATAAGAGTTCTAAATTTTAGAGAGGAAAAAGCAAAAATATTTTTTCTTATCGTATTTTTGGCATATCTCCTTAATGGTTTACCCAAATTTCAAGTTTGGGCACTCGTTGGATGCGGAATTTAATTCCTCATCCAACCCCTAACCACACTGCATACCTCAGAGGCACCCACGACATGAAAAAATGAAAATTTCAATAAAAAAATGTATTTTTAATATTAAAATACATTTTTTTTATTGAAATTTTCATTTTTTCATGTCGTGGGTGCCTCCGAAGTATGAAGTATGGGTATGGGTTGGATGCAGAATTAAAATCTGCATCCAACGAGTGCCCAAACTTGAAATTTGGGTAAGCCATTAAGGAGATATGCAAAAAATACGATAAGAAAAAGTAGTTTTTTCTTTTTCAGGAAGGTTTGGGGTTGTTTGTGCAGATTGTTGCATTGAAGAGAAAAGGAGGAGAAATGCTTAGATTGACCTTCTGAATAAGGTACACATCCTGCTAACCCTAATCTCTTTGCTTAGTAAATGTATGTGCATAACATTGTATGTCTGTCTTTCTACATCAGTACGTTGGTAGTCTCTTCCCTACTATAGGATACTTTCCCTAACAACGGAACTGGTGACTCCGTCGAGGAGCACCTTTTTTCTGCTTTTTTGGATGCTTGAGGGTCTCTTCTTTCAGTTTTTATCAATGTGTTAGGTCTTTGTGAAGGTTTTGGGACATTTCTCATCCTATTTGCTTGACTCTTTTATGGTCTGGTCTGCAGTCTGCTTTCTTTTTAATTGTTATCAGAGCATACCCGCGAGTCTATCATACTTACAGTGGTAGTTATCACCCTGCACCCGCGCGTTTCCCACTACT
Source organism: Larix kaempferi (assembly GCA_027924585.1). Lineage (NCBI taxonomy): Eukaryota > Viridiplantae > Streptophyta > Pinopsida > Pinales > Pinaceae > Larix > Larix kaempferi. The sequence goes on along the minus strand of BSBM01000011.1, from coordinate 19,797,131 downwards.
ATACCCGCGGGTACCCGCGTTCTACTATTGTTACAGTCACGATTTTTCCTGGGAAAAAAATGTTTTTGCTCTCGGGTTTTCCTTTTAGGGTTGCTTTGCTTTGAAATGGAAGGTTTGTCTGTTGATTTTTAGGTCGCGACTACTTATGATTAGTAGTCCGAGTCTTGTTCCCTTTACGAGTCCTTTTTTGGTTCTTTTTTACTTGTTGAAGGTTACTTAAGCCTTTCTAGCCCATACTTTATTTGGCAATCTGCTTGGCCTTTAGTCCTCTGTAGTCACTAGTTTGGAAAGAAACTTGTTATTTGTTTTTGATTCATTTGCTTTCTGTCTTTTATATTGGTTGATTATTATAGCATATTGATTCCAAATTTTAGTTACTTCTAGATTTTGTGAAGCAACTTCTTGGGTTGGTCTTTTTCAGTACTTTGTGTTGGTGAAGTCCTGATTTTTATAGCCTTAGGTCTAGTTTTCTTTGCATTCATTACTGATCATTCTTGTTTGTTTATAATTTATTTGCATTTTCTTTCACTTATAAAGAAAAAAAACCAAATAAAAAAGAACACTTTTGCTTTATAACAAGGATTTTCTATTTCTTTTTCAAAGTAGTTATAAGTAGTTTATGCTTTTCGTCTTTGAAAAATAAACAAAAAAATTTAGTTGGATTTTAGGTTTACTTTGCATTTTATGTTTTGAAAGACAAGCTAGAAAATTGTGAAGATTTTACATTTCAATATGTATACTTTACTTTCAGTTGCAACCATCACGCACACAAAAGCACTACCCTTTTGAGTAATACATCCTTAAAAATAATCATTAATAAAATTTATTAGTAACTTTTTCTTTTTAGGTTACACAAAACTAACTAGTTTAGGCTAGGGTTTTGGAAAACATCACTTTAAACTTTCCAAAACCATTAAAACCTCAAAATCGTAGTAATACTATTGTTACGTAATTCCACTTTTTTGGAGGTGTGCTGGGAAGCTCTACTCAAACCAGAGTTAAGCATGAGGTCGTGTGATCCAAGCCTACAGAAGGTAGGATTAATAGAGTGGAGTGGCTTATAATAAGGGTTTTTTGTACCCTAAGTGAATTCCTAGAACTGGAACTATCTTTCCCACTCATCCTTGGCTTTACTGACCCAAACATAGGTTTCGACATTTCAACCAAAATTCAATGGTTTAAGGGAATTAAGAGAAAGTATTGACTTACATGTGAGAGAAGCCACAGCCGAACCCTCGCATGCATCTTTCTTCTCTGCTAGCAGTTTTTCCTTATACTTCCCTTTTGAGTGGCCCCCAACCAGAATGCCCTCAATTAAAATGTTCCCTTCTCCTTCTTTAGCCTGAGAGGATTTATGGCTATAAACATCGTTTTGAGCTCTTTGAAAGTACTCAAAGACTGCGAGAAAATTATCTCTCATTATTTTTTCCTCATCCCCCTGACCTACCTCTTTGAGCTTCCCTTTCTTGATACCATCCAAAAGTTCTTTACATAAAAGAGTTCAACATTTGTACCAGTCATATCATCAGGGAAAGTTAAACATATAGGATCCTGATCTCCCTTCCTTTTAACCTCTGATACAGCTCAGCTTCCCGTAGGCCCATAATTAAAATTTGACCCTAGGGTTTCAATTTGTTTTGGGACTTTCTTAGAAAATGATCCTTCCTTCTCGTCATTCCATGTTCCCTGGTTAAACCTCTGATTTGCTAGGTCCTCCAGGATACCCGAGTCCTTCAGAATTCGATAAGGTTCGTTAACCGCCCAAACTTTTTTCTTGAACGAGAGCTTATAATCCTTAATTAAGTGTCCATAAACAAGACAACGTCCACATTTGAACGGAATGTTAACATAATCCAGTTTCTGTTGCATAACGCAATCTCTGATAGCTAAATCTATGAATTTTGGAAGTCCTAGCTTTAGGTCAACTATAATAAGGACCTTAGCTAAAGTTCTCAATGCTTGAAATTTATAAGATGGGTCAACAAAAACCATTGTACCAACCTTGTTCCCAAGCGTTGTTAGGAATTGCTCCATCCACAGTTCCAATGGAAGCCCTCGGATTTTGACCCACACCGAAGTTTGCTGAGTAATTTTCTTGCGGGGATCAAAGCAAGGATTCCAGAACTTAAGGGTTAATATTTTCTTCCCCCAAATCCAGTACCCATTTAGGAGACTGACTGCATCTTCCTCCTTAACCAGTTTAAAACTGAGCCACCCACGAGTCATGATAAAGAACTCTCGGCAATAGTGCAGAATCGAAACCCAAAACTTGTGAATCCATTCGCGAAGTCCCTCCTCCCTAACCCTAATTCCATAGAAACGACCTATGAGGGCTTTTCGTGCATATGTCATAATAAATTCCACTTTTAGGTCAACCCCCACCATCATCTTTACTCCATTTCTGAGCCGAACCAGTTTCCTTTTCCTCCTTTGTTCAGCTGCGTCGGCACTCCCATGGGTTCTAATGGAGCTTAATGAGAAGGATTCCTTCTGTATAGATCATTGGTAATCTTGCTCTCTGTCCTGATGATTTCCCAAACCCAAAGTGCCTTCTTCGTTTAAGTTCCCAACCCTAGATTATACCCTAAGGTGTGAGTCCCCATTCCTATCCTCACCATCTTTAGAATCTGCCATTCTCCCCTCGAGATTAGAGACCTGACAACTGAGCTGGCTTGCGAGCCCCCGAACTGAGCTTCCCAGAAACTTCGCCATCAATCTTCAATTCTATCATCTAGTAGACAAAAATATTTAAACTTGAAACCGTTTAATTTTATAATGTTTACCATTTAATTTCTTAAAACGTTTATATAATTTTTTCAATAATTTATTTTGTACATTGTTTATTTAATTTAATTTTTATAATGTTGAAATAATGTTAAAAATCTTATGATTTAAAAAGAAAAGAAAAAACGTAATTTTTATATAATGTTTACATAAATTTTTGTATAAATGTATATATTATATTTTTTTCTAAACCATGTTAGAATATTAGTTTTAAATTTAAAATCGATATTTTTAAAATATTCTCAATTAAATGAGTTCAAATACTTTAGTGGTGAATATAATTTATATTGAAACGGGACATTGTACATTTTTACTATAATTTAAGTGTTATAATAGATTTTGCAATATAAATTTAAATTACTTATAATCACATTTTTTTCTCATAATATTTATACAATTTTTTTAAAACTGTATACTATTTTTTTTCTAAATTTTATCATGGTATAAACTTTGAATTACATTATTTCAAGTTTAAATAATTTAATAGATATAGTTCATATTAAAATATAACATTGAATACTTTTATTACTTTGAAATATTGAAATATATTATATTATATAACCAATCTCATACTTTTATTAGTATAGATATAGTCTATATTAAAATATAATATTGTATACTTTTATTACATTGAAATATATCATATTATATAATCAATGTCATACTTTTATTGGGGTTGAGGCTCCGGACCGAGTGGCTGGTCCAGTTGGTCTCTACACTAGAGACCAAGGTTCTTGTTGGTGAACCGGTTCCAAATTTAGGTTATAAAATAAAAAAATGTCATACTTTTATTATATTGACTATATAAAATATTTCAATGTATTAAAATATTATATTCAATGTTACTATATAAATTTGAATTATTTTTATTATTATCCCTGTCAAGGGAGGGTCTATACTTTTCATTTAGAAGTCAAAGTGCTTTGACTTGTATTAGTTTTATTTTGAAACAAAATTTTTTATTATCTTTTACAACGTTTGAATAATTTTAATATTAAACATAATATTTTGGAAAATAAAAATAATTTTAACAATTTTGAAAATACAAAATTTTGATTTTTAGATATTTTGATTTTCAAAATTTAAAAATAAATAAAAATGATTTATAAAATAAAAAACTAGAAAAATGCCACTTGTCCCATACTGTACTGTCTTGTCTATCTTGAAAACACCACCCTATACGGCCTTGCTCTTCTATTTAGTGTTGTGTGAGACATAGGTGCGGCATCTCCTGGACATTCTTGGAGCTAAGGAGACAGCAGTTTCGACGATGCCATCGATCGCTGTGATGGCATTTTTCATCTTTCCTACCTACTAGTCATTGTGAAATCACTTCATATATTGTCCAAATTTGCAGCTTGTTGTAAGCGTGGAACAAGATTTCTCCGTTGTCTAGCGGAACAGTGCCGATTTTATCGTGGTCGTCTAATGAAGTAAATTCCTTTCGGTGGACTATCCGTTTATATATATGCACAGTACCTCCACAAGCAATCGGAAGCAACCAAACACTCTAATAACTCGCTCAACAATATAACATTAACCATTCTTAAGGGTCCATCCCATAGTTCTAAGTGATTTCTTCCTAACTCAATCGACAGGTAAACTCTCATCAATTAAAAGTCAGACATAGATATATTCTTTAGAATCAATGCTACAGGTTTGATGATTTACTCGCTAGTTAGGTCGACAGATAATAGTTAGCTCGACACTGATATTCATATTTGGAAAAATCACTGCTACTGCTCAATTGATGTCTACACCCTCAATTCCACGGGGAGCCTCTTTGCAAACTAACTCCTTAATGGAGTCGGTTCTTCCCCCTGGAGAGGCTGCTCCTCTTTTAAAAAGGAGATTGCATTGAGAGACAATGAAAGGAATATGGAATTCTTCACATGGAGATTACATTATCAAGCCAAGAAAAAGATCAAAGGCTAAGTTAAAAGGAATTATGGAATCAACGTTCCTCTAGGAAGCTGTCCCTCGTACTCATGCACAGTCAAAACATAAATTAACAAAGAAAACCGATTTTCTATAACTGGAATTCATCCTTTTATGGTTCAATTAACTCTAACTTTAACTGTTCCATTTCCTTACTGTGCATAATGTGCATAAACAGTTAGTGTTGACACATGATGCAATCAACATGCGTGATCCCTCGGGGACCACCGGATCCTATCTGCTTTACAATTAACAATGTGGCAGTATAATTCCAGTTGTAGTAATTCTAGGATCCACGCCCTGGTTTACAGGATGTCATATGGTAATGCATAATTGTATAGATACTCAATGATATGTGCTTTATCTCCAGTGCGCCGTTCGAAAATTGGCGGCTTTTTATTCTCTCAAAGCGAGGGATTGAACTTTTAAAACATCGAAAGAACAACCAGCACTGAAGGGAGCAATTCAATCTCTTTCCAATATCAGTTTGTTTACCAAAATGACTCACCACGGCGACCACGACGGGCTTATGCATACACGACCTGGAAAGTATGAGCTCTATAGGGCTATACGACAGGGCTTCTACTATAAAATAAGAATGCTTTGGAATGTATGAAAAATGTGAACTTATGGCGCTTTTAACTTTTTGAAAGCAAAATTACTTTGTCATAAAATTTGAACCCGAAGGCTATACCATGTTAAATATTTCTAGCTTCACGATTGCAAACTTTGTACTGCTTACTTTAGGTTTAAAAAATACTTTTTATAAATCGTTTTTAAGGTAGGAGTGGGGTTAATGTAGTGAGATCTATTGCTTCGTTGTTTTGGGATGAGTAATGTCATAACTAAAGAATTGCAAATTTTACTTGAATTGATGAGAATTGCAAATTTTACTTGAATTGATGGGAGTGGTAAATTTTGCGTTGCTTATTTTAGTGTTGATGTTAATGTAACTTCGGAATGTATTTCATATATGTATATTGTATTCCTATAAAGATGTTATTATTCCTCTATATGGAAGTGTCGTTATTTATATTGTAAGTGTCGTAACTTATACTTGATGGGTTATTAGACCACCTTGTTGGGGTCGGCCGTGTATAAGTCATGTGGGTCGAAGGGTTATTAGACCATCCTATTGGGGGTCCGCCATGTGGGTCAAAGGGTTATTAGACCATCCTATTGGGTGTCGACCGAGTGAGCATTATGTTATGTGGTTAAGTTAAGGCCGACCTAGTAAAGGTTATTAGGCAAGTCAAGTCAAGTATAAATAGAGTGCGGCATGCACTCTATTTCATCATTCTATTCTCACACACACTCTTTGGAGAGTGGCATACTTGTGGAAGAGGAGAAGTTGCTGCTAGGAGAAGACTATCTCTTGTACTTTGGTTGTATCATTGCTCTATCTATCTCTGAGGAAGTTATTGGGGTTTTTCACCTTTATGGTTTTCCCCAAGTAAACTCTATGTCTCTTGTGTGCTTGCATTATTGTGTCCATGATTGATATGCTGTACATAAACTTCTATAGGTCGAATATGAGATCACCATGTACCTTGTTTCAAAAGTACAACTTCTAATTCGTTGTACTTTGTGTTTTATGATTTGTACAATATAAGGTTTCTGCCTCTTCCAGATCTGAGTAATAAACAGGTGAGCTTGGAAAAAAGGTCATAACGTGGGCTAGGAAGCTCCAAATTAAATTTCGTAAAATGTGACAGGTAGTGCACGGACTGAACTTTCTCAAGTAACGTTTTCAGAGGCTGAAACTGAACCAGTGACACGTGGCACGCTGTACAAGTTTGCTCTCCTATTTTATCCCATAAACAGGTCACGTTGCGACACTTGGAATAACTCTCTCTCAGAGAATCCATTTGAGGTGAGACCTATGGGGTTGGAAAGATGACAGGACGAGATATCACAGGAAACGTTTTCAGACCCTATGGATAAAAAATTTCAGAGTTACACTAGAAACAATCAGGTGCATATTTCTGTCAAAACAGAATTATTTTTGACCACCTTCATTCATGGCTTGTGGAATTTAGGGTTTCGGAGAAAGTTTGAATTTTTGTAATCAGAGACTACGGCTGAATGATACTCATCAAAATCAAAATTTAGAGACCAAGATTAGAATTTTTGGTTGGGAAAAAGGTCAGGCTTGATCAGACCGTAGTTCGGGGTCGGGCTTGATTAGACCCTAGTTCAGGACTTTGATGAGAAAAGTGGAAAATTAGGGCTTCTGCAAAAATGGGAATTTTTGAAATCTGTGACCACGGCTGGAAGCTACCCAGAAAAATAGAAGCTTAGAGCTTTGGGTCGAACCTTTTGATTAGGCAGAAGGGTGGGCTTTATCAAACCCTAGTTCAGGGTCATGTCCACTGAATCCGGAAGTTTCAAAGGCAAATTTGAGGGGTGAAACTTTGCAGTTTTCAAATTATGAGTATACTAGCTTGATCAGCTCGTCAAGGCGCATCTTTCTATCCTTTCAGAAGTTCGAAATTCAAAGTTTGATTTTTTAGGGTTTCTCTGACAAACCCTAATCCAACTCGAGATCCAGTTCGTGCAAATCAAGTGGATTGGGTTAATCCTAGAAGAGAATGGATTGGTCACCTGCATAAGTGAAGAAGTTACTATTTCAAAGGGAGATGAGGCTAAGGCCTTACATAAGAAGATTATAAGCAATCTCGACAGGTATGACTCATCCAGGTATTTTTCGAGATTTGTTCATGATTAAGTTTATGGTATGTTTGTCTTCATGTTATTACGGTTAGTACAATCTTGATTAAATTTAGACTTGTCATATCACCTTAAAAAAATTATGAATGCATGATAGAACATATTCATTGATTAGGGTGTTGACACTTATGATTGTACTAATGCATTATGGTGTTGTATGAGGTTTATGTTGTCCGCTAACATAAAAGGTACACCAAGAAAAAAAATCATGTTCTAGTTCAAGAACATATGATCATGATGACATGAAGACAAAGATTCATCCATTGTCATGGATCACATAGAAGATCTACTTACGAGGTATGTATAACTTGGTTCTACAATGGTTAATTTATGAGACATGTAGGTTACTAGCACAAGTCATTGAAAAGAACCAGAAGACATCATGCGGGTATGTTAGACATAACTAGCTAACATAGTAATCCAGGTATGTTTTTCCTATATCAAGTTAGAATCGTACCTTGTGTTAGGATACCTTATATAAGTATACTTGGTATGATTGATAATGAAGGTAGAATCTTACCTTGGTTATGTTTATTCATAAAGTTAGAAATGTAAGTAATCAAGGGTTTATTCATATTATGTCTCTTATCTTGACTAATGATTTAACTAACGAGAGGAGTCATATGATCAAATAAGAATATGTATGAGTAAAAGAAGACTTCCCTGAAACCTTGAATACTAATGTTTATTATCTGTGTTTGAAATGATCATGACTATACATGTTTAAGATTATTGTGTTTTGATACTATTAAGATTATACTAATGAATGTGTGATTATGTATGAGACCTAGAGGATAACACAATGTTGATACTAATAAGCAGGCATAGCGATTAAGGATGGATATAAGTTCAAGGACAGGTAATCCAGGAAGCAAATATCAAGAGGGTGCACACTCCATTTGTTCCTGCAAGGAAACAAAGATTAAGAGGGAAGAGCACTCCAGTTGTTCCTACGAGGAAGCAAAGATCAAGAGGGAGCACACTCCAGTTGTTCCTGCAAGGAAACAAAGATCAAGAGGGAAGCACACTCCAGTTGTTCTTGCAAGGAAGCAAAGATCAAGAAGGAGCACACTTCAGTAGTTTCTGCAAGGATGCAGATAATCAGAGGGAGCTGACCACTTCTCACAATCCACATCAGAATGGAGTTGAAGAAAAGAAGCAAAGACTGAGAGGGAGTCAACCCAACAAACAAATAAAGATAAGTATTTGAATTATCATTCCTTGCATGTTTTATTGTTTAATAATATTGTTCAATAATGTATATACTGATGTTCCTAGAATTAGGTTGTGTATTATGCATATTAGAATAGTTGCATTAATGAATAGTATACTACTAATACACATGGGTAATTGGCCTATGGAACTGTACAACATTTCATTTCTACTTATCTAGAATGAAACCTCTTTGCTGACATGTTGGGAGTTGTGGACACTCTTAACAATGTTCTGGTAGAGATTGGAAGGCATCTAGAAAGTTACAGGATATGGATAAATGTTGTATTGAAGCATTGGCTAAGATAATTGCATGACTGTATGACATATTTCTTTATGTGAAAGAATTTGTTTTGAAAACTATGAGATGTTTTCTAATCATGCAATTTAACTTGTTGTGTAGGAAAGATCGTATACCATCACCTACAAAAGAAGGACTACAACATTTGTTCAACAAGAAAGTTATCTATTGAAAATTTTGAAGATATTGAAGTTCCCAGGATCTGGGAAGAATGCCATGATCGAGGAGTACCTGTCGATCATGAAGATGTTTGGGATGTAGTCCCAAGACCTGAAGGGGAGTCTGTAGTGACTTCTAAGAGGATATACAAGATCAAGCATGCTGCAGGTGGTAGCATAGAGACTTTTTCTCCTGTATCCAGATACACTTCCATTAGATCCGTACTTGCTCTGGATGCAGTGATGAAATGGAAGATACACCAGATGGATTTCAAGACAGCTTTCTTGAATGGTGTAGTTGAAGAAGAAGTGTATGCAGAGCAGCCACTTGATTCTGAAACACATGACAGGGAGTCATATATGTGCAGAACTTGGTAAGGTAGGATAGACAGTTTTCTATCAAGTTTGGGCTTTACCAAGAGTAAAGCGGATTCCAACCTTTACTACAAGGTTGAGGAAGGCAATCCAGTGATACTACTTTTGTATATGGATGACCTGTTTATTACAGGTGAAGATAGATTAATTGCTGACACGCAGCAGAAGCTTGCTGCCAAGTTCGATATTAAGAACTTCTGGATGATGCATTATTTTCTAGGTATGGAGGTGTGGCAGAGTGCAAATGGAATCTTCCTTGGACAAGGGAAGTATGCAGTATAGATCCTGAAGAGGTTCAGGATGATGGACTGCAAGGCCATGGCCACACCTATGGAATCAAACATGAAGCTTCTGTGTGATGCTTCATTTGAGTTGGTTGATATCACTATGTATCGTCACATGATTGGGTCCTTGATGTACCTGACGAACACGAGACCAGATATTTTCTTTGCGGTGAACACATTGAGCCAGTTCCTAATAGATCTGAGAGGTGTTCACCTAGTTGTTGTCAAGCATATTTTGAGGTATCTAAAGGGTATAGTTGATTATGGGCTCAAGTATGATGCAAATCAAAAGTTTAACCTACAGGGTTATGTTGATTCAAATTGGGCAGGCAGTGCTGCAGATAGGAAGAGCACTTCTGGGTGCTGCTTCAGTATGGGATCAGGTGTGATCTCTTGGTTTAGCAGGAAGCAGTCCTACGTAGCACTGAGTACAGCTGAAGCAGAGTATGTTGCGACGGATGAGCAGGTTACAGATGTATTGACCAAGCCATTGTCCAGAGTGAAGTTTGAATACTTCAGAGAGAGGCTTGGTGTTCTTCAGATCGATGACACTTCGAGGAAGAAGTGATGGAGACATTTGCTATAGCCATTCCAAGCATGTTGGAAATAGGATCCTTCACATGGTTGTGGATGTAAGCGCTTGATGATGAGCATCAGGATGATGTTCTAGTTTCTTCTTTATATGATCCGTTGGATCATTTATGTATGTATACACCATGTTGGATGCTGGATATGATCAGTTGGATCATTTATGTATGTATGCATCATGTTGGATGCTGGATATGATCAGTTGGATCATTTATGTATGTACACATCATGTTGGATGCCGATGGATACATTGTGTGGATCATGCACCTTTGTATGATCATGTAGGTCATGTATGTTGATGGATACATTGTGTGGATCATGTATCTTTGTATGATCAGGTAGATCATGTATGCTGATGGATACATTGTGTGGATCATGTATCTATGTATGTATCAGGTAGATACATTGTATATGTTGATATGCATCAGGTAGATACTTGGTATGCATCAGGTGGATGCATTGTATGATCAAGATGATCATGGATGATGAGTTTCTCGAGTTGACATGCATCAGGACGATGCAGTGATGATGATCAGGATGATCATGTGTACATCAGAATGATGTATGGAGAGTATCAGGTTTATACTCTGTGGTCGTGGAAAGGTTGTGCAGATGAGCATGTCTGGGAGATCCTATAGGTCGGAGTTGTGTACCTGTAACATCCTGGGATGCTCTTTCGAGACATTTCTCTGGGAGGACATATAATAGCACCTTGGGAGATCCTTCAGGTCAGAGTTGTGTACCCGTAACATCCTGGGATGCTCTTTCGAGGTTTTGTCCTATGGCATGTAATTTGCTCCTGGGAGATTTGGATAGGATGAAAAGGTCCTCAGATGCTTCAGCCAGGTTTTTCCATGACCACATGTAATTTGCTCTTGGGAGATCTGGATAGGATGAAAAAGGCCTCAGATGCTTCAGCCAGGTTTTGTGGTAGACCACATGTAATTTGCTCCTGGGAGATCTGGACAAGATGAAAAAGGCCTTAGATGCTTCAGCCAGATTTTGTGGTGAGATCACATGTAATGTGCTCCTCGGAGATGCGACAGGTAGAGCCATGTGCTCGTAACAGCCTGGGATGCTTCAGCCAGGTTTTGTGATGGGTCACATGTAATGTGCTCCCAGGAGATCTGACAGGTAGAGCTGTGTGCTCGTAACAGCCTGGGATGCTACCACCAGGTTTTGTGACGCATGTAATAAGTCCTGAGAATTCCATAGTATGGCCAGTGATGATGAAGACCTGCAGGTGGTGGGCCTACATTCAGTATGAAAAAAGGAATGGCTCTGTAGAACTTCCTATGCCGAGTAGATTCAGAGATTGATTGAGATAGTAGCAACAGTGATGATGACGATGACTTGATGACAATTATCCAGTGACGATGATCCAGAGAAGAAGACTTGTGCTAGAAGACCTGTGTCGAGAAATACCTTCCTAGTTAAGAGGGAGTGTTGATGTTAATGTAACTTCAGAATGTATTTCATATATGTATATTGTATTCCTATAGAGATGTTATTATTCCTCTATATGGAAGTGTCGTCATTTATATTATAAGTGTCGTAACTTATACTTGATGGGTTATTAGACCACCTTGTTGAGGTCGAACCTGTATAAGTCATGTGGGTCGAAGGGTTATTAGACCACCCTATTGGGGGTCGGCCATGTGGGTCAAAGGGTTATTAGACCACCCTATTCGGTTTTGACCCAATCAGCATTATGTTATGTGGTTAAGTTAAGGCCGACCTAGTAAAGGTTATTAGGCAAGTCAAGTCAAGTATAAATAGAGTGCGGGAGGCACTCTATTTCATCATTCTATTCTCACACACACTCTTTGGAGAGTGGCGCACTTGTGGAGGAGGAGAAGCTGCTGCTAGGAGAAGACTATCTCTTGTACTTTGGTTGTATCATTGCTCTATCTATATCTGAGGAAGTTATTGGGGTTTTCCACCTTTATGGTTTTCCCCAAGTAAACTCTGTGTCTCTTGTGTGCTTGCATTATTGTGTCCATTATTGACATGCTGTACATGTTGTTCTCTCAGTTAAGATCCTAGATTAGATTGAAGTAAAGTCTGAAAAATTAACATTTAGACTTTCAAAATCTGTCTTATAAACAATTTATGCGGTTGAAATGGGGTTAATTCACATGGATATGTCATTTTGAGATTCAAGTACAATAATAATGAAAGCATTGAAAATTGAACATGAAGTAGTATCAATTAATTTCTATTAATCCGATGCTAAATCATTGGGACCACACAAGCCATGTTTTTCTCATGGCTTTGTGACCTTGGAGGTATCAAGTTGATTGCAAGATACTAGGCTATGTAAAAGAGAATATGTAGGGTTAGAATTGCAGAGTGGATTATGTATTTGATTATTAAGTCGGCATGAAAAAACGTTAGTAATTCAATAATTTTGATTTTAAATTTTATTGGCATCCCATTGGAAACTATTGTACATCCAAATCTAAAATTCATAAGATTACTCCTCTTGCTAGTTCATAAATCTCATTAAATCAATTGTAGCCTTAAATGAAGCCCAATATTTCACTGGTTGTGTGCATCTACCTGCTATTCGACATAGACGCTTTGCCAGGGTTGGACATTTGCCATTTGGCAGAGATTTGTTGCATCGTAGCTTTGTACTTGTTATATTTTAATGTGATAAAAACCATAATTTTAATTATATAACTTTATAATGTTTATAATTTTTTCCATAATTTATTTTTCATAATATTTATTTTACTTTATTTTTTAATGGTTATGCAATGTTATTTAGTTATTTTTTTATAACAATTTTTATATGATGTGTTTTATTTTTTATTTATATAATTATTTTTTAAAAATATTTCTTATTTACGTATTTTTACTTCTTTTCTACTATGCATGAATGTAACACCAAAAAAATATTTGTTGGTGATGATAGATCTCTAAGTGTTGTAGGAGCTGGAACAGTTCCAGTAGATAATGGTCATTTTAGTGATGTACTATGTGTTCCAAGAATTTCCTGCAATTTGTTATCAGTCTATCAGATCACTCGTTTTGGTGAAGGTGAAACTGTGACGTTTACACCTCACCAAGTTGTAATCAAAGATTTTAAAGATCCTCAATAGGTTCTAGCTACTGGAATTGTTGATGATATTACTAGGTTGTACAAGTTTAACAACTTTCGGTCATCACCTTTTCCTTTAGTTTTTGTTGCTCATAGTGATAACCTGAGCAAACTTTGGCATAAGCGATTTGGTCACTTAAATTATCGCTCATTGCAACAACTATGTAAAGACAATATGGAGATAGGTCTTCCGATGGTATCTTGCAGGGATGGTGTTTGTTCCGGTTGTCAACTCGAAAAACATCATCGGGACAGTTTTGACAAACGTGCCTCTTGGCACGTCTCGATTCCCTTGGAGCTTGTGCATAGTGACTTGTGTGGTCCTCTTCCATCTGCTTCCTTTTCTGGTTTCAAATATTTCTTAACTTTCATTGATGATTACACCAGACACACTTGGGTTTATTTCCTAAAACTTAAGAACGAAGTATTTAACATGTTCTTGGCCTACAAGGCCCTTGTTGAAAAACAATCTAGTCATCAAATTATTAAGTTAAGATTTGACAATGGAGGAGAATATGTTAACAAAAAGTTCACTACTTTCTGCACTGAATAAGGCATCCAACAACAGCACACTGTTCCATATACACCACAACAAAATGGTGTAGCTGAGCGGAAGAACCGCACTTTAAAAGAAATGGCTAATTGTATGATCCAATCTAAGGGACTAAGTCTTCAATTTTGGGTTGAAGCCATTAATTGTGCAAATTACATAGTTAATCGCACCCCCACTAAAGCATTACAAGGTATCACACCGGAAGAAGCATGGAGTAAAACTAAACCTGATGTAAGTCACTTCCATGTGTTTGGTAGTGAAGCATGGGCTCACATTCCAGATGAAAAATGGAAAGCATTGCAGCCTAAAAGTGAAAAGTGCATATTTGTTGGATATTCTGAAGATGTAAAAGGTTATAGACTTATTCAAACACATTCTCATGATGTAATCATTAGAAGAGATGTTACATTTGATGAAAATATCTTGTCCTGCGAGCCTAACTCAGCGATTGTGCGATCTTTGGCCTGCGAGCATGATTCGGCGATTGTGCCTTCTTCTTCTTCTTCCAACTTCCTTGACAGGTTTCCAACTCCAGTTTCTGATGATGATAGTGAGGATGAAAATCCACATCTGCCTGCTCATGTTCCTCCAGTTGCACCAGCATAAGTGCTTCCTCGATGGGTCCATTCAACATGCGAAGCAACTGGTGATCTTGTCGGTGATCCTAGAGATCAACGTCGAACACATTCTCAGTTTCAGCGAGCCTCTTCTCTTTTGGCTCAAGTTTCCGAGAATCATAATCTAGAAACCTTTGTAGAAGCTTCAGGAAATCCAGATTGGGATGCAGCTATGGATGAAGAATATCGTTCCTTAATGATGAACGATACTTGGGATCTTGTACCTCTTCCAAAAGGAAGAAAACTTGTCAGATGTGAATGTGTCTACAGAAATAAGTATGCATCAGATGGAAGTGTTGAAAGACTTAAGGCAAGGTTAGTTGCCAAAGGTTTTTCTCAAGTTGAAGGGATTGACTACAATGAAACTTTTGCTCCTGTCGCAAAAATGAACTCCATCCTCTTTGTTCTTTCCCTTGTAGCCTTACACAACTGGGAAGTCCATCAAATGGATGTCAAGTATGCATTCCTACATGGTGATTTACAGGAGAAAATTTACATGGAACAACCTCCTGGATATGTTCAGAATAACTCTAGCCTTGTCTGCCGCCTTAAGAAATTCTTATATGGCCTTAAGCAAGCTCCTAGAGCTTGGTATGCTAAAATGGATAAATTTCTCCTTGACACTGGTTTTTCTAGATGCCATTCTGACCCCAATTTCTATACCAAGAAAGTAGGAAACAATCTCATCATACTTGTTCTATATGTTGATGACCTTATTCTTACTAGTAATGACCCTAAGCTTATAACCCATGTGAAATCCAGTCTTAAACAAAATTTCAAAATGTCAGACTTAGGACATTTGCATTATTTTCTTGGTCTCCAAGTCCTGCAAACCAAAGAAGGAATCTTTCTTTCTTAGTCTAAGTATGCTTGTGACCTTCTTCGTCGATTTCACATGGAAGATTGTACACCAGCCCCTTCTCCCTTCCAGTTTGGAGTCAAACTTTATGCCACTTGTACTTCACCTGAAGTCGATGCCACCTTGTATCGTCAGCTTGTTGGTAGTCTCTTATACTTGACTCATTCCTGTCCTGACCTTTCCTTTGCCGTTGGTCGTGTTGCCCGTTATATGCAGACACCTGATGAAAGTCACTGGAAAGAAGCTAAAATAATACTCCGATATATTCGAGGTACAGTTCAGTTTGAGATTCATTACAGTACAGGGGGGAAACCTTTGTTGGTTGGTTTCACTGATTGAGATTGGGCCTGCGATCCTGATGATCAAAAGTTTACTGCAGGTTATGTTTTCAGTCTGGGATCTGGACCTATCACTTGGGCTTGTAAGAAACAACAAGTTCTTGCTCTTTCTTTAGCAGAAGCAGAACATCGAGCTGTAGTTAATGCCAGTCAGGAAGCTTTATGGCTTCGACAGATCCTTTCAGAGTTCGGATTCGAGCAGTAGCAGCCTACTCCACTTTGGTGCAACAATCAAAGTGCCATCAAGCTTGCCAAAGATCCAGTTCTACATCAACGTAGCAAACACATTGAGCTACATATGCATTTCATCAAAAATTTTGTTCATGATCATGTTCTTGAAGTGCTCTTTTTCCCTACAGATGATCAAGTTGCAGACATCTTCACCAAGTCTCTTACAGAAGCGAAGTTTTCTAAACTTCGATCTATGTTAGGAGTTCAGGAACTTGTCATTAAGGGGGGATAGGCTCTAATGCCTCCTTCCTTCTCCTAATAGTGTCACTTTTGTAAATCCTTCAATCCTATCCCAAGTTGTTCTTAAGGGGGGATGTTAGGATATTTAGACACCTAGGAGTTAGTTAAGATCAACTTGTGTAATATATCCGTTAGGGAAAGTGTGTTTCTTTAATATGCATTAGTATGCATTTGTAAATACTTAATCCAACAGTCACGATATGTTCCCGACATAGAGTGATCCGACGGCTCAACTTCTCTTAGATCATACCTAACCTTGATCTGTGGCTTAACACCCGATTGGTCCATGATCTCTATTTAAAGAGCATGGAGGGTCATTGTTGAGTTGATCGATTATGAGAAGCTTATTTGTAACTTTCTTTGTTTGCATAATAATTTGTCCCGTAGAAACTATTTGGCCCGGGCCGTGAAGTGTTTCCTTCAAGAGGGTTTAAACCACGTCAAAACATCGGTGTGTTGATCTGTGATCTGTTTGTGTGAAGTAGTTGCTCTTGGTGTTTGGTCCTTTGGTAGTACCCTGTGTACCCGAACAATATTTACATAATTTTATCTATATTATTTAAATAATTTTTATTTTTATTGCGATTAAAAATAACTTGAATAATTAAAAAAGAATCATATTTAATTTGTTATATCATATATATACAGTAAAAATACACTTATAATCATAATAAAAAAATTATTAACTTTAAAACATTTATTTCATCCCAAACAAACTCCAAATTTATCCATAGTAATTAAATTTATATTTAAAAAAGCCTTCTCACGATTGCATTAGAAATCTAAATTCTATAAAAATATGTAAAAAAAAAATTAATCTTAATATAATAATAAATAATTATTAATTTTATAATTTTTACATATTTATTAAATTTAATGTGATCATAAATAACTTGAATTATATATATATTAAAATTAAAACATTTAAAAAAGCCTTCTCAAAATTGCATTGGAAATCTAAATTCTAAATTATATAAAATATGTAAAAAAAATTAATCTTAGTATTATAATAATTAATTATTAATTTTATAATTTTTACATATTTATTAATTTAATGTGATTATAAATAACTTGAATTGAATTAAATATATATATATATTAAAAATAAAACGTTTATTTCATTGAAAACAAGCATCAAATATATCCATATTACTTAAATTTATGTTTAGAAGGCCTTCTCAAGATTGTAATGAAAACTTGAACACAATACTTTCTGGTTCACTATGTTCCCGAAGAAGAGAGAGTTTTTCTCCATTCAGGAAATGACGAGCACACACACAATTAACGTTAAAAACTTGAAACAAAAAGAGTGGTTTCCATATATTATAATGGGACTTAAATATCAAATTCAAGGTGACTTGACATATTCAAGTTTTAAACTAAGGTGAATCATAATACCTAGATTATTATATTATAAATTGAATAACATCTGTATAATTTTGAATTTAATATATATATATATAAATAAAGAATTAACTAACATATAATTTATTAGAAAAAACATTTAATGTTTCAAAATCTAAAAACATAAGAAAGCAGTAAACTATATTATAATTACTTGTAAGAATTGAAGTTTGTTTTAAACCTACGCAAATACTAATACTTAGATTTTTAAAAGAATTAATTAAATTTATATTATAAATTGAGTAATATCTATATAATTTTGAATCTAATATATAATTATATATTAATTAAATTTATATTATAAATTGAGTAATATCTATATAATTTTGAATCTAATATATAATTATATATTTGAAAAAATAAATAAATTAATAAAAATATATTGAAGTTTGAGAAAAATAAACTTCAAAAATATTCCAAATCATGTTTAAACTACTCTTATGACAATTAGACAAAAATATGAATAGATACATTAAAATTAAACCGTGGTCGACATGGATCTCAAACTAAACAAAAGATGGGGGAAGAACAATAATAATCAATTCCATGTTGTATCAATAACTTATGCAAATTCCCATGGAATTTCTTGCATCGAGACGAAACTGTTGGGTGAAGAGCTAAACAAACATATGAGCTTTTAATTGAAAAAAAAAAATACCAATGTGTTAAAGTTGACAGAAAATGATACAACCCTTCACATGGACCGCATCAACTACTTGATTGTAAGCATTTATTTGTTCATTGCTAAAGACTTGTAGGTATTAATTTGTTCATTGCTAAAGACTTGTATGGATTTATTTGTTAATTGTTAACTACTCGTTATTTGTATCAATAACTTATGCAAATTCCCATGGAATTTATTGCAGCCAGATGAAACTGTTGGATGAAGAGCTAAACAAACAAATGAGCTTGTATGAGCTTCAACGTTGATGTTCAACATAATCTTAATATTTAGATGTAGTAGTGTTCAAACAACAATAAACAAGAAACAAATTTTCAGCCCATGATTAAATTGTCAATAAGCAGAGAAATCAAATTGCTTCAAGGCATGCATGTTACACAATATCTGGACTAAGCCAGACTTCGTATAGATCCTCCAGGGCTTGTGGAATATTATAATGGCATAGCGTAACTAAAGGTTGGATCTCTGTCGTCCATACAATTTTGTGTAAATTCTATCGACATTCTAATTTAAAAAAATGAGCAAAAGGATGGGTCAATATCGAAAGTTAATCATGAATATCATTGCCTCTAAGAAGAAGCGATTCAATGAGATCGTTGTAATACTTGACTCCGTCATGATTGATTTCTCCACGACCGTCTGAAGAACAACTTCAATGAACAAAATTAGTAGAAGGACAATTTTGTTAGAAATAGTAATTACTTCAGTTAGCTTTAGCTTTTACTTGAGTTACTATTTAGAAGTTCAGTTAATAAATGCAACAGCATGCTTTGCATGCATGCAAAAGCTAGGTTAGAGCTTTTTTTCCATAAGTGTTTAAATACACATTACATTATTGTTTGTATTACATCAGTTGATCTCCGTTTATGAATAAAGATTGAAGAGCCGTAGCTCATTCCGCATTATCTTTGTTTATTTCTGCCTCCAACCTTCAGTTTGGTATCAGAGCATAGGAGAAGATCAAATTGGTAGCATCAATTTCCGGAGAAGCCAAAGCCATAGCTTTGAAGAATTTGTAAGTTTTTTTGAAGAATTTGTTTTGGGAGAAATTATTAAAAAAAAAAAATTTTGGAGTACCGCGCCCTCCCTATAGTCCACAGAGCGGTACTTTAGGAACTATCGCGCCCACAGTATAGTCTAAAGCGCGGTAGTTTGGGGAGATACGAGATAAAAAATCGAGATTTCACCGCGACTTCTCCCTAGGACAAAGAGCGGTAATTCAAACAAGGCGGCATTTTTGGACAAGTGCAATTTTTTTTTTACTTTATGTGATTGTTTTTTGAAATCGAGATTTCATCGCAGCCTCTCCCTAGGACAAAGAGCAGTAATTCAAACAAGGCGGCATTTTTGGACAAGTGCAAAAAAGTTTTTACTTTATGTGATTGTTTTTTGACTTTCACGCAGTTATTGAGTAAGAATTTTTTCTTTTTACAAGAGAAGAAGATATTTGAAGATATTTTTCAAATCTTGTTTAAGAGGGAGAATTATTATTTGATTTTTTTTTTTTTAAAAGGAAGGGAGATTATTTTGAATAGAGCCAGTGAAAGACACCGCAGCGTCTATGGCTTCTAGTAGCAATCAATCTCAGATTTCTCCTCTTACAGGGAAAAAGGACTATGATGTCTGGGCCACGAGGATGGCGGTTTATCTCAGGTCAGAAGATGCATGGGAATATGTCGTGTATGGCTATTTCGAACCTGCAGATGATGCAGCTTTTCAAGCCCTTTCAAACGCAGAGAAAGATGTCCTGCGAGCGCAAAGGAAGAAGGATGCAAAGGCACTGCATCTCATAATGAACGCTTTGGATAACAGCGTATTTCCAAAGATATCAGCATCTTTACATGCCAAAGCAGCATGGGATACCTTGGCGACCAGTTATCAAGGTGCTGGTAAGGTTCAAACAGCAACACTCCAAAACCTAAGAAGAGACTTTGAAGATCTGAAGATGAAAGAATCAAACTCTGTAGACTCTTTCATGACCAAAGTCATGGGGATTTTTAATCAGTTGAATATATATGGTGAAAAGATTGGAGATCAAAGGGTGGTTGAAAGGGTTCTGAGATCCCTACCCCACAAATTTGAGTCGAAAGTTTCAGCGATTGAAGAAGCAAAAGATCTGAGTACTCTCTCTATAGACAAGTTGACCGGATCTTTACTTTCATTTGAATCCAGACTCAACAGGAATGAAGAATCCTCTCAAGAGAATGCTTTCAAAGCACATGTCTCATTCTCAAGAGGCAGAGGAAGAGGCAGAGGCAGAGGAGGATCAAGAGGACGAGGCAGAAGTGGCCGAAGTAATGGCAATGGAGATCAAGATCACCATCATAACCATGAAGGCGGAAACTGCGACAAAAAAAGGTTAGATAAATCTAATATTCAGTGTTATTATTGCAATAAATTTGGGCATTATGCTCATGAATGCAAAAAGAAAAAGGCTGATCAAGCAAATCATAATGCTAATGTGACTAATACCTCTGAGGATAAAGATGATATGTTATTTCTTACATGTCATGCTGCACACGAAAGCCCAAAGGGACTTTGGCTTTTAGATAGTGGCTGCAGTAACCATATGACAGGTGACAGAGGTCTAATTGCAGACCTAGATGAATCAGTAAGGACAGAGGTCAAAGTTGGCACGGATGAGGTGGTTCCATTTCTTGGAAAATGAGTGGTCAACATTCTGACTAAACAAGGCCAACAAAAGACAATCTCAGATGTCTATTATGCTCCAGGATTGAAGCATAATCTGCTTAGCATTGGGCAACTCACTGAAAAGAAGTACAAACTTGTCTTTGATGGATCAAACAGTGAAATTTATGACCCAAATCGACATTTGATCATCAAAATAAAAGTGACTAGGAATAGGATGTATCCACTAGTCATGAATTGCAGCAGCAAGGTAACCTCTTTTGCTCAAAAAGCCATTTGCATGGATGATTATTGGTTATGGCATTTTAGATATGGACATCTTCACTTTGGTGGTCTCAAGTTTTTGCAGCAAAAAGAGATGGTAAAGGGATTCCCCCCTATGAAGGAGCCAGAAAGCAGTTGTGAGTGTTGCATCATTACAAAGCAGCACAGGGATAGCTTTCCTAAAGGTATGTCTCGAAGGGCACTTGCACCTTTAGAACTTATTCATACTGATCTGGTTAGACCAATGCAAACTCAATCGATTGGTGGAAGCTATTATTTCCTTACATTTATTGATGATTTCAGTAGAAAAACATGGGTGTATTTCCTTCGTTAGAAGGCTGAAACTTTTGGCAAGTTCAAGGAATTTAGGGCTTTGGTTGAAAAACAGAGTGGTTATCAACTCAAAGTATTGAGATCTGATGGAGGGGGAGAGTATGAATTAAAGGAATTTCATGATTACTGCAAGCATCATGGAATCAAGAGGAAATTCACTACAAGATATACTCCTCAGCAAAATGGTATTGCGGAACACAAGAACATAACCATCATGAATATGGCAAGGAGCATGCTGAAAGGAAGAAATGTGTCCCATGAATTTTGGGGAGACACAGTGGCTTGTGTTGTTCATGTGATGAACAGATCTCCCACCAAAATTGTGAAGAACAGTGTACCAGAGAAAGCATGGTCAGGTATGACTTGTAATGTTTCTCATTTTAGAGTATTTGGTTGTGTTGCTTATGCTCATGTTCCTAAAAAGCTAAGAAAAAAGCTAGACGACAGGAGTGAGAAATGTATATTTCTTGGATACAGTGAACAAACTAAAGCCTACAAGCTGTATAACCCTATTACCAAAAAGGTTATTCTCAGCAGAGATGTTTTGTTCAAGGAGGAAGAGTCATGGAATGGAACCATAGACAAGGGTATGGGAGCTGCAATACCCCAACCAGAAGATGGAGAAGATGAGGAGCTGATTGGACAACAAGATCCAGTAGCATCTTCACCAGTAGCAAATACTCCAGAAAGAACACCTAGAAACTCAGTTCGAGGTGAAGCATCAAGTCCGCAGTCAGGTAATGAATCTGATCACAGTAATAAAAAGACTAGAAGATTGACAGATATTTATGATGAATTGGATGCAAATACCAATTATGTTTTTATTGCTAGTGAACATGTGTTTTATGAAGAGGCTGTAAAACAAGAGCATTGGGTAAATGCTATGGACGAAGAGATAGATTCCATTGAGAGAAATGATACATGGGATCTAGTTGACCTGCCAAAGAATAAGAAATCCATTGGTGTGAAGTGGGTTTATAAAACCAAACTCAATGAAAAAGGTGAAAATGATAGGTACAAGGCAAGGTTAGTAGCAAAGGGTTTCTCGCAACAACCAGGAATTTATTTTGGAGAAACTTTTGCACTAGTGGAAAGATTGGACACAACAAGAGAAGTCCTAGCAATTGCAGCACAGAAAAAGTGGAAAGTGTATCAGATGGATGTCAAGTCGGCATTCTTGAATGGAATTCTTGAAGAAGAAATTTATGTGGAGCACCCACATGGGTATGAAATAAAAGAACATGAAGAGAAAGTTTACAAGTTGAAGAAAGCTCTATATGGGCTCAAGCAAGCTCCAAGAGCTTGGTACAGCAGAATTGATTCTTATCTGATCAAAAATGGTTTTAGCAGAAGTAGCAGCGAACCAACACTTTACACAAAGATAAATCAACAAGGACAGATTTTAATAGTTTGTTTGTATGTTGATGATATGATTTTTACAGGTGACCTCTCAGTAGATGAGTTCAAGGCATCTATGAAGAAAGAGTTCGAGATGACAGACCTTGGATTGATGAGGTTCTTTCTTGGCCTAGAAGTAGAAGAGTCAGAAAAGGGTATATTATCTCTCAAAATAAATATGCTAATGAAGTTCTTAAGCGATTCAGAATGCTTAATTGCAAAACAACACCTACACCAGTGGCAACAGGTACTAAGTTGAGCAAAGAAGATTGCAGTCCCAATGTAGATCCAACATTGTATAAGAGACTTGTAGGAAGTCTCATGTACCTCACAGCTACGAGACCTGATATTATGTTTGCTGTCAGCTTGATTTCAAGGTTCATGGAGTCTCTCAAAGACTCGCATTGGCAAGTTGGAAAAAGGATCTTACGATATGTTGCAGGTACTTCAAGCTATGGAATTTTATACTCAAGCACGGAGTATGATGTTTTGACAGGTTTCACTGACAGTGATTTTGCAGGAAGTTTGGATGACAGGAAGAGCACTTCCGGTCATGTATTTCATCTTGGATCAGGGATGATTTCATGGGCATCCAAGAAGCAGGCCATTGTGACACTTTCATCGGCAGAAGAAGAGTATGTAGCAGCGACATCAGCATCATGTCAAGCAGTCTGGTTACGCAGAGTTTTAGAAGGTCTTCAACAAAAACAAGAAGGACCAACCACAGTTTATTGTGACAACAACTCAGCAATCGCTCTATCCAAGAACCATGTTTTTCACCATAAAATCAAGCACATTGATACTAGATATCACTTCATAAGAGAGCTTGTGAACAGTGGTGAAGTTCATGTTGAGCATTGTAAATCGATTGACCAACTGGCTGACATATTCACAAAGCCATTGGCAAAAGATATTTTTGAAATTCATAGAAATAATTTAGGCATTGTAAAAGCTACAGTAGTTAGCAGTAGTAATTAAGAGGGAGTGGTAGAAATAGTAATTACTTCAGTTAGCTTTAGCTTTTACTTGAGTTACTATTTAGAAGTTCAGTTAATAAATGCAACAGCATGCTTTGCATGCATGCAAAAGCTAGGTTAGAGCTTTTAGGGTTTTCCATACGTGTTTAAATACACATTACATTATTGTTTGTATTACATCAGTTGATCTCCGTTTATGAATAAAGATTGAAGAGCCGTAGCTCATTCCGCATTATCTTTGTTTATTTCTGCCTCCAACCTTCAAATTTTAATTAAAGTTGGTTTCCATAGAAAGAAATCGTCATTCTCTTAAAACCAATTCTCACCAGGAAGGATCCATGCCTGGAGTGCACGAGAGCATCCATAGGGTTAATGCGCCGAACAAGGTCAGGGATAATACCAATAAACAAAACAACAAAAGCTATACAATTCATTGGAGCAAACTCTTCCCTTTTGATTCCAACGGTTCCATGAGCCAGTTCACTTAACTTATTAAATTTGAATCCACCACTGCGAGCATTCTTGCTCCACCACTATAGGAATCTGCTATTAAAAAACATAAATGCATAATGAATCCACTATTATAAAAGAAAAAATATAGAAAGAATCTACAATTAAAAAACACAAATCAATAATGAACCTGCTATTAAAAAACACAAATCATCCATTGCAGAATGAATCCACCACTGCATAATGAATTATCCATTGCAATGAATCCACCACTGCAGCCCTTCTTGCTCCACCACGGCAGGAACATACTACCTGCTATTATAGACATGATGAATTGAAATGGTGGCCAACTCATTGTATACCTGGAAAGAAACAAGAGTGCATTTAATCGCAAACCTGCGCATCATCCCAGCATGCCTCTCCTTCATCACCGACGTGAAGAACCTAGAAAGAAACAAGAGTGCATTTAATCACAAACTTGCCCATCATCCCAGCACGCTGCTCCTTCGCCGCCTGCATGAAGAAACGTTGAGCCAATGATTTCGAATATCGTTTGTCTCATACTAGAGCATAGGATATAATAACAGTGTAGGAGATAATGGAACGGTTAAATATTTACAAATTGGGTGGATTGACAAGTGTACAGAAAACCTTTGGGTCATAGTGGAGAGTAGATAGTAGAGGAAATGGAGCATTAGAAGAGGATAGTGGAGCTTAATTTTTTGAATTCTTGATAATAAATATTACATGTAACTAGAAAAAAATATGCTTCTTAGTTAACTCATTTAATTTAAACCCTTGATTTCTGTGTACGACGAAGAATACTCCACAATCAATAAAATTTGTCCACCCATTTTTTGAAAAATAAAAATCGTCCAGTCCCGCCTCCACCCCAAATTAGAAATAATATGCCTATGGATGTAAATATTTTCAAATTTTTATTAATAAGCTTGTTAAGATATGTGTATGAGTGTATAAGTTGCTTGCACTAGGTGGAATGTTTTTGTATATGTAATAATGGAGATTGAAACTTTTCCACTCGAGTGAAAACCTTCCCATTTGATTGAAAAGTAGGTGGGTGAGCTTGCCTTCAATGGGGATGGATTTTATTTCATTCCATTTGTTCTTTCTTTCTTATATTGTCCTAGAATTGTCCCAATATGAAGTCGTGCCCTTCCTTTTAGTGCCTCTCCCTAGCCTTTGTGCCCTTCCTTCAGAAGATAAGTAAGTTTTCAAATTCAAAAGTGCAACTCCAAGAGAGAGGTGGGTACCATTTTAGACGAATAAGTTGGTTTTAAACTATGTTAATGAATGAATTAACCCAACAACCCACCAAGCATCAACCATTTATTAGCTACCGAATTTACCAAGCATCATCAATTTATCATAGTACCGAATGTACCAAGAATCACCTATGAAATTTCATACATGATTGTTGTTTTTTGGTTATGGGCTTCATAAGATAGAATCACTGCTGAATTCATATACCCATTTCTATAGAAAATTTGAAAGTGCTCTCCTTTGGCTACCAAGGACTTGGAGCTACTAATTTTGGTAAGATGTTATTTTCATTTTTTTTTAGAATCTCATAACAATCTAAAAACAAATTTTAATGAAACTATTTTGTGTTTTTTCTTAAACATGAAATTGTTTTTATTATTTTGATATTGAGATGGGTTAACACTTGTGACTAGACAAAGGCATAGAAACAAGGTTTTGTTGTGGGAGGCTCCCAATCCCACTTTGTACTCTTCCAAAACTTTCAAGTTACAATTTATAGGTCTTGTTACTAAAATCTTTTCACTTATCTATTCACATTTTTTTTAAATGATTTATTTGATATTATGTAAAAACTTAATAATATTTTATTATCCTTGTAGTCTTAGTAATTGGTTGAAACAAACCTTTACTCATGGGTAAAAAGGCTTCTAATTTTGTTTGAAGTTGAAAGCGGTTTCTTCTTATCCATTTATAGCCAAGGGGAAGTGAATGGCCCAAAGAAGAAAGAAGGAACCATGAACTGGTTGGTACAAATTTTGACCCCCCCCCCACAAAAACACATTGAGATTTAAATTGAATCCCATGATTGTCAATTTGAATGGAAAAAATGTATCACATTGCTAGCTCTATGTTAGCAAAAGTTGTGCCCAAAAATTAGTTTTTAGCATAAGATTTACATCATGGATAATACATAGACAACTCCACTTCGTGAAAGATTTTTTGTAGCTTGGTATGTGCAAGTTCACGTGCAATGATAGTTGAGGAATCCAAAATAGTCCATACCTTGGAAAAACAGCCTTATTAAACTTCTTTTTGGCAAAGGAAGGGGAGAAAATCATAGTACAATCTCAATTTTGATGTGTTTTTTAATGAATTGCCTCTAGAAAGGGCATATTATATTTATCTCTCCTTTTAACACAAGTCCTTTGGAATAAAATGTCACAATTTCAATTACACCATTGAGGAAAAATGTTAACCTTGAAAAAATTGGTATGTTGCATTACATGTGGCCTAACATTAACCTCTAGAAAGGATTCTAGGTTCCACCTTTTGTTTGTTTCCTAACTTTATCACTTAATATACTTCAGATGCATAATGCTGACACATGTTACTTTTGAGTTGCCTGTGTCACTATTACTATTTTTTTTGTTCCACGCTTCGACCCTTGATTTTCATAGTACATGATCAACGGAAAACATGGGTAAATGGGTCGATTGTTATCTTTTAATTGGAAATTAAACTCCTTAATAAAAGCATATATTTTAATTGAAAATTAAAATTTCACATTTTCAATTACACCATTGATGCAACCTGTTAACCATGCAAAATTTTATATGTTGCATTACATGTGGCCTAGCATTAACCTTTAGAAAGGATTCCAGGTTCCACACTTTGTTTGTGCTTAAGTTTATCACTTAATGTACTTCAGATGCATAACACTGTCACATGTTACTTTTGAGTTTTCTATCTCACTCAAGCAGGTTGTTTTTTTCCACCCTTGATTTTCAATGCACATGATCAACAAAAACATGGGTAAATGAGTTTATTGTTATCTTTTAATTGGAAATTAAAGCATATGTTTTAATTGAAAATTAAATTCTTTAATAAAAACTGTTAGGATATTCCTATACTCCATCCTAGTCCCACCAGTATTTTGATCATTTACATTTTCAGTCATGCATGCACCTTTTTGGGTTTGCATGCATTCTAGGGTTTGCATGCATTTTGCATGCATCCCAGTCATCAGTCCAGCACCTAGCCCTCAGTTAGCCAGCCCCCAGGAGCTTCTCACTATTCAGTTTTAGCCCTCCAGTTGCTTAGTGCGCCCTTCTTCCTTGATTTTAGGGAGCAACTCGCCCTTCTTCACCTACCAGTTCAGTTACAGTCAGTTACAGTCAGTTACAGTCAGTTACACTCAGTTACATTGAGTTACACTCAGTTACACTCAGTTACATTCAGTTACAGTCAGTTACACTCAGTTACACTCAGTTACATTGAGTTACACTCAGTTACACTCAGTTACATTCAGTTACTCTTAGTTACATTGAGTTACACTTAGTTACATTGAGTTACACTCAGTTACACTCAGTTACACTTAGTTACACTGAGTTACACCTACCAGAGTTAGTTTGACTGATGGTTGACAGTTACTTGAGCATTGATGACTCCACTGATGATGATGAAGACTTCCAGTTGCGCTCCGATGATCATGAGGACACCTAGTTGTGCTCCGATGACACTCCAGTGATCCTTTGATCACTCCATGAAGGCTAATTCGAATTGCCACCTTAGGCATTCGAATTCCTCATGCATTGTATTATTTATATGTCCATTTGTGATTAATAATCTAGTATGACCGAAGTATTATTGCTTCTATCTGAGTTCTACTGTACCATATTATTCTGTTGCTCATTATACTGCATGTATCACTCTTCTTCTATTTTCTTGCTTAATCATAATTATTCTCTTGTGAGATACATCATCTCTTAGATCTGCTGTGAGGATTTTCACAAAAACTTTATTATTAAAGGGTTTTTTTATAATAAAAATTCATTGTTGAAGGGTTATTTTTTCACTAAAATGTGTGATGGGAAAGATAAAAGTTCAAAACGTCAAAAAAATTAGTTTAGAAGGATATAGTTGAAATGAAATTCCAACCCTGCTGCGAACTGCAACTGCAAATGGACTTCAACAAAATTATTGTGTGTATTAATTAGTTTAGATTCATCAAATGTCTTGTGGATCAAACTTTTCCAGGATTTAAGGTTTGCAAATAAACTTATAATCACGTTGATTGATATATATATATATATATATAAAGATATATATATATATATAAAGATATATATATATATATATATATATATAATTAGTTTTATGGATTGCATTATAACAATGAGAATATAACTATTTTTAATTTACTAAATAGGGTCCCTATGAAATTTTATAAAATAATATTGGAAACAAATTCATATCCTGGAAAACATTAAAGTAATATAACTAGTAAATAGAAAGAAAAAAAATGAAATATTTAATAATAGATAGTTATTCTTAAACCTTTTTTAACCTGATCTTTTTCAACTTCATATTAAATCTATGATGGAAAGATTTAACTTGTTCCTTCTTGATGCAGTGGTATCCGAGTCAATCTACAGATGCGCATTCAGAGTTGCAGTAGAACCTTAAGTTCGTTGATTACCTTGGTGTGAAGTTGCAGTTGTTGCAGCATTTATTGCCAACGGAGCTACACTTTTTGTGAATGCATAGCGTATAGCTGGGAGCGGAGTTTTAGCCAGAGTAAAGTGTCCATGTCTTGTTAATTGGAAATGGAAAAGGAGCTGCAACATCTCTTGCTACTGCTTGTGTATTAATAATTCTTTGTTGTTGCGATTGGTCTTGACAGTACGCAGCGGATCTTGATGGTTGCGGTTGGATGGTTGACAGATTAATCTTGACAGTACGCAGTGGATCTTGATGGTTGTTAGGATATTCCTATACTCCATCCTAGTCCTACTAGCATTTTCATCCTTTGCATTTTCAGTCATGCATGCACTTTTAGGGTTTGCATGCATTATTTAGGGTTTGCATGCATCCCATTCATCAGTCCCAACACCTAGCCCTCAGAGCTTCTTTCCACTCAGTTTCAACCCTCCTAGTGCTTAGTGCACCCTCCCTTCACCTACTGCATGAGAAAGGCGCCCTTCCTTACGTACCATTCAGTTATCTTCAGTTCTTTCCTTGATTTAAGGCTAGATTGACTCTCAACTGACTGTATCACTCCAATGGACCTCCAGTGAGACTTGACTTCCCATTCTGACTCCAGTTAGATCCTCATGCGCCCTCCACTAAACCTCCTTCACTCAGTTAGTGTCTCCATGTGCCAGTTACAATAAGTTACACCTACCACACTTAGTTAGACTCAGTTTGACTAATGGTTGACAGTTACTTGTGCATTGATGACTCCACCGATGATGAGATAGACTACTAGTGTGCTCCGATGAAACTCCAGTGATCTTTTGATCACTCCATGAAGGATAATTCGAATTGCCACCTTGGCATTCGAATCCTCATGCATTGTACTACTTATTTTTCCATATTGTGATTAATTAATTAGTGTGTGTGAAGTATCTTTGCTTCTATCCGAGTTCTACTATATTATTATTCTGTTGCTCATCTTACTGCATTGACCACTCTTAATCTTATTCCTAAATTCTTTCATCGTGAGGTATACATCATCTCTTAGATTTGCTGTGAGGATTTTCACATGGTATCAGAGCATGTTGAGAGTATTGTTTATCTCCATTCCTGAGAGTTTTTTGTAGGTTATTATCAATATTTCGAGTGCAGCAGTTGTAGCAGTTTCTGCATTTTTGCAGCAGTAGCAGTTACATATATTCTCTATTGTTTTTGCAGGTCTTCTACAGCTTCCATTAATTCAGAAGAAATCCCTCCTCTTTCTCCATTCAACTATGATGAATGGAAACAAAAAATGATAGCATATTTGAAGAGCCATGATCTCTTTGATTGTTATTTTGAAAGCGAGTTCGAATCCTCTGAAGAGAAGATTGACTGGTTGAATAAAGGTGACAAAGCCCTTGGAAGAATGATGCTTTCTATGTCTCGTTACATGATGTACCTCTTCATTGATTCTGTTGAAACTCCAAAAGAGCTATGGGCCCAACTGGATGAAAAATTTGGAAAATAGAATGAAGGATTTGGTCCAAACCTCTTCGAGAGAAAGCAAAGTGATGCATTCACCCTCCTTGATGATCTCATTGATCATGAATCAGTATCAAACATATCTCATATTGAAGTTGTCCACAAAGAAGAAGAACTTGCAAATTCTACACTCATGCTCTAAATTTCTTCTATTTCGAATTGTGTGCTAGCTCACACTCTAGATATTGCAAAAAGTCTTAAATCCTCTCTTGCACCAGAGTCTATTGGTTTGCATCATGATCTATTGAAAGTTTTGGAGGTCAAATCAGCCATTGGAGGTAATGCATTCACTCTCCTCAAGCAATCACCTCTTATTTACTACTATATGATCATTATTCCATGCTGTCAGAAGGTTATTGAAGAATATGGCCATTGCCATTCGCTTGGGATAATTTCTCATGCACATCATGGTTTTGATCTCACCCCTGCTGGTTCAAAGGAGATCTCAAGAAACCATTGCCATTCGCTTGGGATAATTTCTCATGCATTTACTGGTTTTGATCTCACCTCTAATGGTTTTGTTATCTCTAGGATTGTTCCTAAGATTTACTTAGCCTTTACTTATTCTCTGTATATCTTTTCTATCAGTCTAGCTTATTCTTTTCCCATTCCTTAAACATTTTTTTTTGCCATTAGTTATCTTTTCATAATTAAATTAGGATTTGGCTCTAGTTCATACTTTTTATTTCAAAATAAATTTCATTTTATTGCATTAACAAACATTACAAATGCTTGTGAAGCTCTAAATATCATAATTTTGATTTAAAATGGTGAACTGACAGCTTCTGCTGTAATTTAAAATTTGAGAATGCTGTCAGTTTCGAATTTCAAATTATGATTTAATAGGGTTGTAAATGCTTGTAATTTTAATTCGTTGCAATCATGATTCGAAATGTTTGGGGGACCTATAAGTCATATATGCATGAATTTAACATATGGTCGACAGCATGACTACCTTCTCCACTCGACATTTGGCAATCAGGCCAGTACACCAGTCAGGGTCATGAGTAGGTATGTCCAGCATCGAAATTGGTGAATGCTATGGATAGAGAATGAAATATTGGGAATGTATCATGCAAATTAGGGTCTATTGAACACCGGTTCATGGTTAATCCAGCTAAATTTCCACGCAGGTGCAGAGAAGGGTTTTGAAACTAAAAAGAGGCTATCAGTATTGAGAGTTTAAGTATTGTAACAGGATCCAACGGATGAAATTTCCACGCAGAGCCCGAAGAAAAAGCCTGGAGGACTCATATGCAGAATTGAGCCCAACAACATTGAATGGATTTCCCAATTTCCTTTGACAACAAGGTTAATGAAAAATGCTGGATGGTTTATATTTTGTGAAAGGTTACAGGGTTATAACCTTCAGGCGACGAAGGCATTTATAAAAAATTACAAAGAAGGAGTGGTCGATTTCAAGGATTTCAAAATTGTGGTAAATGAGCAGGTTGTTGCAGAAGTCACAGGTGTCATTGCTGAAGGCGAACAATGGTTCAAATAGCAAGACATTGAAGGAGATTATGGCGAGTTCATGTTACTAGGCTTTGAAAGTTTAAACTGGGGCAGTGGCGTGCACATAAGCAAAATAAAACCTAATTGGCAAATTTCACTCTAGGTAATCCAAAATTATATTACCTGTGATGGTCGTTTTGATAAGGTTTTGAGATGCCATGTTAGGTTATTAATGCATTTCAAGGAAGAAAGAAGTTAAATCTTCCATATTACTTGTGAAGGAGCCTGCAAAAAATGGTTTTATCAATTCAAAAATGGCCAAAGCACACCGACCGTTCTATCTTTCACTAAGGGCTTATCAAATTGTTGATTTTACACCATTTGAAGAAAATAGGCAAAGATTGGGACCAATTTATTCATGAGCAAGGGTTTGAGACTAAAGAGAAGAAGAAATCCACTAAGAAGAAAAGTCAAGAAAGCAGATGGTCAGATGGGCAAGCACAGTTTGAAAATTCTGGAAAAAAGCAAGATACTGTTCAAACCCTGCTGAACATTGATGAAGATAAACCAATAAACAGCGTAAGTGCAGAAAATATGGATTTGGGACCGAGGACCAGAGCCAGAGCTAAAGTGGCCGTAGAGATTAGATTGTTAAAACAACCTGTAGGAGAACATCAAATTGTGCCGGTGAATGAGTCTGATGATGAGATGAATATACAGGAGAAATATACTCTTGCAACTGAAGGTGAGGATTCCATTGATATACAGATACATGTAGGGAAAATACCTGAAATATTTGTGGAAAATAAGCAAAGGCATATAAAAAATCAAAATTCAAGCTCTGGCATACAGAAGGATAATATTGTAGTCGATGCAGAGGAAATTAAAAGAGTCTCGGAATTGGATTTGGTAAGGAGATCCTTGCAATCCTATAAAGAGTAGTGTCGTTACTTGCACATTATTAATGAAAGTTTGATGATATCGAACAAAAGACTGCGAGAGGACCTGGAGCAGAGGGATATTGATTATGAGAAGCTAGTAGTGATTGCCAAGGACACTTTGCAGAAAAAGGAAGTTATGAACGAGGAATGCAAGCAGATGAAGGCCCAACTAGACCAGTTGAAGGGGCGAGAGCACAATGAAGATGCAGAATTTTCCAGGTTACAATGAAGATCACAAGTTTTAAATGAAATGACTGATTGAGCTGAGTCATCAAGAAGTCTTTAGTCTGTCTTCTACAATTAAGAGATAAGATATCTTAGGTGTCAAGTTGTTATGATTAGGTTTGCTTGTTGTAACAATTCGATAGACTTAGACTATATTTTAAAACTCTATTTTATTTTTGGAGCGATTAGATCCAATGTAATAGGATCTAGTAATTGTTTTCTATTTTGAACAATCTTTGTATAAATAGGACATAGACAGAGGTAATAAGGGTTGGAACTGGAGGAACATGATAGAATTTTGATTTGAAGGAGCTGTTTCATGCAGATCTGTATGTATTTCTTATGTTAATTTTTGCAGAAGATGACTATTATGAATTAAAAATATGATCTTTGAGCCATTTCTTTTTCAATTTATGAAGTGTATGCTTTTGGTATTTTGTCCATATGTGGTATAAATTCCATGTTATGATTCTTCCAAACAGTATATAACTATGCCCCCATCATGAAATATATTTGAGCTTTTATATTCATAGCCTTAAGATCACAGTCTTTCTTCTGC
This sequence comes from Larix kaempferi, assembly GCA_027924585.1. Classification (NCBI taxonomy): domain Eukaryota; kingdom Viridiplantae; phylum Streptophyta; class Pinopsida; order Pinales; family Pinaceae; genus Larix; species Larix kaempferi. The sequence continues at coordinate 19,763,261 of BSBM01000011.1, read as the reverse complement.
TTCTATTCATATATTGAGATGTTATACTGTACCTGTCTTTTATTTCCTTTTAAATATTTTACATAGCTCTGTTTTCTGCTTCCACCAAACAAAACTGAAACAATCATTGTGTAGATGCCTTATTCCTACAACCAAGATCTCCTTAATCTTGATCACCTGTAGTCTAGGATCAACTTTAGGGATAACATCTTTTGGCGCCATTGCTGGGGACGGAGAAATGAAAGTATATCTTCCCTGGGTGTTGACATTTTTATAGCTGGTTTTGAGAGGTGACAGAATCAGTACATTTGTTTACAGACTACATTCACCTGACAGTCAAAAAGTTACAGTGGCTTCAAATCCGATTGGTACAAGAGGGAATCCTACATCTCCTTTACATGAAGTAGTTTTTGATCCAGAAAAGATTATTAGGGAGGCTAGAAGGAAGTTAAATTTTCCATCATCTAGTAACCTTCAGCTTTCCACTAATGATGCAGAATTAGGACCTTCCTCTTCAAATCTTGTGGATATTCAAGAAGAAAAGCCAGATCTATCTCTGAACATCCCATAGGTGGATGATCTAAATCCAACACAGGTTGGTGAATTCAATGTTTATTCAAACCCCCTATCTGTAAAACATAAACATGTCACTGAAGAAGTCGTTACCCTGAAGTCTTTGACAATTCCTGAGATTCCTCTCACAAGCAGAATCTTCATTGGACAGTTGAAGATAGAAGTACCTTCTCCCCCACAAAATGAACCCCCATCTCCTTCACAGGTAGCCCATTTTTCACATATAGTACAACCTTCAGCTCTACAGCATCAACCATCTGTTATTCAGACATCTCATTCACCAAATATGGCTGGTCAACCTCCTGATATGTTTGACCGCATGGTAACAGCAAGATATGCCCCATTAGTTATTCCCAGACCCTTAAATCCTTTTCCTGGTGGGGATTACCATAAATACTTGCCCATATTTGATGGCTAAGGTGGTAGGATTGCAGAAGAACACTGGGACAAGTTTTGTAGTTATGCTGATAATTACAACATTGAAGCTAGGGATGTGTGGATGAGAATGTTCGTACAGAGTTTGGATGGAGAGGTGAGAAAGTGGTTCAGGGAACTACCAGCAAATTCTATAGATACTATGGAGGAATTACACCATGTTTTTATCAGGCAGTGGGGAACACAAAATATTATCTCTACTATTATAAAGAATTTACAGCTTTAAAAAGAAAGCCCGATGAAGCTGTTGCAGACTTTTCCAAAAGGTTTAATAAAATGTATAACAAAATTCCCATAGAAATTAAACCTACTGAAACTGCAGCCAAGTTAACTTATGCCAATGCCTTTGATCATCAATTTTCCTTGTGGTTAAGAGAGAGAAAAGCAGTGTTATTGATGAACATGTAGGATGCAGCTTTAGAAGTTGAGTCTAACATTTTGGCATCAAATAAGCTCAGAGAAGAGGATGAGTATCAAAAGACAGATCGAAAGGGTAAAAAGGAGATGATGCCCTCTTCTTCTGTTACAAAAGATGCAGATAATAAATATGATGAAATGCATAAGACTATAAAAGAATTGTCTGCAAAGCTTAATAGAATGGAAATGGAGAAGAAAAATCAGAACAGACCTTCCTATGATAATGACAATGGAAACCCAAATCAATTTAGGCGCCCTTATCCTCCAAAATTCATGTCCAAAGAGAGAAGGAACAATGACATTGAAAGGGAGAAGAGAGAGAATGAAGATCAAAAGGTACATCCACCTTTTCAGAACAACTTAATAAGGGAGGATGATCCTTATGAAACAACATTAGAAGAGAATGAAGAGTTAGACCATGATATTAATCAGCTGGATGATGTATATGCTTCTAAATTTATAACTAGGGATGATTACTATGCTGCAACAGAGATTAATTATGAAGAAGGAAGTGTTAATGAGCAACAATCTGGAATTTGTCAGCAACAACAGCAACATAAATCATATGGACTTAGGTTTGGGGTAAAACAAGCTGCACCATTCAAAAAGAAGGCGAAATTCGTGCACACTAAAGCATCATTTCCTTCTACAGAACAACAGGAACCACAAAAAGATAAAAACAACCCTGTTAAATTAGCAGAAGGTGGTAATATGCTTGGTTTTGATTTGGAGCATGAGATAAATAGAATCAAGGTTCCCATCCCTTTATCTGAATTGATAAGGAGCAGATCTAATAGAGAACCTACCATGAAAATCTTGAATTCATCACCTGTTCATGCCTCAGAAGATGTGATAAACTTGCAGGAGAAAGATCCCACCATTATCACTGGTTTGAAAGCTTCTGACGAGTAAGAAATAAAATCCTGTTATGCCCCACCTTTTTATATTACACTTACCATACATGACCAGATGTTGCATAATTGTCTTTTGGATTCAGGTGCTTCGCACAATCTTATTCCAAGAGAGGTTATGGAAGCCTTAGGATTATCTGTCATAAAACCCTATCATGACTTGTATGCTTTTGATTCCCGAGCTGTCAAATGTTTAGGAGTCATAAAAGAACTTGTAGTCAACCTTACTCAGTTGCCTATGAAAAGTGTTCTCATGGATGTTGTAGTGGCTGATATCTCTCCTAAGTTTGGCATGTTGCTGTCAAGATCATGGGCTAAAAAGATAGGAGGCACTCTCCAAATGGATCTATCATATGCTTCAATTCCTATATTTGGAGGTGAATATAGAAGGTTATACAGAGAGGTGCAGTTGGCATTTCTGGTAAGTGATGACAGAAATCCTATGAATCATCCTATTTATACAGTACAAGAGGATATGGGTTCATGCATTTTACAGGTAAATGATGATGATGCTGGGGTTTTGCAAGTTCGGAAAGACAATTCAGTTCAATGTGACATAGAAGAAAAGGAAAGGATTTGGCAGATGTACTTTGATGGGTCATCAAACAAAGATGGAGTAGGGGCTGGTGTGTTGTTAATTTCTCCTGGAGGTGAGATGATTTCATTAATGTATAAATTGGAATTCCAAACCACAAATAATACTGCTGAGTATCAAGCACTAATCCTTGGATTGAGGGTTGCAAAAGATATGAATATTCAAAGTCTTGCAGTGTTTGGCGACTCCGAATTGATAATTCAGCAAGTGAAAAGTATTTATCAGGTAAAGCAGTCATTATTGAAAGTTTACAGAAATGAAGTGTGGGATATGATAGATAATTTTTTCTGTGTGTTTAATATAACATATATTCCAAGAGATTGTAATCAGACTGCAGATTCATTGGCATTAGCAACAACATATTTCAGAATTCCTAAATTGACACACCTAAAGTATCCCATTGATGTGAGGTATAGGCCAACAGTCCCAGATGATATTAAACATTGGAGGGTTTTCCAAGATGAGCAAGAAATAAAAGAGTTTTTAGAATTAACTGAAGAGTTTGCAGATGACTAGGTTGACCTAGATGAAGACCTAGATCTGGCTGAAATGTCTACTCATGCAAAATAGTCAATTGCTGATAAAAAAATTCTGGATTTAAAGAGCAATTTTATCCCTAAGGGACTTGTTCCATTAGAGAGGCTGTTTTCAAAAAATGATACACTGTTGAAAAATAATTTTCAGACCACTGAAGAGAGTGTAATCAGTTGTAATATTGGGTCTGTGGTAGAACCGAGGATGGTTAAGATATCTAAACAATTATCAGAAAAGGAGAGAAACAAATACATCATTTTGTTGAAGGCATTTATAGATATTTTTGCATGGTCATATGAGGATCTTAAATCCTATGACACTAATGTTATTCAGCACAGGATCCCATTAAAGCCTAATACTAAGCCTTTTAAACAAAAATTAAGAAGGCTTAATCCAACACTTTTACGAGTCATTGAAAAAGAGGTAAAGAAACTACTGGATGCCAAGATTATTGTTCCTCTTAGGTACTCCTCTTGGGTAGCCAACCTTGTTCCAGTATGCAAGAAAAATGGGGAAATACGGTTATGTGTAGATTTTCGAAATTTAAACAGATCATGCCTTAAAGATAACTATTCATTGCCTAAGATAGATCAGATTTTGCAGAGACTGGTTGGTGCAGAAAGAATATCGATGATTGATGGTTTCTATGGTTATAACCAGATTGCAGTTCATCTGGAGGATAGAAAGAAAACAACTTTTACAACCCCCTGGGGTACATTCATGTATGAAAAAATGCCTTTTGGGATAATGAATGCAGGTGCCACATTTCAAAGGGAAATGGACATAGCATTCGTAGGTGAGAATGAAAAGTTTGTGGTCATTTATCAAGATGATATCACGGTCTTTTCTAAATCTGATGAAGAGCATTTGAAACATCTGAAGCAAACTTTTATGAAATGCAGATGATTTGTGCTGTCGTTGAACCCAAAAAAGTCTCACTTTTCTATGACAAAAGGTAAGTTATTGTTGTCACAGAGTTTCAGCAGATGGGATTAAAATAGACCCTGAGAGAGTGAAAGCTATTTTAAAGATTGCTATTTCCAGAAATAAAAAAGAAATCCAATCTTTCATAGGAAAAATCAATTTTTTGAGGCGGTTTATTCCTAACTTTGCTGAAACTATTAAGTATATTACTGATATGCTTAAGAAGTATAGGGAGGTAAGATGGTCTTAGCAAGCCAAACAATATTTTGAGAAAATTAAGCAGGCACTGGTAGAAGCACCTGTGTTGGCAGCCCCAGATTACACTAAATATTTTGCCATTTTTTCATTTGTATCAGAAGAAACTATTGCTGCAGTGTTGTTGCAGAAAAACTCTGATGGATTAGAACAACCCATCTCATTCTTTAGCAAGACATTAAGGGATTCAGAGTTGAAATACACTAGTATGGAGAAACAGGCCTATGCTTTGGTTAAAGCACTTAAATTTTTCAGAATTTATGTACTCCATTCTAAAGTTTTAGCCTATGTGCATAATTTTGTTGTTAAGGAAATCCTAGTACAGCCGGACAGTGAAGGAAAAAGGGGTAGATGGATTGCAAAAGTGATGGAATATGATGTGGAGATCAAGCCCACTAAATTGCTGAAAGGGCATGGCCTAGCAAAGCTTCTCTCAGAATCAAATTGTCAAATATTGGATTTGCATATGATGGAAGAAGGTGCAAAAGAGGTCGAAGAACAAGTCTACAGCAGCAGGTATGATGACAGCCCTTGGTATGCTGATATTGTATATTTCCTGTTACATTTACAGTGTCCCCAGGAGTTAAGTAAAAATGAATCAATAAAATTGAAAGCTCTCAAATATGTGTTGATTGATTAAGTATTGTACTGGAAGGATCCTGGAGGGATACTTCTGAGATGTTTGGATAAATCAGAAGCAAATAATGTCATTGAGGAGATGCATGCTGGTGTGTGTGGTGGACACAAATACTGGAAGGCCATAGACTTCAAAATATTAAGAGTAGGGTATTACTGGCCCACTCTTTTCTCAGATGTGTACCAACATATTAGGGCTTGTGAAAAATGTTAGAAGTTTGCAGGTAAACATCAGTTACAGTCATTATCCTTGAAACCTATTTCAGTAGATGCTCCTTTCCAACAGTGGGGTCTGGATTTTATAGGTGAAATTCATCCTCCGTCTAGTGGCCAACATAGGTGGATCTTAACTGCAACAGATTTTTTCATGAAATGGGTAGAAGCAATCCCAACCAAAAGAGCCACAGACCAAATTATCATTAATTTCCTGCAAGAAAATATTCTCAGTGGATTTGGGTGCCCTAGAAAACTCCTTACTGATAATGCCCCTGCATTCAAATCCAAAAAATAATAAAATTTGCTGAAGACCATAACATTTCCTTGAGACAATCTACACCCTATTATCCCCAGGGAAATGGACTAGCAGAGTCCAGCAATGAAAGCATTATAAACACTATCAAGAAAATGTTATCAGAGAATAAGAAAAATTGGGATACTAAATTAAAATTTGCATTATGGGCAGACAGAGTTACTTTAAAGAAAGCTATCAGAACCACTCCATTTCAAATAGTGTATGGACTTGAAGCAGTATTCCCAATTTAATTGATGACTCCAGTAATTAAGTTTGTGCATGAGGCTGAAGAAGAACCAGAAATAAAGAAAAGGAGAACATTTCAGATAATTCAGTTACAGCAAGAAAGGGAATCTCTCATGGACAAAGCTGAAATACAAAGAAATAGGATGAAAGAAAGCTTTGATAAAAAGGTAAAAAAGAATATGTTTGCAGTGGGTGATCAAGTGTTGAGATGGGATGCCAGATATGAGGATAAAGGAAAACATGGTAAGTTTGATGCTCTGTGGTTTGGACCATTCATAGTGATGAAAAGTTTGGGAAACAACACCTTTGTTTTACAAACTTTGGGAGGTAATGAGATTCCAGGTCCAGTTAATGGACGCTTTTTAAAGTTGTTTCATACTTGATTGAGATGACAGTTTTTTGTATATATTCATTGTACATATCAGTTCAAATAAGTTCATTAGACTCCAACCCAATAAGACAAGTTTCAGAAGGCACAGGTCATAATGTTCTTAAGATCTTACAAAGAAGACTTATCCCCAGACAGAGCCAGATGTTATCTCTAGGATTGTTCCTAAGATTTACTTAGCATTTACTTATTCTCTATATATTTTTTCTATCAGTCTATCTTATGCTTTTCCCATTCCTTAAACATTTTTTTTGCCATTAGTTATCTTTTCATAATTAAATTAGGATTTGGCTCTAGTTCATACTTTTTATTTCAAAATAAATTTCATTTTCTTGCATGAACAAACATTACAAATGCTTGTGAAGCACCTAAATATCATAATTTTGATTTAAAATGGCGAACTGACAGCTTCTGCTGTAATTTCAAATTTGAGAATGCTGTCAGTTTCTGAAAAATGCTGCCAGTTTCAAATTTCAAATTATGATTTAATAGGGTTGTAAATGCTTGTAATTTTAATTCGTTGCAATCATGATTCAAAATGTTTGGGGGACCTATAAGTCATATATGCATGAATTTAACATATGGTCGACAACATGACTACCTTCTCCACTCGACATTTGGCAATCAAGCCAGTACACCAGTCAGGGTCATGAGTAGGTCTGTCCAGCATCGAAATTGGTGAATGCTATGGACAGAGAATGAAATATCGAGAATGTATCATGCAAATTAGGGTCTATTGAACATCGGTTCATGGTTAATCTAGCTAAATTTCCATGCAGGTGCAGAGAAGGGTTTCGAAACTGAAAAGAGGCTATCAGTATTGAGAGTTTAAGTATTGTAACAGGATCCAACGGATGAAATTTCCACACAGAGCCCGAAGAAAAAGCCTGGAGGACTCATATGCAGAATTGAGCCCAACAACATTGAATGGATTTCCCAATTTCCTCTGACAACAAGGTTAATGAAAAATGATGGATGGTTTATATTTTGTGAAAGGTTACAGGGTTATAACCTTCAGGCGACGAGGCATTTATAAAAAATTACAAAGAAGGAGTGGTTGATTTCAAGGATTTCAAAATTGTGGTCAATGAGCAGGTTGTTGCAGAAGTCACGGGTGTCATTGCTGAAGGCGAAACAAATGGTTAAAATAGCAAGACTTTGAAGGAGATTATGGCGAGTTCATGTTACCAGGGTTTGAAAGTTTAAACTGGAGCAGTGGCATGCACATAAGCAAAATAAAACCTAATTGGCAAATTCCACTCGAGGTAATCCAAAATTATATTACCTGTGATGGTCGGTTTGATAAGGTTTTGAGATGCCATGTTAGGTTATTAATGCATTTACACGGAAGAAAGAAGTTAAATCTTCCATATTACTTGTGGAGGAGTCTGCAAAAAATGGTTTTATCAATTAAAAAATGGGCCAAAGCACACCAACCATTCTATCTTTCACTAAGGGCTTATCAAATTGTTGATTTTACACCATTTGAAGCAAACAGGCAAAGATTGGGACCAGTTTATTCGTGAACAAGGGTTTGAGACTAAAGAGAAGAAGAAATCCACTAAGAAGAAAAGTCAAGAAAGCATATCGTCAGATGGGAAAGCACAGTTTAAAAATTCTGGAAAAAAGCAAGATACTGTTCAAACCCTGCTGAACATTGATGAAGATAAACCAATAAACAGTGTAAGTGCATAAAATATGGATTTGGGGCCGAGGACAAGAGCCAGAGCTAAAGTGGCCGCAGAGATTAGATTGTTAAAACAACCTGTAGGAGAACATCAAATTGTGCCAGTGAATGAGTCTGATGATGAGATGAATATACAGGAGAAAGATACTCTTGTAACTGAAGGCGAGGGTTCCATTGATATATAGATACATGTAGGGAAAAATACCTGAAAATATTTGTGGAAAATAAACAAAGGCATATAAAAAATCAAGCTTCAAGGTTTGGCATACAGAAGGATAATATTGTAGTGGATGCAGAGGAAATTATAAGAGTCCCGGAATTGGATTTGGTAAGGAGATCCTTGCAATCCTATAAAGAGCAGTGTTGTTACTTGCACAGGTATTAATGAAAGTTTGATGATATCGAACAAAAGACTGTGAGAGGACCTGGAGCAGAGGGATATTGATTATGAGAAGCTAGCAGTGATTGCCAAGGACACTTTGCAGAAAAAGGAAGTTATGAACAAGGAATGCAAGCAAATGAAGGCCCAACTAGACCAGTTGAAGGGGCAAGAGTGTAATGAAGATGCAGAATTGCCAGGTTACAACGAAGATCACAAGTTTTAAATGAAATGGCTGATTTAGCTGAGTCATCAAGAAGTCTTTAGTTTGTCTTCTACAATTAAGAGATAAGATATCTTAGGTGTCAAGTTGTTATGATTAAGTTTGCTTGTTGTAACAATTTGATAGACTTAGACTATATTTTAAAAACTCTATTTTATTTTTTGGAGCGATCAGATCCAATGTAATAGGATTCTAGTAATTGTTTTCTATTTTGAACAAATTTTGTATAAATAGGACATAGACAGAGGTAATAAGGGGTTGGAACTGGAGGAACATGATAGATGTTTGATTTGAAGGAGCTGTGTCATGCATATCTGTATGTATTTCTTATGTTAATTTTTGTAGAAGATGACTATTATGAATTAAAAATATGATCTTTGAGCCATTTCTTTTTCAATTTATGAAGTGTATGCTTTTGGTATTCTGTCCATATGTGGTCTAAATTCCATTTATGATTCTTCCAAACGAGTATAATAACTATGCCCCCATCATGAAATATATTTGAGCTTTTATATTCATAGCCTTAAGATCACAGTCTTTCTTCTACTTCTATTCATATATTGAGATGTTATACTGTACCTGTCTTTTATTTCCTTTTAAATATTTTACATAGCTCTATTTTCTGCTTCCACCAAACAAAACTGAAAACAATCATTGTGTAGATGCCTTATTCCTACAACCAAGATCTCCTTAAGCTTGATCCCCTGTAGTCTAGGATCAACTTTAGGGATAACAGGTTCAAAGGAGATCTCATGAAACCATGATTCAAGTCTTGGATCTAATTTGGATTCTCAGCAATCACTACTTGGATAATTTCTCATGCATATGATGGTTTTGATCTCACCCCTGCTGGTTCAAAGGAGATCTCAAGAAACCATTTATCAAGTCTTGGAGCTGATTTGGATTCCAAGCAATCATTGTTTGATGGTTCTTTTTAGCATAATATCACCCATGATGGTTCGAAGGAGAATACAAAAGACTATCTGCACATTCATAGTTTTGATCCTACCTCAGTTGATTCGAATCACAGGTTCAAGGATCATCCTCATAATTTTGGATTTGTTCTCATCACATTCGATCTAAAAAGAAAAGTACAAGCACATGCTTTTTGAGCATGATCCACTTCTTCCCAAGAAGAATATACCTCTAGACATATGACCAAGCATCACACCTGCTTGAGTTTTGGAACATTTATTTTTGTGTGTGCCTTACAGTCTATTTTGAGGTGGGGTATTTTTCCCATGAGGTTTTCCCCATTTCCTTGGTTTATTGGTTGTTATTATTCATTATATTGGGTGACCTTTGGTCTTAGTTACCAGGGCCTATGATGGATTAAGGGGGGGGTGTTAGGATATTCCTATACTCCATCCTAGTCCTAGTAGCATTTTCATCCTTCACATTTTCAGTCATGAATGCACTTTTAGGGTTTGCATGCATTATTTAGGGTTTGCATGCATCCCAGTCATTAGTCCCCAGCACCTAGTGCTTATTGCACCCTTAGTTAGCTAGCCCTCAGAGCTTCTTTCCACTCAGTTTCATCCCTACTAGTGCTTAGTGCACCCTCCTTTCACCTACTGCATGAGAAAGGTGCCTTCCTTACCTACCATTCAGTTATCTTTAGTTATCTTCAGTTTTTTCCTTGATTTAAGGCTAGACTGACTCTCAACTGACTGTATCACTCCGATGGACCTCCAGTGAGACTTGACTGCCCATTCTGACTCCAGTTAGCTCCTCATGCGCCCTCCACTGAGCCTCCTTCATTCAGTTAGTGTCTCCATGTGCCAGTTACAATCAGTTTGACTGACGGTTGACAGTTACTTGTGCATTGTGACTCCATCGATGATGAGATAGACTACTAGTTGCACTCTGATGACACTCCAGTGATCTTTTGATCACTCCATGAAGGCTAATTCGAATTGCCACCTTGTCATTCGAATCCTCATGCATTGTACTACTTATTTGTCCATATTGTGATTAATTAATTAGTGTGTGTGAAGTATTTTTGCTTCTATCCGAGTTCTATTGTATTATTATTCTGTTATGCTCATCTTACTGCATTGACCACTCTTAATCTTATTCCCAAATCTTTCATTGTGAGGTATACATCATCTCTTAGATCTGCTATGAGGATTTTCACAATTCCAGGTTCACACTTTGTTTGTTCTTAAGTTTATCACTTAATGTAATTCAAATGCATAACACTGTCCACATGTTACTTTTGAGTTTTCTATCTCACTCTAGTAGGTTGTTTTTTTTCACCCTTGATTTTCAATGCACAAGATCAACAAAAACATGGGTAAATGGTTTATTGTTATCTTTTAATTGGAAATTAAAGCATATGTTTTAATTGAAAATTAAATTCTTTAATAAAAATGTTATTATTAAAGGGTTTTTTTATAATAAAAATTCATTGTTGAAGGGTTATTTTTTCACTAAAACGTTGTGTGATGGGAAAGATAAAAGTTCAAAACGTCAAAAAAATTCAGTTAGAAGGATAGAGTTGAAATGAAATTCCAACCCTGCTGGGAACTGCAACTGCAAATGGACTTCAACAAAATTATTTTGTGTATTAATTAGTTTAGATTCATCAAATGTCTTGTGGATCAAACTTTTCCAGGGTTTAAGGTTTGCAAATAAACTTATACTCAAGTTGATTGATATATATATATATATATATATATATATATATATATATATATATATATATAAAATTAGTTTTATGGGTTGCATTATAACAATGAGAATATAACTATTTTTAATTTACTAAATAGGGTCCCTGTGAAATTTTATAAAATAATATTGGAAACAAATTCATATCCTGGAAAACATTAAAGTAATATAACTAGTAAATAGTAAGAAACAAATTGAAATATTTAATAATAGATAGTTATTCTTAAACCTTTTTTAACCTATTCTTTTTCAACTTCATATTAAATCTATGAAAATGGAAAGATTTAACCTATTCCTTCTTGATGCAGTTTTGAAGAACCTGCAATAATTAATTAATGCAAATACACGAGATATCATAAATAACAGAACTCAGAATCACTTTTATATTGATCACAGGCCACTTCGAGGGGGAAACCTCCTTTGAGCAAGCTCAATAAAATTAACGTCACAGTGCCTTCAATGACCTCAACACACACTTATATACTAAATCTATGCCCAATACTATGAGTCAAAACCATGGGACATATAATACTACGGGATAACTTACAAAGTATATGCGTCCAATACTATGGGTCAATACTATGGGCTAATATAAACTATGGATCAACAAATACTACAGGACGACTTACAAAGCATATGCGTCCAACAACAATATACTAACATAGTAAAGAGAAGGGTTGACACGGGTTCCGAACATCCCCTCAAATCTTTTGTACTCAAAGCTTTGGTTGGGGAAATTGCTGTAGAATCTGAAGGAGTGGTTCCTCGTTAGCATCCTCGGGTTGCATTTCGGGCCACTAACGCCTTTGGAGTGTCAGGGAGGATTGCTTGGAAGGATGTAGATGAAGAAGAACCCTATCAACTGCATGGAAAGTGTTCTTAGAATGGTGCTGATCGGCTTGTTGTTTCAGTCGAATTCTAGCCATGTGAAGATTGTCTTGTAGAATGAGAAGAATCTGATCGCGGTTTCAAAGAACCGAGTCAATTTCCTGAACTGGGGAGCTGCTAAGGGTGTATGAAAGAAGAACTGGCGGTGTCTGTCCATAGACTGCTTCATATGGTGTCCTTTGAGATGTTGTATTGTACCACTAGAGCACTTCTAGTAAATCCATAGAAATAGTTGGCCAAAGCTGTGTAGGGATGGGCAAGGGTTTGAGCAATCCCGAAAGGAGTGTCGTTTCACCCTTATTGACCTGGAAAGTATCACAGTCAGCCACCATCTGTTGAATTGTCATTTTCAGTCCCTGCCAAAAGAAGTTACATTGTTTTGCGGTCATACATTTTGAAGAACCCAGATTGCCCTGCTGATGAAGAAGCATGGAGTTCATAGAAGAGATAGCCCTGTTGAACATATTGCAACCAATTTGGAACAAGCAGAGAAAGAGTTGGAAGAGAAAATAGGTCATCAATTGTGCGAGAAGGAGCATCTGCCACCATATCGTCCTTACCCTTCTTGTAATTGATCGCATAGGGATAACCCATTTCAGGTGTGTTGGGGAGGAGACCCATTGTTCCAGAAATTTTTATAGACTCTAGAGATCAGTCTTGATGTAGAAATAATTCCCTAATAGTTATGGCTGCCACTTCTATACTGCATGCAAAATAGCCATCATTTCCTGCTAAGAGGTAGATGCGACTAAATTCTTACCAGAAAGGTCTCTTGAAGGCGGCAAGCTCAGGAAAGACACCTGCATATCTATCCAAGGAAGTAGTGGAGACCGTTGATGGGTGCATCTGAATGGAATGGAGCTGAGCGATGACACCATGTGAATTCTTCTTAAGGATGTTTTCTAGGCGATGTGAACTGATGATGCAGAGAGACCCTGGTTGTAAGCCCATTAATTTATGTTGTGCCCCATTGATTGAAAACTGCATCCAAATTTCAGCAAAATGCCATAAGATGGGGCCAAGTGTGCGTAACCATTGAACGCCCAAAACCACATCACATCCACCTAAGGACAAGGCAAACATGTGAGAGCACAGGTTATAATCTTCCATAGAGATATACACATTGTGACACTTCCCCTTGCAAGGTAAGGTGCCGCCATTGGCAACCATGACTTCAAAGTTGGAGCAAGGATGGACAAAACAATCAGCCTGTTTCGCAATCCGAGGGTCAATGAAGTTACGAGTGCTACTAGAATCAATGACTATGGTAAGAGGGAGCTTCTTGAAGTATCCCCTGACCAACATTGTTTGTGGGTTGTGACGTCGGTTACAGCATGGAGAGAGATCGCGGGTGGGTCGTCCTGATATGGGGTGTCAACAGGTGGGTGCTGAATGTCGACTTGATCATCTACTGTATCTGGAGCTTCTTCACCAAGTTCATAGACAAGCAGAGAATCCACATCCAAGATATAGAGCTTTTGTTGAACACATCTATGTCCCCGAGTGATTTTCTCATCACAATTATAACAAAGCCCTTTTTCTCGGTGTGCCTACATATCGGTTTTAGACAAATGCTTGATAAGAGTTGGTCGAGGAGCTGGTGGGATGGGAGGTCGTTGAGAACCCATATTTTGGAAGGGAACAAAAGTGGGTTTGGAGCGCTCTTGGGCTGCAAGCTTGTCTTTTGCCAACTTAGCCAAACCTAGGACTTCCATCATTGTGTTGGGACAGAACATTTTAACCTTTGACTTGATTTCATCCTTAATACCACTGATAAAACAACTCCTATAAAATTCATCAGACAATCCTTCTGTGTGATTGGCGAATTTCTCAAATTATTTCTGATACTCTCTCACTATGCCAGTTTGGTGAAGTTTAGTGAGTGCTCCTGTGAAGTCGTCAAAAGCACTAGGACCAAATCGTGGCAAAAGGAGTTGGAAAAAATCTGTCCAGTTTTGGCTCGGGATGAGCTTTGATGTACCAATAGTACCATTGAAGGGCTTCCTATTCCAAATGAAAGGATGCAAGTGGAACTTTATGGACATCAAAAGTATTATGCAGACTGAAATATTGTTCTGTGCGGTATATCCATCCAGTTGGATCAGTACCATTGAAGCGAGGAAAATCAAGCTTCGGCCCACGAAAATTGCTGGAAGAAGAGAACCCGGTGGCTGCAAAAGATTATGGCTGTTGGTTATTGTTCATGGCTGAATGTTGAAGATGGAGGATGAGAAAATTTTCATCTAGATCTTGGAGTTTGGTTTGGATGGCTACAAGTGCTTCCTCCATGGTGTTTGCTCCTGTGCGGGTTACAACCACAACCAAGAGTTTTTGTTTTTGGAAATGGATAGAAATACACAAACAAAAGCTTATTTAGTAAAGGAAGATTTGGATTTAAGGAAAACTCGGATGGGTAATTGGGGTTTGACTAGGCTTTGGACACTTTCTGATTGACAGGTAAGCAAAAAATGGGGATTTCAGAAGCGGGGTGGTAGAGAGGGACAAAGAAGCAGAATTAGGAAAGGAACACGGTGGCAAAATTTGAAGGCGTTTGGGTGAAAATTGAAGGAGTTATGGAAAACCCTAAAAATAGACAAATGTGGGATTTATGGTCTTGGGAAGTGGAATTTGGGATAGGGTCTTCAGGAATGAAATATGCAGAATGGGATTGCAGGGATGTTAGTGAAGTTTCAGGGAAAATGGAGTTGAAACAAGGGAGATATGGCCGAAAAACATAATTTTATACAGCTCTTGGTTTACCTCACGGATGGGAACTAGTCAATCAGGTAGGGGTCGTTTCCCTTTTCGCTAGCAGGTCCTCTCAATGGGCCAGCTACTTTGGGGTTCCTGTGGTACTCCTCACAATGAGTTTTTAGGGCTTATGCCCAAGTACTTCCCATAGTTAAACGGATAGGGGTTATTCCCAAATCCGAACTTGCAACAGATGCGAAAAAAAATTTGGCAGAAATTCCACCCAACAAGCCCAAGAAAGTGCTCTAATACCAGATGTGAAGAACCTGCAATAATTAATTAATTCAAATACACGAGATATCAGAAATAACAGAACTCAGAATCACTTTTATATTGATCACAGGCCACTTCAAGGGTGCAACCTCCTTTGAGCAAGCTCAATACAATTAACTTCACGGTGCCTTCAATGACCTCAACACACACTTATATACTAAGTCTATGCCCAATACTATGAGTAAAAACCATGGGACATATAATACTACGGGACGACTTACAAAGCATATGCGTCCAATACTATGGGCTAATATAAACTATGGATCAACAAATACTATGTGACGACTTACAAAGCATATGCGTCCAACAACAATATACTAACATAGTAAAGAGAAGGGTTGACACGGGTTCCTAACAGCAGTGGCATCTGAGTCAATCTATAGATGCACATTGGGAGTTGAAACAGAACCTTAAGTTCATTGATTACCTTGGTGTGAAGTTGCAGTTGTTGCAACATTTATTGCCAATGGAGCTACACTTTTTGTGAGTGCATAGCGTATTGCTGGGAGCGGCGTTTTAGCCAGAGTAAAGTGTCCATGTCTTGTAATTGGAAATGGCAAAGGAGTTGCAACATCTCTTGCTACTGCTTGTGTCTTAATAATTCTTTTTTGTTGCGATTGGTCTTGACAGTATGCAGTGGATCTTGATGGTTGCAGTTGGATGGTTGACACATTAATTGCAAAAAACAATTGTGAGCAATGAAATGCTTGGACAATTCAGGGGAGGTAGGTGCGAGAGGGATTATTTTCAAACCAGGAGGAAATAAAATTATCTCTTATGCTTGGGGACTAGGAAATAAAATAAATAACGAAGCTTAATGGTTATCTTTGTTTCACTCCATGGAAACTATCTCGACTCTCAATATTAATAAGCTCACAGTCTTTGGATACTCCAGACATGTTATTCAAAAAATGAGGACTGGGATCTCGAATGGAGACTCTAGAAGCAATAGAATGCAAAGGAGGATCAAACAGCTTGCATCCCGTTCTGAATCCCATTACCTCCACATACTCCAAGAAAATAATCAACAAGTAGACGGAGCTACTAACCAAGGAGCCAACTTCCTTATGGGAAAAATTAAATATAGCAATGGAAAGGAAAACTATAAGAACATTCCCTAGGAATTGGTATTTAGGGTGGTTTAATTTGACTAAGCCAAGAATGGAAATTGCTCCACCTATCATTTCGGAGTGGGCACATGGGCCTTCACATAGCCACCTCTCCGCCTTTCCTCTCGAAGGCAGTCGCCATGCTCCAACATTTATGAAGGTCCTTCTTCTTTACGATGTACATAGCTCTGGAATTATGACGAGCTCCTCCCACTCCAATTTATCTATCCACTTTCCCCTTCGGCTCTTCGATGGTTTGGAAAACCTTTCTCTTTTTTCCCGCTCCTCTAATTCCCCTCTTCGGGTCAACGAAGACAACATCACAATGGTCAGTCTAGATGAAGGAATTGTGTTCATAAAAGCAGGCATTTCAGATTTCAAGGACCACCTCCGTAGGGTTTATGAATCCGTTTGCAATGGGTTAAAAGATCACAGCGAGACGACAACGGATGTCAGGTACATAACCCATCAATTAACATGTCAAGACTCTCAGATAGATGATTTGGAAAGAAATGTATTTGAACTGATGGGCACCGTAGATGTTATCAAAGAAGAAGTTTTAAAAATGGATAGAATGTCTCAATGTAGGCATTTCCAAGAATATCCTTTAGTGGACATGAAAACTGCAGAAGAAGACTCGGTGCACCAACAGAATTATGGATATAATTATTTCTTTTTAGATGGGCCCAATCCTAAGTTTAAAGTTTTTTTGTTTTTTGTTTTTGTTAAATCTACAGTATGAAAGGATCTATCCCTCCACTGCAACTGCAAACAATAGACAACATCTTAGAAACTACAATAGAGCCAATATGGGAAATCATATAATTCCCATCTTGAATTCCCTTTTGTTACAAGGATCTTCTTTTTTGTAATGAATGGTTGTGCACAGCCTTTTTGAAAACAAACCCTTATACTATGTTTCTATTAGAAAAAAATGAAATGCTTGGACAGTTACAATAGTAATTACGTGAGGCATACGTCGTAGAAGATACAATATTTACACAAAATTGGAACGTTGAGGAAGTTGGATCATTGGTGGAAGGGCAATTGAGGAAAAGGAAAGGAAGAGGCGGAAGCTGGAAGACAATAGAAGACAAGAAATGAACAATCACAAAGAGAATAAAGAGGGCTTAAAAAAAAAAAAGGGGGTGCCATAAGAGAGAAACAAATCTTGGGAAGAAGGTGGTCGTTGTTTTGGATGCCATGGCCTGTGTCCTAGCAGTGAGAGAGAAAGCATGAAAGCAAGGGAGCGAGAAATTGAGGAAGCGAGGAAGCGAGAGAGAGGAGTGTAGGTAGAAGCGTAGATACCTATCCTGAAAGTGGAATGTAGGAACACTCGAAAGAGAGGAGGAAGTGTGGGAACATTAGTCCAGAAAAATAGTTGTTGCATAGAAGAGTTGTAGTAGAGGAGAGTTGCAGTAGAAGAGTTGCATCATAAGAGAGTTGCAGCAGCCTGGAAGCGTGCATGTTGTGGGTGTGAGAGTGATTCCCAATGTGGCTGATACTCAAATCTAAATGCTATAGATGATGAAGTCTATAATAAATGTTTATGTTCATGAATAAAATTGTTGTATTAATTCCAGTTGATGAATGTGTGATGCAATTGTGGTTATATGATTTTTTTCCATCATTTATTCTCTATGTAGTTGGTTGTCTGCTGTGCATTCTCAGTTGTAGTTCCTCGCTGCATCACTTCTCAACTTCATACTAGTTATATGAAAATGGAAAGACCACTGGAACCTTTAAATTGAGATATTGTAGTAGGGGTGAGACCTTGTCTACCTTGTTTTCCAATATCAACATTTACTTTATGTTATGATCTCAATTTTTCTCACAAATGAGATTTCAACAATGCCACATAATGTAATGTCCCCTTCTCTCATTCAATTGCAGGGAAGGAAACATCAACAACACACCAGGCTTTTGGCAGACTTAGCCCCAGTTCTTTAACTAATAAAATTCATAACAATTAAAAAATTTCTCTATACAGGTGCGAACTTCAATAAAACATAGCAGAATTAAACATAACAACACACATAAGCACAAACATAAGATGATTCCATATGCAGGGATTCAATCCCATTCTTATGCTATGCATAGACTTCATTACAATATCAATCTCATGAATAAATAACATTCAGATTTAGCACATTGCAGAACACAGATTGTATATAATTTAATCCACGAAGAATACTTATCTTGCAACGCAAATGTCCAACGACTGGCTACGTAAGAGCAACATTCCACCCAACCATAGATCTCTGTCCAGCCTGTATTATTTAAGCCGAGAGATCACCCCCGAGCTGGGCTGTGTATCCACTAAGGAGGAACTAGATGGCTCACTCACAGTCAGGGTTTCACTCAAACAGCCATGCTAAGCCAACACACAATTGGGTTTTTCAAGCATGCAATAGGAGATGGAGGAGGATGCTAGTCCACTGAGCTCAATCCCAGAGCCACATACACTTCAAGTTGGACTCAACAATCCCATCCTCTATTCATACATCCACACTTAGATTTCTCACAACTCTGTCACAAATAACCCCAAATCCGTCACTGATTTTCTGGGCAGTTAAAAATGGGTTTTCCCATGGATTTTGGGGTAGCTATTACTCCCAAATTCGCCCCAAGGTTCATACCAATGGATCCCCCATCGGATTTCACTATCCAATACCAAATTTTGACGTTTTCGGCTTCCCAAAACGTGGGTTTTCTCACAGTCGCGATTTCTGGTTTTGCTCACTGCTGGGAACTCGTTTTTGGATGGAAAATGATGCTGGGTTCTTTCACCATGGAATGGGGATGAGAATGAAGCAACTTTCAAGAGGTAGAGTGACTTCTGGCACAAGTAAACAGAGCCCATACCTACCCATACGAATTTCAGGGCTGCCCATGCTCCATTGAAGCCATGGGCTGACATCTCAACCACTTCCTTACAACAGGCATAAATGCCATCTAGAAAAGTCAAATGGGTTCTCATAATGACATATGGCAACCTATGGTTCACTCCCTTAGCCCCTCACCACTCCTTAGTGGATACACGTGGCCCCTTCTCATTCGTTGCCTCCATAGCCAATCTTAGAATTTTATTGCATGATGTTTATTTACATCCTATTACAATTTCCATGGCTTAAGAGCACATGGGCATCAAATATCAATGCCTTCCCTTTTTAAATCAATTTCGGGCTTTCACTAGCGGGGCCTTGGCCTTGATCTCCACGCTAGGAAAACATACATCACATGTACACATTATTTACATTAAAGGCTAATATATCCTAAGGGTCGAATTGGGGGTATTACACATAACGACACTATTTCATGGCTACTTGAATACTTTAATGAGCAAGATCAACCTTTGATGTTGGTTTTTTATTCAATGTCACATTCAGCCTTCCCTTTCACTCACACAACCCTCACAAAACATCCTTTGTCACAGTCAACTTTCCCTTTCACTCGTATGACTCTCACAAAACATCCTTTGATACTCACACGAAACATGGGAAATCAACATCTTTGACGCATTAATGAGCAATAGACCTATCTCGGGAGGACCCCCAGTATGTGTGGCTTCCTAAAGGTTCAACGGATTCACTGGGCCACCAATGTTGTCTAACGGCTTGCGTATTGGGGCAGTACCCATCACTCCACGGCTCAGGTAAAACTGAGAATTGCTTTGCCACAAACGATATCTCTTGGTTTACCTCATAGGTGGGAACTAGTCAATCAGGTAGGGGTCGTTGTCCTTTTTGCTGGCAGGTCCTCTCAATGGTCCATCTACTTCATGGTTCCTGTGGTACTCCTCACAATGAGTTTTAGGAAAGGATTTCAAAAGGGAAAAGAACCCATCCCAAGGAAGGGGTTGGATCCTAATTGCCTCCAATCATTCTTATTAAGTGATATTATAGATCTTATGCTTTTCAATTGGACTAATATATGATTATTGATGTTTCCCTCCAATTTTTGTGTTTGAATTGTTTTGTAGTTAATACTCTAATATAATTCCACGTGTGCTATGCTTTGTTGTTTATTTTTTATCATAATACTCTTATGTTTGTCCCACAACTAACCACAATTTTTGGTTTATCTCATAGCTTAGCTATATTGGGGGGTTTTACTCACCAATGCAACAAAATCCCCAATACACTTTGCCTAGTGTCAACCCATATAACTTACATATTATTTAACCTAAAGAAAATCTCAAAGGAAGTTGTCTACTTTTACCTCTTTCAGCTCATGCAATGAGAACATTTTGAGGGAATACTTCACCCCATGAAACCCCCTACAGTTATAAAATTTTATTAAAAATATGTGCGTTATCTTATGTGTACAATTCTTGAACTACACACAATTTTCTCAACAAATCCCAAAGAATCCTTGATAACTATTTCCTTAATCTATAATTTTGAAGTAAGCATCATTGTAGCTCCAAATGCAATAAGCAACGCAATGTCTAATTTTTCATCATATGCTTCAATGAAATAATTTCTCTTACTCTTGCACCAACACTACATGAAATACGTTGATCTAGATACCTCAAACAACACTTGTTGTAATTGTACATAGATCATCCTTTGTCGAAAACAAATATATGGAGTTATCAAATGGCTCTTTTGTAGAACTTTACATTGGACTTACTCTTGCACCAACACTACATGCAATACGTTGATTTAGATATCTCAAACAACGCTTGTTGTAATTGTATATTACACCTAAATCTTGCCACCTTGAGACTTAGTGTAAACCTCCCTGAAGTCCCCATGACTAAGATATCAAGTTGGAATAGATACTGACCTATTTCTATTGGGTTTAGTGAGGTCATCCCATGCCACCATAGAGCAACATGCAACGACGCATGTTGTCCTACTTCATCCTATGACGATGTCAGTTAAATGGATAAAAGGGCATATTCGAGCCATTTCTCGAAGGTGTGTGATGTGGATCTCTATCCCTAACCTATAGGGGAGCTGGAATTTGGTTTCCTAGCCTTTTGGGAGGATCCCTTAACCCTCTCCCACCATATCTCAACATACCCTATCCTCTTAGTCTTATATATATGAATCTAATTCCCATTCCAAAGGGAGGAAGTCTATAGTACTTGCATGTTGGTGAAATTAGCTTAGGAGATCTCTACTCATCTCTTGGGAGACCTATACTTCCTTTGGAGGCTTTGGCATTGGCTTGTTGGAGGAGGATTGTGATGTTAATCTTTGGTTGTAATCATCTCACTCTTTGTACTTCCCTCTTTTAATACAGTAATATAAACTCTTTCCACCAAATGTTGTTGTATTAATGATGTTTGTGTAGTTTGCTTACTTAACCATTTACTTAGATATGTTACTATTTAGATATTGTTTTACTACTTGCATTGTTCTATATGACTTGACAGGTTTTGCAGCTGATATATGAAGACCATGAAGCTTGGAGAAACATCAAGGAGAAAGGATCTATGATTCTAAAGGGTAAGACATCTAATCACTCGATCTTTAACTAGATCTAGGAAAGTAGTTTCATATTCTGTCTCACTTGTTCTAGATTCACGTTGAACTAGGGAGATCACGCCTTAAGTCCGCTTTTGGTAGATTGTCCAGTAACAAGTTTGGAGACCATACTGGGGAATTACAGTGCATTGTTTTATGTTTTCAATTTGAAAGTCATTTTCTATGATTTCTTTGTGAACCATTTCTTTCGCCTCCTTAGCCTCTTTCACCACCAGATCTTCTCCTTGAAGAGTTTGTTGACTTCCTTTGGGTCTATATGTTTGATTGTCAAGCATTTTGGCTGATTGTTGGCTCGGTTTTGCAACCAAGCTTAGTGCTATGGGCACCTACTAACTAGTAGTAGCAGTTTCAATAGAAATAAAAACAATAAACTAAATAAACAATACTTTTCATGGATCTAAGCAAGAATCTAAACAAATAATTTAAATCTTTCAAAATCAAGAACAAGAAACATAAGAAATAAATTTTGTATTGAAAAGTGGGGGGCAAGCAAGTGCTTGCGATATTACCTCCAATGGTGAAGGTTGATGTTGAGCAACTCCCAAGATGAGTAGCTCCAAACTCCAATAGGTCTCTTTCTCCAAGGTTGCTTCAATGGCTAAAAGTGCTCATGGGAGATTTCAGCAGCATAAGGATGAGATAATGGAAGGATGTGAAATGAGGAGCCCCTCCCACCTTTTTATAGGTTTTGGTGGTGAGGAATACCATTTGTGGTTTTGTGGAAACCAATGGTATTGACCAACATAGTTTAGGTATTTTTCCCTCCTTTTTCCTTTTTTGAATAAAAATAATATTTTAATTCCCTTTTTAATATTTTTGGGAATTTGGACCCTTTTTTGAGGGTTTTTTATGATTTTCTTGGAAAAATAATCTTTTTTAATGGAAAAAGGGGTGTACCAAGGTCTTTTGGTGACCTTTTGTTGGTTTCAGAGGCTCAGATGGTGGAAAAGTGGACAAATGGGTCATGTGAGTAAGGAAATGAGCTAGTGAGCACTTTTTAGGTGTTAACAGATTGCCCCCTGATGTGTGAGGGCAGGAGCTCATCGTATGGCCGATAGACATCATAGTTCTTTTGTCCTTTTTCTGGGTTTTAGGGGAGAGAAGAGACCGTTTGGAGACTGGAGCCACGGCCCTTGGAAGCTGCAAAGACAAAAAATATTACATGGCCTCAATATGAATGAGGTATAATCTTTGATAAAGGACGAGGCGGGCATTCCCATGCTCGTATCAAGGCATATACAAAACAATTAGTCCCAAGAAGGGGGATCTAATACGTAAAGAAATATACTGGTACATCATAATGGTCCAGAGGGGACATGATTGTGGGATATACTCATGATCATGACTGATCTCAATAACTGATACACTGGAATAACTGTGGAACTGCTGAAACTGAAGGTGTCCAACATCTGCAGGGACTCAAAGACTATGAGTCATCTCTGAGAAATAATGTAACTGTATACTCAAGGGAGTATGAAACTGGGGTAAATCTGAATACTGTCGCCATGCGCATCCCGGATATCTATAGAAAAAGTGTAACTGGTGTAATCCATAGGAAGACTCTCAAATGTGGAGGAGTCAGGAGGTATCCGGGGTCTTCGACCAATAACTGAACGGACCAATACCCTGTGCGAGTCTCAACGATGCGATCAAGGTGTTGAAGTCGAGCATGTGAGAAACAACCATTGGGAGAGGCACTGAGGATTCCTCTCGAAATGATTCGTAGGCACTCATCGTAAATGGTAATGAGTCCAAGACACAGGGGCCTCTAGGTCTATCCTCTGGAATCAATATGGTTGTCGTCGACAGAGGGAGACCAGCAACTAACAAGGCAATGATGTTTCCTTGCTGGGAGCGCGAGGTGTAAACTGAAGTGATGTAGTACTGATGGTAGGACTGACATACTTGTGGGGATGGGAAATAACTGGGTCAAAAAATGGGTAGACTCAAACTTCCTCTGTTCAGAGCATGATGACATGGTTGACCTGGCAGCGTAGGGACCTGACTTGTAGGTGTGGGGATCATCTTTTAGGTACTGAAGGGTATGCACTGACTCTAGGTGGGTGAAGCTGATGGTAGCTGTCGAGGGAGTTTCAGGGTTACATACTGCAGAATACTCTGAACAAAGGCGACCAAAATGGGGAAGCTGCTATGTGAGTAGACATGATGTGTTGTAGCGCCAAGAGGCACCATTGATTCCTTCTTCGTAGTTTTAATGAGCTCCAAGAAGGGATAAAAGTGTGCTCTAAAATGGTACGGTCCTGTGGATTTTATGAGCCCAGGGCGGCTCATGCTCATGGTTGCTTTCGTGTTTAGAGAGTCTGAAAGCGGTAAGTGGACTCTATTGGTGTTTCTTTTTCGTAAGTTTAGTCTCCAAGGCCCAAAAAAGCATAAAATGATGCGAATGGAGAACTCTTCTAGCCGATGTGACTAGAGTATACCTTTTTCGTAATTAGTCTACAAGGTCCGGAAAAGGGGTAAACTTATACCAGGTAGACGCCCTTTCAGATACATTTAGCGAGCATGAAAGGAAGCAAGATTGCTCGGCGATCTTTTCATTGTTTTAGGAGTCAGAAAAGAGCTTAACAGAAACTCCCTAAGTGTCTTTTTCGTAAAAAGGGGTTGCTCGGCCCGAAAAAGGGATAAAATTATACCGAACAAAAAATGGATTGATGAGGGCGAGAAAAGGTTTCAAGCACCGTCATCTGTGTGGAAAACTGGATCCGGTGACATAAGGATTGTCGAAAACGGAGAACGGCCGATGTGGCACGCTAACCGAGGTGACGAGGGGGGCGTGGAAAAGATGCCCGAAAAATATAAAGGTGAGAGAGAGAAATGATCTCTAGCATCATCACGAGCGCGGAAAACTGAATCCGTCGATATAAGGCAAGTCGAAAACGGAGAACGGCCGATGTGGCACGCTAACCGAGGTGACGAGGGGGGCGTGGAAAAGATGCCCGAAAAATATAAAGGTGAGAGCGAGAAATGATCTCTAGCATCATCACGAGCACGGAAAACTGAATCCGGCAATATAAGGCACATCGAAAACGGAGAACGACCGATGTGGCACGCAAACCGAGGTGACGAGGGGGCGTGGAAAAGATGCCCGGAAAATCTAAAGGTGAGAGCGAGAAATGATCTCAAGCATCATCACGGGCACGGAAATATGAATCCGGTAGTGCAAATGGTGCAAAAAAACGGAGGTCATAAGGACTCCGGAATGGTTAAAGGAAAGAACTAGGTTAAAAAATGGCTACAAATAAAGGTGATCCCACCAAGCGAAGGATGCAGTGGTGGGGAGAAATGATGACCCGTGGGGGAAAAATACTAGGTGTATCAAATCAACTGAAATATACAAGTGACACATGACCTCAAAAATGGTTGAGATCACGAATATGAAAAAGTGAGCAGGGTTAATGACCTGCCCCCATGCTATGTGCATGGGGTTTGTGATTGTGGATCACATATGTGTTGGTTTGAACGATGGGCTCATTGAGGTGTTGAGATAGAGATGATGGGGAAGGTTCAAAATGATTGATCATGCCCCCTATCCCGGGGTCGAGGTAATCTATTATGCCCCCTAACTCAGAGGTGTCAATGTGGTGCAGATGTTGTCTCATAGAGAGATCAATAGGGCATTGAGCAACTGCTGGCGGGGTGTTATACCATGAGGCTGTGGGTCGTGGTGGCATACTGAAGTGATGATATGATGATGGGGGATTCCCTTTGTGGGGTGGATGCCCCCAGTATCTCCGACGAGGATCACGGTGATGATGAGTAGGCAAGGTTTTGGGCATGCCCCCATGTTGTGGACATGTGGTTTCCTGGTTGATTTGAAAGGGTTCAACCTGTGTGTCAAAGGGATCAATGGAAGGGGCCGACCGGACAGAGGGGTATCCAGTGGAGATCATATAAATGGCGGGGTCAAGGCCAGGCATTTCGGTATCTGACCAAGTAAAGACATCAGTGAATTCTTGGAACAGTTGTTGGTATTCTCCGATCTCATGCTCACTGTGGGAGGTCCCTAATGTGATGGTATGAAGGGCACCAAGTGGGTCAGAGATGTCAATGTGGATGACGGGAGAAATATCGGCCATGGGATCCGTTAACCAGTCGATTTTAGTAGGAAGGAAATCCTTGGACTCGACCGCGGATTGGGTAGCGGTGGTGGATGAAGTCTCTTCCAGGAGGAAGTATGGACGATGGTGCATGTCTTCCCCGGGATAATCAAAGGTAGTAGGAGTCTCGAGAACCTCTTCATCATTGCGGGACCTTTGAGTGGTCAAATCGAGTGATGAGGTAGTGGTAGTCGAAGAGATCATATAGATGGTGTTAATCTCTCCGGATGAGGATGATGCGGGAGGGTAGATCTCCTCGATAGTAGAGGGTGCCGTCTCTAGGTCCAAATTGTTCATCTCGTAGAGAGCTGCTCTGTAGTCTGGGATGTCAGGACAGTTATGCGAGTAGTGGCCATAAATACCGCATATCGCACATGGGTGGTTGGTACGCAGTGATTTATCACGAGGCATAGGGTTTGGATCTAGTTTGACCACCGGGATGTTGGGGTCGTCGTCCAACATTTGCATGTGTTCCTGCAATGCAGGTAACTGTGGGCACTGATGGGTTGGATGGCCTAACTCATCACACAGCGAGCATTTTGGAGGAGCACGAAATATGGGGGGAGGTTTAACTGCCTTGGGTGGGGGAACCGCAGTGTATGGTTGTGGGCCTCTGCCCCCAGTGGGCCTGACGAATGGAGGGGGATTCGTCGACGACGAAGGAGTCGTGATACCGGGAGGTGGTTGGGTAGAAGTAACAATGGGTTGCACCGGTTGCAGGATGACATTTGGTGTCGGTGGAGGAACGGGAGGCGTAATATACCACACGGGTAATCCCAATGTTAACCCGGGGAGACTAAGGGTAGCCATAACTGGGGGCGCTCACTACACCCGAAGGAGGAAATAGAAAGGGGATTGTGTGGATGGGTGTAACCCCAATGTGACTAGGGACTAATGGTGGTTTGGGTAACAAGGAGGGTTGATTACCGGGTGTTTGTGAAAGAGTGCAGAGGTTAGCGACCTGGGTCTCCGGTGACGGTGGTGGAAAGGCCTGGAATGTAGAGGTCATCGGTGCCTCGGAGTAAAGTTCGGGTCCTACTGAGGAAATGAATGAGGTAGTTGCACCACAAACATGTTGTTTAACCATGGGGAGAACATTTTCAGGTGTGGCGGGGGCTTTGGGATCGTAATAGGTGAGTTGGTCGACCTTGACCACGCGTCCCTCATGGGGGAACTGCATGGTGCGAAATACGGATGAGGCAACAGCCCGCATGGCATACATGTAGTTGCGACCAAGTAAAAGGTTATAGTCTAGTTGGGCATTGATGACCTCAATGTCAATGAGGACGGTTTTACCCGCCAGCTGGACGGGGACATTAGCTAATAGACCTTGGGGTTGTGCTGAACGGCCGTCATAGGCTCGCAATGCAGTGGTGGACTGTTGGAGAGTAGGGGATCCCAAGTTTTGCCAAACGAAAGTGGACATGACGCATGTAGAGGCCCCTTCATCGATAATGCACCGATGGATAACAAGATTCCTAACAGAAACGGAAACTTGGAATGCTAAAGAGGAAGGCAGGCGTGGTTCAGACTGGTCTGAATCGAACGCGATCAGCTGTGAATCATTGGGGTCAATGGCGCCAATGGCAGAGAGCAAAGTTTTGCGCTGCGAAGGACAGTTTTTCAAAACTTCTAAAGCAGACATGGCTGCAGGAGACTGGGCTAAGTCGTCTATGATGTTGTAATTCGACGCAGCGCGAGCATTGGGATTACTGTTGATGCGACGAAGTGGGAAGTGAGGTGCTTTAGAAGCACCATCAAGTGGAGCCGGAGGTATACGTAACGTTTGATCTGTGGGATTAACGTTAGTGTTTTTGTCGGTGGGAGGGGCTTCAGAGGTGGAGCCATATTGGTTCCGACGGGTTTGGAGGTTGGCAGCAGGAGTCGACATCATCAACAAATGGTGAGTACCTGAATCGAACATGGGTTGATCGGGGGCTGCATAAGTGATCTGCTGTGGTGGCACGTTTCCCTGAGGGGGGGCTAACGGCTGAGTGTTCACTACACCCTGGTTTGGAAAGGGGTTTTGTAGCACCAAGGGTTGATGTTGAGGTGGTGGAGGGTTGGGTGGCGGCTGAGGAGCCGCTTGCCCTTGACGATGTGCATCGTCGGTCCAAAGTTGTCGAGCTCGCTCCAAATGTGGGCAAGAATGCGTGTAATGACCATAGACTCCGCAGATAGAACAAGGGTGGTTTGTTCTGAGGTTATTATTTCTAGGCTGCTTCGGATTCCGATCCGGATTGCGGTTGGGAGGAGCAGCATTGTTATTCTGCGGAGGATTGGGAGGTGGAGGACCTTGCTGATGTTGTTGGTGAAAATTTTTAAAAAGATTTCTATGTATGCACTTTTAAATAGTAAAAAAATTTTCTAAATCTGGAAAATATGCAGAATTTGATACTGTAAAAAATGTGCTATGGGCAGAAAGTACAGTAAAAAATATTTTTCAAAATCGGGATGGCCGAATGAAAAAATTCAGCCGCGCGGGTTTTGGACGAACAGCCGCGATGGGCCGCGCGGGTTTTGGCCGAACAGTCGCGATGGACCGCGCGGGTTTTGGACGCACAGTCGCGATGGACCGCGCAGGTTTTGGGGCGAACAGTCGCGATGGACCGCGCAGGTTTTGGGCGCACAGTCGCGATGGACCGCGCAGGTTTTGGGCGCACAGTCGCGATGGACAGCGCGGAAAAAGGCCGCGAAGCCGCGGTGTGCAGCGCGGAAAAACACAGAAAAGTCGCGATGGACCGCGCGACTGTCTGGAAAAAGGCCGCGATGGACCGCGCGGAAAAATGTAGAAAAGTCGCGATGGACCGCGCGACTGTCTGGCAAAAAGCCGCGAGGCGGAAGCCGTGCACGGAAAACGAGAAACGAACTCGAAAATTTAAAATTTAGGGCTGTTTTTTGGGGCCAAATCTCAGAACAGCAATGGATCTGCTGTTTAAGATGGCAGATCTATGGATCTAATGGTTAAAAACTCATAAAAACTAAGATTTAATGGCAAAGCTAGAGATCTAAAGTTCAAACCAAAGCGGAGTCGCCAAAACTGTTGGCTCGGTTTTGCAACCAAGCTTAGTGCTATGGGCACCTACTAACTAGTAGTAGCAGTTTCAATAGAAATAAAAACAATAAACTAAATAAACAATACTTTTCATGGATCTAAGCAAGAATCTAAACAAATAATTTAAATCTTTCAAAATCAAGAACAAGAAACATAAGAAATAAATTTTGTATTGAAAAGTGGGGGGCAAGCAAGTGCTTGCGATATTACCTCCAATGGTGAAGGTTGATGTTGAGCAACTCCCAAGATGAGTAGCTCCAAACTCCAATAGGTCTCTTTCTCCAAGGTTGCTTCAATGGCTAAAAGTGCTCATGGGAGATTTCAGCAGCATAAGGATGAGATAATGGAAGGATGTGAAATGAGGAGCCCCTCCCACCTTTTTATAGGTTTTGGTGGTGAGGAATACCATTTGTGGTTTTGTGGAAACCAATGGTATTGACCAACATAGTTTAGGTATTTTTCCCTCCTTTTTCCTTTTTTGAATAAAAATAATATTTTAATTCCCTTTTTAATATTTTTGGGAATTTGGACCCTTTTTGAGGGTTTTTTATGATTTTCTTGGAAAAATAATCTTTTTTAATGGAAAAAGGGGTGTACCAAGGTCTTTTGGTGACCTTTTGTTGGTTTCAGAGGCTCAGATGGTGGAAAAGTGGACAAATGGGTCATGTGAGTAAGGAAATGAGCTAGTGAGCACTTTTTAGGTGTTAACACTGATCATATTTGGAGATCTATTCATCCTTGTATAGGGATCTCGCCCATCGCACCTGGGTAATATAGCTAGAGCTATGTTCCCCTGTCAGGCGTATTCTATTGCCTTGCAACCTGTGACGCTGCCACACAGCACAGTTTGACATCAGGCAGCATCGGTGCAGTTCACCTGTTTGCCACCTGCGACGGGCACTCTGAGCCTGACCAGAGACTGCGACGAGCAATCTAGCCTTATGCTTGGGCTCTCTCCTATCCAACCTTTGAGTTTGGTTTGTCTTACAGACCTCCTCTGCACTGTATCTTCCAGTCAGAGACATTTTTTGATGTTGCTTTGTTAGTGTTTGGTTTTGTTTGGTTTGATTCAGAGTGGTTTTGGGTTCCATTTTGGACAAGATTGAGTTTCGGCAGTGGTGGACACTTTGGTCTTCCCCACCTTCATCCACTTGAACTTGCATTCCCTCCTCTCCCCACTTGATCTAATCTGTGTATTGGATTCGATCCCATACCTATTTTTGCATGTGTTATTTAACTTTGATTGCATTCAGTTGTTTGTTGAGTGTAATGAGTGTTTTAGTTCATATGAGTGCTTGTCATTTTATTGAGAATTTCTGAGTGTTTGGAGTGCTGCAAACAATCTTCCTTTTCAGTCATTCACGCTTAAAAACATTATTGTTACCAAGTTGTAATCTTGGCATATCATTGAAAAATTAGAAGTGCTTCGTTTTTACCGTTTTCAAGTGCATTTGAAAATTGTTGTAGAAGTTGGTTCATGCATTGGAATTTATCATTCATAAGTCTTTTGGAAAGCTTGAGGAAAAGTTAAATCATTTGTGCTTTTCAGGGATTATGAGCCATTCATTTTCTTGAAAAATCCAAGTGAAATCAAGTTTTTGCAAAATTGATTCCA
The DNA here is from genome assembly GCA_027924585.1 of Larix kaempferi. NCBI lineage: Eukaryota > Viridiplantae > Streptophyta > Pinopsida > Pinales > Pinaceae > Larix > Larix kaempferi. The sequence continues at coordinate 19,732,591 of BSBM01000011.1, read as the reverse complement.
TGCTTGAAAGAATTATATGCATTTTTGGTCTTTTATCCTTTTAGGCCATCGTAGTGAATTTTGAAAAGTTATAGTGCTCTAGATAAAAATTCTCTCTTTTCATCACTTAGTTGCATTTTGAATGGAAAAGACAAAATAAAATGCTTAGATTTGGTTTTGATGCTTGTTGATGTTTTGCTTGGAAAAACGAAAAGAGTACTTTCATTGTCAAGTTTGCTAGATTTGGGATTTGTTGAAGCTTTGTTTGTTTTGGTAAAACCACTTGAAAATATTTCTCCCTCCCATACATAGTTTTCATCGAAAGGAAAGTACATGAATCTTTTCATGTAGTTAGGGATTGCATTATGCTTACGTTTATGTACTCACCTCATGCATTCACCTAACCGTCCAGATAAAAATAACAGTAGAACTAGGGTAAAATCTTTAGTAACTTGTGTGTTAAGTTAGAGACATGTTCCGACGTCTTAAAACATGGCAGCTGTCATTATTTTCCTTCACTGAATCTCGGGGGTATTGTAGTATTTCACGTACCAACCGGTATATCTAAGCTCTTTCATGTACCAACCAGTATGTCGAAGGCTCTTTCATGTACCTTAGGGTGTATCGAAAGGCACTTTACGTACTTGGCGTATATCGAAAGGTGTTTCACGTACTCGGTAGTATATAGGAAGGTCTTGTGCCATACGGTTGTGCATTAGACAACACCAACATGGATTTGAGCTCCCACATACCTTGCGTATATCGAGAGACACTCCTAGGATTCCTGAAACCAACTAAGCTATCCATTTGGCCGTCTTGGCAGAGAAATACACCGAGAACAATACTCGTGAAGCTACTACGCACGTACTATCAGGTAGTCAGGTTATATGGTCAGGGGTATGGTCCTAATCCTCCTTGGTTAGTGATTTGAAAAATTGGGCCAAGTATAATTGTTGGACCCTAGAGTATATCGCGAGTTGCGAAGCCTTGACAATCCTGTGAGGTTCCAGAATTTTGAATCCACACCTATCACATAAGTTTTCTTGCGGCTTTAGTTTGTGTATATTTTTCTGGACTGATTTTCTTTTGTTTAGAATACTCTTAGGATAAAATCTGTTTCAGTCACTCTAGTTGAATTTTCTTGGAGAAGGTCCCGTAGGATTCTGAACTTACCACCCGAATATCCCCTTAATCATGAGGTAATTTCGAAGGTAAGAATGGACCCACATGTCACAGTCGTGTCACCTGAAGTAGAAAATCTTACTCTGAATATTGGAGCGCACATATTCCCTCCAGATTCACCCACCTCCAACCCCTCACGGGGTGAAGAGGCGAAAACTTCCACTTCACAAGACTTACCTCTCGTTTTATCGAGAGAGCCTGGATCGGTGGAATGCTTAAATCCCCCCCAGGACGAGCCTGTATCAGCTGTTGGTCCAACTGCAGCCTTTTGGACATCATCTCTAGGCCACCAAGTGGCTCATTTTTCCATTGCATCCCCACCCAGTTGGGATACTCCTTATGAACTTCTAGCACCTTATTGTGATCGTATGGAATGATTATGGGCCATGGTAGAGGAATTTCGAAGACAAAGTCTCTTTCAAAGGGCTGAAGACACGGAGGTACCCATATTTCAACATAACCCGATTCGTTCTTTATCTTATGAATCACCGAAACAGTCCATCCACAACATGACCACTTATGAGCCTGGTCAACCCTCGCTTCCTGCAAGTACACCCCTTAGACAGGAGACCAGTTCTACACCCCAACTGACTCAACCTATTGAAGGAAAACAGTCCAACACCCCTCTTACTACTACGAGAATATCACCCACTCCTCCTCCACCTCAAAACTCATGGGGAGGATACTCTTTACCCCCTACCTTCCTTACAAGTAATGTTAATCCCGTAGTAGATAATCAGCAACGTGTGTTGGGTCAAACTTTGATTAGTGGTTAGCAAGTTGCTGCTGGGGGGAAACCCCCATCTCCTCACCATAATACTCAAGGAGGAGTTCCCATCGATACTTCCGTTGGAACTTCCATACCCACCGGAGCTTCCACCACGGGATTATCCCATGTTGGGGGACCATCCCAGTAAAAACCAACCACCATGGAGTCAAGCGTATCTAGGTTATCTTAACCCTGTTTTGGGAAAATTCAATCCCGAAAATGCACTCTACGGAATACCTTATCTCGAAAATCTATACACTATATGGGGGCATCAAAATGTTTTACATCATGGACCCCCACCTACCATCCCTCAAGTACCTCCACCCCCGTTCGGTCCACCCCCACCGCCTGTCGGAGGCGGCAAGCCCCCACACAATTCTGGAGGAGGCGGGCCTCTACCTTCTGGCGGAGGACCACCTCATTTTGACAACCATGGCCCACCCCCTCCTGGCAGCGGACGCAGAGGCAGAGGCGGACACTAAGTTTTTTTGACCCAAAATCCGACAGCAAAAAAGTCGAATTCACTACAACCTATGGTCGCTCATTCGACAATCCTAGAATTTTTTTACCATCGGTGGCATGTCGACTTAAATCTGATGAATTTGAACACGTCGAATTTGCGACGCCCCTAATCCGTTGGATATGTGACTTCCTCCAGCTTGCTAGGTAGTCGGATAACCAACAACTTTCACTTCCTATATTGGTCAGATATCTTCGTTTTGCCGTCGGATATGTGGCGCAAATTCCGAGCACAGAAATGGAGGATCTGTTGTCCCTGGTCGTCAGAAGTATGGCAAAGTCATCGGATTCTAACCTAGGGATCCATCAGTTAAGCGACAACATGCCATGCAAACAAGCAGAGGAACCGATGTCCTTTGCCATTGGAAGTATGGCAAAGTCGTCGTACTTTAACCTGGAATCGTCGATTAAGTGACGCACATACCATACAAAGAAGAAGCAGATCCGACGTTCTGAGCCGTCGGAAGTATGGCAAAGCCGTCGGACTTTAACCTAGGGTCATCTGTTAAGTGATGCACTTTACATGCAAATAAGAGGCGGATCCGACGTCCCTGGCCATCGGTAGTATGGAAAGCCATCGGTAGTATGGAAAGAACTTCGAAGCTCATTGTAAAGACGTCATATAACCGACTACCCTAATACATTTTTTTTTTTTAAATCACATTTTTGAAATACGTCCCGTTGTAAATCCTAGATTAAGTTTAGTGCCTAATAATTAAAAGGATTAGCTGTAGGTTGGAACTTGTCCATATTTTTTCAACATTCCTAGCCTTTAAACTTTGCATTGAAATAAAACTAGGGTATGAACTGAACTGAGGAGATTTGAACCTGCGACCAGTTCGTACCCTGTTATTTTTTCGATGCAAATTATATGTTTTCTTTAATTTGTTGTTGACTTTAATTCCCTAGCGTAAGAGGAGCCATTATGGTCAAGTTGCAGCCCTAAAAAAAGATGAACATTGACAACAAGCACCATGTTTCTAATTGTTGTTGGTCTATGTGTTAGGAAGCCATGTCTTTACTTTGTTAGTATATTGTTGTTGGAAGCATATGCTTTGTAAGTTGTCCCATAGTATTTGTTGATCCATAGTTTGTGTTATTGTTGTTGGCACATATGCTTTGTAAGTCGCCCATAGTTCTGTTGATCCATAGTTTGTATTGGCCCATGGTTTTGACTCATAGTATTGGTGCCTAAACTTAGTACATAAGTGTGTGTTGAGGCCTATGAAGGTACCGTGAAGTTATTTGTATTGAGCTTGCTCAAAGGAGGTTGCCCCCTCGAAGTGGCCTGTGATCAATATAAAAGTGATTCTGAGTTCTGTCATTTCTTCTATTTCGCATATTCTTATTAATTAATTGTTGCAGGTTCTTCACATCTGGTATCAGAGCACTTTCTTGGGCTCGTTGGGTGGAATTTCTGCCAAATTTTTTCTTTTTCGCATCTGTTGCAAGTTTGGATCTGGGAATACTCCCTATCCACTTAACTGTGGGAAGTACTTGGGCATAATCCCTAAAAATCATTGTGAGGAGTACCACAGGAACCTCAAAGTATCTGGCCCATTGAGAGGACCTGCCAGCGAAAAGGGAAACGACCCCTACCTGATTGACTAGCTCTCACCCGCGAGGTAAACCAAGAGCTATTGTTTGTGGCAAAGCGATTATCAGTTTTACCTGAGCCGTGGAGTGACGGGTACTGCCCCAATATGCAAGCCGTCAGACAGCATTGGTGGCCGAGTGAAACACCTAAACTGTTAGGAAGCCGAACATACCTGGGGTCCATATCTATTTTCAGCTGAATTGTTGTCGATCACTTCCGTGCTGTTTCAGTCCATTCCGAGCTATTTCATATCCAGTTGTTTCAGATCCATTCTGAAAGCCATTCTAGATCTATTCTGAAAGTCGTTCCAGATCCAATCGTTTTCGATCTATTCGGTGTTGTTTCAGATCCATCTGTTGTCGATCCCTTCCGTGCTGTTGCAGATCCATTTCTGTTTTTCTGCCATATCTCCCTTGTTTTAACTCTATTTCCCTTGAAACTTCTCTGACACCCCTACAATCCCGTTTTGCATATTTCATTCCTGAGGACCCTATCCCACATTCCACTTCCCAACACCCGAAATCTCACATTTGTCTATTTTTAGGGTTTGCCATAACTTCTTCGATTTTCACCCAATCGCCTTCAAATTTTACCACAAAGTTCCTTTTCTAATTCTGCTTCTTTGTCCCTCTTTGCCAAATTTTCTCATTCTTTCACCCCGCTTCTGAAATCCCCCTTTTCTACTTTCCTGTCCTTTCAACAGTGTCCAAAATCTAGTCAAACCCCAATTACCCATCATATTTTTTCCCCAATCCAAATTTCCCATTACTAAATCAGCTTCTGTTTGTGTTTTTCTACCCATTAAAAAAAAAAAAAAATCTGGTTATGGTTGTCACCCGTGCAAGAGCACACACCATGGAGGAAGCAATTGCAGCCATCCAAACCAAACTCCAAGATCTGGATGAAAAATTTCTCAGCCTCCATCTTCAGCATTCAGCCATGAACAATAACCAACAGCCATAATCATTTGCATCCACCGGGTTCTCTTCTTCCAGCAATTTCGTGGGCCGAAGCTTGATTTTCCTCGCTTCAATGGTACTGATCCGACTGGATAGATATACCAAGTAGAACAATATTTCAGTCTGCATAATACTTTTGATGTCTAGAAAGTTCCACTTGCATCCTTTCATTTGGAATAGGAAGCCCTTCAATGGTACTGTTGGTACATCAAAGCTCATCCCGAGCCAAACTGGACAGATTTTTGCCAACTCCTTTTGCCATGATTTGGTCCTAGTGCTTTTGATGACTTCACAGGAGCACTCACTAAACTTCACCAAATTGGCACAATGAGAGAGTATCAGACAGAATTTGAGAAACTGGCCAATCACACAGAAGGATTGTCTGATGAATTCTACAGGAGTTGTTTTATCAGTGGTCTCAAGGATGAAATCCGCTCAAAGGTCAAAATGTTCTGTCCCAACACAATGATGGAAGTCCTAGGGTTGGCTAAGTTGGCAGAGGACAAGATCGCAGCTCAACAATGCTCCAAACCCACCTTTGTTCCCTTTAGGAATATGGGTTCCCAATGACATCCCATCACGCTTGCTCCTCAACCAACTCCTATCAAGCATTTGTTTGCAACAGAGATGCAGGCACGCAGAGAAAAAGGGTTTTGTTATAATTGTGATGAGAAATTCATTCGGGGACATAGATGTGTTCAACAAAAGCTCTATCTCTTGGATGTGGATTCTCCACCTGCCTCAGAACATGGTGAAGAAGCTCCAAATACAGTAGATGATCAGGTCAACATTCAACACCCACCTGTTGACACCCCATCTCAGGATGACCCACCCGAGATCTCTCTCCATGCTGTAACCAGCGTCACCACCCCACAAACAATGCAGGTCAGGGGATACTTCAAGAAGCTCCCTCTTACCATACTCATTGATTCTGGTAGCACTCATAACTTCATTGACCCTCGGATTTCCAAACAGGATGATTGTTTTGTCCATCCTTGCTCCAACTTTGAAGTCATGGTTTCCAATGGGGGCACCTTACATTGCAAGGGGAAGTGTCACAATGTGCGTATCTCTATGGAATATTATAACCTGCACTCTAACATGTTTGCTTTGGGCGTTCAATGGTTACGCACACTTGGCCCCATCTTATGGGATTTTGTTGAACTTTGGATGCAGTTTTCAGTCAATGGGACACAACACAAATTTATGGGCTTACAACCAGGGTCTCTCCGCATCATCAGTTCACGTCGCCTAGACAAGATCCTTAAGACGAATTCACATGGTGTCATTGCTCATCTCCATTCCCTTCAGATGCACCCACCAATGGTCTCCACTACTTCCTTGGATAGATATGCAGGTGTCTTTGTTGCACCAGTGGGCTTGCCACCTTCACGAGACCTTTCTGGTAAGCATTTAGCCGCATCTACATCTCAGTAGGACATGATGGCTATTTTGCATGCAGTACAGAAGTGGCAGCCATCCCTATTGGGGAATTATTTCTGCATCAAGACTGATCTCCAGAGTCTGGAAACTTTCCTGAAACAATGGGTCTCCTCCCCAGCACACTTGAAATGGGTTATCCAACTCATGGTTTATGACTATGAAACCACTTACCAGAAGGGTGAGGACAATATGGTGGCAGATGCTCCTCCTCGCACATTTGATGACCCAGTTTCTCTTACATCTATTTCTCTGCTTGTTCCAAATTGGTTGCAATCTGTTCAATGGGGCTATCTCTTCAATGGGGATTCTTCTCATTCTGCAGGACAATCTTCACATGGAAAGAATTTGACTGAACTAACAAGCCGATCAGCACCATTTTGCGTGCACTTTTCACATCGCTGATATGGTTCTTCTTCGTCTACAGCTTTCCACGCAATCCTCCCTGAAACTCCAAAGGCGCCAGTGGCCCGAAATGCAACCCGAGGATGTTATAGGGGACCCACTCCTTCAGATTCTGCATCAATTTCCACATCTAAAGCTTTGAGGACAAAGAGTTTTTCAAGGGAGAGGGGATGTTAGGAACCCATGTCTTTACTTTGTTAGTATATTGTTGTTGGACGCATATGCTTTGTAAGTCGTCCCGTAGTATTTGTTGATCCATAGTTTGTGTTATTGTTGTTGGCGCATATGCTTTGTAAGTCGCCCATAGTTTTTTTGATCCATATTTTGTATTGGCCCATGGTTTTGACTCATGGTATTGGCGCCTAGACTTAGTATATAAGTGTGTGTTGAGGCCTATGAAGGTACCGTGAAGTTATTTGTATTGAGCTTGCTCAAAGGAGTTTGCCCCCTCGAAGTGGCCTGCGATCAATATAAAAGTGATTCTGAGTTCTGTCATTTCTGCTATTTCGCATATTCTTATTAATTAATTGTTGCAGGTTCTTCACACTATGCTAGCTTAGTTGCAAATATCATGCTTCAGAAGAAGCCAACCTTGAATGGTAAATATACCATTTTGGAAGGGTTTGATGTGATTTTAAGGATATTGATTCCAAGGAAATTAAACAGAAGGTTAAGGATATTGATTACAGTGCATCATTTACTCAACCTTTGAAGCTATGGAAACTCGAAATTGGTTATGAGGAGCAACCAAAAATCACAACAAGCTCCAAGAAATTGTCAAAATTTAGACGACACGCGAGTGGGTTGTAGAAAGCCAGCATCGTAGCCATTCATTGAGCTCCTCTCTATTTCGAGAATAATTTCATATTCTCTACTGAACAGGGCCAACCATGTGAAGTTATAAGCTCTTATGGCCCCTCCCCCCCCTCACATTACTCTCAATTCCCCATACCCAATGCATGTACTTGAAAAAAACAAATATGTGCAAATTCATCCATATTTCATCATGAACTTTCATCCATTATTCATTCAATAAATGCTAACATTCATTAAACCATTGTTTCATTCGATCAACACATTCATTCAATAAAAGATAACATTCAATAAACCATTCATTAATCATTCAATCAACACATTCATTCAATAAGAGTTGAAATTCAATAAAGGTAACAGTTTACTACACTGAATCATTAAAACATGAGAACATTCATTAAACCATTCATTCATTCATTAGGGAAAAAATCATGGACGATATATTATTATAAAAAATATTTAGACAAGATTTGAACCTGCAACCTATGTCTAGTCCCAAGGATACCACCTTCAAGCTTGACCTTATCAATCAATTCCCATCGCCATTTCCTCTCATACGATGTCCCAAAACCATTTCTCTCGACACCCACTCTTCATTTATTTTGCATGCATATTTCACTATGCAACCGTCTCAGATTCTCATTGCGTTTTCCATCAATTAGTTTATCAATTCAGTATGACCCACGTCCGCTGTCCAATGAGTGTTTCTGCGGTCTTCAGTTTTAGCCTGGCAACGGTTACGATTCATGGTATTACATTTCCCTTCGGCTGCAACATGGAAAACTCATAGTTCACTATGAAGCTTTGTCTGACAAATGTGATGGTCAGAAAAATCTTCATAGTGAACTATGAGTTTTCCATATTGCAGCTGAAGGGAAACGTAATACAATGAATCATCACCGTTGTCAGGATGGAACTCAAGACCTTGGAAACACTCCTCGGACGGTGGGCGTGGGTCATACCAAATTGATAAACTAATTGAGGGAAAACGAAACGAGAATCTGAGACGATTGGATAGTGAAATGTATACAGAATGAATCAAGGTTGAATGTGGTAGCCCGCCATCTCCCATTGTGAAATGCATGCAGAATGAATCAAGCTTGAAGGTGGTCGCCCATTGCCAGCTGCACTTCAAGCTTGAAGGTGGTAGCCTTGGGACTAGACATAGGTCGTAGGTTCGAATCTCCTCAGTTCAGTTCGTACCCTGTTATTTTTTTGATCCAAATTATATGTTTTCTTTAATTTGCTGTTGACTTTAATTCCCTAGCGTAAGAGGAGCCATTATGGTCAAGTTGCATTCCTAAAAAAAAGATGAACATTGACAACAAGCTGCATGTTTCTAATTGTTGTCGGTGTATGCTAGCTTAGTTGCAAATATCATGCTTCAGAAGAAGCCAACCTTGAATGGTAAATATACCAATTTGGAAGGGTTTAATGTGAGGTTAAGGATATTGATTCCAAGGAAATTAAAGAGAAGGTTAAGGATATTGATTCCAGTGCATCATTTACTCAACCTTTGAAGTTGTGGAAACTTGAAATTGGTTGTGAGGAGCAACCAAAAATCACAACAAGCTCTAAGAAATTGTCAAAATTTAGAAGATACGCGAGTGGGTTGTAGAAAGCCAACATCGTAGCCATTCATTGAGCTCCTCTTTGTTTCGAGAATAATTTCATATTCTCTACTGAACAGGGCCAACCACGTGAAGGTGGAAGCTCTTATGGCCCCTCCCCCCCCTCACATCACTCTCAATTCCCCATACCCAATGCATGTACTTGAAAAAAACAAATATGTGCAAATTCATCCATATTTCATCATGAACTTTCATCCATTATTCATTAATAAATGCTAACATTCATTAAACCATTGTTTCAGTCGATCAACACATTCATTCAATAAAAGATAACATTCAATAAACCATTCATTAATCATTCAGTCAACACATTCATTCAATAAAAGATGAAATTCAATAAAGGTAACAGTTTACTACACTGAATCATTAAAACATTAGAAAATTCATTAAACCATTCATCCATTCATTAGGCCAAAATCGTGGACGATATATTATTATCAAAAATATTTAGACACTGTTTTTCCCATCACTTCTTTTTATAAGTTTTTCTTCTCTTCAGTGGTACATAATCTCTAAGAATAGCATCTACATCTGGACTTTCTCCTCCAGTTCTTGGTTCTTCAGCAGGCACTTGTGGTGATGTATGCATCCTAGTTGATTGTTGTTCTAGACGTGGATTTTGTGGCAAGGGGTTCGGATTTGCTGCAATGATGTGAAAATGTTACATCGTTATATTTTTCTATTGTAATGACAAATTTTTCATTTAAAAAAATTTATTACAAAGGTGTTTTTTTTACTTGGTGTGACCAAATCATGTTGTTGATGTTCTTGTCCAGTCTCAACCTGTACAGTTTCTCCCTCTACATACTCTACAGTTGAAATACAGTGAACTACAATTAATGTTCACCATTTGCAATGCTATACATAAAATTGTAGCATATGAATAAATTCATTACCAGGATTCGAAACTTGATCATCGATTTGTTGTTGTCCCTCCTCGACACTAATGGGATCATTGCTTTCCTGTTAAAAACAGAGTCAATATTTTACATCAAGTATTTGTAACGAAAATATTGCACAAGCGATAAATCTTCACTAAACTATATAGATTCTATATACCTGTGCACCGGATGGATTGGTACCACAAGAATGTGTTTGCCCAGAGAAGCTTCTTCGGCGTTCAACAACAGCTCCAAAGCCTTCCTGGAAGCCAAGCTTCATGTCTTCCTCTATGGGTACTTCATTGAATTGATCGGCCTGCATATTTGCTTATCGTCGTTAATTAACATTTTACGGTGCAATAAAACAAAAAATAGTTTTCAATTTATTATTTGTATTCATTGTTGGTTTCTCGAAACTTACAATCCATGCCGCCAAATTCGAATAACCACCAGGGCCAAGCTTGTGCTGACCTATTTTTTCTAGTCTTTCCTTTGTGGCCTTTGATGTGTTTGATAGCCTATGAGTGTGTTGAAATATGTTATATGTTCCAAGTTCGATATATAAATCAAGGATAATAAGGTTTAGAATTACATTGCAGAAAGTATTGCATACCTCCCTGTGCCTGGTGTTAGATTTCCTTCTCTTCTCAGAGCCCTCTCCTTTCCATCTTCCACTAGAGCTTTCCACTCCATTGATGGAATCATTGGTGGGAACTCATACCTCTAGTTTTTTTCAAGGTGGGTCCTATATTGGTCTCGTACAACCTTCATGTGTTGTCTATCCTTTTTAGGACATTGGCATGACTGAAGGTTTTGTCGCCGAACAGGCCAACCAACCGATTAGTGAGTTCATATTTTAATTGTTTTGGTTGTCTATCCCACCTTGTTTGGATGGTGGGCCCGAAGATCTCCAAGGAAAAGTCATTCATATGTTTATAGAAAACATCATTTCCTGCAAAATGATCATGCCATGATGATAATTAGTTGATAAAAAATGTTTTATCGATATATTACAATGAAATTATAAACACTAATTAACCTGATCAACTATGATTAATTACCTGGGATCTTCTCTATCTTTATTGGGATGAGATCTTCGTCCACCAAAAATGTTGTCTCCATTGATCCCGTGCTTTTGACATGAGAAGATCCTGGAAATGCAGCTTCTGCGACATCAAAATTAGTAGGGGACTTGGTGTCGACCCCTTCTTGTGGACGATCCGTTGTGTGTTGGTCACTAGTGGCTGGTGCGCTCACAACATGGGTCTGTGGTGTTTCGGAACGTGTTTCTAACTGTTCAGTCGACAACAATGGCGAAGGATTCGAACCATGTGGAGTCATTTGCTCATGATGCAAAGTCTCTCCACGAACCTTGTTGGGGCCAGCACCACCTTGACCACTATTGTGTGGTCCCTTATAATTCTGTAAATACACACCACGTCTTATACGTTCAATACTATCATATAAAAGAGAACATTATAAAGATTTAAACGAATTATTCTATGAATCAAGATTCCTCAACTTACTCGCAAGGTATTAGATCGATGTTCCAATAATGCAATCCTTTCTGTAATTGTGCTTGTCTGCGGAACCTGGATTAGTAGAGTAACGATTTCCACACTATATCTATTCAACAATTTGTCTACCATCTTTAGTGGGTTTGTGGCTTCAGCAATTTTTTTGCACTCGCGAAGCACCTTAGCCACTTAAGGTTCTACCGAAAAATCTTGTGATGCTGATTCATACTGTGATTCACTAGTGGGCTGCAACAAACATATATAAATCACTACTGAGTTCTCTATTGATAGATTCCAAATTTTATATTAACGTAACATATCTATCATGATAGATTCATAAAATTACAACACGGTTTACATTATCATAACGAAACTAGTATACACACGAAAAATACATAACAAAATTAACATTATGCTACGTATTATATTCGTACAATTGAAATGAATTATACCTGCAACCTAGAGGATCGCGATCCACTCATTGGATCAATAATCATAGCAGACTTGCCCCGATTTGCTAATATATGGGAGCTGCCCCTTACAACACCCTAAAAAAAAAACATAGTGAAAGTCACCTAAACGAATCCAAAACTATTCATGAAAAAACACATCAAAAAAATTATTATTCATATTATATTTTTAATATTACAAATATGTATACCCATTGCGTAGACCCTGGTGTGACCGACCTTACAGAACCGACCTGCATCAAAAACATAGACTAGAAAATTACGTAAACGAAACCAAAATATTCATTGAAACATTAATATAATGCTAAAACATTTTTACATATTTAAATTGTACAATTAAAATCAGGTCTACCTGTTGCCTCAAGGGTGTTGTCGTCTGATCAACATTCGATGGGTGTCTTTCCCGATTAACGTTCTACATCAAATATAAATAACATTATATAAAACAAACCAATTTATTAATAATGAAAAAACAAAGCAAATAAAAACTCTTTTTTCTTATTATATTTGTACTATTAGAAAGATGTATACCTGCTCCATCGAGGAAGAAGTACTCCTCCGACCATTTGTTGGCAGGGATTTATCCCGATCACTAGCCTGCGAAGTAAATATGGGAAATTTAAATGAAATAAACTAACAAAAAATCCTTATGATGTTTAATTTATTACTAAAAGGTTGGGTAAAATGTTATATAGTAACCTTGTTTGTATCTACTTAGTTCACAGGGTAATTAATAAGAAACTCGTCCCCTGCAGATATTGTTTTAATAGCAACTACAAAAACACGGTTTCCTTCACGCCCCTCAAATTCACAATTTGGTTGCTTAATTGTAGACCATGGTTGTGAACTGTTTATAAACCCCACAATATTCCCTGTGGCCTTTGGCCTTTCGTCCATGTACAATGCTCCTCCTTTATTTTGATTTTTGTCTTTCTACTGTAAATAGTTTGTTTACAATCCATAGTTACACATACTTTTTGTATATCGGACAAGGCGCATCCAATCGTTGTAGTTGTATATGGGTCCAACAAACTCCATCAATTCTGTACATGTTCCGTAACCGACCAAGATGCAATCCATGGAAAACAACCCGAAACCATGTATCGACGACGGTGCAATTTGACATCTCCTCTCGTTCACACAAAAATCAGTGTTCGATGGAGGAAGATCCTTCGGTACCCATTGTTTCACTAAATGTATGTACCTCAAGGGCACCTATTCGTCATCTTTTGTCTCATCACCATAGGAACATGCCCCCCCTTGACCGTGAAAAAATTTATTGCGTCTATGGAATCTTCTTTTGGTTTTTTGACATCTAGTTGATACAGTTCTTCTAGACCTACTAGATGTCTCCCTTTCCTCTATCCTTCCTAAACTCCCCTCACTCGAGGAAGACAGATCAGACAAATACCATTGGTTCTACCTACGCCTCTTAAATGTTGACATGTATCGCCTTTTATAATTTTACTTAATTCTCATTCCCTTTGTCAACATGTAGGCATTCAAGTGATGATCAGAAGATGACCAATTTATCTTTCTTAGGAGTAGAAATTCATGCAATATTTATGTGATGTTTTTTATTGCTACTTTGGGTCTTGAGTCCCATATCACACCATCTTTTATATAATGTTGTGGAACTTTTATACTCTTTTTCAAAATCTAAAATGAAATATTATTAAGGAAAATGATTAACTCATTGAATGTTGGAAATACATGGGTAGTTTTGTAATCAAGCATGGTCTTCTTAGATGACTGAAAGTAATTGAATCAAGCAACATCGAAACCGTAAACATGTTAGTTGTTTTGAAAAATGGTAGCTTTCAGTCCTACTCCCAACTAATGCTGCCTTAATTTGGACAATTACTTGTAATCTTGACATAGGGTATTTATTGCATAACATAGATTTTCAATCATATTGAAATAGAGAAAAGTAGGGCTTTCTTTATATTATCATGACATAGTTGCAAAGACTTTCTTTTCAAAAAAATCAGCAATGCTTTTTGCTTTCCCAAAAATGTGCTAATGAATAGTACAGTTATAACATCAAACAATGATTTCCATTTTGCTACCTTTCCTTTTGTTGTTGCAATTTTTATTGTGTTGTTTGGCACAAATGGAAGACTGGAGCAATATGTTGTTACCAGCATAGATCCATCTTAAACCTGGATCTATTCAGCACCGAGAGGGATCCAATTTCTTGAGGTGTGAATTTTTTATCGTTTACACTCGGTGCAGTAGTCACCGTTTCTAAATTCACGTCGTTTCTAAATGGCCGACAAAAAATTAATTAGTTTATCACATTATGATCACTTTCTACTATTAGATGTAACGCTACATCACACATGTAACTCTACACATACACGTTAGAAGATCTCCCTCATAGTATCACTTTTTACTATTTGATTTAACGCTACATCACACATGTAACACTACACATACACGTTACAGGATCTCCTCTAATGCTACAAGTCTTGGCTACTTAATGAAAATTATTTACCACATATTTGATTACCATCAATTTGATTACTTAAGTCTTACCAACACATATTTGATTACCTTAGTGTCGACGTTTCCTGTAATATACTCAGAAGAGTTACTTTCAGAAATGACTGTGCCTCTTAGAGGTTAGTAAACTCTAGGAACCAAGTGACCCTATGATAGGGCTAGTACAAACCAGAGAGAGAGATGATTGGGCTATGGTACGGTCAATCAAAGAAATTCAGTCACAGTAAAAAGGCTCAGTACAAAGACAAACCAGTAAGGTACAAGTCAAAAATAAAAGAATGGGTATAAAGACTCATAACCCTTGGGACTAAGGGGGTGTACACTACCTCAAACGTGGAAAAACTACCATAGTTATAACCACAAGACCAAAAACATAAAAGGTGGTACAAATCAAAAGATAATTCAAGATCAGTAAAAGACCCAAAAGGTAAGAGGCAAGGTACCACAAAAAAATGAAAGTACCAAATTTAAAGTACAAGTTACCACCAGACAAATAAACAACACTGAGTGAGGACCAAAATTAAATCAACCATTGTGGCGAAGGTACAAATAAGGTCAAATATATATTGCAATAACTCCTTGTAACTACCTGTTAATTGAGATGCCAAAGAGATGGAAGGTAAAAAAATGTCGAATATATGCAATAGCTCCTTGTAACTACCTCTTATATGCAATATCTCCTTGTAACTACCTCATATATGCAATAGCTCCTTGTAACTACCTCTTGTAACTCAAATAGTACCACCAAAAGGTATGATAGCATGCAATCTTCCTAACTAAGGTCAGGAGGGTGGTACGAAGTGGGTATAAAGACTCATAACAATTTGGAGAAAGTGGGTGTACCTCAAATGTGGACAAACTACCATAGTACCCACAAGACCAAAAACATAAAAGGTGGTACAAATGACAAGATATCCCAATATCAGTAAAACACCCAAAAGGTAAAAGGCAAGGTACCACAAAAATATTATTGAAAAAATGAAAGGACCATAAGACAATCGACCAAGGTGGGGTACAACCATTCATCTCTCTCTCAAATGTACCATTGTTCCATATAACTTGAAAGACCATCATCATAGTAAACGGAAAAGTCCACATGGGTGATGTGATCACGTGGTCCTCTAGACTACTCCTATGATCAAGCGTTAGTGGCTCCATGAAGGGGTGTTCAGTCCCTTCAGAAGATCATCTAACTCAACCATCTCTAAGACCTAGGAGAAGAGGAAATCACACATCATCAGATAAGTATTGGTAACTACCGTGTAAGAACTCAAAAACCCTAAAGCAATCGAGCATGCAGAAGGGGAGCTATGAAAAGACAAGGCTCGCAGGCCAAAAAAACAAGATAAAAAAACTGTACTGGGACTGATGTCACAGTAAGCGAGCTGAAACAAAAGTGGCCAGAATTCCAACAAGTAGCACTAAAAAGAAAAAGACCCTCTAAAAAGGTGAAAATGAAAGCAAACTTCCTAACTAGAAGCTGGAGACCTCGACAAATCGTATCCTTCGCAAGGAGATGAAATCCAAGTCGAACAATACGAAGTGAGAGACCGAATTTGAAGGATATCCCTCTACCGAAAGGGATCCTGGGTAAAAGAGCCCTAGTAGAAAAGTCACTAAGCTACCTCGTTCAAGACACGTCGGAGAAGGTTTTCAGCACTTCTGTCTTATCGCCCTTATACTCCAATATGGTGGCTAGCAGTGCAAGGAAGACAATGGATTGATATGCCTTAGGCACTATGTGGAGGGCGACATTCCACTTAGTCCGTCCGGAATCAATCCTCGCGGCTCAACCCTCGGAACGATGGGAGGCCCCTCCACAAACGGGTCGATGACCGTGTCAATAAATACTAGAGGATTTTAGTACCCTAGATGACAACATCTATGTCTTATATGCAAATGACAAGGGGGAATTATTTGGATGCCTATCCTCGATGTCCTACCTAACTACAAAATTATTTTTATCCTCAAGCAAGGTTAAAGTGTGTTGAGTTAACGAGTTAAATTTTAATGGTTGTATTACTCAATCTGGTGATGGAAGTGAAACTCGTGGTGTGATTACTGACTCAAACCATGCAAATGCATATGAATAAAACAATACTTTCCTTTCAATGAATGCTAGGTAAGGTAAGGAGAGAGTTCTTTCAAACTATAACTACTCTTTCAAATTAAATGAATCCAACAATAACTTTCTTCTACTTCCAATGACTAAAATGCATGACAATGTTTAAACCTTAGCAAGCATAAGCATGACATTGTGATATTGTGCATAATCATGTATGCTAGGACACATTATTTCAATTTAAAACCCATGTAATGTACGCTAGGAGACTTAAATTACAGAATGATCTCATAAGTATAAGCCCAAGAATATTTGTCACAATCCAAAATCTATTCACCAAATTCAAATCACTTCTACTATAGCTCAAGTTATGTGGTGTATACAGATATCCAAACCATCTCTAATTGACCCAAAAATTACAAATCATGAAAGAGTTATTCAAAGAAACCATCAACAATTGGAAGCCATGCAATAAAAGAAAGGCATTTGCAAGACATTATCATCCACTAGAAAGGTTTGGTAAAAGGATTTAAGATGAGTAATGTAGGACAAAAGGTGGAAAAGATTCAAGTGGCACATGTCTATGACTGTAGAGACATGTCAAAAGAGAAGGTTTCTACTCAACCAATTTTTCCCAAAAATGAATGTAATTGTGAGTATGCATGACCAATTTTGATGTCATATTTTTTTGATGGTCAATTTCTATTGAAAGCTGTGAAGATTTGCACATCTCTTTATTTTTATTTTATAGTTACATGAATATTACATTTATCTCAGGTTTATGCATATCAAATTGGAAGGAATGGGAGCCAATGGAATGCATAACGAGTGTTTTCCAAGACATTCATTCAAAAGTAGGAGAACTACTCTAAAATCAAAGACAATAGGACAAAGGCCAGTTTGCTCCCAGGATCACCTAGAAAAAATGGGTGTTGTCCTATTTCCCATCACCTCCCTTGCTATCGACATGGTTTGTATTGACTTCTAAATAGTTGGATTAAGAGAGTATTGGGTATTGTTGGGACAAATCCCCTCAAGCTCTCATAGAGTAATGTTGTTCTACCTACAAACCTTGTACTTGTCTACAGCTATCTTAATGAAGAATACTCTCTTAGTAGCCAATTGATGTTTCATGGGTACTCTTTCATTTGTTATAATGATAGTTGTTGAGTTGATAAGATTTAATATATTGCTCCTCTTATCAACTTTCTCTCTTTTTTTCAACCCCATTTTATTAATACTTTAAGGTACTGGTCAAATCTACATTCAAAAAGTTTAATTTCATTACTTGAAGTGTTTTCAGTTCATTGATTTTTAGATGCAAGTACACAGATTTGAGCATTTGTACTTGAATTTAGACTCAATTTGTTGGTTTCTTGGCATAAATCATTGACCCAAATTTCACATGAACAAGAAAAAGGATATCATTTTGGAGGCATTTTGGCATATCGAGGAGCCCAAAATATTCCTTAATGGATAGTAGACCACTAAGCAGTTTTTGACCTATCAAGATATACCAAGACATTCCTCAAAAGACCTCAAATCTCCTACAAGTTACACAACCTTCTTAGCCCCCAAAAACACACTAATGTAGCCATGATTTAGCACATACTCATCCAATTGTGAACCAAAAATGGCCCACCTTGACATGTCCACCAAACATTAATTGGAAACCACACCAAATCCTTGCCGGTAACAAACTATTGTTGCAATTTATTATACGATAGAAATGAAAATGGTGGTATCAAAGGTTGGTTATGCAATATTTGTAGCATTTTCTTTAGGGGAAACTACAACAAAGTAGTTTCCCATGTTTTGGTTTATCATTATCATTTTAGTTTATAGTTTTTTTTATATGGAATTGCAAATAGTATTAGACTATTCGTATGTATCATGTATCTATCATACCAAAGTTTTAAAAATCCTTGTTGGTTTTTTTATTTTCTAGATTTATTTTTTTAATTTTCAAATATTTTAATACCATTTTTTGTCATATTTTAATACCATGGGGAGATTCCAATAGTACCTGACACCCATTACTATGTCCCCTCATCCTCCCATCCTAGACCACCATGTAAGATATGAGGTCAAAGTTTTCACTTCTCCTATAGATGTTTTTTGTAAGTTTGAGATGCATGCTTCCACTATCCAATCTTAACTCATGTCTAGACTTTGCTGGCCATGATTAAGAGGTATTACACTAAATTGCTTGAAATATTTGTTAAATACGATTACAGGCTCAAGCTTTGGCTATTGAATAAGTTCACAGTCTCAGAATATTCATTAATTGAGACATCCAAAAACTTTGTGGAATTGTATGAAAAGCTATGAAGGCTTAACTGAAGATTGTCACATTACTATTCATACATTTGTCAAAGGACATGCCAACCTATGGAACCATTGAAAGTTGTCATTTAACCTCAAGAACTAAAGAAGTAAACATATGACCTAAAGAGACAGTACAACAATAACAATGAGCTTTTGATCATAAAAATTCCTAGTTATAATAAGAACACGCATGTTCATTGATAATGAACTAAGATACAATTGAACAAAGCATTTTCATCATGGGTATAAGAACATAATTTGATGAAAATGATTAGATAAGGTTAAAGTAACAAATGTGACAGTTGTATGGAATATTTATTGGAGTTTTAGGACTCACATCAGCTAACAATAACTAAAAAATATATATATATTGAAATTTAATTTTTCTAGTAATAACAGTCAGGACAGAATTATGAACTTAAACAACAGTGATTTTCTAGTAATAATTATGCAGGACAGAATTGTGAACTTACACAACACTCATTTTATAGTAATAATTACAATGTGACTCGATCCGAGGAGTGTTGGAAGTGGTCTTGAGTTTCAGCATGGCAACGGTGATGGTTGGTGTGGGTCACCGTTGCCCAGCTGAAACTCAAGACCATTGCCAACACAACTATAGGCCAAATTTATTTGATATCCAAATTAACTATTAGATTGTTTTAGATCATTTTGCATCAATTTCAAATCAAAATCAAAATTTATAGGGTTATTTATTTCCATAGTTTTATAACCCTTCGTAATTCCGTAATGCCAATCGAGCTATCGGATTGGATCTTTCTCATTCCTCACATTCTACATTGCCCAAACTTTTCTAATTGTCTGAAAATTGAAGCTTTCAATTCTTACCAAACCATGTAAGGAGAACTTGACCTAATTATAATTTTTATAATCTACATGGAAGGATATGTCTTCTTCTAAATCTCCACAAAAGGAATTTGAAACGAGAGACTTGGACATTGGTTAAATCCCCCAATGGTGTTAATAAATATGAATCCTAGCGTAGTCATATCCAACTTAGTATCCAATCTTATTGTGCTTATTTTATCATGAATTGTAGAAAGAAATTAAATATACGTAGTAGCCCTAGATCTTGATGTTGGGATTCGGGAATGTCTTAAGCCCCTAAGCAACCCTAATCTCTGATATAATTATGGATACCAATAGAAAAACTAGGTTTTGGTGAGTTCTGGGAACCTTGCAACTGCATAGGAAACCCTAAAATAACGTTTTGGGTAATTTCGTGGACAAGAGGACCATAAAACTACCACTATTGGTCCTTTTTTTTCCCAATTTAACATATTCTTCACCATTATGGGCATACTCCAACAATGAGGGGACATCTTTTCAAATGTTGGGCACATTTGAAAACCCTCCTCAAAGCCATGCGCTCCAATATTTGTTGAAAACCGGGTTGGGGTCTGAGATAAATTTACAATGCACTCCTCTTAAGATGAAAACCATAAGTGTTTCTAAGGAAATATCTGCAATCACTTAACCATGAAAATATAATCCCATTCAATGTGTTAGGGCAATAGATGAGAATAACAAATTTAATTTCCCTTGGGATTGACCAATGTAGCTCGGCCATAGCAGCCCTTATTCTCATTTTGAATTACAATATACATAATTTGAAGGATGATTTAACAAATTCCAATTGCAACATGAGATTTTCCTCCCTATGGCGTTTTAGGGCATTGCAGCTTCTATGGCTTCTTAAAATTGTAAATAAAATTGGATTCTTACCTATTTGGGAGGCATTGCAGCTTCTATGGGTTCTTGACCTTCTCAGCTCCTCAACCTCCTCGACCTCCTCAACCACCTTTAGCTCCTCAACCTCCTCAACCTCCTCTGTGGCCTCACTCAGAGAATGGCTATCAACATGCTGGCTATCAACAGGCAGGCTATCAACCGGCTCTGAGTACTGGCTATCAACACTAGGCTGGCCGTAATGACTAGCGAAAATGGCCGGATAGAATGCAGGTTCGCGAGGGTATAATGCAGGTTCGCGGGTGTAATGGTTCGAGCTTGTTGGGAGGCGCAGGTAAATTTGTAAGTTTTGTTTTTTTTTAAGCTTTTTAATGTTATATATGTAGTTTTTTTTATATTTTTTATATATACAATATTAATATATATAATATACAATATATTATATATATAATATATATTAATATTGTATATATAAAAAATATAAAACAAAACTACATATATAACATTATAAAACTTTAAAAATATATATATAAAATATAAAACAAAATATAAAAAAACTACAAAACTTCAAAAAAATAAAACTAAAACTAAAATATATATATATATATATATATAGGAGCCATCTAAAAGTGCGATGATTTCATCCGTTCGATCAAAACTTGATCGGAATCCGGCGATATGAAATCTAAAAATACGACGATTTTTGTTGATTAAATCATTTTTCTGAACATCTAGATGAATTCAACACCCTGGAAAACCCCAAGGCATCCAAATTATGTAGGATTAATAGTGGTCATTATGAGTTTATGTCATCATCTTCATTGTCATCATCTCCATCTTCATCATCATCATCATCATCATCATCATCTACATCATCATCATCATCATCGTCTACATCATCATCATCATCATCATCATCATCAACGTCATCTTCATCATCAACATCATCTTCATCATCTTCATCAGCATCATCTTCATCTTCGTCATCACCATATTCATCATCAAGAATCACTGCTACACATAGTTCCACTACATGAGAGGCCATGGACATGGGAGTGAGTAGGAGATGCTAGCTCCCACATATGATGGCGAGTTTCAGGGCATATAAAAATAGTAGGGCATATGAGTTTGCTTATACTGGGATGGTAAACTAAATGAAGATGAAGACGACGATGAATCCAATGACCTCCCCATACCACCGACAACAAGACGCATCAGATATCATACTTCTGACTTCAAAAGAATCAGACGAGCTCGATTACTTGTTTGGGCCTATGATCCCAATTACTTGATGTGAAATTCTTGTTCTTCTTGTTATTTGTTTCATTATGTTTTTGACGTTGTGTAATGCCATCTGTTTTCCAAATTTGGGACTAGTTTCGACACTATTCACTGTGATGAGACAAATTGTATGTGCACACAATTAAGTAGATGTAATGATCAAATTCCGATAATAAGTTAGATCTAAATTTGATTCCCTCCCTCAAGAAAAAATAAAAGCATCTATAGTTAAAATATTGGAATAAGATGGAAATGGAACAAAATGCTTTTACCTATGCATATGCTTGTACTCATTTAAATTTTGCATAACTTAATATTTTACATTGGAACAAAATGGTTAATGGCATACCATATATTAAACTAGAAATTATATTATATGAAGAGTGTCTTGTGAGAAGGGAACATATGTAACAATTCCTAATGGAATGTTAAGATCCTAGTGGGCGGCCTTCACTAACATCTCGAGGTTTTGGTGTAACGGTTCGTCACATTTGGTATCAGAGCCTCCACTCAGGTTCAAGTCATAGAGTGGGTGGCAACGTTGGCATTGCAGTGTTTGTCCGGGGCTCGTACGGCGCAAAGGGGACACCACCGTATGGGCGTACATCCAACCCAGAGTCTGGACTGCGGAGCGTGGTGGGATGTTAAGATCCTAGTGGGTGGCCTTCACTAACATCTCGAGGTTTTGGTGTAACGGTTCGTCACATTGTATAGGAGCCAATACTATGATTCAAAACCATGGGACATATAATACTATGGGACGACTTACAAAGCATATGCATCCAATACTATGGGTCAATACTATGGGATAATATAAACTATGGATCAACAAATACTACGGGACGACTTACAAAGCATATGCGTCCAACAACAATATACTAACAAAGTAAAGACATGGGTTCCTAACATCCCCTCTCCCTTAGAAAAAGCTTTGTCCTCAAAGATTTAGATGTGGAAATTGATGCAGAATCTGAAGGAGTAGGTCTCTTGTAGCATCCTCGGGTTGCATTCCGAGCCACTGGCACCTTTGGAGTTTCAGGGAGGATTGCATGGAAGGCTGTAGACGAAAAAGAACCATATCAGCGATGTGAAAAGTGCGCTCAGAACGGTGCTGATCGGCTTGTTGTTTTAGTCGAATTCTTGGCATGTGAAAATTGTCCTGCAGAATGAGAAGAAGCTGATCACGGTTTCGAAGAATTGAGTCAATTTCCTAAACTGGGGAGCTGCTGAAGGTGTATGGAAGAAGAACTGGTGGTGCCTATCCAGAGACTGCTTCATATGGTGTCCTTTGAGATGTGGTACTATACCACTGGAGCGCTTCTAGGAAATCCATAGAAATAGTTGTCCAAATCTGTGGAGGGACAAGTAAGGGTTCGAGTAGTCCCGAAAGGAGGGTCGTTTCACCCTTGTTGACGTGGAAAGTATCATAGTCAACCACCATCCATTGAATTGTCCTTTTGAATCCCTGCCAAAAGAAGTTACATTGTTCCTGGCCATACGTTTTGAGGAACCCAGAGTGCCCTACTGATGAAGAAGCATGGAGTTCATAGAAGAGATAGCCCCATTGAACAGATTGCAACCAATTTGGAACAAGCAGAGAAATAGCTGTAAGAGAGACTGGGTCATCAAATGTGCGAGGAGGAGCAACTTCCACCATATTGTCCTTACCCTTCTGGTAAGTGGTCGCATAGTCATAACCCATGAGTTGGATAACCCATTTCAGGTGTGTTGGGGAGGAGACCTGTTGTTCCAGGAAAGTTTCCAGACTCTGGGGATTTGTCTTGATGCATAAATAATTCCCCAATAGGGATGGCTGCCACTTCTGTACTGTATGCAAAATAGTCATCATTTCCTGCTGAGAGGTAGATGTGGCTAAATTCTTACCGGAAAGGTCTCTTGAAGGCAACAAGGTCATTGGTTCAGCAAAGACACCTGCATATCTATCCAAGGAAGTAGTGGAGACTGTTGGTGGGTGCATCTGAATGGAATGGAGCTGAGCGATGACACCATGTGAATTCTTATTAAGTATTTTTTCCAGGCGATGTGAACTGATGATGTAGATAGACCTGGGTTGTAATCCCATAAATTTGTGTTGTGCCCCATTGACTGAAAACTGCATCCAAAGTTCAGCAAAATCCCATAAGATGGGGCCAAGTGTGCGTAACCATTGAACGCCCAAAACCACATCACATCTGCCTAAAAACAAGGAAAACATGTGAGAGCACAGGTTATAATCTTCCATAGAGATATGCACATTGTGACACTTCCCCTTGCAAGGTAAGGTGCCCCCATTGGCAACCATGACTTCAAAGTTGGAGCAAGGATGGACAAAATAATCAGCCTGTTTGGCAATCCAAGGGTCAATGAAATTATGAGTGCTACCAGAATCAATGAGTATTGTAAGAGGAATCTTCTTGAAGTAACCCCTGACCCGCATTGTTTGGGGGGTGGTGATTCCAGCTAAAGCATGGAGAGATATCTCTGGCTGGTCATCCTGAGACGGAGGGTCAATAGGCGGTTCCTGAATGTCGACCGGAGCATCCATTGTTTCTGGATCTTCGTCACCAATTTCAGAGGCAGGCAGAGAATCCACATCCAAGAGATAGAGATTTTGTTGAACACATCTCTGTCCCCAAGTGAATTTCTCATCACAATTATAGAAAAGCCCCTTTTCTCTGCGTGCTTGCATCTCTGTTTCAGACAAACGCTTGATAGGAGTTGGTTGAGGAGCTTGTGGTATAGGTGGTCGTTGAGAACCCATATTTTGAAAGGGAACAAAGGGGGGCTTGGAGCGTTGTTGGGATACAATCTTGTCTTCTGTCAACTTAGCCAACCCTAGGGCTTCCATCATTGTGTTGGGACAGAACATTTTTACCTCTGAGCAGATTTCATCCTTGAGACCACTAATAAAACAACTTCTGTAGAATTCATCAGACAATCCTTCTGTGTGATTGGCCAATTTCTCAAATTCTGTCTGATACTCTCTCACTGTACCCATTTGGTGAAGTTTAGTGAGTGCTCCTGTGAAGTCATCAAAAGCACTAGGACCAAATCGTGACAAAAGGAGTTGGAAAAAATCTATCCAGTTTGGCTCGGGATGAGCTTTGATGTACCAACGGTACCATTGAAGGGCTTCCTGTTCCAAATGAAAGGATGCAAGTGGAACTTTCTGGACATCAAAAGTATTATGCAGACTGAAATATTGTTCTACTCGGTATATCCATCCAGTCGGATCAGTACCATTGAAGCGAGGAAAATCAAGCTTCGGCACATGAAAATTGCTGGAAGAAGAGAACCCGGTGGCTGCAAAATATTTTGGCTGTCGGTTATTGTTCATGGTTGAATGCTGAAGATGGAAGCTGAGAAATTTTTCATCCAGATCTTGGATTTTGGTTTGGATGGTTGCAAGTGTGTCTTCCATGGTTTTTTATCCTACACGGGTGACAACCATAACCAGGAGTTTTTTTTTTTTTTGGTTGACTGGGTAAGAAAACAAAAACAAAAACTGCTTCAGTAAAGGAAAATCTGGACTTGGGAAAAAAATCTGAAGGGTAATTGGGGTTTGACTAGGTTTTGGACACTGTCGAATAGACAGGGAAGCAATAATGAGGATTTCAGAAGCGGGGTGAAAGAATGGGAAAATTTGGCAGAGTGGGACAAAGAAGCAGAATTCATAAAGGAACTCTGTGGTAAAATTTGAAGGTGATTGGGTGAAATTTGAGGAAATTATGTCAAACCCTAAAAATAGACAAATGTGGGATTTTGGGCTTTGGGAAGGGGAATTGGGGATAGGGTCCTCAGGAATGAAATATGCAGAATGGGATGACAGGGGTTCCCCCGAAAATTTCAAGGGAAACAGAGTCAAAACAAGGGAGATATGGAGAAAAAACTGAATTTTATACCCTTTTTTTTTTCCCAGACTAGAGCGGCTATGGCTCGGAAGGGATCTGGAACAGATAAATCTGCAACGGCCCAGAAGTGAGCAGAAATAGAGGGATCTGAAACGGCGACGAATGGATTGAAAACGGCTGGATCTGGAACGGCTTTCAGAATGGATCTAAACGGCTGGATCTGAAATGGCGCAGTAGTGATCGACATCAGTTCAGCTGAAAATAGATATGGACCCCAGGTATGTGCGGCTTCCTAACAGTTCAGGGGTTTCACTCGGCCACCAATGCTGTCTGACGGCTTGCGTATTGGGGCAGTACCCCTCACTCCACGGCTCAGGTAAAACTGATAACCGCTTTGCCACAAACGACAACTCTTGGTTTACCTCACGGGTGGGAACTAGTCAATCAGGTAGGGGTCGTTTCCCTTTTCGCTGGCAGGTCCTCTCAATGGGCCAGCTACTTTGGGGTTCCTGTGGTACTCCTCACAATGCGTTTTAGGGATTATTCCCAAGTACTTCCCATAGTTAAGCAGATAGGGATTATTCCCAAATCCAAACCTGCAACAGATGCGAAAAAAATTTGGCAGAAATTTCACCCAGTGAGCCCAAGAAAGTGCTCTAATACCAGATGTGATGAACCTGCAATAATTAATTAATGCAAATACACAAGATATCAGAAATAATAGAACTCAGAATCACTTTTATATTGATCACGGGCCACTTTGAGGGGGCAACCTCCTTTGATCAAGCTCAATACAATTAACTTCACGGTGCCTTCATAGGCCTCAACACACACTTATATACTAAGTCTAGGCGCCAATACCATGGGTCAATACTATGTGTCAAAACAAACCATGGGCTAATTCTAGGCGCCAATACTATGAGTCAAAACCATGGGACATATAATACTATGGGACGACTTACAAAGCATATGCATCCAATACTATGGGCTAATATAAACTATGGATCAACAAATAATACGGGATGACTTACAAAGCATATGCGTCCAACAACAATATACTAACAAAGTAAAGACATGGGTTCCTAACATGGAAAAGCATGGATAATTATAACAATAGGAGGAGATAAAACCGAGTGGTGAGAAAGAAGTCAAAATCCTACCATTTGCAACCAAAAGGGGAAGAAGGAAACTCTACAATTCCTAGAATATATTACTAGAATTGTAACAAGTATGGAGAAAGTGGTAAACTTAGTGAGCTTTTTCCTCATCAGCAAAATCATAAATTCTTCTTCATTGAAAACAAGATCACATGGAGTTTGCTTAATTTGTAAAAAGTTAAGAATTCCATTCACTACAAATGGGACCCATTTTAAGAATGAAAGAGAATGAAAGAAATTCTAAGAATGATGATGAACACGACGATGATGATGATGATGATGAAGGTTTCAAATGACGATGATGATCATGATGCTGATGAAGAATGGTGACAATGATGAAGATGAAGATGATTACGATGATGATGGTGATGATGATGATGATGAAGATGGGGACGATGATGATGATGATGATGATGACGACGATGAAGATGATGATGATGATGAAGATGAAGATTTCAAATGACGATGATGATCATGATGACGAAGAATGGTGACAATGATGAAGACGAATATGATGATGATAATGATGATGATGATCATCATCATCATCATCATCATGATCATGATGATCATGATGAATGTGATGATGATGATGATGATGATGATGATGATGTTGGTGGTGATGACAACGACAATGATGATGATGATGATAACTATCATGAAGATGATGATGATGACGATCATGAAGATGATGATGATGATGATGATGATCCTGGTGATGATGAATATGGGGATCATGATGAAGATGATGTTGATGATCAAGCACGCCATTTGGGGTAGCATGATCATTATGCATTTCCTTAATTATAAGATTCTCTCTGTTTCGAGAATCATTTAATATTCTCTACTAAACAGGGCCAACCACGTGAAGGTGAAGCTTTTATGGCCCCTCCCCCCCCTCACATCACTCTCAATTCCACATAACTTGACAAAAATATCTATGTACAAAAAAATTAAATGTTTTTTCTCATTCATACTAAATAACAAGAAAGGTTTCTATTTTTAACATACAAGAAAATGGAAACTAGCTAAGAAACAGTTAATAATGTATTATTAGTACTGCATACCTAATCATAAACTTCAATGGTCTTCATCATCTTCTTCATCTGAGTGATCGTCCGCACTATCATCTGATGATCCAGATTCAACATTGTAAGGATTGGCCATATCATCATCGTCGTCAATGTCAGTTACGATCATCATGTCATCATCGATATCATCTTCATGGACATTGTCTGAATATACATCATGATCTGATTCAATAAGTTCTTCGACATCTTCTTCTGGAACAGGAATATCATCTAACTCATGTTCAATCTCCTCAACTTGGTGTATGAGGTAGTGTTCTTATGCATTGAAAAATGCTGAAGGTAGATGCTTCTGCATTTCACACATGAGACGAGGAATTTCTCTCCTCCAATACTTTATGTCTTCTTCATGGAATTCTTTAGATGAAAACCATCTACAAGTGACATGACAAACCAATCAAGAGATTAAAGAAAAAAGTCATTATATTACGTAACATGAATTAGAGAACGAAAATCAAATATAAGTTCTATGTTTAATTAAACAAATAGTAAGCACATGGAAAAATCACCACTTACCTCATGTTTCGCCCGAGACTATATATTATTTGCTTGACATTGTTGTCAAAGTTTTCCGGGATAGAGAGAGGTAGAACATACTGTAACAATAATATACAAATCGTTTCAGTATATCAAAAAATAGTACTAGACAAACAACAATACCAACCATATTCACTGGAAAAAGAAAAAAAAAATTATTACCTTCATGAAGACATGCCAATTGTGCGTTTTCACCCCCGCGAAATCACCTTTCTTTGTTATTGTATTCTTCATGTTCGCACAAAATCTGGTGGGAAATTTAATTTTTCGAATGACTTATTTTACAACATTACTTTGTTGGTCCGTTAACATTCATGGAAGTGAGTTTATATTAATTTGCTCTCCGTTGCTATGAAATTGAATGATGTCTTTCATTGCATGGTTATTATCTTGAATGTCTTTGCAAACTTTGATAATTTTTTCTTTGTCACTCCTTCCATCCAATATTTTCCATAATGTTTCAGTCACATTCTTTCCGATATGCATTGTATCAAATAGATGAGCAATTTGTAGGTGCTCATAGTAGGGCAACCTACTAAATTGTCTAGGATAACGTTTCATTCCTTGTGGAAGCCCATTAATGCCTTCATGATGATCACATGAACGATAATGATGAAATTAAATAAATCAATGTCAATTACACTAAACAACACACAATATAATAAAATACAATATGCTCATATATGATGATTGATTATACTTACCTTGACGATTTCTATTATATTGCAACTTCCATAGATGAGGTGTCATTCTCTTTGGTTTTAATGCAGTCTCTTGCTTGCCATTGAAAATATGTTTTTCAGTAGTTCGATACCTGTGATTCTTGGAGAGGAAGTGCCTATACTCATCAAACACCTCCTTTCCTAAGCTTTTTGAACGACGAGATTTGATCTTAGGACCACAAACTGGACATGCAAATTTCCCTTTTGTCTGGAGACCTAAATAAAAAGATGGAATATCAATATTGTCTGTTATAATTATATAAAAAATGACTGGATTATTTAGAAAAACATGCATGCGTATTATATTAACTAGTAGTTCGTAAAATTAAATGCAACTAAAGTGGAACTTATAATTACATACCACAGAAATGGGTTAACCCTGGGGCATCATGTATTGTTCATACAAGCATTGCATTGAATTGGAATTGCCTTTGTCGTATTGGTCTAGATACGTCATACATAGTGATGCCATTCCATAACTTCAGTAGCTCGTCAATAAGAGGTTCGATATATACATTCATATCTTTGAATTGGTACTTACCTTATTGATTTGAACATATAAAATAAATATTCTAAGGTTGGTTATGCAATATTTGTAGCATTTTCTTTAGGGGAAACTACAACAAAGTAGTTTCCCATGTTTTGGTTTATCATTATCATTTAAGTTTATAGTTTTTTTTATATGGAATTGCAAATAGTATTAGACTATTCATATGTATCATGTATCTATCATACCAAAGTTTTAAGAATCCTTGTTGGTTTTTTTAATTTTCTAGATTTATTTTTTTAATTTTCAAATATTTTAATACCATTTTTTGTCATTTCCTAGAAATTTCGTGGGGAGATTTCAACAGTACTTGACACCCATTACTATGTCCCCTCATCCTCCCATCCTAGACCACCATGTAAGATATGAGGTCAAAGGTTTCACTTCTCCTATAGATGTTTTTTGTAAGTTTGAGATGCATGCTTCCACTATCCAATATTAACTCATGCCTAGACTTTACTGGCCATGATTAAGAGGCATTCCACTAAATTGCTTGAAATATTTGTTAAATAGGATTGCAGGCTCAAGCTTTGGCTATCAAATAAGTTCACATTCTTAGAATCTTCATTAATTGAGACATCCAAAAACTTTGTGGAATTGTGTGAAAAGCTTTAAAGGCTTAACTGCAGATTGTCACATTATTATGCATATATTTGTCAAGAGACATGCCAACCTATGGAACCATTGAAAGTTGTCATTTAACCTCAAGAACTAAAGAAGTGAACATATGACCTAAGGAGACAATACAACAATAACAGTGAGGTTTTGATCATAAAAATTCCCAGTTATAATAAGAACACAATGTTCATTGATAATGAACTAAGATACAATTGAACAAAGCATTTTCATCATGGGTATAAGAACATAATTTGATGAAAATGATTAGATAAGGTTCAAGTAACAAATGTGACAGTTGTATGGCATATTTAATGGAGTTTTAGGACTCACATCAGCTAATAATAACTAAAAAATATATATATATATTGAAATTTATTTTTTCTAGTAATAACAGTCAAGATAGAATTATGAACTTAAACAAAAGTGATTTTCTAGTAATAATTATGCAGGACAGAATTGTGAACTTACACAACAATCATTTTATAGTAATAATTACAATGTGACTCGATCCGAGGAGTGTTGGTAGTGGTCTTGAGTTTCAGCATGGCAACGGTGATGATTGGCGTGGGTCACCATTGCCCAGCTGAAACTCAAGACCGTTGCCAACACAACTATAGGCCAACTTTATTTGATATCCAAACTAACTATTAGATGGTTTTAGATAATTTTGCACCAATTTCAAATCAAAATCAAAATGTATAGGGTTATTTATTTCCATAGTTTTATAACCCTTCACAATTCCGTAATGCCAATCGAGCTATCAGATTGGATCTTTCTCATTCCTCACATTCTAGATTGCCCAAACTTTTCTAATTGTCTGAAAATTGAAGCTTTCAATTCTTACCAAACCATGTAAGGAGAACTTGACCTAATTGTAATTTTTATAATCTAAATGGAAGGATATGTCTTCTTCTAAATCTCCACAAAAGGACTTTGAAACGAGAGATTTGGACGTTGGTTAAATTGCCCAATGGTGTTAATAAATATGAATCCCATCCTAGTCATATTCAACTTAGTATCCAATCTTATTGTCCTTATTATATCATGAATTGTAGAAAGAAATTAAATCTATGTAGTAGCCCTAGATCTTGATGTTGGGATTCGGGAATGTCTTAATCCCCTAAGCAACCCTAATCTCTGATATAGTTATGGATAACAACAACAAAACAAGGTTTTGGTGAGTTCTGGGCACCTTGCAGCTGCATAGGAAACCCTAAAACAATGTTTTGGGTAATTTCGTGGACAAGAGGACCATAAAACCTCCACTATTGGTCATGTTTTTTCCCAAATTAACATATTCTTCACCATTATGGGCATACTCCAGCAATGAGGGGACATCTTTTCAAATGTTGGGCACATTTGAAAACCCTCCTCAAAGCCACGCGCTCCAATATTTGTTGAAAACTGGGTTGGGGTCTGAGATAAATTTACCATGCACTCCTCTCAAGATGAAAACCAGAAGTGTTTCTAAGGAAATCTCTGCAATCACTTCACCATAAAAATATAATCCCATTCCATGAGATAGGGAAATAGATGAGAATAACAAATTTAATTTCCCTTGGGATTGACCATTGTAGCTCGGCCATAGTAGTCCCTATTCTCATTTTGAATTACAATATACATAATTAAAAGGATGATTTAAAAAATTCCAATTGCAACATGATATTTTCCTCCCTATGGCGTTTTAGGGCATTGCAGCTTCTATGGATTCTTAAAATTGTAAATAAAATTGGATTCTTACCAATTTGGGAGGCATTGTAGCTTCTATGGGTTCTTGACCTTCTCAGCTCCTTGACCTCCTCAACCACCTTTAGCTCCTCAACCTCCTCGAACTCCTTTGTGGCCTCACTCAGAGAATGGCTATCAACAGGCTGGATATCAACAGGAGGGCTATCAACCGGCTCTGAGTACTGGCTATCAACACTAGGCTGGCCGTAATGACCGGCGAAAATGGGTGGATAGAATGCAGGTTCGTGCGGGTATAATGCAGGTTCGCGGGTGTAATCGTTCGAGCTCGTCGGGAGGCGAAGGTAAATTTGTAAGTTTTGTTTTTTTTAAGTTTTTTAATGTTATATATGTAGTTTTTTTTATATTTTATATATATATATAATATTAATATATATTGTATATATATAATATATATTGTATATATATAATATATATTATATTATATATATAGTATATATTAATATTATATATATAACAAAATATAAATAAACTATAAAACTTAAAAAATATATATAAAATATAAAACAAAATATAAAAAAACTACAAAACTTTAAAAACTAAAACTAAAACTAAAATGTATATATATAGGACTCGTCTAAAAGTGCGACGATTTCGCCCATGCGATCAAAACTCGATCGGAATCTGGCGATATGAAATCTAAACAATACGATGATTTTTGTTGATTAAATCGTTTTTCTGAACATCTAAATGAATTCAACACCCTGGAAACCCCCAAGGCATCCAAATTATGCAGGATTAATAGTGGTCATTATGAGTTTACGTCATCATCATCATCTTCATCTTCATTGTCATCATCTCCATCTTCATCATCATCATCATCATCGTCTACATCATCATCATCATCATCAACAACAACGTCATCTTCATCATCAGCATCATCTTCATCATCTTCATCTTCGTCATCACCATATTCATCATCAAGAATCACTGCTACACATAGTTCCTATTGGGCCCAAGTTGGGACAAAGTTTTGGTAACACTTTTGACAAGCAGGAGTACTTTTGTCTAAGTGTTGAGGGTGTTGCGAAGTTGTGCGCAGCATCCAAGTTTTGACCATGCTGCGAATTTGTGCGCAGCGTCCGAATTTTTGAAGTACCGCGAAGACCAGTGCTGCGAGGAAGCAGTGTTGCGAAGTAGGTAGGCCACGTGGAGCCAGCAAAGCGAAGTGCTGGACAAGGATTAGGTGCAGGTACCGGATGGACTAGTAGTGGTCTAATTTTGGAAAGATGCTCCAGGACTACCGAGTGGCAGGCATGAGCAAATCAGGAAGGCGGACAATGCATGCGTTTGTTAAGGGAAGGACAGCTCAAGGAAAGTGACGGCTTGGCACACCTGGTGGACGAAATCGTTAGAGATGAACGGTTCAGTGAAAGAGACCTGTTGGCATGCATGCTACAGGAAGGCTGATAGCGACTAAATGAAGACGTGGAGAACTGCCACTATGAAGCAGATGCTACCAGATGCCAAAAATCCAGTCTAGGGAAACCGGCACGATTTTGTAAATCGTAAGGGTTTTTGGGTTTAGGTCTTCGGCATTGTAAAAACATGACCTTCAGGCATGGGCTATTTAAGAAGACAATTTTGTATGGGATGGGGTTACTGTGTGGTTACTTTTTGTTGCGACAATTTTGGGTTCTGGATGTTATAGTGTAAAATCTCTTTTCAACCGAGAAGATTGTAAAGGCTCTATAGCTGTGTGCGCAGAGACCTATCTGAGAGGAAGGAGAGCCTGCAACTAAGTGCGTAGGATAAGAACGGTTGTCCCCATCCCTTTTTAAAGATATATATTACCAATCATTTTTGTGGACGTAGCTTCCCACCCGGGGGAGTGAACCACGTTAAATATT
Source organism: Larix kaempferi (assembly GCA_027924585.1). Lineage (NCBI taxonomy): Eukaryota > Viridiplantae > Streptophyta > Pinopsida > Pinales > Pinaceae > Larix > Larix kaempferi. Next base: position 19,698,427 of record BSBM01000011.1, on the reverse strand, counting down.
GCATTGTGCGATTGTGTTTTATGAGTGAATGATTATTTGTGTTTTCTGTAAATGAATGTCTAGATGTTTCCTTGCATGCTGTTATGGGAGAACTTTGATATGCATTTGCCTTAAGAAGAAGTATGGAAATGATATGTTAAGTTCTGTATGAACAGGTGAATGATGAACATTTAGTGTTGTGTTTGAAGACAGTGAATCAGTCATTTAGTTAGACACTTTCTTATGAGCAGTAAAACAATTCATAACAGTTGGATTGTATAGTCGTATATGTTCAAATCGCAACATTCCAACTTAATGAATGAATGTTAGAAGAATAGTTAGTTAAGTGCCTGAACGAGTGGATGAGTGATATTCATTTCAGTGTCTAAAGTATTTTCAAGATAATCCAAGTATAGAGTAAAGTTTCATTGTTCGCAGCTTCAGGAGGTGTCCCATGGTAGAAGAACATAGTGGCGTAGACTGCAGCGTTTCCCATAACTGCGCAGTCCCCCCTTCGCAGCGCATACCCCCTGTTGTGTTGCGTGGTACGTCTGTCCAAGAAACTCGTCACTTACTGTGGAAACCTGATTCCGCATTACCCCATAGATACACCTCGGGTGAGACCTCAACCTGCTTGCAGGTTGTTGCCGAAAGGGCCAGTGCGAAGGGGTTTTGTTGGTCAAAGGGAAACCGTAAAGAACATGGGTCTTATAGAAAACCTCTGTGTCAGTTATAGCCAATTCCCAAGTTGGGAAAAAGTTTTGGTAACACTTTTGATAAGAAGGATTACTTTTGTCTAAGTGTTGAGGGTGCTGCGAAGTTGTGCGTAGCATCCAAGTTTTGACCATGCTGCGAAGTTGTGCATAGCGTCCGAATTTTGGAAGTACAACGAAGACCAGCGCTGCAAGGAAGCAGTGCTGCGAAGCAGGCAGGCCACGTGGAGCCATCAAAGCAGAGTGCAGGACAAGGATCAGGTGCAGGTACCGGATGGACCAATAGTGGTCTAATTTTGGAAAGATGCTCCAGGAGTGCCGAGCGGCGGGCATGAGAAAATCAGGAAGGTGGCCAATGCACGAGTTTGCTAAGGGAAGGATAGCTCAAGGAAAGCGAGGGATTGGCACTCCTAGTGGGAGAAACCGTTAGAGATGGACGGTTCAGTGAAAGAGACCTGTTGGCATGCATGCCACAGAAATGCCGATAGCGACTGAATGAAGACGTGGAGAACCGCCACGATGAAGCAGACGCTACAAGATGCCAGCAAGCCGGTTTAGGGAATTCGGCACAGTTTTTTAAACCCTAAGGATTTTTGGGTTTAGGTCTTCGGCATTGTAAAGACATGACCTTCGGGCATGGGCTATTTAAGAAGACAATTTTGTATGGGATGGGGTTACGTTTTGGGGATACTGTGTGGTTACTTTTTGTTGTGACAATTTTGGGTTTTGGATGTTATAGTGTAAACTCTCTTTTGAGCCGAGAAGATTGTAAAGGCTCTGCAGTTGTGTGCGCAGAGACCTATATGAGAGGAAGGAGAGTCTGCAGCTGAGTGCGCAGACTAAGAACGGTTGTCCCCATCCCTTTTTAAAGATATATATTACCAACCGTTCTTGTGGACATAGCTTCCCACTCGGGGGAGTGAACCATGTTAAATATTGCGTTGTGCGATTGTGTTTTATGAGTGAATGATTATTTGTGTTTTCTGTAAATGAATGTCTAGATGTTTCCTTGCATGCTGTTATGAGAGAACTTTGATATGCATTTTCCTTAAGAAGAATTATGGAAATGATATGTTAAGTTCTGTATGAACAGGTGAATGATGAACATTTAGTGTTGTGTTTGAGGACAGTGAATCAGTCATTTAGTTAGACACTTTCTTCTACGCAGTAAGAGAATGCATATCAGTTGGATTGTATAGTCGTATATGTTCAAATAGCAACATTCCAACTTAATGAATGAATGTTAGAAGAATAGTCAGTTAAGTGCCTGAACGAGTGGATGAGTGATATTCATTTCAATGCCTTAAGTGTTTTCAAGATAATCCAAGTATACAGTAAAGTTGCATTGTTCATAGCTTCAGGAGGACTTCTGCGGTAGAAGAACATAGTGGCGTAGACCGCAGCATTTCCCATCACTGTGCAGTCCCCCCTTCACGGCGCATACCCCCTATTGCGCTACGCGGTATGTCTGTCCAAGAAACTCGTCACTTACTCTGGAAACCCAATTCCACAGTACCCCATAGATACACCTCGGCTGAGACCTCAACCTGCTTGCAGGTTGTTGCCGAAAGGGCCAGTGCGAAGGGGTTTTGTTGGTCAAAGGGAAACCGCGAAGAACTTGGGTCTTATAGAAAACCTATGGGTCAGTTATAGCCAACAAATGGTTCCGTTTTCACGCTAGAATCCATGATGAGTTGCAACCGTGATGTGTGACGAAGAATACTAGTTCTCGGAAGGCTCTGACAACTGGCATCCTGAAAAGACAGAAATACAATCTTGGTGGGACAAGACCAGAAGAGACTTCGCAAGGCAAGAGAATAGACATCCGTGTCTATCTGACACATAGTGGTCAGATAGATATCTGTGGGAAGATATTCATGATATTTTCTAGGCATCATTTCCAAATGAGTTGCACGCGTGGAAGTCACGGCTCGTAGAAAAGAAAACCTGTTTTCAAGGGGGAGTTCCTACAGAGTGGACTCCTGAGCTCATAATGCAGCTCAAAGCAATAGACAGCCCGTTGACACACACAGTTGATTTTTGGGTCGATCATATGCTAGAAGGCTTCGTAACAGAATTTGTTGTAGACACACTCAAATCCTACAACCAAGCAAAAGCATACTTTTTCAGAGGATTCCAAGGTAAGTTGCTGAACAATCTCAGTCTATACATTAAGATGTTGTTAGCTGAGAAAGGTGTTTTTAGAATGTACTAATATTCTTAAGTTTGTCATGGTAAACAGTATATATAGTGATTCTAACGAAGATACCCATAATCTTAGAAGTGGAAAGAGGTATAAATTTAATACGAATCTTGGAGGCCCTGGACTCCATATTGATACTGATATTTTGCGTAACATTGACAATGAAGCCGCACCACCATTTACCCCAGAGAACCCATCAGCTGCAGAGACCGCACCACCTTTATCTCAAAACCCACCCGCTACGCAGCCCACCCCGCAGAATACTCATCCCAGTGTGTCTATCCCGATAAGCCAATTTGTTTTCACTGCGCAGAGCCCTTTGCAGCAGCCGCACACTAATTCGGGCACTCCACCACCTAATATAACAATGGCAAACACAGATATGAAGCTACCGATATTCAAAGGAACTGGCCTAAAAGACCCTGATCAGCATTGGTTCCTTTGCGAAGCTGTATGGAGTGTAAGACAAATCTAGGATAATGCAGTGAAGAGAGCACAACTCATCACCACTTTCAGGGACAGAGCTTTACATTGGTTTATGAAGTACTCTCAGACACAGCCGAGAACCCTCGCAGAAATTAAAGCTGTGCTTTTGGCAAAGTTTAAGAAACCCAAATCTGAATCTCAGTGTATAACTGTGTTGAAAGAAATAAAGTAGAAACTGACTGAAATGGTTTGGGAGTTTGATTAGAAATTCAACAGCCTATTGGACCAAGTAAGATTTGTTATAGCTCTGGAACAACACAAGGAATGGTTCATTGCTGCGTTGTTTCCCCATATTCAATTACCATTGATGCAGTAGAATGTTACGTCGTAGGCAGAGGCCTTGGAGATCGTAATGAAGCTAGAGGCTTCGCCGATTGGTGAGACTAGTTCTGGGATGTCTCAGATCTAGAACCAACTGACCACCCTGACACTAGAGCTGCAAAGCATGAAGAATTGCAAAGAACAAAGGTATGAACCTAGACATGAGGTTTTGTGTACAAGTTGTAAAGGAGAAGGCCATGACCAGGTGCATTTCCCGTTATTCTGCGACTATCTTAATAGTGGTGCGCCCAACCCACTAAATCAAAATCAGGCCCCATAGTGTGAAATTTGTAGAACTACAGGACACAGACCTGAAGACTGCTATCTTATACAAAAATATGTGAAAACACCTAAAAATTTATACTGCAATTTCTGTAAATCAGTTGAACATGATGAATCCAACTATCGTGCATATGAGCTAATGAATGAGAGAAAATGGGATATGGACTCAATGAGAGGCACTGGCTTGTACCGCGTACAAGAGCATAACCAGCCGAAACAAGAGAATGCACAATATGACCAAGGACGATACAGAGGTCGTGGTGCTTGATACCGCTGCAGAGGAAGAAATGCTGGCCCGGTGTAGGGAAGAGGCCGCGGCCAATTCATTTGTTATAATTGTGGCCAGCCAAGTCACCTATCTATAGATTGTGTTAACCCATGCACTACGTGCAATTATTGTAAATCATTTGAGCATGTTATTGAAGATTGCCCAGTGCTAGAGGTGGAAATGCAGAAAAGAAGACGGCTGGACGCACCAAACACGAACGTCCAGTGGATCGCAGTAGAGAGCAAATCAGTAGACCCGAGCATCAATTTGGTCACACGCAGTGGCGCTCAAACAGGCCACGATAGGGGAGCAGAAGCTTCCACGTCAGGGGAGGCTCACACAAAGAAGATCCCTCTTGAGACAGTATGGATAAGGAAAGCTCCGGGAAAAATACCTGCTCTCAACCTATGAAAAAACAAGGAAGTCTTTATCGACGCACGGGATACCTTCAGAGAGCCAACAACAGAATCACAGAGGATCCCGTTGCGCAGTGAAGCATCGCATGTTGAATACATGCCAGCGGCCTATGACAAAACAAGCACCACAACGGATGTCGGCACCTCTGTTGGGCAGTTCTTGTGAAGCTGCATGAAGCTACTCAAAAGTGAAAATGCCATAGTAGAGCTACAGAAGCTCATAAACCAATATGAACCATAGACCAGAACAGAGACTTCTAATAGTGCAGTACATCACATAAGGAAGCATAAAAGAATAGGCCGAGAAATGAGACTTACCGCGCAGATAGGAGATTTTGAAATGGATGAGGTCATCCTTGATCTGGGGTCCAAAGTAAATGTCTTAACTAAGCAGACATGGCAGCAGATGGGTCGACCGAAGTTTTCATGGTCACCTATCCAGTTGAGAATGGCTAACCAAGAGAAATTCATACCTTTTGGCCAGTTAGCTGACGTGATAGTCGACATCGATGGAGTCCAAAGTCATGCAGACTTTGAAGTTATCGAGATTGTGGATGATAGTCATCCTTTTCCTGCATTACTAGGAATTGACTGGGCTATTGATAACTTGGCTATCATCAACTTAGAAACAAAGAAGATGATATTTGAAGGAAATCATCTTAGGGTCCTCGCATCGTTGGATCCTATAGATGGCGACAGATATAGAGAGCCAATTCAAGAGGAATCCAAGGCTCAAGACTTGGACAGACTATACTAGCTCACAACGAACCAGGAAGATTACATTAATCCTACTACAGATGGTACACTCAGCTGTAGATGTGACAGCTCCCGCATCTCTGATTCAGAGGCAGGACTGGAAAACTGGCAAATCCGGATGCATAAAGTGTCAGCAAGAAGGTGCGCGTAGGTTACGAAATCACTCCGCTGGATCGGGAAGGAGGTAAGTCCTATTCCCACATATGATGGTTCTGCTAATGTTTACAATTTCATCCAGGAATATACTACAGCTATTGCAGATGAGCACAGATTACCAGCACTGGATATGGCACTGCATGACACACCCACCAGATGGTGGAATGCGCACAAGCAGACATTGACCACTTGGGATCAATGCAGAATTAAGATGCAGATCCGATTCGCTGGAAGGGTTACCTTAAATTTTGAAAAGTTTAATGGATAGACAGATCCTAGTCAAAATATTGAAGTCTGTTCGCAGGCATGGCTGCAAAGGCTATATGAAGAATGGGTGCACCTGTTCGTGCATACCCTGGAGGACAAAATTCCAAAGAAATGGTACCTAGACCTGGAGTTGCGCAGGGAAACCATTGATTGGGAAATGTTGACTGCGAACTTCCAGAGGGACTTCGGCTTCGAGGATGAGAACTCGCTGATCCACGACGCATTGCAAATAATTAAGGAACGCATATTCAAGGAAGACTGTCCTCACAAAAATATGACATTGGAGGAATTCTTCAGGGCAGATAGCGTTCCTGGGAACCTACAGTCAGACGGGAAGGAACATGAAGAGCACCTCATCGAGTGTTACAACCTAGAAGAAGACATCAATGATAGACATGAAGACAATGACGATGATCCATGCAACATAAACATACTAGAATCGGAGGGTGCACGCAACGCAGAAGGACCTCCATTAGAAATCCCAGATATGAGTGGGCCAGTAAAGGCGCGGAAGGTGAATATTGGCACAAATGAAGAACCGAAGTTTGCAGCAATAGGAGACTATTGGGACGATCAGACTATTGCAGAGATCACAGACACCTTGCATGAAGATCAGGAACTCTTTCCAACTAAATTCACAGAGATGAAAGGCACTTTGGGAGACCTAGGGGTCATGAAAATACCTTTGAAGCTAGGCACAAAGCCCGTGAAGAAGAGACCGTACATACTAAATCCGCGCTAGAAAGAAAGAGTACGCGCAGAGCTAGATAAGATGCTTGAAGCAGGAATCATTGAACCTGTCGAGGAATTCGAGTGGATTAGCCCCATGGTCATTCAAGACAAGAAAACAAAAGGTGAGATCAGGATCTGTGTGGATCTTAGAAAGCCAAATGATGCTTCCATGCACGACCCATTCCCTACTCCTTTCATGGACGAAGTTCTTGATAATGTTGGAGGAAATGAGGCTTATTCTTTTACTGATGGCTTTTCGGGATATCATCAGATAAGGATTGATCTCGTAGACAGGAATAGGATGACTTTTGCAACAGAATGGGGATCGTTCTAGTACACAGTAATTCCTTTTGGCCTAAAGAACGCACCTGCCATATTTTCCAGAGTGATCATTGCAGCATTTAAAGATTTTATGCATAAGTTTCTCGAAGCCTATTTTGATGATTGGATTGTGTTTGGTCTATTGAAGAACCATTGTGCAAACCTCATAATGATGCTTGAGAAGTGTCGACAGCATCAAATCTCTTTAAATCTAAAGAAGTGTATTTTTTGTGTTCCTTATGGGATTCTACTTGGGCTGTTAGAACAGTAATCCATACTTAGTACCATAGTCCATAACCATAGTCAATTTTTATTGCTCATGTGCTTCATTACACCATAGTTTGGACTAGGTGACTTTAGTTGGTCAAATACTCACATTTGAGAGTGTTCACACCCACTTCCAAGAAAACCAGTTCACCCAACCTCCTGTTTTTTCCACAAGTGCACCCTCATTAAATGCTGGAGCGCTCTCTCTCTTTGATTTGGGGAATTGTTGTTGACTAGAAGCGCTAGGGTGGATTGTGCCCAATTTTGGCTAGATTTGGAGCATTTATTGCTCCCTTGGTCCTCCCAAACACCTCTACTTGCTCACCCACGCCTGCATTGGCCTCATTTATGACCCATCATGCTTCAGTCACCTTCACACCTGAATTCGTTACTGTTTGGGATGATTAGGACTGAGTTGGACCCACCTAGGGGGATTGAGGCCAATTTGGCAATTTTGACTTGTACACTCATCTTGAGCTATCTAATGCTCTCAAATTTTTCATGGATGTAATAAAAACCTGTTCTTAACATTTTCACATGTTAGACAGTCAGTTAATGAAAATTTTAAGCTCACATTGTGTGTAAAATTGTCTCCTTTTTCAATATTTTTCACTGGTTTTGCAAATAATTCGATTTTTTGAGGTTCTCCATAGCTCCTAGATATTACTGTGATCAAAATACTCACATGGTATCAGATCCATTGTGGAGTTAGTGAATTGCAGGTCAATATTGAGCATTGAACTGCATTCTAGAGAGGATTTCCAGATAAAAATTGAGTGTTTTTTGCAGGTGTTTCAGTATTTTTCTCACCATTAACACAGCAGTAATGGAAGCAAACCAAATGTTGCTCACACCCTTCAATTTATTCGATTGGAAGGATGAAATGGTTATCAAGATGAGATCTAAGGGTTTCTATAGAGTAACCATGGGCACAGAAGTGGAGCCAAACTCTGCTGTGGAGAAAGAAAAGTACTACAATCGACTTGATGAAGCTTATGGATTTCTATGCCTGAGCATTTCGAGGGAAATCTTGTTTCATACAGATAGTTTGACAACCCCGAATGAAGTATGGGTGAAGCTAGAATCACTCTTTGGGGAAACTGATGAACTGAGAGGCCACTAGCTTGAAAACGAGCTCATTAGCTTGATCCCAGCGTATTTTGAAACCATCCAATAGTTCTTCACTAAGTTCAAGTCACTAGTGCTTCAACTGCAACAATGTCGAATTGTTAAGAAGGAGGAACAACTGATTCTATCCATCCTTTCGAAGCTAGGCCCAGAATTTTCTGTATTTGTTAGCACATTTCACTCAGCCAATATGACCCTTCGAAAATGGCAAATGCCATCACTAGCTACCTTCATGGAGTATCTCACTTAGGAGCAGGACAAACTAGCTCAGATGGGCACCATAAAATCAAAGGACCAAGCACTGGCAATGGGTGTTTCAAATGCCAACAAAGGCAAGCAGAAAGCCAAGAATTCGAAGCAGCAAGAGAACAGGAAGTTTGACAAGACCAAGTCTGCAGATGGAGGTTCAAATCTGTCAAAGGAGAAGGACAAGAAGGGAAAGGAAAATACCAAATGCACCTATTGTCATAAGGGATGGCATCCAGAGAGCTCATGCATGAAGAAAACCATTGACTGAATGGTGTAGCTACTGGAGAAGAACAACATCCCAGTCCCTGAGGGCGCAAGGAAGAAAAAGAGCACCTCAAATCCTGACAATAAGGAGAAATGTCATGCTTTGGTAGCAGTTACTTCGAATCCCTCATCCTTTATCATTGATTCAAGAGCTTCCAAACATATGGTTTCATCCAGAGAGCTCTTCTCTTCTATCCATTCTAATGGTGGCCCGACAGTTCGAATGGGAGATGATTCAGAAATCCAGACCAAGGGGATTGGTAGGATTGACATGGAGCATGGCTATTTTAGTGATGTGCTCTATGTACCTTCATTGGCTGCAAATTTTCTATCAGTTTATCAAATGACCCATACAGGAGAAGCCAAGAGAGTAACATTTACTCCATATTTGGTAGAAATCTTAGAAATTTCTTCAAATCAAGTTGTGGCAGTGGGGTATGCTGATCATGAAGAGAGAATGTACAAATTCTCCAATTTCATTCCAAACTCTAGTGACCATGCTCTTGTCTCTCATGCAAACGAGACCTCCAATTTGTGGCATGAAAGATTTGGCCACATGAACTACAAATATCTCCAGACATTGCACAAGGACAAGATGGTGGAAGGGCTTCCAGAAATCAAATCTTCAAATGGTGCATGCATTGGTTGTGTAGTTGGAAAGCATCCTGAGCGCAGCTATGAGAAGGGAATGGCAAGGAGAGCCACTCAACCACTTGGATTGGTACGTTCAGACCTCATTGGTCCTCTTCCCACTCCATCATATGGTGGATCAAGGTACTCACGTTCATAGATGACTACTCTCGATTCTGCTGGGTTTACTTCCTTAAATTGAAATCAGAAGTGTTTGAGAAATTGAATATTTGGAAGGCCTTAGTGGAGAATCATAGTGGTCATAAGATAAAGATCCTTAGGACTGATAATGGAAAGGAGTATGTGAACAATAACATTCAGCATCTTTGTGAGGAATGTGGCATCCAAATGCAACATTCAATCCCCTACACACCTCAGCAAAATGGTGTGGCAGAGAGGAAAAATAGATCTCTTAAAGAGATGGCCACTTGCATGATTGAAGCTAGGGATCTAAGCCCTAAGCTATGGGCTGAATCCATCAATTGTGTTGCTCATATTCAGAACATAGCCTTTCACAAATCAGTCAAAGGAAAAACCCCCTATGAGGCATGGTTTGGCCAAAAACCAAATGTGTCAAATTTCAGAATTTTTGGGTCTAGAGCATGGGCTCGAATTCCATCAGAAAAGAGGAAGGCTTTGGAGCCACAGAGCAGAGAATGTATCATGGTTGGATATGGTGAAGACACAAAGGGCTACAAGCTCTTTGACACATCCACACTAAAACTTTCATTGAGAGAAGTGTGCAATTCGAAGAAGAACCAATTCCTGATTTTGAGCTTGCATCGGGGGAAAGCTCTTCTCCTCCACACCTTAATGAAATTAGTGATGATTCCACTTCTGATTTGTCTGATATTTCTGAAGATGACATGGTTGAAGATGACATTTATGTACATGATTCACCATCAAGGCCCAAGTGGGATGAAAAAATCATACAAGCTGCATGTGAATTGGCAGGCAATCCCCAAGAGCCTAGGAAGACTAGATCTCAAACAATCAATGCTTCCTTTGCAAATGAAAGTGAACTTGCTAATCACTGTTATATGATGATTGGATATGATCCAACATCATATCAAGAAGCTCATCATGATCCAAGGTGGAGAACAACAATGCAAGAATAATTCCAATCTCTCCAAGAAAACAAAACATGGGATTTGGTGCCTCTTCCTCCCAAGAGGAAACTTGTCCAATGTAAGTGGATTTTTCGAACCAAACCTGTTGCTGATGGTTCTGATCTGAAGTATAAGGCTAGGTTAGTGGCTAAGGGATACTCACAGATCCATGGTGTGGATTATACAGAGACCTTTGCACCGGTTGCAAAGATGGACTCAATTAGACTAGCTCTAGCCATGGCAGCTAGTAAGGGTTGGGAAGTTCACCATATGGATGTTAAAAGTGCATTCTTACATGGTGAGATACAGGAAGAGATCTATATGCAGCAACCTGAAGTATTCCAAGAGGATCCCACACTTGTTTGCAGGTTGAAGAAGTCACTCTATGGACTCAAGCAAGCCCCCAGGGCTTGGTATGCCAAAATGGATGCTTTTTTGCTCTCAATTGGTTTCTGTCGATGCAAGTCTGATCCAAATGTTTATTTGCAGCAATGTGATGATAATTTTCAGGTCATTGTACTGTATGTTGATGATCTTTTAATTACAGGGAGCTGCAACAAACAAATTGGCTCAATTAAAGCTTCTTTGCACAGTGAATTTTCCATGAGCGACCTAGGATTGCTAAGGCAATTTTTGGGTTTGGAAATTGAGCAATTTGAGAGAGGTATATTGATGAGTCAACCTAAGTATGCTTCAGACCTGTTATTGAATTTTAAAATGGCCGAATGTAAGGTAGCCAAGTGCCCATTCCTTTCAGGCATAAAACTAGGTGAATTTGAAGACTCTCCATTGGTGGATTGCACACTCTACAGGAAGCTAGTTGGAAGCTTGTTGTACCTTACACATACAAGACCTGATTTGTATTATGCTGTAAGTGTTGTAGCAAGATATATGTAGCAGCCACATGAGATCCATTGGAAGGCAGCCAAAAGGATCCTTCAATATGTCCAAGGAACAAAGAGCTTTGGGGTACACTATGCAGCTGGTTCTTCATTACAACTAGCTGGATTTTCTGATTCCGATTGGGATGGAGATCCCATCGATAGAAAGTACACTTCAGGTTTTTTTTTATGTTTGCTGAAGGTCCCATTTGCTGGTCAAGTAAGAAATAGCATACCATTTCACTTTCATCAGCAGAGGCCGAGTACAGGGCAGCAGTGAATGCAGCCACATAGTGTGTTTGGTTGCAAGGCATTCTTCGGGAGATTGGTGTTGCTATTGATTCTCCAACCAACATTTGGGTGGATAATCAAAGTGCCATCAAGATATCTACTGATCCAGTACAGAGGCAAAGAACAAAGCACATTGAAATCCATATGCACTACATTCGGGGCTTGGTGCATGACAGGGTGATTTCCTTGCAGTATTTCCCATCCACCGAGCAAACTGTAGATATTTTCACTAAGTGTTTTACTGAGAATACCTTCACTCACTTGAGAGCTTTGCTTGGAGTGAGTGATGGATGGTGATTGCTGCAATTTAATTGCAGGTTCATCCCCATGTCCATTTTAGAGGGAATTTTTTATCCCATGTGGTTTTACTTCTTGTCCTTGGTTTATATGGACAAATAAAAATTCTATTTGTAATGAGGTGACTTGAGCCTTTGTTGCCAACGCCTCCAACTTATTTTCATGAGTTGTACTAAGTTCTGGTTAAGGGGGGGTGTTAGAACAATAATCCATACTTAGTACCATATTCCATAACCATAGTCAATTTTTATTGCTCATGTGCTTCATTACACCATAGTTTGGACTAGGTGACTTTAGTTGGTTAAATACCCACATTTGAGAGTGTTCACACCCACTTCCAAGCAAACTAGTTCACCCAAACTCCTGTTTTTTCCACAAGTGCGCCCTCATTAAATGATGGAGCGCTCTCTCTCCTTTATTTGGGGAATTGTTGTTGACTAGGAGCGCTAGGGTGGATTGTGCCCAATTTTGGCTAGATTTGGAGCATTTATTGCTCCCTTGGTCCTCCCAAACACCTCTAATTGCTCACCCACGCCTGTCTTGGCCTCATTTATGACCCAGCATGCTTCAGCCACCTTCACACCTGAATTTGTGACTGTTTGGGATGATTAGGACTGAGTTGGACCCACCTAGGGGGTATTGAGGCCAATTTGGCAATTTTGACTTGTACACTTGAGCTATCTAATGCTCTCGAATTTTTCATGGATGTAATAAAAACATGTTCTTAACATTTTCACATGTTAGATAGTCAGTTAATGAAAAGATTAAGCTCACATTGTGTGTAAAATTGTCTCCTTTTTCAATCTTTTTCACTGGTTTTGCAAATAATTCGATTTTGTGAGGTTCTCCATAGCTCCTAGATCTTACTGTGATCAAAATAATCACATGGGCACATTGTTTGTAAGCAAGGACTGATGGTGGACCCTGTGAAGATTGCCATTATTGTGAACTTGCCAACACCAAATTCAGTCAATATGTTGCGCTCTACCTTAGGACATACTGGATACTACAGGAAATTTATAAAGGGTTACGCATAGATAACCGTAGCAATGGAGAAGCTTCTAAATAAAGACGCACCGTTCATTTGGAACGCGGAATGCGAACAGGGATTTGATACACTAAAATAAAAGATGGTGACTGTGTCGATTCTAGTCTTTCCAGGCTGGACGAAGCCATTCCATGTCCACGCTGATGCGTCATGCATTGCCTTGGGAATTGTACTAGCTCAGCCAGGAGAAGGAGGTATTGACCACCCTATTGCATTCTCGAGTAGAAGGTCTCAATGGCAGAAAAGAACTATACTACTACCGAGAGGGAAGGCCTTGCGATGGTATATGCCCTACAGAAATTCAGGCATTACTTGCTTGGTGCACACTTCCTTATGTTCACTGACCATTCTACATTGAAATACTTGATCAATAAGCCAGTGTTAGGGGGCGCATATGCAGATGGTTGTTGCTATTCCAGGAGTATGATTTTGAGATTGTTGTTAAGCCCGACAGGTTGAACTTGGGACCTGACCACCTCTCTAGGATTGAGTTAGGAGAAGAGATGACGAACATTGAAGATAGTCTTCCTGATGTGCAGTTATTTGATATACTGATTGTTGATGATTATTACAAGGATATCATTAACTTTTTGACAACAGGGCTGGCATTGCAGGAATTATATGTCCAGCAAAAGAAGCACCTAGTGGTGTGTGCCGCAGACTTCACTATAATTGCAGTTCAGCTATGAAAACGCGGACCAGATGAAGTCCTACGCAGATGTGTACTAGATCATAAGAAACCGTTTATTCTAGCAGATGCGCATTCAGGGATCGCGGGAGGTCACTATGCAGGAAAGGCTACTGCGTAGAAGATATTGCGCAGGGCTATGGTGGCCCACGATACACAAAGATTCCAAAGAACACTACAGGAACTGTGAGGTCTATCAGAGGATAGGGAAACCTTCGCGAAGGGATGAGATGCCATTGAATCCGCAGTTGACCTTGCAGGCATTTGAAAAATGGGCCATTGATTTTGTGGGTCCTATAAACCCACCAGGAAAAAAAACTAGTGCGAGGTATATTATTACTGCTACTGATTACCTCACCATATGGGCGGAAGTAAAGCCAGTAAAGGACTACACCACCAGTACTACTGCGCAATTCATTTTCGAAGACATATTGTCAATATTTTGCTGTCTGAAGATTTTGATGAGTGACCAAGGTAGTCACTTTTTGAACAAGACCATTGAGGCACTTACAGAGGAATTCCACATTCGTCATCAGCGCAGTACTCCATATCATCCACAGGAAAATGGAACTGTTGAGGCTTTCAATAAAATACTGGAGAACGCACTCACTAAGGTTTGCAATGCAAATAGAGATGATTGGGATCTATGCATCTCCTCTGTGTTATGGGCATACCAGACTGCATGCAAGAAATTGACATGACATACACATTTTCAGTTGGCTTATAGGAAGGAAGCTATAATGCCAATGGAATATATCGTCCCTAGTTTGAGGATCGCTGCGTTCACAGGGATGGCAGATCACACAGCATTAGAAGAAAGGTTGCTACACCTCGTTGGGTTGGAGGAAGATCGCTTCATTACCGGCTTCCACCAGCAAGTTCAGAAAGACTGTGAGAAAGCTTGGCATGATTGCCATATAAAGAACAAGTGCTTTCAGGTAGGTGACCTAGTCCTCCTATATGATAGCAAGTTCATGAAGTTTCCCAGTAAATTTAAGATGCATTGGCTTGGCCCACATATTGTGATACATGTTACTAACACTGGTGCAGTCCAGTTAGCCAATTTAGCTGGTGATACCCTACCAACTTTGATAAATGGAAGCAGACTAAATTTGTACCATGACAGCCCTACTTCACAGAATCCTGAATGATAAGCAGAGGAAGAGATTTCCAAGTGTCAGGTACAGTTAAAATTGGACACTAGAAATGTAAAGGAGTCTGTACATGTATGATAAGTAGAACAATGTGTGTACCATGCAGCACTGTTGAAGCTGCGTGGAAAAAAAAAAAAAAAAAAAAAAGAAGAAGTAAGAAAAGAAAAAGGGAACCGCGCAGTTGAAAAATAGTAGCACTGCAAAGTAACTACGCAGGATCACATATGGCTTGCCGTGCAGCACGGTGTAGCACTCAGAAAAATAGCCGTTGCACTGACTTTGAAAAAAAATAGCCGTTAGGTGACCGTTGCAAGCAATCGCTTCAGCATTTAACGAAAAGATAGTCGTTCTGGACACACTGACGATGGAAGGGACCGAAGGTTTCGTTCAAATTGGCCAACGGACACCACATTTAATGCTCATCTAGCTGTTGGAAGGCGCGGGGGGGGACTCAACGGCACCTATAAATAACGCCGCATAGGGACTCGCAGGTGTTACCAAACACTTAGAATTTGCATGCCTCCATTTCTGTGTTAGCAATCCTTAGTCATATCTCATAAACACTTGCTTACTCTGGCCAGTGAATGTACAAATCACCAGATAGCGAAGAAGAGCTTACACTTCAAGAAGCAATTCGAATATTTCAGCACGGGGGAATTGCAGAGTTAATGAAAACCCCTTCCAAGAAGACTGTAGTCGAACCCGGTCAAGCATCCAGAACATCACCTCGCCATACTCCAATCATGCAGTACAAAGGGAAAGACAAAGGGAAAGATGTAACTACACCACGAAGCAAGATTCTAAAGACAGGCCAGACGGCACAAAGATTACCGGTCTTTCAGAAGGAACCCCTGAAGTTGACACTGGAGTATATATCACCACGGTGTTGGATGCCCCAATCTTCAAATTGACCAAGAACGCTAGATATGAAATCCCATTGTCGTCGATTTCAAAACATGTAGAGGTTGCCAAGAACCTACTCGGAAAGATCGTAGACTGTAAGTGGGAATATTTTGACCTCCTAGGCGTGCAAAAGGAAGAGCCACACGCACCTAAGTACCCACAATTCCATCCTGACCAGTACATGTGCTAGAAAAAGGATGCCAAGGGAATGTTTAACTTGGCTGCCAAAAGCTGGTTGACACCCGTCGTTCAGTTAGGACTGCTGAACTTGTTGAGGTTGCCACATTTTGATCAATCACCAGAACTTAATGTAGTGGTTTGCACGCTGATGGCGTGAATCCACCAGGGATATCTGTGGCTCGACAGAAATATCGATGTCAACATTGACTTAATCCACCGCATCACAGGG
The DNA here is from genome assembly GCA_027924585.1 of Larix kaempferi. Lineage (NCBI taxonomy): Eukaryota > Viridiplantae > Streptophyta > Pinopsida > Pinales > Pinaceae > Larix > Larix kaempferi. The sequence continues at coordinate 19,682,209 of BSBM01000011.1, read as the reverse complement.
TTAAGAAAGCGCGGTAAGGATCCCAACCAGTTCTTCCAAGGTAAGAGTAAGGAAAAAGAAGATGTTGAGAAGATGAAGAAAATCCATGCATTGGTGAAAGGGAAAAGAGGTTTTCCCAGAGAAGAAATTGAAGATAGAGCAACAAGATTTGTCACCCAGCTGCTTGCAGGAAAAATCCTCAGAACAGCTAGGCCTTCGGAGGTTCCTGTGGGTTAGTGCTAATCGGTGCCGTAGCGGCTGAAGGCACCGAATTCAATTGGTGTCAGTATCTTCTTAATGAGTTCTTGGATGAGCTCAATGATACCCAGGAGAATGGCGGATAGTTCCACTTCACATGGCTGATCATCTTCATCACCTTTTCCAGATGGAAGGAGCCAAAGGACTATATGGGTGTCATTACAGAAACCAACGATCCTAGAGGGTTCTGTTATGCCAATCTCTGGGAAAACATCAACGCAGAGTGACAACACGCGAAAGCTGAAGTTTTCTATCAGTATTACACTCAGCTGCGTGATGTGATCACCCAGACAGCCCGCATCACAAAGCAGGTAACGTCAAAAAACATTCACATTCTTGATTTTCAGGCTGACATGCGATGTATTTTTATTTCACCCAAAGTGAGAATGAAGAAGCCAGAATGGTACCCAAGTAACTACCATATGTATGAGGAGGACATTGAAACCCTCATGAAGCACTGGCCAATCGACTTTCATGTTGAGTCATGGATGTGGAAACTGACTCTGAAGAAGACAAGTCAATCCCGCTGTCATGCTTGATTGTTGAAGAAACAGGAAATCGAAAAGAGCTTGAGACCTCGTAGAAGCTGAAGGCACGGAAGAAGATGAAGACCACAAAGACTCAAGCTAAGACAGTGCTGAAGGAAGATGACTTTGACATGATAGCAAAAAGGGTCTCAGAACAGATGTAGGAGCTCATGACTGACAAAGACAAAAGGGATAAGGTCATCCAGGATGACCTGCAAAAGACCAGGCTCGCACTGCAAGGTCTCATGAAGAAAATGGATGATGTCCAGAAGAGCATAACCTTGCCATGTGGAGCATCAGCTGAAGGGAGGTCGGTAGGAAACTCGTAGTAAGTACCACCGCAGCTAACCATAGCATTTCCTTCTAAGACTAGGGTTGTTCATCTAGACCCATTGACCATAGCATTGCCAATGCCAGAACAAATCGTCCTGGACACAAAGGGTGTTGAGCGGGTAGAGGTCGACTTGGCCAAAATCCCTTTGCTAGGATTACACTTTTTGCACACGCATATAGCAGAGGACATGCATAAACGAACAGTAGAGTCAATGAAGTCATAAGCAGATCTCCATGCAGCAAATAGGCAGCTCGAGTTGCGCACAAAAATGCAGCTACGTGATGAACAGGACCAACGCAAACAATTGGAAACTACCATATCTACTGTTGCCCAAGATATTGAAGGTCTAGAACTCCAAGATGATCCTGCGGACATAGTTCTGAGGATCGTAGAAAAGGTAAGATCTTTGAAGATGGAGATGTAGGATAGGGACATCTTCCATGAGGCCGAGCTTGAATCCTTGAAAGAAAAACCGAATACACAGATGCCATTAACTGAGCAGCAGTTAAGAGAGCAAGCAGTGAGTGCTGCCGCGCAGAGCATAATGAGTGAGATGGCTAAGTGCCAAGATATCTTGGAAAAAGTTTCAAAGGAATTCACTGCCCTTGAAGAGGATCAAGGGATACTGCAGGTAAAGACCGCGGTAAAGGAAAAGTAGACCGCGCTAGAAAAGTTGGACGCAGAACTCAAGGCTCTGCCACCCAGGTAGAGGCTATCCAAGTATAAGGAAATATCAGGCTTGAAAAAGGAAGTCCAGGCATTAAGAGAAAAAGAGACTGAGATGGATAATTAGTCACAGCAACTCCTGGAGGATGCTACAGCAGTGTCGCAGTAGATAGAAGACAAGCTGAAGGAACTGCACGACAACCAGGAGAAGGTACAAGGACAGATTGGAAAAGAGATAACTCCAGCACTTCTTGAGACAGCACAACAAGTTGAACAAGATACCAGAGAAGCAGTGGAACAATTGTTCGGTACATATAATGAGTTTGCGGACAAATTAGTTCTGCCCATTACGGAGCAGAGCGAGACGACCGAAGCAGCAAGTTGCTCAGGGATGAGCCACATGTAAGTGTTAGGGGCATGTTGGGCCCAAGTTGGGACAAAGTTTTGGTAACACTTTTGATAAGAAGGAGTACTTTTGTCTAAGTGTTGAGGGTGTTGCGAAGTTGTGAGCAACATCCAAGTTTTGACCATGCTGTGAAGTTGTGTGCAGTGTCTGAATTTTGGAAGTACCGTGAAGACCAGCGCTGCGAGGAAGTAGTGCTGCGAAGTAGGCAGGCCACATGGAGCCAGCAAAGCAGAGTGTTGGACAAGGATCAGGTGCAGGTACCGGATGGACCAGTAGTGGTCTAATTTTGGAAAGATGCTCCAAGACTGCCGAGCGACAGGCACGAGCAAATCAGGAAGGCGGCCAATGCACGAGTTTGTTAAGGGAAGGACAACTCAAGGAAAGTGACGGCTTGGCACGCCTGGTGGGAGAAACCATTAGAGATGAACGGTTCAGTGAAAGAGACCTATTGGCATGTGTGCGACATGAAGGCCGATAGCGACCGAATGAAGACGTGGAGAACCGCCATGATGAAGCAGATGCTACCAGATGCCAGCAAGCCGGTTTAGGGAAAACGACATGGTTTTGTAAACCCTAAGGGTTTTTGGGTTTAGGTCTTCGGCATTGTAAAGACATGATCTTCGGGCATGGGCTATTTAAGAAGAAAATTTTGTATGGGATGGGGTTACTGTGTGGTTACTTTTTGTTGTGACAATTTTGGGTTCTGGATGTTATAGTGTAAAATCTCTTTTGAGCTGAGAAGATTGTAAAGGCTCTGTAGATGTGTGCGCAGAGACCTATCTGAGAGGAAGGAGAGTCTGTAGCTGAGTGCGCAGACTAACAACGGTTGTCCCCATTCCTTTTTAAATATATATATTACCAACCGTTCTTGTGGACGTAGCTTCCCACCCTGGGGAGTCAACCACGTTAAATATTGCGTTGTGCGATTGTGTTTTATGAGTGAATGATTATTTGTGTTTTCTGTAAATGAATGTCTAGATATTTCCTTGCATGTTGTTATGAGAGAACTTTGATATGCATTTGCCTTCAAAAGAAGTATGGAAATGATATGTTAAGTTTTGTATGAACAGGTGAATGATGAACATTTAGTGTTGTGTTTGAAGACAATCAATTAGTCATTTAGTTAGATGATTTCTTATACGCAGTAAAAGAATGCATAACAGTTGGATTGTATAGTCGTATATGTTCAAATCGCAACATTCCAACTTAATGAATGAATGTTAGAAGAATAGTCAGTTAAGTGCCTGAATGAGTGGATGAGTGATATTCATTTAAGTGCCTTAAGTGTTTTCAAGCTAATCCAAGTATAGAGTAAAGTTGCATTGTTCGCAGCTTCAGGAGGAGTTCCACGGTAGAAGAACATAGTCGTGGGGATCGCAGCGTTGCCCATCGTTGCGCAGTCCCCCCTTTGCAGCGTAGACCCCCTGTTGCGCTGCGCGGTACGTCTGTCCAAGCAACTCGTCACTTACTGTGGAAACCTGATTCCGTAGTACCCCATAGATACACCTCGGGTGAGACCTCAACCTGCTCGCAGGTTATTGCGGAAAGGGCCGGTGCGAAGGGGTTTTGTTGGTCAAAGGGAAACTGCGAAGAACCTGGGTCCTATAGAAAACCTTTGGGTTAGTTATAGCCAACAGTTCGACTACATGAGAGGCCATGGACATGGGAGTGAGTAGGAGATGCTAGCTCCCACATATGATGATGCGTTTCAGGGCATATTAAAATAGTAGGGCATATGAGTTTGCTTATACTGGGATGGTAAACTAAATGAAGATGAAGATGACGATGAATCCGACGACTTCCCCATACCACCGACGACAAGATGCATCAGATATCATACTTCTGACTTCACAAGAATCAAACGAGCTCGATTACTTGTTTGGGCCTATGATACCAATTACTTGATGTGAAATTATTGTTCTTGTTGTTATTTGTTTCATTATGTTTTTGACGTTGTGTAATGCCATCTTTTTTCCAAATTTGGGACTAGTTTCGACACTATTCACTGAGATGAGACAAATTGTATGTGCGCACAATTAAGTAGATCTAATGATCAAATTCCAATAATAAGTTAGATCTAAATTTGATTCCCTCCCTCAAGAAAAAATAAAAGCATCTATAGTTAAAATATTGGAATAAGATGGAAATGGAACAAAATTCTTTTACCTATGCATATGCTTTTACCCATTTAATTTTTGCATAACTTAAAATTTTACATCGGAACAAAATGGTTAATGGCATACCATATATTAAACTAGAAATTATACTATATGAAGAGTGTCTTGTGAGAAGGGAACATATGTAACAATTCCTAATGGAAAAGCATGGATAATTATAACAATAGGAGGAGATAAAACCGAGTGGTGAGAAAGAAGTAAAAATCCTACCATTTGCAACCAAAAGGGGAAGAAGACAACTGTACAATTCCTAGAATATATTACTAGAATTGTAACGAGTATGGAGAAAGTGGTAAACTTAGTGAACTTTTTCCTCATCAGCAAAATCATAAATTCTTCTTCATTGAAAACAAGATCACTTGGAGTTTGCTTAATTTGTAAAAAGTTAAGAATTCCATTCACTACAAATGGGACCCATTCTAAGAATGAAAGAGAATGAAAGAAATTCTAAGAATGATGATGAAGACAACGATGATGATGATGATGATGAAGGTTTCAAATGACGATGATGATCATGATGCTGATGAAGAATGGTGACGATGATGAAGACGAAGATGATTACGATGATGATGATGATGATGATGATGATGAAGATGGGGGCAATGATGATGATGATGATGATGAAGATGGCAATGACGATGATGATGATGACGATGATGAAGATGAAGATTTCAAATGACGATGATGATCATGATGACGAAGAATGGTGACAATGATGAAGATGAAGATGAAGATGATGATGATGATGATGATGATGATGATGATGATGATGACGATGATGATCATGATGATCATGATGAATGTGATGATGATGATGATGATGATGATGATGATGATGATGATGTTGGTGGTGATGACAACGACAATGATGATGATGACGATCATGAAGATGATGATGATGACGATCATGAAGATGATGATGATGATGATGATGAAGAAGATGATGATGATGATGATGGTGGTGATGATGATGATGATCCTGGTGATGATGAATATGGTGATCATGATGAAGATGATATTGATTATCAAGCACGCCATTTGGCGTAGCATGATAATTGTGCATTTCCTTAATTATAAGCTTCTCTCTATTTCGAGAATCATTTAATATTATCTACTAAACAGGGCCAACCACATGAAGGTGGAAGCTCTTATGGCCCCTCGCCCCCCTCACATCACTCTCAATTCCCCATAACCCGATAAAAATATCTATGTACAAAAAAATTAAATGTGTTTTCTCATTCATACTAAATAAAAAGAAAGGTTTCTAATTTTAACATATAAGAAAATGGAAACTAGCTAAGAAACAGTTAATAATTTATTATTAGTACTGCATACCTGATCATAAACTTCAATGGTCTTCATCATCTTCTTCATCTGAGTGATCGTCTGTACTAACATCCGATGATCCAGATTCAACATTGTAAGGATTGGCCATATCATCATCGTCGTCAATGTCAGTTACGATCATCATGTCATCGTCGATATCATCTTCATGGACATTGTCTAAATATACATCATGATATGATTCAAGAATTTATTCGACATCTTCTTCTGGAACAGGAATATCATCTAACTCATGTTCAATCTCCTCAACTTGGTGTATGAGGTAATGTTCCTGTGCATTGAAAAATGATGAAGGTAGATGCTTCTGCATTTCACACATGAGACGAGGAATTTCTCTCATCCAATACTTTATGTCTTCTTTATGTAATTCTTTAGATGACAACCATCTACAAGTGACATGACAACCCAATCAAGAGATTAAAGAAAAAAGCCATTATATTACGTAACATGAATTAGAGAACGAAAATCAAATATAAGTTCTATGTTGAATTAAACAAACAGTAAGCACATGGAAAAATCACCACTTACCTCATGTATTTTCCGAGACTATATATTATTTGCTTGACATTGTTGTCGAAGTTGTCAGGGATAGAGAGAGGTAGAACATACTGTAACAATAATATACAAATCGTTTCAGTATATCAAAAAGAGTACTAGAAAAACAAAAATACCAACCATATTCACTGGAAAAAAGAAAAAAAAAATTATTACCTTCATGAAGACATGCCAATCGTGCGTTTTCACCCCCGCGAAATCACCTTTCTTTGTTATGATATTCTTCATGTTCGCACAAAATCCAGTGGGAAATTTAATTTTTCGAATGAATTCTTTTACAACATTACTTTGATGGTCCATTAACATCCATGGAAGTGAGTTTATATTAATTTGCTCTCTGTTGCTATGAAATTGAATGACTTCTTTCATTGCATGGTTGTTATCTTGAATGTCTTTGCAAATTTTGACAATTTTTTCTTTGTCACTCCTTCCATCCAATATTTGCCATATTTTTTCAGTCATATTCTTTCCGATATGCATTGTATCAAATAGATGAGCAATTTGTAGGTGCTCATAGTAGGGAAACCTACTAAATTGTCTAGGATAACTTTTCATTCCTCGTGGAAGCCCATTAATGCCTTCATGATGATCACATGAATGACAATGATGAAATTAAATAAATCAATGTCAATTACACTAAACAACACACAATATAATAAAATACAATATGATCATATCGACAACATTATGTGCTCCCTCTTTATTGTCAACCATGGAGGAATGTTGTTGTTGATAACAAAAATAGGCCACACTATATAAACAGATCTCATCTCTGCAAATGGATTGACACCATCTGCTGCCAAAGAAATCCTAAGATTACGAGGCTCTTCTTTAAAGTGAGGCCATTTTTCCTCCATATCTCTAAATGCAGACCCATCAGTAGCCATCCGAATAATGTCGTCTTAACTTCTGTTCCGTGCATGGTAATCCATAAACTGCGCTATGTTTTTGCACCTGAACAATCGTTGCAAACATGGAATAATTGGAATATAATGTAGAACCTTGTGAGGCACCTTTTTTGTTACCTGATCTGTTCGATGTCTACTGATATGACATTCAGGACATTCTGTTTTAAATTCATGCTGATAGTAATATAGAACATGGTCATCGGGGCATGCATGAATTGCTTCATACTGCATTCCAATTTCTTTCATTATGGCAGATAAATCTCGATATGTGCGAGGTAAAATATTTGACAGTGGTAACAAATATTCACCTATCAGGCTATAACAACAAATTAAAATAAAAAACTAGTTAATATAACATAGAAATAATATTAATGAAACACATTTCATCTGTACTAATTTGAAATAGATGAGAATTGACGATAAAATACACGATCATATTATATATTTTGTGATGGAATATATTACATACCTTAACATCCGTGTCACTGATATGTTTGAAATACCATTCATAACCTTCAAGTTCATTATCAACAATATAGCAGAGAGAAGATTTGTCTTTGAGCCCTCATAGAGGGGTTCGTATGCCTTATCAAGAAGAGGTATGTCATGAATATCATCAAAATGTTCATCATTTTCATGATCATCATCATCGTCATGATCATGATCCATTCCAACATTAAATGATTCATGGATGAAAGTATTTGTAACATCATCTTCAACTATGGTATCAATATGATCATCTTCTTCAGTGTGATCATTAACTTGTTCTCCATTAATATTCATAGCTCCATGTTCCTCTGGTACTTGTTCTGGACGCACTTCCTGATCTGGACGATATGCCGTAGAAAGTCTTTCCTTTATAATTTCATGAAACCAACAATAGATAAAAGTTAATCTAAGAAATTCAAACGCAAAATGTAAAAATCTCAAACGAAAAATGTAAACATTTTTGTAATGCATTTAAAATGTAACAAATTTTGAACTGTTGGGATGAAAAGAACAACGACCAATTGTAATTTTGGTCAAATAGGTGCATCCAAAAAATCCAAGATACATAATAAGTGACCCAATTACTGAGCAAAACTACTCAAAATTAATTCTCATACTGTCAACTAAGGTAAGTTAAACGATGCTATGGTTTGTATAGAGAAAATATAACATAAATTACAACATGTCAATATAGTCGTTATTTCTATTATCATGATGGAAAGTGTCACAAATCCAGAGAGCTAAGTACTTTCCCCGGTGAGTGGGTTAGTCTCACTAACGAACAAATACATGGGTTATTCTACTAAACACTAGATTAAACATGCACACAAGAAAAAAACTATTATAATAAATATTAAATATTAAAATAATATTTATTGTCTATGTTATATTGAAACCACAATCAATAGAAAATAAAAGTTAATATAAGCCATATTACAAATATAATACATACATTTACAAAAGAACTCAAAATAAAAACATATACAATAGAAAATTACTTACAAATGGACGGTATTCATGTCCCCTCTCAGTGTGCCCACGCTCCCTACAATGTTTTCTGGTTGTTTTGATCAAAATTCTTCTCCTCTTAAAGCCCTGTTGGTTTTGTACCCTTACTTTCTGGGTAGACCCGGGCTTGCGGTAATCGTTTAGACCAACAGAACCCTTAGCTCACTGGCCCTTTCGGCAACAGGTCGCAGAAGCAACCTGAAGTCTCACCCGAAGTGATTCTAATAAGTGGCAGAAGACTCAAGTGTCTTCAACCGAGTTCTGAGGCATCCAGGGTGTTTAAACCCACCTTAACCCTTTCCTCATGAGCTGACTTATCTCATTCTATTACTCCGGCTACGCCTTTGTCATACCGCATTACGCAGGGAATGCGATAAGTCTTCCCCCTATGTGAGCCCGTCTAGCGATACCTAAGATATCGTAGGTGCGATATCTTCCCCTTCTTGTCCCTGCGGTACGCGATTCTTGACCGCTTCCTGGATTAATATGTGGTCTCATCTATTCTTATCCGATTACTGCAGTTAGTAATAACATTTAATCTCCAAGCATAACCCTTGCTAATGAACTTGACCCTTGATATCTCGCAACAATGTAACTGAGTAGAGTATTGCTTTGAGTACTATCTAAGTAAACCATTCATGCATTATATTCAGTTCATGCTCGCACATTATCCTCTGCTTAACAATTATCTAGTTCGCTAGACTTTTAGCTATGATTATCGCAATGGTTATACATCAATCAGAACTTAACTGATGACCATATACATTACTTATAACTGAATGAAGCATTCGTGTATAATAAAGGCAAGTGAATGAGAACAACAGTTACACAAATACAATAGTGCTACTTAGATAAGCACGTTGTTACTCCCAGGGCGGGGACTACGTCCACGGGAACTGTGGTTCTTGTTAACAATTCTGAAGAATAAACACAGTTCCTTTCCAACTCTTTACAACAAGGGTCTTCTGGGAAACTCCACCTCAATGGGAGCCCTTCTCTATAGACCTCTCTTCTCTTCCTGCCTCTTACAATGCACTCTCTTTCTTTCTCAATCCCTGCGGATTGCACAATCTCTCAACAAGTTGGCCCTTGTTCCCTAAGGGATGTTCAGACTCTGCATCAACAAAGACTTGACTACCCTCTACCTAATGGCTCTATCACTATGTGGCCAACCCCTTATCATATAAAAAGACTCCTATATATAGATGGCCCGAAGGTCTCATCGCAGTTACAAAACTGTGGGCCTTATCCCAACAGTGACTCAACCCTAACCACTTACAGTCAACTGGCTGTACTTCCGTAGCCGCCTCCTGTCTCGTCGCCGCTTCCTACAGTCCTTAGTCTTTAATGCGTCGGCCCGTCGCTTCTTCTTGGTTCAAGCAACGCTGACTGTAGTCCTTCTTCTTAATGAGGGTAGCTGAACCCTCTCTTCATCTTCAGCGCCTTTATTACGGTGGTTGAGCTCTCCCTTCGGCCTCTTCTTTGTACTACATGCCTTGACTTTTCTGTACCTATCGCCGTGATTCCCGTCGGAATTTGCGCTACGGCGATATCTTTGTCTTACCGCCAAAATTGGTACTTTCTCTCCAAAATTAGTTATCCTTCCCAAAATTAGCAGCTTCCTAAATGCTGCGGAAGTTCTCTCTAACAACTCCCCTAACACTTACTTGTGGCTCGTCCCCGAGCCACTCGCAACACCAGCCTGCTTCATCTGCCTAAGCTTATCCTTTGCTGCTCGTGAGATTGTTGCGAATTGTGCCTTAAGTGCTTGAATACTTTCATCCATGTGTGTTACTTCTTCCTGCGCTGCGCTGAGCAGCTCAGCGGTTACCAAGGAGTCCTCTGTGCCCTCAATGACTTCTTTACTTGAGGTAAAGCTTTTCACCTTTTGCTCCAGTTCATCAACCAGATGTGCGACTTTGCTTTCATGCCGACTAACTTCGTTAGCCAGGTTGATCTGCTGTTCTCTGTACTTCTGCACCTGCTGTTGAAATTGTGTGATTTCTCCTTTCTTTCTTATCTTCGCAAGAGCACTCAAGCCCTTGTACTCTTCTTCAGCTCTCGATATCGCATCTTCACAGTGCTTAATGTGCTGATCGAGCTCGGCTTTCTGTGGGAGCTCCTCTAGCTCCAGCCATGTTTTTGATGCATCTTCTAGGATAGCCTCTGCTGCTTCCACTCGACAGTGCATCTGCGTCTGTACAATTCTGAAAGCTTGTACTCGTGCTTCTTGGATTTCCTCTGGAGTAGGAGGCTTATTCGCTTCCAGTGCAGCAATCCTTGCTTCGTATGCTTCCTCCATCTTTTTCTTCTCTTCATCTAGAGCCTTTGCTCTTTCTGCTATTTTTCTGATCTTTTGAGTTATTTCTAACTCAGGCCTGATATCGCACTGCGGAAGTTCTGCTGCGATATTCTTTAAAACAAGAGAGACATCCTGCTCTCGCTGAACATATTGTGTCAACTGGGCACTCTCTGCCTCATGCTGTGCGATGAGCTGCACATTGTCGTTAGACAGCAAAACATTTTGCTCATATGTGACTTGTTCTCTGTGCCTCAGCTCCGTGCCTATCTGCTGGAAAATTTCGTACAACTGATCCATAGGTACTTCTGGTAGGTTCACCTCAAGAGGATGAACCATCTGTACTTCCATAGGTACAGGGAACTTAATGCTTCCCGGCGGTATACGAACAATGTTCGTGCGGCCCCTTGCAATACTTTCTTCTCTGGTCTGTGAAGGGGGCTGCGAACTTTCTGCGACTGTAGTTGGAGCTGGCTGAATCTGCATGGAAGCAGTCTTCTCAGTTATTGCCTTCAACTCTCTCAATTTCTTGTCAAGGCTGATGCGCATAAGATCCTGCGATGACTGAATCGCAGCGAATTTATCCCGCATCTTCTCCTGTATTCGGCTGGCGATGAGATCATACTCATCCTCTGTCATGATTGGTGCCTGGGGTTCATCGACAGTAACCGCCTTTGTTCTCTTCTTCTTTGCGCACAGTGGAGAAGGGCCTTCAGTAACCTTTCTCTTAGAACCTATTGGTTCTTTCACCTTATCTTTAGGATCTACCTCCAGAACATCTTCTGGATCCTCAGCTGGGGGATCAACTGGAACTAGGCCAGAGGATAGATCATCATACATCTGTTTCATATCCTCATCGAAACAATTCTTAATGGTATCTTCAACCTGCTGGATTTCCATGCGATATGGGCTGGGGGCCCATTCCTTATGTTTCCGGAATCCTTTGGGTCTGATATAGGTTTTATCCCTGTCGACTTTAAATTCCAGCTTGGACTGATAAAGATCAACGACCGGCGAGTCGACACGCGGAATCGTTGCGACGGATTCAAGCAATAGCGTATAGTAGTCATGGAATACCATTGCGTTATTCTTGTGCTTCTCTGGGTGACTACTCGCCCAAAGATTTGAGTACCTCGAGCCTCTGCACGCCCCTGGTGCCAGTTGTGGAAACTGCGAATTGGGCGGCTCTTTCCATCCAATGAAAGCCATAAGGATCGGCAGCCACGAGAAGTGGAAGCTGTGAAGTGGATCCTGCTGCGCCTGCGCACAGTCTTGAAAGAAACTATTCAACAAAAATAAACTCCAGTTGTAAGGTTTACCTTTTATGACTTCGATCGCTAGGCGGATGACTGAGCCTGTGACCTCCTTCGGCCTCACCTTGAGGAGGAGTTTTCCGGCCAACAGACTAACAGTGAACCGCAAAGCGTCATCCTGTATTGAGTTGACATCGTAGGCGCGACCTCCTCTTTGCAGCTTATACTCCGCAACCTGCTTGGTTGAGAGCCTGGTATCCTTTGTGGCGCCATCAATATTTATCTGCGGGTCGAAGCCAGTCTTCGACAGACCGGTAATGCGGTGAATGAGGTCGACATTAACATCTATCCGGTTACCCAACCATAAGTAACCACCATGCACACATGAAAGTAGCATCCGCACCACAGCATTTACCTCCGAGCCCCGTCCAAAGTGTGGAATTTCCAGGAGGTTGAGCAGTCCCGACGGTGCTAAATGGCTTACATGGTCCATGGGGACGAACTCATCACGCTCTGTCCTTGGGTTCCTCTGAATCGTCATATAATGATCGCGGCGGAATTGTGGGTACAGCTTATAATCTCTCAGATTGTAATCAGCAAACTTAACAGCATGCATATTCCCCCACAGGTTACCTTCTTCCTTCACTCGGTTATCCAGTGGTGGGAGTACGAGTTCATATTTAAAGTCTCTTGGAAGGACAATTGCTGGTGCATTTTCTGTTCTTGGTGGGAAGTATACGGTAGCGACTGTGACTTCTTCCGGAAGTTCCTGCTCCGGTTCTTCTGACTCTGTGCTACTCGGGGTCTCACTACGTTCCATGTTAGCTAAGGTTCTCGGCGACTGGCGTGTGGATGGAGAACCAGCAGCAATTTTCTTTCCTTTCTTCGCCACAACTGAAGTCATAGCACACTCAATTCCACCCCTTTGGAATCTCTGCAACACGTCTTCGAGAGGCTCGTCTGGCGCGAGGAACCTTCCCCTGTGGTACTCTGGACTTCCTATGATTGCTAATCTGATGCAAATCAGAGTCTGCAACTGTTTTTGGTTTCCCTGCTCAGAACTCTGCTAAGAATACGCTTGGCTCGGCTCAATTGCGCTCAACTCTTTTGGTGAAAATGACCAAGTAGCCCCGTGCTTTGAATAAGACGTATATTTATCATAAGACGGAATTTCAAATGGCAACGGACCAGTAAACTAGACCCGTTGGCGGCATTTAATGCGTAGACAGGACAGCACCCCGCGCCCATTTATTGAAAACGCCGTTTGAAATTTCACTGGGAAACTGTGCACCGGAGCGGTGTTGCATCGGATTTTCCAAATCTAGGAGAATCGCCATACTGCTGCCAAATCTTAGTACAACAGATACTTGTCAGCCGTGCAGTTAATGCTTGTCAGAAAGCGAAGTGACTAGCCCTCTGATCAATTCAAAATTTGGTATCGCATCAATCTGTTTTCTGTCCTCTGCGATACGATATCGCATCGTCTGGAAATGGAAAGTGCCAAAAACTCGCCTCATATCAAAATTATCGCAACAACCAGGAAAGCTGGCTGCGAATTCTTACCTCAAGTGTTTCCCGGTGTAGACTCCTTAGGGTGCGATGCTTCATTTCAACTACACTGAACATCTGCACCATTTGCTTCCTTTCTGGGCTAGGACTAGGAAGTGGCATGACCTTCGCGATACCGCTTAAGCCTACTGCCATTGATCAAGGTAGGAAGAAACTCCCCACTCATAGTACGAAGCTGGATAGCACCTCCATCTGTTATTTGCTGGATTTGATATGGTCCTAACCAATGAGTTTTGAATTTTCCAGGGAACTTTATAAACTTACTATCATAAAGGAGTACCAAGTCTCCCAGCTGAAAGGTTTTGTTCCAATCTGGAAATACCAGAATAGGTGCTGTAACCATTTTTTCTTTTAGAGTGTCAAGACTCTTCTGACATTCCTCATTCCACTGAAATATGATATCCTTCTTCAATAGTTTCTCCATTGGTGCGGTAATCTTGGCATATCCTTTGATAAACTTTCTGTAATACCCGGTATGACCGAGTGTAGTTCTCAGCTGCTTTACTGAGTTAGGTGCTGGTAAATTGGCAATGATGGCGATCTTCGCAGGATCTACCATCAAGCCTTGTCTGCACACAATGTGACCCAACAACGTACCAAAAGGCGCACAAAATATACATTTTTTTAAGTTAAGGGAAATCTGGTGCTGTCTACATTTTTCAAACATTAATCTCAAATTCCCTATGTGCTTCTTGACTAGTCCAAATACAGTCCAATCATCAAAATAAACTTCTAGAAATTGATGGATGTATTCCTTAAAGGCAGCAACAACTACTCTAGAGAAAATTGCTGGGGCATTCTTAAGACCAAAGGGCATTACCGTATACTGAAAGGAGCCCCATTCTGTCGCAAATGTGGTCTTGTGCCTGTCGTCTGGATGGATTCTTATCTGGTGGTAGCCTGAAAAGCCATCAGTAAATGAATAGATTTCTTGTCCTCCAACATTGTCTAAGACTTCATCAGTGAATGGTGTTGGAAATGGGTCATGCAGCGATGCATCATTCAGTTTGCGCAAGTCGACACAGATCCTGATGTCTCCTTTTGTTTTCTTTTCTTGTACTACCATGGGACTAACCCACTCACTTTCTTCAACAGGCTCAATGATGCCTGTTGCTAGCATCTTATCAATTTCCTCTTTTACTTTTGCTTTATACCGCGGGTTCAACCTGTATGGACGTTGCTTAACTGGCTTAGCATCCTCCTTAAGCGGTATTCTCATGACTCCTAAGTCACCCACTATTCCCTTCATTTCTGTAAAGTTGGTAGGAAATAGGTCCTGATACTCGTGTAATAGGTCTGTGATTTGGCCAATTGTCTCATCATCCCAATAATCTCCAATAGAGGCAAACTTAGGGTCTGTTTCTGTGCCAATATTGCTCTTTTTAATCTTGAGTGGTTCTGTTACAGCTGGGATTTCTAAGTGTGGACCTGCAACTTCACGCGTACCTTCTGTTTCTGCGATATTGATACTGCGAGGATCTTCATCCTCATCGCCTGAATCTTGTGCGCAGTTGTAACATTCCAGAGCATGTTCCATCTGAATAGCCCACTCGGGTTGCGAATCCGCTGGTAATGGGCAGTCCTCAAATATTTTAGTCTTTATGATCTTCAAGGCCCGATCAATGCTTGGATGCTCAGATTCAAAACTGAACGTGACCAAAAAGTTTTCAATCATAATAGGCCATGAGATAGTTCCTTTTCTTAGCTTTGTTTCTGTATACCAGTTCCGTGGAACTGTATCTAGTGTGTGGATAAACAAATGAACCCATTCTTCTGTTGGAATTTTTAGCCAATTCTGTTCACAGATCATAATGTGTGTTCTGGGATCACTCTCCCCTGTGTATTTCTGCTGTGTACAGTTTCTTTCTTTAGAGAATCTAATGCGCATCAGTCTCTTACAATCATACCATGATGCGATATGTTCCTTGTGTGTGTACCACCATCTTGCAGGTGTGGCTCGAACTGCAAGGTCAAAAACCTCCATCCTCTGCTCTTGAGGAATCTCTTGTTCAAACTGCTGCAAAAAATCATTGACGTCCGCTGATCCATCAAAAGTTGGAATATACTTGTTTTCTGCCCCAATCCATCGCAGTGATTTAGTCATGAATGCACATCTACGAGTAGAAACTTCGTGGAGTCTATTTTGCCAATTCTCTAAGCCAACATCTGAATCTGATGTGCAGGAGCTATCACATCTCCAGCTAATATGTCCATCAGCTGTAGGGTCAATGTAATTTGTCTGATTAGACGTCATTTGGTACAAATTTTCCATGTTATGCACCTCCTCTTCTGCTTTGATTGGCTCAATGTAGTGAGGACCCTGTAAAGGGTCTAATGGTGCGATAACCCGGACTTGAGCATCTTCAAATGTCATCTGCCTTTTCTTCAAGTTGATAACAGCCTTGTTATCAAAAGCCCAATCAATACCTAATAGAGCTGGATAGGGTTTGGTGTCACCAATAATTTCTATGATCTCAAAATCGGCATACGTGTGAACTCCGTCGATGTCCACTGGGACATGCGATAGACGACCCATCGGTGATATTCTCTGCTGATTAGCTAGTCTCAGATGGATAGGGGATTTGCTTAGTTTTGGACTTCCCATCTGTTCCCATGTCTGCTTAGTCAAGACATTTACTTCTGATCCTAAGTCTAGGATAACCTCATCCATTTCAAATAGTCCGATCTGCGCTGTGAGCCTCATCTCTCTTCCTATCCTTGTATGGCCCATTATATGGTGAATGGTGCGCTGTGTATCGCTCAAGGGAGGGCTCTGTTGACATTGATCAATAACTTTCTGAAGTTCCTCTACAGCTTTCCCATTTCTTAGAAGTTTCAAACAACTCTGCAAGAAGGACTGTACACTCCCGGTCAATTCCTCTTCGTCGCATCTTCCAGATGTGCTAGCCTGTGGTAGCTGCGCAGTACTAACATCATGTGGTGGTTTCCGCAGTATACCCTGAGATGGTAATAATAGTGATCTGGACTGTGTCTGTTCAGCAAAGGAAGTCTTAGTTTGCTGAAATGCCTCCTTATTCTTCTGTAGATCGAGTGGGATAGGTTTTCCTGGAGCCTTGCGCACCCACTGCGTTCCTGTCATTTTTTCTGCATCCTGCGATATGTTACTTGTGGAGAGACCACTGCGAGTTACAATATTGACTCGTGGTTCTGTTTCGTTCTGCTCAGCAGCGATAAACTGGATAGTTTGATTGGTTGCTGGCTTGGCATCCTTGATCTTAGCTATCAATATGGGACACTCCTCTATTGTATGGTCATAAGATTTACAATACTTGCACGTTGTAGTAGGGTTCTGACAGTCTCTAGCGTAATGTCCTGTGCCTCCACAGTTATAACAGGTGCTAGTTCCACGGCCACGGCCAGATTCATAGCCTCCTCCGCGTCCTCGGCCTCTGAAATTTCCTCCACGGCCTCCCTGAGTCAGATCAGTTTGTGGACGTACTGCTGGTCCAGATGCTTCTGACTGAACTCTGTAAAGGTCATGCTTTCTTTCTATCATTAACTCATAAGCTCGACAGTTGTTTTCGTCATGTCCCACAGATTTACAGAAATTGCAGTATAGGTTCTTTGGTGTCTGCACATATTTCTGAAGGAGAGGGCATTCCTGAGGACTGTGTCCTCTGGTTCTACAAATCTCACACCATGGCCCCTGGTTCTGCATTAACGGGTTAGGAGCTCCACTGGCGATATAGTCAACAAAGACAGGGCAGTTATCCTTACTGTGTCCCTGCGCTTTACATTTAGTACACCAAATTTCATGCACAACCTCCTTTCCTTTCTTAATTTCATGCAGCTGTAAGGTGAGGTTAGCTAGCTGATTTTGCAGATTAGTGATACCTGTGCTAGTTTCTGCTAGAGGTGAAGCCTCTAGTTTCATTGCCATTTCTAATGCTTCATCTTGTGTATTTAATTTCTGTTGCATTAGCGGAAGTCTGATGTGTGGTAATATTGCTGCGATAAACCACTCTTTATGCTGTTGAGGCGCAAGCTCAAAGCTTACCTGATCAATGAGGGTTTTGAATCTCTGGTCAAAATCCCAAACCGTCTCCGTAGGCAATTGTTTGATATCTTTAAGTTCTGCTATGCACTGTGACTCGGATTTAGGTTTTTTAAACTCTTTAATCATAGCAGTTCTAACCTGTGCAAGCGTTCTGTTATGGCCAGTGGTATACTTCATATACCAAGTTAATGCTCTTTCTCTAAATGTGGTGGCCAGCTGGACAAGCTTGACATTATCGTCTTGTATTTGCTTAATGGTCCATATGGCTTCGCATAAGAACCAGTGCTGCTCAGGGTCCTCCGACCCTGTACCTTTGAATGTTGGTAGCTTCATATCTTCTCCCATTCTGTTTCTAGATGGTGGGTTCTGGTTTGCTGTATTACTACCACTCGGCGGTGTAGATGTGGAGGGTGTAGCAGTAGTATGCGCTGTGTGAAAGCTACTGGACGGGGTTCCTGCGGGATTATTCTGAATTCCGACTGGCTTTTGAGGAGTCCTAGGGTTCTGAATCTGCTGTCTCGGGTGATCTGAGCTGTTTTCTTCAGAAGAAGATGAGTCGTTGACTCTATATCTTTTACCACTACGTGTATGTCCAAGATACTCGTAATCACTTTCAGAGTCTACTGACATTACAATATCATGCTACTATTCATCTGAGAGTATATCCAGTACTCCTTTTTCATATAGTAATTGCTTAATGGACAGATTTAAAGAATTTAGGTACTTACCGCGATAACCCTTGAAGAAGTACCGTTCTGCTGCGCTGAAACTCATTCTCTGATCAACCGCGAACTCCGTGATGAAGCCTTCCAGCAAACTCGCAAGCCAGAAGTCTACTGCGCGTGAGATGGGGTTATCGACACCTTTCAAGGTCTGAATCAGCTCTGCTGTCCAGACAACTTCTCGATTCTTTTTGAAACCGCTGTTGTCAGCAATCTTTGATAACCAACCATATAACTCAATAGCATAGGTGACGAAGAATATCTCATGGAGATCTGTAAAAATGTGCTTTTGTAGCCAAGCCTCAGTGCTCAGTCTAGGATTCTTATTTTCTTTTACAGCAAACTCTCTTTCCTTTGACTCAACCCACTGGTTAAGTTCTTGCTTGGTAGGATGCCAACAGAACATCAGCTCAATGTGTTCAAACCGGCAACGGAACCATTTGTTGGTTTTGTACCCTTACTTTCTGGGTAGACCCGGGCTTGCGGTAATCGTTTAGACCAACAGAACCCTTAGCTCACTGGCCCTTTCGGCAACAGGTCGCAGAAGCAACCTGAAGTCTCACCCGAAGTGATTCTAATGGGTGGCAGAAGACTCAAGTGTCTTCAACCGAGTTCTGAGGCATCCAGGGTGTTTAAACCCACCTTAACCCTTTCCTCATGAGCTGACTTATCTCATTCTATTACTCCGGCTACGCCTTTGTCATACCGTATTACGCAGGGAATGCGATAAGTATTCCCCCTATGTGAGCCCGTCTAGCGATACCTAAGATATCGTAGGTGCGATATCTTCCCCTTCTTGTCCCTGCGGTACGCGATTCTTGACCGCTTCCTGGATTAATATGTGGTCTCAGCTATTCTTATCCGATTACTGCAGTTAGTAATAACATTTAATCTCCAAGCATAACCCTTGCTAATGAACTTGACCCTTGATATCTCGCAACAATGTAACTGAGTAGAGTATTGCTTTGAGTACTATCTAAGTAAACCATTCATGCATTATATTCAGTTCATGCTCGCACATTATCCTCTGCTTAACAATTATCTAGTTCGCTAGACTTTTAGCTATGATTATCGCAATGGTTATACATCAATCAGAACTTAACTGATGACCATATACATTACTTATAACTGAATGAAGCATTCGTGTATAATAAAGGCAAGTGAATGAGAACAACAGTTACACAAATACAATAGTGCTACTTAGATAAGCACGTTGTTACTCCCAGGGCGGGGACTACGTCCACGGGAACTGTGGTTCTTGTTAACAATTCTGAAGAATAAACACAGTTCCTTTCCAACTCTTTACAACAAGGGTCTTCTGTGAAACTCCACCTCAGTGGGAGCCCTTCTCTATAGACCTCTCTTCTCTTCCTGCCTCTTACAATGCACTCTCTTTCTTTCTCAATCCCTGCGGATTGCACAATCTCTCAACAAGTCGGCCCTTGTTCCCTAAGGGATGTTCAGACTCTGCATCAACAAAGACTTGACTACCCTCTACCTAATGGCTCTATCACTATGTGGCCAACCCCTTATCATATAAAAAGACTCCTATATATAGATGGCCCGAAGGTCTCATCGCAGTTACAAAACTGTGGGCCTTATCCCAACAGTGACTCAACCCTAACCACTTACAGTCAACTGGCTGTACTTCCGTAGCCGCCTCCTGTCTCGTCGCCGCTTCCTGCAGTCCTTAGTCTTTAATGCATCGGCCCGTCGCTTCTTCTTGGTTCAAGCAACGCTGACTGTAGTCCTTCTTCTTAATGAGGGTAGCTGAACCCTCTCTTCATCTTCGGCGCCTTTATTACGGTGGTTGAGCTCTCCCTTCGGCCTCTTCTTTGTACTACATGCCTTGACTTTTCTGTACCTATCGCCGTGATTCCCGTCGGAATTTGCGCTACGGCGATATCTTTGTCTTACCGCCAAAATTGGTACTTTCTCTCCAAAATTAGTTATCCTTCCCAAAATTAGCAGCTTCCTAAATGCTGCGGAAGTTCTCTCTAACAAGCCCCTACATTGATTACATGGAAAATAACATTTCCCATCACCCCTTCTTCTCACTCCTTCCCACAATCTATCAATCAATTGATGATTTTCTTCATCTGGATCAGGGATATTGCTAGTTGACAGTTTCTCGTAAATAGCTTAATCAATGTCGATCTTAGAAAATGAAGCTCCAGTACACTTCACTCACTTTAATCACAAAAACAATGGAAATAATGGTGAACAGTGCACCAAAAAACAGTCGGCTGATTAAAAAAAATTCTGAAAACTGTCACATGTATAGCAAGCATGTTGGAATGTTCCAATATTTATAGTTTTCAAAAGTCATCCCGCCGTTGGATTTTCGACGACATTGACTTAGTTACCATTGAAGAATAGTTGTCGGACATCCGACAAGGCATGTCATCCCATCCACCCTAAAATTATGCCATTTTAGGGTTTCACTAGACGTCGGATATTCGACAACCTAGGTTTAAGTAATGGGTCGGATATCTAACAACAAGCGGAACTATTAAACAATCCTCATTGGATATCTACACTGCATCGGATATCCAACAAATTGCATATCAAATTTTAAAAAAAAACATCAAATTTCGTTATTTTGAAGGTGAAATCTGACGACACATGAATTTTCGTCAGATGCCGTCGGATTTCCTTGTCGTATTTTGGGTTCAAATTTTGTAGTGGGAGGACCACCCCACCATTCCATCCTAGTGGCGGTGGTGGATGACCATCCTATCCCAGTGGAGGTGGCAGTGGAGGCCTTCCGACGGCGGAAGTGGAGATCCACCTCCTCCCGGTGGAGGTAGTGGAGGGCCACATTACCCCGGTGGCGGCGGCGAACCCCCACCATTTGGAGGTGGAGGTGTACCACCACCTCCTCCCAGAGGAGGCGGTGGAGGTCCATCCTACCCCGGTGGCGGCGGAGGACCCCCACCATTTGGAGGTGGCCCACCCCCTCCTGGAAGTGGTGGCAGAACCTCGCCTTGTGGTAATAGACCGCCTTATTATGTAGGTGGACCTACATATGATCCGGGCGTCCCACCCCCTTATGGCTAGTTTCCTCCGGGAACACCCTACAACCAGTCGATGCAAGGTCCCATTGGTCCATACACGCCATATCAGTACTATCAGTACCCACAGCCGAATCAACAACTTCCCTTTCTGGCTACGTTGGACCTATCCGACCTATCTCATCTGACTAATGACCCCATCTTCCATGGATACAATTGTCCACCGATTCCAGTGAAACTACCATCAAATATTCCCAAATTTGATGGAAAACCTGGTGAGGATCCAAAAAAACATGTGATGACATACCACTTATGGTGTTCATCCAACTCCTTGATGGACGACTCGATCGGTATTAAATTATTTCAACGGACTCTCATCGACCTAGCTACCAAGTGGTATATTGAATTACCACCCAACTCTTTTCCAAATTTTCGCTCTCTTGCTATGTCATTTTTGACCCATTTCCAGTTACCCATTCGCTATGAGACTGGTATGGACTTACTGACTTTGCTCTGTCAAAACACCGCCACTCATATCTTAGATCATATTCATGAGTGGTGAAGGAGGCAATGTCTTATTAAGGCTCATATTCTAGACCAACTCTTAGTTGACTGGTTCACAAAGTCTCTCTTACCTATCGTAGCTCAAGACGTGTCCATGGGTGGGGCCATCACCGAGGAACATGCTATTTCCCGTGCCCATTACTTAGACTTGGTCTATGCTCAACCTTGCACGTTATATGAAATTGTTCCCGATGCACCCCGCCTTACCTATGACCCCGCGAAACGCCCTAAGGGACCACAGGCCGATGGCATCATTGGTTCCCTTACCTCCTAGCCTTCTGCTCAAACTGGTGGATTGTCGAACCCCCATGGTTCTTCCCCAGCACCACCACAGGTTGGAAACAACACCACCAAGTCACCCACTCCTGCTTCCATGGAAGAGGTGAATTCTATTCAATCAGCTTCGTCTCAGAAGTCCAGTGGTAAGAAGAAGAACAAGGGAAAACCTAAGAAATCTTCTAATCAGCAGGAGCCCAAGCCCACCCCTGAAGACACAAAATAGAAAAAGGAAGTTGAAGTATACTTGTTTACTGTGCGGTGGTCACCATTTCTATAAGGAATTTCCTCACCGAGACGAAGTGCATAAGTTTCTAAAAGGAAAATCTGCTACCGCAGTTCTCAATGATCCCTTCACCACTCAGAATCAACAGCTGATCACTCAAATCTCTCCTTCCCACGGAGAGGCATCCTCCACCGCGCATGTTCTTATGATGCATAGTGAGATGGTTAACTTGAACACACGTTCACATTCATACGACTCAGTCCCTCAGAAGGAACCCGTTGGAAGTAAGACTCAAAAAACTTCCACTTCTATTCCTGATGTCACTGTACCACACGCTTCTCTCACCATCGAGAATCCTTCTATAGAGTCAGTGTTGTGTCCACCTAAGAGAAATATTTGAAAAGTTGTTTTCAATCTCAATGCTCGGGCAGCTTAAAACTACAATATTGTAGAGGACCTGACACAAGCTCCTTGTTCTATGTCGATGCTAGAAGTCTTGTAGAAATGTCCCAACCAGTGAAAGAATCTTCTCACTGCCATTGGCACGGTTGATCTGGATTCTTCTAATACCATCATGTTCCGTCTTGAATACTTTAAACCAAGGATTTCCCATCAGTTGGCATTTCAAGTTGCTACAAACATTGTTGGGAAGGCAGTCCATTGTACCATTTTGGAGGAAGGATCCTCTACCTCGGTCATGTCGATTTCGTGTTGGAGATTCATTGGTTCTCCTGAGTTAAACCGTTCTCCCACCACCTTGAAAGCATTTGACGGTCATGGTTTCCAACCTCATGGGTTGTTACAAGCCTTGGCAGTCGATTTGGGGGGTAAGACCGCAATCATTAATGTGGAAGTGGTCACTATCCCTTTAGATTATAATATTTTACTTGGTCGTAATTGGTTCTATGCCATGACCGCGGTCGCATCATCTCTCTTCCGCATTGTGCAATCCCCCCACCAAGGATGAATTGTCACTGTCGACCAACTAGACTTTTGTACACCGCACACCGCTACTCATCCTGACAATAATGTCTCGTTAGTTGGTAAATATTCACACTCATATGAGAGCGTGGGGGTTGGCCTCATAAAAGGCTCATCTCTTATGGGAATTTTTACGACCTCGGATCCCCCTAACCATTTTGCCACGGTGAACATGATCTCCTCTGAGATTTCATCTTCCCCCAACTCTAATGATCCATGGCTCGTACCCGACAAAGCCACCATGCACCTGATTGGAGATACCATGCCTCTTTCACCCGCTAAAATCACTTATGAGGCTATCTAGTCAGCACCAGAGGACCACTTAGATGTGGCCTCTACATCCTGTTCTCTATAGCGAACGTCGTCCTTACCCGATCCTCTGCTCCGGACCTTTCATTCCATCAACTCCATTATGCAAATTATGAGTGGGGATGACCCTCTGTGGGAAGAACTCCATCATCGATCATCTTTCCTTCCCCCACTGGATACTGTGGAGAATAGCATCGCCACCATATTTTCACCGGATGTCTACCCTTGCCCTCAATCCTCGATACTCACATGTCATAAGGACACAGAAGGAAATTTGGCCAACATTGAAACTACTATTCTGGTAGACATATCGGTTACTCCTAGTGTAGTGGAACACATTCGCTTAGGCCAGAAGTGTTCCACTGAAGAGATTACTACTTTCACGACCTTATTCAAGCAATTTCGAGATGTATTTGCTTGGACCTACAAGGAAATGCCTGGGATAGACCCTGCTAATGTTTCACACGAGATTCAAACCTATCCTGATGCTAAACCAGTTTGGCAAAAGCTCCGACTAGTACACCCTAGGAAAACCGCGACAATTAAGGAAGAAATTGAAAATATCTTGAAGGATGGTTTTATCTACCATGTTCCATTAAAAAAATGGGTCTCAAATGTCGTCCCTATAGCTAAGAAGCAGGGAACCATACATTTCTGTGTTGATTATCGGTATTTGAATAAAGCTTGTCCTAAGGGAAACTATCCCACTGCCTTTATCGACTAGATCATAGACAATTGTGCCAGAAGTGTCATCTTCTCATTCGTGGATGGATTTTTCGGTTACAACCAAATTGAGATCCACTCGACTGATCAACACAAGACAGCTTTCATCTTCCCTTGGGGCACGTTTGCTTATCGAAAAATCCCTTTTGGTCTTAAAAATGTTGGTGCCACATCCCAGCGGGCTATGTTGTATGCTTTTCATGACATGAAGGACTTTGTGGAACCTTATCTTTATGATCTCCTTGCACATTTGTGGAAGCACAACTTCCACAATGATCATCTGATGGCGGTACTCCTCAGATGCAGATGGTATATCATCCGTCTGAACCCTCACAAGTGTATATTTTGCACAAGTGTATATTTTGCATCGAGTCTGGATGCCTCCTTGGTTTCATTGTCTCAAAATATGGGATCCGCATTGATCCCTTGAAGGTGGAACCCATCGTCCCTCTCCCACCTCCCATTAACGTTACAGAACTTCAAAGCTTGCAAGGGAAGGCAACTTACTTACGGCGTTTTGTCTATAATTTCGTGCAAAAGATGCAAGGTTATATGAGACTACTTAAGAAGGATGTCCCATTCATTTGGGACGATCAAGCGCAACACTCCTTCAATAGTCTGAAACATGCCATCATGCATGCCCCTGTGCTCCAATAGCCTAATTACTACAAGGATTATATCCTTTATCTTGTTGCTTCTGCCACCACGATCACCATGGTCTTGGTACAAGAAGACAACAATGCCCAGGAGCATGTGATCTACTACCTAAGTAAGGGTCTTATTGACTCTGAAACTCATTATTCACATGTCGAGAAGCTCACTCTCACGACAGTCATTTCCATCCAAAAGTTCCGTCACTGCATACTGCTCCGCACCACCACCATTATCGCCAACTCGAACCCCATGTACCACATCTTGACATGTCAACTACTTGGGGGAAAGTATTCATGCTGGATCGTGATACTTCAGGAGTTCAATCTCCTATTCAAGAAAGATAAGTCTAAGAAGTCTTTGGTGTTCGCCGAGCTCATTTGCGATCTTCCCCATGTTGACTTAGGATCTGAGCTCAATGATTCTCTTCCAGATGAATCATTGTTCCTTATTAGCACGTCTGACCCGTGGTATGGGGATATTATGTTATATCTCCGAACCCAATGTTTCAACCCCCAAATGTCTCGTGACGACCGTCGTCATATATGCTACCACGCAAAGTATTACCTGATCATCAGTGATACCTTGTACCGTCACGGCATTGATTTTATTCTTCGATGTTGTCTAACACATGAGGAGGATGAACACGTCTTTAATGACTATCACGCTGGGGCTTGTGGCAGTCATCTCTCTGGGATGGCTACAACCCAGATGATACTGTGTGTGGGATATTACTGGTCGTCCATCTTCAAAGATTGCATTGAGGCCATTAAAAAATGTCCCCCATGCCAGCATTTACAAACGAAAAAGTGCACCCATCCATCCCTGTTACACCTGGTTATTGCCGTTGGCCCCTTCACAAAATGGGGCATTGACTTCATGCAATGTAAGCCTACCTCAACCGGGGGGCATGGTTACGTCATAGTAGCCATGGATTAATTTACAAAGTGGGCCGAGGCTATGCCTACATACACTGACGATGGCAAAACCGCCGCACTCTTCATGTTCAATCATGTTATCTCATGGTTCGGAGTTCCACAAGCCATAGTCACCGACCATGGATCTCACTTTCAAAACCATATGGTCAATGAGCTAAGCGCCAGATTGGGTTTTTGTCATGAAAACTCAACACCTTACTACCCGCAGTCCAATGGACAAGTAGAGGCCATTACCAAGGTCTTGAAAACCATGATTCAACGCATGGTGGGTATGCACAAGTCCAACTGGCACAACATGCTTTTTTACGCACTATGGGCATGTCGGACTTCTGTTAAGACTGCCACCGGATTTACACCGTTCCAGTTATTTTACGGATTGAAGGAAATCCTGTCGATAGAGTGCGAGATTCCATCACTCAAACTCATAGTCAAACTTATTCCGAACACCACTACTAAGGAAGAACGTTTCCTTTACCTCACAAAGCTTGACGAGACCCGCCGCGATGCTACTCTTGCCAACGAGGCACATAAGAAGCGCATTAAAGAAGAATACGATAGGTCGGCCAAACCCCGCATCTTTAATGAAGGTGATTTGGTCCTCACATACGACCAAAGGCACGATAAGCTGGGGGCAGGTAAGTTCGACTCCATGTGGAATGGACCGTACATAGTGAAACGTGTTCTAGAAAAAGGATCCTACAAACTAGAGGACTACAATGGGATATCTTTGGTTGAGCCCCACAACGGGCTCTACCTGAAGAAGTATTATGCCTAAGTCTTTCAAGCATAGACATCTTGTATATATGTACATGGCGTGTGTGTTTTGTGTGGTGTGACGCTTTTATTTTAGTGTGTCTAGGTCTTGTTTTGTTTCCTATACCATGTTTTGTCTGCATGTGCAGATGGAAACTTGCTACGGATTCGCGGACGGTGCCAACCGGCATACCCATAACCTTTCCTCGGCAGCATGGGTACTTTATTCTCCCACCGGCGAGCTTATTAGCTCAGGAGTAAATTGTCTAGGATACCCGAGAAATAACACCGTAGAATATTAGGCAGTCATTGGAACCCTAATCGACGCTCTTTCCTTGGGTATGGACCATGTTTTTATCTATTTGGATTCACAACTAGTGGTTTCTCATCTTAACCGGATTTATGCTATCCGCGACCTTGCACTACTCCATCTCTACAAACTAGTCTGTCTTCTGGAAAGGTTATTTGAATCTATGCAGTACCTACACATTCCACGAGACATGAACATCGTTGTCGAATCAATGGCCAACTTCATTCTAGATTGGTACATTGCACACACATAACATATGTATAAAATATAAAAGCATACATAACATGTAAATCACCCATTGTATAAGCAAACATGTAAACAAGATCACATCAATCATCCATAGAACACATAATGTATAAATCCGTCGAAAATGTCTGTTTATATATATAAATCAAAATGATGGTGTTGATGCAAAATATGAAGCATGATAGCTTCCAGTAGGTCTCTACAAAATATGAAGCTCATAATCTTTCAGTATACACAAGTAGAACATGAGCCTAAGCCTCAGGTCGCTCATCCCAAGGTCTCGAAGCTCCAGGATGCTGCCCATGAAAGAAGACTACGACCCTCGCCACTTTGGCCAGCAGCGTGCCAAAACGGGTAGACACCTCAATGGTGTACTTCTGGTAGCTTTGAGGTAGATCATGAACACCCAGCTCTGGGATATCCAGGGTCAGGCTCTGTAGGTTCTCATAAACATCCTCCACCTCCTTGGTGGCATCTCGCACCGCGGGACCTACAACTGGTGCCTCTCCTCTCCTCGCAATGAGAGAAACTCTGACTAGTCGCGACGGACCCACATCTGCACACAACACCAAGTTATCAACACTACTCCAAAAAATCATAAGATATATAAAATGAAAAACAAAAAAGTTGTTGTTCTTACTGATGTCACCCCATTGTGCTCCATCGAGAAGAACCATGTCGGGATCACCTCTGAAGACTGTCCCGCTGTAAGGGTAATCCTCAATCATGAGGAGCTGTCCCTCTAGCCAAGTGAAGAACCCGGTGCCATAACCTATGATGGGATCCCCGCCACCGTGGTGGGCCATCACCTATGCCCATCGAGTCATATGTGGATCCCTGGCATCCCTGTCATGTGAAAATCCTCACAGCAGATCTAAGAGATGATGTGTACCTCACAAGAGTAATTATGATTAAGCAGGAAAATAGAAGAAGAGTAAACAATACAGTATAATGAGCAACAGAATAATATGGTACAGTAGAACTCAGATAGAAGCAATAATACTTCACACACACTAGTTAATTAATCACAATATGGACAAATAAATAGTACAATGGTAGAGAGGATTCGAATGCCCAAGGTGGCAATTTGAATTAGCCTCTCGGAGTGATTATAAGATCAATAGAGTGTCATCGGAGCACAACTAGGTGTCCTCATGATCATCGGAGCACAACTGGAAGTATTCATCATCATCAGTGGAGTCATCAATGCTCAAGTAATTGTCAACCATCAGTCAAACTAACTCTGGTAGGTGTAACTGAGTGTAACTTAGTGTAACTAACTGTAACTAACTGTAACTGACTGTAACTGAGTGTAACTGAGTGACAACTGGACTGGTAGGTGAAGAAGGGCGAGTTGCTCCCTAAAATCAAGGAATAAGGGTGCATTAAGCAACTAGAGGGATAAAACTGAATAGTGAGAAGCTCCTGGGGGTTGGCTAACCGAGGGCTAGGTGTTGGACTTATGACTGGGATGCATGCAAAATGCATGGAAACCCTAGAATGCATGCAAACCCTAAAAGGTGCATGCATGACTGAAAATGTAAATGATCAAAATACTGGTGGGAATAGGATGGAGTATAGGAATATCCTAACACCCCCCCTTAATCCATCCTGGGCCCTGGTAACTAAGACCAAAGGTCACCCAATACAATGAATAATAACAATCAATAAACCAAGGAAGTGGAAAAATTTCATGGGAAGCATACCCCCCTCTTCAAAAAATAGACTGTAAGGCACACATAAAAATAAATGCTCCAAACTCAAGCATGTGTGATGCTTGGTCATATGTTTGGAGGTATCTTCTTCTTGGGAAGAAGTGGATCATGCTCAAAAAGCATGTGATTGTACTTGCTCTTTAGATCAAATGTGATGGGAACAAATCCAACAGTATGAGAATGATCCTTGAACCTGTGATTCGAATCAGCTGAGGTAGGATCAAATCTGTGAAAGTGCATATAGTCTTTTGTCTTCTCCTTCGAACCACCATGGGTGAGATTATGCCAAAAATAACTATTACATGTTTGCTTGAAATCAAAATCAGATTTAAGACTTAAAAAATAGTTTCTTGAGATCTCCTTTGAACCAGCAGGGGTGAGATCAAAACTATCATATGCATGAGAAATTATCCCAAGCAGTAATTGCTTATAATCCAAATTAGATCCAAGACTTGAATCATGGTTTCTTGAGATCTCCTTTGAACCATGAGAGGTGAGATCAAAACCAGTAATTGCATGAGAATTTATCCCAAGCGAATGGCAATGGCCATAATCTTCAATAACCTTCTGAAAGCATGAATTTATGATCATATAGTCGTATAAAAGAGGAGATAGATGGAGAGGAGCGAATGCATTACCTTCAGTAGCTGTTTTGACCTCTGAAATAATCATGTGATCATGATGCAAACCAACAGATTCTGGTGCAAGAGAGGATTTAGGACCTCCTGCAATATCTAGAGTGTGAGCTGGCACAGAAAGAGAAGAAAGTTTGAGCATGAGTGTAGAATCTGCAAGTTCTTTGTCAACAACTTCAATATGAGATGATACTGGTGCATGATCTGGGAGACCATCAAGAGGAGCGAATGCATCACTTTGTTTTCTTTCGAATGGGTTGGGACCAAGTCCTTCATTCTCTCTGCCAAATTTTCCATCCAGGTGAGCCCATATCTCTTTTGGAGTCCATAAATCCTTTGGAGTTTCAACACCATTACGGTATTTGAATTGGAATCTCTGGTGTGCAAACAAAGAAAACATTATTGCTACAAAGTGCATGTCACTTTTATTTAACCAGTCAATCTTCTCTTCAGGGGATTCGAACTCTCTTTCAAAATAACAATAAAAAAGATCATGGATCTTCAACTCTGCTACCATTATTGGTTTCCATTCATCATAGTTGAGTGTATCAAGAGGAGTAATTCCTAATGAATACATTGAAGCTGTAGAGGACTTGCAAAAACAATATAGAATAACTGCAACTGATACTACTGCAAAAATGCAGAAACTGTTGCAACTCCTGCACTAAAAATCTTGGTAATAACCTGCAAAAAACTCTCAATAATGAACATAAACAATACTCTCAACATGCTCTGATACCATGTGAAAATACTCACAGCAGATCTAAGAGATGATGTGTACCTCACAAGAGTAATTATGATTATGCAGGAAAATAGAAGAAGAGTGAACAATACAGTATAATGAGCAATAGAATAATATGGTACAGTAGAACTCAGATAGAAGCAATAATACTTCACACACACTAGTTAATTAATCACAATATGGACAAATAAATAGTACACTGGTAGAGAGGATTCGAATGTCCAAGGTGGCAATTCGAATTAGCCTCTCAGAGTGATCATAAGATCAATAGAGTGTCATCGGAGCACAACTAGGTGTCCTCATGATCATCGGAGCACAACTGAAAGTCTTCGTCATCATCAGTGGAGTCATCAATGCTCAAGTAACTGTCAACCATCAGTCAAACTAACTCTGGTAGGTGTAACTCAGTGTAACTAAGTGTAACTGAGTGTAACTCAGTGTAACTGAGTGACAACTGGACTGGTAGGTAAAGAAGGGCGAGTTTCTCCCTAAAATCAAGGAAGAAGGGTGCATTAAGCAACTGGAGGGCTAAAACTGAATAGTGAGAAGCTCCTGGGGGCTGGCTAACTGATGGCTAGGTGTTGGACCGATGACTGGGATGCATGTAAAATGCATGGAAACCCTAGAATGCATGCAAACCCTAAAAGGTGCATGCATGACTAAAAATGTAAATGATCAAAATACTGGTGGGACTAGGATGGAGTATAGGAATATCCTAACAAGTCATCCAAGTCCACCTGTGGATGCAGATGAGGTACCTGCTCCTGTAGAAACGATATCACGATGGAACCATATCCAAACTGTTTCAGTGCCCCACGTCGACATTTGGTAAGCTGACCCCGGAGGCTGGTAAGGAGTCCCTCGCACCAATTGAATACTTGAGGATCCATGTACTCCTCGTCATACATCAACTAGGTCTTGCTCGCAAGATGAGCAGACTGACTTCCCGCCACCCTCACCAGGGTGAAGAGCATGACATGTAAAGGACGGTCTCGAATCTCCTTAATGGGAATCTTCCCACTAGTAGCCACAGTGCCTCTAGTGCAGTACTGAGTAATCATGTCATCCACGGTCCGGTCACCTCCTCGTGACCTGGTAAGAGATATAGATTCTCCCCTCTGGGATAATCCTGTCAGGAACTAGATGTCTTCAACATCTATACTCAATGTATGCACCCGGATCTCGAAGTGTTGCTGCACCGGATCCCAACATCGGATCATATGTGTCAATAGTTGAACTTGGGCCCTCATGCCCAACACTCGAAAGTATTTGAGAAGTCCACAGTTCCTCAATGCAACAATGCATTGAGGGTCATTTTCAAATTGAGCATCATCCAACTCATGTTCTCGTTCTCTCCACTCAATGACCATGTTTACCGATGTGAACTTGTCAAGAAGGGAAAATAAGCACCATCAGAACTCACCCCATGCATTAGAACGTTTTCTTTGGGTTGGGCAATGAGTTGTAGTTGGATGTTTCCGTCGTCGCAGGATGTCTTTGCAGACAGTGCAACATCATCGCAAACTGTCCTTGCAGGACTTGCAACAGCGCATGGCCGTCGCAATTCCCGTAAGGAGGGATTGCGCCGACCCATGGGAACATTTCCCCCAAACAAAACAACTCAAAACCTTGAAAATTAAGCAAAAAACATGAAATCAATCCACTGAAAAGTTGCAAAGATGAGTTTAGGCCTACTTGCTTCTGGCGGCTCGCAAAATGGTGCACTGTAGCTCCTGGAATCAGTAGTTGAAATTTTGCTCCAAATGGCTCTTCACACTCTCCAAACTTGGTAAAAAACAATTGTAATTTATTTTCACTATTTCACCCATTTTATAACAAAATTGGAATATTCCTTTTATAATTTGATGCTCTAGTGGGTTTTTTTACTATAGTTTGGATTATTTACTATATTTCAACACTTGGTTAACTGTTTGACCTAGTCTTTGAGTTGCAGGAAAACTTAAGTGCCTAATTAACGTCATTTTTCGTCGTGATGTTCATCTCGTAAGTATTATCAAGTATGAACAACTTCTTCAAGCGTCTTTTTGTCATTATTTCGCTCTTTAAATTCAATTACTAATGACATCGAGCTTACTCTTTGTTCTTTCTCGTGCTCGTAAAACGATGAGAATAAGTCACCGAGTTATAGTTTATCACTTTTTCGGGCTCGTTAAACTCCTACGAAAAGGAACCCCCCAGACTCTCTCTTTTAGCTCTTTTCAGGCTCTCTAAATACGAAAAGATTGCCAAGATAACTTGATGTGTTCACGCTTGTAAAAGTATTTGAATGATCGTCTCCTCGGTGATAGTTTACCCCTTTTTTGGACCAGGAGGCACTACTTACAAAAACTGAATACTCTAGTCAATCATGACTGGAAGAGTCCTCTCTCGCATTGTTTTACCCTTTTCCGGGCGAAGAGGCTAACCTTACAAAAAATGACCTTTGGAGTCTTCTTTAGTTCTTTTCAGACTCTCTAAATATGAAATGACACCGAGTTTACCTTCTATGGACTCGTTAAAATTCCACATTGAAGGACCCATCATGGGACAAATCCCTCCTTTCCCAGGTTTGGAAAATATTTGGGATTGGACTCATCTATGAGATGAGCTATACCGAGCATCTAGTTACCCTCATCAAGCTTGTAAAAAACATATGAGGCACTCATCAGTCATGATGGGGAAAAAAGAAAATTTTATGTTACACCTTTATCAGTGGCAGTACTTAGTCGTTCTTGAAGATGACACTCATTTGCATTCACATACAGTACTTGGGTCATCCATTTGTCCTCGAGTTTTTCCTATTTCCTGAGTCTTGTTGCTCATTTGGCTCATCTAAAGAATACTTCCATTATCAGTTGCATTAGCAATTGGTGTCATTCTCATCATGTCAATACTTCCAAGTCATGCCATGCGCATGTTCAAGAATACATTCGCCGCTCATCATTTGCAGTCAGTACACCTTCCACCATGTCGGTCTACTGTGAGTCAGTCTTGCATGTTACTGTACCATCCGATCTACTCCAAACATCTATTGTCGAGTTTCGTGTCGTTGATGGGGGATTTATCATGGACCTCTTTCGGCGGATTCATCCTTGTCGACCTTAACACATCATCCGAGGATTGAATCTAGAAACCAAACAAGTACCTTGGGCCTGCATACCTCAATGGCAGGTTACCTCGCTTTCGACATGAGTTTGCATCATTAACTCTTGATTGAAATATTTCATCCAGCGTTCGACTTCAACTCATTTATTCGCGCTTGATGATATGTACTATGATACCTTGGGGATCATTGACATTAATGGTGATTCCCTCATGCTTGTTAACGGTATACATCAATGAACGGTAATCAAGTGGTTTCTATCATGTTCGACGTCAAGACATTTGTAATCACGTGGATAGATTCGTATCATTGCAGGTTCGGCTTGAAGACCCTGGGGATTCATTATTTACCCAGGTTGCGATAGAGATTGTTTTGAGTCATATTACACGGATCCACTTTTGTATTGGTCGTGGCTGTGTTATCATCTCATCATGGATCTACGCTTGTGTCTAGAAGCCATGATTATGTTCAGTCATCTATTACTACCATGGATCTGCAATGTATTGATCGACATCCATGTTGTGAGTCATACAAGACTGTGTTCTCATAGTCAGTTGTACTGCAGCGACATCCTCTTTCCGACAAGTCCTTGCCATTCCTTCTGTCAAAGCATTTCACCTGTTAAGTTCCAACAGCTTCATGCTTTGGGGGGCATTCTGTTACACCTAAATCTTGCCACCTTGAGACTTAGTGTAAACCTCCCTGAAGTCCCCATGACTAAGATATCACGCTGGAAGAGATACTGACCTATTTCTACTGGGTTTAGTGAGGTCGTCGCGGGTCACCTTAGAGCAACATGCGACATCGCAGGTTGTCCTACTTCAGCCTGCGACGATGTCAGTTAAATGGATAAAAGGGCATCTTCGAGCCATTTCTCGAAGGTGTGTGATGTGGATCTCTATCCCTAACCTATAGGGGGGCTGGCATTCGGTTCCCTAACCTTTTGGGAGGATCCCTTAACTCTCTCGCACTATATCTCAACCTACCCTATCATCTTAGTTCTATATATATGAAGCTCATTCCCATTCCAAAGGGAGGAAGTCTATAGTACTTGCATACTAGTGAAATTAGCTTAGGAGATCTCTACTCATCTCTTGGGAGACCTATACTTCCTTTGGAGGCTTTGGCATTTGCTTGTTGGAGGAGGATTGCGACATTAAGCTTTGGTTGTAATCATCTCACTCTTTGTACTTCCCTCTTTTAATACAATAATATAAAATCTTTCCACCAAATGTTGTTGTATTAATGATGTTTGTGTAGTTTACTTGCTTAACCGTTTACTTAGATCTGTTACTGTTTAGATATTGTTTTACTACTTGCATTGTTCTGTATGAGTTGACAGGTTTTGCAGCTGAGATCTGAAAGGTTCTATGATTCTAAAAGGTAAGACATCTAATCACTCGATCTTTAATTAGATCCAGGAAAGCAGTTTCATATTCTGTCTCACTTGTTCTAGATTCAGGTTGAACTAGAGAGATCACGCCTTAAGTCTGCTTTCGGTAGATTGTTCAATAACATTGTACATAGATCATCCTTTGTCAAAAATAAATATATGGAGTTATCAAATGGCTCTTTTGTAGAACTATACATTTGAAAGTGAGAAAAAAATTAATACTATCATTGCTCATCATGCTCAAACATTGTATCAATACCCCAATAGTTGTGCATAAATTCCATAATTATAACGACTTCCTACATTGTACCAATACCCCAATAGTTGTGCATAAATTCCATAATTATAACGACTTCACATGGATAACAGGCTTATCCATAACATGAGATAATTACAAATTCTACCCATATCACTGAGAAATATGATTGAACTCTTTCCAAAATTAACATCATAATTTTGTAGGGAAAGCATGATGAAGTCAACATCATAATTTTTGGGGAAAACATGATGAAGTCAATCATCAATGGATTAAGAGGTTTTTCCCAATAAAATTTATATTATCAATAAAGATATATTTTGCAGGCCTCGTCTCCTCTTGTAAGTCAATAAAATTTATATTATCAATAAAGATATATTTTGCAGGCCTCGTCTCCTCTTGTAAGTTAATCAAATGTTAGCCTTGTAAATCTTCCGTATCCCAAATTGGTAATTGAACTGTTGAGTGCATTCTCAATTTAGATATGGTAAAGTGCACAACATATCTTTAATGCATTGACTATTATTGTTAAGCGCAATAATCTTTATTTAATATATCTATTATAGTTAAGCGGAATAATCTTTAATATATCTAGAATGGTGGTTACCGTGATCTTTAGGTTGTGGTGTTTAGTATATCTAGTTATTTTATTATTTTGGGATTTATATAAAAGACCTGTGGAGATGGAGCACCTTCCTATGATAGATTTTGGAAGTTCATATTCATATCATAAACATTTTCATGAATATAAATGTAACAAGATGTTATTATTCATATGCTTCCTGGTTTCCTTGTTTTATTCTTTATGTAGAAATGACAAGTTTGTGGAGTGTAGTTTTTTTAATCTAAATTAACAATTTTTTAGAAAGAAGAAAAGCTATATTCATGTTATTTCAGTGAAATAAAAAAAAGTACAAAATCTCACTCGATTGATCGGAAGCAATTTATGTCACAATAACACATCAACGTACTAGATACGAGTCATATAGACATTCTGATCCAAATCTGGACAATCTAGATCACATCAACAAAACACATCATGGACCGTGAATGAGTGAGAGACCCCTGTAGCTAGGGTTTTCACTCTTTTGGCAGCATAAGGTTAGAGTGGATGATGGATATGAAATCGGGAGCCTCCATCACCTTTTTATAGATATTTTGGGTGGTGGAGTATTGACCCATGGTTTTAGGCACCAAATGGTTTAAGTAAATGGTTTTAGGGTTTTTCCCTCTTTTTTCCCTCATTTTTCAATTTTTGAAATGATTTTGACTTTTTTTTCCTTTTTATTTTATTTTTGGGAATTTTGAACCCCTTTTGAGGGTTTTTTGACATTTTTGAAGGAATTTTATTTATTTGAGGGAAATATTGATTTTTTGCCTTTTGAGTAACCATTTGAGGGTTTTTTAAGGTTTTGGAAGCCAACATGGTAGGAAAAGTGGACAAATGAGCTATGTGACTAGGGAGATGAGCTAGTGGACAATTTTTGGGTGTTAACAAGCCCTCCACCCATTCTTCCTATATTAAGCAACATGCCTCCCCATCAAGTGCTTCTTTTGATAATGCATCCGCAACATCATTGTTCTCCTTGTAGACATGGTCGATGGTAAGATCATAAAACCATGACATTAAGTCAGAAATCCTATCACACCAATGAGCAAGATAGATGTTATTTAGCTGGTATAATTTCTTGGACTAGTTCACTATAACCAAAGAGTCACTATAAATATCAAGAGAACCTAACCCGCAGCAGATGGACACCTTAAGGATGCCCCAAAGACCAATCAATTCAACTTTTGTGTTCGTTCCAGGACCACAATGGAGTCTAAATTTGTAGATAATATCATCTCCACAATGTAAAAGAAAGCCAACTCCACAAAGCCCCATATCCGATGCCCCATCAAAAAAACCAAAAGCTTTATAGTGTGGACCCTAGTTGAGCTTGATACTACGTTTAGGATTCCTGCCAACTTGTTGGACATTCCTATAAGAATGAGACATATTCCAAAATCTGTTGATAACCAATTGCTCAGAAGGCATGATATTTTCAAATATAGCAAAACTGCGGGTTAACCATAAAGACCATGCAAAAATCCCAGAACAGTTTTTAAGGTTATGGTGTTTCTGTAACCATTGATGGTATGCCTCCTCAAACCCCATAGAAGGCCAATTATCCTCGATGTGAAGTGTCCCACAGATCGTTGACCACACCCTTTTAGAAAAACAACAATGAAAGAATATATGATCAACCATCTCACTATGCCTCTTGCATAAAATACAGAGGCTCAAGCGGTCCCTGTCTTCCGCATCACCTTAAATTTTCCCATGTAAGAATTTTGTCATTGAAAGACAACCATAAGAAACATTTAACTTTGAAAGGAAGCTTCCACTTCCAGAGTGAAGTATGCCACCATTTTATATGACCAACAACAACAGATTCTACAATGACCTGATAAGCAGAATTGGCAGTGACATTTCCCGAAACTGGATTTTTTGTCCACACAGGGTGATCATCTTCTGGTGGCAGTCAAATACCTGCAGAGTTTAGTTGGAGAAGATAAGAATTCCATTCAATGCCCCGGCTCCCCGCAAGGCCTAGATCAGAATTCATAAGCCAATAGGAAGGATCTGGAACCAATCTATTTGATCTTTTGAACTGGTTAAGAGACTCCAGTCCAATCTCAGAAAGATGAACTGTAAGATCCCGTGACAGAATGTAACCATTTTCAAATCCCACCATGGGATCAATACCAACCCTTACTTCTTTTCCATCTCCAACCTGCCATGCCAAATGACTGCTTATCCATGTAAGAATTTTCAAGAAGCCATTCCAAAAATAGGAAGAAGTACGAGGGTTTCCAGTAGGACATCTAAGCCAGTTGAATAAATTTTTCTCGATATATTTGACATGTAACAGATCCGTCCAGAGATTTTTCCCAAAGAGGACCCTCCAAAAACTTTTTAGTGCCAAAGCTGTATTGAACCAAAAAATATTCTTACTGTTCCATCCTCCATATTTCTTTGGCAGTGATAAAATATCCCAATTAGCTAAATGGTAGTATCCACCATCCAGGTTCCCAGACCAGAGAAATGAAAACCTAAGACTTTTTAGCTTATACAGAAGGGTACGGGGCATGAGTGACAACAAAGCCCAGTACACCGGCATGCTGCTCAAGACCGATTTCAGCAAAATCAAGCATCCACCTAAGGACAAGTATTTGTGGAACCAAATATTAATTCTTTTTTCAAATTTAGTATCCAACCACCTCCAATCATTTAGACCATAACAGTTGGGCTTAATATAAAAACCAAGGTATTTAATCCCATCATCCAGACTAGTGCACTTAAGAGGGAGAAAAGTTTGAACATGTTGCATGACAGGGCCATCCCTCAGGTTTCCCACGAAAACTGACTTGATGTGACTGATCTTCATTCTTGTTGCCTTGCAGAATAAATCCAATCTTTTTCCATATGTCCTCCATTCCTCAATGAAATCTGATCCAAACATAATAACATCATCCACGAATAGTAAATGTGTGATGGACAACTGCTTGGAGAAATAAAAGCCTTTGATACTACCTTCCTATCTGGCATTACCAATCAAACTGCTAAGACCTTCAATAATCAGCAGAAACAATAATGGAGAAAGTGCCTATCGGAGACCCGTGAAACTTTTGAAGAACTCAGTGGGATTACCATTATGAGAACATAATAAGTCGTGGATTGAACACATGCCATAAACATTGTAAAAGCTTATTGTACAAGCTTTATTTAGACCAATTGTTTTCTTAGTCTAAATTGATATTGGAGTTTTATTTATTATATATAGATAGATATAGATATATAATAACGTTGTAGTCCACATCTATAAAATATTTGAAAAAGGCTAGAATAAAAGTTTTACAAACTGAAAATTTGAATTTTGCAAAAATAAATCCTAGTTACAACTCTCAAACTCTAAAATTTTGGATGCTGAATCCGTTTCTACTTCCAAAATCACCATTAAAACACACTTAAGTTTAGATTTTACAAAATAAAAAAACATTGAATTCCAATAAAACCCCTTCCCAACCAAATCCAATCCAGATGGTCCAATTTTTTGACAACTACTCATCGAAATTTATGCAACCATCACTAGGATAACTGAAAACCCACGAGCAAGCTTGGAATTTCAAATTTACTCTACCTGTCAAACTGAAATTTGATGACGGTTTTGTATTTGTTATGCCTTTCATGTTACGTTTTATACAAATTCAATATTTTTAATATTTTGTATTTTTTATCGTATAATTTTCAATTTTCTGCGAGGAAAATTAATGAGCTCATAAAAGTTGCAGTAGTCATCAACACTAAGCTTTGCCGGAAAGCCGAGCTCAAAAAAATGCAGTAGGTATTGGTTTACCCTTTGTTATCTCTAATAAATCTAAATTTGTTCTGTCTAAAGAAAAATCACTATATGTATCTTCACATATTTTGATATAATACCAAAGTTAGAGTTCACCAATCTTATCAATGCCCTTAATTGTTTAAAGACATAATTAATAAATATACATTACCCTGCTTGTTATTACTGAAATATAAAATATTATAACAGTTAAATATACATTACCTTGCTTGTTACTACTTCTCTATAAAATATTATGTTACTACTCTATAAAATAATGTGACGGTTTACCTGAACCATTGAACTTTTAATTGACGGTTAATAGTTTTTATACCTGTCACATGTGACGTTTCAAATTTATAAGCAAGTGTGAAATACGTTTTTAAAGGGAAAAACTTTCTGTAGAACGTCAATTTCCAGGCCTCCATGAGAATTTGGAATCTGAAATCTATTGCTGACAGATTGGATAGTACATTGCATTATTGGGTATTCAGAGGTAGTTGTTGAAAAAGTCGTCTACAGTTGTGTACGATTCCTCGGAATAAAGTTGACATGCTTCCACATCGTGATGTCCGTCGATTTCGAATTTGTATTGACATCCATTGATGAAGATGTCATGCGTCAGAGATGCCACAATGCTCTCTGGAATGTAGTTGGCTGCACCAACACCAACAAACCCACGAAAATAAGACAACACACAATTCTGCACTCTCCTTTGTTACCCTTAACAAACATTCAGCGTGACTGTAAGTGACAGTATCAGCAAGTCAAGTGAAGTCAAATTTATTAACTGAAACAAAAATACCATGGATTACCCTCATGGTGGGATTTCACTGCAACTTTACACAAATGTATCTACGTTACGTTACTAGATATTTACTGATATATTCAGAATTGAATACCTTTGGCTATTGACAGCAAATCTTGTTCCGAGATGCAGACCCTTGGCAAAGTCTTTCCAATCTTTGTCTCCCAGATGGCTGCAAGCTCGTTTAGCGTAAGAAAATTCTTGGGAGGCCTGAAGTGGACAGCTTTGTTCAGAGTCCGTACATCGTCCACCGCCTTGATGGTGTATTTGCCAATATCAGCTCCAGTAACGAAGTAAGCTGTATCCACATATGCATCTGTTATCAAAGGATTTCAATCTTGACAAATAAATAGCTGACAGGTTTACGAAGAATATGGAGTGATACCTTTGACGTTTCCATCGCCATAGATTTCGAACTGCTCTGTGGGAGGAGGAAGCTCAGAAGGATGAGTGTGATAAAAATAAGGCCAACCAGCTATGGAGTTGCAGCAGATGTAAGTGAATGGGATGTTGGCAGCCTCCACAGCCCGCCTAATTTTCCTCTTCTCATTGTAAAAGGTCAAACCAGGTTCCACTGGCTCGGCTTTGTCGATGTCGTGCCCGAATTCCGAAGGAAGAAATCTCTGCAGCCAACAGACATTTTTATAATCTTAAACCTAAATATCTTAAGCAATAAGAGAGCTTGATTTTCTTGAAGTTTGTATTAGGTCACCAGTAGGTGGTTACTAAACTTTTAAAAAAATAAATGTAAATTTAAAATAGATCTAATAATTGGTAGTGCTAATAAAGCTATTGGTTATATAAAAAAATGAATAGTGCTAATAGAGGAATTAAATAAATATATATGCGACAAATCATGTAGAGCATGTTTGACAGGGTTGATTACAAAACGAAATTAAATTTTTTATAATAAAAGAAATTTGAAAAAGATCTCGCATATTAGATGATGATGTAAAATGAATCAATTTTATAATTAGAGTTTTGTTAGGTCTAGAACAAGAAGTTTGAAGTGAATGGCAGCTAAGGATTGAAAATATATTTAAAAAATAATAATGCAGTAATGGAATTCAATGTTTAGTGATGCAAAGTATTAATGGAAACATCAGTTTTTATTACTCAAGTAAACAACCATTGGTACACTGACCTTAACTGTTCCAACTTCCTTAATGGCGTCCACAATCTTGAGCTGCTCTCCAGTTTCTGAGCCCCCCATGGCAGAGATGACAACATCTATGTCCTTCATTGTATTTACCAAGGAGTTGTG
Organism: Larix kaempferi; assembly: GCA_027924585.1. NCBI lineage: Eukaryota > Viridiplantae > Streptophyta > Pinopsida > Pinales > Pinaceae > Larix > Larix kaempferi. Next base: position 19,640,408 of record BSBM01000011.1, on the reverse strand, counting down.
GTCATTTAAATATCCCTGCCGTCATTTTCATGAATTATATAATATTTTTGATACAGTAACTTATGAATGACTAGAGAACATATAATTGGAAGATAATAAAATTCTTTATAGCTAAATGACAAAAGATTTATAGAGTAGAATTGGGATATCATATACATAAAGAATGTAGATGCCGGAGTCCTTTAATTCTTGGATGAGCTGTGCTTTGGCCGGATCAGACGCAGTAGAAGGACGTATAAGAGCATACGTAGGATGACCAGCAGCCACAGCCGCTTGAGCAACAAAGCGGCCAATGTAACCTGTGGCTCCAATCACCAGTATTCTTGAGGTGGCAGAGGATTTTAGAAGAGGCTGAATCTCCATTGCACCATTGCCTGAAGCCATAGAGGTGGTCATAGTAGACGTGTTGTTTTCCACCATATCTGCAGCTACGTAGAGCACAGGATGGCCCACTTCAGTTCCGCAGGCCGCCATTTTTGTCTCTTAATTATTCCTGATGATCTTAGATACCTCTAGCCTCTACTCAACCTCCAAGCCTTACCCAACACCAGAGAAAACGTATAACACCTTGTAATGATCAATTCATGCTGCAACACGCCATTTTATAGGAGAAGAAATTGGCTGCCGTCCTTGTAAAAATAAAATTTATGGGCTCCACCTCAATTAACTTAACATTCTTACAGCTGTCTCTTTTAGGCTATACTTGTGACACTTTGAATTCATAATTGCACCTAATATCCTGTAACACATGGGCGGTTGTCTTATTCGAATGCGCGTTGAAGAAAAAGACAGCCTCGACTTTGTCAAATTTCATGAGAATTGTCGCCGGCACAGTTATGCAATGTTGCATAAATATTTATATATAACTAAACGTGAAGGTCATGTTGGTTTTTAAAATACATAATACGATAAATGCGTGTTTCACAAAGTAAATGAGTCAACCTTTCTATGCAAAAGGATATGCCTTTTATATCCTTTTCCATTCTAAAGGATATATGACTTTTTGATGTAAAAGGATATATGACTTTTCATTGCAAAAGGATATGAAGCCAAAATAAAACTAAAAATATTTTTCACCTTGGAGACTAAAGGACTCGACTTTTAGATGCAAAAGGATATAAAGGCAAAACAAAACTACAAAATATATTTCTCCATCTCCATGTGATAAACCTTATGTTTAGAAGATCAAACAATGCATGTGATAGATGATTATTAGATTAACGTGGGAGCCCCTTAACTGAACGCATATGATATAAACATCATTTTAAAATGATTAATTAAACTCTTTGCATGTGAAAGCCAAAATAAATTTCATATTTACTAATTCAATGTAATCATTAACACATGAATAGCGATTTTTTTAATTTAATGTAATTAATAAGTAAAAAGAAGATTTTTTTTAATTTAAAGTAATTAGTAATCATTACTAATTTAATGTAATTTGTTGGCTATCAAGGTTATGGCTTTCAAAACTTGCAAAAAGAGGATTGTTTATGCACATTGCAATTCCCTTTTTATAGTTGACGGTTTGATGCTTGGGTGGAAGAATGTGGTGGCAACTATAATAACGTCCAACATTGTAACGCATCTTAGAATGGAGAGCAACTACAACATTTCAACTAAGGACTTCCAAGTGCAAGAAGGAGATCTCCATGGGTTTTTAAATCTTTAGTGAATTTTGAATTCACTGTAAATTTTTGTTTTCATTTTTTTAAAGTTAATAGATAGTATTATCAAATTAGAATAATTACGTGTTATTCATATATATTATAATTTTTATATTTAAAATGATTAAATTAGAATAATTACTTCTTACTCATATAGATATCATAACTTTTATATTTAGAATTTATATTTGAAATGTTGATAGCTACTTAAACACTATTTTAAATTATATATATATATATTTTTGAATGGGTTTTTAAATATTTAGTTAATTTTGAATGTATTGCAAACTTTTTTTCATTTTTAATCAATAGTATTATTAAATTAGAATAATTATTCCTTAGTCACTTTGATTAGAACAAATAAATTAAGTGAAGTTTTAAGTTCATTATTTTTTTTATATATATAATCATGAAATATATATATATATATATATATAGAAAAGATTTCTTTATATATATATAAAATCATGAAAAAGATGTGAGATTTATTTTTATTTTAAAATTTTAATTCTATAAACTAATTTCTATTTTAATATATATTAAATAATAATAATAATAATCTATTTTTAAGGTCACTACCAAGTTGTTGGACAAGGGACCCCACGATTTAACTACTAAAATCTAGAGGTGTACATACCATGCCCCCTCAGTATTTGAACATGTAACCTATTTTAATAACAAAACCATATAATAAAAAAAGTATTAAATATTTGAAATTAATAAAATAATTTTAAGTGTTTAATGCTTTCCTTGTTTTATGGTTTTTTTCTAAAAAATAGATTATTATTTAATATATAATTATTAAATTTTAGTTAAAAAAATTAAAACTTCAAAATAAGTAGACATCTCGTATCTTTTTCATGATCATTTGATTTAATTATATATATATATATATATATATATATATATATATATATATATAACAATTTATTGAAAAAACATTATTTTTGTGAAGGAAGATTGAGAAGTTGAACCTTCAAATATTGTGAATATAAAATTTAAAAATTATTAATAAAAAATAATAAATAAATTTTTGTCTACTCTTAAAATAAATAAATAAAATTAAAATTAAAATCAACATAAACTTACCTTAAATTTGAATCTATCTAATATCAAGAAAGATCAATAAAATTTCTTAAATTAATTTTTTTAGATATAAAAAAATTAATATCCCTAAAATATTTTTACCATTAATAAAAAAATTCAAATGTGGAAATTGTAAGTATAATGCAACTCTTCACTAGGTTATATAAATGTTAATGAGATTGACTTTTTTGAACTGATAAATACTAATAATTTTTTATTTTCAATTCATATAAAATATTAATAAAAATACTTGAACATCATAGATGTTTTTGTTGTCTTCGAAACATTATAAATAAATTTCCTCTCCATAATATTTCATCGCTTCTTTATAACACGAAAATACAAATCTTTAAAATAATATTTAAAAAAAATTATACAAGATTTTCGAGCCATGAGGAAGCTTCATTTTGATTCATACTATTTACCTTTTTAAATGAGTTTCCAAAATTTTTAAGCACTTCATCTATACTTTCGACCATTGTAATGAAAAAATAGCTCACTTTACATTAGTTTTCTCACTTTGCAATGGGAAATGAAACACATTTTGAAATACATTTATTTTTCACAATATTTTCTTTCGAGATTGTGTTACTTTCTTTGTTTTCCCATTTCAACAACAACAACCCAACAAAAAAAAAAATTGCTTGTTTTTCCCTTTATTTTTGAAGACATAGGAAAGCTAAAAGCCCTACAAGCATTTGGTCTTTAAGATTTAGTCACAAGTTTTGAGTTTGTCGCAAATCCATTTCCATTAGCTTTTGGAAGAGTTGTAACGGAACTTTACATACTCGACTTGCTTATAATGTTGGTTTTTAATACTTAATTTACACTTGTTTTAAGTAAGTTCAAGTTGAATTGAGTTATAGGTAGGTGTCTCTAGGAACTTTACATATTCAATTTTATTCAAAAGGCGTTACTGTAATTCTAGATTTTTAAAATGGTGGCTCACCATTTGTTAGAGGGCTAGTCCATCAGAGAAATGTCAACACCTGCTATTCCAAGTAAAGAATAAAGGTATGGATAGAGATAAAATCATTACAATAGGGGCTCAACAAAAGTAGCATGTCACTTACAAGAATTGAACCTAGGTTGGAAGGGAAATAATCATCCCTCCCAACTACCCAAGCTACAACCAATAGACATTATTGTAATTCTAGATTTTGAGTCCGTTCAACTTCAAAAATTTTAAAAGAATATTTATTATAAGTTTTGAATAAAAGATTTTGATGTATAGTAGCAAAGTTAAATGTCCAACCATTACTTATTGATGATGGTGATATTTATTATCATCCGCTTTTGTTGGACCTTAAAAAAGGTAAGGAATCACTTGGTTTTTTTAGAATTTTATTTCTATGCTCAAAAAGATTTAAGAGGAACATTCATAGATCACCATAGTTGTGATGCGTTAAATGGTTAGCAAGGTTAGTATTATAGCAAATGTTTTGAAATTGCACTCTAATATTGGTGCACATAAGACATTTTATAAGAAGTGATTTTCATCTTCAACCCTCTTAGTGTCACAAAGATAAAAAGATTCAGTTGTCCCACAACATTTGGGAATTATCCAATGCTCTGGTTCACTATGGAGCTCATGAGAGTTTGTTGTTATTTTAGCAATGTTGATTTTCTTCTTTACACTAGTTAAAACATCAAGATTTTTTTGATCTTCTATACTATGGTTGATCACATCTTTATAGTATCTTAATTTTCTATTATAGTCTTATTTATCACACCACAACTTCTCCTTAAATTTAAAGATGTAACATAACTTTTAATATTATCACTATTATTTAGAGTGACCTCTTCCTCAACTCCCAAATGATTTATCAAAGACTTGGCATCTTTATGCTAACCTCACTTAAGTTGCAGATGGTTTTTATTAGAGTTTGAAGCAATCTTATGGAGCCTCTTGTCTCCCATGTTGTTTATATTGTTCTTGTTCTTGTCTCCCATGTTGTTTATCGTGTTCTTGATCTTGTCTCTCATGTTATTTATCTTGTTCATATCCATGCTCTCAATGGAGTAGAGACTCACTTTTATGAGGAGGATAGGATAGGGTATTTCCTTTAATTTTGAGATTATATGTTATAATATTATTTTGGATTTTCTCTAGCCTTCTCCATGACTCTCTAGAAATGTTTTAGCCCCAAAATTCACATCCACATAGGATACCATAAGTGACGAGAGTCTCAAAGAGGAGTTTCTCCTTATCCCAAAGTCAAAGGTTTGTTGATTTACATTTGTTTTCAAGTCCATAATAATATTTCTACACTACATTAATCTTTTTCTCGGTGCTATAGTTCTAGTTAAGCTTGTGATGAAGATCAATTATGAGATATTTGTATGAAGTCACTCTCTCCAAGTTATTGTTGTCATACATGAAATTAGCATAAGTGATCTTATTGGATTTGATTATCATAAACTTTGTTTTGTTAGTGTTAATAGTCATAGCCATAATAGAGCGAAAATCCTTGAGAATTTATAGTTGCTTGACAAGAACATAGGGACTTCTTGCCATATAAGAAATATCATTAGTATAGAGAAGAAGGATGGTGACTATACCATCCAAAGTCTTGTCAACACAACCTACACCATCCAAACAACCTTCTTACTTGTCTATGTATATGCCAAAAATGGTAGGGGACATGAGACAACCTTACTTAACTCCTATACTACAATTAATTTTTTCTGACCAACTCTCATAGTTCTTAAACTTGGGAATAACATTCTCATAAAGTTGTTGTGTCATTTTACAACAAAACATCATTGATTTGTGCTTAACAACCTATTTTTCCACTTATCCTAATTATTTTGACTCATGTGCTTACATCATCAACAAATCATCAGTTTCAGTGAACTGGGCCTCCTCCTTCATTCTGGGAGTCAATTGGGCCATCAATATTAGTTAATTGGGCCTCCTCCATCATTCGGGGATCCAACTGGGGTGATTTGCATGACTAAAGTGCTCTACTCAGTCCAACTGACAACATTTATTATTATATTCAGCTAATTGGAGTAAAAAAGGTGCCCTCCTACTCAGTTTGACCTAATCTAGTGTTATTTCATCTAAAAATCAGTTAACTGAAGTCAGAAAGGCTCCCTCCCCTAATTTTGGGCATTCATTTGAGTTTTGGATTCAGTTAGACTCAGTTTGACAGTTTCAGTGTCGGTTGTAGTCAATTACTTGGCATTTAAGTGGTTAATCGATGCGTCAAGTGGTGTTAAATGACCTGTAAGCCACTCGCATGCATTCAATTCGAACGAACTCTCTAGGATTAAAATTGTGGGGCTATTATTGCCATTGTTACACATTGTAACTATCTTCTGATTTAATGATAATGCATGAACTGCTACAAACCTTTTGCACCAGTGTTTTGACACACAATTTTCCGCATTCATCTCTAGTAACTCTTGTTCTTGTTTCATAGATCTGATGTGCTTGAATTTTACATGGTATCAGAGCCATGGAAGGACAAGGAAACTCTTCTACAGATTTATTCAGATGAAGATTGAGAAAGTTTGCTAAAAAATATTCCAACACTACACTAGAATTTGAAAGTTTTCCACATAAATCCTGGATAATTTTGCATCCGACTTATCAAACTTGCTTGATAGGCTATGTTGGGTGTGATGCAAATTGAAAAGTGCAGGTTGTCGACCTAAATATTGTTTGTTTGTTTTATACTGCAGGTTTCTCACAGCCTCCTATTGCATTCTCTATAGTAGAGATGGACTCTTCTTCTAACCATCTTCTTACTCCTTTCAACTATCATCAGTGGAAGGATGATGTAGAGATAATATTGCGCTCCAAGGGACTATACAGAGTCACTATGGGCACAAAACCAGATCCTAATGTATCTATAGAGAAGTCCAAGTTCTTCAATAAGCTTGATGAAGCTTATGGTTTCTTATGTCTCAATATTTCTAAAGACCTTCTTTTCCATCTCAGCAAATTGAAGAATCCAAAAGAAGTATGGGAACAACTTACCAAACTCTTTGGCAAGCAGGATGAGATGAGGGCTTATCAGTTAGAGAATGAATTGATTTCCCTAAACCATGAGAATTTCAAAACCATCAATGAGCGTTTCACCAAGTTCAAGCATTTGGTGCTTCAGTTGAACCAATGTGGTGTCGAGAAGAAGGATGATCAGTTGATCCTTTCAATCCTTTCAAAGGTAGGATCAAATTATTCAGTGTTTGTCTCTACCTTTCATTTAGGAAACTCACCATTATGAATTAGAAGATGCCATCCTTGTATGAATTCATTGAGTCCTTAAAAAAAGAGCACGGCAAGCTTGTTCATATGGGGTCCATGAGATTCTCCAAAGATCAAGTCATGTTTGCTGGAGGACCCAAGGCTACAAATGCTAAAGGAAAGCAAAATCAGAAGGACAAGACCAAGTTTGATCATCATAAGAAGAAGGAGAATACCAAGCAGTCAGATGGTTCCTTGGGCTCAAGAAAGGAAAAACAAAAGGGCAAGGAGAAGACAAAGTGTTATTACTGTGGCAAGGGATTTCATCCTGAAATCTCATGCATGGAGACGACTATTGATCATATGTCCCTTCTCTTGGATAAGAACAATATCACTCTTCCATATGGTGCAAGGAAGAAGGAAAATGGAGGCCAAAATGATCATCCAGAAAGAGGTCATGCAATAATGGCAAGTGTTTCGAATCCAAAATCTCTTCTCATAGATTCAGGAGCTCCGAATCACATGGTTACAAGCAAATAATATTTCACATCATTGGACTCCGACAACTGCATCTCCATCCACATGGGATATGATTCACAATTTCATTGAAAGGAAAAGGTACAATAGACTTAGAACATGGTAGTTTTCAAAATGTTCTATATGTTCCTTCTCTAGCTTCGAAACCTTCTTTCTATGTATCAAATGACACATAATGGTTTTCCCAATAAGGTTGTATTCAACCCTAATGATGTTGAAATTTATGAGATTATAATTGGAAAACGCATTGCCACAGGAAAGGAAAATCATGCTGCAAAAACATATGAGTTTTCCCATTTTTTGTCGTATTCAAAATCAAGTTCCCTTTTGACACATGGAAATGAGGTTAGCTGGCTATGGAATGAGAGGTTTGGACACCTTAATTACAAGTATTTGCAAATTCTACAAAATAATTCCATGGTTGAAGGCCTTCTGAAAATCAAATCCTCAAAAGGGATACGCAAGGGTTGCATCATTGGAAAGCATCCTGAGCACAAGTTCGATTGAGGCAAAGCTAGAAGGAATTCTTGTGTTTTGGGGATGATTCATAGTGATATCAGTGGTCCATTACCAAATGTTGGAATAATTAAATCCCTTATATCCATTTTCATACATTAGTAGCATTAATTAATCATTCTATGATTAATTCCTATGTATTAGACTAGATAGTTGGCATATGAGTCATTGTGTGGACCATAAGCATGATTGTGTGGACCACAAGTTTCCTAAAATCACTAGAGACTATTTATGGATGTCCTAAAATAGATTTTGTCTATTTTTAGACAATTCTGAGTTAGATTGGCCCACTATCTACTTTTACTATTTTTACCACTTTTGGGGTGAAAGGTAAAAGTTAGTTGAGTAGGGAAACTGTTTTTTGGACCACTCATCCTCCATGATGTTTCTTCTTTCCAATTTTGGGATTTGGAATTTTTTTTCATCATACATCACTATATGATCACTAAATCAGAAATTTGTGAGCCTTTGGTGTGACTTGGAGAACAAACTTGCCACCTAGGGGGGATTTGCATTATTTCAGTAAGTCATATTTTATGTAGATTCAAATGGCATCCTTATGCATTCAAATCTATGATGTAAAGTTATATATTGACATACATTTACTTTCCCAAGGTTTGATGATGTAATATTATTCATTTGAGTAATTCAGTTTGCATGTTATGTGAGTGAACTTCAGTGTTCTTGACTAGTTGTGTGACATATTTTGTGAGAGTGTGTAATTTCTTGATCAGATCTTGATGTGAACTAAATTTCACATGGTATCAGAGATATCAAGCTATTCCTTTCTCCTTCTATTTCCTTACAGGATCCAACCATTCTTAAGGAGGGTGCAGTAATTAATCCACAGGTCGCATTCTATCATCCAGAGGGTGCAACTGAGCATCCATAGGTGTACCCAAACCACTCCAAAATCTATTTCATAGCTTCCATGGATCAGTCACATCACATCATCCTCACTCCATTCAATTATTTTGACTGGAAAGTGTAGATGGAGATCATGTCGAGGAGCAAAGGCCTCTACAGGGTGACTATGACAACTGAAGCTGAGCCAACCTCAGCAATTGAGAAATCAAAGTGGCATAATCGAAGAGATGAAGCCTATGGTTTACTATGTATCACTACATCCAAGTATCTTCTATTCCATCTTGATGGTATTACCTCTCCCAATGAAGTTTGGCTAAAGCTTAAAGATTGTTTTGGAAAGAATGATGAATTAAGAGGCCACCAACTAGATAATGAACTAGTTTCATTGAGTCCACATAATTTCGATAACCTCCAGGATTTCTTCTCAAAATTCAAGTCACTTGTTCTATAGTTGAAGAAATGTGGAATTGATAAAAAGGATGAGCAAGTAATCTTGGCCATTCTCTCCAAGCTTGGCCTTGATTACTCAGGATTTGTTTCGACCTTCCACTCCATAAGGAAGGCAATTCGAAATTGGAAGAGCCCCACACTCTCAGAATTCATGGAGTCTCTTACATAGGAACAAGACAAATTGGTCTTTATGGAATCCATCAAAAATCCATCAAAGGAAAATTGTTTGAATGTGGGAGATTCAAAGGGTTTGAAAGGGAAGAAGAAGGGCAATTTCAAGAAGCCCACTGATCAGAGGAAGGACAAGCAGAAAGTCCATGAAGACTCCTCTAGTTTCAAGAGAATTTCTAACAAGAAGAATGAGAAGACAAAGTGCAATTATTGCAACAGGGGATTTCATCCTGAAAGCTTCTGCATGAAGAAGACCATTGATCAAATGGGATCAACTCCTGGAGAAAGATAACATTCCTCTTCCTGAGAGTGCAAGGAGGAAGGATGGAGGACAAAATTTTGACTATAAGTAGCAAGTGAATGGATGTTATAGGTCAAACTTTCACCTCTCCGTCCGTGATCACCCTGAGCTACTGATCACACAAAAGGACAACATGGATGGAGGAGCATGTTAACCTTTGATGATATGTCAACTCATTCCATTTCCTGAAAATACTGGAAAACCCCAAAAAATATCATTTTGAGATATGAGCGCTACTCTACTTAAATAGACTAGCGCCCATACGCTACTCCACTGTATAATAGTAGCACCCATATCCACATATACGCTACTCCTTCTCAGCATAGTAGCACTCACAATCTAAAATCGAATGAGCGCTAGTTGTTAAGCACTAGGGTAGCGCCCTATACGCTACTCCACTGAACAAGAGTCGCGTACATCTTAAAAGATGATTAAAAAATAAATTAATTCATCGAGGAGGATTAGTTGATGGCAGTTTCCTAACTCCCCCAACTTCCTCCATAACTACATCTCGACCTGAACTGCTTCTTTAATCCTATAAATACCAAGAAGGTTAAAGGAGAAGGGTTAGAAATTGGAGTTAGTGAGATTGATTAATTGAAAAACTTTGAAAAAGCTTGCATTGGAGGAGTTGATGCTGAAGACATCCAAGCCAGAGAAGAGCCAGAGCCCAGAATCTAGTTACAGGAGCCTGCTTCATTATCAGGTATACTTGTACATCATTCTACTTTTGACAAATAAAGGTTGAAGTGTTTTTCTTGTTCCAATTTGAATGTGTTATGAAATGGCATCTTAATTGGATCTATTTTGGTCAATGTTGAATGTTAAACATTGTTTTTGTTTCTTTCAAGCTTTATATATTTCCCAAAATGTTTTGAGAAAGGTATTGTTATTGCAGGTTTGATGAAGGAAAGACAGATTTGGAAGTTGAACACGAGATCAAGTCAAGGCCAGGATCAGACTTCGGTTAAAAGGTGTGTTCCCTAAATCTACAACTTATTTCTTTTTGTAAATGTTTCTGTAATAGCATCAATACACTTACCTGTCACCCCAACCAAGTTGATAGCATTAGTTTCCTTGCTATAGGGTAGAAATGCCCGCCAACAATGCACTGATGGAAAGCACATCAAGGCCTACCTCATTCATCATTGAATCAGGATCTTCAAGGAACATGGTGTCCACAAGAGAAAGCTTCTCATCTCTTGATTCTTCCAGTGGCCCAAACATTGTGTTGGGTGATGATTATGAAATTTCAAGCAAAGGTAAAGGAAACATTGATCTAGATTTTGGTACATTCACTAATGTTTTATATGTTCTAGGACTTGCTTCTAACCTTTTTTCAGTATACCAGATGACTCACACAGGATCACCCAAAAAGGTGGTCTTTACACCTAATGATGTTGAGATCTGTGAAATGTCAACAGGCCGAATTATTTCCTTAAAATTTGCCGACCATAGCTCAAGAATCTATAGGTTTTCTCATTTTGTGTCATTCCCCTCACCTTCTTCTCTATTAAACCATGCCAATGAGTCAATCAAATTATGGCATGAAAGATTTGGTCACCTAAATTATAAATAACTTTCCCAACTCCATGAGAAATAAATGGTCATAGGGCTTCCCAATATCAAGTTTTCCAAAGGTGTCTATCAAAGCTTCATCCTAGGAAAGTACCCTGAGCATAAATTTGAGAAAAAAAAATGAGCGAACCTCAACACCCCTAGAGCTTATTCATAGTGACATATCACGTCCATTCCCCATGAGTCTGATACGAACCGTTACACCAAAACCCCAAGGTGTTAGTGAATGCCTCCCACTAGTATCTTAACATCCCACCATGCTCTGTAGTCCAGAATCTGGGATGGATGTGCACCCGTATGGTGGTGTCCCCTTTGAGCTGTACGAGCCCATGATAAACACTGCAATGCCGACGTTGCCGCCCGCTCTGTGACTTGAACCTAGGTGGAGGCTCTGATACCAAATGATATGAAGCATTACACCAAAACCCCGAGGTGTTAGTAAAGGACACCCACTAGGATCTTAACAGAGTCTTTGAACCATGCCAAATACATCTTTACATTCATAGATGAATTTAGTAGGTACTGTTGGATTTATTTCATCAAACTAAAGTCTGAAGTGTTCTATCTGTTCAAGCTTTTCAAGGCCTCAGTTGAGAACCAGTCTGGTAGACATATCAAGATCCTTAGATCTGATAATGGTGGGGATTACATCAAATTTGAGTTTCAGCAATTGTGTGCCTCTTCAGGAATTCAATTGAAACACACTGTTCCATACACACCTCAACAGAATGGCATTGATGAGAGGAAGAACAGATCATTGAAGGAGATGGACACATGCATGCTTGAGGAAAAGTATTCATCTCCAAGGCTTTGGGACAAGGCAATAAATTGTGCCACATACATTCAAAATAGAGTGCCTCACAAATCTCTCAAAGGAATCACTCCTTTTAAGTCTTGGACTGGGCACAAACCTGATATTTCTCATTTCAGTATTTTTGGCTCCAAGGCTTGGGCTAAGATTCCACTTGAAAACAGGAGGGATATGCAGCCCCAAAGCCAACCTTGTATTTTTGTTGGCTATTCAGAGGAATCCAAAGGCTATAAGTTGCTGAAAATGTCTACTAAAAAATCCTTCATTGAAAGAAGTTTTCAATTTGAAGAAGAGCCCTCTCAGAATGTTGAAATTAGAGAACCATCTTCACCACCACCTAAAGAAGTAAGTGATGCTGCTCTTGAATTTTTTGACTCTGATATTTCTGATGATGAGGACCATTTTATTACATATCCTTATTCACCATCAAGGCCTAAATTGTCTGCTAAGACTTTGCAAGCAGCTGGTGAACTAGTGGGAAATCCTCAGGACACAAGGAGGACTAGATCACCATTTGAGACTGCTCTCAATGTGAATGATCCTTAATTGTACGAGAGATGTTATTTGATGGTGGATTTAATCCTCAGACATATGAGGAAGACTCACATGACCCAATATGGAAGGATGCTATGGATGAGTATTTTCATTCACTGCAAAAGAATGAGACATGGGAGCTAGTCAAGCTCCCCCCAGGCAGAAAATTGGTAAGGTGTAATACGCGGATCCTCTCTACTCTTAAAGGTGTAAGTGGATCTACAAAACCAAGTGTGAAGTTGATGGAACAAAAGTGAAATATAAGTATAGGCTATTGGAAAAGGGCTTCTCCCATGTCCATGTCCTTGACTACAATAAGACTTTTGCACCAGTTGCACATAAGGAGTCGATAAGACTAGTTCTAGCAAATTTTACATCCAAGTGCTGGTAAGTGCACTACATGGATGTCAAGAGTGCATTCCTCCATGGGGATCTTGAGGAGGAGATTTATATGCAGCAGATAGAAGGCTATACATATGATACTAACTATGTGTGTAGGTTGAGGAAGTCCTTAGATGGGCTTAAGCAAGCTCCCAGGGCTTGGTATGCCAAAATGGACAACTTTCTCTTGTAACAATATTATGTGAGATGCAAATCTAATCCTAATGTTTACATGAAGCTAATTGATGGTTCAATTATGATTATAGTGTTATATGTTGATGATCTACTAATCACAGGTAGATCTACTAATCAAATAGCTTCATTAAAGACTGCTTTGCATCAAGCATTTTCCATGAGTGACTTGGGAATTCTTAAGCAGTTTTTGGGACTTGAGATTTCTCAAACAAAGAATGGAACTAAGAAATATCAGTCCAAAGATGCATCTGAAATTCTAAATAATTTCAAGATGGCTTATTGCAAGCCTTCAAAGACTCCTTTCCTTTCAGGAGTTAGACTTGAAGAAGTGGAATCTACACCTTTGGTTGACAACACCTTGTATAGGAAGCTTGTTGGCAGCTTGTTATACTTGACCCATACTCGACCTGATCTTGCATATGCTATGAGTGTGGCATCAAGATACATGGACTAGCCTCATGAGCTTCATTGGAGGGATGCAAAAGGAATCTTAATTATGTTCAAGGAACCAAGACTGATGGGATTCACTATGTTGCATATTGTAGCCTAGGTCTTATTGGATTTACCGACTCAGATTGGGATGTTGATAGCCTTGATAGAAAATCCACATATGGATTTGGATTCATGCTTGGAGGTGGTCCTATTTTTTGGTCTAGCAAGAAACATAGTGAAATTTCACTATCTTCAGCAGAGACTGAGTACAGAGGAGCAGTGAATGCCGCTACTGAGTGTGTGTGGTTGTAGGGCATTCTTTCAGAGTTTGAGATTTCCTTTTGGTACTCCTACTACCATCTTTTGTGACAATCATAGTGCTATAAGGGTTTCAAGTGATCCAGTACAGAGACAGAGGACCAATCATATTGAGATCCATATGCACTACATCGGGAGTTTAGTGCATGACCAGATCATTGATTTGCAGTATTGCCCAACAGATGAGCAAACTGCAAACATCTTCACCAAAGCTTTTACTGAGAATACTTTCAGCTATAGTATATCACTGCTTGGGATGGTTGAACATGTGGTGGAGTGAAGGATTGATCAACAATTTTTCAATTTTGATATGTCCATTTTTTTAGGGAAGGTTTTTCCCATGAGGTTTTCCTTCTTTCCTTGTTTTGTGGACCAGGCAGTATTGTACAGGGTGACCATGTCTTCTTACTGGGCCCTAGTTTTTTATTTCTGATTTTTAGAACATAAATTCAGACTTATGGGGGGGTTTTGGAATAATTAAATCCCTTATCTATGCCATTTTAATACATTAGTAGCATTAATTAATCATTATATGATTAATTCCTATGTATTAGACTAGATAGTTGGCATATGAGTCATTGTATGGACCACAAGCATCATTGGGTGGAACAAAAGCTTCCTAAACTCACTAGAGACTATTTCTAGATGTCCTAAAATAGATTCTGGCTATTTTTAGACAATTCTGAGTTAGATTGGCGCACTAGTTGCTTTTACTGCTTTTTACCACTTTTTGGGTGAAAGGTAAAAGCTAGTTGACTATGGAAACTACTTTTTGGACCACTCATCCTCCATGATGCTTATTCCTTCCACTTTTGGGATTTGGCATGTTTTTTCATCATACATCACTATCTGATCACTAAATACAAAATTCATGAGCCTTTGGTGTTACTTGGAGAACACACTTGCCACCTAGGGGGATTTGCATTATTTTAGTAAGTCAACTTTTGTGTAGATTCAAATGGAATCCTTATTCATTCAAATATATGATGTAAAGTTATATATTGACATCCATTTACTTTCCCAATGTTGGTTGATGTAATATTATTCATTTGAGTAATTTAGTTTGCATCTTATGTGAGTGAATTTCGGTGTTCTTAACTAGTTGTGTGAGATCTTTTGTGAGAGTGTGTAATTTATTGATCAGATCTTGGTGTGAAATAAATTTCACACGAAATACCTCCATGCATGGCTTAGGAATGAAGAGATCCTTTTTTGTTTGGTCAAAATAACCCCGGTTAAATGATTGAGATTCAACATTTCCTTCTCACTATCTCGAGGCTCCATCCACTTTAACATTAATGCCTGTCCCAGGGATTTTTATATGATGGAGCCATGGAAAGGAAGCATGTCTCACAGGTGTACAGTATTTAAAATGACCCCATTCTACAAATAAAATCCCAAAGAGATTACATCAAAGAGTCTGTTTTCCAGAAATTCTCGCCGCAATTAAAGCATGCCTGAGAGAAGCAAAAGTGTTCAATCGAGAAAGCTGTTCAAATAATTCAGCTCAGCAAGGTTCTTCTCCGTCCGTGAGGCTTGATAATCAAACAAAATCTCTTTCTCACACAAAAGGACATTATGGATTGAAGAACCCAAATCAAAGTATCTAAAGTTGAAGAAATTTATTTATGGAAGGCTCAAATGGAAAAAGTCGTCAATTAAAGAAACATCCAAAGGATGCAGATAGCATGGGAATGAGGAACAAACGAATATGCCTGTGAGGTATTGTTACGATCTTGTGGAGTCCTCTCTTAGTTAACACCTGAAAGATAGATCTTCCAAAATGAACTCCACACTCTGGCCTTGAGAGAGTTATAAGGAAGTCTCAGTCGAAGTTCCCCTTTCCCAAATGACCATTATGATAAAGGGATCACCGCAATTCATAGAAGCTGAACTATGAGGGAATCTTGTTACACTTGGAGCTATCATTTTGTGAGTTTTCTGATCATATGAAGGATTTGTTTCAAAGATCTATGTTCACCAGCGAATCGCTAATTCTTGTTGCTACAACATCCCCCCCAAAATTTTGTAAATATTGGGGCCCATCCTTTTTTTTTTGAAGAAGAAGTCCTTTGATTTTTTGAAGCTTGTTTGTTCAACTTTGCAAAGTTTTCTTCCTTCTCTTCTTCCAAAGTTTTCTGATTTTCTCTGCTAAAACAAATTTGATCTTTTTGCTTTGGTCGCAGTTTTTAATGACAAAGTTTCCAATAGTTGCGCATTTCTAGAAAGGTAAAATTTGTGACATTTGCGCAAGTTTTAGTCTTATTTTGGCCGACTGTGGCACATTATTTAGCCTTAACTTTTCCGCTTAAAACATTCCTTTTATTATTTCCTCCCGAGTTCGTTGCAGTTTTTAATGCTAAATTCCCCGCCTTTGCACAACTTTTAACGTTAACTTGTCCGCTTTTGCACCATTTTCCAAACCTTAATTCTACGCTGATTATAGCAGATCTTAGAGATAAAATGCCCGCCCATTGCGCAAATCCTAACCTTAAAACTGCCTCCTTTTTGTGTCCTTTTCCCTCTTTGTTGCAGCTTTTTGTCGTAGGGTCTATGGATAAAATCGCCACCAGTTACACCGTTTCTAACCTTAAAATTCCTTACCTACAGGCGCAGCTCTTGGTCGCAAGAGTTAGCCCTAAAAGTGCTACTGGTTGTGCATGAATTACCATCTCAATCGCCGCCGCAGTACAACCCATATTTTGGGTAAGCACGAAGGTAGGTTGGTAAAGTTTTATTGCCACCCCGTGTGAAATTAACTACCCATTGCGTTGAGCCCCGTGCTTGTTAATGCTCCAACTGGCCAACCCGTGCGGATTTATTTCCCATCCTATATATATACGTAGAACGGGGTTCTTCGTTCATTCCACTGTTGTCGAGGAGAAGAAGAGTTCGCCATTCGCCATTGAGGATTTTTTTGGACTGTCACTCATCTGGGTATGCGCGTCAGCCACCAAGAGGCTATTCCAAGACTGACAGGTAGGTGCTTTCGTCTCCCATTTTTTTTAACTGAAAGGAAACTCCGTCTGAGACTCATTTTTTCCCTTTTAAATCTTTTTAGCACTCGGATTGCCCATTATTTTCATGATATAAGAGAATTATTTTGCCTAATGGGAAAGCCTCCCTTCAAGCCAATCAAAGCAAAGTTGTCGGTATTCTCCCGTCAAACCATGACCCAGCAAGCCCACCTTATGCGCCTATACATTTCAGCCTGTCAACCATCATTCTCTCAATATTATATGAAAGATTCCGTCGCGGCGTTTGTTTTATTAATAAAAGCCGAGCCTGTAAAGTTTCCTTATCACAGATTGCTTTAAAGCCACTGATAATGCTACTAGTTTTGTAGCACACATTCTACTCTACAACGCACGTAGGAATTGTTTCTAATGCCCGAGAATGCCATCTACACCCATCGCTGTGGATAATAAGTCATGCTCCTAATGATAAATCCCCTGCGTTAAAACCATAAAGCCACAGAAGTTTTGGGAATTCTCCTTGTCCTATAATAATATCACTTTGTGTAATTATGTATCCTTCAAAAGAGCTAGTGCCAGTAAAATAATTGTTTTTATCATAAAATGTGGTCAAGTGCTAGCTAGCAGCTTTCGTTTTTGTGTAAATTGCATGTTGAGCTATTGCATGGGTGTTTTGTTTAGAAGTTATTCCTCATCACCCTTGTCTATAAAAGGTCATTTTAATTTGAAATCCAATACTGTTGCATGCTCAATTTATGCTTAACACTATAAATCGTAAGATTTGTTTTTGATAGAAATGGTTGCTCGAGAATTCGTCAAACTCCTCATTTGTGCTACCCTCACCATTGTAGGTTCGACATGCATAGGAGGTCTACGAGGAAGAAGGCTAAGCTTGTAGAATCAAATTCAAACGTGGACATCTTGTTAGACACATCCCTTGAAACCATGTTTAGTGACACACAAGCTATCATCAGGGTAGCCCCAGGAAGCTCTGCCCTAGAATTTCAATGGGGTGACTTATACAGGTTTATCAGAGATCAGAAGTACCCTGAAGCATCCCTAGAAGAAACCATGGTCTACTCGAACAACAAGAAATCTAGCCTTCACAAGGCAGCGACACATCTCGAGCTATTCCCATGCTCAAAGGTCATCGAATTGATAATTCCTCATGTTAAGATTGATACAAGGTTCATTAATGACAAGACCGGGATGAATCTAGCATCTTTCGCACCTGAACACATCATGGATACTTACAAGTTGCCTCAGGAAAGGACTTGGTTGGATGATGAGTGGATAGCCAAGCAGACCACAGACCCTCTGGAATCTGCCAGAAAGATGATGATAAGTGAAAGACAAATCAGGCAAAGAAACACTAATGAGTATGAAAGTGCTCTGCTAAGGACTCCTTATAGACTCATTGCCTTAATTCCGAGTTGCATTTTCGACATGCCAAATGGAAATATTTTCAAGCTTGGATGGGTGCCGGTAATGGTCCATGTGGCCATGTCCGGTACAATTTTCAATTGGGTTGACATAATTTCAGATAGTATGGTTTCGCAGTTAACCGCTACCCAAGGAGGACTGAGTCAGAAGAAAGCTGATTTCTTCATGTCTTCTTATTTGATGGATTGCTTGTTAAGAAAGCACTCCTTCTCAGATTTGGGTTGAATGTGGAGCAGAAACGAGTATCCTCTCTTTGTATCCTACCAGCCCACATGGGAAAGGAAATACGCAAATTACTACAAGCATATTTGTGAGAAACTCATCATGCACCTATATCGGCTCATTTTTATAGAGGAGCCGAACTACCTGTTCGAAAATGACATGCCCATCATCGAAGAGTTTGGGGATTATTACTTCTCCACCGAGGGCACCTATATCCAAATGAGTGGAGAATATCAACCTCCCTTTCTGTTGCCTCGGTATGTCACAGATTCTTTAGTACACAAGGAGGCTCTGAGGCAACTCTTCGGCACTGGTGGAGTCAGCAAGATCCTCATGGAAAGTAAGAAAGGTATTTACCCACCGATGGCCTTCACCATCAGTGCATATAGTCTCCCGAAGGAAAAAGAAGGTGGAAACTTTGCTGAGGGCTTAGAGGTTTTTCACTTTGGCACAAATCCCTTTACGAGACATGATCCTAGTCGCAAGGTTGCTAAGCATTGTGTTAATGTTAGAACTTCTTATGACTACTAGCATCTTTAGGACAAAGATGAAGAATTTTTCAGAAGTGACAGGAACTTCACTAAATTGGGGAAATGTTACTGCCATAAAATCAGAACAAGCTCCAACTCTAAACCTGTTGGGTTGATCCAGAAGGAGCAAGAGGCAGCAACATCTCAATCAGAAGAGTCAAAGAGGAAGGAAAAGGAAGAAGAGGAGAGATTCCAGAAGGAGCAAGAATTCAAGCAGCAGCAAGATGCAGAAGCTGCTAGATTTCAACAGGATCAAAAGGAAAAAGCTCTAAAAGAGGAAGAAGAGAGGACCCTACAAGAACAAGATTCCAAATTGCAGCATGAGGAAGAAGAAAGAATACTACAAGAGCAAGCTACCAAATTGCAGCAGGAGGAGGCCGAAAGGTTACAATCAGAGCTAGCAAAGATGGCAGAGAGGCAAGCAAAATAGGAAGTTGAGAAGGCTATGGAACAAGGCATGTCCATCCCATGGGCCATGGACCTAAATACGACAACAATAAACCAATCAAGGATCGTTCATGAAGGGGTTGTCGCTACCGAAGAGTTAGCACTTACCCCGTACAACCCCAGAAAATAGTTGCCAAGTGGCCAACCTAGATTCTATTTATTTTCATCAAAGGAAGAAGGTTATTATTGACAGATTGATAAAGAAAATGGAGATTGGATAGGACCAATATGAACTCAGAGTATCAGAAACCACACTAGTCCAAGGGACTAACATCGACCTTGTGTTCACAGTGTCATGCTTGTGGTTTTAGCCTAGGAAAGTAAAGACAATGTCGATCATCTGGTTGAATATGTTAAGAAATACGGGGAGCTATGTTTCAAAATAGAAGCTAACATGAAGAAAGAGGTGTTGGAGGGGAATGAATTAAAGTCAAAGTGCAAAGAGATAGAGGAAGAGAAAAAAGAAACAACTTTGAGAATCCGACAACTCGATAATGAAAAGAATACACTGGAAATGCAGCTGGCAATCTCAGAAGATGAGTTGTTGAGGTGTGTGAGCTATCTAAAAGAACCACCTAAATATTTAATTATCGACCAGGGTTGGTAATATTAGAGTTGAGGAACAGTATATGCTAAGGTAGAATGGCACGTATGTTTCGTCTTGTCAGACCTTAGAGATGTTTAATAAAGAAAATATCGAAAGATCTTTCAAAATGAAAAACCGAGTCAAACTTCAGAAGAGATAACAAATGAATTAATTAAACCAAATTAAACCAACAGATCAAAATAGTATCAAATCATACTACTCTACTCTATGATTAAATAATGGAAAAAGAACAATTACTGATTAAAGAGCAAACTATTTTTATAAGAATGGAAACTACTTAACCAATTCTTTAGATTCTAATCTAGGGATTAGAAACAACTCTAAATGAAACTAAAGATATATCTATGGAATATCTTAATTTGGTGGCAAATTACATAAACAAAAAACTATGTTAATTCAAAGAAAAACTACAAACTATGAAAAATGGTGTGAGGCACCTGCAACAATTAATTAACCAGAATGCGCGAAATAGCAGAAATGACAGAACTCAGAATCACTTTTGTATTGATCACGGGCCACTTCGAGGGGGAAACCTCCTTTGAGCAAGCTCAATACAAATAACTTCACGGTGCCTTCATAGGTCTCAACACACACTTATATACTAATTCTAGGCGCCAATACTATGGGTCGAAACCATGGGCCGTTACAAACTATGGATCAACAATACTACGGGCGACTTACAAAGCATATGCGCCAACAACAATAACACAAACTATTGATCACAAATACTACGGGACGACTTACAAAGCATATGCGTCCAACAACAACATACTAACAAAGTAAAGATATGGGTTCCTAACATCCCCTCCCCCTTAAAAAAAGCTTTGTCCTCAAAGCTTCAGATGTGGAAATTGTTGTTGAATCTGAAGGAGTGGTTCCCATGTAGCATCCTCTGGTTGCATGCCGTGCCACTGAATTAAGACCTCTGTGATAGAGCGAGAGCGAAGCTGACGTGTGCGCCGATTGAGGATGGCCTCTGGCTCCAAAAGGATGGATCCTTCATTATCCAGTTCGGGTAAAATCGTTTGGCCGCTGATGTTGGTGCCAAGAACTTTCTTCAAACAAGAGACATGAAAGACTGGATGAATGCGGGAAGAAGGAGGAAGTTCCAATTTATAAGCAACGGACCCAATCTTCTGAAGAATCCGATATGGCCCATAGAACTTTGGAGCAAGCTTATGACGCCCTTTGAGTTTCAAGGAGGATTGTTTGTACGGCTGGAGACGAAGAAAAACCATATCGCCGAATTGAAAAGTGCGCTCTGAACGGTGCTGATCCGCTTGTTGCTTCATGCGATTTCTTGCCATGTGAAGATTGTCCCGCAAAATGAGAAGAATCTGATCGCGGTTGCGAAGGACCGTGTCAACTTCCTGAACTGGTGAACTGGTGGGGGTGTATGGAAGAAGAGCTGGAGGTGCTTGACCATAGACTACTTCATATGGGGTCATTTTAGAGGCAGTGTGGTAAGAGGTATTGTACCACCATTCAGCAAGAGGGAGCCACTTTTCCCA
The DNA here is from genome assembly GCA_027924585.1 of Larix kaempferi. Classification (NCBI taxonomy): domain Eukaryota; kingdom Viridiplantae; phylum Streptophyta; class Pinopsida; order Pinales; family Pinaceae; genus Larix; species Larix kaempferi. The sequence goes on along the minus strand of BSBM01000011.1, from coordinate 19,618,634 downwards.
CTGATGTTGTTGTTCTGAGGTGAAGCAACGAAGATAAGTTTCCAAGCATTTATTGACAATTTCAGTCTGACCATCTGTTTGTGGGTGATACCCTGAACTCATCTTCAGTTTGGTGCCAGTGTGGCGAAATAGTTCTGTCCAAAAATGACTAGTGAAAGTCGCATCACGATCCGAGACAATGGAAGAAGGGATGCCATGAAGACGAAAGATCTGGTCCATAAAAATTTGAGCAACTGAGGAGGCTATATAGGGATGACTGAGAGCACAAAAATGACTATATTTGGAGAGGCGATCAACCACAACGAGAATCACTGTCTTCCCGCCAGATTTAGGGAGCCCTTCAATGAAATCCATAGAAATATCTGTCCAAATCCGTGTAGGTATGGGTAGGGGTTCAAGCAATCCTGGAACGAGTGTTGTTTCCCCCTTATTGCGCTGGCAGGTATCACATTCGGCCACCATCTGTTGAATTGTCCTTTTCATGCCCTGCCAAAAGAAGTTACGTCATGCTCGTTCATATGTTTTGAGGAACCCAGAGTGCCCGGCCGATGGAGAAGCATGGAGTTCATAGAAGACAGCTTGTTGAAGATCTGTGCTCTGGGGAAGCACCAGACGACCCTTGTATCGCAGAGAAGCACCATCCCAAGAGTAATGTGGTACAGCAGAAGGGTTGTTGGTCAAGTGTTGGATGATCTGAGATAAGGAAGAGTCATTGACATAACCTTTTTGAACAGATTGCAACCAATTTGGAACAGGCATAGAAATAGCTGAAAGAGAACCTTGGGCACCAAATGTGCGAGAAAGAGCATCTGCCACGATATTGTCTTTACCCTTCTTGTAAGTGATCTCATAGTCATAACCCATGAGTTTGCTAACCCATTTCTGTTGTGCCGGGGAGGAGACACGCTGGTCCAAGAAATATTTCAGACTCTGGTGATCAGTCTTGATGCAGAAATGATTCCCTAATAGGTATGGACGCCACTTCTGTACTGCATGCAAAATAGCCATCATTTCCTTCTCATAGGTAGAGGCAGGTAAATTCTTACCTGAAAGGGCTTTGCTGGTGAACGCAATGGGGTGTTCATCTTGAAGGAGAACGGCACCAAGTCCATTGCCGCGAGCATCACTCTCAATAGTGAAGGGCTTGGAAAAATCGGGCATAGCTAGCACAGGTGTAGTGCACATAGCTTGTTTGAGTTTGTCAAATGCACACTGAGCAGTAGGTGTCCATGTAAAAGCATCCTTTTTCAACAGAGTGGTTAATGGAGCTGCAATCTTCCCATAATCCTTGACAAACTTGCGGTAGTAGCCAGTCAACCCCAAAAAACCACGAAGGCTCTTGAGTGTCTGAGGACATGGCCAATTGTTCATGGCGTCGATTTTGGCAGGATCCACGCGAACCCCTTGTGCTGAGATAATGTGCCCGAGATACTCAACTTCCTTTTGTCCAAAAACACATTTAGACTGCTTGGCATGGAGATGATGGTCAGAGAAAAGTTGCATGACAAGATCCAGATGCTGGAGATGTTCATCCCATGTTTTACTATAGATGAGGATATCATCAAAGAATACTAGAATGAATTTCCGCAAGTAGGGTCAAAATATTTTATTCATTAAGGCCTGGAATGTGGAAGGAGCATTAGTGAGGCCAAAGGGCATGACCAAAAACTCATAATGGCCATCATGTGTGCGGAAAGCTGTTTTAGGAATATCATCCTCATGAACCCGAATTTGATGATACCCAGAACGAAGATCCAACTTGGAGAAAAAGTGAGCCCCATGAAGCTCGTCAAGAAGTTCATCAACAACAGGAATTGGAAACTTATCCTTGATGGTGAGGTGATTAAGTGCTCGGAAGTCAATGCAGAGGTGCCATGACCCATATTTTTTGCGGACGATAATAACTGGAGAAGAAAAGGAACTAGTGCTTGGGCGAATAATACCTTGCTTCAATAAGTCCCGAACGAGCATTTCAATCTCCGTTTTTTGGTGGAATGGGTAGAGATAGGGCCGGATGTTGGGAGGAGCGCTGCTAGGAAGGAGCTGAATACGATGGTCTTCTGGTCTGGAAGGTGGTAATCCCACTGGTTCAGCAAAGACACCTGTATATCGATCCAGAATTTGTTGTAGATCCCAAGGAGTAGTGGAGACTGCTGATGGTTGCATCTGGATGGAATGGATCTGAGCGATGACACCATGTGAATTCTTCTTGAGGAGTTTTTCCATGCGATGTGAACTGATGATGCTGAGAGAACCTGGTTGTAATCCTGTCAATGTGTGTTTGTGTCCATTGAGGGAAAACTGCATCCAAAGTTCGGCAAAATCCCATAAGATAGGGCCGAGTGTGCGTAGCCATTGAGCGCCCAAAACCACATCACATCCGCCTAAGGGCAAGGCAAACATGTCAGAGCGTAAGGTATAATATCCCATAGAGATACGCACATTTCGACACTTCCCTTTGCAAGGTAAGGTACCCCCATTGGCAACCATGACTTCAAAGTTGGAGCAAGGATGGATAAAACAATCAGCTTGTTTGGCAATCCGAGGGTCAATGAAATTATGAGTGCTACCAGAATCAATGAGGATTGTAAGAGGAAGCTTCTTGAAGTAACCCCTGACCCGCATTGTTTGGGGGGTGGTGACTCCAGCTAAAGCATGGAGAGATATCTCTGGCTGGTCATCCTGAGACGGAGGGTCAATAGGTGGTTCCTGAATGTCGACCGGAGCATCTAGTGTTTCTGGATCTTCGTCACCCATTTCAGAGGCAGGTGGAGACTCCACATCCAGGAGATAGAGTTTTTGCTGAACACATCTATGCCCCCGAGTGAATTTCTCATCACAATTATAGCAAAGACTCTTTTCTCTGCGTGCTTGCATCTCTGTTTCTGACAAACGCTTGATAGGAGTCGGTCGAGGAGCCTGCGGTATAGGAGGTCGCTGAGACCCCATATTTCTGAAGGGAACAAAAGTGGGCTTGGAGCGTTGTTGGGCTGCAATCTTGTCTTCTACCAATTTATCCAACCCGAGTGCTTCCATCATTGTGTTGGGGCAGAACATTTTGACCTCGGAGCGGATGGCATCCTTTAGACCACTGATAAAACAACTTCGGTAAAATTCATCAGAAAATCCTTCGGTGTGGTTGGCTAGATTCTCAAATTCGGTTTGATACTCTCTCACAGTGCCAGTCTGGCGAAGTTTAGTGAGGGCTCCTGTGAAGTCATCAAAAGCACTAGGACCAAATCGTTGCAGAAGGAGCTGACAAAAGTTTGGCCAGTTGGGCTCTGGATGAGCCTTGATGTACCAACGGTACCACTGAAGAGCTTCCTGTTCCAAATGAAAGGATGCCAACGGAACTTTGTTGACATCAAATGTGTTATGCAGACTGAAATATTGTTCTGCACGATAGATCCATCCAGTTGGATCGATACCATTCAAGTGAGGAAAATCAAGCTTTGGACCACGGAAATTGCTGGAAGAAGAGAACCCATTGTCTACTGAAGACTCGGACTGCCGTTTGTTGTTCATAGCTGAATGCTCAAGATGGAGACCAAGAAATTTTTCATCCAGATCCTGTAGTTTGGCTTGGATGGCTGCAAGGGCTTCCTCCATGGTTTTTGCTCCTGCACGGGTGACAACCATAACCAGGGATTTTTTTTTATTTTTTTTTTTGTGATTGGGTAGGAAAACAAAAACAGGAACTACTTCAGTAAAGGAAAATTTGGATTTGGGAAAAAATCAGAAGGGTAATTGGGGTTTGACTCGTTTTTTGGACACTGTTGGATAGACAGGGAAGTAAAAATGAGGATTTCAGCAGCGGGGTGAAAGGATGGGAAAATTTGGCAGAAGGGAACAAAGAAGCAGAATTCAGAAAGGAACTCTGTGGTAAAATTGAAGGTGATTGGGTGAAATCTGAGGAAGTTTTTTTTTTGTTACAGACTGGAATGGCTACGGCTCTGCTTGCAGAATGGGATTTCCGGTTTGAAGGATTCTAGAACAACGCCGAACGGCTGGATCTGGAATGGTTTGCAAAATGAATCTGAAACGGCGCAGCAGTGATCGACAATAGTTCAGCTGAAAGTAGATATGGACCCCAGGTATGTGCGGCTTCCTAACAGTTCAGGGTTTTCACTCGGCCACCAATGCTGTCTGACGGCTTGCGTATTGGGGCAGTACCCCTCACTCCATGGCTCAGGTAAAACTGATAACCGCTTTGCCACAAACGACAGCTCTTGGTTTACCTCACGGGTGGGAACTAGTCAATCAGGTAGGGGTCGTTGCCCTTTTCGCCGGCAGGTCCTCTCAATGAGCCAGCTACTTCGGGGTTCCTGTGGTACTCCTCACAATGAGTTTTAGGGCTTATGCCCAAGTACTTCCCACAGTTAAGCGGATAGGGATTATTCCCAAATCCGAACCTGCAATAGATGTGAAAAAAAAAAATTGGCAGAAATTTCACCCAGCGAGCCCAAGAAAGTGCTCTGATACCAGATGTGAGGCACCTGCAACAATTAATTAACCAGAATGCGCGAAATAGCAAAAATGACAGAACTCAGAATCACTTTTGTATTGATCACGAGCCACTTCGAGGGGGCAACCTCCTTTGAGCAAGCTCAATACAAATAACTTCACGGTGCCTTCATAGGTCTCAACACACACTTATATACTAATTCTAGGCGCCAATACTATGGGTCGAAACCATGGGCCGTTACAAACTATGGATCAACAATACTACGGGCGACTTACAAAGCATATGCGCCAACAACAATAACACAAACTATTGATCACAAATACTACGGGACGACTTACAAAGCATATGCGTCCAACAACAACATACTAACAAAGTAAAGATATGGGTTCCTAACAAATGGAAACTACTTGATTTGAAACAAAAACTAGAAATTACTTGATGAATTAAAATAACTACTTATGCATTCAGTTGATATTTCAAAATTACATTAAAGCATCTAATTCCATTCTCCCTGATGTTGTATGTCAAATGTAATAGGAACTGGAGTAATTGAATCGTAATGACTTTCAAATGTAACGGCAAAACAAAATGGAAGTAAATCTAACCTAATTTCGACAAAGAGATGTAAACTACAAAGAGACCAATTACAATTAACCTTAAACATTATGATCTATCTTCTATCCATAAACGAAATAATATAAAACTAATCATATCTAGAAGCAAGTAGAAAACTTAATAAAGATATTTATTTCTGAATTCAATTTGGAAGCAAGTAGAAAACTTGATAAAGATATTTATGTAAAAGAAAGTAGAAAACTTGATAAAGATATTTATTTTTGATCCAAACTCTATCTCATGAACATCTTCATTATCTGTATGAATGGAAAAACTAATCCTATGCTTAATCAAGAAACTATTAAAACTACAATACTTGGAGAATGAAATTATCAATTCTAATCTGAGATAAACTTTAAGAACATGAAATAAACTATGCTAAGAATGAGACTGATAGATCTTGAAACAATAATATATTGACAAATTATCTATGAAAGACATAATTAAAAAAAAAACAATTAAAACAAAGTTAAGGAAGATGGAAGGAAAACTAAGAACGATAACAAAACTTAATTAAAACTTTATAAGATATGAAGCAACGTCCTACTTACAGTTAGAAATGCTAATTAGAAGCCAGAAAGATTACAATTAAAAGAGGCTAAGAAATTGTATTTAAAATAAGCATGAAAACAATGCAGAAAGAATGAAAGTCCGAATGATGATCTGGATGACTCTCCGAATGACAGTCCGGATGGAAGAAAAACAAATTAAACTAAGGAAAGAGGCAATTTTGATGATCTTAACGTCAGTTGGAGAATGCAGATGAACCTACAGTGCAAAGAAATCAGTAAGAATATTATCGAGAGGCTAAGGTAATAGAAAGTAACTTATTCTAATCATTATCTAAAGAAAATGAAGTATTCTTATTCTATGCTAAGCAAGACTGAGATGAAAGATAGAATTAACCTACAGCTACAGAACATAAACTAATGGAACTAACTCTAACTATAAACTAAGTTGGAAACAACAACTAACTAAACTCTATTTAATTATGAAAAACTGAAAGCAACTATAAAAACTATGCTTGGTCGACCATTTATCAATTCTGGAAACACAAACTAAGTTAGCAATACAATATAAATTATGCTTGTCAGCCACCGAGAGGTTATTACAAGACTAATAGGTAGGTGCTTTCATCTCCCATTTTTCTTTAACGTAAAGGAAAATCTGTCTGAGGCTCATTTTTTCCCTTTTAAATATTTTTAGCACTCGGATTGCACCTTATTTTCGTGATATAAGAGAATTCTTTTACCTACTGGGAAAGCCTCCCTTCAAGCCGATTAGAGAAAATTTGTCGGTACTCTCCCATTGAACCATGACCCAAGAAGGCCGCCTTATGCGCTTATACATTTCATCCTGTCAACCATCGTTCTCTCAATATTATCTGGAAGATTCCGTCGCGGCATTTGTTTTATTAATAAAAGCCGGGCCTGTAAAGTTTCCTTATCAAAGATTGCTTTAAATCCACTGATAATAATACTAGTTTTGTACCACACATTCTTCTCTGCAACGCACGTAGGAATTTTTTCTAATGCCCATGAATGCCATGTTACACCCATCGCTGTGGATAATAAGTCATGCTCCTGATGATAAATCCCTTGCGTTAAAACCATATAGCCACAGAAGCTTCAGGAATTCTCCTTGTCCCCTAATAATAGCACTTTGCATAATTATGTATCCTTCGAAAGAGCTAGTGCTAGTAAAATAATTGTTTTATCATAAAATGTGGTCAAGTGCTAGCTAGCAACTTTCGTTTTTGTGTAAATTGCATGTTGATCTATTGCATGGTTGTTTGTTTAGAAGTTATTCCTTGTCACCCTTGTCTATGAAAGCTCATTTTAATTTGAAAGCCAATACTATTGCATGCTCAATTTATGCTTAACACTATAAATCGTAAGATTTGTTTTTGATAGAAATGGTTGCTCGAGAATTCGTCAAAATCGTCATTTGTGCTACCCTCACCATCACAGGTTCGACATGCATAGGAGGTATGCGAGGAAGAAGGCTAAGTTTGCAGAATCCAATTCAAACGTGGACATATTGTTAGACACGTCCCTTGAAACCATGTTTAGCGACACACAAGCTATCACCGAGGTAGCCCTAGGAAGCTCTTCCCTAGAATTTCAATGGGGTGACTTATACAGGTTTATCAGAGATCAGAAGTACCCTTAAGAATCCCTAGAAGAAACCATGGTTCACTTGAACATCAAGAAATCTGGCCTTCACAAGGAAGCGACACATCCCAAGCTATTCCCATGCTCAAAGGTTAGCGACTCAATAATTACTCATGTTAATACTGATACAAGGTTCATTAATGACAAGACCGGGATGAATCTGGCATCGTTTGCACCTGAACACATCATGGCTACTTACAAGTTGCCTCAGGAAAGGACTTGGCTAGTTGATGAGTGGATAGCCAAGCGGACCACAAACCCACTGGAATTTGCTAGAAAGATGATGATAAGTGAAAGACAAATCAGGGAAAGAAACACTAATGAATATGAAAGTGCTATGCTAAGGACTCCTTTAAGACTCATTTCCTTAATGCTGAGTCGGATTTTTGACATGCCAAATGGAAATATTTTCAATCTTGGGTGCGTTCCGGTAATGGTCCATGTGGCCATGTCTGGTACAATTTTCAATTGGGTGACATAATTTCAGACAGTACGGTTTTGCAATTAACCACTGCCCAAGGAGGACTAACTTAGAAGAAAGCTGATTTCTTCATGTCTTCTTATTTGATGGATTGCTTGCTAAGCAAACACTCCTTCCCGGATTTGGGTTGAATGTGGAGCAGAAAAGATTCTCCTCTCTTTGTAGCCTACCATCCCACATGGGAAAGCAACTACGTGAATTACTACAAGCAGAACTCATCAAGCCCCTGTATAGGCTCATTTTTATAGAGGATCCGAACTGCCTGTCCGAAAATGGCATGCCCATCATCGAAGAGTTTGGGGATTATTACTTCTCCACCAAGGGAACCTATATCCAAATGAGTGGAGGATATCAACCTCCCTTTCTGTTGCCTCGGTATGTCATAGATTTTGTAGTACATAAGGAGGCTCCGAGGCAACTCTTTGGCATCGGTGGAGTCAGCAAGATCCTCACAGAAAGAAAGAAAGGTATTTACCCATCGATGCCCTTCACCATCGGTGCATATAGTCTCCCGAAGGAAAAAGATGGTGAAAACTTTGTTAAGGGCTTAGAGGTTTTTCACTTTGGCACAAAGCCCTTTAGGAGACACGATCCTAGTGGAAGGGTTGCTAAGCATTCTCTTAATGTCATAAATTCTTATGAGTACACGCATCTTTGGGAAAAAGATGAAGAATTTTTCAGAAGTGCTAGGAGCTTGACTGAATTGGGGAAATGTTACCGCCATAAAAGTGGAACAAGATCCAACCCTAAACCTATTGGGTTTATCCAGACGAAGCAAGAGGCAGCAACATCTCAATCAGAAGAGTCAAAGAGGAAGGAAAATGAAGAAGAAGAGAGACTCCAGAAGGAGCAAGAAGTCAAGCAGCAACAAGATGCAGAAGCTATTAGAGTCAAACAACAACAAGATGCATAAGCTGCTAGAATTCAACAGGTGCAAGAGGAAAAATCTCTAAAAGAGGAAGAAGAGAGGATCCTACAAGAACAAGCTGCCACATTGGAGCAGGAGGAAGAAAAAAGAATCCTGCAAGAGAAAGCTACCAAATTGTAGCAGGAAGAGGTCGAAAGGTTTCAAGCAGAGCTAGCAGAGCTGGCAGAGAGGCAAGCAAAAGAGGAAGCTGAGAAGGCTATGGAACAAGGCATGTCCAGCCCAGGGGCCATGGACCTAGATCTGACAACAATAAACCAATCAGGGATCTTTCATGAAGGGATTGTCACTACCGAAGAGTTAGCACTTACCCCATACAACCCCAGAAAGCAACGCCAAGTGGCCAACCTAGATTCCATTTATTTTCATCAAAGGAAGAATGTTATTATTGACAGATCGGTAAAGAAAATGGAGATTGGATAGGACCAATATGAACTCAGAGTATCAAAAACCACACTAGTCCAAGGGACTGACATCGACCCTGTTTTCACAGCGTCATGCTCTGTGGCTTCATCCCAGGGAAGTAAAGACAATGTCAATCGTCTAGTTGAGGATGGTAAGAAATACAGGGAGCAATGTTTCAAAATAAAATCTAACAGGAAGAAAGAGGTGTTGGAGGGGAATGAATTAAAGTTGAAGTGCAAAGAGATAGAGGAAGATAAAAAAGAAACAACTTTGAGAATCCGACAGCTCCAGAATGAAAAGAATACACTGGAAATGCAGCTGGCAATCTCAGAAGATGAGCTGTTGAGATGTGTGAGCTATCTAAAAGAACCACCTAAATATTTAATTATCGACCAGGGTTGGTAATCTTAGAGTCGAGGCATAGTATATGCTAAGGTAGAATTGCACCTATGTTTCGGATTGTCAGACCTTAGAGATGTTTAATAAAGAAAAGATCGAAAGATCTTTCAAAATGAAAAACCGAGTCAAACTTCAAAAGAGATAACAAATGAACTAATTAAACCAACAGATTAGAATAGTATCAAATCATACTACTCTACTCTATGATTAAATAATGGAAAAAAAAGAAATACTGATTAAAGAGAAAACTATTTTTATAAGAATGGAAACTACTTAAACAATTCTTCAGATTGTAATCTATGGATTAGAAACATCTGTAAATGAAATTAAAGATCTATCTATGGAATATCTTAATTTGGTGGGAAATTACATAAACAGAAAACTATGTTAATTCAAAGGAAAACTACAACCTATCAAAAATGGAAACTACTTGATTTGAAACAAAAACTAGAAATTACTTGATGAATTCGAATAACTACTTATGCATTCAGTTGATATTTCAAAATTACATTAAAGCATCTAATTCCATTCTCCCTGATGTTGTTTGTCAAATGTAATAGGAACTGGAGTGAATGAATCATAAGGAATTTCAAATGTAACGACAAAACAAAATGGAAGTAAATCTAACCTAATTTCAACAAAGAGATGTAAACTACAAAGAGACAAATTACAATTAACCTTAAAAATTATGATCTATCTTCTATCCATAAATGAAATAATATAAAACTAATTAGATCTAGAAGCAAGTAGAAAACTTAATAAAGATATTTATTTCTGAATTCAATTTGGAAGCAAGTAGAAAACTTGATAAAGATATTTATGTAAAAGCAAGTAGAAAACATGATAAAGATATTTATTTCTAATCCAAACTCTATCTCATGAACATATTCATTATCTGTATGAATGGAAAAACTAATCCTATGCTTAATCAAGAAACTATTAAAACTAGAATACTTGGAGAATTAAATTATCAATTCCAATTTGAGATAAACTTTAAGAACATGAAATAAACTATGCTAAGAATGAGACTGATAGATCCTGAAACAGTTATATATTGACAAATTATCTATGAAATCCATAATTTAGAAAAACAATTAAAACAAAGTTAAGGAAAATGGAAGGAAAACTAAGAACGATAACAAAACTTAATTAAAACTTTATAAGATATGAATCAAGGTCCTAATTACAGTCAGAATTGCTAATTAGAAGCCAGAAAGATTACAATTAAAAGAGGATAAGAAATTGGATTTAAAATAAGCATGAAAATAATGCAGAAAGAATAAGTCTGAATGACGATGTGGATGACTGTCCGAATGACAGTCCGGATGGAAGAAAAATGAATTAAACTAAGGAAAGGGGCAATTTTGATGATCTTAACGTCAACTGGCGAATGTAGATGAACCTACAGTGCAAAGAAATCAGTAAGAAGATTATTGAGAGGCTAAGGTAACATAAAGTAACTTATTCTAATCATTATCGAAATAAAATGAACTATTCCTATTCTATGCTAAGCAAGACTAAGATGAAGGATAGAATTAACCTACAACCACAGAACAGAAACTAATGGAACTAACTCTAACTATAAACTATGCTGGAAACAACAACTAACTAAACTCTATTTAATTATGAAAAACTAAAAGCAACTATCAAAACTATGCTTGGTCAACCATTTATCAATTCTTGAAACACAAACTAAGTTAGTAGTACAATATAAATTACAGAGAAGTAAAGGAATGACATATTCAGGAAACAAAATTAATTATATAAACTGGAAAATAAACTAGCTAATTACATAAATTAAAATACAGAAAACATAAACAAAACCTCCGATTGAGGAGGGGCCCTTCCCAACAATCAAAGATGGAAACTAAAACAACTTTGTCACTAACAACAAAGCATCAACGAATAGAAACTTCCATCTGGTGAAAATTACACAGTGCCTGTAGCTTAAAAGACTGACAGTTTCCCAAAACTCTAGAGAATCAGACTCAAGGGTTCCAAGATTAACTCGTCTCAGTCACGAAGATAGCTATTTATACAATTTTACAATATGGAGAGCAAGTTGACCCTTTATTGGTTGTTTGATCTAATAATAGGCAGTGTTTAGGACTGCAAAACGGCTGCTTGTGATCCATGACAACACAGAGGTCACCTGCCTGCTTTCACGTCGTCGGCCCTACCCAATGAGAAAAACTACGTGTTCGTTTCCTTCATTCGTGGGAAGAATGCATGCTGACGAGCTAGATGGAAGGAGGAGAGGGTTGCTGGAGCATCAACATGGATAGAGCGTGTGCTGGCTGACTGAGCGTGGGAAGATGAGGCTTCTCTAGAACGTTGGTGTGAGAAGGAGTGCGTGAAAGTCGGAACGTTGGAGTGTTGACATGGATAGGCCGTGTGCTATTGAGCTCAAGAGGGAAGAAGGAAAATCTTCTAGAAACAAGGCTCATCAATCATATCCACCACGTGGCTAACCGAACCCATGAGTCCGTTTCTATCTTTAATGGCCAGGAATATGCCAACCGTTGATTTCGCGGATCGAACGTAGGGCTAAATGGCGGGCTGGATGCGGCTGAACATTGGGAACATGAACATGTGTCTATATGAAGGGTTGTTTGAAGACTGCAACCTATAGAGCAAAAACTATATGCCACGCATGTCTAGAAATGTCACTTTAAACATTAATAAATCATAATATGGCAAGATTTGACCAAAATTCATATGCTAAATGAATACATGCATACCTGGTCTGTTTGATAGTCTTATTGGAGGAAAGAATAACTTATTATAGAAAAAACAATGAAAATGACGCCACTCAGAGTAAATTTGATGATAAAAAATAGTGACAAAATGGACACCAATATTCCCCCAAACCAGAGATATGCCAGGTCCCACTGAGCAAAACAGAGAAGTTCAGGAAGAAGGCTGAGCTGCGGTAGCAGTTGCCTTTGACTTGGAAGAGGAAGTGGTTTTAGCTTTAAGTTTCTGGAGTTTCCTAAACTGGTCCTTCAAGGTCTCATACTTCATCTGGAGAATAGTATGGGATGCTGCTCTGGAATTGACCAAGCATTCAATGCTTCTTACTTGTGTGTGCAGTACCTTGTTTTCTTCTTGAAGCTCAGATATTGTTTCCACATAATTTTGATTATGGTCTGTCAATCATATGTTCTTCAAGAACTCTATCTTTGTTGTGTGCAGGGGAACTTTTAGCAACAGGGGCTTTAGACAATTGAGCAGATACATTGGCTAATGTGAGGAGAGGTGTTTCAAAGGTATGGTTTTCTGACTGGTTGTCTGAACGTGATGATTGAATAGAAGTCTGGATGACAGACTGGTCAACGAACTGGTCACAGTTTGTTCTCATGGATTTAGTGGGTACTGATAAGGGTGGAGGTTCTGAAGTAGGATCACCAAGGGTGATCTCAGGAGAGGGCGATGGATAGACAAGGTGTACATCTCTTGAGGGATTCTCATCAAACGACAAACGCTTGGTGTCTTGTTTTGTATGTGTAGAAGCTTGGGTAGGATCACTAACACTAGCTTGGAAACAATGGTGTTTTCGAGAAGCAGAGGATTTGACAATAGGATTCTCGATCAAATGAGGGTTTAGTATTTCAAAAACAAAATGATCCCAGGTTTTCCCTCTCTTTTACAACTGGTGAATGATCAAGATTTTAATAAGACAATGATGGTACATGGTTCCAGAGGGATTAACAGTATTCTTCCTGACTTGACTTGACATCTTCTCTAAAATTTTCAGGAAATAGAATGGAAAGTTGAGGGTCTGATTGTTAACAAAATGTGCTCGCAATCTAAAATGGTAGACTTTAAAAACAGTAAAATTACCCTCGCAAGTGATCATAAGGATGATGACAGTCAAAGGATCTAGGTATTCTGGCTTGACCCACTCCTGGTGGAATCCTTTTGTTCCAGCGACGTGTTGATATTCGTTCTTTAAAGAAAACTCATGAGCCTTCCATGGAAGGAATACATGTTTATGCCAACGGGAACCTTCCCTAGGAAGATTCATGGCTAATGCGATAGATTATTCTATCACAGAGAAAGTGAGATGGACAACTTTGGTCGTCTTGCCATTGAATCCTTTAGAAAACAACAATGAAATTTCATGGTCATAGCCTTGGAAAAGGTGGAGAAACAGACCCCATCCGGCTCGAAGGAATACCTCACGGCACTCTTTGAAGTCGTGGATAGAAAGTAAATCCTGGTAAATTCCAGGTTCATGATGGATTGGCATTGTTAATAGAGGATGGGGGATGCAAATAGATACAGGAGGTGCAAGAAACTGCAGAGGACGCGGCTCAACAGAAAAGGAAGAGAGCAACAGGGATGGAGTGAAATTCATGCAGTCATTAATTTAAATTGGAGTCCGTTTGAATGGTTGATTGATCATAGGTATGCTTGAGAGATCACACTTTTCATTCGACGATATTGAATTGAGTGCCAACATAGGAATGCGTGAGTCCGAGAATATGCGTGGCTATGATATTTTCGACCATGTCCAAATCCAAGCTTTGGGCAGGTTGAATATAATTCTCGAAATGAAATTATAAACGTAGATTATACGTGGGAGATCATGATAACTTGATTAATATGATGACAGATCATACAATAGGATAATTAAAGCCATATGGCGGTCATGCAATGATTCAAAATTATGTATAATCCATTCGTTTAATGGAGGCAAGATAAATAAAGGAATGAAACCACGTGTGAAATTGATATTTGATAGATTCCTGACATAATTAACCAATTAGATTTTATCAATAATATTCAGATTTGGATACCTTGGCATGTTTAATAAAATCATTATAAGTTATGGTTTCATTTAGTACTTCATTTAGACCGCTATACATTTGCCTCATTCGTCACCTCATTTGGATTGGCATTCGACCCGTCATTCGACCCTTCATACAGACTTTTGTCTGTACAAAATTTGCTTGCTAATGCTGATTGAAGCTGATTTTGTAGAGAATTTTTGAGGTTGTTAGTACACAAAAGATGCTGAAAATTCTTCTTTTCTGGATCCTTTAGTTGCGTTCCTCTTTATTTGTCATTCATTAGGACAATCCTCTTTTTTCGTTATTTCGCATTATTCCTGAAAAACAACTATAATTTGTCAAAGATAAATAAACCTCTTTTTTTTCATAAATATCCAGAAAATAAAAACAGTTATGATGCTCCCCCAAACCAAAAATATGGCTTGTCCTCAAGCCATGAAAGAAAAATTAATTAACATTCAAATATTTTCAATACATGGTTCAACCAATAGATTCTAAAAATGTTGTGATAATCTTCGCAAGAAAATGAAATATTAACTATAAAATGTAGATGATTCAGATATGTACATTCATAAAAAAGAATACAACAGTGCTTAAGAAGACCATATGAAGAATGAGAGTGAAAAAGATGCGAACAATTCCATAGGAAAACTAGTCATCCATGACTCATTGTGAAGATTTCTTGTCATCCATAGAATATAGATAAGGTTCACCATAAAGTTTGTGATATTTACTATAGTTATGGGTCCCATTTATAGGATAGTCATATCCTAGGTATTGTTTGAATTAGATGACGGGGTCCAAGTCTAACTTACAATCATTCTCTAATGGCAGTATAAATAATCGGCCTAAACATGTGTCTGTATACTCAGGTTTTTTTTATGAGCCATGCGAATAGAAAATGCATTAACCAAACCTCTTTTACCCGATATTTCTCTGCTGCTAGCATGCCTGTTTAGTACCCCAGCGGGTTTATCTTTGTACCATGCAAGCATAGCCCCGCTGCTAGCGAGCCTGTTCAGTACCCCGACGAGTTTACTTTCATTTACCAGTAATGGTCCATGTGGCCATGTTTAGTACAATTTTCAATTGGGTTGACATAATTTCAAACCGTATGGTTTCGCAGTTAACCACTTCCCAAGGAGGACTGACTCAGAAGAAAGCTGATTTCTTCATTTCTTCTTATTTGATGGATTTCTTGTTAAGCAAACACTCCTTCTTGGATTTGGGTTGAATGTGGAGCAAAAAAGAGTCTCCTCTCTTTGTAGCCTACCAACGCACATGGGCAAGCAAATACGCGAATTACTACAAGCAGATTTGTGAGAAACTCATCATGCCCTTGTATCGGCTCATTTTTATAGAGGAGCTGAATTGCCTGTCCGAAAATGGCATTCCCATCATCAAAGAGTTTGGGGATTATTACTTCTCCACCGAGGGCACCTATATCCAACTGAGTGGAGGATATCAACCTCCCTTTCCATTTCCTCGTTATGTCACGGATTTTGTAGTACACGAGGAAGCTCTGAGGAAACTCTTCGGCACTAGTCGAGTCAGGAAGATCATCACAGAAAGGAAGAAAGGTATTTACCCACCGATGCCCTTCAACATCGATGCATATAGTCTCTCGAAGGAAAAAGACGGTGAAAACTTTGCTGAGGGTGTTAACACCCAAATTAACCCCCAAGGTTGTGAAAGAAGGCAATTCAGGGTAACCACTAACCAATCTTTAGCTTATGCTACTAACCCAACACAAACAGAGAGGGCTCTCTCGTAAATATTCACAGAATACTGGAAATCATCAAGATTGTCAATAATTAAGAAACACACCAGCATTCATCATTCAAAATATTCAATTACAACTCACAGAAGATCAGATTTCTGCTAGAAAACAAATTGGATTAAACTTTGTCTGGCTGAAATATATGAATCTCTATTTGGGCAATGGAGTCACACTAAACAAATCTAAAAAGTTATTCACAAAGGTTCTGCGAATGCATTCATGTAGGGGCGAGGTAGTAAGCAGCTAGTAGTCAAAGTGTTTTTTATTGGTGGAACGGAAGAAAAAAGAACAGTCCATTGATGTAAGGCATACGATGATGAATCCTACACCAAATTTTGCAGAGAATAATGGTCAAATACTTGGAAAGAATCAAGTAGAGCATAATTTCTATGAATTCCACTTAACTACTACACTATACCAAGTATGAAGGAATATTACAGTCATGGAATAACAATGAAGGAAGCACAATTAACATAGGAAAAAGAAAGACAGACTACCAGACCAATTACATAAGATACGCTGGAAAAACGCAAGCTCGACTTTGCAAACTTTATTAAAACAACTCAAAGTGTCTTTACAGATTGATTCTCAAAACTACAAAAATCTTTTCAATAATATTTTTCAACCCTTTTTCATTTCATTACATCGCATATATATATGCCAGGAATCCTTTGCTCGAATAACAAAAAAAGTTATATCGGAGTGACACCTCATTCAGGTTTATTTGCTACTACTATTACAAAACAGAAACAAGTAGAACCATCCTAACTACCTTCTTACATCCATCGGTATTATTACTAAGTAACATTTACTTCAATTAAAAAAACAGAAATAGTAAATTAATATTTTTAGCTAGCTATTTATATAGCTGCCTCAAAAAATATTACAAATTTCTCAAAAATGATAATTTTTTTCAAAAGTCTTTGATCTCAAATGAGCACCAATAACTATTAAAAGTCAACTATCACCGTGGAGGATGGATAACGTATAGTGCTTTGCCATATTTTTCTACATTGGCCCATCGGCTTGCGGGTGGGAGGTCGTAGTCCACCATCTACTTTACCATAACTCGTATCTCGATGTGGTCCGTGTAAAAAAATGGAGGGAGCCTTTCACCAATGGCGATCAACTGGTTCAAGATTTCAAAGTCATCTTCAATCTTCTCCATCAGATTTTTTCCTATGAGTAGCTGGTTCAACCGTTTGAACTTTGTATGATCCATCCTTATTTCCCAAAGCAAATTTTTATAAGCATTTTGGGAGATTAGTTCCTGGTTATTATTACAGAACGAAGGTAACCCCCTTTCAACTAGCTTATCAAACAATCCTTTGAACTCCACTACTTGCCCCTTCATTTCTTCAACTTTAGCTTCCATGCTCTCAATCTGCACATATTTCCCCAGGACCCTTCATGCTACCGCAAGGGTTGTGATCCGGTTTCCAATATTCAGTTTCATCGTTTCCTCTTCTGATAGATCATTTAAGAAAGTGATAGCATTTAGTGCCGTTCCCTTAGGTATTTGGATTAGGGTCTCCCTTGCAATTTCACAACCTGTGAGGGAATCACTGATAGTCTTCTCTTTTACACTTATAAACTCTAAGTAGGGTCTAAAGTTCTCAGCTTCTTTAATGATCCAGTCCCACACCAAATGTCTGTACCCTTGTAACGCTACCTGCTCGGTAACTTGATGAGTGAACTTTTTATTGATGCCAATTAATTATTTGTGCTTCTCCTGGAGGACCTTTGCTTCGTCTTCCCTTCTTTTACTCTCTTTTTCCAACCTGCGAGCCTTTTCCTTCAGCTCCCTAATTTCCACATCTTTCAGGCTAATGTGAGACATAGCCTGCACAAGACTGTCGGTACCACTGTTATCCCCATTTTGGTTCATATTGGTAGGCCGCATGTCCAATTTGGATAGATTAATTTTCAAGTCATCAAGATGTTTTTCTAAGCTTATCTTCTCCTTTTTCCAACTATCTTCCTTCCCTGCAAATTTTAGCAACTCTTATTTACACTCACTTAATTCTTTAGACAAGGATTCCTTTTGTATTTCAAAGTTTGTTTCTTCGGGACATTCGATTAGCCGGATATTAGGATCTTTATCCTTTTGTGTAGTTTCAGAATCAGCTTATATTTTTCAGCCAATAGTTTGCTCGTGGTTTTGCCTCCATCGTCACTTATAACTAGGTCAAATTGTACCTTCTTGACCTGCTGTTGAAGAGCTCGGTTTTCACTTTTCTCTTGCTTCAATTGTTTTTCTAGATTTTTTATGGTAACCTGCAAATTGTCGCTTTTCATTACTTCTTTCACAAAATCATCATACACAAGATCACTAATCTGCTTGTGAAACTGGTGATCTAGATTTTATGAGCAGAATGAAATGAATACAGATTATTATCAGATGCTTAACACAAAATAACAGAGATACAGTAAAACTAGTTTTCTATTCAATAAGGAAATAAGCTAGAACTGTAAAATGCAGCGGAAAACAAGCTTGCTGGAATGGTGGTGGCTTATCTCTGAGAAGAGATGTGACGGCTGCGCTCATTTCGCAAGCAGATGGTTACAATGAGGCTCTCAAGGAATTTTACAATAAACAGGAATTTCAAAAAACCTAGACATCCAAAAACCTAACCCTAGGAGATGAAGCGCCAAAAGTCATGTGGGCCCCGTTTGGGTAAGTTAGTACATCAACTTCCTGGGGTCGTAACTTTTGCATACGATCTTCGTTTGGGGTGCTCGGTAGCCCGTTGGAAAGGTCTATTCGAGATTTTCAACTTTCAACTAGACCCAAATGTATGCCAAAGGAAACCATTTGGCCCCCCAAATTTCCTAAAAAGGTCGTTTAGGGCCTCAAAATGGCCCCAGAAGTTCAGGACCTGAAAAACTGCTAAAAATAGTACAATACCAAAATTGCCATAAAACTGTTTTGAGCTAGTTGGAAAGGTGGGTGGCCACCAATATCCACCTGGATCAACTGGATTTTTTCCGGCACTGGTATCTTTTGCCAATTGATCTTTGTTTTGGTCACTTCATCCTCTATAAATACCACCAGGTTAAAAGTGTTATCCTTCATATCTATGCTGGCCATCAAGGAAGTTTTGGTATTAGGCAAACCCCTGGCTATAGAAATCAAATCAAACAACCTCTAGGATGAGGTCTGTTTGTTTTGATCGTACTGTTTGCATAGGTTGGCTTTGGATCGAAACGTTTTACCATTATCACCATCCTTAACATCCTGAAACTTATATTCTATAATCTGGATTTCAGGAGCCGAAGACTCCTCATCATCTATTCTCTCACCATCCATCAGAACAGTCAATTCTTCTTGAGCCGCTGCAACAAAAATATCCTCTTTAGTGGGAGATACAACTGATTCGGCTTGAGTAGCCGCAACAATCAACTCAACTTGTGTTTCCAATTAAGGCCGCTTGTCTCCACTTCCTTCTTCAGTATCCATATCTCTGATTTCTTCTAAGTCTCCTTTTCGGCCCACCTCCACGGTGTCTGACACCTGATCTAAGTCCATTATTAAATTGGATAACATGATATCTCCTTCCCGTGTCTCCATGGCTTCCCCCGCCTTGGGTTCCCAGCACAACAAATTTTGCCACTTTAGTACCCTTTCTGACTCTTTATGTTCAAAAGCGATTAGATTACAATCTTTCCTTCTCTTGGAAATATTATGCAAGGGATCGTATTCGATGGCCACATATTTCTTGAACCCTAGAGACCTCAATAATTCTTCTACATTTGACAAAGTTTCCTTAATATTTACGATGAAAGGACCTACCTTCCAAGGGTACTTCACATCCGTGCCCTTCTTATATTGCAGGAAATGCTCCTCCTCCAGAATCAATTTTTTTCTGATAAACTCAAGAGCAAAGATTATCAATGTTAGAAAAGCAGGCAAAACATAGGGCTCCTTTAAAAAACCATATAGCCTGATGACTGTAGCATCCTCAAATAGAAACCAGTCACCGACCGTCAATTCACTTTTCAATTGCATCATTGATTTCATTTCCGGAAAAACCCTAGGCAGTTCTTCCCCATAGATGATTTTATAAACATGAGGTAAAACATAGTTCACATAATTGAAAACATTGTCTATCAAAGTGTTTGTTTCAAGCAGTGAAGAAAAATGTGGGCTTTCAGCGCTGATGTACATAATCATTTTCATCAACTATGTCTAATATCTAAAAAACCTAGTATTCGGGAAATTACTCAATTTTACATGTATCATTTTCGCCAGAAAATCATCAAACCTCAGGGACGGGATGAGCCCACTTTCAGACCTGGCCAAACTAATGCTAATCCTAAAAAGTAAACTTAACTGGACTTCAGTCACCCACAAATCTATATCCAACCCTAAAAATTGATCCACCAAAGAAAAACCAACTGGGAATCATCATCAAAAAGGTTGACATTTAAGGGGTAGCGTTCTTCGGTGATTTCAAAGCCAGGTTTCAGACACATGGCTAAGAAAGCTTGATGGCTTTCGGGGTTGATTTGGCGATACAAGGAAACCATAGACTCTTAAGAAAAAAACTCCAACTCTTGGTACTGTGACTCAGGAATGAAAAAAGAATTCCTAACAACTGACGCATCTATATTATAGACGACTCTGGTCTTATGGGAGTCCATAATTACTCTTTAGGGTTTCGAGTAATTAGAAGAACACCATGTTACAAACTTAGGGAAAGGGGACACCTGGTCAAGGCAGAAGAAAATGAACGATGACCTAAATATTCCATGTATGTCTAGTCCCTGTCCATGCAAGGATTCCAAGCTCTTCTTAATTTCTGGAACCGGGAGCCGAATGTATGTATCAAATACATCCGCATCTATATCTTCTAGGGAAACCTTAACCCTAGAACTAGTAGAATCCTGTCTGACCTCCATTTGCAACTAAAAATACTCAGTTTTATACAGAGAATAATCGGTCACAAGGTCCTACCTGCCACTGGAAGCCATGAGCATGCCCTGTCGAAGGTTATGTTGCCTTCACTGTCTACCACACACTGAGAGACTTTCTGACTTCAACAGGCTTCGAGAACAAATGTCAACCCTTTTGTGTTTTTTCCTATATATATAACATTGCTGACCTAACTCCCTCCTTTCTTTGCCAACTGTCCTTTAATATTCACCATTGATCTTCCACGTGCTCACTTTTCGTCGTCAAATCCGCTTTTTGGCTTTCATACGTGACGTCCATCTTATCGACATGCTTCCATAAGGCGGCATCGCATTACACCAAAGTGGTCCCCAGTATCGTTCCTTCCGTTGTGTAACAAGTTCTGGAGTTGACACCTGTTCGGTAGGAACTATCCATTGCATCTGCCTTGCCAGTATCCCGCGTGCTACTTCTTGATGCAACTTATCCATAAGGACCGTCAATCTCCTTCCTGGCATACATCCATGGTGGAGATTTACTCTTAGCTTAACTCCTAGGTCATCCGTATGCTACCATGGATTTTGCTATTATCTTCCGCGCATTTCCGACTTCCACCAGCCGCTGATGTGGTTTCCCTTTCCATCTAAACCGTAGATTTGCTGGGAACCTGGGATTTTATTGTATTTAGTGAACCCGAACCCTTAGATTTCAAAAGGGTAACCTCCACCGTAGATCATTTCTCCCATCCCCACCATCGCATGCACCCACTATGGCATTGCTCACTGCTCCTTTCTCCTTGTGTCACCTTCTCCAACCGACAAATATCCGACGGGACCAATCCTATAGCATCCACATATTCCCTTTCTTCCTCACAACTTGGCCATGCGACGATCCATTGAAAGCTGTAGATCTTGCTCCCACTCTTGATCAATGATGACGACCTGTGCGATGCTTAGTCTTTCATGATTCGTCCACAGACTATAGGTTTTAGGGTATTCCATACTTGCCCCTTGTCATTTTATTAGCCTATTAATACCTAGCCTTTGACATTAGTCTATGTTTATTGCACTGGACCTCTTCTAGACCATTCCCTTTCTTGTCTTAGGATCTGTCCATCGAGGATGGAGATTACTTCAAGCTTCCATCAGGTAGTTGTCTTACCCTCTAGCTTTCCTATATAGTTTTTTTTATGCTGCAAAAGAGCAAAAAATATATAGGTGCTAACAGAGGGCTTAGAGGTTTTTCACTTTGGCACAAAGCCCTTTAGGAGACATGATCCTAGTGGCAAGGTTGCTAAGCATTGTCTTAATGTCAAAACTTCTTCTGAGTACATGTATCCTTGGGACAAAGATGAAGAATTTTTCAGAAGTGCCAGGAACTTGAATGAATTGGGGAAATGTTACCTCCATAAGAGTGGAACAAGCTCCAACCCTAAACCTATTGGGTTGATTCAGAAGGACCAAGAGGCAATAGCATCTCAATCAGAAGAGTCAAAGAGGAAGGAAAAGGAAGAAGAAGAGAGACTCCAGAAGGAGCAAGAAGTCAAGCAGGAGAAAGATGCAGAAGCTGTTAGAGTCAAACAATGGCAAGATGCAGAATCTACTAGAGTTCAATAGGATCAAGAGGCAAAAGCTATAACAGAGGAATAAGAGAGGACCCTACAAGAACAAGCTTCCAAATTTGCAGCAGGAGGAAGAAGAAACAATCCTACAAGAGCAAGCTGCCAAATTGCAACAGGAAGAGGCCGAAAGGTTACAATAAGAGCTAGCAGAGATGGCAGAGAGGTAAGCAAAAGAGGAAGCTGAGAAGGATATGGAACAAGTCATGTCCAGCCAATGGGCCATGGAACTAGATATGACAACAATAAACCAATCATGGATCACTCATGAAGGGGTTGTCGCTATGGAAGCGTTAGCACTTACCCCATACAACCCCAGAAAGTAGTGCCAAGTGGCCAACTTGGATTCTGTTTATTTTTATCAAAGGAAGAAGGTTATTATTGACAGATTGCTAACGAAAATGGAGATTGGATAGGACCAATATGAACTCAGAGTATCAGAAACCACACTAGTTCAAGCGACTGACATCGACCCTGTGTTCATAGCGTCATGCTCTGTCGCTTCATCCCAGGCAAGAAAAGACAATTTCCATTGTCTGGTTAAATATGTTAAGAAATACAAGGAGCTATGTTTCAAAATAAAAGCTAACAGGAAGAAAGAGGTGTTGGAGGAGAACGAATTAAAGTCGAAGTACAAAGAGCTAGAGGAAGAGAAAAAAGAAACAACTTTCAGAATCCGACATCTTGAGAAAGAAAATAATACAATAGACATGCAGTTGGAAATATTAGAAGACGAGCTGTTGAGGTGTGTGAGCTATCTAAAAGAACCACCTAAATATTTAATTAATGACTAGGGTTGGTAATCTTAGAGTTGAGACACAGTATATGCTAAGGTAGAATGGCACCTAAGTTCGGCTTTTCAGACCTTAGAGATGTTTAATAAAGAAAAGATCGAAAGATCTTTCAAAATGAAAAATCGAGTCAAACTTCAAAAGAGATAACAAATGAACTAATTAAACCAAATTAAACCAACAGATCAGAATAATATCAAATCATACTACTCTACTCTATGATTAAATAATGGAAAAAGAACACTTACTAATTAAAGAGCAAACTATTTTTATAAGAATCGAAACTACTTAACCAAGTCTTGAGATTCTAATATAGGGATTAGAAACAACTGTAAATGAAATTAAAGATCTATCTATGGAATAGCTTAATTTGGTGGCAGATTACATAAACAAAAAACTATGTTAATTCAAAGCAAAACTACAAACTATGAAAAATGGAAACTACTTGATTTGAAGCAAAAACTAGAAATTACTTGATGAATTCGAATAACTACTTATGCATTCAGTTGATATTTCAAAATTACATTAAAGCATCTAATTCCATTCTCCCTGATGTTGTATGTCAAATATAATAGGAACTGGACTGAATGAATCGTAATGAAGTTCAAATTTAACGGCAAAATAAAATGGAAGTAAATCTAACCTAATTTCGACAAAGAGATGTAAACTACAAAGAGACCAATTACAATTAACCTTAAACATTATGATCTATCTTCTATCCATAAATGAAATAATATAAAACTAATCAGATCTAGAAGCAAGTAGAAAACTTAATAAAGATATTTATTTCTGAGTTCAGTTTGGAAGCAAGTAGAAAACTTGATAAATATATTTATGTAAAAGCAAGTAGAAAACTTGATAAGGATATGTATTTATGATCGAAACTCTATCTCATGAACATCTTCATTATCTGTATGAATGGAAAAACTAATCCTTTGCTTAATCAAGAAACTATTAAAACTATAATACTTGGAGAATGAAATTATCAATTCTAATCTGAATAAACATTAAGAACATGAAATAAACTATGCTAAGAATGAGAATGATATATCTTGAAACAGTAATATATTGACAAGTTATCTATGAAAGACATAATTTAGAAAGATAGTTAAAACAAAGTTAAGGAAGATGGAAGGAAAACTAAGAACGATAACAAAATTTAATTAAAACTTTATAAGATATGAAGCAAGGTCCTAATTACAGTTAGAAATGCTAATTAGAATCCGAAAAGATTACCATTAAAAGAGGCTAAGAAACTAGATTTAAAATAAGCATGAAAACAGTGCAAAAAGAATGAAAGTCCGAATGACAATTCGGATGACTGTCCAAATGATAGTCCGGATGGAAGAAAAAGGAATTAAACTAAGGAAAGAGGCAATTTTGATGATCTTAACGTTAGCTGGCGAATGCAGATGAACCTACAGTGCAAATAAATCAGTAAGAAGATTATTGAGAGGCTAAGGTAACAGAAAGTAACTTATTCTAATCATTATCTAAAGAAAATGAAGTATTCCTATTCTATGCTAAGCAAGACTTAGATGAAAGATAGAATTAACCTATAACTATAGAACAGAAACTAATGGAACTAACTCTAACTATAAACTAAGCTAGAAACAACAATGAACTAAACTCTATTTAATTATGAAAAACTGAAAGCAACTATCAAAACTATGCTTGGTTGACCATTTATCAATTCTGGAAACACAAACTAAGTTAGCAGTACAATATAAATTATGTGCGTCAGCCACCGAGAGGCTATTCCAATACTGACAGGTAAGTGCTTTTGTCTCCCATTTTTTTTTAATTGAAAGGAAAATCCATCTGAGGCTCATTTTTTCCCTTTTAAAGCTTTTTAGCACTCGGATTGCCCATTATTTTCGTGATATAAGAGAATTCTTTTTCCTAATGGGAAAGCCTCCCTTCAAGCCGATCAGAGCAAAGTTGTCAGTATTATCCCATCGAACCATGACCCAGGAAGGCCGCCTTATGTGCCTATGCATTTCATCCTGTCAACCATCGTTCTCTCAATATTATATGAAAGATTCTGTCGCGGCGTTTGTTTTATTAATAAAATCCGAGCCTGTAAAGTTTCCTTATAAGAGATTACTTTAAAGCCACTGATAATGATACTAGTTTTGTAGCACACATTCTACTCTGTAACGCATGTAGGAAGTTTTTCTAATGCCCGGGAATGCCATGCTACACCCATCGCTGTGGATAATAAGTCATGCTCCTGATGATAAATCCCCCGCGTTAAAACCATAAAGATACAGAAGTTTCGGGAATTATCCTTGTCCCATAATAATAGCGCTTTGCGTAATTATGTATCCTTCAAAAGAGATAGTGCTAGTCAAATAATTGTTTTTATCATAAAATGTGGTCAACTGCTAGCTAGCATCTTTCCTTTTTGTGTAAATTGCATGTTCAGCTATTGCATGGGTGTTTTGTTTAGAAGTTCTTCCTTGTCACCCTTGTGTATGAAAGGTCATTTTAATTTGAAAGCCAATACTGTTGCATGCTCAATTTATGCTTAATACTTTAAATTGTAAGATTTGTTTTTGACATAAATGGTTGCTCGAGAATTCGTCAAACTCCTCATTTGTGCTACGCTCACCATCGCAGGTTCGACATGCATCGAAGGTCTACCAGGAAGAAGGCTAAGCTTGCAGAATCAGATTCAAATGTGGAAATCTTGTTAGACACATCGCTCGAAACCATGTTTAGCAACACACAAGCTGTCACTAGGGTAGCCCCAGGAAGCTCTACCCCATAATTTGAATGGGGTGACTTATACAAGTTTATTAGAGATCAGAAGTACCCTGAAGCATCCCTAGAAGAAACCATGGTCTACTCGAACATCAAGAAATATGGCCTTCACAAGGCAGCGACATGTCCCGAGCTATTCCCATGCTTAGAGGTCATCGACTCAATAATTGTGGATGTATATGTAACTTTAGAATGTATTTCACCCATGTATTTCATCTATGTATATTGTACTCCTATAGAGATGTTATTATTCCTCTATACGGAAGGGTTGTCATTTATATTGTAAGTGTCGTAACTTATACTTGATGGGTTATTAAACCACCTTGTTGGGGTCGGCCCTATATAAGTCATGTGGGTCAAAGGGTTATTAGACCACCCTATTGGGTGTCGGCCTAGTCAGCATTGTGGTATGTGGTTAAGTTGAGGCCGACCTAGTAAAGGTTATTAGGGAAGTCAAGTCAAGTATAAATAGAGTGCGGGAGGCACTCTATTTCATTCATTCTATTCTCTCACACACTTTGGAGAGTGGCGCACTTGTGGAGGAGGAGAAGCTGCTGCTAGGAGATGTCTATATCTTATTCTTGGGTTGTATCATTGCTCTATCTATCTCTGAGGAAGTTATTGGGGTTTTTCACCTTTATGGTTTTCCCCAAGTGAACTCTATGTCTCTTGTGTGCTTGCATTATTGTGTCCATGATTGATATACTGTAGATATGTTGTACATATTGTTCTCTCAGTTAAGATCCTAGATCAGATTGAAGTAAATTCTGAAAAACTAACATGGTATTAGTGCTAGCCTGAAAGAAGGCATGGTATGGCATGTATGACACTTGTTGCACTTGCGATGCTAGGGATTGATATAGCAAAAACCAGTCATTGTAGTAATTTTGCTATAAATCCATTTTGGCGAAGTTTTTGGATCTAAAACTTTTGTAGGTCGAAGATAAGATCTCCATGTACCTTGTGTCCAAAGGAAAAATTCTAATTCGTTGTACTTTGTGTTTTATGATCTGTACAATCTAGGGTTTTGGCCTCTTTCAGATCTGAGTCATAAAAAGGTGACCTAGGAAACAAGGTCATAACTTGGGATAGGAAGCTCCAAATGAAATTTTGTAAAATGTGACAGGTAGTGCACAGACTGCACTTTCTTAGGTAACTTCTATAGAGGCTGGAACTGAACCAATTATATGTGGCATGCCATACAAGTTCGCTCTCCTATTTGATCCCATAAAAAGGTCGTGTTGCGACACTTGGCATAAATCTCTCTTAGAGAATCCAATTGAGGTCAGACTTGTGGGGTTGGAAAGATGACAGTTCGGGATACCATAGGTAGATGTTTCAGACCCTTTGGATTGGAAAGTTTGGAGTTACACTAGAAACAATTAGGTGCATATTTCTGTCAAAACAAAATTATTTTTGAGCACCTTCATTCACGGCTTCGGGAATATAGGGTTTCGAAGAAAGTTGGAATTTTTGTAATTGGAGACCACGACTGGATGCTACTCATCAAAATAAAAATTTAGAGACCAATATCATATTTTTTGGTTGGGAAGAAGGCCGGGCTTGATCAAACCCCAGTTCGGGACTTTGATCGGAAAGATGGAAAATTAGGGCTTATGCAAAAGTTGGAATTTTGGAAATCTATGACCATGGCTGGAAGCTCCTAAGAAAAATAGAAGCTTAGAGATTTGAATCAAAATTTTTGGTTGGGTGAAGCTCCGAGAAACTCAAACCCTAATTCAGGGTCCTCCTAATGAATCCGAAAAACTAAAAGGCAATTTTGAGGGGTGAAGCTTTGCAGTTTTCAAATTCTGAGTATACTAGCTTGACCAGCTTAGAAAGGTGCATCTTTCTATCATTTCAGAAGTTTGAAATTCAAAGTTTGACTTTTTAGAGTTTCTCTGACAAACCCTAATCCAGCTCCAGATCTAGTTCCTGCAAATCAAGTAGATTGGGTTAATCCTAGAAGAGAATGGATTGGTCACCTGCATAAGTGAAGAAGCTCCTGTTTCAGAGGGAGATGAGGCTAAGGCCTTTCATAAGAAGATTACAAGCAATCTCGACACGTATGACTTATCCAAGTATGTTTCGAGATTTTTTCATGATTAAGTTTATGGTATGTTTGTCTTCATATTATTACGGTTAGTACAATATTGATTAAATTTAGACTTGTCGTATCACCTTAATAAAATTATGAATGCATGATAGAAGATATTCATTGATTAGGGTGTTGACACTTATGATTTTACTAATGCATTATGGTGTTGTATGAGGTTCATGTTGTCCGCTAACATGGAAGGTACACCAAGAAAGACAAATCATGTTCTAGTTCAAGAACATATGATCATGGTGACATGAAGACAAAGATTCATCCATTTCCATGGATCACTTAGAAGATCTATTTACGAGGTATGTATAACTTGGTTCTATAATGGTTAACTTATGATATATGTAGGTTACTAGCATAAGTCATTGAAGAGAACAAGAAGACATCATGTGGGTATGTTAGACATAACTAGCTAACATAGTAATCCAGGTATGTTTTTCCTATATCAAGTTAGAATCCTACCTTGTGATAGGATCTCTTATATAAGTATACATGGCATGATTGATAATGATTATTCATAGGTTTGAATAATCATGGGTGTATGCATATTATGTTTCTTACCTTAATTGATGATATGACTAACCAGAAGAGTCATAAAAGTATAGGTTTGAGTAATCATGGGTTTAGGCATATTATGTTTCTTACTTTAATTTATGATATGACTAACCACAAGAGTCCTTGAATACTAATGCTTATTATTTCTGTTTGAAATGATCATGACTATACATGCTTAATATTATTGTGTTTTGATAGTATTGAGAATATACTAATAAATGTATGATTATGTATGAGATCTCGAGGATATCACAATAATGATACTTGTAAGCATGCATAGTGATCGCGGATGGATATAAGTTCAAGGACAGGTAATCCATGAAGCAAAGGTCAAGAGGGAGCACACTCCAATAGTTTCTGCAAGGATGTAGATATTCAGAGGGAGTCGACCACTTCTCACAATCCACATTAGGTTGGAGTTGCAAAGATTCAAAGGGAGTCCACCCAACAAAAAAACAAAGATAAGTATTTGAATTATCATTTCTTGCATATTTGATTGTTTAAATAATGTCGTTCAATGATGTATATACTGATGTTCCTAGAATTAGGCTGTGTATTTTGGCATATTAGAATAATTGCATTAATGAACAACATACTACTAATATGCATGTAATGGGTAAGTGGCCTATGGCACTGTACACCATTCCATTGCTACTTATCTAGAATGAAACCTCTTTGCTGTCATGTTGGGAGTTGTGCACACTCTTAACAATGTTCTGGTAGAGATTGGAAGGCATCTAGAAAGTTACGGGATATGGATAAATGTTGTATTGAAGCATTGGCTAAAATAAGTGCATGACTGTATGACATATTTCTTATGTGTAAGAATTTGTTCTAAAAACTATGAGATGTTTCTAATCATGAAATTTAACTTGTTTTGTAGGAAATATCATATACCATCACCTACAAAAGAAGGAATACAACATTTGTTCCAGTAACAAAGATATCTATTGAAGATATTGAAGTTCCTAGGATCTGGGATGAAGTAATGGAAGAATGCCATGATCAGTCAATCATGAAGAATGATGTTTGGGATGCAGTCCCAGGACCTGAAGGGAAGTCTGCTGTGACTTCCAAATGGATCTATAAGATCAAGCAAGCTGCAAATGGTAGCATGGAAAAAGACAAAACGAGTGATGAAATGGAAGATACACCAGATGGATGTCAAGACAACCTTCTTGAATGGTGTAGTCGAAGAGGAAGTGTATGTGGAGTAGCCACTTGATTTTGAAACACATGACAGGAATTCATATGTGTACAGGTTAAGGAATGCCTTATATGGCTTGAAGCAAGCTCCTAGGACTTGGTATGGTAGGATGGACAGTTTCCTATCTAGCTTGGGCTTTACCAAGAGTAAAGCAGATTCCAACCTTTACTACAAGGTTGAGGAAGGCAATCCTGTGATACTCCTATTGTATGTGGATGACCAGTTTGTTACAGGTGATGATAGATTGATTGCCGATACCAAGAGGAAACTTGCATTTGAGTTTGAGATGAAGAACTTGGGTATGATGCACTACTTTCTAGGCATGGAGGTGTGGCAGAGTATAGATGGAATCTTCCTTGGACAAGGGAAGTATGCAGTAGAGATCCTGAAGAGGTTCGGGATGATGGACTGCAAGGCCATGGCCACACCTATGGCATCGAACCTGAAGCTTCTGTGTGATGCTTCATCTGATCCGGTTGATGTCACTGTGTATCATCAGATGATTGGGTCCTTGATGTACCTAACGAACATGAGACCAGATATTTGCTTTACAGTGAACACATTGAGCCAGTTTCTGACGGATCGGAGGAGTGTTCACCTGGTTGCTATAAAGCATATTCTGGGGTACCTAAAGGGTACAGTTGATTATGGGCTCAAGTATGATGCGAATCAAAAGTTTAACATGTAGGGTTATGTTGATTCAGATTGGGCAGGAAGTGCTGCAGATAGGAAGAGCACTTTTGGGTGCTGCTTCAGTATGGGATCGGGTGTGATCTCTTGGTTTAGCAGGAAGCAGTCCTACGTAGCATTGAGTATAGCCGAATCCGAGTATGTTGCATCTTGTTCAGCTAGTTGTGAGGTAGTATGGCTTAGGAAGCTACTGTCTGAGTTATTTGATCTCTCGCTGGAGGTTACTGGTATCTTTTGAGACAACCAAAGTTGTGTAAAGCTATTTGAGAACCCAGTGTTCCACGACAGGTCGAAACACATAGAGATCAAATATTACTATATCAGGGATATGGTGCAGAGAGGAGCAATGAAGCTTCTGTATGTTGTGATGGATGAGCAGATTGCAGATGTTCCAATGAAGCCACTAGCCAGAGTGAATTTTGAGCACTTCAGAGAGAGGCTTGGTGTTCTTCAGATCGATGACACTTTGAGGAAGAAGTGATGGAGACATTTGCTAAATCCATTCCAAGAATCTTAGAAGGAGGATCCTTCACATGGCTGTGGATGTAAGCGCTGGATGATGAGCATCAAGACGATTCCCCAATTACTGCTTGTTAAATTTTGAGCATTAATTCATTATACTCTAGGATCTTTGCTGAGAGAATAACATATACAGTATATCAATGCATGAAAATCACAATATGACAAGCATCATAAGAATCAAAAGCATAAGAGACAAGAGACACAGAGTTTCCGTGGGGAAAACGCTAAGGTGAAAAACCCCACAACTTCCTCAGAGATAGAGAGAGCAATGGCTCAACCAAAATACAACCAAATAACACTGAGATAGTCTCCTAGCAGATGATCCTCCTCTTCCTCACTAGTGCGCCACTTCTGAGAGTGATAGCGAGTTACTTTTTCGAGTGAGTAAAATAGAGATCTCCTATCTCTATTTATACTCACCTTTTTTCCCAGTGACCTTATTGGGCTGACTTGTCTAGTTAGATACATCCACATTATTATATATATAATTCGAGGCCGACCCCACATGGTGGTCTAATAACCCATCGGCAAGTACACACACTTGCGACACTTCTCAATCCACATGACGACACTTCCTTATTGTTAACACCCAAAAAGTGCTCACTACCTCATCTACCACATCATATGGCTCATTTGTCCATTTTCCTACTATATTTCCCTTAAAATCCTATAAAATCCCATTAAAAAGCCTCCAAAAGGCCTAAAATGCCTCCAAAAGGCCACAAAACCATCAAAATAGCCTAAAAAAGGCTAAAAAACCCCCTTTTTCCTCCAAAAATAGCAAAAATCCCCTAAAAAGGGAATAAAAAATATAAAATAATAAGGAAAAGGAGGAAAAAACCCTATATAGCTGCATAAAACCATGTGTTTCCCAAAACCATGGGTCAGCACTCCACCACCAAAAAAAACTATAAATAGGTGATGGAGATCCCTTATTCCATATCCACAATCACAAGCACCCTTACTCTGCCAAAATCTCTCTCGAAACCCTAGTTCACCATTGAACTATTTTCACCTTGAGAGCCACCTTTGGCCCATCACTACTATTGGAGAAGGAGAAGGAGCATATTGAAGCTTGGAGCATCCTCTTGGACACTGCAAAGGGCTTCATCAAACCTTTACATTGAAGGTAACATCAATACAAAAAGACATTCTTTCAATTTGATGTTTATGTTTCATGCTTGTTTTAGAAGTAATTTAATTTCTGTTTTAGCTTAATTAGTTTAATTTATTGAACTGCTACTAAGGAGTCCATTCTCCTTAGTAGGTGCTCATTGGCACAAGCTAGGGGTAAAACCCTAGCTACAGTTTTGGCGACTCCCCTAGATTTTGAATTTTTGGTTTCCGTTTTGAATTTTTTACTTTCGGCTGTCCCTTTCGGCCGCCGCATACCGCGTCTTTTCCCTCTGCAGTCGCGTCCTGACCGCGCCTTTTCGGCCTTTACCTGCGATCCGACCGTGGCTCTCAGACTGCTTCCGACGCCCCGCCGGCGGATTCAAGTCTGTTACCTGCGATCCGACCGTGGCTAATCAGCCTGTTTGCCGCGATCTGACTGCGCCTGTCGGCATTTTTCCCGCGTCCCGACTGCGGCTCTAAGCCTCTTTCTGGCGTCCCGACTGCGTCTGTTATCCCTTTTGCCGCGACCCGACTGCGTCTTTTTCCCTATTTTCTGCATCCCGACTGCCTCTGTTGGCCCGATAGCCGCGAGATGACCGCCGCTGTTTCCCTCAAACCCGCGGTCTGCCTGTTCCGATTCGCCACAGACCCGCGGTCTGATTTCTGCTCTTTTCCTGTTTTGAGCCCAGCCCCTTTTGCTGCAATATTTTCTGCATCTGAACAACCCTCTGTCCCACCTGCAGCCTCACTACCTTACAGCCTTTCTGCAACATAATTTATGTGCCCTTTACATAATTCTTTTACAATTTAGTTATTTTTAATTCAGAAAATTTTGCAAGTTCAAATTTCAATTTCAGCATTATTGATAGTTGGAAGTTGCCCCCCTTTGTGGCACTTCTATTTTTGGGTTCATCATCTCACGAGCACACACTCTGTCACATAAATCAAGTGAGCCTTAAAAAGTACCTAACTAAACCAACATTCTAACCCCACTTGGGGAACACAAAAGAATCATTGTAGTTAGGTAAGGTCGGGGGGATAGGCTTCCAATAACACCCCTCGGTCACTTTCACTTGAGACATAGTTGTTGTCCAAATAGGGAACTAAAATCCCCTAGTACTTTTTGGCACGGTCACGACCAGTTTATCAGAGGGCCTCTCCCTTAGGAGGGTTGAAGTCGGGAGACTGGTTCCGGAGGCCTGAGTGGAATACCGCACTCCATTCAGTAACCGAAGGGCTACCTTTCGCGGTTCGCGGGATATCCCTGTATAGGGGTATTGCGGTCAACGAACTAAACGACAGATTCACCTTTCTGGACGTGTCATGAACGGGGTATCTTAGTTGCCATTCTTCTAGGATTGACTACCCGGTGTCCCTCCCGGTAGGGGGATATCATAGCCACTTGGCTTTCCTACTCATATTGTCTGACTTGGATTTCATCACCTTGCAGAGGATATGTTTAGTTGAGTCAGAATACTTTTAGTTAGGTGTTTGCATGCTCCTTTACCTCCCTTTGGTCTAGTGAGTCCACCATTTTTTCTTTTTAGGAAACCTGGTGCTTGTTGGTATTCTGACCATCTTTGTTGTTACTCCACCTATTGTAGCACAGCTGTTGCAGTAGGTGTTTTGAGTTGGTTGTTGGCCTGAGTGCCTTGCTTTTTAGCTCTCCTTCTGCACACTTGGTTGCATTAGGATTTTTGAGCTGTTTTTATACTCACCTCAACCCACAGAGATTAGACACCATCTGTCACCATTGAGTCCCCGAGACATTCTCGGTGCCTCAGGGGCGAGCCCCCACAGCACGGTTCTCTTGACACCACCCGTCATAGATTCAGATCATTATCCGTTGATACCACTCATCACAGATCTAGAGCCCTGTCACTTGACTCCACTCGTCAGCGACGTAGGACTCCGTCACCAGATAGTGACGCCCCTTACTTTACCTCCGATTCTGACGAAGAGTCTGAGAACCCTATTTACACTGCCCCTACTAGCCCCATGGCTGGAACGACTTCCACTCCGTTTGTCATAGGGACTATTGGTGGCACATCCACCACTACACCAGTTACTACACCTGTTTTGGGTATGCCCTCCATGGGGCACCCATCTACCATTCCCCTCACGGTACCTATTCCCGCAGCGGGAATACCTATCCCCACTACATCAGTGGCTCACACTACCCATGGTGGTGCTGGACCATCCTCCACTACCTCAGTTCCCCCACTTGGGGGCACCACCCTAAATCTTGTCCCTCCACTTGGGGGCACTGGCCCCAACTTGGTCCAAAGCACTACTGTGTCACATCCTCCTTCCAGTTTGCCATTCATGGCTAGCCTCAACCTACCTGACCTGGCCAGATTGACCAACGATCCTATTCGACACGACCCTACATGGCCTCATATGCCTACCAAACTACCCTCTGACATCCCTAAGTTCGAGGGCAAGGCCGGTGAGGACCCACAAAACCATATGATGTCTTTCCACCTATGGTGTTCCTCTAACTCCATAGTGGACGACTCTGTTCGCCTCCATCTCTTAAAGCGCACCTTCACTGGCTCTGCAGCCAAGTGGTATATCGAGCAACCACATGGGACCCACGCCACCTTTGCTTCCCTCGCCTCTACCTTCCTGCAGTTCTTCCAGTTGCCTGTCCGATATGACGCGGGCATTGAGATCCTCTTATCCTGCAGACAAAACACGGCTACCCATATCACGGACCACATCCATGAGTGGCGTCGACGCCGTAGCTTATGCAAGATTAAACTAGACGACCGTATCTTCCTAGATTGGTTCCTCAAATCCCTTCTCCCTGTTATTGCTAAGGATGTAGCTTCAGAAAGACCTCAGTCTGAAGAAGAGGCCATCCTTAAGGCACAGCAGTTCGACCTCATTTACGCTCAGTCGGGCTACCTTTATACCATTATACCTGACGCCCCTCGCGGTGAGTCCTTCCAGCACGATGCGACGGGGGCATCCCACGCTGCAGATGGTATCATTGGCCGTGTTTCTTCGCATCCCCAACCATTTTCTATAGCACGACCTACCCCTGGCCCTGACCTGTCGCGGGCCACCTCACAGTCTG
The DNA here is from genome assembly GCA_027924585.1 of Larix kaempferi. NCBI lineage: Eukaryota > Viridiplantae > Streptophyta > Pinopsida > Pinales > Pinaceae > Larix > Larix kaempferi. Next base: position 19,583,246 of record BSBM01000011.1, on the reverse strand, counting down.
GAGCAACCAACTCCTATGCTCCCATGACACACCACCATGGACCCTCATGTCCACCTCAATGCTTCGGTTATGCGACTCCTGCTTATGCCCCCCCAGTCGCACCTCAGCCTTACTACCATCAGCAGGCTGCCCCAGCCCCTGCACCGTCACAAGCCCCACCCGCTTATTATCCGCCACAGGCAGCCCCTGCGGCAAACCCACAACCTGCTCCGCAGTCCTATCAGCAACCCCCTCAAGTTGCTGCACCTGCTCAGCCTCAACCTACATATCATCCTCCGCAGCCTGCTCCAGCACCTGCGCAACCTCAAAATCCACCTGCTGCCCAAGGACAAGTTTACGCCCAACAGAACCCGCAACAAAACCAGAATAACCAACGAAATCAGGGCCAACAGAACCGCGGCAAGGGCCGTAATCGGGGGAACAACCAACCTGCAGACCAAGTTGGTCAACCGGCTAATCCCCCTGACAACAACAACGCGGCCCCCGCTAATCAAAACCCTGATCGCCCGCCCAAGCAGGCTAAAAACCCCAATTTGCGAACGAACCACCCTTGTTCTATTTGCGGGGTCTATGGACACTATACCCATGCTTGCCCACACTTAGATCGAGCTCGAAAACTCTGGGTTGACGAGGCCCATCGCCAAGGGCATGCGGCTCCCCAAGCGCCGCCCAACCCCCCCCAACCTCAACAACCCCCTTTGGTGCTGCAAAACCCCTTACCGACCCAAGGCGTAGTGAACACTCAGCCGTTGGCTCCCCATCAAGCCAATGCGCCCCAACAACAACAAATAACTTACGCTGCTCCTGATCAACCCATGTTTGATTCAGGTACCCACCACTTACTGATGATGTCATCTGCCGACGTCAACCTCCAGACCCGCTGGAACCAATACGGCTCCACGTCTGAAGCCCCTCCCACGGATAAAACTACTAACGCCCATCCCACTGATCAGGCATTACGTATACCTCCGCCTCCCATAGATGGCGCTGCGAAAAAACCTCGTTTCCCACTTCGCCGAATCAACAATAACCCTAACGCGCGCGCTGCGTCAAACTACAACATCGTAGACGACCTAGCCCAATCTCCCGCAGCCATGTCTGCGTTAGAAGTCTTGAAGAACTGCCCTTCCCAGCGCAAGACTTTACTCTCCGCCATTGGGGGGACTGACCCAACTGATTCGCATTTGATGGCATTTGATTTAGACCAGTCTGAACCACGCCTACCTTCCAGCTTAGCATTCCAGGTTACTGTCTCCGTTAGGAATCTGGTCATCCATCGGTGCATCATCGATGAGGGTGCCTCCACATGCGTTATGTCTACATTCGTATGGCAGAAGCTAGGATCCCCTCCTCTCCAGCAGTCCACCACTGCGTTACGCGCCTACGATGGTCGTTCGGCCCAGCCCCAAGGCCTCCTACCCAACGTTCCTGTCCAGTTAGGTGGTAAAACAGTTCTTATTGACATAGAGGTAATCAATGCCCAATTGGATTACAACCTTTTACTTGGCCGCAGCTACATGTATGCCATGCGGGCGGTTGCCTCTTCCGTCTTTCGCACCATGATGTTCCCCCATGAGGGACGCGTGGTTAAAATTGACCAGCTCACCTACTATGATCCCAGTGCTCCCGCGGCACCTGAAAATGTTCTACCCATGGTCGAACAACCTGTTTCTCCTGCCACCACCTCGTTTGTTTCCTCTTCGGGGCCTGGAGTCTACTCAGACGCGCCGATGACTTCCACCTTTCAATCCATTCCTCCCCCGTCATCTACGCCCGAAGTCTCTGACTTATGCACCTTATCCCACGATAACCTACCACCTAGTAATCAACCACCCTTGTTGCCAAAACCACCATTGGTACCTAGCCACATCGGTGTTACACCGATCCATACGATCCCCTTCCTAGTCCCTCCATCGGGAGTAGTAAGCGCCCCGGTCATGGCTACCCTTAGCCTCCCTGGGTTAACCTTGGGATTACCTGTATGGTATCTTTCGCCTCCCGTTCACCCGCCGACACCAGATGTCGTCCTCCAACCGGTGCAACCCATGGCTACTACCACTCAGCCACCTCCCGGTGTCTCTACCCGTTCGTCCTCCACGACACCTCCTCCTACTCCCAAACCCACTGGGGGCAGAGGTCCACAACCTTACACTGCTGTACCACCCCCAAAGACAGCAAAAAACCCTCCAGTATTTCATGCTCCTCCCAAATGCTCGCTGTGCGACGAATTGGGCCATGCGAACCACCAATGCCCACAGTTACCAGCATTGCAGAAGCACATGCAGATGCTCGACGATGACCCCAACATCCCAATTGTCGAACTAAACCCCACTCCCAAGCCTAAAGATAAGTCCCTACGTACCAACCACTCCTGCGCCATATGCGGTATTTATGGGCACTATTCACATCATTGTCCCGATCTCCCGGATTACAGAGCGACTCTCTATGAGATGAACAATCTAGATCTTGAGACGGCACCACCCACCATTGAGGAAATCTACCCCCCGGTTTCTCCCCCTTCTGGAGAGGTTAATATCATCTATATGATCTCTTCAACCACTACCCCCTCGTCAACCGGTTTGACGACGCAAACTTTCTGTACCGATGAGGAGATTCTTGAGGCCCTGACTGCCCCGGATTATCCCTGGGATGATATGCATCATCGTTCCTACTTCATCCCAGAAGCGTCTTCCTCTAGCTCCGCTACCCAATACGCGGTTGAATCCAAAGACTTCCTCCCCACCAAGGTCGACTGGTTCAAGGACCCTATTCCTGCTCCTGATGCCTTCGAGGAAGGTAACATGGCCAACATCTCACCTGTCATCCAAGTTGATATCACTGCCCCAGGACGTGCCCCTGAACTCATTACTTTAGGAGCATTCTGCAGTAAACAAGAGATTGAGGACTACATAAACCTTTTCAGAGAATTCCGTGATGTCTTTGCCTGGTCCTCTACCGAAATGCCTGGTCTTGACCCCGCCATCAAAGAGCACCACCTTGACAACTCTGAGTCAAGGGGCATAATAGTTTCCCTCGACCCTGGGATAGGAGGCATGATCAATCATTTTGAACCTTCCCCATCACATCTATCTCAGCACGTCAATGAACCTATCGTTCAAACCAACACATATGTGATCCATAATCACAAACCCCATGCACATAGCATGGGGGCAAGTCATTAACCCTGCTCACTTTTTCACACTTGTGATCTCAACCATTTTTTGAGGTCACATATCACTTGTAGATTTGATTTGATATGCATAGTTCTTTCCTTTGACCATTTCAGAGTCTTTATGACCTCCATTGTTCACACCATTTGCACTGCCGGATTCATTTTCTGTGCCCGTGATGATGCTTGAGATCATTTCTCGCTCTCACCAGGACCAATTTCCACATTGTGTCCAGACGCCACTAGTCGCCTCGGTTTGCGTGCCACATCGGCCGTTCTCCGTTTTTCACATGTTTTATATCATCGGATTCATTTTTCTGAGCTGGTGATGATGCTTGAGATCATTTCTCGCTCTCACCCCCAGATTTTTAGGGTATTTTTTCCAAAATGCCCTCGTCACCTCGGTGTGCGTGCCACATCGGCCGTTACCCGTTTTTGACATCCTTTATATTGCCGGATTCATTTTTCTGAGCTCGTGATGATGCTTGAGATCATTTCTCGCTCTCACTCGGTACAATTTCAACATTGTGTCCCAACACCTTGCTGCCTCGGTTTGCGTGCCACATCGGCCGCCATCGGATTGTTCCACATTTTTACATGAGCCATTCACTCCTGTCATACTGCAAATGTCTCGTTATTTTGCCACCATTTCATCTACCCCGCAAGGAGGCCCACCAATGTTCCCCACTACCCTCGGTCTTGGTCATCATTACTGTTCCTTGATTGAACACTTCCTCCTTGCCTGGCCATTTCTTTTGTTCGGTATAGTTTTATCCCTTTTTCGGGCCGGACAAGTCCTTTACGAAAAAGGCACTTAGGGAGTTTCCATTAAGCTCTTTTCTGACTCCTAAAAGAATGAAAAGATTGCCGAGCAATCTTGCTTCCTTTCATGCTCGTTAAAGTACCTGAAAGGGCGTCTATCTGGTATAAGTTTAACCCTTTTCCGGACCTGGTAGACTAATTACGAAAAAGGAATACTCTAGTCACACCGGCTAGAAGAGTTCTTCATTGCATCCTTTTATGCTTCTTTGGGCCTTGGAGACTAAATCTACGAAAAAGCAACCCCCTGGAGTCTTCTTATTTGCTTTCAGACTCTCTAAAATTGAAAGCAACCACGAGCATGAACTGTCCTGGGCTCGTAAAATCCACACGACAGTACCATTCCATCACTTCAGAGTCTTCTTATCGCTTTCAGACTCCTTAAAATTGAAAGCAACCACGAGCATGAACTGTCCTGGGCTCGTATAATCCACACGAAAGTATCATTTTACACACACTTCTTCTAGTTCCTTAACACATGAAGAAGTACCCTCCCGTGCCTCCTGGCACTACGATTGATCATCTCGGCAGCACCCCCAATCAGGTCGCCTTTGTTCAGAGTATTCTACAGTCTCCTGCCATTTTATACCAGCTTGAGTCTCCCTCAGCCCAGTCACTCTCCCAGAGCCAGTACAGCTATGATCCCTTTCCCCTCAGTCAGTTTCATATGCTGCCAGATCATTCCCATTATCACACTCTGAACAAAGGAAGTTTGAGTCCACCCACTCTACTTGCCCAGTTATCCCTCCACAGTTTGTCAGTCATGCCATTAGCATTATCACATTTCGGTTTTGTACCTCGCGCTTCTGTCAAGGAAACATCATTGCCTTGATGGTTGCAGGTCTCCCTCTATCGACGACAGCTCCTCTATTCCAGAGGATAGGCCCAGAGGTCCCTACGCCTTGGACTTATCACCATCTGTGGTAAGTGCTTACGGATCATTCTGAGAGGAATCATCATTGCCTCTCTGAGTGGTTGTTCCTCACATGCTCGACTTCAGCACCTTGATCGCATCGTTGAGGATCGCGTAGGATTATATCCCATCAGTTTTTAGTCGAAGACCCCGGATTTCCCCCGACTCTAGCACATTGGTGAGTCACTTCGGAACGCCCAGTTCTATGTTCCTTTGGATGTCCGGGCTGCGTTGGCGATTGTATTCGGAAGCCATCCAGCTATATGCTTCCTCGAGTACCCCTTTCAGTTCCAGTCCACTGTACCATGGAGAGTATGACCCCAGTCACTATGATCCAACAGCTCATCAGTTCCTTTGGTACCACACTCAGTAGCACTGTTGATTGTTCCAGTGCACCATTTATCCAGTTCACACATGATCAGCTCAGCAGTATGTCCCAGATTTGTGTCCCCTCTGGACTCTTATGATGTACACAGTGATCATGTATCTTACAGGTCCCCCTTTTTCGGGCCTCACACTTCTGTTTATGTATCTTGATACGAGCATGGGTATGCCCGCCTCGTCCATATATTGAGATTATACCTCAGTCAGTATTTGAGGTCATGTATATTTCAGGTCCCCCTTTTGGACCCCATTGTTTATGTTATGTTATATCCTGATACGAGCATGGGAATGCCCGCCTCGTCCATATGATCAGATGATTCCTCATCCATTATTGAGGTTATGTACTTTTAGTTCTTGCAGTTGTTCGGGATCGTTGTTCCGGGCTCCAGTTTGTTTCTTCTCTTCTCTCCACATCCCAGGAAAACCATTCATGACTTATGATGTCCATCGGCCATACGATGAGCTCCTGCCCTCGCACATCAGGGGGCAATCTGTTAACACCCAAAAAGTGCTCACTACCTCATCTACCACATCATATGGCTCATTTGTCCATTTTCCTACTATATTTCCCTTAAAATCCTATAAAATCCCATTAAAAAGCCTCCAAAAGGCCTAAAATGCCTCCAAAAGGCCACAAAACCATCAAAATAGCCTAAAAAAGGCTAAAAAACCCCCTTTTTCCTCCAAAAATAGCAAAAATCCCCTAAAAAGGGAATAAAAAATATAAAATAATGAGGAAAAGGAGGAAAAAACCCTATACAGCTGCATAAAACCATGTGTTTCCCAAAACCATGGGTCAGCACTCCACCACCAAAAAAAACTATAAATAGGTGATGGAGATCCCTTATTCCATATCCACAATCACAAGCACCCTTACTCTGCCAAAATCTCTCTCGAAACCTTAGTTCACCATTGAACTATTTTCACCTTGAGAGCCACCTTTGGCCCATCACTACCATTGGAGAAGGAGAAGGAGCATATTGAAGCTTGGAGCATCCTCTTGGACACTACAAAGGGCTTCATCAAACCTTTACATTGAAGGTAACATCAATACAAAAAGACATTCTTTCAATTTGATGTTTATGTTTCATGCTTGTTTTAGAAGTAATTTAATTTCTGTTTTAGCTTAATTAGTTTAATTTACTGAACTGCTACTAAGGAGTCCGTTCTCCTTAGTAGGTGCTCATTGGCACAAGCTAGGGGTAAAACCCTAGCTACACTTATAGAGGAATAACACATCTCTTATAAGGGTACAATAAATATATATAAAATACACAGATGAAATACATTCCGAAGTTACATATACATCAACACTCCCTCTTAAATAGGAAGGTATTTCTCGACACAGATCTGCTAGACAAGTCTTATTCTCTGGATCATCATCATCATCATGGTCACTGCTGCTTCTATCTCAACCAATCTCTCACTCTACGCGTCATAGGAAGTTCTACAGAGCCATTCCTTTTTCATATTGGATGTAGGCCCACCACCTGTAGGTCTTCATCATCACTGGCCATACTGTGGAATCCTCAGGACTTATTACATGCATCAGAAAACCTCGAAAGAGCATCCCAGGCTGTTACGAGCACATAGCTCTACCTATAGGATCTCCCAGGGCAACGAATTACATGTGACCTCACCACAAAACCTCGCAAGAGCATCCCAGGATGTTACGAGCACACACCTCTACCTATAGGATCTCCCAGGGCAATGAATTACATGTGGTAATGGAAAAACCTCGCAAGAGCATCCCAGGACTGATTACGGGCACATAGCCCAACCTATCAGATCTCACAGGGAACCGAATTATATGCCATAGGACAAAACCTCAAAATAGCATCTGCCAGATATCCCAGGGCACCAAATTACATGCCATAGGAAAAACCTTGAAAGACTATCTGCAGATCTCCCAGGGCACCGAATTATATGTCCTTCCAGAGAAAAACCTCGAAAGAGCATTTTCCAGATATCCCAGGGCACCGAATTACATGCCATAGGAAAAACCTCGAAAGACTATCTGCAAATCTCCCAGGGCACCGGATTACATGCTCATCTGCACAACCTGATCCATGGCCATAGAGTATCAACCTGATACTCATCATACATCATCCTGATGTACCCATGATCATCCTGATCATCATCACTGCAACATCCTGCTGCATGTCATGTGGAGAAACATCCTGAAGCTCACCATCCATGATCATCCTGATCATACAATGCATCTACCTAATGCATACCAAGTATCTACCTGATACCTATCATCATACATGATCCTCCTGATCATACAGTGTATCCACCTGATACAAATACAAATACATGATACATATCACCATACATGATCCACCTGATCATACAATGTATCTACCTGATACATATACAGATACATGGTCCAAGCATCCAACATGATGCATATTCAAAAATACATAAAGATGATCCAACTGATCATATCTAACATCCAACATGATGCATAAATACATACATAAAAATGATCCAACTGATCATATCCAAGCAAAAACCAGAACATCATCCTGATGCTCATTATCCAGCGCTTACATCCACAGCCATGTGAAGGATCCTCCTTCCAACATGCTTGGAATGGCTTCAACAAATGTGTCCATCACTTCTTCCTTGAAGTGTCCTCGATCTGAAGAACGCCAAGTCTCTCTCTGAAGTACTCAAACTTCACCCTGGCTAGTGGCTTCGTCAGCACATCTGCAATCTGCTCGTCCGTTGCAACATACAGGAGCTTCATAGCTCCTCTATGCACCATATCCCTGATATAGTGATATTTGATCTCTATATGTTTCGACCTGTCATGAAACACTGGATTCTCGGACAGCTTCACACAACTTTGGTTATCACAGAAGATACCAGTAGAATCCAACGGGAGATCAAATAACTCAAATAGTAGCTTCCGTAGCCATACTGCCTCACAACTAGCAGAATAGGCTGCAACATACTCTGCCTCAGCTGTACTCAGTGCTATGCAGGACTGCTTCCTGCTGAACCAAGAGATCACACCTGATCCCATACTGAAGCAGCACCTAGATGTGCTCTTCCTATCTGCAGCACTTCCAGCCCAATCTGAATCAACATAACCCTGCAGGTTAAACTTTTGATTCGCTTCATACTTGAGCCCATTATCCATTATACCCTTTAGGTACCTCAGAACATGCTTTACAGCAACCAGGTGAACACTCCTCGGATTCGTAAGGAACTGGCTCAATGTGTTTACAACAAAGCAAATGTCTGGTCTCGTGTTCGTCAGGTACATCAAGGACCCAATCATCTGATGATACATAGAGACATCAATTTGCTCAGATGAAGCATCACATATAAGCTTCAGATTCGATGCGATAGGTGTGGCCATGGCCTTGCAATCCATCATCCCAAATCTCTTCAGGATATCTACTGTGTACTTCCCTTGACCAAGGAATATCCCACCTGTACTCTGCCACACCTCCATGCCTAGGAAATAGTGCATCATTCCCAAGTCTTTCATATCGAATTCAGCAGCAAGCTTCCTCTTAGTATCTGCAATCAGTCTGTCATCTCCTGTTACAAATAAGTCATCCACATACAAGAGTAGAATCACAGGATTCCCTTCCTCAACCTTGTAGTAAAGGTTGGAATCCTCTTTACTTTTGGTAAATCCCAAACTAGATAGGAAACTATCCATCCTACCATACCAAGTTTTGGGAGCTTATTTCAGGCCATACAAGGATTTCTTCAATCTACACACATATGACTCCCTGTCATGTATTTCAAAACCGAGTGGCTGCTCCACATATACTTCCTCTTCAACTACGCCATTCAAGAAAGCAGTCTTGACATCCATCTGGTGTATTTTCCATTTCATAGCTGCATCTAGGGAAAGTACTGTTCTGATGGAAGTATACCTGGCTACAGGTGCAAAAGTTTCTTCATAATCTATTCCCTCTTTCTGAGAAAATCCACGAGCTACGAATCTTGCCTTGTATTTCTCTACACTGCCATCTGCAGCATGCTTGATTTTGAAGATCCATTTAGAAGTCACAACAGACTTCTCTTTAGGTCTTGGGACAACATCCCAAACATCATTCTTCATTATTGATTGGTATTCCTCAACCATGGCATCCTTCCATTCTTTCTTTTCCACTGCTTCTTCATAACTGGAAGTCTCTTTGTTCATAATGTCACAGAGTAAAGCAACATAGCTGGTATGTGATCTGGTTCTCTTCTTTGCTCTGTGTTCTTTTTCTGGAATGCCAAATCTTTCTGCATCTTGAATGAGCTCTCTAGCCCATGCAGGTTTCCTCTTGTGAGAGTTATCCTCACGGAGTGGATCTATAGGTTCTTGCGGATCTTCAAACTCACGAACAACTTCTGGAACTGCTTCAATCATGGTAGTGTCTTGAAATATAGTTTCCTTAGGTTCTTCATAAACTTCAATAGGTGCCTTCCTTGATTTGATGAATGCTGAGTTTTCATCAAATGTTACATCCCTTCTGACATCAATCTTCTTGAACCCTAGAAAGTATATTCTGTAAGCCTTCGAACTTTAATTGTAACCCACAAAGATACCTTTCTTTCCTAAAGGATCTAGTTTAGTCCTCTTTTCCTTTAGGACATGAGTGTATACTGGAAAACCAAATATTCTGAGATGGCTGACTTTAGGTTTCTTACCAGAAAAGATCTCTTCTGGTGTCTTGTTTTCCAATATCTTGTGGGGTGTTCTGTTCTGCACATAAACAGTTGTTCTAGCTACTTCTGCCCATAGATGCATAGGTAGATCCTGGTCATGCAACATTTCCCTTGCTGCTTCCATGATAGTTCTGTTCTTCCTTTCTGCAACTCCATTCTGTTGAGGATTATAAGGAGCAGTCAACTCCCTCTTAATCCCTGAATCACTATAAAGCTTCTTGAAGTCACCCGAGGTGAATTCTCCACCATTGTCAGATCTGAATGTTTTGATCTTCTTGTCAGTCTGATTCTCCATCAAGGTTTTGAATTCCTTGAATTTATCAAACACCTCATCTTTGCTCTTCAAGAAGTATACCCAAGTCTTCATGGAGAAGTCATCAATAAATGAGACATAGTAAACATACCCACTCAGGGAAATGGATGACATAGGGCCACATACATCTGAGTGGATGATTTCCAGGATGTCTTTTTCCTTGCTTTCACTGCTTGGGAAAGCATTCTTAATGTTCTTACCTTTTGCACATCCTTTGCAAACACCTTCATGTTTGGTCTTGATTTCAGGAAGACCTTCTACTGCCTTGCTTGCAATTGGAAGTGCTCTATAGTGCATATGAGGAAGTCTTCTATGCCAAAGTTCACTTGGATCCATGGATTCATGCACCATGGCATGTTCAGGTTGTCCCTTCAATTTATACAATCCTCCGTCTTGCTCTCCAATCACTACTGCATCATCTATGTTCTTTCCCTTTGGCCACATTAGGACTTGGCCATCCACAAATGCAACCCTCATACCTTTTGCATCCAATGCAGAGATGGAGAGTAAGTTCTTCTTGAGCCCAGGTACATAAAGGACTTCTTTCATCTTCAAAGATTTTCCAGAATCTAGGTTGTAGGAGGCTTCACCACTTCCTTTGATTGGGTATTGATAATCATCCCCAAGTTTCACCTTATGGGGTGATTCATGTTCAGATAGGTTCACAAAGTATTTCTTAAACCCAGTCATGTGTTTGGAAGCCCCAATATCAATCAACCAATCATTACAACCATGGGAGATAGTACTTGTGAGAGCAGAGATCAGAACATACTCTTCTCCACTTGATGAGTCATCATCACTATCACTTTCTGCCCTAGCCTTCTTCTTTGGGGGTTCATCATCTTCGATAGCATGAGCATGAAACCTTCTTTTGCTGCCCTTCTTCTTCTTACTAGAGTTGTTGTTATTATCCCTTTTGTTCTTGGGACAATTTGAAGCAAAGTGACCCTTCTCATTGCATGTGAAGCATCTTAGGTCCTTCTTACTCTTTTGATGGGATCTATTGTGGCGAGAGTGATCCTTCTTAGTTTTTCTTCTTTTGGTGTGAGCTGCAAGAGATTGATCTTCACCTCCCATCTTTTCCTCACGAGCTATAAGTCTAGCTTCTTCTTGAGAACATTCTTCCCGCAATCTGTTGAAGGAGATCAACTTCTTCCTTGCACAAATTCCTTGAATGAAGGAATCCCATGACCTGGGTAGGCCATTTAGAGTGGTCATCACTACTTCACCATCCTCCACCATTTCATCTACTTCTTCTAGTTGTTCCTTGATCTTGGAGACCCTTGAAAAATAAGATTGAATGGTTTCTCCATTCTAAAACTTCACTCCTTTCAATTTGTTCCGCAGGGTCATCTTCTGATTTATGTTCTTTCCTTCAAATAGCTTGGTCAAAGATTCAAACATCTCCTTGGGTGTCTTAAGAGAAGACACATGGGGTATGAGATGGTCTTTGATAGAATCATCAATGATTCTCTTTGCCTTGACAAGGTTCTTCTTATGCAATACCTTGGCCTCTTCATCCTCTGGGATAGGGATGTCTTCTTTCACATAAGAGTCCAACTCATTTTCTTCTAGGATTAATCCAATCCTATACATCCAGGCTCAGAAGTTATCAGCCCCTTCAAGATTATCCTCAAGCTTGGTGTGGAGAGATATCTTAAAGAGTACTTCAAATGGAAATAGAAAAGATTTAGGTCTTACCACTTGAAATGCTAAAAACTAGATCTCGTCCCGGATTAGGGTTTGTCAGAAAAACCCTAAAAATTTAAAATGTGAATTTCAATTTTCTGAAAGGATAGAAAGATGCGCCTTGATGAGCTGATCAGCCTGGTGTATTCAGAATTTGAGATCAGCAAAGTCTTTCCCTTCAGAATTTCCTTTTCGTCCTCTTGGGTTCACTAGAGAGAGCCCTGAATTAGGGTTTGAGTTTCTCGAAGATGTACCCAGCCAAAAATCTCAATCCAAAGCTCTAACCTTCGATTTTTGCAAGGAGCTTCTATCTGTGTCTTTAGATTCCAGAAATTCCTATTTTTGTGGAAACCCTAATTTTTAGGGCCAAATCTGAAAATGCTCGGAACTAAATTCTAATTGGACAAATAGATGCGCCCTGATGAGTAGAGTCAATCTACTATACTGATTTTCAAAAATTGGTGGAGAGAAACCCAATAAACAAGGATCTCAAGCTTCCGTCACTGCAAAATGTCTTCTTCTCAGGTTAGCTCTAATACCATGTTAAATTTTGAGCATTAATTCATTATACTCTAGGATCTTTGTTGAGAGAATAACATATACAGTATATCAATGCATGACAATCACAATATGACAAGCATCACAAGAATCAAAAGCATAAGAGACAAGAGACACAGAGTTTCCATGGGGAAAACCCTAAGGTGAAAAACCCCACAACTTCCTCAGAGATAGAGAGAGAAATGGCTCAACCAAAATACAACCAAATAACACTGAGATAGTCTCCTAGCAGATGATCCTCCTCTTCCTCACTAGTGCACCACTTCTGAGAGTGAGAGTGAGTTACTTTTCCGAGTGAGTAAAATAGAGATCTCATATCTCTATTTATACTCACCTTTTTTCCCAGTGACCTTATGGGGCCGACTTGTCTAGTTAGATACATCCACATTATATTATATATAATTCCAGGCCGACCCCACATGGTGGTCTAATAACCCATCGGCAAGTACACACACTTGCGACACTTTTCAATCCACATGACGACACTTCCTTATAGAGGAATAACACATCTCTTATAAGGGTACAATAAATATATATAAAATACACAGATGAAATACATTCCGAAGTTACATATACATCAACACTGCTCTGTATATGTATATGGATCATGTTAAATGCTTGATATGATTAGTTGGATCATTTATGTATGTATGCATCATGTTGGATGTTGGATATGATCAGTTGGATCATTTATGTATGTATGCATCATGTTGGATGATGGATATGATCAGTTGGATCATGTGTATGTATTTGTATATGTATCAGGTGGATACATTGTATGATCAGGTAGATCATGTATGTTGATATGTATCAAGTATGATCAGGTGGATCATGTATTTGTATATGTATCAATTGGATACATTGTATGAATAGGTAGATCATGTATGATGATATGTATCAAGAAGATACTGTGTATGCATCAGGTGGATGCATTGTATGATCAGAATGATCATGGATGATGAGCTTCAGGATGTTGCTCCAGATGACATGCGTCAGGACGATGCAGTGATGATGATCAGGATGATCATGTGTACATCAGGATGATGTATGGCGTTTATCAGGTTGATACTCTGTGGCCGTGGACAGGTTGTGCAGATAAGCATATAATAGCGCCCTGGGAGGTTTGCAGATTCTCTTGCTAGGTTTTTCCATTGGAAAATGCTCTTTCGAGGTTTTTCTTTGGGAGGACATATAATAGCGCCCTGGGAGGTTTGTAGATTCTCTTGCTAGGTTTTTCCGCTGGCATATAATAGCTCCCTGGGAGATTTGGAAAACGCTCTTTCGAGGTTTTGTCCTATGGCATGTAAGTAGACCTGGGATATCTGGATAGGATGAAAAAGGCCTCAGATGCTCTTTCGAGGCATTTCCATGACCACATGTAATAAGTCCTGGAGATCTGGACAGGATGAAAAAGGCCTTAGATGCTCTTTAGGGTTCTTGCTTGACAAGACACTCTTTTAAGGGCTTGTGGTGGGGGTCACATGTAATAAGTCCTGGAGATCTAGACATGATGAAAAAGGCCTCAGATGCTCTTCAAGGTTCTTTCTAGTCAAGAGACTCTTTTAAGGTTTTGTGATAGTCACATGTAATAGCTCCTTGGGGAGATCCGATAGGTTGGGCTGTGTGCCCGTAATCAGTCCTAGGATTCTCTTGCGAGGTTTTGTGACACACATAATAAGTCCTGAGGATTCCACAGTATGGCCAGTGATGATGAAGACCTGCAGATGGTGGGCCTACATCCAGTATGAAAAAGGACTGGCTCTGTAGAACTTCCTATGACGAGTAGATTCAGAGATTGATTGAGATAGCAACAACAGTGATGATGACGATGATTCGAGGATGATGATTTTCTAATGATGATCCAAAGAAGAAGACTTGTGCTAGAAGATCTGTGTCGAGAAATACCTTCCTAGTTAAGAGGGAGTGTTGATGTATATGTAACTTTGGAAAGTATTTCACCCATGTATTTTATCTATGTATATTGTACTCCTATAGAGATGTTATTATTCCTCTATACGGAAGTGCTGTCATTTATATTGTAAGTGTCGTAACTTATAATTGATGGGTTATTAGACCACCTTGTTGGGGTCGGCCCTGTATAAGTCATGTGGGTCAAAGGGTTATTAGACCACCCTATTGGGTGTCGGCCCAGTCAGCATTATGGTATGTGGTTAAGTTGAGGTCGACCTAGTAAAGGTTATTAAACAAGTGAATTCAAGTATAAATAGAGTGCGGGAGGAACTCTATTTCATTCATTCTATTCTCTCACACACTTTGGAGAGTGGCGCACTTGTAGAGGAGGAGAAACTGCTGCTAGGAGATGTCTATCTCTTATGCTTGGGTTGTATCATTGCTCTATCTATCTCTGAGGAAGTTATTGGGGTTTTTCACCTTTATGGTTTTCCCCAAGTAAACTCTTTGTCTCTTGTGTGCTTGCATTATTGTGTCCATGATTGACTGACTAAGAAGAAAGCTGATTTCTTCATGTCTTCTTTTTTGATGGATTGCTTGTTAAGCAAACACTCCTTCCCGGATTTGGGTTGAATGGGGAGCAGAAAAGAGTCTCCTCTCTTTGTAGCCTACTAGTCCACATGGGAAAGCAAATACGTGAATTACTACTAGCAGATTTGTGAGAAACTCATCATGTCCCTGTATCGGCTCATTTTTATAGACGAGCCGAACTACCTATTAAAAAATGGCATGCCCATCATCGAAGAGTTTGGGGATTATTATTTCTCCACCGAGGGCACCTATATCCAAATTAGGGGAGGATATCAACCTCCCTATCTATTCCCTTGGTATGTCACAGATTTGGTAGTACACAAGGAGGCTTTGAGGAAACTCTTCGACACTGGTGGAGTCAACAAGATCCTCACGGAAATAAAGAAAGGTATTTACCCATCGATTCCCTTCACCATCGGTGCATATAATCTCCCGAAGGAAAAAGATGGTGAAAACTCTGCTGAGGGATTAGAGGTGTTTCACTTTGGCACAAAGCCCTTTAGGAGACATGATCCTAGTGGCAGGGTTGCTAAGCATTGTCTTAATGTCAGAACTTCTTATGAGTACACCCATCTTTGGGACAAAGATGAAGAATTTTTCAGAAGTGCCAGGAACTTGACTGAGTTGGGGAAATGTTACTGCCATAAGAGAGGAAGAAGCTCCAACCCTAAACCTGTTGGGTTGATCCAGAAGGAGCAAGAGGCAGCAACATCTCAATTAGAAGAGTCAAAGAGGAAGGAAAAGGAAGAAGAAGAGAGACTCCAGAAGGAGCAAGAAGTCAAGCAGCAGTAAGATGCAGAAGCTGTTAGAGTCAAACAACAGCAAGATGCAGAAGCTGCTAGAGTTTAGCAGGAGAAAGAGGTAAAAGCTCTAAAACAGGAAGAAGAGTGGACCCTACAAGCACAAGTTGCAAAATTGCAGTAGGAGGAAGAAGAAATAATCCTACAAGAGCAAGCTTCCAAATTGCAGCAGGAAGAGGCTGAAAGGTTACAAGCAGAGCTAGCAGAGTTGGCAGAAAGGTAAGCAAAAGAGGAAGCTAAGAAGGTTATGGAACAAGGAATTTCCATCCCACGGGCCATGGACCTAGATCTGGAAACAATAAACCAATCAGGGATCTCTCATGAAGGGGTTATCTCTACCGAAGAGTTAGCAATTACCCCATACAACCCTAGAAAGCAGCGCCAAGTGGCCAACCTGGATTCCGTTTACTTACATCAAAGGAAGAATGTTATTATTGACAGATCGGTAAAGAAAATGGAGATTGGACAAGACCAATATGAACTCAGAGTATCAGAAACCACACTATTCCAAGGGACTGACATCGACCCTTTGTTCATAGCATCATGCTCTGTGGCTTCAGCCCATGCAAGTAAATGTTAAAATTCAATATGCTAAGACAGAAAATAGCAGCATTACATTCTACTTCACAATAAGAGCATATACAGGATCACTGAAGAAACAACAAGCATAGCATAAACACAAGAGACACAGATTTATCCTGGGAAACCCTCATGGGGTAGAAAACCCAGCAAAGCTTTCCTCAATAAGATGATAAACCAAAATACAAGATGTGCTCCCTCCTTCTAATCCTCCTTAGCAATTCTCCCAGACAAGTGCTCCTCTTTTCAAGTGTGTGAGTGTATCAAATGAGGAACACACCTCCTCTATTTATACACTACTTTGACATATATTTTACACAAGTACATGTAGGCTTGTATTTAACCATTAGGTTAAATACCCTATTATAACTGACTGGGATGACCCCCACATGGTGGTTCTAATAACCCTAGTTGCCACAACTCCTCGAAGGAATAGACATCTCCGGATACATAATAGAATCACCTCGGAGGGATGGAACATCTCCGGAATAAATAATGTACAAATATAATATTCTTAGAAGTTACAATATTCAACACTCCCCCTTAACGAGAAGGATATTATAACAACATCTGCAGGAGCAAGGAGTCATTGACTACATCATCTATATATCATCGGAAGCTTTCTTTAATTCATCATCATCAGTAACTCAACTTGTTACTGGAACATCAACATCATCAGAGTTGATATTACTCGATCATCAGCATCATCATCATCATCGTCATCAAACGATCACACGATCATCAACATCGTCATCACACGATCATCAGCATCGTCATCACATGATCATCAGCATCGTCATCACACGATCATCAGCATCATCATCACACGATCTACAGCATCGTCATCATACGATCAACATTGTCATCATACGATTAGCATCGTCATCACACGATCAGCAACATCGTCATCATACGATCAACATCGTCATCACACGATCGACAACATTGTCATCACACGATCAGCATCATCATCACATGATCAGCATCGTCATCATGCAATTAGCATTGTCATCACATGATCAGCAGCATCGTCATCACACAATTAACATCGTCATCATACGATCAGCATACACGATCGGCAGCATCGTCATCACACGATCATATTACAGGATGATCAATCCTGCTCTCTTTAGGACATAGGTCCATGGATGATGCAATCCAGATCAAGTTCCAGGATGATCAATCCTTATCTCTTTAAGACAAGTCTCATGTCTAGGGACGATCCAATCCCAACCACAGTGCCAGTCCTTTTTCATACTGGATGTGACCTAGATCAGATCTAGGATTTAACACCACAGAGCCAGTCCTTTTTCATACTGGATGTGTCACATCTACAGAGCCAGCCCCGTTTCATGCTGTATGTATCACATCTACAGAGCCAACCCTGTTTCATGCTGGATGTATCACATCTACAGAGCCAGCCCTGTTTCATGCTGGATGTATCATATCTACAGAGCCAGCCCTGTTTCATGCTGGATGTATCACATCTACAGAACCAGCCCTGTTTCATGCTGGATGTATCACATCTACAGAGCCAGCCCTGTTTCATGCTGGATGTATCATATCTACAGAGCCAGCCCTGTTTTATGCTGGATGTATCACATCTACAGAGCCAGCCCTGTTTCATGCTGGATGTATCACATCTACAGAGCCAGCCCTGTTTCATGCTGGATGTATTATATCTACAGAGCCAACCCTGTTTCATGCTGGATGTATAATATCTACAGAGCCAGCCCTATTTCATGCTGGATGTATCACATTTACAGAGCCATCCCTGTTTCATGCTGGATGTAACCTAGAACAATTCTAGGATTTGTCATGTACATTTTGAACCGAGGTCCAGGGACGATCCAGTCCTATCATGTACCTTTTGAACCGAAGTCCATGGACGATCCAGTCTTATCGTTCAATTCTCGGAGACCTCATGTCTACGGCTCAATTCAAAGGACCATAGTCCGAGGACGATCCAATCCCCTTACCTGTTCATTCAGGATTTAGTTCTCGGAGACATCATGTCTACGGATCAATTCAAAGGACTAAAGTCCGAGGATTATCCAATCCCCTTACCTGTTCATTCAGGATTTTGTTCTCGGAGACATACGTCTACGGCTC
Source organism: Larix kaempferi (assembly GCA_027924585.1). Classification (NCBI taxonomy): domain Eukaryota; kingdom Viridiplantae; phylum Streptophyta; class Pinopsida; order Pinales; family Pinaceae; genus Larix; species Larix kaempferi. The sequence goes on along the minus strand of BSBM01000011.1, from coordinate 19,564,725 downwards.
TCTTTAGGACTGAATTCCAGGGATGATCCAATCCCCTCAAGTCCACCAAGGACTTCATTCTCGAAGACATACGTCTACATCTCTCTTTAGGACTGAAGTCCAGGGATTATCCAATCCCCTCAAGTCCACCAAGGACTTCATTCTCGAAGACATACGTCTACGGCTCTCTTTAGGACTAAAGTCCAGGGATGATCCAATCCCCTCAAGTCCACCAAGGACTTCATTCTCGAAGACATGCATCTACGGCTCTCTTTAGGACTGAAGTCCAGGGATGATCCAATCCCCTCAACTCCACCAAGGACTTCATTCTCGAAGACATACATCTACGGCTCTCTTTAGGACTGAAGTCCAGGGATGATCCAATCCCCTCAACTCCACCAAGGACTTCATTCTCGAAGACATACGTCTATGGATCTCTTTAGGACTGAAGTCCAGGGATGATCCAATCCCCTCAAGTCCACCAAGGACTTCATTCTCGAAGACATACGTCTACGGCTCTCTTTAGGACTGAAGTCCAGGGATGATCCAATCCCCTCAAGTCCACCAAGGACTTCATTCTCGAAGACATATGTCTACAGCTCTTCTTTCGGATTGAAGTCCAGGGATGATCCAATCCCCTCACATGTTTACCAAGAACTTCATCAAAACATGTGTCAATCATGTATCCTCATCATCAAAACATGTATCCTCATCATCAAAACATGTATAACAAAACATGTATCCTCATCATCAAAACATGTATAACAAAACATGTATCCTCATCATCAAAACATGTATAACAAAACATGTATCCTCCTCATCAAAACATGCATAACATCTATCATCAAAAGCATGTATACATCTATCATCAAAAGAAAAAATATAAGATTCCTAAATCTAAATAATTCTAAGTAACTAGGTGCAGTAAATAGGTAACCTCATCATTGATGAGACAGACTTGTTATCAGATACTATGCTACTCCCCCTTTCGAGAAGGGTCCTTCTAGACTATACCAAGCTTGTCTCGGAAGTATTCAAACTTTACTCGAGACAGAGGTTTAGTCAAGATATTAGCAATCTGATCCTCAGTGCTTATATACTCGAGCTTGATAGCTCCTCTGTGCACCATATCTCGTATATAGAAGTATCGGATCTCTATGTGTTTTTGACTTATTGTGGAGTACAAGATTTTCTATCTTGATGCAGTTTTGAATGTCACACATAATCATAGTGGAATTCATTTCTAAGTCAAACACTCCATATAATAGCTTCTGAAGCCACACTGTTTCACAGCTGGCAGAGCAGACAGCTATATATATATTCTGCTTCAGCAGTACTGAGAGCCACACTAGAATGTTCCTTGCTGAACCATGAGATCATGGCAAATTCAAGACTATAATATCCACCTGATGTACTCTTTCGATCTGAGGCACTTCCCGCCCAATCAGAATCTAAGTAACCATGTAAGCGGAGTTCATGACCTCTAAGATAATATAGACCAAAATCTAATGTACCTTTTAGGTACCTCACTACATGCTTTGTAGTTATTAAGTGAACCTTTCTAGGTTCTACTAAATACTGACTTAGGGTATTTACAGCAAAGCATATATCTGGCCTAGAATTTGTTAAATACATCAATGACCCAATGATTTGTCTATATAGGGTCAGGTCCACTAAATACGATGAGTTATTAACTAATAACTTCAATTTAGAGTCCATGGGAGTGGCCATCGCTTTATACTCCAACATATCAAATCTTTTTAGAAACTTCACAGCATACTTACCTTGATTTAAAAGATTCCTTTTGGATCTTGCCATACTTCTAGACCTAAGAAGTAGTGCATTAATCCAAGATCTTTCATTTTCATTTCTGCAGCCATTTTCATGACCTGTTTCTCATTCCTTGTCAGAAAGAGATTATCGTCATACAATAATGGTATGATAGGTTCAACATCCACAACCTTAAGGTAAAGGTTAGGAACAACTTTACTTCTGGTAAATCCCAAGCTTTGTCATGAAGCTGTCAATTGTCCATTATTCACACTCTACATTGAATGATATTCTGCATATCTATCTGTGCCATCTCTTGTCAGATGGGTCTACTAATATGAGCCTCAAAATCATTCGAACTCTGTGGTGAGTTCCTTCTTACATCCATGTCATATGTGTATAGAAGCCATATTCAACCTTGTAGCAAAGGTTGAGATCCACATCACCCATGATGATCATTAAGCTCATCAATTGACTACCGATCCTGGGTACCCACAAAGAACCTGATTCACACTTCTTCTTTAATTACATCATTAAGAGAATGGTCTTATCTAGTCCCTTGGAGCAAAACATCTCATCATGATTATCTTCCTCCTTCTAAGAGAATCTCTTAACCACAAGCTTTCTATAGTGTGTTTGATTTGTAAATCTTTTGTTTGAACATCCATCGCTTGTTCAGAGTTCATCATTCATCATGATCTTTCCTACAAATCAAAATTAAGTACATGATTAGTAATGCTTCATAATCATCAAATCATGATAACCTATTATGCATACAGATATCATTTACTATTTCTAATAACAACTCAAATACTTATCTTTTATGTTTGTGTGGTTGCCTCCCGCTTGATCTTCTGTATGTCTTCTGAACTTCTATTCATTCTGTACCACTGTGCATGCTCAAGTGTACACTAGTGTCATCCTCATGAATACACAAACATACATTCATTAGTATATTCTCAATATTATCAAAAACATTCTAATTCTAAATAATCTTGAATATGTATAGTCATGATCATTAGTATTCAGGGTTTCAAGGAAGTCTTCTTTTACTCATGCATATTCTTGTTTGATCTAGTTAGTTAAATAATCAACCAAGATAAGAGACATAATATGCATAAACCCTTGATTACTAACCAATCATACCAAGTATACTTACACAAGGTAAGATTCTAACATGACATAGGAAAACATACCTGGATTAGTATACCTGCTTAGTTATGTACAACATACCTAAACAATCTCTTCAATGATTTAGAGATCCTGATCTAGAACCTGCATGTCTCGTACGTTAAACATAATATAACAAAGTCATACATACCTCGTGAGTCTTTGTCTTCATGTTGTCATGGTCATGGAACTTGATTTGTCTTTTGTAATGTACCCGAACCTCCTTAAGTCATACCTGTCAAGACTTTTTGTAGTCTTCTTATGTAAGGCCTTAGCCTCAACTCCCCCTGAAACTTGATCTGGAGCTTGATTAGGGTTTGCTAAAGAAACCCTAAAAATTCAATCTTTGACTTTCATACTTTTGAATGGATGGAAGAATGTGTCTTGCTGAGATGATCAACCTAGCATTCTTCAATTTTGAAATCTCCAAAATTTGACCCCTCAAAATCGCCTTCAAAACTTCTGGATCTTCTGGACAGGAACCCGAACTAGGGTTCGATGAAGCCCACCCTTCTATCCAATCAAAAGGTTCGATCCAAGGCTCTAAACTCTTATTTTTTTGAGGAGCTTCCAACCGTGGTTACAGACTTCAAAAAATTCCAACTTTCTCCGAAACCCTAAATTCCGGAAGCCATGAATAAAGGTGCTAAAAATAATTCTGTTTTGACAGAAATATGCACCTGATTGCTTCTGCTATAACTCTGAAATTTTTGCTCCACGGGGTCTGAAAACGTTTTCTGTAGTAGCATGACCTGTCATCTTTCCATCCTGACAGGTCTGACCTCAATTGGATTTTTTGAGAGAGAGTTATGCCAAGTGTCGCAACGTGACCGGTTTATGGGATAAAACAGGATAGCGAACTTGTACCGCATGACACGTGTCACTGGTTCACCTTCGGCCTCTGAAAAAGTTTCCTGAGATATTACAGTCTGTGTACTACCTGTCACTTTTTACGAAATTTCATTTGGAGCTTCCTAGCCCAAGTTATGACCTTTTTTTCCAAGGTCACCTGATTTTGACTGAGATCTGGAAGAGGCAGAAACCCTAACTTGTACTGATCATAACTCATAAAGTACAACGAATATGAGGGTGCCCTTTGGAAACAAGGTACCTGGGGATGTTATCTTCGACCTGTAAACTTTTCAAACCCTGAACCTTCGCAGAAATGGATTTATAGCGAAAGTTCCACGATGACTGGTTTTTGCTATGTAAAACCCTAACCTTCAAATTGTCGGAAGTAAAGCAAGTGTCGTAAGTGCCATACCTTGTCTTCCTTCAGGTTAGCTCTGATACCATGTTAAAATTCAATATGCTAAGACAGAAAATAGCAGCATTACATTCTATTTCACAATAATAGCATATACAGGATCACTGAAGAAACAACAAGCATAGCATAAACACAAGAGACACAGATTTATCCTGGGAAACCCTCATGGGGTAGAAAACCCAGCAAAGCTTTCCTCAATAAGATGATAAACCAAAATACAAGATGTGCTCCCTCCTTCTAATCCTCCTTAGCAATTCTCCCAGATAAGTGCTCCTCTTTTCAAGTGTGTGAGTGTATCAAATGAGGAACACACCTCCTTTATTTATACACTACTTTGACATATATTTTACACAAGTACATGTAGGCTCGTATTTAACCATTAGGTTAAATATCCTATTATAACTGACTGGGCCGACCTCCACATGGTGGGTCTAATAACCCTAGTTTCCACAACTCCTCGGAGGAATAAACATCTCCGGATACATAATAGAATCACCTCGGAGGGATGGAACATCTCCGGAATAAATAATGTACAAATATAATATTCTTAGAAGTTACAATATTCAACAGTAAAGACAATGTCGATTGTCTGGTTGAAGATGTTAAGAAATACAGGGAGCTATGTTTCAAAATAAAATCTAACAGGAAGAAAGAGGTGTTGGAGGGGAGTGAATTAAAGTCAAAGTGCAAAGAGCTAGAGGAAGAGAAAAAAGAAACAACTTTGAGAATCCAGCAACTCAAGAATGAAAAGAATACATTGGAAATGCAGCTGGCAATCTCAGAAGATAAGCTGTTGAGGTGTGTGAGCTATCTAAAAGAACAACCTAAATATTTAATTATCGACCATGGTTGGTAATCTTAGAGTCGAGGTACAATATATGCTAAGGTAGAATGGCACCTAAGTTTCGGCTTGTCAGACCTTAGAGATGTTTAATAAAGAAAAGATCGAAAGATCTTTCAAAATGAAAAACCAAGTCAAACTTCAGAAGAGATAACAAATGAACTAATTAAACCGAATTATACTAACAAATCATAATAGTATCAAATCATGCTACTCTACTCTATTATTAAATAATGGAAAGAAAACAATTACTGATTAAAGAGAAAACTATTTTTGTACAAATGGAAACTACTTAACCAATTCTTCAGATTCTAATCTAGGGATTAGAAACAACTGTAAATGAAATTGAAGATCTATCTATGGAATATCTTCATTTGGTGGCAAATTACATAAACAAAAAACTATGTTAATTCAAAGCAAAACTACAAACTATGAAAAATGGAAACTAATTGATTTGAAACAAAAACTACAAATTACTTGGTTAATTCGAATAACTACTTATGCATTTAGTTGATATTTCAAAATTACATTAAACCATCTAATTCCATTCTCTCTGATGCTGTATGTCAAATGTAATAGGAACTGGAGTGAATGACTTGTAATTACTTGTAATTACAATTAACCTTAAACATTATGATCTATCTTCTATCCATAAACGAAATAATATAAAACTAATCAGATCTAGAAGCAAGTAGAAAACTTAATAAAGATATTGATTTTTGAATTCAATTTGGAAGCAAGTAGAAAAATTGATAAAGATATTTATGTAAAAGCAAGTAGAAAACTTGATAAACATATTTATTTCTGATCCAAACTCTATCTCATGAACATTTTCATTATCTATATGAATGGAAAAACTAATCCTATGCTTAATGAAGAAACTATTAAAACTAGAATACTTGGAGAAACAAATTATCAATTCTAATCTGAGATCAACTTTAAGAACATGGAATAAACTATGCTAAGAATGAGACTGATAGATCCTGAAACAGTAATATATTGACAAATTATCTATGAAAGACATAATTTAGAAAAACAGTTAAAACAAAGTTAAGGAAGATGGAAGGAAAACTAAGAACGATAACAAAACATAATTAAAAGTTTATAGGATATGAAGCAAGGTCCTAAATACAGTTAGAAATGCTAATTAGAAGCCGGAAAGATTACAATTAAAAGAGGCTAAGAAACAAAATTTAAAATAAGCATGAAAATAGTTTAGAAAAAATGAAAGTCCGAATGACAATCCGGATGATTGTTTGAATGACCGTCCAAATGATAGTCCGGGTGGAAGAAAAACGAATTAAACTAAGGAAAAGGGAAATTTTGATGATCTTAACATTAATTGACGAATGTAGATGAACCTACAGTGCAAAGAAGTTAGTAAGAAGATTATTGAGAGGCTAAGGTAACATAAAGTAACTTATTCTAATCATTATCTAAGGAAAATGAACTATTCCTATTCTATGGTTAAGCAAGACTGAGATGAAAGATAGAATTAACCTACAACTACAGAACATAAACTAATGGAACTAACTCTAACTATAAACTAAGCTGGAAACAACAACTAACTAAACTCTATTTAATTATGAAAAACTAAAAGCAACTATCAATACTATGCTTGGTCGACCATTTATCAATTCTCGAAACACAAACTAAGTTAGCCGTAGAATATAAATTACAGAGAAGTAAAGGAATGACATATATAGGAAACAAAATTAATTATATAAACTCGAAAATAAACTAGCTAATTACAAAAAAGAAAATACAAAAAAACATAAACAAAACCTCCGGTTGATGAGGGGCCCTTCCCAGCAATCAGAGATGGAAACTAAAACAACCTAGTCACTAACAACAAAGCATCAACGAACTAAAACTTCAATTATCTGGTGAAAATTAGACAGTTCCTGTAGCTTAAAAGACTAACAGTTTCCCAAAAATCTAGAGACTTAAACTCAAGGATTCCAAGTTTAACTCGTCTCAGTCACGAACACAACTATTTATACAATTTTACAATGGGGAGAGCAAGTCGACCCTTTAGTGGTTGACTGTTCTAATAATAGGCAGTATTTAAGACTGTAAAACGGCTGCTTGTGATCCATGACAACAAAGAGGTCACCTTCCTTCTTTCACGGCGTTGACCCTACCCAATGCGAACAACTACGTGTTCATTTCCTTCAGTCGTGGGAAGAATGCATGCTGATGAGCTAGATGGATGAAGGAGAGGGTTGCTAGAGCGTCGACGTGGACAGAGCGTGTGTTGGAGGACTGAGCATGGGTGGATGAGGCTTATATAGAACGTTGGCGTGAGCAGGCATGTGTGAAATTCAGAACGCTGGAGTGTTGACGTGGGGAGGCCGTGTGCTATCGAGCTCAGGAGGAAAGAAGGTGAATCTTCTAGAACCAAGGCTTGTCGATCATAAGCACCACGTGGCTAATTGAACCCACAAGTCCGTTTCTGTCTTTAATGGCTAGGAATATGCCAATCGTTGATTCCGCGGATCGAACGCAGGGATGAATGGCAGGCTGGATGCGGCTGAACATTGGCAACGTGAACACACGTCTGTATGAAGGGTCGTTTGAAGACCACAGCCTATAGAGAAAAAACTAAATGCCATGCAAGTCTGGAAATGTCACTATAAACATTAATAAATCATAATATGGCAAGATTTGACCAAAATGCACATGAAAAATGAATACATGCATACCTGATCTGTTTGATTGTCTGATTGGCGGAAACAATAATTCATTATAGCAAAAAAAATGAAAATGACGCCACTCAGAGTAGATTTGATGATAAAAAACGGTGACAAAATGGACACCAACATTCCCCCAAACCAGAGATATGCTAGGTCCCAATGAGCAAAATAGAGAAGTTTAGGAAGAAGGTTGAGCTGCGGTAGCAGCTGCCTTCAACTTGGAAGAGGAAGTGGTTTTAGATTTAAATTTTTGGAGTTTCCTAAACTGGTCCTTCAAGGTCTCATTCTTCATCCAGAGAGTAGTATGGGATGCTGCTCTGGCATTGACCAAGCATTCAATGCTTCTTACTTGTGTGTGCAGTTCCTTTTTTTCTTCTTGAAGCTCAGAGATTGTTTCCACATAATTTTGATTATGGTCTATCAACCATGCTATCTCTCAGGTCAATCTATCCACTTCCTACTGATTCAGAATAGGTTGTTGTATGCAATGTTCCAGGTCCTTTTGAGGACTTGACTTTCTTGAATATGTTTCAAGATCAACCGTATGCTCTTCAAGAACTCTGTCTTTGTTGTGTGCAGGGGAACTTTCAACAGTAGGGGCTTCAGACAATTAAGTAGATACATTGGCTAATGTGAGGAGAGGTGTTTCAAAGGTATGGTTGTCTAATTGGTTGTCTGAACGTGATGGCTGAAAAGAAGTCCAGATGACAGACTGGTTGACGAACTGGTCACTGTTTGTTCTCAAGGATATAGTGGGTACTGAAAAGAGTGGAGGTTCTGATACTGTGGTGACCATAGTTTCCTTACCTAGGTATCGCGTAGAGTACTTGCAATGGTTATACTGTTTGTATCCTGAGTCAAATAGAGGTTGAACAACACAATTGTTTGTTGTCGCGGGTTATGGCCCTTTGCATGAAGTGAAGCCTAGGTGCCTCTATAACTAATTCTGTTACCTCCAGCTACATTTTGGGAGTCTCAAGCCTCTCCTAGGCGAGACATACTAGCCTAGTATCGGGAGCTCATTTAGCCACTCTGTTTTCCTACTCTTAGCTGTAGTTTCTCTAGGTGTGTGCTTTTGATTTACTACTTTTTATCGATAGTTTGGCCTTTAGGGGACGCTGTGATTTTATATTCTCTCTGTAGATATTGTGGCATGGATTCCTACTCTCCTCCGATCCCGTTGGTTGGCTGGTTTAAAACCGGTCGAGCTTTCACATCGTGTTGCTAAGGGAGGCTGACGGGCTCCCTATGAGTCTTCGGATTCTTACGAGACATACGTCCTAGACATCATGACTGTTGCACACTCTGATACTGGAGAAATCCCTATGTTTCCATCGGATAGAGTCGAGCACACTTCAGACACCCCTAATCCTCATGAGGCGTGGGGGGTTGATCTAGCTGAGACCCATCCTAGTTTGTTTGGTTAAGATCCACCTGAGACTCAACCTAGTTTGTTTGGTCCAAATCCTCCCGAGGACAACCCGTTCGATCCTTCGTTTCTGCATAATTATATATACGGGATGTTAGAGTTACATGATGACATAGGTCCTACGATCAACCCCACCGAATTCTGTTTTGGTATGCCTAATTACAACACAGTTGATAGTTCCACTACTTTTGGTAGTCAAACTGGCACTAGTCATGGTGTTAGCCACACTGCACCCATTGGGGGTAATACCCTCATCGGGGGCACCATGTTGTCCACTCACACACATAGTATGCGGACTGGTCACGTTCATCCTAACAATGCTAATGTTGGGAGATGAACGCCTCCTAGGACTACCCAACCTAACTGAAACACCGTTCGCAACCCAACTCACCATCTACCACCTAATACACATGTCGCTACTCGTCAACCTATTCCCACTTTTGAAAATGTTAATGCTCCTCCCAACCACGGTAGTGGACATATATTGCATACTTTTACATCCGCTGCCACTACTAGTAATGCTAATGTAGGAGGTTGGAATATACCTTATCCACATGGTCATAATGCCACCATTCCCACTACTAGTAAAACCAATGTTGGGGTTGGGAATACATCTCATGCTTATGGTCACCAAACGACTGCTCATGTGAATCCTAACACTTATGATGGGGGTGGGAAAATACCCTATGATAATGGTTATGACAACAAAGTTCCCGCTACGAATAATACGTATATGCCTCATACTTATGGTGGCAACGCTTACTACAATATAGTCGGTGCTGGCCATCAGTACAACCCACCTCAATATGGTGCTCAAAACAAATATATACCTACTTACTCTCATACGAGTTAGGTTAGGGGAGGTTATCAACCTTATGGCCATGGTTACACTTATGGTCCGTCAGGACCGCATAATCAACAGTTTAATGCTCATGTTCAAGCATTTGGTCCTTCCTATCCTTCAGGTTCTTATAATCAACCTTTTATGGGAGCTTATAATCAAGCTTTCCAGTCGTAGCTCCCATTCCTTGCACGTTTGAATCTTCCAGATCTTTCAAAGCTCACGAATGATATGGTGTGTCATGACCCCACTTGGCCTCCGATTCCTACCAAGATTCCTTCGGACATTTCTAAATTCGAGGGGAAAGGTGGTGATGATCCGGGTGATCATGTCACGACATTTCACCTTTGGTGCTCTTCCAACTTGTTGAATCACGATTCCATTAGATTACGACTATTTCAATGCACCCTCACGGGGGCAGTTGCGAAGTGGTATGTTGAGTTTCCACGAAACACTTATAGGGGATTCAATGAGATCGCTTTGTTTTTTTGGATCATTTCCAGTTGTCGGTTCGTTACGATACTGGTACTGAACTTTTGTCTACTTTCTGTCAGAATAAGGCCACGTATATTTTTGACCACGTTCAAGAGTCGCGTCGATGGAAGAGACTAGTGAAAGCCAACATTCCTCCAGAGTTTCTGTTGGAATGGTTCCTCAAGTCTCTACTCCCATATATTGATAAGGACGTTTTGATGTCTGGTATTATGACTGAGGAACAAGCCATCTTAAAAGTCTAGCAATTAGATTTACTATACTCTCAATTTGGCATTTTATATGACATCATCACTGACGCACCATGAACAAGACATGAGCCCAAGACAGTTCCTGAACCGCATGCCAATGGCATTGTAGGATCCACAGGTACTTTCCCTGTAGATTTGGTGGCTAATCAAATCCAAAATTTCTCGCTAAACCAGTCTACTCCCGGACAAGTTCACACCTTGTCCACTTCCACCCCATCGTCCGATGTACAGACTGTGCAAACGACTAAACCATCGGGTAACCAACATCTTGGTGGTAAGAAGAAGGGGATAAATAACCGTAAGGGTGGAAACAATGGGAGCAATAATAGTAATCGCAATATTCCTCGTAAGGAGAATGCCAACCCTCCTCGGGAAGGAGGAAATGCTGGTGAGGACCATAAACCTAGGCATAAGGTTAAATTTCCTTATAAGCTTTGTGGGGAAGACCATCTTACTCACTTATGTCCTCGAATCAAAGAAGCATTGAAGCATTTGTCACAGAGCCCAACTGTGTTGAAGGATCCCCTTCCTCATCATCATCAAAATATGGCTTTGCATGCTCCTGCCGCTGGTTATGGACCTAATGAGACTCGTACGTTTTCTTCTAATACTAGTGGTTATGGATGCATGAATATGGTCCAATCGGAGGTTAGTGTTGCTACTCATCAACGCTATTATGGTGCACCACAACCTAATATGGGGAATGAGCCTCCCCCTCCTCCTGATAATTTCTTGCATATCAAGAAGCCCTTTATTATGCCGTGGATACCGAAAGGTGTTCTTAAGCGCTCTATGCATAATCCCAATGCCTGAGCTTCCAAGAGCTACTCCATTGTATAATATTTGGGCCAAACTCCATGTGCCATGTCGGCTCTTGAAGTTTTACAGGCATGTCCCTCTCAAAGGAATGCCCTTTTGAGTGCATTAGGAGTTCAGGATGGGGGGAATCCCAACGTTATCAAGTTCGACACTACTGATGTTCAACCTCGCTTACCTTACCGCGTGCCTTTTCAAATCTATGTGGAGTGCCTTAATAATTTTTTCAAAAGAACGGTGGTTGACGAAGGTGCTTCCGCGTCAGTGATGTCGTTAGCTTATTGGAAAGCTCTTGGCTCTCCTCCTCTACTCATGTCTAGGACCATGCTCACTGCATTTGACGGTCGATCATTTAAGCCGCATGGGATTTTCCCTTCCCTTGTTGTCCGCTTGGGAGGTAAACCTATGCCCATTGAAGTTGAGGTGGTTGATGCCCCCATTGACTACAACCTTTTACTGGGTCAGAATTGGATGTATGCTATGAAAGTTGTCGCATCTACTTTATTCAGAGTTATTTGCTTTCCACACGAAGGTAAGATTGTGACCATCGATTAGCTGGATTTTGTTAACCCTCCTCCCACAGCATCCATGGGACCTGTAGTCCCACAGGTTACATATTCTCAGCCGACAACTGGGAAAATGCATGTCGGATTGTACCCCTCATTGATGGGATATTATGATTTCCCTTCACCCATTGATTTTATTGAAACCATTTCCGATAATGCGCCTACTCCATTGAATAATGTACCTTTTCGGACCTCATATTTTAGTGATCTGTGGGATCCACCTTCCACGAGTTCCCCATCTGGCGACGTTTCGCACATCGGAATGGATATGCCCTTGTTTGCAATTGAGCTTGCTTCTCAAGATGTTCAACAAGCCATTGCAGATTCGGATCTCTCTTCTTCATGGACAATAGAGGAAGATCCCGTTATGATGCCCACGCGTGTAGTCAACCTATCTTGTTCACATGGTTGCCTTAATGGTATTTTACCTTCAGATGAAATTTTTATCGAGGCCATGAATGGTAATGACAAGCCTTGGGAGGATTCTCATCATCAATTTTATTTCCTTCCTAGCCTTGATCTTATTAAACGAGATGAGCCTCGAGTACAACCTGCCATGCATTTGGATTTTGATCTAGGTGGATTTTGATCTAGGCATAGTTTTTTCTAGCCCCGGTTTGACATTAAAGTCTAATCTCCCTAGTAATGAGTCTGTAGACTCTCCTATAGATCCGCAAATCGGTGATCCTGATGAGTTCGATTCTACTTCTAGAATTTCCAACTCCCGTGATGATGAATTTGCCACTGCGGATTCCTCCACGTCCTTCATCTTTTCTCTTCATTCCGAAGTTGATCATTTTGGTCCCTCGGGTGTTGGTACTATGGCGCCTTCATTGGTTAGCTCTCCCTGCATTATGTCTGAGGGTGATAATAGTGAATTTGAAATTTTTTCTACCACAATGACTTGTGTCAGATTTTTCTTTACGTACGTTTTAGAGATGATCTTGGTACTTATGTTTCTTGGAGACAAGATTCTTAGCTAGACTTATACTTGTTTATTGGTCCTTTTTGACATTTTCTTCAGTCATGGCAAGCATATTCGGAACCTTGCATATAGGTTTAGGCCTCCCCATTGTTATGATGAATTTGAACCTTTTTCCATCCGAATTCGCAGACACCCCCTAAGTGTCCTTATCTTGCTCATGTTCCTTGCATTATGCATAGCTTTGTTCCATGCGCTTGGAACTAGTCTTGCATGCCCCTGACACTCGTCTGCTCCCATTACGAGCATTCTTCCATTTCTCCTTTGAGCTCATTAAAAACAGTAAGGAGGTCACGAGTTTACTTTTTCGGGCTCGTTAAACCTTTATGGAAAATATTTTTATAAAGTCTTTTTTAAGCCCTTGTTAGACTTTTTCAAAATCAAACAAGATTGTCGAGTATACTTGTTATTTCAGACTTGTTAAAGGATTTGAAGTGACACCCACTTAGGTATAAGTTTACCCCTTTTCCGGACCTTTGTGGATTAATTATGAAAAGGGTATACTCTAGTCATACGTGACTAGAAGAGTTATTCTCTCATTGTTTTACACTTTTTCGGGTGAGGAGACTAACTTTACGAAAAAAGGACTCCCCCATTTATATCAAGTTGTGATTGCATTACATCATCCTACTTACTGCTTGAGCCTTGTGTCGGCTCCGGCTTACTCAATTATTAGCCTGGTGCCTGAGCACTGTTCCCTGTCAAGCCCTGTAGAGCTTCCATTTGTCCTTCACAACTTGATGACCTTTTGACCATGAGGGAACACCCCCTCGAGTGTCCACATCCTACATGCACTTCCTTGCATTAATCATAGGTATGTTCCATTGCTTGGGACGAGTCTGCTCGCTATTTGACACTCGTTCCCTCACTTGTTGTACTATAAGCAATTTTATTCTTTTTCAAGCTTTTCCAAATATAAAAAGACCAAAAAAATCAAATATTCCAAAAATCCGGACGAGATTATGGTTACTACCTTTTGTTAGTAGCTGTTGTGTTTCCTTTGAATAGAGCATTCATTCCACTCCATATATTATGAGTCGGGACTATAGTTGGACCTTAGGAGATGTACTTGTTTCTCAGTTTACTCCATCGATTGGTTAAGATTCTAGTCATTATGGAGCCCTTTGTGATGCCTCCTGCATCACACAGTTTATATGGAGTCTATGCTTCCTAAGTCTATCCATCTACTCATGCTCTTTTTCAAAGGAAGTCTTGAAACTAGATTCGGCCACTCCTCAGATCTCTTGACTATTGCATGTCGGCCATCCTTATTGAGTCAGTCCATTTCACCTGATTTCTTCCAAATATTTTAGCATAGCTGGTACCTTGTGCTGGTTGATGGGGTATGCCTTAATGCCCTCCTTCTAGCGAGTCTCATTGTGTCGAATTCAACCCATTTATTCCGGAACTTGAGGCTTAGAGTTTGGTTGAGTACCTTGAGGCTTGCAGTCATTAGTGGTAGGTTCTCTCTCCATCGACTATTTTGAGAATACATTAATGTCCCTTGATCGATGGATTCATCTTAGTGTTCGACGTCAACACATCTATTCACACTTTGATGATAGTGCTTTGTGCCTTGATGCCCATTTTCATTATTGGTGGGTTATGTCGCGTCTGTTAACGATATACATCATTGAATGGTAATTAGACGATGTCACATCAGGTTCAACCTCAACTCCTTTATTCACCTGATGGGACTTGCACCATCGAAGAATTGTGTAGAAGACCCCAGGAGATAGTGGCATTCAGTATGCTACTTATGATTATGACTTTACATCTGAGATATCACCTCTCAGATATCAGGAGTTTGTACCTCCAGTTTGCACTAGTTGTTTCCTTTTCAGCATGAGACCATATCTTACTATAGAGGGATCACGGCTATGATCACTTATGACATATGTACTCCCTATTCATGGCCATTGTATCATATTGTTGTACTATACCGACATGTACTCATGGATACTATTTTATTATGACGCGTGAGATGCTCCTTCCACTTGTGTCTCCATCACTCCACTTCTAAGATTTATAATGTATTTTGGCCATCGTAGCATCAGTCTTTGACCTCACACATTAGGGGGCATCTATTACAACGTAATTTTCCACCTTGTGAGCATCAACACTCTTTGGCCTAGAGGATCCATTTTACTAACTCAGATCCACTTTGTATCCTCCAGAGACACTATTTACCCTATTTTTTCCTCTGTATGCTAGTTGCATCATTACAGTGGGCGTACCCGCAAGTAGCATGTAAAATGGTAAAAATCACTAGTTAATTACTTTTTACTCCCAAAAAGCGGTCATTGGGTGACCTTTTGCCCTCCATTTGCCCCAAAAATGATTTGATGTGTCCTTTCATCTACCTTTGAGAGGACTATATATTGAGCACATATGGCTTATGGACGGGAGGAGAAAGGAGAGCAAGAGAACTCTAGTGGAATTTTGCCCTATCTTGAGTCTGCACTCATTGATCCTTGTAGTTCTGAACCCTTTATGTTCACCTTACAAACTCCTATCATAGTTTGAGTTTGCCATTCCATGGAGGATTGAAATGGTGGAGGCACAAGTGGATTGACTTCGATCTTGGTTTAGATTGGTTGCTGACAAGAGGTCATATCACATTGTACTACTTGTTATTTATTAATAGAAATACTCATATTCTTGTCCATTAATGTTGTGAATGTGTTTATATTACATTGGGTGCATTTACTTATAATATCATGGACCATTTCTATTGATGATGTTAATGCCGTTTATATACTATATGCGCTTGTTGTATATTGGCTGTCAAGACTAATTTGCAGGTTCAAGTGCACAGGTTGACAGCTCCAACGGGGATCTACATCAAATGTTTGGATCGAAGTTGGTTATATTCTTCATTATCTTAGTATTTTTATTTATATAGCATAGCATTGATAATTGAGTTAATTTCTGGTAGTCAGCTGTCTGTTGTGGTCCACCTGAAGCCATAGGAAGTTTTCTCCAACACAATAAGAACTGTTTTGAGGTTATCAAGGGCTTCTTGGACGGTATTACCATAAACTGTAAAATCATCCATATAAAATTCTATACAATCATGTATAAGGTTAGAAAATATCCCTAGAACTGCACGCTGGAAAGTAGTAGGTGCATTACATAGGCCAAAGGGTAGAACTCGATAAGCATAAGTCCCCCAAGAACAAGTGAAAGTTTTCTTGTCTTGATCCTTAGGTGCTATTAGTATTTGATTGTATCCACTATACCCATCAAGGAATGAGAAATATTATTTCCCCAATAAGGTGTCTATCACCTGATCGATGAAAGGCAATGGGAAGTAATCCTTAAGAGTGGCCTTGTTCAATTCTCAAAGTCAACACATATATGCCATTTCCATGTGACTTTCTTTGGAACTACCACCAGAGGAGATACCCATTTACTATTGGAAATTGGGTAAATGAAACTGGCGTTAAGGATTTTGAAGTTCATCTTTTACTATATCCTTTACGGCTGGATTCATTCTTCTCCGGGGATGCCTGACAGGAGGTATGTTTGAGTTTGTGTAAATGTGGTGGATACAGGTATCTGGGGGAATACCTTTCATATCGGTATATTCCCACACAAATGCTCCAGTTTGACTATTGAGAACTTTTAGTAATTGTTGTTGCTGACTCTCATCTAAACTTGCGTTTATATGTCGAAATTTGTCGGAACTAACCTCACAAGGTATGGTATAGGATCCTACATGTTCTTCGATTGCGGAGACACAGGGTTTACTCGTAAATGTTGAGAGACTCATGTTTTCTTGGAATTCATCTCCAAAGATCTGGTCAAGTTGGGAAAAAGACTGAGGAAAGTCTATACATGTTGTGGAAAAGATAAATTGGTTCAACACATTCTCAGTATTTTGTTCTTGAAGTGCCTAGGAGAAATCACTAACAAGGGAAAGTTCTTCCAAGTTCTCATCTCTAAAAGGACAATCTAACCAAAATAGGTTTTTAGTTACTGGTTGAGCTGGTGGTTATAAAGCTAGTTTTCTTGTAGATAACCCATCAGAGATAATCATCTCTCCATCCCAACATCCGATAAATGCATTGGCCATAGCCAACCAAGGTCTTCCTAAAATAATGGGGTGACCTTTGGAAGGGTCTTTTGATTCTATGACCATGAATTCCATAGGATATTCCCATTAAGCTACTGATATAGTGATGTCATCTAAGATCCCAACAGGTTGCACCATCATGCGATCTGCTAATTCTAGCATTGTTGGGCTAGAGCGGAGGAACTGTCCTAAATTGAGATTTTCTAAAACTGTGGTAGTCATCAGGTTGATAGTAGCTCCTAGATCAATAAGTGTGTTCCCTATGGTGTTGTTATGGATGATAATAGTCACTACATGGTTTCCTGGATTTGAATACTTTGGGATTCTAGGTTGGTTTGTTATGTAATCTGATATTTCTCCTATTACATGAATCATCAGAGGGTCTTTTTGTTTTCTACCTGGTATCTTAATACAGAGTTCCTTTATTACTTTACTATAGATTGGGATATCCTTAATGGCTTGTAACAAAGGGATCTTAATGCAAATGTTTTTCAATTCATTAATGTTATCATACTCTAGATAAGTTACAGGTTTTTCTATTACTAGACGCTCTGGATATGGAGGTGAGTTTTCTCTTGTAATTACTTCTTTATGTGGATGGTTATGTGTTGAAGCTTTAGGAATAACCACATCTTCAAGAATGGAATCATTCAAAACTTCACTAGGTATGTTTTCTTTTTCGTTTTCTTCTTGGATAACAATTGATGACTTGGGATGATCTTGCAAAACTCTTCCAGACCATAGTTGAATCTCGTGTATTGGTGCGGCTGAAATGGCATATTATGGAAGATGTAACAATCCAACATTGTTAAGAGCTTGGGTTGGTTTGTTGTTAGGATTCGATATCGGTTGTGCAGGTAATATTGTGGGTCTTGGAGGATTCATATTCTGGAAATGGTGTGGTTGATTTGGGATAGGGGGTAATGAAGGAGGCGTAAATCCAGGAAAAAGTTGCTGAATATTAGGTGGGTAAGGATAGTTAGGCATAGGAGGAGGTGGTTGAGCATAAGCTTGTCCTCTCCACCCATGTGGCCATTGTTGCTGTTGGGTATTCTGAGGAGGGTACTGTAGTGGCCAATTCTTCCAACCTGAAGTATTCCATTGTTGAGGGGGTTGATAAGGATAGTAATAAGGTGAAATTTGTGATGGATATTGATATGATGGTTGATTGTTACCAGACAATCCACTCGACCAGAGGTGAGCCGGATCTCCCTAGCTCAATGCGAGTCTAGAACAAATAGAACAGACTACAAACATGTTTCCTAGATCTACTTAAGGATCAAGTACTAGATGTCTTACCTCTAGGACTAAGTGGATGAGGTTATGGATAGGATAGGATGAGAGATGGTAGGAGAGAGATAGGGGATCTTCCCAACAGGCTAGGGGTCTTGAAGTACCATCTCTCCAAGATATCAGGGATAAGCCTCCAAATGGGCAAGCTTAGAGAAAGATCTCAAAATGGCTATTTTTGCCCATTAACAGACTTCATCGTACTCTGCTATAGAGCAACCTATGACATCGCATGTTGCTAGTGTTCAACCTACGACGACCTCTCAAAAAGGTGTACAAAATAAGTACAAATCCTCTAAATGAGCACTTGGTCCAGATGACTTCAGGGATGTATACACTAAATCATCATGATGGGTATATTTTAGGTGTAACAGAATGCCCCCCAAAGCATGAAGTTGTTAAGGATGTACAGGTGAAGTGCTTTGATAGAAATAATGGAAAAAGACTTGTCGGATGAAGGACGCTGCTGCAGTACAACTAAATCTGAACTAGCAATCTCATATGTAGTACAACATGGTTTCCGACCAATACATTGCAGATCCATGGGAGTAATG
Organism: Larix kaempferi; assembly: GCA_027924585.1. Taxonomy (NCBI): domain Eukaryota; kingdom Viridiplantae; phylum Streptophyta; class Pinopsida; order Pinales; family Pinaceae; genus Larix; species Larix kaempferi. The sequence goes on along the minus strand of BSBM01000011.1, from coordinate 19,545,703 downwards.
ATCGACTGAACACAATCATGGCTACTAGACACAAGCGTAGATCCATGATGAGATGATAACACAGCCACGACCAATACAGAAGTGGATCTGTGTAATATGACTCAATACAAACTCCATCGCAACCTGGGTAAAACATGAATCCCCAGGGTCTTCAAGCTGAACCCGCAATGATACGAATCTATCCATGTGATTACAAATGTCTTGACGCCGAATATGGTAGAAACCACTTGATTACCGGTCATTGATGTAAACCGTTAACAAGTGCGAGGGAGATCACCATTAATGTCAATGATCCCCAAGGTATCACAGTACATATCATCGAGCATGAATAAATGAGTTGACATCGAACGCAAGGTGAAATATTTCAATCAAGAGCAATTATGTAAACTCATGATGAAAGCGAAGTAACCTGCCATTGAGGCATGCAGGACCAAGGTACTTGACTGGTTTCTAGATTCGATCCTTGGATGAAGAGTTGAAGTCGACAAGGATGAATTTGTCGAAGGAGGGCCATAATGAATCCCCCATCAATTGACACGAAACAGGACAAAAGATGTGTAGAGTGGATAAAATGGTACAATAACATGTGAGACTGACTCAAAGTAACAACGGCATTACGACGTGTGTATTGACTGAAAATAATGAGTAATGAATGTGTTCTTGAACATCGGCATGGTATGACTTGGCAGTATTGACATGAGAATGACACAAACTTCTAATGCAACTGATAGTGGAAGCTTTCTCTGAATGACTCAGACGAGTAACAGGACTCAGAAAGTAAGCGGAGACTCATAGACAAACAGATGACCCAAGTATCGGTATGCAAATGCAAATGAGTGCCATGTTCAAGAACAACTATATACTGCCACTAAAGTATGTAACGCAAACACTTTCCTTTTTCCCCATCATGAATGATGAGTTCCTCATGTGTTTTTTAACGAGATTGATGAGGGTAACCAGATGCTTGGTATAGCTCATCTCATAGATGAGTCCAATCCCAAATATTTTCTGAACATAGGATAGGAGGGGTTCATCCCATGTGAAAAATTAACGAATCCATAGAAGGAAAACTCGGTCGTCATTTCATATTTAGAGAGTCTGAAAAGAACTAAATAAGACTCCAACGGTCCTTTTTCGTAAAGTTAGCCTCATCGCCCAAAAAAGGGTAAAACAACGCGGGAGAGGACTCTTCCAGTCATGATCGACTAGAGTATTCATTTTTCGTAATTAGTGCCCACTGGTCCGAAAAAGGGGTAAACTATCACCAGGAAGATGACCATTCAAATACTTTAACAAGCGTGAATGCGACAAGTTTGCTTGGCAATCTTTTCAATTTTAGGGAGTATGAAAAAAGCTTAACTATGGACTCCGGGGGGTGTCCTTTTCCGTGGAAGTTTAACAAGCCTGGAAAAGTGATAAATCATAACTCGGTACTTTTTCTCATGATTTGGTGAGTACGAGAACTAATAAAGAGTAAACTCATCCTCATGCAATAATTATGACTAAACCAAAAACAATAATGACAAATTGTTCAAAGTGTTCATATCTGTAATTACCGTTGGTAATGCAAGAAATGCTATGAAAGACCGACTCCTGTACACTAGAGAAAGTGTCAAATAGTCCCAAATATAATGACAAATGGTCAAAACTATAGTAAATGGCCCAAAAGCATCAAAATATTTGAAAAGGAATATTCCATTCCATTCTATAAATAGAAATATGGGCCAAAAATAAAAACATTGTTTAAATTGCCAATTTGGGTGGAGAAGTACCAATTTGGAGCCAAAACTTCCTTTGCCGATTTCGGGAGCTACGATCCACCATTTCACCAACCGTCCGGACTAGGCAAGCCTAAATATTAGCCAGCAACTTTCCAGTGGTTTAGTTTTTTCATTTTTTTCATTTTTTTCATTTTTTGATGATTTGGGGAGGGGCCAGTGCGCCCTCGGCTCATCGCAAGTGGCCCTTTCGAGACTTGCGACGAGCTTGGGTCATCACAAGTCTTGATAAAGGGACTACAATGACATCGCCCTGTACCTAAATGTGAGGTGTGACGGCGGAAACTCAAATCCCAAACATCAATCATGCTTCAAAAAATGAGTTTGTGCAAGTTGGAGAAAGACCTAACATGCTTTAAATGTCCCTTTTGGCAGGTTCCCAACAAGCAGAGATGGTACTAGAGTGGTGAGAGAGAGAACGCAAGATATAAGATTAGCAAGCCGCAAACGATCCACATTGTGTGGCTGCTTTGCGAAACTGTGGATTGCTCAAGTTCTTCCAGGTACAGGGGATGAGAACCCAGGTCCCGTTCTTGACACACATGCTATAGAGTTGGGATGCAGCCCAACAGTACTTTGTCATAGGTGAGCATATCCTCAACATTGACATTGAGGACATATACTTTCTGACCGGTTTGTCCCGGAGAGGGGACGATGTACATCTTACTGGGACACGGGCCAGTGATCGTACAATAGAGGACATGGTGTTAGAGCACTGTGTTGCTACTTCTCGTCCTTCCAGCGGGAACATACTCATCAGAGATGTGGTGAGTCATCCACTGAGGACTATACTGCTTACTATTACTAGGGTGGCGGGTAGCCAAGATCCACATATGGCTACTCAGACTCAGATGTTATATGCGGAAGACTGTATGTCTCCTATGGTGTTTAACTGAAGCGAGGGTCTCCTCGCAAACATTCGAGCTCAGCTGAGCAAGTGTCGACGAGGGGAGCTCAAGCAGTTTGGATACGGATCGATCATAGTGTCGTTTCTCTTGGAGCAGGTTCCTCTCTTGCACCCGCAGGTGGTACTGGATGACAGGGATCAGAGAGATCCACACATGCTCAGATGGGAAAAGCTGATGACCAGCCATGGTGGGGGTCCCATCATCACTTTTGGCCCCGATTTCTTCAGCTGGTTGGAGGGATAGATGCTCATGGTCAAGGACTTCCCATCCAGTGGCATGGACTTCCGGGAGGATCCCAACTTAGTGCTGCCAGAGGGTGCAGCATGGGGTGATATCGGTAAGAACAAAACCTTTATACTTTTTAGTTTTGTGAATTATATTATTTTTTTAATGTAGTGCTGACAAGTACTTTATGTGTGTGCAGATGTTGGACCCGTAAGACCAGTGGGTTTCTCCCTTCTAGCGAGGAGAGATGGAGGTAGAGAGGCAGCGGTTCTTGTTGGTGTTCATCTTGTTGTCGAGGAGATCGAGGAGGTGTACTAGAACCTATCTGGGCTGACTGTGGAGGTAACAGAGCCAACCATTGATTGTTAAATTTTCAGAATTTACTTCAATTTGATCTAGGTTCTCTACTGAGAAAACAACATGTACAACAAATCTACACCATATCAATCATGGACATAATAATGCAAGCACACAAGAGACATAGAGTTTACATGGGGAAAACCATAAAGGTGAAAAACCCCAATAACTTCCTCAGAGATAGATAGAACAATGATACAACCAGAATAAAAGAGATAGTCTTCTCCTAGCAGTAGAGCCTTCTCCTCCACAAGTGAGCCACTCTCCAAAGTGTGAGTGAGAGAATAGAATGTGTAAAATGAGAGAGACACACTCTCTATTTATACGCTAACTTGACTTTCCCTTTACTCAACAAGGTCGGCCTCAACTTGACCACTTAACATAATGCTGACTGGACCGACCCCCACTAGGGTGGTCTAATAACCCTTTGACCCACATGGCCGACCCCCAATAGGGTGGTCTAATAACCCTTTGACCCACATGACTTATACAGGGCCGACCCCAACAAGGTGGTCTAATAACACATCAAGTATAAGTTACGACACTTACAATATAAATGATGACACTTTCGTATAGAGGAATAATAACATCTCTATAGGAATACAATATACATATATGAGAAATACATTTTGAAGTTACATATACATCAACACTCCCTCTTAACTAGGAAGGTATTTCTCAACACAGGTCTTCTAGCACAAGTCATCTTCTCTATATCATCGTCACTAGATAATCGTCATCTAGTCATCATCATCGTCAATGCTGCTACTATCTCAATCAATCTCGAAATCTACTCATTGTAGGAATTTCTACAGAGCCAGTCCTTTTTCATATTGGATGTAGGCCCACCAGCTGCAGGTCTTCATCATCACTGGCCATACTGTGGAATCCTCAGGAGTTATTACGTGCATCACAAAACCTGGCTGCAACATCCTAGGCTATTACGAGCACACAACTCTACTTGTCGGATCTCCGAGGAGCACATTACATGTGACCCATCACAAAACCTGGCTGAACAATCCCAGGCTGTTACGAGCACACAGCTCTACCTATTGAATCTACCAGGAGCACATTACATGTGATGTCACCACAAACCTAGTTGAAGCATCTGAGGCCTTTTTCATCCTGTCCAGATCTGCCAGGAGCAAATTACATGTTCTCATGGAAAAACCTGGCTAAAGCATCTTAGGCCTTTTTCATCCTGTCTAGATCTCCCAGGAGAAAATTACATGCCATAGGAAAAAACCTCGCAAGAGCATCTCAGGATGTTACGGGTACACAACTTTGACCTGAAGATCTCCCAGGGCACAAATTACATGTCCTCCCAGAGCAATGTCTCGAAAGAGCATCCCAGGCTATTACGGGTACACAACTCCGACCTATAGGATCTCCCAAACATGCTCATCTGCACAACCAGATCCACGGCCACAAAGTATCATCCTGATACTCACCATACATCATCATGATGTACACATGATCATCCTAATAATCATCACTGCAACATCCTGCTGCATGTCATCTGGAGAAGCTCGTCATCCACGATCATCCTGATCATACAATGCATCCACCTGATGCATACCAAGTATCTACGTGATACATATCATCATACATGATCTACCTGATCATACAATGTATCCACCTGATACATATCAACACACATGATCTCAGTATCCACCTGATACATATTTAGATACATGGTCCAAGCATCCAACATGATGCATATACAAAATACATACAAATGATCCAACTGATCATATCCAGCATCCAACATGATGTATACATACATAAATGATTCAACTGATCATATCCAGCATCCAACATGATGCATATATACATAAATGATCCAACTGATCATAACAAGCATCCAACATGATGCATATACATATACAGAGTAGTAACTAGAGCATCGTCGTGATGCTCATTATCCATGATCCTCCTGATCATCATAGCATCGTCCTCTTTAGATCATCTCATCGTCCACGAAGCACAGCCCATATGCACATCATCCACCACTTACACCACCGACATGGGAGAACACATCTACCACCATTCGGGGAAGGCTCCAACCCTTACTTTTTCACCATGGGAGAACACATCTACCACCATGTGAAAAATGGCTTAGCAATTACATCATGACCAAGGGAGAACACATCAACCATGTCAGAAAATCTCATGTGCATCTGCATCTTCCGGATGCATCACTTTCCTTTGGAAGGAACCTCGATCTTAAGTGCACCAAGCCTCTCTATGAAGTACTCAAACTGCACTCTGTCCAACAGCTTGGTCAATACATCTACAACCTGCACATACATCGCAACATACTCTGCTTCGGTTGTACTCAGTGCTACGCAGGACTGCTTCCTGCTAAACCAAGAGATCACACCTGATCCCATACTGAAGTAGCACCCAGATGTCCTCTTTCTATCTGCGACCCTGTAGGTTAAACTTTTGATTCGCATCATACTTGAGTCCATAATCAACTGTACCCTTCAGGTACCTCAGAATATGCTTTACAGAAACCAGGTGAACACTCCTCGGATCCGTTAGGAACTGGCTCAATGTGATCACCGCAAAGCAAATATCTGGTCTCATGATCATCAGGTACATCAAGGACCCAATCATCTGATGATACATAGTGACATCAACCAGCTCAGATGAAGCATCACATAGAAGCTTCAGGTTTGATGCCATAGGTGTGGCCATGTCCTTACAGTCCATCATCCCGAACCTATTCAGGATCTCTACTGCATACTTCCCTTATTTAAGGAAGATTCCATCTGCACTCTATCACACCTCCATGCCTAGAAAGTAGTGCATCATCCACAAGTTCTTCATCTGGAACTTGGCAGCAAGCTTCTGCTGCGTGTCGACAATCAATCTATCTTCACCTGTAACAAACAGGTTATCCACATACAAAAGTAGTATCACTGGATTGCCTTCCTCAACCTTGTAGTAAAGGTTGGAATCCGCTTTACTCTTAGTAAAGCCCAAACTAAATAGAAAGATGTATATCCTACCATACCAAGTTCTGCACATATATGACTCCCTGTCATGTGTCTTAGAACCAAGTGGCTTCTCCACATACACTTCTTCTTCAGCTACACCATTCAAGAAGGCTGTCTTGAAATCCATCTGGTGTATCTTCCACTTCATCACTGCAGCCAGAGCAAGTACTGATCTAGTGGAAGTGTATTTGACTACAGGAGCAAAAAGTCTCTATGCTACCACCTGTAGCATGCTTGATCTTGTAGATCCTCTTGAAATTCACTACAGACTACCCTTTGGGAATGCATCCCAAACATCTTCATGATCGACTGGTACTCCTTGATCATGGCATTCTTCCCAGATCCTGGGATCTTCAATATTTTCAATAGATAACTTTGTTGTTGAACAAATGTTGTAGTCTTTCTTTTGTACGTGATGGTATACGATCTTTCATACACAACAAGTTAAATTTCATGATTAGAAAACATCTCATAGTTTTCAGAACAAGTTCTTACACATAAAGAAATATGTCATACAGTCATGCAATTATCTTAGCCAATGCTTCAATACAACATTTATCCATATACCTTAACTTTCTAGATGCCTTCCAATCTCTACCAGAACATTGTTAAGAGTGTGCACAACTCCCAACATGTCAGCAAAGAGGTTTCATTCTAGATAAGTAGCAATGGAATGTTCTATAATGCCATAGGCTACTTACCCATGTATATTAGTAGTATATTGTCAATCAATGCAACTATTCTAATATGCATAATACACAACCTAATTCTAGAAACATGAGTATTATTGAACAGTATTATTTAAACAATAAAATATGCAAGGAATGATAATTGAAATACTTATCTTCGTTTGTTTGCTGGGTGGAATCCCTCTGAATCTTTGCAACTCCATTCTGATGTGGATTGTGAGAAGTAGTCAACTCCCTTTGAATATCTGCATCCTTGTAGAAACTACTGAAGTGTGCTCCTTTGCTTTCTTGCAGGAACAGCTGGAGTGTGCTCCCTCTTGATCTTTGCCTCCTGGATTACTTTTCCTTGAACTTACATCCATCCTTAATCACTATGTATGCTTATTAGTATCATCATTGTGTTATCCTTAAGGTATCATACATAATCACACATTTATTAGTATAATCTTAATACTATCAAAACACAATAATCTTAAACATGTATAGTCATGATCATTCACAGATAATAAACATTAGTATTCAAGGTTTCAGGGAAGTCTTCTTTTACTCATGCATATTCTTATTTGATCATAGGACTCTTCTGATTAGTTAAATCATCAATGCATAAACCCGTGATTACTCAAACCTATACATTCATGATTCTTCTGGTTAGTTATATCATCAATTATGTTAAGAAACATAATATGCATACAACCATGACTATTCAAACCTATGACTTCATGAATAATCATTATCAACAACACAATAGTATAAGATCCTAACACAAGGTAGGATTCTAGCTTGACATAGGAAAAACATACCTGGATTAGCATGCTAGCTAGTTATGTCTAACATACCTGCATAATGTCTGTTGGTTCTCTTTAGTGACTTGTGTTAGTAACCTGCATGTCTCATAGGTTAACCATTGTAGGACCAAGTTATACATACCTCGAAAGTAGATCTTCTATGTGATACATGACAATGGATGAATATTTGTCTTCATGTCACCATGATCATATGTTCTTGAAGTAGAACATGATTTGTCTTTCTTGGTGTACCTTTTATGTTAGCGAACAACCTAAACCTCATACAACATCACAATGCATTAGTACATTCATAAGTGTCAAAACCTTAATCAATGAATATCTTCTATTAAGGTGATACGATAAGTCTAGTAATTAATCAAGATTGTACTGTAATGATATGAATAAAAACATATGATAAACTTAACCATGAAACATACCTGTAAGCCATACCTGTCAAGATTGCTTGTAATATTCTTATGGAAGGCCTTAGCCTCATCTCCCTTTGAGACAGGAACTTCTTCACTTATGCAAGTGACCAATCCATCTTCTTCTAGGATTAACCCAATCCACTTGATTTGAAAGAACTAGACCTGGAGCTAGATTAGGGTTTGTCAAAGAAACCCCAAAAATTCAAACTTCGAATTTAAAACTTCCAAAAGGATAGAAATATGTGCCTTGATGAGCTGAACAAGCTGGTATATTCAGAATTTGAAAAATGCAAAGTTTCACTCCTCAATTTTTCCTTTGAAACTTTTGGATTCACTGGACGTGACCCTGAAATGGGGTTTGATGAATCCCACTCTTCTTCCTAATCAAAAGGTTTGATTCAAAGCTCTAAGCTTCTATTTTTCTGAGGAGCTTCCAGCCGTGGTCACAGATTTCAAAAATTCCCATTTTTATAGAAGCCCTAATTTTCCACTTTTCTGATCAAAGTCCTGAACTAGGGTCTGATCAAGCCCGACCTTCTGCCCAACCAAAAATTCTGATCGTGGTCTCTAAATTTTGATTTTGATGAGTAGCATCTAGCCGTGGTCTTCGATTACAAAAATTCCAACTTTATCCGAAACCCTAAATTCTGGAAGCCATGAATGAAGGTGCTCAAAAATAATTATGTTTTGACATAAATATGTACTTGATTGTTTCTGGTGTAACTCTGAACTTTTTGATCCACAGGGTTTGAAAAATATTATTGTGATATCCCGACCTATTGTCTTTCCATCCCGATAGGTTTGACCTTAATTGGATTCTCTGAGAGAGATTTATGTCAAGTGTCGCAACGTGACTTGTTTATGGGATAATACATGAGAGTGAACTTGTACGGTGTGCCACGTGTCACTTGTTCAACTTCGTCATGTGTCACTGGTTCAACTTCGGCCTCTGAAACTTTTCCTGAGATAGTAAAGTTTGTGTACTACCTGTCACTTGTTACGAAATTTCATTTGGAGCTTCCTAGCCCATGTTATGACCTTCTTCCCAAGGTCACCTGATTTTGACTCAGATCTGGAAGAGGCAAAAACCCTATATTGTACAGATCATAAATCACAAAGTACAATGAAGTAGAGGTTGTCCTTTGGACACAAGGTACATGGGGATCTTATCTTCGACCTGTAAATGTTTCCGATCTGAAAAAGTTTCCAAAAGGTATTTATAGTGAAAGTGCTACGATGAATTGTTTTTTCTATATCAAGCCCTAGCATAGTAAGTGCAACAAATGTCATACATGCCATATCATGCCTTCTTTCAGGCTAGCTCGGATACCATGTTAAATTTTTTAGAATTTACTTCAATCTGATCTAGGAGCTTAACTGAGAGAACAACATGTACAACAAATATAGAGCATATCAATCATGGACACAATAATGCAAGCACAGAAGATACACATAGTTTACTTGGGGAAAACCATAAAGATGAAAAACCCCAATAACTTCCTCATAGATAAATAGAGCAATGATATGACCAGAATACAAGAGATAGTCTTCTCCTAGCATCAGAGCCTCCTCCTCCACAAGTGTGCCACTCTACAAAGTGTGAGTGAGAGAATAGAATGTGTAAAATGAGAGAGACACACTCTCTATTTATACACTAACTTGACTTGACCTTTACTCAACTAGGTCGGCCTCAACTTAACCACTTAACATAATGCTGACTGGGCCGACCCCCACTAGGGTGCTCTAATAACCCTTTGACCCACATGAATTACATAGGGTCGACCCCAACAAGGTGGTCTAATAACCCATCACGTATAAGTTACGACACTTAGAATATAAATGACGACACTTCCGTATAGAGGAATAATAACATCTCTATAGGAATACAACCACTTCCGTATAGAGGAATAATAACATATCTATAGGAATACAATATACATAAATGTGAAATACATTCCGAAGTTACATATATATCAACGTTGAAGACCTACCGAGGCACATGCAAAGGTATGGGGTTGGAGCATCCATGCGCTTCAACGCCCTACTCCGTAAGGTGGCTCATACTGTAGACTGCTTTCTCACCCATCGTCAGAGAGTTCTTAGAGGCAAGGGTGGTGTATGGGTCTGGCGCCCAACGTGATTGCACTTTTAGACTTGTATTGAGAGCTTAGAGGCCTCAGATTTTTGTACTTACTGAAAGCTATGATGCTTTAGATTTTTGTAGAGACTTAATAAATGCCATCGTGCTTCATATTTTGTACCAGCACTACTTTTGAGCGATTTATATATATATACATTATCAACGGTTTATACATTATGTGTTCTTAAAATGATTAGTGATGTGATCTTGTTTACATGTTTGCTTCTGTACATTATATTTACATGTTATGAATGCTTTTACATATTATGGATGTTATGTGTGTGCAATGTACCAATCCAAAATGAAATTGGCCATCGAGTCAACAACTGTGTTTGACTCTCGTGGAATGTGTAGGTATTGAACAGATTCAAATGACCTTTCTAGGAGACGTACTCGTCTGAATAGACGGAGTAAGATGGGGCCACGGATGGCGTATATCCGGTTGAGATGGGAAACCACTAATTGAGAATCCACGTGGATGACAACGTGGTTCATACCCAAGGAAATAGCATCAGCTAGAGTTCCGATCACTGCCTGATATTCTACGGCATTGTTGGTCGCAAACCCTAGGCAACTTCCTCCTGAGCTAATGAGCTCACCTATTGGGGAATATAGTACCTAGGCTGCTGAAGCAAGGTGAAGGGTATGCTAGTTGGCGCCGTCCATGAATCCATAACACGTTTCCATCTACACACGTAGACAGAACATGGTATGAGAAGCGGAAACAAGATCAAAAGACACTCGAAAAGAGAAATGCGTCACACCACACAAAAACACAAAAAACACGCCATGTACAGTATATACAAGCAAGTTTATGCATGAGAGATCAAGCGTAGTATCTCTTCAGGTAAATCCCATTGCGGGGTTCACCTAAAGAGATGCCATCATAATCTTCAAGCTCATAGGCACCTTTTTCCAACACACGTTTTATGACGTAGGGTCCATGCCACATGGACTCGAACTTCCCAGCTCCTAGCTTATTGTGCTTCTGGTCATAAGTGAGGACCATATCACCCTCATTAAATATACGAGGTTCAACTGATTTATCGTATTGGGCCTTGATGCATTTCTTATGCGCTTCATTAGCAAGAGTGGCATCATGGGGGGACTTGTCAAGTTGGGCTAGGTGTAAGAGACGTTCTTCCTCAGCAGTAGTGTTAGGAAGAAGTTCGATCGCGAGCTGTAAAGACAGAATTTTGCACTCTATCGGGAGAACAACCTCCAATCCATATACCAATTGGAAGGGAGTGAAGCTTGTGGCAGGTTTAACGGTAGTTCGGTAGGCCCATAATGTTGAAAAGAGCATATTATGCCAGTTGGAATTTTGTGTCCCTACCATCCTCTGGATCATAGTTTTTAAGACCTTGTTAATTGCCTCGACCTGTCCATTGGATTGCGGGTAGTAAGGTGTCGCGTTTTCATGGCGAAAACCCAACCTGTCGCTCAATTCATCAACCATATGGTTCTGAAAGTGAGAACCATGATCGGTAACTATGGCCTGCGGAACTCCAAACCGTGCTATCATAGGATTAAAAATGAAGAGTGTGGCGGTTTTGCCATCGTTTTGATATGTAGGCATAGCCTCGGCCCACTTTGTGAAGTAATCCACAGCTATGATGATGTAACTATGCCCCCCGGCCGAGGTAGGCTTACAGTGCATAAAATCGATGCCCCATTTTGAAAATGGGGCAATGGCAATAATCGGATGTAGTGGGACAGGATGAGTGTGCTTCTTCGTATGGAAGTGTTGGCAAGGAGGACATTTTTTAACGGCCTCAATACAATCTTTGAAGATAGTAGGCCAGTAATATCTTGCGTGCAAAATATTCTAGGTTGTAGCCATCCCAGAGAGATGACTGCCACAAGCCCCAGCGTGATAGTCATTTAGAACGCGTTCAGCCTCATCAACAGTGAGACAATATCGAAGGATTGAATCGACGCCACGACGATACAAAGTATCATTAATGATTAAGTAATACTTTGCATGGTGACGAACCTTACGGCGATCATTGCGGGAAAGTTGAGGATCGAAGTGTTGGGTTTGAAGATACAACATAATATCTCCATACCAGGGGTCAGTCGTACTGATGAGAAACAATGATTCATTCGGAAATGAATCATTGTGCTCAACTTCTACATCAGGACGAGGAAGGTCGCAAATGAGCTCAGCAAACACCAAAGACTTCTTAGACTTGGCTTTCTCAAAAAGAAGATCGAATTCTTGCAGTATCACAATCCAGCGTGAATACTTGCGAGCAAGCACCTGACGCGTCAGTATGTGGTACATGGGGTTTGAGTTGGCAATGATAGTGGTGTTGCAGAGAATAATGTAGTGACAGAACTTCTAGACGGAAATGACGGCCGCGAAAGCATGTTTTTTGACATGTGAGTATCTAGTTTCGGTGTCAGCTAGACCCTTACTTGCATAGTATATCACATGTTCCTGAGCGTTTTGATCCTCCTGTACCAAAACCATGGCGATAGTGGTAGCAGAAGCAGCAAGATATAAGATGTAATCTTGATAATAATTAGGCGGTTGGAGCATAGGTGCATGCGTGATGGCATGTTTGATACTGTCAAAATATTTATGAGCTTGGTCATCCCAAATGAACGGGACATCCTTCTTAAGCAATCTCATATAGCCCTGAGTTTTCTCCACAAAATTACTCACAAAACGTCTTAGGTAAGTCGCCTTCCCTTGGAGACTTTGAAGTTTCGTAACATCAGTCGGGGGTGGTAGGTTGTTGATGGCCTCCACCTTTAAAGGATCAATGTGGATCCCATCCTTCGAAACGATAAATCCTAAGAGGTGTTCGGACTCAATGCAAAAGATACACTTGTGAGGATTCAGACGGATATTGTACCGTCTGCATCTGAGGAAAATGGATGTCAGATGATCGATGTGGAACTCACGTTGCTTTGAATGGGCAGGGAGATCGTCCAAGTAGTGTTCCATAAAGTCCTTAATATCGTGGAAGGCGTACGACATAGCCCACTGGAACATGGCACCAACATTTTTAAGGCCAAATGGGAGCTTACGATAAGCGAATGTACCCCATGGACAGATGAAAACCGTCTTATGTTGGTCAGTTGGGTTGATCTCAATTTGGTTGTAACCAGAAAAGCCATCCATGAATGAGAACATGACGCTTCCGGCACAGTTGTCGATAATCTGGTCGATGAAGGGGGTCGGGTAGTTATCTTTTGGACAAGCCCGATTAAGGTCCCGATAATCAACACAGACGTGAATGGTGCGCTGCTTTTTGTTCACAGGAATGACGTTTGAGACCCAATTCGTCAATGGGAAAGGATAAATAAAGCCAACCTTTAAGAGCTTTTCAATTTCTGCCTTTATGGCCGCAGTCTTCCGGGGGTGTACCGGTCACAACTTTTGACATACAGGTTTGACATCGGGATAGGTTTTTATTTCATGAGAAACAATTGCGGGGTCTATCCCAAGCATCTCCTCATAGGACCAAGCAAACACGTCTCGAAATTGCTTGAACAAGGCCATGCTAACAGCGATTTCTTCAGGGGAACACTTCTGGCCTATGCAAATGTGTTTCACTATACCAGGTTTCGTGGAGATGTCTACCTCAGTAGTTGGCTCAATGTTAGCCAAGTTTCCCTCTGTGTCTATAAGACATGTAAGGATGGGAAAATGAGGGGATGGGTAGATATCCGGTGAAAAGAGGGTATGAATGTTGTCCTCTACATAATCCCGTGGAGGAAGGAAATATGACCAATGATGAATATCATCACACGGACCATCATCCATATTCATTACTTCCATTATGGAATCGTCTGAATTAAAAGTCCAAAGTAAGAGATCAGGTAGAGAGGATTTCCGTCGTAGAGAACAAGGTGAGGAGGCTATAGTTAAAAGGTCCTCCGGTACTATTTGGATAGCCTCATAAATGCGTTTAGCGGGTGAAAGAGGAATCATGTCTCCAAACAGGTGTGTTGTGGCTTCATCCGGTACAAGCCAGGCATCGTTTGAGTGAGATAAAATCTCAGTGGAGATCATGTTCACCATGGTAACATGATTAGGGGGGTCCGCGGCTGCAAAGATGCCCATGAGAGATGAATCTTTCAATAGGACAACCCCTATACTCTCATACTATTTTGACATCTGTCCAAAGGAAGGAACATGGTCACCAGGATGAGTAGTGGCGTCCAATGTACAAAAATCTAACTGGTCGATAGTAACAATTCGTCCTTGCTTGGGGAATTGTACTGTGCGGAATACTGAAGCGGCTACTTCTTGCATGGTATAAAACTAATTGTGACCAAGCAAGAGATTATAATCTAACGGGGCCGAGACCACTTCCACGTTAATGGTTACAGTCTTTTCACCCAACTCAATTGCAAGAGCTTGTAAGAGCCCATGAGGTTGAAAGCCACGCCCATCAAATGCTTTCAACGTGGTAGGAGAACGATTCAATTCCGGGGAGCCAATAACTCTCCAACGAGCGATGGACATGACATAAGTGGAGGATCCTTCATCCAAAAGAGTGTGATGGACAATCTTTCCACCAAGGTTCACAGTTTCTTGGAATGCGAGCTGGTTTGAGAGCCTCGGCTTAAGGTTGTCAAGATGAAACATGATGGTATTCGAGGAATCTGGGTCAACTGCACCAATAGTGGCAAGGAGAGTTCTGCGTTGATTGGGACAATTCTGCAACATTTCCAGGGTGGACATGGCGCAAGGAGCTTGTGCCAATTCCTTGATGATATTGTAATTCTATGCCACGTGAGCATTAGGATTGAAAACAACTTTTCAAATCGTGCTCTTGGGCAGATGCAATATCGAATCTGAAGAGGGTATCTCGATGGTGAGAGAAGTCGATGGTACAATGACATCAGGTAATGACTTGGAAGCTTTTCAGTATTACTTCCGGCGGGTTCCTTCGAAGGGACCTGTTCGTAAGATCACGAGTGAGTGGTTAAATTGATCGCCTCGTTACGCAACATGAGAACATGCACGGTATTAGATGGTTCCCCCTGGGCTGGGGGGTTTGAGCAATCATCTGCTGATTTTGAGAAGGAAACGGATCGTTGAGGACCGCAGGAGTTGGTTTACCCCTAAGAAGCTTCTGAACCTCGTCTCTATGGGGACACTCTTTGGAGAAATGGTCTTCTCCACACAGTAAGCAAGGATACTTCAGTTTCCTTTTCTTCTTAGTATCTTCAGGTGTGTTATTCGTTTCCTGCTGGGCAGAGGACTTCTTGGGTTTCCCCTTATTCTTCTTTTTGCCATTAAACTTCTGAGATGAAGATGATTGAATAGAATTCACCTCTTCAATTACAGCAGGAGGAGTGGACTTGGCGGTGCTGTGGCCAGCCGGAGTTGGGTTCGATGATCCAACAGTGTTAGTAGCAGGCTGGGTGGTAAGGGAACCTATGATCCCGTTAGCTTGGGTTCCCTTATGTGGTTTTGTGGGATCATTAATGTCCTGGGGTGCATTAGGAAAAATATTGAATAGAGTGCAAGACTAGGTATAGACCAGGTCTAATAGATGAGCACTAGCGATGGCTTGTTCTTCGGTGACAGCACCTTGCATGGTAACATATTTTGCTATGACAAGAAGGAGTGACTTTGTAAACTAGTTTGCTAGGAGCTGATCTAGAATGGAAGCTTTAATGAGACGTCGTCTCCTTCGCCACTAGTGGATATGATCCGAAATGTGAGTGGCGGTATTCTGACGAAGCAAGGTTAAAAGCTCAGTACCAGTCTCATACCGTATAGGCAGCTGGAAATGCGTCAAAAAGTTCATAGCAAGAGAGCCAAAAATAGGAAAAGAGTGTGGTGGAAACTCAATGTACCACTTGGCAGCTGAACCAGTGAGAGTCCTTTGGAACAATCTAAGACGAATTGAATCGTCCATTAAGGAATTCGATGAACACCATAAGTGGTATGTCCTCACGTGGTTCTTGGGTTCTTCACTCGGCTTGCCGTCAAACTTGGGGATATCAGACAAAAGTTTCACCAGAATCGGTGGCCAGTTAGGTCCATGGTAAATGGGATCCTTGGTTAAACGAGAGAGGTCAGGTAGGTATAAAGTAGCCAAAAAGGGAAGTTGTGGATTAGGCTGCGCGTATTGATAATACGGATATGGCGTGTAAGGACTAAACTGACCATAAGGCGTACCATGATAAAACTGACCGTAGGGGGGTGTGCTGCCCGAACCATAAAGAGGTCCGCCACCATAAGGTGGTCCATTCAAATAGGGTGGGGGTCCACCTCCACCTCCGGGAGGGGGTGGAGGTCCGCTGCCACCACCAAGAGGAGGTGGGGCTCCATAACCATTATAAGGTGGCCCACCACCGCCTCCGCCTGGAGGGGGTGGTGGACCACTTCCACTGCCAGATGGGTGGGGGCCCCCATTGCTTCTGCTACCAGAAGGGTGAGGGTTTCCACCACCACTGCCGCCACCAGGGTAATTAGGTCCTCCACTGCCTCTGCTGGGAGGGGAAGGTGGATCACCGCTGCCACCCGAAGGGAAATTTCTTCCTCCACCATGATGAGCAATTTGATAATTTATGGTTTGGCCCTTTTCTGATAGCTAAGGTTTTGGAAAATAATACTTTCATATTGCAGTCCTTGGAAGGAGAGGAATTGCTCATCCCTGTTAATGGGCGATTCCTCAAGCATTTCTATAGTTAAATGAAGATCATGGTCACTTTTCATTGTATATACCGGTGTGAGTGAGATTGAATAAAGACTCCATAGCCCAATCGAAGACTGAAGGCACTAGTCTACAGGTTCTTGAAGCCTCACAGGGAGGACTTCATCCCGCAGCTGGAGCCAGATGTTAAGTCAGTAAATTTTTCTGCAATTTTAGTTTTTTCTCTCCAATTTTGGTTTGTTTTTTAAGTCCACCTTAGTTAATTTTTGGTTTTTAGTTTTGGTTTTTGTCTTCTTAAGAACCTTATGAGTGATTGAATAAAGTTTGAACCCACTCCTTTCAGATTTCATTTGATTTTGGTCATTTTTTATATTGAAAAGTGGGTCAATGAGAGTTATATATTCAAAAGGAGAATCATTAATGACTTTAGAGAGTAGTTGAACTAATGTCCTAAACCAAATAGCTGCCAAAATCTCCGACAAATTGGCAAAAAGTTAGAAAATTGCTAAATTTTGGTTAAAAAATATTCTTGTAGCGCTAAACCAAAGTTTAACACAGAGTGCGCTACAGGAATATCGTGGCATGAGTTTTTTGTAAATTCTCGATCTGATTTCAATCATCATGCAGAGTGAGAGTATCTAATCGCATTGTGTGAAGTGTTTAACACGTGTATGCATCATTTTGAGCATGATGTTAGTTGGTCGTTAATCACGAAGAGAAAACAAGGGCATCATTACATGTTATGCGGGTTCAGTTGCACGAAGACCAGCCAACTCCGGGTTTAGCTGTCAATTTTCTCTTGTCACACGCATCATCACAGAGGAGTTAGTGTTTGTGAAGGAGAGTTTGCTGTTGAGCGGTAGATTGTGTTACGGTGGAAGGAGACAGCTGTGTTCTGGCGCCAGCGAAAAATTAGGGCTTTTGAATTCGTTCACCTGTGGCTAAAGAATCGATATGAGGACACCTGTGCTCGAAGGACAACATCATTGACACCCCAAATTAAAGACATTAGGCCACGATGGACGAGTAATTAACAGGTATTACGTTAAACCCTTATAGCTGGAAAATTTGGGTTTTTTCTGCTGCGCAATCTTCTGAAAAAATTGGTTGTTGAGGAGGGTGTAATAGATCATAAGATGAGGAATTCTCCACAGAAACAGTTAGCTGAAGCCCATTAAGAGGAATTTGCATGAATGTTTCTCTCATGACCTAATGTTTTAAACATCAGAATATACAGACTAGGGTGTCGAAAAGACTCACAGAATTATCTGTAGAACTCAGTTTTTTACACAGAGGGAAGCCTTCTATTTGATAAAGGTGCTACACAGGAAGGTCTGTTAATTTGTGCAGGTGATTTAAATATCACTAAAATTGTTATAACCTGCAGAATTATCTGCCCAGAAAACAACTTATAAGACATTTCTGAAACCTAAAACTAGTCTGTTCCTGTTCTCTGAAAAGAAAAATATGGGAAAAAGCAGTAAAAGTGGTAAGATTAATAGGGCTGAACCCACAGACTTGACATGGATTCAGAAACTTCCAGATTGTGCAGAGCTGTTCCAACAGGCAGGCTGGTTGAAATTCTTCAAGAAGATAGATGGTTTTAATGCTCAAGTGTCCTGCAATTTTGCCAAAGGACTTAAGAATGAGATGATCATAATGGATCCTTTGAGATTTAAATTGACTGTAGAATTAATTTCAGAAGCCACTGAAATTAGCAATGAGGGCGAGCTCTGGTTTAAGAAGTCTCCTTTTGAGTTTGATCCTCAAAGATACTTATTGCCTAATGTTATTCCTGACTGGAACAAAGGTATTCTCATACATAATTTCAGGAGGGAATGGATTGAACCTATAAGGATTCTTCAGAGTTATGTAACTTGTGAAGGGAGGTATTCATTAGTGTTCAAATATCATCTCAGGTTCTTACAGCATATGGCAGGAGTTTCTAAAATGAATTTGCCATTCTTCTTCTTCAAAAGCCTGCAGAAAATGTCAAGCAAAATAAAACAGCAGGATGATCATACTTCTCAATCATTGTTCCATCATGGTCTCATTAAGTTAATCATCTCTACAGTGTTGCAGCATGAGGAAAAAACTTGGGATTTCTTTTTGTTTTGGTCAGGGATTCATTCTAAAGGAGAAGACCAACAACCCAAAAGACAAACTGATAAGGGAAAAGTAATGATACAAAAATTAGGGCATTCAGTCAAACCTGCAAAGAAACATGACATTAAAGATAAAAAGAAAACAAGGCAGGTAGCAGATGAAGGACAGAATGACAGTCAGCCTCAGGAATTTCCAGGGCACAATAAGGTCAAGTTCTCATTATTTGATGATAAAAAGGAAGAAGAATTTCTTGAAAAGAAGTCATCACCTACAGCAGATTTTCAAGAAGAGAAGAAAATTGACATCAAAATGATTCCTGTAGCTAAAGAAGAAGTTCATAATCAGCCGAGAAGCCCCATCACAGTCCTCTCAGATGATGAGGGCTATATGTTAGAAGAAGAGCAGTTTATTCCTGAGATCAAGGTTAAAACTGAGATTAAAGAAAATCAAGCTATAGAGGACAAAACCACAAAGCCTAAGAAAGTCAAAAAGCTGGAAGTGGTAGAGTTAGCATCTATTCGGTACCAAGGGAAAAAATTAAAAATGATGGGAGAAGCAGCTACTTTCTGGAGACCTAAAACTAGGTCGAAAAACAAATTAAGGTTAAATATGAAAAAGCTGTTAAACCCAAAATTGAAGACTAATAAGGTGACCATCTCTGATGAAGAGTCCATGGAGGAGGAGCAGTCAAAGAAAAATGAATTGCATTCAGTTAAAAGAGAGGATTTTGGGTCTGTAAAGGTAACAGGTGAAGAAAGCTCTAAATCCATTGTTGAAGATAATTCTGGAAAATTGTTAACAGAAGAGATTAAATCAGCATAGGTAACAAATGTTTCAAACCCTATCATTGAAAATACTGCTGTGAAGCCATTGACAGAGGAATTAATGTTTAAGAAGTTTGACATGTTTTGGAAACCAAATGAAGATCAAAATGCTGCAATAGAAAAACTGGTTAATTCTGACAAGGAGAATTTGAAGAAGACTGTCAAACAGTACAAGCATCAAATGAGCTACATGCAGGAAGTTAATGATGGTCTAATGATGGCAAATAGAAGATTGAGAGAAGATCTTCAAGATACTCATGACAATTTTCAGGAGTTAGTGATTGATGCAAAGGAGGCACTCAGAAGAAAAAGGGTTGCTGACAGGCACTGCTCAGAATTAGAAAAAACAGTTCAAACCTTGCAGCATGAAAATGAACACCTAAACAAAAGGATAGCTGAGCTGGAGCAAAAGCACAAAAGAGTGAAGAAAAGATCCTCAAGTCCAGATGGCATATCTTTGCTTGTGGAGGCATCGAAAGAGATAGGAGGCAGTTAGGTTCATTTAAAGCTTTTTGTTAAAGATTTGCTATTTTTAGCAAAAATTGTAATTTGTAAAAATGTAAATGCTACTTTACCTAGTCTAGTCATTCGGATGGAGGATTAGTAGGAAAGACTCTAACTGTTTTTTGGGAGAAGGAAACTATTTAGCAAGAGAAAAAAGACATTGTAAGGGTTCGAATTTTTGGAGAGCTAGAGGAGGTCTGCAAACTGTGCATTCTTTCAGACTCGTTCACTGCTAAGTATTGCAAACTCTCATATTGCATTTTTGATGAAACTATGAATATATGACTCCTTATTCCACTTCTGATATGTGTTGGCTTCATTTTAAACTTATACAGTTTCTTGATTGACAAATTCATTTCTGGTTTTAGGTATAATTTCCAGTGGTGCTTGTCTTTTATTGTATGAACTTCATTGCAATCTTTTGTTGGGTTCCTGAGATATATATGCATCTTCATGGATATATGTGTATGAATTAGTTTTTACTTATCTATTGAATGTATTCCCTTATGCTCTTGAAGTTTCTAACCAAAACCTACAAAACAAAACCCTAAAAACCTAGTTTGGATTGATTTTATTTTTGAGATTGTGTTGGCTTGTTACCCTAGCCTTAGTAACAATTTCTGACACAAACATCTTTGGCGCCGTTGCCGGGGACGAAGCTGAAGCACATCTTCCCTGGGATACTCATCATTTTTCTGGTTTAAGAGGTGGACTTGAACCAGCAGTTTTTGAAGGCTATTTTCACCAAAAGAGGTTACACTGGCTTCTAAAGGGATTGGGACCAGGAATAAGCCTGTTTCTCCATTAAAACTGGGTGTGACAGACCCTAAGCAGATATTGAAAACAACAAACAAACTCAGAAAATCTCGATCTTTGCCAGCTTCTTGTGACTCTCACCAGTTGGGTGAATCATTAGACCCAGCTGAAATTTCACCCTGTAAAAAACCTATCCTTTCTGAGAACACTTTTCAGGTTTTCACCAATCCTCATAGTTTTTTGAAAGCTAAAACCTCTTCCCCTGATAAAATACCCATTTTTCAGTTGAAAGTAGGAAGAAATCCTTTTCAAAAAGGTTCTAGTCAAATATCTTCCTCCTCAAAATCTCAGTCTAAACCTCAGTTCACAATGGCAGCCCAAAATCCACCTATGGATATGATGGATAGAATGGTAGCAGCTAGGTATGCACCTTTAGTTTTACCTCAGCCTCTACATGCATTGCCTGGAGGTGATTACCAAAAATATATGCCTAGGTTCAATGGACAAGGGGAAACCACTGCTGAGGAACATTGGGAGGCTTTCTTGAGTTATGCAGACAATCAGAATATTGAGATTAAAGATGTGTGGATGAGGGTATTTGTTCAGAGTCTAGATGGAGATGTAAGAAAATGGTTTAGAGACTTGCCTGCTAATTCCATTACTATTATTGAGGAACTCCATGAAATTTTCATGAGACAGTGGGGAGACACTAAAGATCACACATACTATATAACTGAGTTTGGAGCTCTCAGAAGAAAGAAAGATGAGACTGTTGCAGATTTTTCCAAGAGGTTTAATAAGATGTACAGTAGAATTCCAGCAGAAATTAAACCCACTAAAACATCAGCCAAGTTGACATATGCCAATGCTTTTGATCATGAATTCTCTTTATTACTCAGAGAGAGGAGACCTATCACCCTGCTGAACATGCAAGATGCAGCCCTAGAGGTAGAGTCTAATTTGTTAGCTTCAAATAGACTTAAGAATGAAACATCTCAGCAGCTGTATGAAAGAAAAGGAAAGAAAGAAGCTGTCACAGCAGGCTCTGCTTCTCAATCTGCTGAGGCCAAGATAGATGAGATGGCCAAAATGGTTAAGATCCTTACTGCAAAGTTGAATAAACTAGAGCTTGAAAAGAATTCTGCTAAACCTGCTCCAGAAGCTCAGAGGAATCCAAATAACCAAAATCAGTTTAGAAGACAATTTGCACCTAGATTCATGCCAAGGGAGCGAAGAAATAATGACATCCAGCAATAAAGGAGAGAAAATGAAGATCAAAAAGTGCCCCCACCTTTTCAAAATAATTTGGTTGATGAAGAAGAAATTGATCAGCAGCTGCTCTTTGAAGAAACTGAGACTGATCAGGACATGAACCACATTGGAGATAAAATGTTTACAGGCTTTGTTACTGAAGAAGATTTCCTAAATTCTGAATATTATGATGCTGATTTATATGAGGTTGAAGATGATTTGGAATGTGAAAAAACTGCTGTAAATGCTGCTACAAATCAGAATGGAGTTAAGAAAATTATTAATCTCAGAACTGGACCGAAACAAGTAGTTCAAGCTCCTAAGAAGAAAGCTGTTGTTCCTGCTCCAGTTATTCCTGATAAACCAACTGCTGATCCTGTAGCAGAAAAGAAGCAACCTGCAGAAAAACCTAAGAAGAATACAGAAATTGAAGAGGTAAATAGGTCAGGTCAAAATTTTAGTTTGGAAAATGAGTTAGGAAAACTTAAAATTCCTATGCCATTTTCTGAGCTTATAAAAAATCCATCATACAAGAATACAGTTTTGAAAGTAATGAATATGCCCAATAATCAGCCAGTTTCAGATACAGTAAATCTGCAAGAGGAAAACCCTAGAATCTTTATTGGATCAGCTTTGGCTGAAAAGACTGAAAACGAAGCTGGTGCTTCTCCTCCATTCTATATAACTCTGACTGTGCATGAGCAGATGATTCATAATTGTCTGCTAGATTCAGGAGCATCCCATAATTTGATGCCAAAATCTGTGATGGAAGCCCTGGGCCTTAATGTCACTAAGCCTTACCATGATCTATATGCCTTTGACTCCCGAGCTGTAAAATGTCTAGGAGTGATAAAATATATGGTTGTCAATCTTACTCAGTTACCCATGAAAAGTGTAATAATGGATGTTGTGGTAGCTGACATCACACCAAAATTTGGCTTACTTTTGTCTAGGTCATGGGCTAAGAAAGTTGGGGGGACATTACAGATGGATCTCTCTTATGCAACTATTCCTGTTTTTGGTGGAGAAAACAGGAGACTTTATAGAGAGTTACAGTTGGCTTACATAGTCACAGATGAGAAAAACCCTACAAATCACCCAATGTATTCTGTGGATAAAGACCTTGGTTCATGCATACTACAGTTTAGTGAGGAAGAAAATTCTGCTGGTTTGTTACAAGTACAAAATGATCAGCCTGTAAAACACAGTCAAGAAGAGCAGGATGTATTGTGGCAGTTGTATTTTGATGGGTCTTCATGCAAAGAAGGTGCTGGAGCTGGAATTTTATTGATTTCTCCCGGAGGTGAAATGGTGAAACTTATGTATAAGTTAGAATTTGCTACCACCAACAACATTGCTGAGTATGAAGCCTTACTACTGGGATTGAAGGCTGCTAAAGATTTGGGAATTCAGCAGATTTCTGCATTTGGCGACTCCGAACTAGTTGTTCAACAAGTTAAGAACAAATATCAAGTAAAGCAGGGTTTGCTGAAAGTATATCGAAATGAGGTATGGGATATGCTTGAGAATTATTTTATAGCATTTAATATCACTCATATTCCCAGAAATCATAATGAAACTGCAGATTCTTTAGCCCTGGCTGCCACACATTTCAGAATTCCAAAAACCACTCAATTAAGGTATCCAATAGAAGTGAGATATAGACCATGTGTTCCAGATAATGTGAGACATTGGAGGGTTTTTGAAGATGATATTGAAATAAAAAAATTTCTTGAGCTTGTAGATGAATTTTCAAACAATCAAATTGATCAAGAACTAGATGAAAGGGATGAACAGTTAGATGAATTTGCTGCAGAAGAGATAGCTGGGCATAAGATTATTGAATTGAAGAGCAATTTCATTCCAAAAAGTCTAGTACCTTTAGAAAGAATATTCACTAAAGATGATACACCTTCCAGACCAGTAATTCAATCTTCAGAAGACAATGTAGAGGAGTACAATATTGGTTCAGCAGAACATCCCAGAATGGTAAAACTGTCTAAAAACCTAACAGCAGAGCAAAGAAGTAGATATATCAAGCTATTGAGGAAATATATAGATACATTTGCTTGGTCTTACAAGGAGCTAAAAACCTATGATACAGCAGTTATTCAGCACAAAGTTCCTTTGAAACCTAATGTTAAACCTTTCAGGCAGAAATTAAGAAGAATCAATCCAGCCTTGTTCCCTGTAATTGAAAAAGAATTAAAAAAGTTGTTGGATGCAAAAATAATAGTGCCTCTTAGGTATTCTTCTTGGGTGGCAAATTTGGTTCCTGTTAGAAAGAAGAATGGAGAGATTCGATTATGTGTTGACTTCAGAAATTTGAATCGATCATCATTAAAAGACAATTATCCTCTCCCCAAGATTGAACAGGTTTTACAACAGGTGGTTGGAGCTCAAAGGATTTCAATGCTAGATGGTTTCTCAGGGTATAATCAGATTGCTATGCATCCTGATGACAAAGAAAAGACAGCTTTTACAACCCCCTGGGGGACATTTATGTATGACAAGATGCCCTTCGGTTTGATGAATGCTGGAGCAACTTTTCAGAGAGCCATGGATATTGCATTCGTGGGTGAAAAGGATAAGTTTGTGGTTATTTATCTAGATGATATTACAGTCTTCTCAAAATCTGATGACGAACACTTGAAGCATTTGGAGCAAACCTTCATAAAGTGCAGAAAATTTGGCTTATCCTTGAACCCTAAAAAATCACATTTTGCTGTACAAGAAGGTAAGTTGCTTGGACACTTGGTATCAGCTGATGGTATCAGGATTGACCCGGAGAGAGTCAAAGCAATACTGAAAATTAGCTTGCCCAGGAGTAAAAAGGATGTGCAATCATTTATTGGAAAAATCAATTTTCTGCGATGGTTTATTCCTAATTTTGCTGAGACCATTAAGCAAATTACAGGCATGTTAAAAAAGGACCAAGAAGTCAGGTGGACTATTGAAGCAAAGGCAGCTTTTGAAAAGATTAAAGTGGCTCTGACTGAAGCACCTGTTCTGGTGAGTCCAAATTTTGACAAAGAATTTCTTACATTTTCTTTTGCTTCAGAGGACACCATTGTTGCTGTATTACTTCAGAAAAATGAAGAGGGATTGGAACAACCAATTGCCTTTTTCGGCAAAACACTTAGAGATTCAGAGCTGAAATACAGTATCTTGGAGAAGCAAGCCTATGCTCTGGTAAAGGCTTTAAAATTTTTCAGAATTTATATTTTACACTCCAAGGTTGTTTCATTTGTTCCAAATGCTGCAGTGAAAGATGTTTTGACACAGCCTGATAGTGAAGGAAAGAGGGGAAGATGGATTGCCAAAATTATGGAATATGAAGTGGAAATCAGACCTACTAAGCTGGTCAAAGGACAAGGATTGGCCAAACTGCTGGCTGACTCAAATTGTCAGGCATTAGGATTACATGTTATGATAGAAGAATCAGCACCTGAAGAAAAGCAAGTAATCCTGGAAAAAGAAAGAATCATGGATTCTTATTCATCTTCAGATTGGTATGCTGATATTGTTCATTTTCTGTTATTCTTGCAATGTCCAGAACATTTAGACAGAAAAGCTGCCAGGTCCCTGAAATTGAAAACTACTAAATACTGTCTGATAGAAGGTCAATTGTTTTGGAAAGATCCAGCAGGAATATTATTAAGATGTTTAGATCAAGCTAAAATAAAGGAAGTGATTTCAGAATCTCATGAAGGAGCTTGTGGAGGACATAAATACTGGAAAACAACAGCTTATAAAATTTTAAGAGCTGGTTACTATTGGCCTTCACTTTTTTCAGATGTTTATCAACATGTGAGAGCTTGCATACCCTGTCAAAAATTTGCAGGAAAACAGAAGTTGCTGTCTTTACCTTTAAAGCCTATTGTAGTCAATGCCCCTTTTCAGCAGTGGGGTCTGGATTTTATTGGAGAAATAAACCCAGCATCTTCAGGCCAGCATCATTGGATTTTGACTGCCACAGATTTCTTTACAAAATGGGTGGAGGCTATCCCCACAAGGAATGCCACAGATAAGGTAATTATGGATTTCATAGAAAATAATATTCTGAGCAGGTTTGGTTGTCCACAAAGATTGATTACTGACAATGCCAAAGCATTCAAATCCAAGGCAATGGTGGCCTTTTGTGAGAAAAATGGTATTTTACTAAAACACTCAACTCCCTATTATCCTCAGGGAAATGGTCAGGCTGAATCATCTAACAAAAATATCATTCAGTGCATCAAAAAATTGCTCAAACAAAATAAAAAATCCTGGGATTCAATGTTGAAATATGCATTATGGGCAGATAGGATTACTGTAAAACAAGCCATTGGTACTTCACCCTTTCAGATGGTTTATGGAACAGAAGCAGTATTTCCAGTACAATTGGGAATCCCAGTAATGAAGTTCCTCCAAAATTCTCAAGAGGAACCAGATGATTTGCAAAGGAGAATTTTTGAAATGATTGAGTTACAGCAGAACAGGGAGAAGGTAGACAAAGAAGCCCAGCTGTATAGAGCTAAAATGAAAATCAGGTTTGACAGAAATATCAAAGATCACATTTTTTCAGAAGGTGAGATGGTTTTAAGATGGGATGCAAGAAAGGAACAGAAGGGGAAACATGGAAAATTTGATAATTTATGGTTTGGCCCTTTTCTGATAGCTAAGGTTTTGGAAAATAATACTTTCATATTGCAGTCCTTGGAAGGAGAGGAATTGCTCATCCCTGTTAATGGGCGATTCCTCAAGCATTTCTATAGTTAAATGAAGATCATGGTCACTTTTCATTGTATATACCGGTGTGAGTGAGATTGAATAAAGACTCCATAGCCCAATGGAAGACTGAAGGCACTAGTCTACAGGTTCTTGAAGCCTCACAGGGAGGACTTCATCCCGCAGCTGGAGCCAGATGTTAAGTCAGTAAATTTTTCTGCAATTTTAGTTTTTTCTCTCCAATTTTGGTTTGTTTTTTAAGTCCACCTTAGTTAATTTTTGGTTTTTAGTTTTGGTTTTTGTCTTCTTAAGAACCTTATGAGTGATTGAATAAAGTTTGAACCCACTCCTTTCAGATTTCATTTGATTTTGGTCATTTTTTATATTGAAAAGTGGGTCAATGAGAGTTATATATTCAAAAGGAGAATCATTAATGACTTTAGAGAGTAGTTGAACTAATGTCCTAAACCAAATAGCTGCCAAAATCTCCGACAAATTGGCAAAAAGTTAGAAAATTGCTAAATTTTGGTTAAAAAATATTCTTGTAGCGCTACACCAAAGTTTAACACAGAGTGCGCTACAGGAATATCGTGGCATGAGTTTTTTGTAAATTCTCGATCTGATTTCAATCATCATGCAGAGTGAGAGTATCTAATCGCATTGTGTGAAGTGTTTAACACGTGTATGCAGCATTTTGAGCATGATGTTAGTTGGTCGTTAATCACGAAGAGAAAACAAGGGCATCATTACATGTTATGCGGGTTCAGTTGCACGAAGACCAGCCAACTCCGGGTTTAGCTGTCAATTTTCTCTTGTCACACGCATCATCACAGAGGAGTTAGTGTTTGTGAAGGAGAGTTTGCTGTTGAGCGGTAGATTGTGTTACGGTGGAAGGAGACAGCTGTGTTCTGGCGCCAGCGAAAAATTAGGGCTTTTGAATTCGTTCACCTGTGGCTAAAGAATCGATATGAGGACACCTGTGCTCGAAGGACAACATCATTGACACCCCAAATTAAAGACATTAGGCCACGATGGACGAGTAATTAACAGGTATTACGTTAAACCCTTATAGCTGGAAAATTTGGGTTTTTTCTGCTGCGCGATCTTCTGAAAAAATTGGTTGCTGAGGAGGGTGTAATAGATCATAAGATGAGGAATTCGCCACAGAAACAGTTAGCTGAAGCACATTAAGAGGAATTTGCATGAATGTTTCTCTCATGACCTAATGTTTTAAACATCAGAATATACAGACTAGGGTGTCGAAAAGACTCACAGAATTATCTGTAGAACTCAGTTTTTTACACAGAGGGAAGCCTTCTATTTGATAAAGGTGCTACACAGGAAGGTCTGTTAATTTGTGCAGGTGATTTAAATATCACTAAAATTGTTATAACCTGCAGAATTATCTGCCCAGAAAACAGCTTATAAGACATTTCTGAAACCTAAAACTAGTCTGTTCCTGTTCTCTGAAAAGAAAGATATGGGAAAAAGCAGTAAAAGTGGTAAGATTAATAGGGCTGAACCCACAGACTTGACATGGATTCAGAAACTTCCAGATTGTGCAGAGCTGTTCCAACAGGCAGGCTGGTTGAAATTCTTCAAGAAGATAGATGGTTTTAATGCTCAAGTGTCCTGCAATTTTGCCAAAGGACTTAAGAATGAGATGATCATAATGGATCCTTTGAGATTTAAATTGACTGTAGAATTAATTTCAGAAGCCACTGAAATTAGCAATGAGGGCGAGCTCTGGTTTAAGAAGTCTCCTTTTGAGTTTGATCCTCAAAGATACTTATTGCCTAATGTTATTCCTGACTGGAACAAAGGTATTCTCATACATAATTTCAGGAGGGAATGGATTGAACCTATAAGGATTCTTCAGAGTTATGTAACTTGTGAAGGGAGGTATTCATTAGTGTTCAAATATCATCTCAGGTTCTTACAGCATATGGCAGGAGTTTCTAAAATGAATTTGCCATTCTTTTTCTTCAAAAGCCTGCAGAAAATGTCAAGCAAAATAAAACAGCAGGATGATCATACTTCTCAATCATTGTTCCATCATGGTCTCATTAAGTTAATCATCTCTACAGTGTTGCAGCATGAGGAAAAAACTTGGGATTTCTTTTTGTTTTGGTCAGGGATTCATTCTAAAGGAGAAGACCAACAACCCAAAAGACAAACTGATAAGGGAAAAGTAATGATACAAAAATTAGGGCATTCAGTCAAACCTGCAAAGAAACATGACATTAAAGATAAAAAGAAAACAAGGCAGGTAGCAGATGAAGGACAGAATGACAGTCAGCCTCAGGAATTTCCAGGGCACAATAAGGTCAAGTTCTCATTATTTGATGATAAAAAGGAAGAAGAATTTCTTGAAAAGAAGTCATCACCTACAGCAGATTTTCAAGAAGAGAAGAAAATTGACATCAAAATGATTCCTGTAGCTAAAGAAGAAGTTCATAATCAGACGAGAAGCCCCATCACAGTCCTCTCAGATGATGAGGGCTATATGTTAGAAGAAGAGCAGTTTATTCCTGAGATCAAGGTTAAAACTGAGATTAAAGAAAATCAAGCTATAGAGGACAAAACCACAAAGCCTAAGAAAGTCAAAAAGCTGGAAGTGGTAGAGTTAGCATCTATTCGGTACCAAGGGAAAAAATTAAAAATGATGGGAGAAGCAGCTACTTTCTGGAGACCTAAAACTAGGTCGAAAAACAAATTAAGGTTAAATATGAAAAAGCTGTTAAACCCAAAATTGAAGACTAATAAGGTGACCATCTCTGATGAAGAGTCCATGGAGGAGGAGCAGTCAAAGAAAAATGAATTGCATTCAGTTAAAAGAGAGGATTTTGGGTCTGTAAAGGTAACAGGTGAAGAAAGCTCTAAATCCATTGTTGAAGATAATTCTGGAAAATTGTTAACAGAAGAGATTAAATCAGCACAGGTAACAAATGTTTCAAACCCTATCATTGAAGATACTGCTGTGAAGCCATTGACAGAGGAATTAATGTTTAAGAAGTTTGACATGTTTTGGAAACCAAATGAAGATCAAAATGCTGCAATAGAAAAACTGGTTAATTCTGACAAGGAGAATTTGAAGAAGACTGTCAAACAGTACAAGCATCAAATGAGCTACATGCAGGAAGTTAATGATGGTCTAATGATGGCAAATAGAAGATTGAGAGAAGATCTTCAAGATACTCATGACAATTTTCAGGAGTTAGTGATTGATGCAAAGGAGGCACTCAGAAGAAAAAGGGTTGCTAACAGGCACTGCTCAGAATTAGAAAAAACAGTTCAAACCTTGCAGCATGAAAATGAACACCTAAACAAAAGGATAGCTGAGCTGGAGCAAAAGCACAAAAGAGTGAAGAAAAGATCCTCAAGTCCAGATGGCATATCTTTGCTTGTGGAGGCATCGAAAGAGATAGGAGGCAGTTAGGTTCATTTAAAGCTTTTTGTTAAAGATTTGCTATTTTTAGCAAAAATTGTAATTTGTAAAAATGTAAATGCTACTTTACCTAGTCTAGTCATTCGGATGGAGGATTAGTAGGAAAGACTCTAACTGTTTTTTGGGAGAAGGAAAGTATTTAGCAAGAGAAAAAAGACATTGTAAGGGTTCGAATTTTTGGAGAGCTAGAGGAGGTCTGCAAACTGTGCATTCTTTCAGACTTGTTCACTGCTAAGTATTGCAAACTCTCATATTGCATTTTTGATGAAACTATGAATATATGACTCCTTATTCCACTTCTGATATGTGTTGGCTTCATTTTAAACTTATACAGTTTCTTGATTGACAAATTCATTTATGGTTTTAGGTATAATTTCCAGTGGTGCTTGTCTTTTATTTTATGAACTTCATTGCAATCTTTTGTTGGATTCCTGAGATATATATGCATCTTCATGGATATATGTGTATGAATTAGTTTTTACTTATCTATTGAATGTATTCCCTTATGCTCTTGAAGTTTCTAACCAAAACCTACAAAACAAAACCCTAAAAACCTAGTTTGGATTGATTTTATTTTTGAGATTGTGTTGGCTTGTTACCCTAGCCTTAGTAACAATTTCTGACACAAACAGGTGGCAAGTTCAAGATCCTACGAGACCTTCTCCAAGGAAAATCCGCCAGAGTATCAGAAAAATCAGTCGAAAAAAGGCCGAAACAACATTTTCTCCTAAAGGTATTCTAAAAGAAAAGCAGTCCAAGAAAACCTACTCAAACTAAGGAAACAAGAAAAATTATGTGATAGAGTAAATTCAAAAGTCTGAAACCTCACAAGATTATCAAGGCATCGCAAACCGCAATATACTGCAGGGTCCAATAGTATGACGTGACAAGGAGGATTGGGACCGTACCCTTTCCTGCATACCCGACTACCTGGATAGGACGTGCGTGCTAATCTCCCCGAGTGTTGTTCTCGGTGTATTACTTTGACAAGACGGCCAAATGGTTAACTCGGTTGGTTTCAGGAATCCTAATGGTGTCTCCAGATATACACAAGGTACGTGGGAGCTGAAATCCGAAGTGTTGATGTCTAATGCACAGCCGTTGGCACGAGACCTTCCGATATACGTGTCGCGTACGTGATACACCCTTCGATATATGCCAAGTATGGATTATGGTACTTGGTGGGTACGTGAAGGAGCTCGATATACCGATGTACGTGGAATACTACAATACCCCCGGACTATAGTGCTAGCAAGTAACGACAGCTGCCACACTTAACGACAACGAAACACGTCTCTAACTTACACACAGGTTACTAAAAATTTTACCTAGTTCTACCATTAATTTTATCTTGGATGGTTAGGTGAATGCATGAGGTGAGTACATAATCGGAAACATAATGCAACCTTAGCTACATGCACGAAATATTCTTTCCTTTCGATGAATTCTACCTATGGTAAGGAGAAAGATTTTTCCAATGGTATTGCCAAACAAAGTCAATGCAACACAATTCCCAATGCAAGCAATTTGACAATGAAAGTACTCTTTTCTTTTTCAACGAAACACACAAACGTACACAACACTACTATCCAAATCAAAGTATTTTTTCTCTTTTCTTTTCTTTTTCAAATCAAAACAACACTAAGTAATGAAATGAGAGGATTCTGAAATGGAAATGCGAGATTTTCACTTTCTCTTTTCAATGATCTAAAGGAAACAAAAATCAAGAATGCACCTATCTTTCCCTAGCATGAAAACAATTTTTGAAAGAAAACGAAATGTACTAGAGCTTTTCAAGAAGATGAATAATTCATAATTGAAGAAAAACACAATCAATCATATTTCCATTCGTCTCTTCCAAAACATTCTAATGGACAATGATCTTTCTTCAATAACTTTTTGAGAAATAACGGGAAAGAAGCACTTTTAATCTTTCAATCGATGTATTAAAGCAATAAACTTGAAAACAAATTTGCTTTCAGATCTAAATGACTGAAAAGAAAATGGTACTTACGGCACTCATACACTCAAAAAACTCAAGAAAAGACAAGCACTCAACCAAGCAGAAATGACGCACTTAACTCAAAATCAAGTAGCAGCAAGCAAACTAAGCAAGCAAAGATCAAAACAAAAATAGATGAGGTCTGGAAGCGGATCCAATGCAATGATCAGATCAGTGATGGAAGGAAGGGAATGCAAGAATGAAAAGGATTAAGGTGAAGGAGACAAGAGTGTCCAACACTACCAATCTCAAACTCGTCCAAAGCGGAACCCAAAATCAATCCAAGTAAACCAAACTCTCAACACACAAATCAAAAAAGGGATCTCTAGCTAAATAATGCAGCACAGGAAGAGTTCATACACCAAACAAAGGTTCAGACTGTCAGATGAGGGAATGAATGCCCATATGTCAAGTCTCGATAGATCAGCGCACTCTATATTTGCAAACAGTGTGACATCGTAGTCTACCTGCATGGAAGGCACGACGGTGTCGCAGTTCACTAATGCACATGACACGACGAGCAAGTAATAGACAAAGGATAGAGGCTCAGGAAAACACTGTGTCACTCTGTTTTCACTGCCCAGGTGTGACAAGCAAGTTCTAGATTCGAAAATGAATCAGATCTCTTAAAAAAGAACCACCAATAGGTTTGAAACTGAGTTGTACAAACTCAAAGGAAGAAGGTAAGGATCTTCAACTTGAAGATCTGACAATGGAATCAATCCTAAGAAGGAAAATGACAAAAATTGATAACAAGGCTTGTGACAAGTAATCAACTGAAAATGACTCAGATTAATGATCACTAAACAAGAATACTCCCCAGTATGGTTGCCATATTTGTTACCAGACAAT
The DNA here is from genome assembly GCA_027924585.1 of Larix kaempferi. NCBI lineage: Eukaryota > Viridiplantae > Streptophyta > Pinopsida > Pinales > Pinaceae > Larix > Larix kaempferi. The sequence goes on along the minus strand of BSBM01000011.1, from coordinate 19,512,306 downwards.
CCACTCGACTAGAGGCAAGCCGGATCTCCCTAGCTCAATGCGATTCTAGAACAAATAGAATAGACTACAAACACATTTCCTAGATCTACTTAAGGATCAAGTACTAGATGTCTTACCTCTTTGATTCGCTATCCTTTCTCCCGAATGTTGCTCCATGTCCCGAGGTCGTCAGATCCAAGCTGCAAGACTTGTTAAGACACAGAAAAGAGAAACGAGTAAAGAGTATCTATACAATAAGAGATCTATGTAAACAGTTAAGCAAGTAAACAACACAACATCATTACACATTAAGAACGATATTGGTGGAAAGCATTTGTACTACTACAAAATAGAGGAGTACATGATAGATATATAGAACCGCAACCAATGACTTAATGTAGCAGCCCTTCCCCACATAAGACAATTGCCAAGCCCTTCCAAGGAAGCATGAATTCTCCAAGAGGTGACTGAAGGTGTCCTAAGAGATTTCACTAGCATGTAGATACCATAGTCTTCCTCCCTTTGGTATCGGAGTGAGCCTCACATATATAGGACTAAGTGGATGAGTTTATGGATAGGATAGGATGAGAGATGGTAGGAGAGAGATAGGGGATCTTCCCAACAGGCTAGAGGTCGAGTACCGGCTCTCCAAGATATCAGGGATAAGCCTCCAAATGGGAAAGCTTCGAGAAAGATCTCGAAATGACTAATTTTTCCCATTAACAGACTTCATCGCACTCTACTATAGAGAAACCTATGATGTCACATGTTTCTAGTGTGCAACCTGCGACAACCTCTCAAAAGGGTGTACAAACTGAGTACAAATCCTCCAAATGAGCACTTGGTCCAAGTGACTTCAGGGATGTATACACTAAATCAAATGAATTGTCAGAGGGTCTTTTTGTTTTCTACCTGGTCCCTTAATACAAAGTTCCTTTATTACTTTACTATAGATTGGGATATCCTTAATGGCTTGTAACAAAGGGATCTTAATGCAAATGTTTTTCAATTCATTAATGATATCATACTCTAGATAAGTTACAGGTTTTTCTATTACTAGACGCTCCGGATATGGAGGTGAGTTTTCTCCTGTAATTACTTCTTGATGTGGATGGTTATGTGTTGAAGATTTAGGAATAACCACATCTTCAAGAATGGCATCATTCAAAACTTCACTAGGTATGTTTTCTTCTTGGATAACAGTTGATGACTTGGGATGATTTTGCAAATCTCTTCCAGACCGCAGTTGAATCTCGTGTATTGGTGAGGTTGAAATGGCATATGGTGGAAGATGTAACAACCAAATGTTGTTAAGATCTTGGGTTGGTTTTTTGTTAGGATTCGATATCGGTTGTGTAGATAATATTGTGGGTCTTGGCAGATTCATATTCTGGAAATGGTGTGGTTTATTTGGGATAGGGGGTAATGAAGGAGGTGTAAATCCAGGCAAAAGTTGCTGAATATTAGGTGGGTAAGGATAGTTAGGCATAGGAGGACGTGGTTGAGCATAAGCTTGTCTTCTCCACCCATGTGGCCATTGTTGTTGTTGGGTATTCTGAGGAGGGTACTGCGGAGGCCAATTCTTCCAACATGAAGTATTCCATTGTTGAGGAGGTTGATAAGGATAGTAATAAGGTGAACTTTGTGATGGATCTTGATATGATGGTTGATCTCTAGGTTTCCAAGGCCTCCTAGATTATTCACTAAAGTTTCCACTCTTATACACACCTTGCAACCCAGGCAATGATAGATAATTATCAGTTGGATGTTCTTTTGTACAGAGGTGACAAACTGAAACATTATTCAATGGACATTCTCATTGGGGATGTTTATTTCTACACCTAGGACAGAAAACACTCATTGCTGCACGCTCTTCATCTTGCCTCTTTTCAACTTGTAGTGCATCTAGTTGAGAACCCATGGCTCCTAATATATCTATTTTGAAATTTTGCAATAGGTTTCCCAACTCTACCCTTGTAACTCCACCAGGACTGGATGTGTTCCACTTCGAGTTCCTAGCATAAGATTCTCAAAAGTGTCTTCCACTTTTCCCTCTACTCCTAGAGTAATTTCTATATAGTTCACAAATCTCCGCGAAATACTTATGAGAGATATCTTCTGCTGCCATGAGATTAAGGTTTTCTAAGAATTCTTCTGAGATTCCCTTGAGGAAGAGTGTCCTTACTGCATCTTCTCGAAGATCACTATACTTGGACTTGTGTAACACATAGTTAAATCTCTCGAAATAGTCTTCTAGGCTCTCATCTTCAAGTTGTTGAATTTTAAAAATATCATTGTGAGAGTCCTTAGGTTTACAGTAATCCTGATATTTCCGTAGAAATGCATTGTTAATGTCTTCCCATGTTCTGATACTAGATTCTACTAATCCCATAAACCATCGAAGAGAAGAATCTTTTAATGTGGTAGGAAATAGTTTTAATTTTTGGCCATCTTGTAGGTAGTTATAACTCCTACACAAAATGTCGAACTCGAATAAGAATGTATCCGGATCCTCACTATTCTTCCCGTAGAAGGTTGGTAGTGAGGAGGGAGGGATATTTTTCATAGTTACATCTTTTGCTGTGTCTATGATAGGGAATCCAAAAGTGTCCTCAGTTCTAACTTATCCTTCTCCTTCATCTTGTCGGACATGATCTTCATTTTCATCCTCCATGAAGATTCAATTACCAAAGAGAGAAAACCTAGGTGGATCTTTTCTTGGTGAATATGGGATGTCCCAACGTTCTGTTTCAGGAAGAGTATTCTTCTTTTTAGGAGGAGAATTACCAGCTACGTGGGTGTCCATTTTAAAAGGTCCTACTATTGTTGTCTCAATTTGTGAAATGACTATGTTCACAAAATTCTCAAAAAAGAGTGTCTACTTCCGCAGGATCAACAAAATCTACTAAGTTTGAACCACCTATTATTGAAAAGTTAGTGTCTTTGGGTTCTTGGACTAGTGGAGGGTTGGAAGGTTATGAAGTTTTATCCTTTGGAGTTTCCTCTTGTTTAAGTTCGGTCTCAATATGAGCTTGAGGTCCTTGTGTAATTTCTTTATGAAAAAATTGTTATGATGTTCCTATGTTTTCCCCTAAATGATTTCCAGAAAGGATTTCCTTTGTTTTCCAAGTAGGACTATCCCCTTTAGGTGTCTTCCGATACCTTTATGTTGATTTAGTAGTTGTGGTGGAACGCCCCCAATATAGGTTAGTAGGAATTCTAGTGGGGATTCTAGTAGGAGGGCTAGTTTTAATAAATCTACCTTTTGAGTCTCTAGACCTATTCATGAAAAAAAACTAGAACTGAAATAAATTCTAACTGCATCACTACTACTACTGGGTTTTGGGGATGCCCTTTATAATATATGCGAAGGTTCTTACCTCTCGTCTTACTGCTCACCCGCCACTAGCCTATTTCTAAATTTCAAAAAGCGAAAAATTCAAATCTATCACTAAGTTTCAAAAGAGAGTTCTACAACTGAATTTTACCTATCTATCTACAACTGAATTCTACCTATCTATCTACAAATCCCCGGCAACTGTGCCAAAATGTTGAGGTGTGTGAGCTATCTAAAAGAACCACCTAAATATTTAATTATCGACTAGGGTTGGTAATCTTAGAGTCGAGGTAGAGTATATGCTAAGGTAGAATGGCACCTATGTTTTGGCTAGTCAGACCTTAGATATGTTTAATAAAGAGAAGATTGAAAGATATTTCAAAATGAAAAACTGAGTCAAACTTCAGAAGAGATAACAAATGAACTAATTAAACCAAGTTAAACTAACATATCATAATAGTATCAAATCATACTACTCCACTCTATGATTAAATAATGGAAAAAAAACAATTACTCATTAAAGAGACAACTATTTTTATAAGAATGGAAACTACTTAACCAATTCTTCAGATTCTAATCTAGGGATTAGAAACAACTATAAATGAAATTAAAGATTTATCTATGGAATATCTTAATTTGGTGGCAAATTACATAAACATAAAACTATGTTAATTAAAAGCAAAACTACAAACTATGAAAAATGGAAACTACTTGATTTGAAACAAAAACTACAAATTGCTTGATGAATTCGAATAACTACTTATGCATTTAGTTGATATTTCAAAATTACATTAAAGCATCTAATTCCATTCTCCCTGATGTTGTAGGTCAAATGTAATAGGAACTGGAGTGAATGAATCATAATGACTTTCAAATGTAACGACAAAACAAAATGGAAGTAAATCTAACCTAATTTTGACAAAGAGATGTAAAATACAAAGAGACCAATTACAATTAACCTTAAACATTATGATCTATATTCTATCCATAAACTAAATAATATAAAACCAATTAGATCTAGAAGCAAGTAGAAAAATTAATAAAGATATTTATTTCTGAATTCAATTTGGAAGCAAGTAGAAAACTCGATAAAGATATTTATGTAAAAGCAAGTAGAAAACTTGATAAAAATATTTATTTATGATCCAAACTCTATCTCATGAACATATTCATTATCTGTATGAATGGAAAAACTAATCCTATGCTTAATCAAGAAACTATTAAAGCTAGAATACTTGGAGAATGAAATTATCAATTCTAATCTGAGATAGACTTTAAGAACATGAAATAAACTATGCTAACAATGAGACTGATAGATCCTGAAATAGTAATATATTGACAAGTTATCAATGAAAGACATAATTAAGAAAAACGGTTAAAACAAAGTTAAGGAAGATGGAAGGAAAACTAAGAACGATAACAAAACTTAATTAAAACTTTATAAGATATGAAGCAAGGTCCTAACTACAGTTAGAAATGCTAATTAGAATCCAAAAAGATTACAATTAAAAGAGGCTAAGAAAATGGATTTAAAATAAGCATGAAAACAGTGCAGAAAGAATGAAAGTCTGAATGACGATCTATATGACTGTCCGAATGATAGTCCGGATGGAAGAAAAATGAATTAAACTAAGGGAAGAGGCAATTTTGATGATCTTAACGTCAATTGGCAAATGCAGATGAACCTACAGTGCAAAGAAATCAGTAAGAAGATTATTGAGAGGCTAAGGTAACAAAAAGTAACTTATTCTAATCATTATCTAAAGAAAATGAACTATTCCTATTCTATGCTAAGCAAGACTGAGATGAAAGATAGAATTAACATACAACTACATAACAAAAACTAATGGAACTAACTCTAACTATAAACTAAGTTGGAAACAACAACTAACTAATTTCTATTTAATTATGAAAAACTGAAAGCAACTATCAAAACTATGCTTGGTCGACCATTTATCAATTATGGAAACACAAACTAAGTTAGTAGTACAATATAAATTACAGAGAAGTAAAGGAATGACATATACAGGAAACAGAATTAATTATATAAACTGGAAAATAAACTAGTTAATTACAGAAAAGAAAATATAGAAAAACATAAACAAAACCTTTGGTTGATGAGGGGCGCTTCCCAGTAATGAGAGATGGAAACTAAAACAACTTAGTCACTAACAACAGAGCATCAACGAACTGAAACTTCCATTATTTGGTGAAAATTACACAGTGCCTGTAGCTTAAAAGACTGACAGTTTCCTAAAAATCTAGAGACTCAGACTCAAGGATTCCAAGATTAACTTGTCTCAGTCATGAAGACAACTATTTGTACAATTTTACAATGGGGAGAGCAAGTCAACCCTTTAGTGGTCGACTGCTCTAATAATAGGTAGTCTGTAAGACTGTAAAATGGCTGCTTGTGATCCATGACAACACAGATGTCGCCTGCCTGCTTTCACGGCATCAACCCTACCCAATGCGAATAGCTGCATGTTCATTTCCTTCAGTTGTGGGTAGAATGCATGTTGATGAGTTGGATGGACGGAGGAGAGGGCTGCTGGAGCATCGACATGGATAGAGCATGTGTTGGGGGACTAAGCGTGGGTGGACGAGGATTCTCTAGAACGTTGGCATATGCAAGTGTGCATGAAATTCAGAATGTTGGAGTGTTGATGTGGGGAGGCTGTGTGCTATCGAGCTTAGGAGTAAAGAAGGTGAATCTTCTAGAACTAAGGCTCATCAATCATAACCACCACATGGCTAACCAAACCCATGAGTCAGTTTCTATCTTTAATGGCTAATAATATGCCAACTGATGATTATGTGGATCGAACGCAGGGCTAAATGGAGGGCTGGATGCGGCTGCACATTGACAGCGTGAACACGCATCTGTATGAAGGGACGTTTGAAGACCGCAGCGTGTAGAGAAAAAACTAAATGCCACGCATGTATGGAAATGTCACTTTAAACATTAATAAATCATAATATGGCGAGATTTGACCAAATTTCATATGATAAATGAATACATGCATACCTGGTGTGTTTCATAGTCTGATTGGTGGAAATAATAACTTATTATAGAAAAAATAATGAAAATGACGCCACTTAGAGTAGATTTGGTGATAAAAATAGTGACAAAATGGACACCAACACAAGCAAAAGGACTTAAAGGTTCGCATAGCAGAATTACAAAATCATGAGGCCAACAGTGTTCAGCAAATTGATTTCTTCAAGCCTCAGTTTGAAAGACTGACACAAGAAAAGGAAGAACTGGTAGAGCATCTCAAGGAGGTAACTAAAAAGAAGCAGGATCTATCTACATTTTACAAACAAGCCTGCTACATGCAAGAAAAGACTCATCAATTGCTAGTATTTATTTCTGAAGAGGACTGCAGGATGAAGGAAATGCTAACAAGAATGACAACCATTGAGTTTGAGGCGCTAAAGATGAAGAATAAGTATGCGCTGCATGTAGTAGAAATAAAGGAACAATTTGAATGGAGGAAAGGGAGATATGGATTCCGCTCAAACTTGCATGTTAAAACCGCTAAGGAATTGGACATAGATATAGGAGTCCTCGAGTTTTGCAAATATTGCGGTGCCAAGTTAAGCCTGGAGATGTGGAAAACTGTCAAAAAATGCCACTTTCTACTCCAAAATATGGGAAACCCACGATAAGTGTCACATGGCTTTACCTCATACCATTTATGAGTATCCTGAAAGAGAGCAGCGGCTGGTAGAATTGTAGGGTAACTTGAATGCAGAATTAGACTATTTTAAGAAGATAGAGGAGATAACCCCAAACGACCTCCACCAATTCATTATTCAAATCGTTGTCCATGCTTATTTCCTGGAGGAGATTGCTCAGGAAGCTATGGCAGGGGCACCGAGTTTCAAATCAAACTTACGCAAGCATGAAATAGTGCTAAAAGTGACAATCTCTGCATGGGGAAAGACCATCCTGAGAGAGATTGGTCAGTGGTCCATGTTGGGTATGTTATATCTCTTCACATGGTCGCTGTGTGTACAACACGATCCCTTGCCCAGTAGTGATTCGCCTGCGCCGGGCATGTTCGGAGGGGGGGGTAGCCCGATAGGGCCCACCCCCTTCGTTTCAGACTGTAAAATTTTTTTGGGTTGCTTTTTTCTTTTTCGCGATTTCGACCGATTGTACTCTATCTAATCCCAGTAAAAGGGATTAGGGTTGTAACCTAATTTCAGGTAAATGAATTAGGGTTTTAGATGCTGCGGAATACCATATATTGTAAACATATAATGAAAAGGAGCAGTGCGGCTCTAAGTTTTGCTGGTTTTTTCCCGGTTAAGGGTTTCCAGGTGAAAATATCTGTGTAATGTGTGTGCCATTGTGTATTTTCTGTTAATGCTTAAGAGTCAATATAAGTTTGTACTTCACTGTTAAGGTTTAAGACTTACATTTGGTATCAGAGCATTTTTTAGGTTCAGAGGGACGCCTTTTTTTTCAAGGGTTTGGCTCGATCTTGGATTTGTGATAAACCTGGTTTCAGTGGGAGCTTTGCATCGGTGATTTATTTTTTCTTTAAAGAATGGCGAGCAGTTCTAGATTCGAGATTGAGAAATTTAATGGCCAGAGCTTTGAGCTATGGAAGCTCAAAATGGAAGATCTTCTGGTAGATAGAGAACAATGGATCGCAGTAGATCCAGGTACCATGCCTACTGGTGTGGTAAAAGAAGAATGGGAAAAGCTGGAAAGAAAAGCAAGGAGAACCATTCGTCTTTGCCTTGCAGATTCGGTATTGGTGAACGTATCTGGAGAAGACAGTGCAAAGAAGCTATGGGATAAACTGGGAAATCTGTATCAGTCAAAGTCCCTGGTAAATAATTTATTTCTGCGAAAGAAATTGTACCTTCTCAGGATGACTGATGGAGACTCTGTGTTAGAACATCTAAACGCCTTCAATACTCTGGTAAGTCAGTTGACATCTGTTGGTATTACAATTGTTGATGATGAAAAATGTATTAGTCTGTTGTGCTCTTTGCCAGATTCATGGGATAATCTGGTTATAGCTATTGGGAGTAATGCAACCACGCTAAACTTCGATGATGTGGTTGCACTTCTATCGGAGGAAATGAGGTGGATATCCATAGATAGTTCAACCAAGGATGCCTTATTTGTAAGAGGTCTCCCTGGAGACAGATCTAAAAATAAGTCTTCAGGTGGTAGATCTAAATCTAGAGGGAGATCTAAATCTCCAGGACCTTCTGTAAGAAAATGATGGAAGTGCAGAAAAGCTGGGCATTACAAGAAGGATTGTAAATCCAAAAATACTGATAAAAGCAGAGGACCTAATGATGCTCCATCCGCAGATGGGAAATAATCTACAAAGGAAGGAGGAGATGTGTATCTGGCATCTTCAAGTACACATGCAGAGCATGATTCATGGTTGATTGACTCAGGTGTGTCTTATCATATGACTCCTCACAGGGAGTGGTTTTCTGAATACGAAAAGTATGATGGAGGAGATGTATTTCTGGGAGACAACTCGGTGGAGAAAATCATAGGTCGAGGAAAGATCAAGCTACTGCTCAAATATGGAAGGGTTAAAACTCTTCACGGGGTTCTGCACATTCCAAAGATGGCTAGAAACCTTATATCTGTAAGTAAAATGGATGATGTAGGTGTGAAAAATTTATTTGAAAAGAACACATGCAAGATGGTTCGAGAATCACTGGTGCTGATAAGGGGAGTTCGGATTGGAACTCTATACAAGCTGTTGGGAAGCACCTTCAAAAATGGATGTAACAGTACTATTGTTCCTGAGGGTAAAAATGAAGGAGACAGAGTCCTTACTGCCTCTAGTGAGAAGACATCGCTATGGCATCGAAGGCTGGGACATATTGGAGAGAAGGGTCTTCGATTATTACAAGGTAAAAGTATGGCTGAAGGCATGTCTGATTTCACATTAGATTTTGATTTCTGTGAACATTGCTTATATGGTAAACAGAATCGGGTAAGATTCTCATCTGGTGTTGTAAGAGCTAAAGGAATCTTAGAGTTAATACACAGTGATGTTTTTGGACCTGTGCCTGTTCCATCACTTGGTAAATCTGTGTATTATGTTTCATTTATAGATGATTTCTCAAGGAAAACTTGGATTTATTTCCTATGTAAGAAATCTGAGGTTTTTAAAAGATTCAAAGAATTTAAGGCTCTTGTAGAGAATCAAACTGAAAAGAAAATAAAAGTACTCAGAACAGATAACGGTGGAGAATTCTGTGAAAGTGAATTTGAGGAGTTCTGTAAAACGTGTAAAATAGCAAGGCAAAAGACTACTCCATACACACCTCAACAAAATGGGGTTGCAGAAAGGATGAACAGGACATTGATGTAAAAGGCAAGGAGTATGCTCAGTGGTGCAGGACTAACACAACAATTCTGGGCAGAAGTTGTTGACACTGCGTGTTACCTAGTGAATAGGACACCCACATCAGCGTTGGTTGACAAGACACCTCATGAGGTTTGGAATGGTAAGAAACCCTCTCTCTCTCATCTCAGAGTGTTTGGGTGTGATGCTTTTGTACATGTTCCAAAGGAGAAAAGGAGCAAGTTGGATAATAAAGCGGAAAAATGTATCGTCATTGGTTACAAGGATGGAGTGAAAGGTTACAAGCTGCGGAACCCAGTAAAAAGGCAAACAGTTTACAGTCGAGATGTGATCTTCTGAGAAGTTGAAAGCACTTCCAAGATTGAGGATGTACCAAAGGAAAAGGATTAAGAGAAGCTACACTTTGATATCAAGGATGAAAGAGGTGACTCTTTTGAGGAACTAGATTCGTCTGAATCAGATGAGGAGGCAGAATCGTCTGAATCAGATGAAGAGGTGGATCCACAGACTCTGGTATTGAGGAGATCTGACCGAGTAAGAAGGCAAGTTGAAAGGTACAGTCCCCCTGATTTTCGTTCTAATTTTGTGTTATCTATTACTGATGATGATCCTAGAACTGCTAAAGAGGCAATGGATTCAGAAGATAGTAAACTATGGAAGAAGGCCATGATAGAAGAAATGGATGCCTTGGAAAAAAATGAGGCATGGGATCTGGTTGAGTTTCCAGAAGGAAGAAAGCCTATTGGAAGCAAATGGGTATTCAAGAAGAAGTTGAATGCAGCAGATAAAGTGGAGAAGTACAAGGCTCGACTAGTAGCGAAAGGTTATTCCCAAATTGAGGGCATTGATTTTGGTGAGATTTTTTCACCTGTTGCAAAATTGAATTCTATTATATTTCTTCTATCTATTTCTGCTGCTTTTGATCTTGAAGTAGAACAGATGGATGTAAATATGGCTTTCCTACATGGAAATCTTAATGAAGAGATCTATATGAAGCAACCAGAACGGTTTGTGGTGAAAGGAAGAAAGGAGCTGGTCTATAAGCTGAAAAAATCTCTCTATGGATTGAAACAATCTCCAAGAATGTGGTATCAAAAATTTGATACTTATATATTGGGACTTAGTTTCTCAAGAAGCAAAGCTGATCACTATGTTTATTTTAAGCTAACTGGTGATCATTTTATTTATGTAATATTGTATGTTGATGATATGTTGCTAATTGGAAACAACAAGGAAATCATCAAGGATGTCAAAAATCAGTTGTCATCTGAATTTGACATGAAAGATCTTGGTGCTGCAAATTTTATTTTGGGCATGGAAATAAAAAGAGATCGTGAAAATAGGAAACTCTGGTTAAATCAGAAGAAATATGTTGAAACGATATTGAAGAGATTTAATATGCAAGAAATCAAACCAGTGAAGGTGCCCATTCCTGTAGGTGTAAGGTTATCTACAGAACAGTGTCCCACGACACAAGAAGAGGTAGAGGACATGTCTCATGTTCCCTATGCTAGTGCAGTTGGCAGTCTGATGTATGCCATGGTTTGTACTAGACCAGACATAGCCCATGCAGTGGGAGTTTTGAGTAGATACATGTCAAAACCAGGAAAGGAACATTGGACTGCAGTAAAGAGGGTCTTCAGGTATTTGCGTGGCACTACATATTTTGCAATCTGATACCAAGGAAGACCCGGTCTAAACAGAGAGATAGATATACAAGGATTTGCTGATGCTGACTGGGCTGGAGATCTTGATCACAGAAGATCTACAAGTGGCTACGTTTTTAATCTATTTGGAGGAGAAATCAGTTGGATGAGTAGAAGACAAGCTGTAGTTGCACTCTCAACTGCAGAAGCTGAATACATGGCAGCTACCCATGCAAGTAAGGAAGCTATATGGTTGCAAAAATTGTGTTCAAGTATTGGTTTTGTTCAGAATGCAGTAAAGATTGGCTGTGATAGCTCAAGTGCAATATTTCTGGCAAAGAACCCTGCTTATCACTTGAGGACAAAGCACATTGATGTGCAGTACCATTTCGTCAGAGACATGGTTGAACAAAACAAAGTGTTGTTGGAGAAGGTTGACACTTTGGTAAATGTTGTAGACTCTTTGACAAAGCCTGTGAGTACTCAGAAGTTCTCTTGGCGTAAAGAGAACATGGGCATTGTTGCCCTGAATTGTTGAAGTCATAAATTTCTCTTGTATGTGAAGAGAACAACAAGTGGGAGAATGTTGGGTATGTTATATCTCTTCACATGGTCGCTGTGTGTACAACACGATCCCTTGTCCAGTAGTGATTCGCCTGCGCTGGGCGCGTCCGGAGGGGGGGTAGCCCGATAGGGCCCACCCCCTTCGTTTCGGACTATTAGGTTCTGAAACGCCACGGAGGGGGCCATTAGGCCCCCGGAGTCTGCACGGAGCGCAAAATGTTTTTGGGTTGCTTTTTTCTTTTTCGCGATTTCGACCGATTGTACTCTATCTAATCCCAGTAAAAGGGATTAGGGTTGTAACCTAATTTTGGGTAAACGAATTAGGGTTTTAGATGCTGCGGAATACCATATATTGTAAACATATAATGAAAAGGAGCAGTGCGGCTCTAAGTTTTGCTGCTTTTTTCCCAGTTAAGGGTTTCCAGGTGAAAATATCTGTGTAATGTGTGTGCCATTGTGTATTTTCTATTAATTCTTAAGAATCAATATAAGTTTGTACTTCATTGTTAAGGTTTAAAACTTACAGTCCAGTTATATCCAAGAGGTGGAAAAATCAACCGAAACAAGTAGGCCTGCTGAAGAGAACACATCAGCAGGATTAGAGAAATCAGATGAAGCAGTGAGACTGTCTGAAGCTTAATTTGTTTTATTATAATTTTGAGAAAAGGACAGTTGGAAATTTGTTTATTGTATAAATATGTTAAAAGACAGCTGGAAATGATTTTTTCTCTCTTTAGGCACTAGAAGAAAAACTTTTCTTTTCTCCTAGGGTTAGGTTTTTGAGAAGAGGCAAATTTGTAAAATATATAAATATAGGAATAGAAGAGATAGAAAAGACTTTTGGCAGGTGAAAGGACAGACTTATGATGTACGTGAACTATTTTATTACATCAATAAAGGAAGTTGTATTTTGCCTAATGGAAGCTTGCATGGAGTTTTATTATGGTAATGTTTGAATGACTAGCCTAATTACTTATGCATTACTCACACATTGGTTGTGAGATCGTTCTTAACCATCTAAATTATTTCTTTTATTTGAATGCATTCACCCTCTCATGCAAAATTTATGTGTAAAATGGGTAATAGAACGTTTTCATCTATCAAGGCTATCTTTGATAATCTTTATTTTCTGCTGTGAATGCATCTATTCAATTTAACAGCTACCTGTGAAGTTCTTGGTTGCATTTCCAGTTTATTACTCATGCTTTAAATTTGCTCATTACGAGGATAGATTAAATTTGCTTAAAACAGTTTTAATTTAGATTTGTTTATAGTTTGCATTTATATTACAACACTTGCATCTCATCTTAAAATAAAATACATAAACGGTGGATCGGGGCGCAACCGGTGCAAAGGAAAGCAAATCTTTAAACCTTACATGGTAGCCGGGTCGTTAACAAGACGGATTCCCCACAACAAACGGTGAGCGATCTAATTTGGATTGCTTACCGAGGAGAATCCCTTGCTGATTGATGCTACGATTTTTGGGGCATCAATAGTTCCTAAGGGTGAAAGTAAGTAAAATAACTCTGAGTTTAGGAAAGGTTTCCAAAATGGCACCAAGATATTGTGGCCTTTTTCAAATACTTGCTAGAGTAGGACCTGTTTATTATCAGTTAGCTCAACCAGCAAAAGTTAAAGTACATGATGTATTTCATGTTTCATTGTTAAAGAAATATGTATATGATCCTAAGCATATTGTAAATTTGTATGTGATTCAGGTGGAATCAGAAGGAGAATTCCAGACAAATCTTGTATGTATATTGGATCAGAAAGAGGTGGTACTTCAAAATCGAACCATCACCCAGGTAGAAGTGCAATGTGAGCACTATAATCCTGAGGAGGATACCTGGGAAACAGAAAAGGAAATGCAAGCAACATACCCTTTTTTGTTCGAAGAAGTACATGACATAAACTGAATTATTTCTTCTGTTTATTTTGTTGTTTTGGAAATTCTGTTTTTAACACCGAGGATGGTGAAAAATTAATGGGAGGGGAAATGTAATACCCCAAATTTTGTATTGATAACCCCTTTTATTATTGTTAAGTATTATTTCATTACACTTATGTGACATTAGAAAGTTAGAGAAGTTAATTTTTGATGACTAGTGTGGGCCAGCACATTAAAGAGATGGGAGTCACAATTCCTATAGGTTTGGAGGATAAATGCAAAATAAAATAATAATGAAAAAATTATTATTGAGACACTTGTAAAAACCCTAAAGAAGAGTTTAGGGAGAAGAATGGAGTTAAAGAAATAACAATTAAGAGAACGAACACAAAAGGAGAATAAGAAGGAAAGAATGGGATTCACTCATTCATTATCATTATCACACAAGAGACAAAAGGAGAGAATGAAAAGAGAGGGGATTCAAGGGGATTGAATAACCAGAGCTAACCAAGGAAATGAAATGGGGGCAATTTAGAGCACAAAATGCACCAGAAAAAGAGAAAACAATAGCAGTTGGGTATAACTTGGAGAACTAGCAGTGTTCAAGTAGGAGTACTACCACAAGTTGCAGGAGCACTGTAAATACCTTGTAGAGGTTGTGACTGGTTGTTTCTCTTAAGTGCAGAGACTTAAAATTCCCTGGAGCATCTTGGAGCTCAGGAGTACTGGGTTGGATGTTGGGTTGTCTGTTGCAAGAGAAATTTTATAAATAACTTGGGGAACAAGTTAAGGGAAAATAAAAGAGAAACTCAGACCCAGAGGAACTGGGAACTCAGCTCAGGGGTGACCATGAGAGAAAGGAATACTTGCTGGTCTAAGGCTAGGAGGTTTGTGACTATGTTCCACTGGTCATTAGAAATACAGATAAGTGATATGTTGTTTGTATTTTAAAATGGTTTAATATGGATTGTCTACCAAGGGTTTGTTTATGCATTTTTTATTTAATTATGAGAGAATTGTTTTACTAAATTGGAACATAAATGTTTTGTTACATGTAGATGTATCTTGTGTGAACTGTTATTTCTCATTAATGTTTTACAGAGTAGGGTTCCACATGAGAATATTAAGTACTTTGTGATACATACTCATGTAAATATGAAGGCATTATGTATACATCATATAGACAAACTTACATGATAAATGTTGATTTATATACATTTATATTCCTGAGATTGGAAATGTTAAATAGCTATTGTTTATATTATCTTTTAGAAGATAAATCCAATACATCAAATGCATTCAACCGAGTAATTTATAATCAATGGATTTCGATGCTCACAAATTTATTCACATAAATACCCTTAAACTATTCTATTTAAGATGCCATTCACTTCCAGCATGAGAAGTCTCAATTTATTTTTCTTTAAAACCTTATGCAAATGCCAGTTATTGTCGGCATGGGAATGTAAACTCCATTGTCAAAAATTGACTTGCACTTTTGAAATAAAAATAGTGTTTATGTAATAACACAAGTGTGAGCAACGAATTCTGTATACGATTATAAGTTAGGGTTTGAATACCCACAAATGCAAAATTAATTATTAATATATATTTTATTAATATACGTTGCCAAGAAATGCAGATAGGGTTTCGTACCCAAACTCTAATGCAAATGTGTTTTTATCAAGGGAGAAATACCCTTTACACAAATCGACCAACCTTTTGGAACAGGGTTCTTATAAATAATAACACTATTTATAAGTATATACACGTGGGTAGCAACAGTGCTGTAAATCATTTATTAATGCAAGCCAACACCATTGAAAGAAAAACCAACGGCTGGATAAATTATCAAGGTTTACTGAACAACAAATTAATCAGACAGTACTTTGAGTTTTCAAATTAACTAAAAGACGGTTAAAATTTACGTTCAAGGTCACGATGACTAGTTCGGTCACTCAAAACCTAAATGAGGTAGAAACATGTACACATAGGGCATGAACTAGAAGGGTCGACTAGCTAGTTGTTTTTAATATAACTATTCAACAAAAGATTACCCACAAAAATAAGATGCCGATTCATAAGAGTTCTTGCATAGTACAAACTATTAAATATATTCAACTTCAAGTCGTGATGACCTTCTGCAAAGTTTTAACATGGAGAAGAAACAAACAAGAGCATACGGGCATTCTTTTAGGAATGAAGCCAGAACAGGAAAACCCTAACGTTTTAGTAACGCTTCGTTAACCATCGGGGTAGGTTATACCGAGACTAACGATTTTGACGGGTTAACTGGATAGCAAGGAGAACCGCATCATCCCTTTCTCCTTAGAGTTGGTTGGGATTTTTACCCAAATGCCTTCAGCTATCTCCTTTTCACCTGCACAAGTAAACCAAGTGGAGGTTAACGATTCGGTGAGGAATGAAATAAGCAAACTAATTACCACAAATTACGTTAGGTATGCTACAACACTTTATCTGCGGACATAGCGAATACGAGAAGCAAATTCGTAGTAATGACTTACCTATATAGCAAAAACAAACAAAAAATTTAGGCATTGTATTTGATTTATTAAATGATGCAATTGATGAAGTTAAATTTAGTGCTTACGAGTTTTGTTACTTGAGTATGCGTGGTTTTACTCCACCGATTTTCCTCCTTTACTGCACTTTTACCCAGAAAAATCATGAGCCCTTCAACATGCTCCCAGCATGGACCTTCTACAAAGAGAAGAGGTGCTTTGCGTAGAGCCCTTCAGTGTTGTTAGTTTTTTAGAATTTACTTCAATATGATCTAGGATCTTAACTGAGAGAACAACATGTACAACATATCTATAGCATATCAATCATGGACTTAATCATGCAAGCACACAAGAGACACAGAGTTTACTTGGGGAAAACCACAAAGGTGAAAAAACCCAATAACTTCCTCAAAGATAGATAGAGAAATGATACAACCCAAGCATAAGAGATAGACATCTCCTAGCAGCAGCTTCTCTTCCTCCACAATTGCGCCAGTCTCCAAAGAGTGTGAGAGAGAATAGAATGATCAAATAGAGTGCCTCCCGCACTCTATTTATACTTGAATTGACTTGCCTAATAACCTTTACTAGGTCAGCCTTAACTTAACCACATAAGATAATGTTGAATGGGCTGACCCCCAATAGGGTGGTCTAATAACCCTTTGACCCACATGACTTATACAGGGCCAACCCCAACAAGGTGGTCTAATAACCAATCAAGTATAAGTTACGACACTTCAAATATAAATGAAGACACTTTTGTATAGAGGAATAATAACATCTCTATAGGAATACAATATACATATATGTGAAATACATTTCGAAGTTACATATACATGAAAACTCCCTCTTAACTAGGAAGGTATTTCTTGACACAGGTCTTCTAGCACAAGTTTTCTTCTCTAGATCATCTTCATCATCACTGCTGCTGCTATCTCAATCAATCTCTGAATCTACTCGTCATAGGAATTTCTACAGAGCCAGTACTTTTTCATACTGGATGTAGGCCTACCACCTGCGGGTCTTCATCATCACTGGCCATACTGTGGAATCCTCAAGACTTATTACGTGCATCACAAAACCTTGCAAGAGCATCCCAGGACTTATTACGGGCACACATCCCAACCTATCAGATCTCCCAGGGAGCTATTACATGTGACCCCACCACAAAACCTCGAAAGAGAATCCTAGGACTGATTACGAGCACACAGCTCAACCTGTCGGATCTCCCAGGGCTCTATTATATGTGGTCAGGACAAAACCTTGCAAGAGCATCCCAGGATTTATTATGGGAACACATCCCAACCTATCGGATATCCCAGGGTGATATTACATGTGGTCATGGCAAAACCTCGAAAGAGCATCCCAGGACTTATTACGGGAACAAATCCCAACCTATCGGATCTCCCAAGGCGCTATTATATTCCATAGGACAAAACCTCGAAAGAGTGTTTGCCAGATCTACTAGGGAGATATTATATGCTTGTAGCAAAACCTAGCAAGAGAATTTGCAAACCTCCTAGGGAGCTATTATATGTCCTCCCAAAAAAAAACCTCGAAAGAGCATTTGCCAGATCTCCCAGGGAGATATTATATGCCAGTGGCAAAACTTAGCAAGAGAATCTACAAACCTTTTAGGGCGCTATTATATGCTTATCTGCACAACCTGTCCACGGCCATAGAGTATCAACCTGATACTCACCATACATCATCTTGATGTACACATGATCATCCTGATCATCATCGCTGCATCATCCTGATGCATGTTATCTGGAGCAACATCCTGAAGCTCATCTTCCATGATCATCTTGATCATACAATGCATCCACCTGTTGCATACACAGTATCTGCCTAATACATATCATCATACATGATCTACCTGATCATACAATGTATCCACCTGATACATATACAAATACATGATCCACCTGATCATACCTGATACATATCAACATACATGATCTACCTGATCATACAATGTATCCACTTGATACATCTACATATACATACACATGATCCAACTGATCATATCCAGCATCCAACATGATGCATGCATACATATAAATGATCCAATTGATCATGTCCAACATCCAACATGATGCGTACATACATATGAATGATCCAAATGATCATATCCAACATCCAACATGATGCATACATACATATAAATGATTCAACTGATCATATCCAGCATCGAACATGATTCATATACAGAGTAGTAACTGGAGCATCGTCCTGATGCTCATCATCCAGCACTTACATCTATAGCCACGGAAGGATCCTCCTCTCACCATGCTTGGAATGGCTTCAGCAAATGTGTCCATAACTTCTTCCTCGAAGTGTCGTCAATCTGAAGAACAGCAAGCCTCTCTCTGAAGTATTTGAACTGCACTCTAGCTAGTGGTTTCGTCATCACATCTACAATCTACTCATCCATCGCAACATACAAGAGCTTCACTACTCCTCTCTACACCATATCCCTAATATAGTGATATTTGATCTCAATGTGATTCGACTTTTCATGGAACACCAGGTTCTTAGATAGCTTCACACAACTCTGGTTATCACAAAAGATACCAGTAGCCTCCAGCGGGAGATCAAATAACACAGACAGTAGCTTCTAGAGCCATACTGCCTCGCAACTAGCCGAACAAGTTGCAACATACTATGCTTCATCTGTACTCAGTGCTACACAGAACTGCTTCCTGCTAAACCAAGAGATCACACCTGATCCCATACTGAAGCAGCACCCAGATGTGCTCTTCCTGTCTGCTGCACTGCCTGCCCAGTTCGAATCAACATAACCCTACAGTTTAAACTTTTGATTCGCATCATACTTGATCCCATAGTCAATTGTACCCTTCAGGTACCTCAGAATATGCTTTATAGCAATTAGGTGAACACCTCTAGGATCCGTTAGGAACTGGCTCAATGTGTTCACAACAAAGCAAATATCTGTTCTAGTGTTCGTCAGGTACATCAAGGACCCAATCATCTGACGATACATAGTGACATCAATCGGATCAGATGAAGCATCACACAGAAGCTTCGGGTTCGATTCCATAGGTGTGGCCATGTCCTTGTAGTCCATCATCCCGAACCTCTTTAGGATCTCTACTACAAACTTCCCTTGTCCAAGGAAGATTCCATCTGCACTCTGGCACACCTCCATGCCTAGAAAGTAGTGTATCATACCCAAGTCCTTCATCTCAAACTCGGCAGCAAGCTTCCTCTTGGTATTGGCAATCAATCCATACTCACCTGTTACAAATAAGTCATCCACATAGAAACGTGGTATCACTAGATGGCCTTCCTCAACCTTGTAGTAAAGCTTGGAATCCACTTTACTCTTGGTAAAGCCCAAACTAGATAGAAATCTGTCTATCCTACCATACCAAGTTCTGCACATATATGACTTCCCATCATGTGTCTCAAAACCAAGTGGTTGCTCCACATACACTTCCTCTTCGACTACACCATTCAAGAAAGCTGTCTTGACATCTATCTGGTGTATCTTCCATTTCATCACTGCAGCTAGGGCAAGTAATGATCTGATGGAAGTGTATCTGGCTATAGGTGCAAAAGTCTCTTCATAGTCATTTCCCTCTTTCTGAAGAATCCACAATCTACAACCCTCGCTTTGTATTTTTCTATGCTACTATCTACAGCATGCTTGATCTTAGAGATCCACTTGGAAGTCACAACAAAATTCCCTTGAGGTCTTGGGACTGCATCCCAAACATCATTCTTCATGATCGACTGGTACTCCTCGATCATGGCATTCTTCCCGAATCCTGGGAGCTTCAATATATTCAATATCTTCAATAGATATCTTCGTTGCTGGAACAGATGTTGTATTCCTTCTTTTGTAGGTGAAGGTATACGATCTTTCCTACAAAACAAGGTATATTGCATGATTAGAAACATCTCATAGTTTTCAGAACAAATTATTACACATAAAGAAATATGTCATACAGTCATGCAATTATTTTAGCCAATGCTTCAATACAACATTCATCCATATCCTGTAACTTTCTAGATGCCTTCCAATCTCTACCAAAACATTGTTAAGAGTTTTCACTACTCCCAACATGTCAGCAAAGAGGTTTCATTCTAGATAAGTAGCAATGGAATGTTGTACAGTGCGATAGGTCACTTACCCATCACATGCATATTAGTAGTATACTATTCATTAATGCAATTATTCTAATATGCATAATACACAACCTAAGTCTAGGAACATAATCATATACATCATTGAACAACATTATTTAAACACACAAATATGTAAGAAATGACAATTCAAATACTTATCTTTGTTTGGTTTTTGGGTGGACTCCCTATGAATCTTTGCAACTCCATTCTGATGTGGATTGTGAGAAGTGGTCGACTCCCTCTGAATATCTGCATCCTTGCAGAAACTACTGGAGTGTGCTCCCTCTTTATCTTTGCTTCCTGGATTACCTATCCTTGAACTTATACCCATCCTCGATCACTATGCATGCTTACAAGTATCATTATTGTGATATCCTAGAGATCTCATACATAATCATACATTCATTAGTATAATCTCAATACTACAATAATCTTAAACATGTATAGTCATGATCATTTCAAACACAGATAATAAGAATTAGCATTCAATGTTTTAAGGAAGACTTCTCTTACTCATGCATATTCATATTTGACCAAAAGACTTTTTTGGTTAGTCATATCATCAATCAAGGTAAGAGACATAATATGCATAAACCCATGATTACTAACTTCAATGAATAATCATTATCAATCATGCCATGTATACTTTTATAAGAGATCCTAACACAAGGTAGGATTCTAACTTGATATAGGAAAAACATACCTGGATTAGCATGCAATCTAGTTATGTCTAACATACTTGCATAATGTCTTCTTGTTCTCTTCAATGACTTGTGCTAGTAACCTACATATCTCATAGGTTAACCATTATAGAACCAAGTTATACATACCTCGTAAGTAGATCTTCTATGTGAACCATGGCAATGGATGAACCTTTGTCTTCATGTCACCATGGTCATATGTTCTTGAACTAGAACATGATTTGTCTTTCTTGATGTACCTTTCATATTAGCGTACAACATCAACCTCATACAACACCACAATGCATTAGTACAATCATAAGTGTCAAAACCCTAATCAATGGATATCTTCTATTGTGCATTCATAATTTTATTAAGGTGATACGACAAGTCTAAAGTTAATCAAGATTGTACTAACCTTAATGAAGACAAACATACCATAAACTTAATCACGAACAGATCTCGAAACATACTTGGATAAGTCATACCTGTCGAGATTGCTTGTAATCTTCTTTTGTAAGGCCTTAGCCTTATGTCCCTATGAAACTGTAACTTCTTCACTTATACAGGTGACCAATCCATTTTCTTCTAGGATTAACCCAATCCATTTGATTTGCAGAAAATGGATCTGGAGCTAGATTGGGGTTTGTCAGGGAAACCCTAAAAATTCAAACTTTGAATTTCAAACTTCTGAAAGGATAGAAAGATTTGCCTTGATGAGCTGATCAACCTAGTATACTCAGAATTTGAAAACTGCAAAGTTTCACCCCTCAAAATTGCCTTTGAAACTTCCAGATCTTTTGGATAGGATCCCGAACTAGGGTTTGATAAAGCTCACCCTTCTGCCCAACCAAAAGGTTCGATCCAAAGCTCTAAACTTTGATTTTTCTAAGGAGCTTCCAGCCGTGGTCACAGACTTTAAAAATTCCAACTTTTGTAGAAGCCATAATTTTCCACTTTTCTGATCAAAGTCCCAAACTAGGGTTTTATCAAGCCCGACCTTCTACCCAACCTTCTACCCAACCAAATTTTTTTATCTTGGTCTCTAAATTTCGATTTTGCTGAATATCATTCAGTCGTGGTCTCCGATTACAAAAATACCAACTTTCTTCGAAACCCTATTTCCTGGAGCCATGAATGAAGGTGCTCAAAATCCACTTCTGTTTTGATAGAAATATGCACCTGATTGTTTCTGGTGTAACTCCGAAATTACAAATCCACAGCGTCTGAAACTTCTACCTGTGGTATCCCAACTTGTCATATTTCCAACCCCATAGGTATGACCTCAATTGGATTCTCTGAGAGAGATTTATGCCAAGTGTCGCAACGTGACCTGTTTATGGGATAAAACAGGAGAGCAAACTTGTATGGAGTGCCACATGTCACTGTTTCACTTTTGGCCTCTGAACCTTCGGCCTCTAAAAGTACAGTTCATGCCCTACATATCACGTTTTACAAAATTTCATTTGGAGCTTCCTCGCCCAAGTTATGACCTTTTTTATTAGGTCACATGTTTATGACTCAGATCTGGAAGAGGCAGAAACCCTAGATTGTACAGATCATAAAACACAAAGTACAAAGGATTAGAAGTTATCCTTTGTACACACGATACATGGGGATCTCTTCTTCAACCTATAACATTTTCAGATCCGAAAACCTCTCCAAAATGTATTTATAGCGAAATTTCTACGATGACTAGTTTTTGCTATATCAAGCCCAAGCATCGCAAGTGCAACAAGTGTCATACATGCCATACCATGCCTTCTTTCAGGCTAGCTCTCATACCATGTTAGTTTTTTAGAATTTACTTCAATCTGATCTAAGATCTTAACTGATAGAACAACATGTACAACATATCTACATCATATCAATCATGGACACAATAATGGAAGCACACAAGAGACACAGAGTTTACTTGGGGAAAACCTTAAAGGTGAAAAACCCCAATAACTTCCTCAGAGATAGATAAAGAAATGATACAACCAAAGAATAAGAGATAGACATCTCCTAGTAGCAGCTTCTCCTCCTTCACAAGTGCGCCACTCTCCAAAGAGTGTGAGAGAGAATAGAATGATCAAATAGAGTGCCTCCCGCACTCTATATATACTTAACTTGACTTGCCTAATAACCTTTACTAGGTCGGCCTTAACTTAACCACATAACATAATGCTGACTGGGACGACCCTCAATACGGTGGTCTAATAACCCTTTGACCCACATGGCCTACCCCTAATAGGGTGGTCTAATAACCCTTTGACCCACATCACTTATACAAGGCCGACCCCAACAAGGTGGTCTGATAACCCATCAAGTATAAGTTACGACACTTCCGTATAGAGGAATAATAAAATCTCTATAGGAATACAATATACATATATGTGAAATACATTCCGAAGTTACATATACATCTATAGGTGTAAGAAGGAACGAGTCCGAATGACAACAAAAAAATTTCTAACGCTATAGCCACCGGTTGGATAATAGATTTCACCGCTGGAATCGGTGAGAAGTGCATTCAATGCCAAGTCAAGAGTTGTGCTGGGCACGAAGATCACCATCAGTTAACACCCATATCAACAGTGAAGAACGTACACAATTTCCAACTTGTTTTGTCTCGGATTGTAATCGATGGTTAAGAGCACAGTCAAAGTTATTAGCGAGCAGGTGGTACTTCATACTCTGATTAATGTGGCTTAAAAGCTCATGTGGTAGCTGGGTTGACAAGCTGGAATTCCTTTACACGTGTGCAGCATTTACTCCTGGTTTTGAATACCAAGTGATGTCCATTGTGTAGCTCACCTGCGAAGGTGGCAGCAACAACCAAAGTTTAAAACGTAGGCGTAAATATTTATAGCTAGTGTGGGCGTTTTTACAACTAGTGTGGGTGTTTTCACAACTAGTGCGGGCATGTTCTTATGAGTGTGGGCATCCTAAACACACACATGGATGGCCCGCGGGCATCCTAAACACTTATGCGCAAGAATACGTAGATCGATGCGAGCATCGTAAACGTATACGTGGATGGCCTGCGGGCATGCCGAACACAAACGAATTATATGATTGGTAACGAAATGATGTATCATAATGTTGAAATGCATTGACATTTGAATTATGTTGCTTTTACCACATATATTAACGTATGGGCTATAATCCATGTGCATATAGATCATATGAAGCCTTCCAAGGTTTATTAATGCATGATTGTAATATATTTAATGTGCATACATAACCCATATTAATAATAACGCTTGGATTGCGTGACATACAAACCATATAATAGTATTTCCTTTGCATTTCATATTTTAGTAAACAAAATATGTACAATGCATTATGTTTTACCAATTTTAACATGGGGCATGACTATAAAGCTTAAATGTTTATAGTGTATGTTGGTTGTGCATTGCAATGCATATTTGTATACCATGGTTATAATATTACTTATGTGTGATGGACTATATTATATAGGTATTTCATTTATACTTATGTTAATGATAATGTCTAGTTTGTAGTGCATACACATGATAGGTTTGTATCATGTTTGCATCACATTTTTGGAAAACAATCGTTTATAAAACATTTGATTTACTTATCTTATAACCTATGTCATATGTAGTAGGTATATTACATTTGCATATAGTTCACATGTTTGTAATACATTTATAATTGATGGTTAATATGTTGGTTAGATTGTAAGGTGTATTCAAGGTAAATGTTTATAATAGATGATGGTAGTGTATTAGAATCACATTTATAACCAAGGTTCAATATAAAGTTGGGATTGTGTTTGCACACAAACAAGATACCTATATTACATTACGTTGCATAGTTGTTTTACAAAATGTTTATATATGGATTTGTTACATAGGCTAAACTAGGTTAGGCATATGTTATACATTGTTTGAATAGGTTACACAAGGATAAACATAGGAAGTGTTATTTAGCCTGAAGTTTATATTAGTATCGACACAATCAACTATCTATGTAAATACTCATTTAAATATCAGTTAAGCAACTTACATTTAAACATGGATTGCACGCTTTTAAGAATTATAACTTAGATAGGATTAATAACAAGGATTTTGTTAGATTTTCATCATTTAAATCAATAGATCTAGGATCTTAATTGAAAGAACATGTACAAAATATCAAGCATAGGAGACAAGAGACAAGAGACACAAAACATTTCACTGGGGAAAACTAAGAAGGTGAAAAACCCCGCAACTTCCTCAAAGATAGAATAAGCATCAATACAAGGATCACCATGATCAAACCCAAGAGATAGATATCTTCAACAG
This sequence comes from Larix kaempferi, assembly GCA_027924585.1. Classification (NCBI taxonomy): domain Eukaryota; kingdom Viridiplantae; phylum Streptophyta; class Pinopsida; order Pinales; family Pinaceae; genus Larix; species Larix kaempferi. The sequence goes on along the minus strand of BSBM01000011.1, from coordinate 19,486,878 downwards.
CATTCTCCTCCTCCACTTGTGCGCACTCCTCCTCTCTCTCACTAATGTGAAGTGAGTGAATGAGAGAATGTGTAAAATGAGAGAGACACACTCACACTGACTTGACCTTCCTTTTAACTCTAACTAGGTCGTCCCCAAATTAACCACTTAACATAATGTTGACTGGGTCGACCCCCCACTAGGGTGGTCTAATAACCCTTTGAACCACATGAATCATACAGGGTCGACTCCATCAAGGTGGTCTAATAACCCATCAAGTATAAGTTACAACACTTACAATATAACTTGCGACACTTGCAAGTACAACTGACGATGCTTCCAATCGGAGGAATAAGACATCTCCGTTGGAGATACAATAAAGTAAAAATACAATATACAAGTGAATATCTTCCAAAGTTACAAATACATCAACACTCCCTCTTAACTAGGAAGGTATTCTGTTGACACAGGTCATCAATACATATAGGCACAAGTCTTCAAATATGGAGCTAGATCATTGTCACTCGATCACAGAGCATCATCATCATCACTACTATTGTACCCGAAATCTCGATCATTGGGCTATCTCTGAATTATTCTCATCATAGGAAGTTCTACAGAGCCAACCCTTTTTCATGTTGGATAAAATCCTAGCCTCCTGTAGGTCTTTATCATCACTGGCAATACTATGGAATCCTCAGGACTTATTATGTGCGTCACAAAACCTTGAAAGAGTATCCCAGGATCCTTTATGTGCCTAAGCACGACTGACAAGATCTCCCAAGGAGATATTACATGTGACCCCACCACAAAACCTTGAAAGAGCATCCCAGGACTGATTATGAGCATAATGCTCAACCTATCGGATCTCCCAGGGCGCTATTACATGTGGTCACCACAAAACATTGAAATAGCATCCCATGATTGATTACGAGCATATTTCTCAACCTATCGGATCTCTCAGGGAAATATTACATGTGGTCATGGAAAAACATTGAAAGAGCATCCCAAAACTGATTACGAGCATACTGCTCATCCTATCGGATCTCCCAGGGTGCTATTATATGCCATAGGACAAAACCTTGAAAGAGCATCTGCCAGATATCCTAGGGCGCTATTATATTCCATAGGAAAAACCTCGAAAGAGTATTTGCAAATATCCCAGGGCGCTATTATATGTCCTCCCAAGCAAAACCTTGAAAGAGAATTTTCTAGATATCCTAGGACACTATTATATGCCATAGGAAAAACCTTGAAAGAGTATCTGCAAATCTCCCAGGGTGCTATTATATGCTTATCTTGCACAACCTGTCCACGGCCATGGAGTATCATCCTGATACTCACCATACATCATCCTGATGTACATCATCCTTATGTACATCATCATATGATCAACTTAATCATCGTCACTGCATCGTCCTGATGCATGTCATCATCGTATGGTCATCCTGATCATCGTCCTGATGCATATCATCATCGCATGATCATCCTGATCATCGTCAGCATCGTCCTGATGCATATCATCATTGCATGATCATCTTGATCATCGTCACTGCATTGTCCCGATGCATATCATCATCCATGATCCAACTGATCATACAAAGCATCCAACTTATGCATACCAACATACATAATCCAACTGATCCTACAAAGCATATCAACATACATGATCCAACTGATCATACAAAGCATCCAACTGATGCATACCAACATACATAATCCAACTGATCCTACAAAGCATATCAACATACATGATCCAACTGATCATACAAAGCATCCAACTGATGCATATCACGGGAGCTTCACTAGAAGGCAATATAATACTACGTTCATTCATATTGTGGTATTAAATATCCATGAAAACCTAAAAATTATATTACTTATATATTAAGGGGCAAAGGGTTTTTTATTTTATTTAATGTAATAATACAAAAATACTTTTGGGTCTTTTTTATATGGGCGGCCTGACAAATATCCGCCAAATGGAGATGGTGGGATCATAGCCGGATGAGAAATCAGGCTGAGGAAAGGCTCGAGCTTACCAGTACACAGGGAAATCGTGTCTTGAAGCATGCTTGAGGCCAGGGGGTTTCATGGTGAAGTGGGTTTCCAATCGATCATAGTCGTGAGATAGTGGTCATTGACAGTCAATTGTTACTGATAGCACTTAGCTAGTTGTTACCAATATCCTTGGGAGGCTCTAATCCTTCAGGGCCTATTATAGGCCCTCAATAGGACTTGGGGACTTGAATACCCAACCACTCGTGACTATTACAGGCCTTGGGAGGTTTAGTCAACCTCCTAGAGCTTGTTATAGGCCCTAGAGGCTTGGATACCTAGTCCACAATAGGCTTAGTCGACGATTGGGGAACTGTAACATGCAATCTAAATGTTGTACTATGTGCATTGGCTCTAGTGACATACAAGAAGTGATCTCCTATCTCTTCATTAGACCATTATATGTTGCAAATCATAATGATATGTGGTTGATTAATTGCATTGTGGGTGAAGTAATGTGCATCCACAATATACATCGAAAGAAGCAATATGCATTGTAGAATGCATGTGGGGTCATAAGAGGGGTATCATATCAATATACTAGGTAGAAATATAAAGGGGTATACAAAATGTTAATGAAAAATTGATTACAATATCTAGTGAAAATAGGTTTTTTTTAAAATTGGGAAGGCATATTGGGAGGGGTTAAAAAAATGATTTTGGAAGGTATTTTCCAATATTTAGTGAAATTAGGGGTATTGTTTCATATGCCACGAACGAACGTGCTATGATAGCGGTTTATTGAGTGAATCCCCCATTATGCATATCAACATACATGATCCAATGGATCATATAAAGCATCCAATTGATGCATATCAACATACATGATCCAACTGATCATACAAAGCATCCAACTGATGCATGTCCAAAGCAGTAACTGGAGCATTGTCCTGATGCTCATCACACAGCGCTTACATCCACAGCCATGGGAAGGATCCTCCTATCACCATGCTTGGAATGGCTCTTGCAGATGTGTCCCATCACTTCTTCCTCAAAGTATCTTCAATCTGAAGTACACCAAGCCTCTCTCTGAAGTACTCAAACTTCACTCCGGCTAGTGGTTTCATCAACACATCTACAATCTGCTCATCTATCACAACATACAGGAGCTTCATTGCTCCTCTTTGCAACATATCCCTGATATAGTGATATTTGATCTCGATGAGCTTCGACCTATCATGGAACACTGGTTTCTCTAACAACTTCACACAACTCTGGTTGTCACAATAGATACAAGTAGCATCCAACAGGAGATCATATAACTCACACAGTAGCTTCCTAAGCTATACTTACCCACAACTAGCCGAACAAGGTGCGACATACTCTGCTTCGGCTATACTCACTGCTATGCAGGACTACTTCCTACTAAACCAAGAGATCACACCTGATCCCATACTGAGGCAACACCCCGAAGTGCGCTTCCTATCTGTAGAACTGCCTTCCCAATCTAAATCAACATAACCCTCTAGGTTAAAATTTTGATTCACATCATACTTGAGCCCATAATCAACCGTACCCTTCAGGTACCTCAGAATATGCTTCATAGCAATCAGGTGAACATGTCTAGGATCCGTCAGGAACTGGCTCAATGCGTTCACCGCAAAGAAAATATATGGCCTTGTGTTCATTCAGTACATCAAGGACCCAATCATCTGATGATACACCGTGACATCAACCGACTCAGATGAAGCATCACAAAAAATATTCAGGTTCGATGCCATAGGTGTGGCCATGGCCTTGCAGTCCATCATTCTGAACTGCTTCAGGATCTCTACTGCATACTTCCCTTGTCCAAGGAATATTCCATCTACACTCTGCCACACCTCCATCCTTAGAAAGTAATGCATCATACCCAATTTCTTCATCTCAAAATCGATAGCAAGCTTCCTCTTCGTATCGACAATCAATCTATCCTCACTTGTCATAAACAATTCATCCACATACAGTAGGAGTATCACAGGATTTCCTTTCCTCAACCTTGTAGTAAAGGTTGGAATCCGCTTGACTCTTGGTAAAGCCCAAACTGGACAGGAAGCTGTATATCCTGCCGTACCAAGTCCTGGGTATTTGCTTCAAGCCATACAAGGATTTCTTCAATATTCACACATATGACTCCCTGTTATGTGTCTCAAAACCTAGTGGCTTCTCCATATACACTTCCTCTTTGACTACACCATTTCAAGAAATCTGTCTTGATATCCATTTGGTGTATCTTCCACTTCATCATTGGAGCCAGATAAAGTACTGTTCTGATGGAAGTGTATCTGGCTACAGGAGCCAAAGTCTCTTCATAATCTATTCCCTCTTTCTGGGAGAATCCATGAGCTACAACCCTCGCCTTGTATTTATCTATGCTACCATCTGTAGCATGCTTGATATTATAGATCCACTTGGAAGTCACAACAAACTTCCCTTCTCTTCATGAGACCACATCCCAAACATGATCGACTGGTACTCCTCGATCATGGAATCCTTCCATTACTGCATCCTAGATCCTAGTAACTTCATATTCTTCAATATCTTCAATAGATAGTTTTCTTGAACTTCGTTGCTAGACCAAATGTTGCTTATCCTTATTTTGTAGGTGATTGTACACGATCTTTACTACAAGTCAAATTCAATTGCATGATTAGAAACTTCTCATAGTTTAAAAAAAAAATACATTCTTATGCATAAAGACATATGTCATACAGTCATGCAATTATCTTAGCCAATGCTTCAATACAACATTTATCCATATCCCATATTCACACGGTAACTTTCTATATGCCTTCCATCTCTACCAGAACATTTGTTAAGAGTGTGCACAACTCCCAACATGTTAGTAAAGAGGTTTCATTCTAGATAAGTAGAAATGGAATGTTGTACAGTACCATAGGCCACTTACACATTACTTGTATATTAGTAGTATCTTGTTCATTAATGTAACTTTTCTAATATGCATCTAGGAACATAAGTATGTACATGACTAGACAACATCATTTAAGTAATCATATAATAAATGACAATTCAAATACTTATCTTTATTTGGTTGTAGGATGGAATCCCTCTCAATCTTTGCTTCCTTGTAGGAACTACTGAAGTGTGCTCCCTCTTGATCTTTGCTTCTTGGATTATCTTGTTAAATTTTCAGAATTTACTTCAATTTGATCTAGGATCTTAACTGAGAGAACAAGATGTACAACATATCTACAGCATATCAATCATGGAGACAATAATGCAAGCACACAAGAGACACAAAGATTTACTTGGGGAAAACCATAAAGGTGAAAAACCCCAATAACTTCCTCAGAGATAGATAGAGCAATGATACAACCAACCATGAGAGATAGACATAACCTAGCAGCAGATCCTCCTCCTCCATAAGTGCACCACTCCTCCTTGAGTGCATGAGTGAGAAGTGAGTGATCAAATAGAGTGCCTCCCGCACTCTATTTATACTTGACTTGACTTGCCTTTTTACCTAACTCATGTAGGCTCGAACTTAACCACATAACATAATGCTGACTGGGCCGACCCCCAATAGGGTAGTCTAATAACCCTTTGACCCACATGGCTGACCCCCAATAGGTTGGTCTAATAACCCTTCGACCCACATGACTTATACAGGGCCAACCCCAAGAAGGTGGTCTAATAACCCATCAAGTATAAGTTACGACACTTACAATATAAATGACGACACTTTCGTATAGAGGAATAATAGCATCTCTATAGGAATACAATATACATATATGTGAAATACATTCTGAAGTTACATATACATCAACACTCCCTCTTAACTAGGAAGGTATTTCTCAGCACAGTTCTTCTAGCACAAGTCATCTTCTCTGGATCATTGTCACTGGATAATCGTCATCGAGTCATCATCATCATCACTGCTGCTGCTATCTTAATCAATCTCTGAATCTACTCGTCATAGGAAGTTCTACAGAGCCAGTCCTTTTTCATACTGGATGTAGGCCCACCACCTGCAGGTCTTCATCATCACTGGCCATACTGTGGAATCCTCAGGACTTATTACGTGCGTCACAAAACCTTGAAAGAGCATCCCAGGCTGTTACGAGTACACAGCTCTACCTATAGGATCTCTCAGGGCACCGAGTTACATGTGACCTCACCACAAAACCTTGCAAGAGCATCCCAGGCTGTTACGAGCACACAGCTCTACCTATAGGATCTCCCAGGGCAACGAATTACATGTGGTGATGGAAAAACCTCGCAAGAGTATCCCAGGACTGATTACGGGCACACAGCCCAACCTATCGGATCTCCCAGGGAAACGAATTACATGCAATAGGACAAAACCTCGAAAGAGCATCTGCCAGATATCCCAGGGCACCGAATTACATGCCATAGGCAAAACCTCGAAAGACTATCTGCAGATCTCCCAGGCCACCGAATTACATGTCATTCCAGAGCAAAACCTCGAAAGAGCATTTGCCAGATATCCCAGGGAACCGAATTACATGCCATAGGCAAAACCTCGAAAGACTATCTGCAAATCTCCCAGGGCACCGAATTACATGCTCATCTGCACAACTTGATCCACGGCCATAGCGTATCAACCTGATACTCACCATACATCATCCTGATGTACTCATGATCATCCTGATCATCATCACTACAACATCCTGCTGCATATCATCTGGAGCAACATCCTGAAGCTCGTCATCCATGATCATCCTGATCATCATCACTGCAACATCCTGCTGCATGTAATCTGGAGCAACATCCTGAAGCTCGTCATCCATGATCATCCTGATCATCATCACTGCAACATCCTGTTGCATGTCATCTGGAGAAACATCCTGAAGCACGTCATCCATGATCATCCTGATCATATAATGCATCTACCTGATGCATACCAAGTATCTACCTGATACATATCATCATACATGATCTACCTGATCATACAATGTATCCACCTGATACAAATACAAATACATGATACATATCACCATACATGATCCACCTGATCATACAATGTATCCACCTGATACATATACAGATACATGGTCCAAGCATCCAATATGATGCATATACAAAAACACATACACATGATCCAACCGATCATATCCAGCATCCAACATGATGCGTACATACATATAAATGATCCAACTGATCATATCCAGCATCCAACATGATGCATACATATAAATGATCCAACTGATCATATCAAAGCAGAAACCAGAACATCATCCTGATGCTCATCATCCAGCACTTACATCCACAGCCATGTGAAGGATCCTCCTTCCAACATGCTTGGAATGGCTTCAGCAGATGTGTCCATCACTTCTTCCTCGAAGTGTCCTTGATCTGAAGAATGCCAAGCCTCTCTCTGAAGTACTCGAACTTCACCCTGGCTAGTGGCTTCGTCAGCACATCTGCAATCTGCTCGTCTATCGCAACATACAGGATCTTCACAGCTCCTCTCTGCACCATATCCTTGATATAGTGATATTTGATCTCTATGTGTTTTGACCTGTCATGAAACACTGAGTTCTCGCACAGCTTCACACAACTCTGGTTATCATAGAAGATACCAGTAGCTTCCAACGGGAGATCAAATAACTCAGATAGTAGCTTCCGTAGCCATACTGCCTCACAACTAGCTGAACAGGCTGCAACATACTCTGCCTCAGCTGTACTCAGTGCCACGCAGGACTGCTTCCTGCTAAACCATGACATCACACCTGATCCCATACTGAAGCAACACCCAGATGTGCTCTTCCTATCTGCAACACTGCCAGCCCAATTTGAATCAACATAACCCTGCAGGTTAAACTTTTGATTTGCTTCATACTTGATCCCAAAATCCACTGTACCCTTCAAGTACCTCAGAACATGCTTTACAGCAACCAGGTGAACACTCCTCAGATCTGTCAGGAACTGAATCAATGTGTTCACAGCAAAGCAAATATCTGGTCTCGTGTTCGTCAGGTACATCAAGGATCCAATCTTCTGACGATGCATAGAGACATCAATCGGCTCAGATAAAGCATCACATAGAAGCTTCAGATTCGATGTCATAGGTGTGGCCATGGCCTTGCAATTCATCATCCCGAACCTCTTCAAGATCTCTTACTGCATACTTCCCTTGTCCAAGGAATATTCGATCTACACTCTGCCACACCTCCATGCCAAAAACAAATAGTGCATCATCCCCAAGTTCTTCATCTCGAACTCTGAAGTAAGCTTCCGCTGTGTGTCGGCAATCAATCTATCTTCACTTGTAACAAACAGGTTATCCACATACAAAAGTAGTATCACCAGATTGCCTTCCTCAACCTTGTAGTAAAGGTTGGAATCCGCTTTACTCTTGGTAAAGCCCAAACTAGATAGAAAGTTGTCTATCCTACCATACCAAGTTCTGCACACATATCTGACTACACCATGCTGTCTTGAAATCCATCTGGTGCATCTTCTATTTCATCACTTTTATATTTCTCAATGCTGCCATCTGCAACATGCTTGATCTAATAGTTCTATTTGGAAGTCACAACAGACTTCCCTTTAGCTCTTGGGATCGCATCCCAAACATCATTCTTCATGATCGACGGATCATGGCATTCCATTTCTTCATCCCAGATCCTGGGAACTTCAATATCTTCAATAGATATCTTTGTTGCTGGAACAAATGTTGTAGTCCTTTTGTAGGTGAAGATATACGGTCTTTCCTACAAAACAGGTTAAATTGCATGATTAGAAACATCTCATAATTTTCAGAACAAATTCTTACACATAAACAAATATGTCATACAGTCATGCAATTATCTTAGCCAATGCTTCAATACAACATTTATCCATATCCCGTAACTTTCTAGATGCCTTCCAATCTCTACCAGAACATTGTTAAGAGTGTGCACAACTCCCAACATGTCATCAAAGAGGTTTCATTCTAGGTAAGTAGCAATGGAATGTTGTACAGTGCCATAGGCCACTTACCCATGTATATTAGTAGTATACTGTTCATCAATGCAACTATTCTAATATGCATAATACATATCCTAAGTCTAGGAACATGAGCATATACATCATTGAACAATTTTATTTAAACAAACACATATGCAAGAAATGATAATTAAAATACTTATCTTTGTTTGTTCGTTGGGTGGACTCCCTCTGAGTCTTTGCTTTCTTGCAGGAGCTGCTGGAGTCCTAATCTGCAGTAGCTTCTTCTACACCTTTCTGTTGTGGAATGTAGAGAGATGGACAACTCCCTCTGAATATCTGCATCCTTTCATAAACCACTGGAGTGTACTCCCTCTTGATCTTTGCTCCCTGGATTACCTATCCTTGAACTTATATACATTCTCGATCCCTATGCATGCTTGTTAGTATCATCATTGTGTTATCCTCTAGGTCTAATATAAAATCATACATTCATTAGTATACTATTAAAACACAATATTCTCAAGCATGTATAGTCATGATCATTTCAAATAGAAATAGTAAGCATTATTATTCAAGGTTTATGTAGGATTCTTATGGTTAGTCAAATCATAAGAAACATAACATATCTAAACCTATAATTACTCAAACCTATGACACCTCAGGTTAGTTGAATCATCAATCAAGATAAGAGATATAATATGCATAAAACCATGATTATTCAAACCTATGACTTCATGAATAATCATTATCAACAACAGTATAAGATCCTAACACAAGGTAGGATTCTATCTTGATTTAGGAAAAACATACCTGGATTAGCATGCTAGTTAGTTATGTCTAACATACTCACATGATGTCTTCTTGTTCTTATTCAATGACCTGTGCTAGTAACCTGTATATCTCATAGGTTAGCCATTATAAAACCAAGTTATACATACCTCGTAAATGGATCTTCTATGAGATCCATGACAATGGATGAGTCTTTATCCTCATGTCATCATGATCATATGTTCTTGAACTGGAACATGATTTGTCTTTCTTGGTGTACCTTTCATGTTAGTAGACAACATAAACCTCATACAACACCATAATGCATTAGTACAATCATAAGTGTCAACACCCTAACCAATGAATATCTTCTATCATGCATTCATAATTTTGTTAAGGTGATACGACAAATCTAAAATCAAGATTGTACTAACCGTAATAACATGAAGACAAACATACCATAAACTTAATCATGAACAAATCTCGAAACATACGTCAATGAGTCATACCTGTCGAGATCGCTTGTAATCTTCTTATGTAAGGCCTTAGCCTCATCTCCCTCTGAAACAGGAACTCCTTCACTTATGCAGGTGACCAATCCATCTTCTTCTAGGATTAACCCTATCCACTTGATTTGCAAGAAATGGACCTGGAGCTGGATATGGGTTTGTCAGAGAAACCCCAAAAATTCAAACTTTGAATTTCAAACTTCCGAAAGGATAGAAATATGCGCCTTGATGAGCTGATCAAACTGGTATATTCAGAATTTGAAAACTGCAAAGTTTCACTCCTCAATTTTTCCTTTGAAACTTTCGGATTCACTGGACGTGACCCTAAACTGGGGTTTAATGAAGCCCACTCTTCTGCCCAATCAAAAAGTTTGAAACAAAGCTCTAAGCTTCTATTTTTCTGAGGAGCTTCCAGCCGTGGTCACAGATTTCAAAAATTCTCATTTTTACAGAAGCCCTAATTTTCCACTTTTCTAATCAAAGTCCCGAACTAGGGTTTGATCAAGCCCGGCCTTCTTCCCAACCAAAAATTATGATCTCTAAATTTCTATTTTGATGAGTAGCATCCAGCCGTGGTCTCCGATTACAAAAATTCCAATTTTCTCCAAAGCCCTAAATTTCGGAAGCCATGAATGAAGGTACTCAAAAATAATTATGTTTTGACAGAAATATGTACCTGATTGTTTCTGGTGTAACTATGAACTTTTCGATCCACAGGGTTTGAAAAAGTTTCCTGAGATAGCCTGACCTATTATATTTCCATCTTGATAGGTCTGACCTCAATTGGATTCTCTGAGAGAGAGTTATGCCAAATGTCGCAACGTGACCTGTTTTGGGATAATACAGGAGAGTGAACTTGTACGGAATGCCACATGTCACTGTTTCAACTTCGGCCTCTGAAAACTTTTCCTGAGATAGGTCGGCCTGTTATCTTTCCATCTTGATAGGTCTGACCTCAATTGGATTCTCTGAGAGATAGTTATGCCAAGTGTCACAACGTGACCTATTTATGGGATAATACAGGAGAGTGAACTTGTACGGTGTTCCACGTGTCACTGGTTCAACTTTGGCCTCTAAAAACGTTTTCTGACATAGTACAGTCTGTTTACTACCTGTCACTTTTTACGAAATTTCATTTGGAGCTTCCTATCCCAAGTTATGACATTTTTTCCAAGGTCACCTGATTTTGACTCAGATCTGGAAGAGGCAGAAACCCTATATTGTACAGATCATAAATCACAAAGTACAACGAATTAGAGGTTGTCCTTTGGACACAAGGTACATGGGGATCTTAGCTTCGTCCTGTTATAATTTCAAATCCGAAAAATTCTCCAAAACTGATTTATAGCGAAAGTTCTACGATGACTGGTTTTTTCTATATCAATCCCTAGCATCGTAAGTGCAACAAGTGTCATACATGCCATATCATGCCTTCTTTCAGGCTAGCTCTGATACCATGTTAAATTTTTAGAATTTAATTCAATATGATCTAGGATCTTAACTGAGAGAACAACATGTACAGCATATCTACAACATATCAATCATGGAGACAATAATGCAAGCACACAAGAGACACAAATATTTACTTGGGGAAAACCATAAAGGTGAAAAACCCCAATAACTTCCTTAGAGATAGATAGAGCAATGATACAACCAACCATGAGAGATAGACATAACCTAGCAGCAGATCCTCCTACTCCATAAGTGCGCCACTTTTACTTGAGTGCATGAGTGAGAAGTGAGTGATCAAATAGAGTGCCTCCCGCACTCTATTTATACTTGACTTGACTTGCCTTTTTACCTAACTCATGTAGGCTCGAACTTAACCACATAACATAATGCTGACTGGGCTGACCCCCAATAGGGTGGTCTAATAACCCTTTGACCCACATGGCCGACCCCCAATAGGTTGGTCTAATAACCCTTCGACCCACATGACTTATACAGGGCCGACCCCAAGAAGGTGGTCTAATAACCCATCAAGTATAAGTTACGACACTTACAATATAAATGACGACACTTCCGTATAGAGGAATAATAACATCTCTATAGGAATACAATATACATATATGTGAAATACATTCCAAAGCTACATATACATCAACATATCTATCCTTGAACTTATATCCATCATGGACCACTATGCATGCTTAAGTGTGCACTAGTGTCATCATTGTGTTATCCTCAAGATATCATACATAACCATACATACATTAGTATAATCTCAATACTATCAAAACATTATGATTCTAAATAATCTTATCATGAATGGTCATGATCATTTCACACATAGGTAATAAGTGTTAGTATTCAAGGTTTCAGGGAAAACTTCTTTTACTCATGCATATTGTTATTTGACCATAGGACTCTTCTGGTTAGTAATATCATCAATCAAAGTAAGAAACATAATATGCATAAACCCTTGATTACTTAAACTTCTAACTTCAATAATAATCATTATCATTCATACAAAAGTATAAGATCCTAACATAAGGTAGGATTCTAAATTGCTATATGAAAAACATACCTGGTTATCATGTTTGCTAGCTATGTCCAACATACCCAAACAATGTCTTTTTGTTCTCTTCAATGACATGTGCTTAGTAACCTGCATAACTCATAAGTTAACCATTGTAGAACCAAATTATACGTACCTCGTAAGTATAGCTTCTATGTGATCCATGAGTCTTTGTCTTCATGTCACCATGGTCATATGTTCTTGATCTAGAACTTGATTTGTACCTTTCATGTTAGAGGATGACATCATACTCATACAATACCACAGTGCATTAGTACAATCATATAACCCTAATCAATGAATGTCTTCTATCATTCACATGCATTCCTACTTTTACTAGGGTGATAAGAAAATTCTAAGATTAATCAAGATTGTACTAACCTCAATAATATGAAGACAAACATATCATAAACTTAATCATGAATAGATTTCAACACATACCTGTATCTCCTCAAGTCATACCTGTCGAGATTGCTTGTAGTCTTCTTATGTAAGGCCTTAGCCTCATCTCCCTCTGGAACTAGAACTTCTTCACTTATGCAGATGACCAATTCATCCTCTTCTAGGATTAACCCAATCCACTTTGATTTGCTAAGACTAGATCTGGAGCTGGATTAGGGTTTGTCAGAGAAACCCTAAGAATTCCAATTTTGAATTTCAAACTCCTGAATGGATGGAAAGATGTGACTTCTTGAGTTGATCAAGCTGGTATACTTCAATTTTGAAATCTCGAAAATTTGACCCCTCAAAATTGCCTTTGAAACTTTTGGATCTTCTAGACAAGATCCCGAACTAGGGTTTGATAAAGATCGGTCTTCTGCTCATCCAAAAGGTTTAATATTGTTCGGGTACACAGGGTACTACCAAAGGACCGAACACCAAGAGAAACCACTTCACACAAACAGATCACAGATCAACACACCGATGTTTTGACATGGTTTAAACCCCCTTGAGGGAAACACTCCACGGCCCCGGCCAAATAGCTTCTACGGGACAATTTATTATGCAAAGAAAGAAAGTTACAAATGAGATTCTCATAATCGATCAACTAAACAATGACCCTCCATGCTCTTTAAATAGAGATCATGGACCAATCGGGTGTTAAGCCACGGATCAAGGTTAGGTTTGATCTAAGAGAAGTTGAGCCGTCGGATCACGATATGTCGGAAACATATCGTGACCATCGGATTAAGTATTTACAAATGCATACTAATGCATACTAAAGAAACACACTATCCCTAACGGATATATTACACAAGTTGATCTTAACTAACTCCTAAGTGTCTAAATATCCTAACATCCCCCCTTAAGAACAACTTGGGATAGGATTGAAGGATTTACAAAAGTGACACTATTAGGAGAAGGAAGGAGGCATTAGAGCCTATCCCCCCTTAATGACAAGTTCCTGAACTCCTAACATAGATCGAAGTTTAGAAAACTTCGCTTCTGTAAGAGACTTGGTGAAGATGTCTGCAACTTGATCATCTGTAGGGAAAAAGAGCACTTCAAGAATACGATCATGAACAAGATTTCTGATGAAGTGCATATGTAGCTCAATGTGTTTGCTGTGTTGATGTAGAACTGGATATTTGGCAAGCTTGATGGCACTTTGATTGTCGCACCAAAGTGGAGTAGGCTGCTGCTGCTCGAATCCAAACTCTGAAAGGATTTGTCGAAGCCATAAAGCTTCCTGACTGGCATTAACTGCTGCTCGATATTCTGCCTCTGCTGAAGAAAGAGCAAGAGCTTGTTGTTTCTTACAAGCCCAAGTAATAGGTCCAGATCCCAGACTGAAAACATAACCTGCAGTAGACTTTCGATCATCAGGATCACCGGCCCAATCTGAATCAGTGAAACCAACCAACAAAGGTTTCCCCCCTGTACTGTAATGAATCCCAAACTGAACTGTGCCTCGAATATATCGAAGTATTCTTTTAGCTGCTTTCCAGTGACTTTCATGAGGTGTCTGCATATAACGGGCAACTCGACCAACGGCAAAGGAAAGGTCAGGACGGGAATGAGTCAAGTATAAAAGACTACCAACAAGCTGACGATACAATGTGGCATCTACTTCAGGTGAAGTACAAGTGGCAGAAAGTTTGACTCCAGACTGGAAGGGAGAAGGGGCTGGTTTACAATCTTCCATGTGAAAGCGACGAAGAAGGTCACAAGCATACTTAGACTGAGAAAGAAAGATTCCTTCTTTGGTTTGCAGAACTTGGAGACCAAGAAAATAATGCAAATGTCCTAAGTCTGACATTTCAAAAGTTTGTTTAAGACTGGATTTCACATGGGTTATAAGCTTAGGGTCACTACCAGTAAGAATAAGGTCATCAACATATAGAACAAGTATGATGAGATGGTTTCCTACTTTCTTGGTATAGACATTGGGGTCAGAATGGCATCTAGAAAAACCAGTGTCAAGGAGAAAGTTATCCATTTTGGCATACCAAGCTCTAGGAGCTTGCTTAAGGCCATATAAGGATTTATTAAGGCGACAGACAAGGCTAGAGTTATTCTGAACATAGCCAGGAGGTTGTTCCATGTAAATTTTCTCCTGTAAATTACCATGTAAGAAGGCAGACTTGACATCCATTTGATGGACTTCCCAGTTGTGTAAGGCTGCAAGGGAAAGAACAAGGCGGATGGAGTTCATTTTGGCGACGGGAGCAAAGGTTTCATTGTAGTCAATCCCTTCAACTTGGGAAAAACCTTTGGCAACTAACCTTGCCTTAAGTCTTTCAACACTTCCATCTGATGCATACTTAGTTCTGTAGACCCATTTACATCTGACAAGTTTTCTTCCTTTTGGAAGAGGTACAAGATCCCAAGTATCGTTCGCCATTAAGGAACGATATTCTTCATCCATGGCTGCATCCCAATCTGGATTCCCTGAAGCTTCTGCAAAGGTTTCTGGATCATGATTCTCGGAAACTTGAGCCAAAAGAGAAGAGGCTCGCTGAAACTGAGAACGTGTTCGACGTTGATCTCTAGGATCACCGGCAAGATCACCAGCTGCTTCACATGTTGAACGGACCCATCGAGGAAGCACTTGTGCTGGTGCAACTGGAGGAACATGAGCAGGCGGAGGTGGATTTTCATCCTCACTGTCATCATCAGAAACTGGAGTTGGAAACCTGTCAAGAAAGTTGGAAGAAGAAGAAGAAGGCACAAACGCCGAATCAGGCTCGCAGGCCAAAGATGGCACACTCGCCGAGTTAGGCTCGCAGGCCAAGATATTTTCATCAAATTTAACATCTCTTCTAATGATTATAGCATGAGAAGGTGGTTGAAGAAGTCTATAACCTTTTACATCTTCAGAATATCCAACAAATATGCACTTTTCACTTTTAGGCTGCAATGCTTTCCGTTTTTCATCCGGAATGTGAGCCCATGCTTCACTACCAAACACACGAAAGTGACTTACATCAGGTTTAATTTTACTCCATGCTTCTTCTGGTGTTATACCTTGTAATGCTTTTGTGGGGGTGCGATTAACTATGTAATTTGCACAATTAATGGCTTCAGCCCAAAATTGAAGACTTAGTCCCTTAGATTAGATCATACAATTAGCCATTTCTTTTAAAGTGCGGTTCTTCCGCTCAGCTACACCATTTTGTTGTGGTGTATATGGAACAGTGTGCTATTGTTGGATGCCTTGTTCAGTGCAGAAAGTAGTGAACTGTTTGTTAACATATTCTCCTCCATTGTCAGATCTTAACTTAATAATTTGATGACCAGATTGTTTTTCAACAAGGGCCTTGTAGGCCAAGAACATGTTAAATACTTCGCTCTTAAGTTTTAGGAAATAAACCCAAGTGCGTCTGGTGTAATCATCAATGAAAGTTAAGAAATATTTGAAACCAGAAAAGGAAGCAGATGGAAGAGGACCACACAAGTCACTATGCACAAGCTCCAAGGGAACCGAGGCGTGCCAAGAGGCACGTTTGTCAAAACTGTCCCGATGATGTTTTCCGAGTACACAACCGGAGCAAACACCATCTCTGCAAGATACCATCGGAAGACCTGTCACCATATTTTCTTTACATAGTTGTTGCAATGAGCGATAATTTAAGTGACCAAATCGCTCATGCCAAAGTTTGCTCAAGTTATCACTATGAGCAACAAAAACTGAAGGGAAAGGTGATGACCCAAAGTTGTTAAACTTGTACAACCTGGTAATATCATCAAAAATTCCGGTAGCTAGAACCTGTTGAGGATCTTTAAAATCCTTGATTACAACTTGGTGAGGTGTAAAGGTCACAGTTTTACCTTCACCAGAATGAGTGATCTGATAGACTGATAAAAAATTGCAGGAAATTCTTGGAACACATAGTACATCACTAAAATGACCATTATCTACTGGAACTGTTCCAGCTCCTACAACACTTAGAGATCTATCATCACCAACAAATATTTGTTTGGTGTTACATTCATGCATAGTAGAAAAGATGGCTTGATCCTTAGCCATATGATAAGATGCTCCAGAATCAATGAGCCATTCATTTGAAGTAGAAGAAGAAGATGCATTATAAGAATAACCAGAAGCACAAAGTGCATGTCCATGAGAGGTAGATTCTGAAGGCGAATCTAGGCTGATGTGATGCTTCTTCATTGCTGCTTCCAAGGATGCCATCTTCTTGAAACACTTAGATTCATCATGATTATCTTTCCCACAATAGTTGCAATGACGCTCAGTCTTCTTGCCTTTTGGCTTGGATCCTTTGTCATTTTTTAAAGAAGGAGTTGACTGAGAGGGTTTTGGACCCTTGTTTGACTTATTATTGCAAAAATTTTGTTTCTTGGGAGGCTTGGACTTTTCTTTCTGTTGGGACAATAAGGCTTTCCCAGATGTATCTGCATTGTTGATTATTCCAAGATGAATGAGTTTATCTTGTTCCCTAATCAAGGAATCACAAAAGGATTCAAGACTAGGCTCTTGATAGCTAGCTGCATTCAATGACGCTTTCATGGAGTAAAATGTAGATACAAAAACAGAATATGCAGGTCCAAGTTTGGAAAGAATATGATAAATGCATTGTTTGTCTTCCCTCTCAATCTTACATTCTGCACATAAGAGCTTGAGAGTTTTGTACTTAGATAAATAATCTTGAATGCATGAAAAGTCACTTGGATTTAAAGAAATCAACTCATTTTCGAGTTGGTGACCTCGAATTTCATTGTGTTTACCAAACACAGTGTCCAACTTGTCCCAAGCAGCATTAGGTTCATCAATTCCAGATATGTGGAATCGCAAATCAGTAGAGATTGACATCCCAATCAATCCACGAGCTTCATCACATCTATTTGCCCATTTTATTTTCTTATCATCATCAGTGGGTTCTTTTTCTTTCCTTGTTGTAATTCTGAAAAGTCCCCTACTTCGTAGAACATCCTCCATACGAGATTTCCATGAGAAATAGTTGGAACTGTTAAGTAGAATATCACAAAGGGCGGACATATTTGTAAATTAATGGATGTAAAAGCAGAAACCAATAGTCTGGATGTGAAGAGCTCGAAAAAATAGGCGGTTTCAAAAAAAACGGCACTGAAAACGGACTCTGTATGATGAAGTTATGCTTGAACAAAGAAACTGTTGAAGATGTCCCCAATAGTGACGTGGCAGCTAGAGAATGTCCAGCAAAAAAAAGAACCCCCCTCTTCCCAAGATGAACCTTTTGACAATCACTTTACAAAAAAGTTGCTTTTAAGTGAATCACTTTTGTAAAATAAGTGATTTCACTTTTACAATGATATTACTTTTAAATAGTGCAACAATAAATAAAAAACTTAAGTGACTCACTTGTATTTTTATTTTTTATTATTTAAGTGAGATGCACTTTTACAATAAAGTAACTTGAAAATAGAAATTGCATGCACTTTTCTTTTTAAAAGTAACTTCCTAAGACTTGAACTCAAGACCTATTAAGGAATAAAGCAACTTTGGACCAAGTGAGCTAGTTTAAAAGGTATGTAAAATATGGAAATGAGGAAGGGGGCTTTTTTTTTTTTTTTTTTTTTTTTTTTTTTTTTTTTTTTTTTTTTTTTTTTTTTTTTTTTTTTTTTTTTTTTTTTTTTTTTTTTTTTTTTTTTTTTTTTTTTTTTTTTTTTTTTACTCTTCTTGCTCGGTTTGCGTACTTGCCCACACTTGTGGAGTTAGATCTTGTTAGCTTGCCCGGAAAGTCTACGTTTTCTCTCTGCACGGCAAAGACCATACGCAGCCGAAAAAACCCTTTCCCTTTCTGTTTCTGATTTGCCGAGATCACTAAAAGGTGCACGGCAAAGAGCATACGCAGACGAGAAAGCAACAATCCGAACCAAAAAAAAATCTAACAGTAAAAAAAAATGAAATATGAGATTTTTTCTTTTCAAAAACGAAAAAAAATGCCTCACTGTAACATTATACCTTCAGATCTGATGAAAAACGCGTTTCTGGAGCAACCGGGAACCGTTTTCGATCAAACGAAAACTACTTCCCAATGGAAACGACGCTCCGGACGCAATGGAACACCTCCCACAGCCCAGAAATGCACAGAAATACCAGAACTAGAAACCCTTTCGAGTTTCGGCAACAGCAGTTCAAGATCTAGATCATAACCGGAAGCGGCACTTCATAAAAGCTCTGATACCATGTTCGGGTACACAGGGTACTACCAAAGGACCGAACACCAAGAGAAACCACTTCACACAAACAGATCACAGATCAACACACCGATGTTTTGACGTGGTTTAAACCCCCTTGAGGGAAACACTCCACGGCCCCGGCCAAATAGCTTCTACGGGACAATTTATTATGCAAAGAAAGAAAGTTACAAATAAGATTCTCATAATCGATCAACTAAACAATGACCCTCCATGCTCTTTAAATAGAGATCATGGACCAATCGAGTGTTAAGCCACGGATCAAGGTTAGGTTTGATCTAAGAGAAGTTGAGCCGTCGGATCACGATATGTCGGAAACATATCGTGACCGTCGGATTAAGTATTTACAAATGCATACTAATGCATACTAAAGAAACACACTATCCCTAACGGATATATTACACAAGTTGATCTTAACTAACTCCTAAGTGTCTAAATATCCTAACAAATATTGTGTTCTAAAATTTGATTTTTCTGAGGAGCTTCTAGCCGTGGTCACAGATTTTAAAAATTCCAACTTTTGCAGAAGCCCTAATTTTCTACCTTTCCGATCAAAATCCTGAACTAGGGTTTGATCAAGACCGGCCTTCTGCCCAACCAAAATATTTGATCTTGGTCTCTAAATTTTTATTTTGATGAGGAGCATTCATCTGTGGTCTCTGATTCCAAAAATTCCAACTATCTCCAAAGCCCTAAATTCCCGCAGCAGTGACAAGCCAAGAATGACGGTGCTGAGAATCCAATTCTGTTTTGACAGAAATATGCACCTTATTTTTTCTGGTGCATCTCTGAAAGTATGAATCCATAGGGTCTGAAAATTCGGCTTGTGGTATCCTGACCTGTCATCTTTCCAAACCCACAGGTATGACCTCAATTGGATTCTCTAAGAGTGAGTTATGCCAAGTTTCGTAACGTGGCCTGTTTATGGGATAAAACAGTAGAGAGAACTTGTACGGCATGCCACATATCACTAGTTCAATTTCGGCCTCCGAAAAGAGGAACTGTGAAATTACAGTCTGTTCACTACCTGTCTCTCTTTACTAAATTGTATTTGGAGCTTCCTAGCCCAAGTTGTGACCTTGTTTCCTAGGTCACCTGTTTATGACTGAGATCTAGAAGAGGCAGAAACCCTAACTTGTACGGATCATATATCACAAAGTACAACTAATCAGATGTTGTTCTTTAGACATAAGGTACATGGGGATGTTATCTACGACTTGTAGAGGTTTCCGAATCTGGACCTTTTCCAAAATGTATTTATAGCGAAAGTTCCACGATAACTAATTTTTTCCATATCAAGCCCTAGCTTCCAATTTGTCTCAAGTGCAACAAGTGTCATAAATGCCATACCATGCCTTCCTTCAGACTAGGTCTGATACCATGTTATATTTTCATCACTTAAATCAATAGATCTAGGATCTTAACTGAAATAACAACATGTACATCATATCAAGCATAAGAGATAAGAGACAAGAGCCACAAAACATTTCATCGGGAAAACCAAGAAGGTGAAAAACCTCGCAACTTCCTCAGATATAGAATAAGCATCAATACAAGGATCACCATGATCAAACCAAAGAGATACATATCTTCAACAACATGCTCTTCCTCCACTTGTGCACACTCCTCCTCTCTCTCACTAATGCGAAGTGAGTGAATGAGAGAATGTGTAAAATGAGAGAGATACACTCTCTATTTATACACTGACTTGACCTGCCTTTTAACTCTAACTAGGTCGGCCCCAACTTAACCACTTAACATAATGTTGACTGAACCAACCCTCCACTAGGGTGTTCTAATAACCATTTGACCCACATGACTCATACAGGTCTGACCCCATCAAGGTGGTCTAATAACCCATCAAGTATAAGTTACAACACTTACAATATAACTTACGACACTTGCAAGTACAACTGACGATACTTCCAATCGGAGGAATAATACATCTCCATTGGGGATACAATAAAGCACAAATACAATATATAAGTGAATATCTTCCAAAGTTACAAATACATCAATATATTTCAATAGCGTATTAGGACAATGATACGGTTGTTGTCCTTCTTTACAAAAAAAAAAAAAAATGGTGAAGAAGGGACACTACAAACTGGTATCAGAGCTAAAGTTCAACACTTGGGCCTGAATGGGCTCAACATGAGGTATGAAAATATAAAGTGAGGTAACACTACCATGTTCCATCCTTTTTCATACTCCTTTTCGTAGTGAGATTGTATGGTCTCTTGGATAAAGGATGGAGATACAATCGTAGAATGATTGACAATCCTTTATGGAACACATGTTTATGCCGTATTATATTATAGTAGTAAATTGTTTTGATATGAGTTATTTAGACAACATAATTGGACTATGAATCCCTTTTGCATATTTATCATATGTACGGAAAAGTTTGTCAAAAGTATGCTTATCTATGATG
Source organism: Larix kaempferi (assembly GCA_027924585.1). Taxonomy (NCBI): domain Eukaryota; kingdom Viridiplantae; phylum Streptophyta; class Pinopsida; order Pinales; family Pinaceae; genus Larix; species Larix kaempferi. The sequence continues at coordinate 19,465,076 of BSBM01000011.1, read as the reverse complement.
ACTAATGAATTGGTTGTTTATATCAAGATCAAGGAAAAAATTTCAAGCCCGTCTTCCTCGTATAACAGATGAAAATGTGAAATTGTATGTTGAGGTATGTTATCACCTTGACCAACAGAATTCTGGATTAAAACTATAAGGAAAGGGTAATGCTTTCATTTTTGGTATTATGTACTATGTGGACATACAGAAGATGGAAGTTGGGATATGATTTTACCCTTGATACATTCAACAAGGAATGAAAATTGTCTGGTAGAATTTCTTAAGATATATAGAGGATATGTACATATACAGGAAATATTATGCAATAAGTCTTGCAAATATATAGACACAATCTGAAAACAGTTGAATGGTGATAGAATGACCATTTGAATTATTGAAGAGGTTGTAAAAGAAACCAAGTTAATAAAAAGGGAACAATCAATGCTTTGTGCTAACATTGCAGCTTATGGTCGTAAGATTGAAAATATCTGCGGGTCTGGTTACGCTTAAAGTATGGTAATCATACTAGAAGAATTTGAGTAAATATCAAAGAGTCATGAAGAAATATATCCAAAGCATGAGTAAGATAAGTAAATATGTGAACCTATTGTATATCAAATTAATGATTTTATGTCACATGTTGTGGTGACTAATAGTTACTTTGAGGTTGTTGTAGCTTCAATAAGACCTTGAAATGAAAAAGGTATAGAATTTATCAAAACCTGCAATAAAGTTGCAAGGAACTATGATTATGTAAACTGTTATACAAAATGATTATGCTTTTTGTGATTGACACTTGAACTCCATAAGGTTATAGCTAATATACCTATCTAGTTTATGTGTGCAAGAAATTAATCGCATGAAGTAAAGGATGGGAATTTTTCATGTCCCAAATTTGGCATTGGGTCACAATGTCCCAATCACAATGGACCTATTCATTAGAGTTTGTCAAATTGATGCTAAAGGTCAAATAATTGCCAAGGAGGAAAATTACTAGTTTCCTAGGTTTGTGGTGGAAGCTTTGGGATTTGGAATAATGGGGATAATAAATGATGTTTGAACATTAGAATGGCATAAATATTTAATAAAGGAGCTAAATAAATATATACAAGTGAAAATCAAAGTGGCATTTCATCATGAAGACACATGGAGGAAGTGGGACCCACATATGGATAGATTTCCCCACTACACTTGGCATCATTATCTCACCTATTCGAATTCAAGATGAATGGTAACATACTTGGGGGATTCCAAAAGGTATTATTCATGGCATGAATCATCCAAGGTCAAAATATAGAAGAAGAGTAACTCCCATGGAAGAGGAAGAGGCAATTTGGAGCTAGTGAGACACTTGGGCTAGATTCCCTAGCTCTATGACAACAATGATGAAGATGCTATGGCACCTATGACACACATCAGACATGAAGGATGACATATGACTTATATGACATGTTAGGGCTAAAAATAGACTCCAAGAGGGCACTCAAGGGTGTTAGGGCAGCTAAGATGCTTCCACATGTGATTTGGTGGAAGTGGGAGACTAGGAATTGTTGTACAAGTGGCGTTCTTTGGAATCTCTTCCCAACTTGAGTTGGCATGAGTCTCTTGGAAGGAATTCGACCCATGGAGGACACTAGAAATTTATAAATGTCAATAACAAAGAATGAAACCAACTTTTGATCATTTGTGAAGAGGGAGAGCTAGTGGATGACTAGTTTCTTGCCGTAGCCAATTTCGAGGGTGAAAGATTCCAATCCAAGTTGGTAATTGGAAAGGCCATTCAGACCTTTCATTTGGAGCTTTAATGGAGTCTTTATTTGCAGGTTTAATCTACAGGGAAACTCATGGTTTCTTTTATCGCAATTCACTCCTTCAACCATTTCCAGTTTTGATGGCATATTCTTGATCCTTGAGGGAGGGCGTTTTTGGTGAGTGTTGTGGCCACAACAGATCCCATGCTTAACTAAAGCACGGGAGCCCCACTTTTAATCAATTCGAAGGTATATGTGTAAGTTTCTCTTTGTAAATATGATTTTCGGATTGAATGTCTTTAAACATTACTTCCCATTTACCCGTACTTCATTTTCGCTGCTTGATCTGGGTTTCCTCTAAGTGTTTGGTTTGCAAAAATATTTAAATTTTGACTACTTTTGACATTTCTCTTGGAAAACCCCAAACCCAACATTTAAAGAACCCGAAACCCGAAAGTTTTGGGTGCAAGAAATTGTTGTTTTCATTTTCAGGATCCAGGAGTTTTTGTTTACGAGTTTTAATAAAACTGAAACCCGAAACCTGACACTGTCATGTTTTGGGATTTGGGAATGCATTTTTTAACTTTGCGTTTAATTGCATTCTGAAACCCGCAACCCGTAAATTTTGGGTTGCGGCTTTTGGAAACGTGGTTTTAATTTGGTTGTATTTTTGAAACCCGAGACCCACCAATTTCAGTTTTCGGCTTTCGAGAGTGGTAAATAAATTTTTTTATTATGTTTTTGAACCCGATCCCGCGCTTTACATCGGTCAATCTCAGCCGTCCATTTCTCTTAATCCTACGGTCATGATTTAATTTGGGTAAATTGATAAATATAGGCTTTTACTTACTTTTATTTATCATTTTTACTCGCCGAATTGCTCCGCTAAGCTGATTTTACTGTGAACTTGGTTGCTAAGGGTCGTTATTGCTGGTTTTTCAACTTTTTCCAGGATTAGTTGTTTCCGTTGCTGCGTATTATGTTTAGAAGTTTGGTTGTTTTGGCTTTTGCAATGACCGTTTTTTGTTATTTAATTTGATCCTCCCAGGCTTTGCAGGATTATGCCTTTTCAATCTCCACAGTGTAGCTCTAATCTTTCTATTAAATCAACAATTTGAATTTGATCTAGCAGTTTGCATGATTGCAGTTTCCCAATCGTAATAATTTGACCATTGTGATTGGCTTTGCTCAATCATTTTCCATTCTATCAATTGGCCTTAAATTGGCAGCGAATATGAAAGCCTCCAGTCTGTCCTTTATATTCTGAACCTTTTTCACTGCCTTTTGATGCAAGTATTCCTGATTCAAGCAGTGATAGCGAACAAGAGGATGTTCAAGTCGTGTATGTCTGTATGCGATTCCTAGAGAGGAAGGAAAAGAAGGTTTCTAAAGAGCGAACTGATCAACATGATACTGTTATACGAGATTATATAATCAATGAAGAATCTGATATTCCGCCAATTTCTTCTGATGTGGACCCTTTAACAGATTTCACTATTTTTTAGAACATAGTCTCTCACCCAGAAGTCCCTGCGGTGAATTCTCTACAAGCCGAATCATCTGTTGCTGATAATGAGCAGGTTGGGGCGGAATTCTTGATTATGATGTGAGGATATTTTTAATTAAGGAATATATCTTTAAGAATGTCTTTGAAAGGTGAAGGAAATCATGTAGTCCGAGAAATGGAAAGGTTTCTTGGATCAATAGTTGGAATAGACTCATTGCTGATTTTGGAATCCCTATTCTGTAGGATTCATTTTTGTACTTTGTTGTAGTTTAATATTTAAAGAAGAATACCTCTTGGAGGAAGGAATTGGAATTTTTGGAATTATAATTTAGCAGGAGATAAGATTGAGGATACTCTATGGCCAGAGTCATTGTAATTTTGGTACAAGACATCTTAATATAGTAATGTTATCTTCGGATCCATCTTCTGATTATCACTTAAATTTCTTTAAGGATTTTTATTTTATGTTCTAGATTGTCATCCACTATACATTGATCTCTTGTTGGATATCTAATGAATACATAGATCTGTTGTATTGGTTTTTCTGTATAACTGATGTGTGTATGAAAATATTTGATAAAATTTCTTTAATTAAATACTTTCTTTATCGATTTCTGCAATTGATCAGATATATATATATATATATATTAAATTATTATTGATTTTTCAATCAACAAAAGAATAACAGGTTATATCTTGATGGTCTCTAAGCTTGGATTATTGTTGTTTAATTTTGATTAAATAAATCATAATTTAAGTCAGCAACTATCTCATCTAAAGGAATTTTTGTTAAAGGTGATAGGTTGTTTGTTCTCTTACACCTCAAGGTTGATATGCATAAACACCAAAATTTTCATTTTAGAATAGATCTGACTTAAGATTAGGTTTTTTTTCTAAATAGGTTAAGTTAGAATTGTTCACTGTTCCCCATACCCCTTTGTTTCCCTAAATTGGGAAACTGATCTGATTGATCAAATCACTTACTCATAGAGTGCCAGCGGAGGCCAAATATCCGTGGGTGATTACTACACCAAACAGCTCGAGGATAGAATTGCCCTTGCGTAGGGTGTTTCGAAGCCTTTGGTTTGGTTTTCATCCCCTGTTGTGTGCCTTGGAACCCATTCCAGCACCTTGCACTTACCCTGCATTTCTCGAGGCATCAACAAATGGCACTAGAAGGAGGGCAACTAGTATAACATGCTTAAGCAAACCGCTAATAAACCTCCTCCAGCAAATACTTCAACGGTTCAAACCCAAATCCAGTCTAGGGCTTCAACATATGAACAACCAACTGTTTCACGACCTACAGTTCTCCCTATTACATTTGCGCAACCTACAGTTATACCTGTCACACCTGTGATACAACAGGAGAACAAAGGGGAAATCATTTTCACATCACCAACAAGGGAACCCATCTCGTTAGAACAGATATTGAAAACATCTGCCGATAGGGTCTTCAGAGCATAACAATGACTTGCCGATCAAAGACGACGTGGTTTTGCAGCCTTAAATTTATAAGATATTCTATAGATCGGTGGTCGGGAAGATCAGCAAATTCCCACAACACAGACTAGTGACTCACAGATTCAATACATCACTGATCTAAACACACAGGATCAACACACAGTTGATCAACAACCTGAAAACCAAGAGTTGATTCATCGACCAGATTCTGCTGAATATAACCGTGAGACCACTCTCATAGGAACACAAGGTCAGCCAAATTTTGGAACTGGTGGTCCACCACCATCTCCTCCTTCATCTTAAACATCTTCTTCAAATGGTGAGACTTCTTCTAGCTTGTCCTCGAAAAAAGAAGAGCGAGAAATTCCAATGGCTGGAGAAGTGAAAAATAGACCTTGGCTCGACCAAGGTGCAGTTTTCATATTAGGAGATCAACATAGATTACCAAAGAATCCTGAGAAATGGCTGCCTAAATTCAACCCTGATGATAAGATACCTGCATTGGATCATATAAAAAATTTCATGCAGGAAATCAAGCTTAGAAGCGTGGTACATGAGGACGTAGTATGTAGAATCTTTCCCTACACTTTTGAGGGTTGAGCAGCCACTTGGTATTTTTCCTTACCAGCCCAATCTATAACTTCTTGGGATGAATTCGAGAAACATTTTACCCAAAAATTCGGGGATGACAAAACACCGCAAGATCTTGTCTTAGAATTATCTTCCATGAAAATCAAAGGAAAAAGAAAGGGTAAAAGACTTTAACCAAAGGTTTTCATATCTCAAAAACAGAATTCCTACCAATCTTCTTCCTACTGAACAATTTTTGGTAGCTTATTATGAAAAAGGTTTGTCTGCCCCTATTGCAATGTGGGTCAAAAGGGCACAGAAAAGTACTTTACTGGAAGCATTTGATGAAGCAATCCAAGTTGAGAAGGACATGTTTTGTCTGAAATACAGCCCTAAAACTTCAGAAGAACAACCTCCCACTTCCAGGAAGAGAATTGAGAATGCCCCTAAACCCATTGTTTAGAACAAAGATCCATTTTTTATTACTGACATGAATAAATTCATTCAAAGGATTTCAAATGAGATGGTTGATTTGAAGAAGAACACTAATCATAATCAGAATCAAAACAGAGGTTTTGTAAGGCCACCATTTAGGAGACCTTACCAGCCTCCACAAAATCTACCACCACCTAATCCGACAGATGAACTCACAAACGATGAAATCTATTCTATTTTTAGAGCATTGGCAGCAGAATCTCAAGTCACCCCTAACACTTCCAACGATCAGACCATCCCGGATCCACAATTACCTATAGAAGAAGAAGAAGGTGACCCATAGGTTGATGCTGTGGGTTTCTTTTCAGAAATTCCTAGGTGTGAAGAAGAAGAAGAACCTAAGGTGGTGTTTAACACACAACATCCTTATAACACAAGGTCGAGACCACAACCACCTCAAGAACCTTCATCTTCTCCTCCGGCTCCCACAAAAAACAAGACTGTCCCACAAAAGGATATAGTCCTCCCTGAAATGGAGTACAATCTAGTTGAAGACTTAAAAAGAGTTAAAGCAAACATCTCTCTGTTTGAGCTACTTAAGATCCCTGCTATGAGGAATTCCTTATCAAAAAGCATGATAGTCAAACAACCAAGAGAGTCACAAAGTAACAATCTAGACTCTGTTACTAAATATGATGATCAAAAACCAGCGAGTAAGAGGACTCCTCCTTTCTTGCTCGCTTTTGATATTTTCAGTCGGAATTTGCACAACTACATGATAGATTCAGGAGCGTCATCAAATGTGATGCCCCTCTCTGTTTGTAGGAAATTGAATGCAACATGGGAGCCCTACCCAACCCAGATTGTGCAACTTGACAGAACCAAAGTCAGAGTGGTTGGTAAGTTGAGAAATGTTTTGCTTACATTGTCAGCTGATCCCAGGATCCATCAAATAGTTGACATCGTGATAGCTGACATCTCGGAGGCCTATGGGATGTGGTTAAGCAGGGACTGGTCAGAGAAACTTAAGGGTTACTTTGCAACCGACTGGTCCCACTTATGGTTTCCCTACAATGGTCAACCGAATAAAATTAAGATCAAAAGAGAATTCCGAGGGCTAACGCATAATTTTTTCATAGTTTATCTTGATGATATAACTATTTAATCCAAGAGGCTCCATGAACATGTGTTTGCTCTGAAACAGGTTTTCGACCGTTGCAGGAAATTCGGCATTTCTCTCAACTCCAATAAATCTATTTTCGCAGTAACAGAAGGAAAGCTTCCGGGCTTCATTGTTTCGAAAGAAGGTATGGTTATTGATCCTGAATGAACAAAGGCTATTTCAAAGATTGGGTTACTAGGCTCGTGCAAAGCAATGCAATCCTTCTTAGGTAAGATTAATTTTGTACTTAGATTTGTACCAAATGTTTCCCAGATTGTTAAACCATTACAACTTTTGGTCAAGAAAGATGTGCAGTTTACTTGGTCTTAGGAACAGAGAGATGCGTTTATCCAAATTCAAAAGGCTATTGCTGAAGCTCCTACTCTCATGTCCCCATATTTTGATAAGGATTTCATTCTTTATACTTTTGCCACTGACTTTTCTTATGCAGCTGTCCTGACACAAAAGCATGACAATGATGCAGAAATCCCGATCTCTTTCATGAGCCCAACATTCAAGGGTGCCGAGCTTAATTACTCATAGATTGATAAGCAAGCCTATGCGGTCTATAAGTCTGTCAAACATTATAGGCCCTACTTGCTAAAGTCTCGAACTAAAGTCATTGTTCCACACTCCGCTATTAGGAATGTCCTCATCCAGAAATAGTTAGGGGAAAAGAGGGCCCATTGGATGATGGCCCTACAATAATATGATCTTGAGATCAGACCAGCTAAAATTGTCAAAGGACAAGGTCTTTGTCTTCTTACTGCTCAGTCTAATGACCCTACGCAGCAGCAGTCAGAATGGGATCAAGAAGAAGAAGTTCCCTCAGGTGTTGTTAACATTATCGATGCTCTGACATCTGAATGGTATGATGATATCAGATTTTTCTTGAGCCATGGGTTTTCTCCTGAAACCCTTGATTTTAAGAAAAGAAAGGCTTTGAGACTAAAAGCTGCTCCTTATCAGTTTATTGATCAAGTTCTTTTTAGGAAAAATTATGATGGAGTATTTCTTAGGTGCTTGGAAAAACATGAGACTGATGACATCTTATTCCAATTTCATGCAGGACCTGCTAGAGGCCATTTTTCAGGTGAGACTACAACACATAAGATTCTTAGGGCTGGATATTAATGGCCCACGTTGTTTAAATATGCTTATGCTTATGTAAGGAATTGTGAACCATGCCAGAAATGCACAAGAAAGTTTAAGAAACTTGCATTTCCCCTTCAACCAGTCACAATTTAGTTTCCATTCCAACAATGGGGATTGGATTTTGTCGGGCCTATAAACCCTGCTTCGTCCCTCCAACATAAGTATATTCTTACAGCAACTGACTACTTCACCAGATGGGTGGAGGCAACCCCTCTTAAACAATGTAATGCCAATCAAGAAATTTCCTTCATTGACAGTCAGATCATCACACGGTTTGGCACTCCTGAGTACTTAGTTTTCGATAATGCATCCTACTTCTCTTCAATCGATATAACTGAATATGCCTTTGAAAAGGGGATTAATCTTAAGTTTTCTTCCAATTATTACCCACAAGGCAATGGTTTGGCCGAGTCGTCAAACAGAAACCTGATAAATATTCTCAAGAAGACTATAGCTTCTCATCATAGAGATTGGCACACACAGTTATATAATGCTTTATGGGAAGATCAAATAACCCCAAAGAAAGCTATTGCCAATTCCCCCTATTGTCTTGTTTATGGCAAAGAAACCATCCTTCCTACTAATCTCACCATTCCTTCACTACAATTGGCCCAGTCTGTCCAAGAAGATGATTCTTCCCCTCTCCAGCATAAAATAGACACTCTCTTGAAGCTATAGGAGGACAGGGAAATAGCTAAGAATAAATTGTATCATCATTAATAGATGGTGAAAAGATGGTTTGATGAAAAATCTTCATCTGACATGGAATTTTCTGTTGGTGACCTAGTTCTAAGGTGGGATAAGCAAGACAAAGATAAGAACCAGTAGACCAAGTTTCAACGTCTTTGGCTAGGACCTTTCATTATTACAGAAAAGATTGGTCCCAGCACCGTTCGATTACAGACACTAGAGGGAGTTGTAGACACCTTCCCAGTGAATGTGTCTCTTCTATAAAAGTATTTTGTTTGAACAATGTGGTGCACTTGTACATAGGTGTGGTGTGTTTTTCAATCTTTTGTTTTCATGCATTGACATTTTGATTAGTCTTCTTTTTTTGTTTTGGTTTTCATTAATAGGCCTCACACGTCTGGTAATGGATTATAATCATTTTTCTTAGCAACAATTGCTTCTGAAGTCTCAGCATTGTTATCAATCTTACTTTCTCGATTTTGATTAGAATTTGCTATGAAGAATAAACAATCAATAAGTGCAGTACCTTTGGATACTTTTCACTTTGATCATTATCTTTCACAATGCTTTATTTGTGTAATTGAGGTATGGAAGATGGTCATCATTTCTCTATTTGGTGTTTCATGGTTGAACGACATATCATAATAACCTGACTAGCTCCGATTGCTCATGGATCCTTTTACAATCACTTTGAATATGAATTTTGTTTAAAATTATAAGTTACAAGGTGGGTGGTCTTGTTATCAAGCCATCCCATTAGGTTCATAGGTGTTTAAGTGGAATGACATCTTCACATCAAGCCACCACACATGGAAGATGACTTTTAGTTCTGCTAGAAGGTGTAAGATCCTATTATAGGTCGTTCCATTCATAATCCGCAAAGCACTGGTGAGTAACATTACCACTATATGGTCACCAAGCCATGGTAATGCCTTGTAGCCTATGCCAAAATAAATTGTTTTGTCTTTCACTATGGGATTTTGTTGTATATAAGAATAGGGGGGTCTTATCACAAGCAATCCCTACTATGATCATGGGTTTGATCTTAGACTGGAGTTATCACAATATGGTCACCAAGCCATGATAATTTCTTTTGGTCTTACAGCCAGAAGACAAGGAGTCTCGTCATTGAGCTAGCTTGACCAGCTTCCAGATCAGGCCTGTGAATGGCGTTGTTTCATCTGATCACCAAGTCAGTACAATGGTCTTGTATCAATGAGGTTTTATGTATAATCCAAGAGAAAATATAAATAAATAAAAAAGAATTAAAAAAAAGATAAAAGAAAAGATAAAGAAGTATATATAATCCATAGAGGATCACTGAATATACATGCAACTAATAAACCAAGGTGAGCTGTAATTAGGATATCCATGAGCATTTCTAAGACTATGCCCAAGTTCAACACAAGTTGGTTTTCAATGATTACATCATGGTAAAGATTCGATACTACTCTCTAAATCTCCTTATTAGATGAGTGTTATCTTTAAAATGGTCACTGTTGAGATCTATCCATTTTCATGTTCACTATTTGTTGACTGCTATCTTTTGAGTATTTTCTTTGAATTGAGTTTCAAGAAATTGGTGGATTAACATATTGTCTTTAGTCATGATTTGATTGCAGAGATAACTGGTTCTTCCCAGCCAATTGCCATTTGTTGTGGCCACAACAGATCCCATGTTTAACTAAAGCATGGGATCCCCACTTTTAGTCAATTCGAAGGTATGTGGGTAAGTTTCTCTTTGTAAATATGATTTTTGGATTGGATGTCTTTAAACATTACTGCCCATTTACCCGTACTTCATTTTCACTACTTGATCTGGGTTTCCTCTAAGTGTTTGGTTTGCAAAAATCTTTAAATTTTGACTATTTTTGACATTTCTCTTGGCAAACCCGAAACCCGACATTTGGAGAACCCGAAACCTGAATGTTTCGGGTGAGGGAAATTGATGTTTTCATTTTGGGATTTTTGTCATCCCGAAACCTGAAAGCTGAAAGTTTTGGGTGCATAATTTCATTTCTTTTTGAAGTTTGTTTTTAATAAACCCGAAACTCAACGATGTCGCGTTTCGGGATCCGATATTTTTTGTTTGCGAGTTTTAATAAACCCAAAACCCGACAATGTCACGTTTCGAGATCCGGTATTTTTTGTTTGTGAGTTTTAATAAACCCGAAACCCGACACTGTCGCATTTCGGGATTCGGGAATTCATTTTTTAACTTTGCGTTTAATTGCGTTCTGAAACCCGCAACCCGCAACTTTCGTGTTGCAGCTTTCAGAAATTTGGTTTTAATTTGGTTGTATCTTTGGAACCCGAAACCCACCAATTTTAGTTTTCGGCTTTCGGGAGTGGTAAATAAAAACTTTTATTATGTTTTTAAACCTGATCCCATGCTTTGCATCGATCAATCTCAACCATCCATTTCTCTTAATCCTACGATCGTGATTTAATTTGGGTAAATTGATAAATATAGGTTTTTACTTACTTTTCTTTATCATTTTTACTAGCCGAATTACTCCGCGAAGCTGATTTTACTGTGAATTTGATTGCTAAGGGTCGTTATTGTTGGTTTTTCATCTTTTTCTAGGATTAGTTGTTTCCATTGCTGCATATTATGTTTAGAAGTTTGGTTATTTTGGATTTTTTAATGACTGTTTTTTGTTATTTAATTTGATCCTCCCAGGATTTGCAGGATTACACCTTTTCAATCTCTGCAGTGTAGCTCTAATCTTTCTATTAAATCAGCAATTTGAATTTGATCTCGCAGTTTGTATGATTGCAGTGTCCCAATTGTAATAATTTGACCATTGTGATCGGCTCTGCTCAATCATTTGCCATTCTATCAATTGGCCTTAAATTGGCAGCGAATATGAAAGCCTTCAGTCTGTCCTTTATATTTTGAACTTTTGTCACCACCTTTTGATGCAAGTATTCCTAATTGATGCAGCAATAGCGAACAAGAGGATGTTCAAGTCCTGTCTGTCTGTATGCGATTCCTAGAGAGGAAGGAAAAGAAGGTTTCTGAAGAGCCCACTGATCAAGATGATACTGTTATATGGGATTATATAATCAATGAAGAATCTGATATTCCGCCAATTTCTTCTGACGTGGACCCTTTAATGGATTTCTCTGTTTTTTAGAACATAGTCTCTCACCCAGAAGTCCCTACGGCGAATTCTCTACAAGCCGAATCATCTGTTGCTGATAATGAGTAGGTTGGGGCAGAATTCTTGATTATGATGTGAGGATATTTTTAATTAAGGAATAAATATTTAAGAATCTCTTTGAAAGGTGAAGGAAATCATGTAGTCTGAGAAATGGCAAGGTTTCTTGGATCAATAGTTGGAACAGACTCATTGCTGATTTTGGAATCCCTATTCTGTAGGATTCATTTTTGTACTTTGTTGTAGTTTAATATTTAAAGAAGAATATCTCTCAGAGGAAGAGGTTGGAATTTTTGGAATTATAATTCAGTAGGAGGTAAGATTGAGGATACTCTGTGGCCAGAGTCATTGTAATTTTGGTACAAGACATCTTAATACAATAATGTTATCTTCGGATCCATCCTCTAATTATCACTTAAATTTCTTTAAGGATTTCTAATTTTATGTTTCAGATTGTCATCCGCTATACATTGATCTCTTGTTGGATATCTAATGAATACATAGATCTGTTGTATTGGTTTTTCTGTATAATTGATGTGTGTATGAAAATATTTGATTAAATTTCTTTAATTAAATACTTTCTTTATCGATTTCTGCAATTGATCAAATATATATATACTCAATTATGTTTTATTTTTCAATCAACAAAAGGATAACATGTTATATCTTAATGGTCTCTAAGCTTGGATTATTGTTGTTTAATTTTCATTAAATAAATCATAATTTAAGTAAGCAAATATCTCATCTAAAGGCATTTTTTTAAAAGGTGATAGACTGTTTGTTCTCTTACAACTCAAGGTTCATCTGCATAAACACCAAAATTTTAATTTTAGAATATATATGACTTAAGATTAGGTTCTTTTTCTAAATAGGTTAAGTTAGAATTGTTCACTGTTTCTCATACCCCTTTCTTTCCCTAAATTGGGAAACTGATTTGATTGATCAAATCACTTACTCATAGAGTGCTAGCGGAGGCCGAATATCCGTGGGTGATTACCACACCAAACAGCTCGAGGATATAATTTCCCTTGTGTAGGGTCTTTCGAAGCCTTTGGCTGGGTTTTCATCCCCTGTTGTGTGCCTTAGAACCCATTCCAACACCTTGCACTTACCCTGCATTTCCCAAGGCATCAACAGTGAGCTATTGTACTCTTTGGGGGAGCTTATAATGCCCCATTTATTTTTTAATATGAATTAAATACTCTTTTATTCATCTCCAAAAATTTTAAGGTCTACATTCCAAGTAGAATTGTATAAATCTCATTTTTAATGAAAGAACAGTGCCATTTCCCCACTACATTGATGTATAGCATGATAATGCTGATGATTTCGAATGAATGGACCGTTCTATGATACATTTATGATTAATAGACTGCCATGGATGAATTTTACAAGTTTCATGTACTGTACTTGAGCATTTGAAGTATTTTTACTCAGTTTAATTGCATTAGGAGAGGAAATAGTGCCATTTCCCCAAGGGTTGAATTGATGATTTTTGAAGCTGAATGGGAGAGGGTTGGAATAGATATAATAATCAATTAATGGTGCACATGAAACCTTAATAAAATCATTAATACATTCCATACCTCTTTTCAGAAATTTGAGTGGCTTTGGAGGCATTTGGGAAGCCATTTTCAGTACTTACCCCAAGGGGATTTGAACCCCAAATTACTATTAAAATTGCATACTTGGTCCAGAATCTTAAGAGAGTTTGCAGAGATATTTTTGTGGCCGTATATCATCCCTTAACATAATATTCAAGTCCTAATATCATTCATACAAATTCCTTGAACATTTGAAGGCATTTGGAGTCAATTTGAGACCTAGAGACCAATACTAGTCAAAGGGAAATTACTAGTAAAGTTCCCTACATTGGCCAGAATTGAAAGAGGATTTGCAGAAGTATTTTAAAGGTCCAAAAGAATCCCTGAAGCACATATTTATGTTAAAAAATAATCCATATACCTTATCAGAATATTTGGGAGCAATTTGGTGACCTAGAGCTCAAAACTAGTCAAAGGTCTAACTAGAAAAAAAAGTGAAAATTTGTCATTTTAATAAAATTCCTAACAAGGGACATTATAGTGGTATTAGAGCATGGTACTTGCACCTGTGTATTAGGTACATACATTCAAGAATAATTGGCATCCCTATCTTACTATTATGATGAATCCTATGAGTACAATTCTTATGAGGAATATGCAGATGCTTATGAGCAATATGAAGCAGAATGTGAATGGTACGAGGAAGAGGTGCCATCATGCAACACTTCTTACAATTTCAAGAGAAATGATGATTATTATTATGACTTTAAATCTGATGAATATGAGTGTGCCACACCAACCAAGGATAATTCTATGAGTGAGTTCCAAAGATGGAGAGAAAAATATAAAACATTGCCCCAACAATATCAAAAATATCAAGAATATCTTGGTTCGAGAAAAAATACACAAAATTCCATGTCTTTTGAGTACTATGCTGAACATATTTTTGAAAATAGGCCCAAAAATGAAGATGTGGATTTAGTAAAGAAAGGTTTATGCCCTTCTTGTAAAGAACATTGGAGTGAGTATCATACATGTGTGCATGAAATTATGTCCCACAGAGAGCTTTTGGGAGTTCTTCAAAAAGAGATTCCAAAGATATTGATCATAAGGAAAACAAGGGGCAAAATGCATCATCTTGCTTGAAGGTTAAAAATGAAGAGACATCACAAGAGCATGAAGAAGATTCTATTGAAAATATGGAAGATCATTTTGAGACACCTTCTAGATTAGACATGAACCAAAGAGCATCTACTAATGGATGCTTAAACTATGAAGGAGTACCTACTGATAGGTGCTCGCACCTCTATGTTGGTGACATAGACATCAGTTTTGAAAGTATTACTGCAAGCCCAAGTTCCATTAAGCATGATAATGAAGACCTTGTAGCAGTTGAAGAAGAACCAAGATCAACTTCCCCATCACCAATTGAGCTTCATGAAGTTGGTCCAGGAAAAAATGAAGAAGATGAGGAGGTTCATTTGCAAGAGCCTCATTTTCTTGAAGGGTCCTTAAAGATGAATGAAAATAAGATCCAAGAGTCCCTCAGCATTCTCCATGACACTCAAGCATTCGTGTCAAATTCTTGTTGGAGAGCAACTTCATTGGAGGAAACATCCTTCCTTGAAGACATGGAGAAGATTCAAAGAGCAATGTGCCACATCAAAGGTAATTTCATGTCTTTGATTTTTGATAGAAACCATTTGGTTGAGCTTAATGAATTGTTACATGATGCATACTTGAAGAATAATGAGGATATTCATAATCTCACAATTCAAAATGAGCAACTTCTTGAAAAGTTGCAGGATACTTGTTTTTCCTCCTATGTTTCAGATTGTCAAATGGTAGATTGTCTGGAGGATTCTCATGACATGGTGGATCATGAGAAATGTGGAAATTTGAATGTGCTTAATGTGTTTGAATATGAACTTGAAGAGATCTAAACACTTGATGTGGTGGGAGAGGAACTTGAATTGTCTCTTGATGAAGGTTATGCAGTTTTTAAAGAAGAGCATGATTCCTCTACATTGGAGCTAATCTACAACAAAGGTTTCACACTTTTGAAGGAGTTTCATGATACTAACCAGATGGATCCTTTCCATGATGAAACTTCTGCACTTTTTGATCATTTGGGTGAGTTAGTTAATTCTCCTACATCCTACAATTCCATGTTTTGCAGCATTAGTCTCAATGAAGAATGGGTGAAAGGGTTCTTTTTTATGATGCCACATGAGGAGTATGGAAATCCTATATTTACTTTTCATAATGATATGGTTGGAGCACATTCTTATTCCCATTTGTAGAAGCATCCTTCGTTCCTTTATGATGATGCACATCTACATGGATGCACCTATGATATGCATTTGAGTCACTTGAAGACTCATGGTTTTTCTTGCTCAACACTTGATTCATTTGATGTTAGAGGAACTTAGTCCAACACTTGGGTGAATAGATTTATGATTGGAGAACCTTTTTTTTGGAAGCCACATACTTTGTTATATCTTTATGATTCTCACATTCAGGGATGTATGGGTGAGACTTCTTTGAGCCATTTGAAGTCTCGTTTTTTCTGCTCATTATTTGGTTCATATTTTAGTGGAGATTCTTCATTCACTTCTTGGATGAAAGAATAAATGGATGTATATTTTAATGCATATCAAATCCTTTTGGAGCAGCATTATAGGACATGGGATCCTCACCTATGCATTGGATCAGATTTGATTGGTCACTTGAAGCTTGTATGCACTTGGAAAATGGTGGTCTACTTGCTTGGAGGTATAAGCACTTTCATGATTCTTTGATGAAGCACCTCCTTGATGTCCATTTTCATTATGTTTTCATGTACTTTGATGATATATATTTTGTATTCATGATGTTTGGAAGAATGCATACAAGAAAATGGGATCCAGGAATCCTCTTATCTAATGGTGTGGGTTGAAGAGCACTCTTAATTGTTGGGGTGCAATACAAGCAATGGGACCCTGGAATAATTTTTGTCTCATTGGTTTCAATTTTTTTGGGAAACAAGAACTATGGGATATGGATTTCCCACTTAATAAAGTGATTTTTATCAGAGTAGTGCAACAGAAAGCATGGGGTTTCCTCTCTAAAATCTTTATGGAAACTCAAAGACTCAATGTTGGGCAACTCAATGGCAACTTCAAAGAATTATATAGAAAGCAGGTTTTTAAACACCCATGTTTAAAACTGCTTGAGGACAAGCAATATTGGGAAGGGAGGATTTGTCATGTCCCAAATTTGGAATTGGGTCACAATGGCCTAATGTAATGTCCCTTGTTAGGAATTTTATTAAAATTGCAATTTTCCACTTTTTTCCTTGGTTCGACCTTTGACTAGTTTCGATCTCTAGGTCCCAAATTTGCCCCAAATAATCCCAAATCTTCTGAGAAGGTATATGAATGATATTAGAACATAAATATGTGTTTCATGGATGCTTTTGTACCTTTAAAACACTTCTGCAAATACTCTTTCAATTCTGATCAATGTAGGTAACTTTACTAGTGATTTCCCTTTGACTAGTATTGGTCTCTAGGTCTCAAATTGACTCCAAATGCCTTCAAATATTCAAGGAAGGTTTATGAATGATATTAGGAATTGAATATGATGTTCAGGGATAACATATGGCCACCAAAATACCTCTGCAAACTCTCTTAAGATTCTGGACCAAGTATGCAATTTTACTAGTAATTTGGGGTTCAAATCCCCCTAAGGTAAGTATTGAAAATGGCTTCCCAAATGCCTCCAAACCCACTCAAATTTATGAACAGAGGTATGTAATGTGTTAAGTATATTATTAATGTCTCATATGCACCATTAATGGTTTATTACAACTGTTCTCACCCTCTCCCATTCAACTGCAAAAATCCCCAATTCGACCCTTGGGGAAATGGCACTATTTCTTCTCCCACTGCAATTAAACTGAGTAAAAATGCTTCAAATGCTCAAGTACAGTACATGAAACTTGTATAAGACATCCATGGCAGTATATTTATCACAAATATATCAGAGAATCATCCATTCATTCGAAATCATCATCAATACATTGGCTCACAACAAGGTAGTGGGGAAATGGCATTGTTCTTCCATTAAAAATGAGATTTATACATTTCTACTTGGAATTTCGACCTGAAAATTTTTGGAGATGAAGAAAAGAGTCTTTAATTCATTTTAAAAAATAAATGGGGCATTAGAAGCTCCCCCAAAGAGTACAATAGCTCACCAAAAACGCCCCCCCTCAAGGATCAAGAATATGCCATCAAAAATGGAAATGGTTGAAGGAGTGAGCTGCAATAGAAGAAACCATGAGCTGCCCTGTAGCTTACAACTGCAAATAAAGACTCCATTAAAGCTCCAAATGAAAGTTCTGAATGGCCTTTCCAATTGCCAACTTGGATGGGAATCTTTCACCCTCGAAATTGGCTAAGGCAAGAAACTAGTCATCCACTAGCTCTCCCTCTTCACAAATGCAATTGCAAATTCTACAAATGATCAAAATACCTTCTCATACTTCATTTCTACATTTTATAACCAACATTAGCCTTGTAAGGGTCGAAATCCTCTCAATAGATTCAATAGATTTCCATTTAGGAAATATTCCACATTTGCCACTTGTCTCCTAGTTCCAACCTTCCATCTTCTCCCAAATTCGATTTTGAGTCTCTTTGGCTTCTCCAACTCCCAAATTAGCCTTATTTGAGCCTATTTTTGGGGCTGACATGTCATAGTGGTCAGATGTCAGAGGTCAGGTCTGCAATTTGTCATAGTTGTCATAGATGCTCCATCATTGGTGTCATAGGGGCTAGGGAATCTAGCCCAAGTGTCCACAAACTTCCACTTTGACTCTTTATCTTCCATGGAGGTTACCAATCCTTCCCAATTCTACCTAAGATGCTCAATGACATTTTTTATGACTTACCAACTCACCCAAGAGTGTTCACACTCCCATTAATTCGAATTTGCAAAAGAGAGATACCATGGATTATGAAAAATCAAGCTAGTGTGGGTCCCACATCCTCCATATGTCTCCAAAACCATTTGTCATCTAGGATTTCTCTTGAATTTCTTTATTCACTCTATTTATTAAATACTTGAACCCTTCTAATGTCTAAACATCATTTCTTATCCCCCTTATTCCAAATCCCAAAGCTTCCACCCCAAACCTAGGAAACTAGTAATTTTCCTCCTTGGCAATTATTTGACCCTTAACATCAACTTTGCAAACTCTAATGAATATGGCTAATGTGATTAGGCCATTGTGACCCAATTCCAAATTTGGGACATGACAAATCCTCCCTTCCCAATATTGCTTGTCCTCAAGCAATTTCAAACATGGGTGTTAAAGAACCTAGTTTCTATATAATTCTTTGAAGTGCCATTGAATTGCCAAACCTTGAGTCTTTGAGTTTCCATGAAGATTTTAGAGAGGAACCACCATGCTTGTTGCTGCACTACTCTGATAGAAATCACTTTATTAAGTGGGAAATCCATCTCCCATACTTCTTGTTTCCCCGAAAAAATTGAAACCAATGAGATAAAAATTATTCCAGGGTCCCATTGCTTGTATTGCACCCCAACAATGAAGAGTGCTTTCCAACCCATACCATCAGATAAGATGATTCCTGGATCCCATTTTCTTGTATGCATTCTTCCAAACATCATGAGTACAAAATATATATCATCAAAGTACATAACTACATAATGAAAATGTACATCAAGGAGGTGCTTCATCAAAGAATCATGAAAGTGTTTGTACCTCCAAGCAAGTAGACCATGATTTTCCAAGTGCATACAATCTTCAAGTGACCAATCAAATATGCTCCAATGACATAGGTGAGGATCCCATGTCCTATAATGCTTCTCCAAAAGGATGTGATATGCATCAAAATATTCAACCATGTATTCTTTCATCCAAGAAGTGAATGAAGAATCTCCACTAAAATCTGAACCAAATAATGAGCAGAAAAAACAAGGAGACTTTAAATGACTCAAACAAGTCTCACCCATACATCCATGAATGTGAGAATCATAAAGATGTAACAAAGTATGTGGCTGCCAAAAAAAATGTTCTCCCATCATAAATATATTCACCCAAGTGTTGGATGAAGTTCCTCTAACATCAAATGAACCCAGTGTTGAGCAAGAAAAACCATGAGTCTTCAAGTGACTCAAATCCATATCATAGGTGCATCCATGTAGATGTGAATCATCATAAAGTGACAAATTATGCTGCTGCAAGTGTGAATAAGAATGTTCTCTAACCATGTCATCATAAAAGTTAAATCTAGGAGTTCCATACTCCTCATGTGGCACCATCAAAAAGAACCCTTTCACCCATACTTCATTGAGACTAATGTTGCAAAACATGGAATTGTAGGATGTAGGAGAATGAACCAAATCACCCAAATGATCAAAAAGTATAGAAGTTTCATCATGGGAAGGATCCATATGGGTAGTATCATGCAGCTCCTTCAAAAGTGTGAACTCTTTGTCATAGTTTGGTTCCAATGTAGAGGAATCATCCTCTTCTTTAAAAATTGCATAACCTTCATCAAGAGGCAATTCAAATTCCTCTTCCACCACATCAAGTGTTTGGATCTCTTCAAGTTTATCTTCAAACACATCAAGAACATTCAAATTTTCACATTTCTCATGATCCACCATGTCATGAGAATCCTCCAAACAATCTACCATTTGACAATCTGAAACATAGGAGGAAAAACAAGTATCTTGCAACTTTTCAAGAAGTTGCTCATTTTGAATTGTGAGCTTATGAATATCCTCATTATTCTTCAAGTATGCATCATGTAACAATTCATTAAGATCAAACAAATGGTTTCTATCAAAAAGCAAAGACATGAAATTACCTTTGATGTGGCACATTGCTCTTTGAATCTTCTCCATGTCTTCAAGGAAGGATGTTTCCTCCAATGAAGTAGCTCTCCAACAAGAATTTGACACCAATGCTTGAGTGTCATGGAGAATGCTGAGGGAATCTTGGATCTTATTTTCATTCATCTTTAAGGACCCTTCAAGAAAATGAGGCTCTTGCAAATGAACCTCCTTATCTTCTTCAATTTTGCTTGGACCAACTTCATGAAGCTCAAGTGGTGATGGGGAAGTTGATCTTAGTTCTTCTTCAACTGCTACAAGGTCTTCATTATCATGCTTAATGAAACTTGTACTTGTAGAAACACTTTCAAAATTGATCTCTATGTCACCAACATAGAGGTGTGAGCACCCATCAGTAGGTACTCCTTCATAGTTTAAGCATCCATCAGTAGATGCTCTTTGGTTCATGTCTAAGCTAGAAGGTGTCTCAAAATGATCTTCCATATTTTCAATAGAATCTTCTTCATGCTCTTGTGATGTCTCTTCCTTTTGCTCCTTAAAGCAAGCTGATGCATTTTGCCCCTTGTTTTCCTTAGGATCAATATATTTGGAATCTCTTCTTGAATAAATCTCAAAAGCTCTCCTCAAGGAGGACATCATTTCATGCACACATATGCGATACTCGCTCCAAGGGTTTTTACAAGAAGGGCATAAAACTTTCTTCACTAACTCCACATCTTCTTTTTTGGGCCTATTTTCAAAAACATGTTCAGCATAGTACTCAAAAGACATGGCATTTTGTGTATTTTTGCTAAAAGCAAGATATTCTTGATATTTTTGATATTGTTGGGGCAAGGTTTTATATTTTGCTCTCCATCTTTGGAACTCACTCATAGAATTATCCTTGGTTGGTGTGACACACTCATATTCATCAGATTTAAAGTCATAAGAATAATCTTCATTTCTCTTGAAATTGTAAGAAGTGTTGCATGATGGCACCTCTTCCTCATACCATTCACATTCTGCTTCATATTGCTCATAAGCATCTGCATATTCCTCATAAGAATTGTACTCATAGGATTCATCATAATAGTAAGACATGGCTGCCAATTATTCTTGAATGTATGTACCTAATACACAGGTGCAAGGACCATGCTCTGATACCACTGTAATGTCCCTTGTTAGGAATTTTATTAAAATTGCAATTTTTCACTTTTTTCCTTGGTTCGACCTTTGACTAGTTTCGATCTCTAGGTCCCAAATTTGCCCCAAATGATCCCAAATCTTCTGAGAAGGTATATTAATGATATTAGAACATAAATATGTGTTTCATGGATGCCTTTGTACCTTTAAAACACTTCTGCAAATACTCTTTCAATTCTGATCAATGTAGGTAACTTTACTAGTGATTTCCCTTTGACTAGTATTGGTCTCTAGGTCTCAAATTGACTCCAAATGCCTTCAAATATTCAAGGAAGGTTTATGAATGATATTAGGAATTGAATATGATGTTCAGGGATAACACTAGCTCTCCCTCTTCACAAATGAAATTGCAAATTATACAAATGATCAAAATCCCTTCTCATACTTCATTTCTACATTTTATAACCAACATTAGCCTTCTAAGGGTCGAAATCGTCTCAATAGATTCAATAGATTTCCATTTAAGAAATATTCCACATTTGCCACTTGTCTCCTAGTTCCAACCTTCCATCTTCTCCCAAATTCGATTTTGAGTCTCTTTGGCTTCTCCAACTCCCAAATTCGCCTTCTTTGAGCCTATTTTTGGGGCTGACATGTCATAGTGGTCAGATGTCAGAGGTCAGGTCTGCAATTTGTCATAGTTGTCATAGATGCTCCATCATTGGTGTCATAGGGGCTAGGGAATCTAGCCCAAGTGTCCACAAACTTCCACTTTGACTCTTTATCTTCCATGGAGGTTACCAATCCTTCCCAATTCGACCTAAGATGCTCAATGACATTTTTTATGACTTACCAACTCACCCAAGAGTGTTCACATTCCCATTAATTCGAATTTGCAAAAGAGAGATACCATGTATTATGAAAAATCAAGCTAGTGTGGGTCCCACATCCTCCATATGTCTCAAAAACCATTTGTCATCTAGGATTTCTCTTGAATTTCTTTATTCACTCTATTTATTAAATACTTGAACCCTTCTAATGTCTAAACATAATTTATTATCCCCCTTATTCCAAATCCCAAAGCTTCCACCCCAAACCTAGGAAACTAGTAATTTTCCTCCTTGGCAATTATTTGACCCTTAACATCAACTTTGCAAACTCTAATGAATATGGCTAATGTGATTAGGCCATTGTGACCCAATTACAAATTTGGGACATGACACCTAATCACATTGGTCCTATTCATTAGAGTTTTTCAAATTGATGCGAAAGGTCAAATAATTGCCAAGGAGGAAAATTACTAGTTTCCTAGGTTTGGGGTGGAAGCTTTGGGGTTTCGAATAATGGGGATAATAAATGATGTTTGAACATTAGAATGGAATAAATATTTAATAAAGGATATAAATAAATATACACATGTGAAAATCAAAGTGGAATTTGATCATGAAGACACATGGAGGAAGTGGGACCCACATATGGCTAGATTTTCCCACTACACTTGGCATCATTCTCTCACCAATTCGAATTCAAGGTGAATGGTAACATACTTGGGGGAGTCCAAAAGGTATTATTCATGTCATGACTCATCCAAGGTATAAATATAGAGGAAGAGTAACTCGCATGGAAGAAGAAGAGGCCTTTTGGAGCTAGTGAGACACTTGGGCTAGATTCCCTAGCTCTTGACAACAATGATGAAGATGCTATGACACCTATGACACAAATCAGACCTGAAGGATGACATATGACATATATGACATGTCAGGGCTAAAACTAGACTCCCAGAGGGAGATCAAGGGTGTTAGGGAAGCTAATATGCTTACACATGTGATTTGGTGGAAGTGGGAGACTAGGAATTGTTGTACAAGTGGCATTCTTTGGAATCTCTTCCCAACTTGAGTTGGCATGAGTCTCTTGGAAGTAATTTTACCCATGGAGGACATTAGAAATTTATAAATGTCAATAACAAAGAATGAAACCAGCTTTTGATCATTTTTATAATTTGCAATTGCATTTGTGAAGAAGGAGAGCTAGTGGATGACTAGTTTCTTGCCTTAGCCAATTTCGAGGGTGAAATATTTCCATCCAAGTTGGTAATTGGAAAGGCCATTCAGAACTTTCATTTGGAGCTTTAATGGAGTCTTTATTTGAAGTTTTAAGATTTAGGGAAGCTCATGGTTTCTTCTATTTCAGCTCACTCCTTCAACCATTTCTAGTTTTGATGGCATATTCTTGATCCTTGAGGGAGGGCGTTTTTGGGTAGCTATTGTACTCTTTTAGCGAGCTTATAATGCCCCATTTATTTTTTAATATGAATTAAATACTCTTTTATTTATCTCCAAAACGTTTCAGGTTGAAATTCCAAGTAGAAATGTATAAATCTCATTTTTAATGAAAGAACGGTGCCATTTCCCCACTACATTGATGTATAGCATGATAATGCTAATGATTTCGAATGAATGGATGGTTATATGATGAATTTATAATTAATAGACTGCCATGGATGTATTTTACAAGTTTCATGTACTGTACTTGAGCATTTGAAGTATTTTTACTCAGTTTAATTGCATTGGGAGAAGAAATAGTGCCATTTCCCCAAGGGTCGAATTGGTGATTTTTGCAGTTGAATGGGAGAGGGTTGTAACAGATATAATAATAAATTAATGGTTCCAATGGGACCTTAATAACATATTTATTACATTCCCTACCTATTTTCATAAATTTGAGTGGCTTTGGAGGCATTTGGGAAGCCATTTTCAGTACTTACCCCAGGGGGATTTGAACCCCAAATTACTACTAAAATTGCATACTTGGTACAGAATCTTAAGAGAGTTTTCAAAGGTATTTTGGTGGAAATATATCATCCCTTAACATAATATTCAATTCCTAATATCATTCATACAGCTTCCTTGAATATTTTAAGGCATTTGGAGTCAATTTGAGACCTAGAGACCAATACTAGTCAAAGGGAAATTACTAGTAAAGTTCCCTACATTGGCCAGAATTGAAAGAGGATTTGAAGAATTATTTTAAAGGTACAAAAGCATATATGAAACACATATTTATGTTATAAAATCTTCCATATACCTTCTCAAAAAATTTGGGACCAATTGGAGCAATTTGGGGATCTAGAGCTCAAAACTAGTCAAAGGTCTAACTAGGGAAAAAAGTGAAAAATTGCCATTTTAATAAAATTCCTAACAAGGGACATTACAACATTCCAGAACTAAGCAAATCAATGGTGAGAGGATCGCTAAACCAAAAGGATATCGCAAAAATCACTGTAAGTGAATACCTCTATATGGTTATCAAACTTAATAATTTGTTGTGTGTAGTAGTCTCAACTTAAAGCTTGTGTTGGTAAAGCAGGTTGGCCATGATAATGGCATTAGAGCCACAATGAGAACCAAGAGTTCATTAATGCAATTTTATGACACATTTATGCATGCACATGAGGCAGTGGGACCAGAGAAGTGAAAATATTGAGAGCATCAAGAGAAAATTAACTCTACCAATAATAAAACCCCTGCAAATTAAATAAAGCTAAACAAAGAAGAATGAAGAAGAGAAGGCCATGTCTGGAGCACAAATTTGGGCCAGAAAGGAACACCTATAGCTGGGTATAGAACACGAGAGGTGTTTGGGTAGGAGCACTACCAGTTTAATGTAGGAACACTGTAATACCCTGAATAGTTGTTAAAGGCGGTTCCGTAGTTTTAATGACATAAACGTCCCTGGAGCACTTTGTAACTCAGGAGCACTGGGTGAGTGTTGGGTATTGTCCTGTGCGTGATGCACATCCTGAGGGGCATGACACTGAGAAGGTGTTGAGTACCAATATTGTGCTTGGTGCACACTAAGAAGGCTTATAATTTTCTTGGACTCAAGCGGGAAGGCTTGAGGGGAAAAGAAAAGAGTTCATGGACTCAGGCGAGAAGGCTTGAGGGGAAAAGAAAAGAGTTCTTGGACTCAAGCGAGAAGGATCGAGGGAAAAAAGAAAGGAATTTTCCTGGTCTCAAACGAGAAATATTGAGGGGAAAAAGAAATTTATGGGACTCAAGCAAGATCATTTGAGGCGAGAAAGAGTTTTCCTGAAACGCATGAACTACTTTATGATGCACTGAGATGATGCACCAAGAAGTGTTTCCTACTATGCATATGATACGCACAAGGTATGCGCATATACATATGTTATGAAATTTTTATACTTGAAAATTATACATGTTTATGTTAGATTATGCATGTGTTATGTTATGATCATGCATTGACAATATTGCCTTCGAGGAAAAGCAAGTGGACAAAGACTAAAGGTACTTGTAAAGAAGTATCATGACAAGAATTTGGAAAATATTATTTGATCATGATCTATATATCTTGTATGAATAACACATGTGTAGGAGCAAGAAATTACAAAGAAGATCTTAGTCAGAAGATTGAACTCTAAAAAGGGTTTCCATGAAAATTGCACAACACTGGATGTTGCAAGGAAAAGTGATTACTTATGTTATAATTGATTAAAAAGAAAGAAAAAATGAGAAAAATTCATATGTATGCATATTTTTATGATGACTTCAGTTAATAGTTTTCAAATCTGATTTGGAATTAAAAATTCAGACAACAGCTAAAAAAGACCCAAAATATCTGAATTTAATGCAAAAGTGCCATGCTGAAAATTTAGACAAGCAAACAATAGACTATAGTTTAACAAAAGAAGGATTGTTGTTGTTTAAAAATAGCTAATATATACCAGATTAGATAGAATTAAATAAATTTATTTTAGATAAATTTCATAAGAGGCCATATTCAGGGTATCCTGGCTATCAAAAAAATGATAACCGTTGTAAAAAAAAAGTGGTACTATTGTCCCAGAGTGAAGTCTGAAATTGTTGAGTATATATAAAAGTGTATGGAATGCCAAAGAGTGGAAGTAGAACATCAACAATTGCTTGGGTTGTTACATTCTATAGTGATAACAGAATGGAAATGAGAGACTATTTCTAAGGATTTCATCACTAGTTGCCTAAAAATAACAAACAACATAATACGTTTATGGTTGCAGTAGACAAGTTAACTAAGGCAGCTCATTTCATACCAGATAAGTCCACATTCAAAGCAATACATAATTCAAATATATTCACCATCCTAGATCGAAATCCTAGTCTCTATCAAGCACCGAGAGGGATCAACTCTCCCGAGATGCAAACCTCTCCTCGAAAACCTCCTTGAGTGCAATATCTGAGAATAGGTTTGTACCTTGGGAGATTTGATCCCTCTTGGCGCTTGATAGAGCCTAGCATTTGAATCTAGGCTAGTTTCAGTCGTGGGCGGTGACACAAAACTGGAGTTTGACCAGCATTGTAAGGAACAGAATAAGTTGAAAACACAGATACATTTACAAGGATTATCATAATGTAAGTAATAAGTATCAAGGATTGAGTAAGTCGTTAAACTGGAAAAATAGAGACAATAATTTTGTAAGGGTTAAATAAATGAAAATATGGTTCACATCATGATCATTCTCAATCTATCTTCTTCTTCTTTTCTAATCTTCACACCTGGTAATTTTGACATCTTCTCATATCAATCATATGAAAATGGAGGTTGAAATCGTAGACCTGCCAAATCTTTAACTTGAGATATTGTTGTAAATGTCATACCCTGCCTCTCTTGCTTTCGAATACTAATAGTAGCTTTCTCCAATGTCAATCCTTGTGATTTATGGATTTTTAAACCCCAAGCGAGTTTCAATGGAAGTTGTTCTTTATTACCTCTTTCGATAGGTGTAATAGGAACAACTTGAGGAAACGATTCATCCCATGGTCTCCCCACATAATTTCTAGTATACATTTCTTCAGATGGTATCGATATATTATCGTAAATTTCAATCTCATATTCTGTCACCATTACATGTTGAGCATCTCCCACAGTTGGTTCTACGTTATTATTGGTCGAATATTGTCTTTGCTCTTCTACATTTCGATTTCTTTGTTCCTCCAACTGTTTCTTATTTCTCTCTCGATATGCTCTTTGTCGGTCAATGTTTCGTTTTCTTTTTTCTTCTCCCTCTTTTGTTGTCAATTCGTCTAACTTTCTTTTTCGATATTCCCTTTGTCGATCTGCATTTCGTTTCCTTTGTTCTTCTCCTTCTTCTGCCGTCATTTTGTCCACCTTTCTTTTTCGATAATCTTTTTTTTGTTCTGCTTTTTTTTAATGTCTTCTTCTCATTCTTCTGTTGTCATTTCATTAGATTCTCTTCCTCGAGCATCTCTCAGAGTTGGTTCTACGGGTATATTGGTCGAATATTGTCTTTGTTGTTCTACATTTTGATTTCTTTGTTGTTCTACATTTTGATTTTGATTTCTTTCTTGTTCCAACTGCTTCTTGTTTCTTTGTCGATATGCTCTTTGTTGATCTGCATTTCGTTTCCTTAGTTCTTCTCATTCTTCTGCTGTCATTTTGTCCAACTTTCCTTTTCGATATTCTTTTTTTTGTTCATCTTTCCATCTCAAGTCTTCTTCTCGTTCTGTTGTTTCCATTTCGTTCGATTTTCTTCCTTCATATGCTTTAGGATGCTCGACGTTCTATATTTCTTGTTCCTCTCCTATTTGTCTCATAGCATCTTCCGCATGCACATCTTCCATTTCTAGCTCAGACTCTATATAAAAAATATCAAGCATTAACATATACACTGAAATCTATGCGAGGATAAAACTATATACACTGAAATCAATGGAAGTATAAAACTCAATTTACATTATAATGAAATTCACTAAATTAAAAAAAAAAAAAAAAAAATTCGAAAAAATTACGTGATTTAAGAGGATTGAACCTTGGACATCACACCCATTATCCCAACACCCTTACCACTATACCACATGTAGTCCTTGTTTATATACTTAAAATAATGATACTTAACTCTAATCCCCAAATTTTATTTGAATTATTTTATAATTTCCCAAAAAATAAGTAATCTATGAGGATTGAACCTTGGACCTCACAACCCTTATCTCAACACCCTTACCATTGAACCACAGGTACTTCTTATTCATATAATTATAATATTAATATTTAACTATAATCCCCATACATATTTTAAATTATTGTTTATTTATTTATTTTAAATTCTATCTTTATTTTTGTAATTTGAACTTTAAAATATAGTTTAAATTATCTATATTAAACTATATGTTAAAATAGGATTTGGAGGTGGGGATTAGAGCTTGTGTGTAGTTCACTAATCTGTATTTAATATGTTATAAAAATAGAATTTTTTTTAGTATGTTAAAATATAATTTAATTTTAAATTATTAATTTTTATTTTAACATATTAAAAAAAAATTCTATTTTTATTTTTGTAATTTGAACTTTAAAATATAGTTTAAATTATCTATTTTAAACTAAATGTTAAAATATAATTTAATATATTAAAATATGGTGCAGGTCTGCTGAGTGAAGGGAGGATGGGACAGAGCAGATGTGGAGGGGAGGCTGGAGGGGAGGGAGCTGACATGGAGGGGGGATGTCGTAGGAGGGAGGGCTGCAGGGCTGTATGGATGGTGTAGGAGGGAAGAGAAGGATGGAGGGATGGGAGGCGATGTGGAGGGGGGATGGCATATGAGGGAGGGCTGCAAGGATGGCGTAGGAGGGAAGGGTAGGCTAGAGGGGAGGGAGGTCGTGTGGAGGGAGATGGAGGAGGAGGGAGGAGATGTGGAGGAGATGGGGGGAGGGGAGTGCGTAGAGGAGATGGGGGGAGCGCGTGGAGGGGAGATCGCGCAGGAGGGGAGGAGGTGGGAGGACAACATACGCAGGAGGGAAGGAGTTGGGGAGGTGGGAGAAGCTCATGGACGTGGGGGGAGCTCGCATAGGAGGGGACGATATAGAGAGGTGTGTGGAGGAGTTCGTGGACGTGGGGCCAGCTCGCATAGGAGGGGGGGAGCTAGGAGGACAGCACACGAAGGGGAGAAGAGGGGAAGACAACACGTTGAGAGGAGATGCGTGGAGGAGCTAGGAGGGCAGCTTGTACAGCAGGATGACGAGGCACAAACAAATATTATTAAATCGAAAATTAAACCAAAAATTACATGTTGGTTCCCTTCTTTTTGCTGGAGTTTCTTCACTGTAACTTTTTTTTTTGCTGTTTGTTTTTTTTGGTTTCTTTTTCTTTGCGTCCACGTATTATATATCTTGGGATTTAATTCAAACGAAAATACACGTCTTTTTATTAATGGCCGACATAAAATTAATTTTTTATTATTATTATGTTAAAGACAAACTTTAATTATTATGGCCGATTAGAAGGACAAACGTGGACACACGTTACAGGATCTCCCTCACACTGGGTTGTAGAGCGCCTATCAGCACAATGAAACAAGTCTTTAGACTTCATGGAATTCCGGAAGTAAGTATATGCGACAGCGATGTGAAGTTTACTTCACATTTTTGGAAGAAGTTATTTACAGGTTTGGGAACAAAATTGAATTTTAGTACATCCCACCATCTTCAAACAGATGGACAGACTGAGAGGGTGAACCGGATCTTGAAGACATGCTTTGTTTGTATGTCATGGATAACCCAAAATAGTGGGAAAATATCCTACACTTGGCTGATTTTGCTTACAATAATGGGTATCAAACCTCTGCAGGAATGAGCCCATTCAAAATTTTGTATGGAAGAAAATGTAAAACCCCTATGACTTGGGATGACCCTGTGAACATGATTATGTTGATTCCTGAGTTGTTATAAGAACTAGAAAACATTATGCAAAAAGTTAAAACAAACTTAAAAACTGCTCAGGACAGACATAAAATTTATGCAGATTAGCATAGAGAACATAAAGAATTTGAAGTTGGGGATCATGTATTCCTAAGGGTGAAATCAAAGAAAATCTCTCTAAATTTAGGCAAGGTTTCCAAACTGGCACCAAGATACTATGGCCCTTTTCAAATAATTGCTAGAGTAGGACCTATTGCTTATTAGTTAGCTCTACAAGAAAAAGTTAAAGTACATGATTTGTTTCATGTTTCATGTTTCATTGTTAAAGAAATACGTATATGATCCTAAGCATATTGTGAATTGGCATGTGATTCAGGTGGAATCAGAAAGAGACTTCCAGACAAATCTTGTATGTATACTGGATCAGAAAGAGGTGGTACATCAGAATCAAACCATCACCCAGGTAAAAGTAAAATGGGAGCACTATAATCCTGAGGATGTGTTGTAGTCCCAAGGTGCATGTGGTTACCATAGATACATTACATGTTATTAGCAAGCATACACAATGACACAGATACAAGAGACGACACAGATAGAGAGAAGCACAAGCCTTTGCATTAACTAGCAAAATAAAAATACAACATAGAACCAATCTAACTAGTACATTGGCTCAACAGCCTATATATATATCTGTCAATACAGTTACATAACCATTTGTTGGTCTAACTGGACGACCTGACCTATACTAGTTGACGTGACCTGTCGACATATACTTCAGAGTGGTCGGGCGAAGGGCCTAGTCGACAAGACGACCTAGGCCCCTCCAACATCTCCCCCACCTCAAAATATTTCTTCGTCCCGAAGAAATGGAGAGATAAAAAATTGCGAAAAGAATCATTAAGACGGATATGATGAAGGTAAGTTGGAGCTGGCAGCATCAGGTATCTGTAGGCAGACTTCAAGAATAACTTCTGCAGAAACAGAGAGATGGTGCTGGAACTCTTCCCAGGCGCACAACAAATTTTTGAATGTTGACAGTCAATGTTGTGAGCTTCAACAAGTTTTCCATATTGTCATGGGTGGATGTAGTCTGTAAATGGATCATGTCGGGTCCAAATATGGTAATTGTTTCTTGGGAATAAGCAAGTAAATGTCGTAGTTGGGGCTGAATTTCTTCAACTTTGTTGAGGCCATAGCATGCTTGAGATATCCACTGTGCTTCCAGTTTTTCTAGTTTGTCCAGTTTTTTATTTTCCATGATGATCTAACTATCAATTTTTTCAGTAAGTGCTTCTTCTGCGGTCAAGCGTTGACGGTGAAGTGTGCCTAACAATGTTCTTGTCTTTTGAAGTTCTTTGTAGACTTTGCCATAATGTACATACCAGTTGTTTAAAACTTCGGCAAGTTTTGCTACTTGAATATCATACTGCTTGAGTAAATTGAGAGCTTCTATGAAGGTTGTAAACTAATTTGCCATGAGGGAAGAGACCTTGATAGCCTGGTCTCGTTGTTTCTTGAGAAGCTTGGATTGTAGCATCGACATGACAGACTCGAATAGCTGATATGCTCTCTCGAGAGGTGATGTCGTGTCAGGACTTAATGGAAGTAGGATGACTTGATGAGCTAAGTCTTCACACTTAGCAAGAAACGTAGTCCTTTCTTCATGTAGCTGTTGGATATGGTCTTTCGTCTCTTGTTGGTGATATCTTTGTGTTCTGAAAACTGCATTTTTAAGTAGATCAAGTTCTCCTTGGGATGCTAGCTGTGGCTGATAGCTGGCAGTAGCTCCAAATTGATCTAAGAAAACCGAGAGAGTGTTTTTTGATTGATTTTGCTGCTATTGCTACCTTTGTAATTGCTACTGAAGTTCTCTCTCTTTACGTTTCTTTTCCTTGTGTTTCATCCAGTCGCTTTTCTCTTTTTTGTTTTCTTTACTTATGATTTGATGTTCTGGCCCCTTTTCTTTGTCGGCTATTGCTAGATGAATTTTTGCCTGGACTTGTATACTTGGCTCTGCTTCTTTGGGAACTGGAATTTCATGTTCAACAGTATCGGCACTTACTGGAATTTTTGCTGGTATGTTGGATGTATCAATATTGCTTGTACTAGTGTCTTGAATGCTGGTTTATTCTGGTGGTTCTATCGTGTCAGCTGCAATTTCTTGTGTTGCAGCTGGTTCCTTGGCTTGAGCTGAGGCAGCTTCAACTGCTTCTTTGTTTTTTTTTTGTATCACCAGAATAGACTTGGATCCGTCGGAAGGGAGACTTGACTAACTTGTCGGGAAGGATGGAGGGACGGCTAATGTTGTAAGTGGACTCAATGAAGCGATACTGCCAACCGGACTCAAACTGACTAGCTGTGTCTCAATTTCTTGAACTGCAGACTCAACTTGGGAAGTAACGACTTGTGTGGGGGTTTTCACTATGATTGATTGCAGTTCAAGGTGGACTTACTTTTTTTTGTAACGATGTGACTGGAAAAGGGGTATAGACAGTTGTTTGTTGTGAGTAAATTAGACCTAATGGGTCGGGGTTTCTGACATGATGGACCTTTTTGTGACCGACAACTTTTGGTACTGTCGGTGACAAAGGTAAATTGTTGGCTTGAATAGTCTCATGGGGAGCCAAATTAAGTGGGATGGCAGCTGTGGTTGCAAATACTGGTTGCTGAATGACCATCTTGTGCCATTTGGGACATAGCGTCAAGAGGTTTGCGATAAACTAACTCAAAGCAACATATGTTGGGTTAATAAGAGCAGGTAATGCTAAAGGGTAATTTCTTCCTCTACTGTGGTTGGGGAAGAAGGGGGAGTAAGAACGGTTAGGTCGACATGGGGTTCAACCGGAATCTTTGGTTTCTTGACATGAACTCTAGATGTTGGGTACTTATCTGTTTCTAAAAATTTCCTGAACTGGTCTTCTACAGGTAACTTATTCTTGGCTGCATCTTTGAGAATTTGGGTGGTAGTGTCATATAATTTGATCTCATATTCTTTTGTAGGTTATTGAAAGGTTACCTTTCTTTTTCCTTTCCCTTGAGTGTGTATCACCTTGTTCTGTCGGGCCGTAAGCAGCTCACTTGCAACCTTTTGTATATTGTCATCCATCAAAAGATGCTCTGGATTGTCAGACTCTATACTACTGTTTGACTGCTCCGTGGATTCTGCTGATTCTTTGTGCGAAGTCAATGTTAGTGCTAGTACCTTGGGATTAGGTACCAGTTTAGGCTGATAAGTGAAAGTGTTCATGTATAACCGGCTTGCGTATGCTTCTTCCTTTTCTGCATCCATCAGTGGCTCGACATAGGTGAAGTCGAATTTTCTTTCTTGGGGTGGAATGGCCAATACTTCATTGGATTGTCAACTCAACTCCGTGAAAATTTCATTTATTTATGGGTAGTAGTCGAGGCATTTTTCCTGACCTGCTTCTCCTTCCATGTACTAAACCACTGTATCATCCAAAGAGAGTTGGATGTGTGCTGTTGGGGGTGTACTTCGTCGAATGTTCTGTGGTACCCTCCATCTTGTCGCCTTTGTTTTGAGGTCTATAAACCATGCTTCCAACCAAAGTTTAATTATTGTCGGACCATGTCGACTTTATCCTGGAGTGAAACAATGGAAATGATCCATAAGGACATTTCATTCTTGCGAGATATCCTTGTTCCCTTGTGGCCGAATGTTGGTCATGGAAATCCATATAAGTATAGATGGGTAGAGGATGCTAGTCCCTTCCTCTTGGCACTTATAACATGTGTGCTTGATTATGTCGGCCAAGAATTATGCCCACTTGTACACTTTTTCATGCATAGCCATATTCTTGACAGCTTCCAACATGTCGGTCTTCAAATCTAATCCTCTTCTTGTCCGTGAAAGTGCATGTGACACAATCTTGCTAGCAGTTTTATAGTTACCAAATACAATCTGACTCACAGCTATGCCTCGTGAGTTCTTTCTAGTAGGATTAGTGACAAATTCGTCGACCAAGTTGGCTCGTGAACTTGTCGGTACAACATCTCCCTTATGCAACAAACCGGTTATTTTGTGGATAAGTGCTCCATCAATGTCGACTGGAACATCAAAATAGAGATTGGCATTGTTATACCTGCTAACAATAAATTGTGCAATGATTTCTTTAAGTCCTCCAAAACTATCCGACAGAGGTGCCTTCATGTATTGCAAAATTGTAGCTATTTGCAGTTGGTGTGCTTCTTCCCTCCAGTGGCCGTCTGATTCCTTCCCCCACTCTTCAATGTCTTTCCAAGCCCTCTTCCAAGTGGGTTATAGCGCTTTTGTGTTCCAGATAATATGTAATCTTGTTTCCAACGACGATTTTTATTTTTCCAGCTCTCTAACCATCGTCGCAATGGCCCTGGTTGTTGTTAAGGCTTTCCTTGGAGCCATGGCAGATTCAAGGTTCTTGAATGTGAAATTTTCTTCAGCAGGGATGAGGAGCTCTGTATCTTGGAGTTCAAGTTCTCGGAAAAAGAATGCCCAAGAATCCTCGAGCTCTGAATTTATGGTGGAATTGCTTGGTATGGGTGAACGGGACATAGAGGCCTGTATTGATGGTTGATTTGATGGAGGTATTAAATTGAGCTAATAGGATACCGACACCCTATTAGGTGCATTACTTCTGGTGTCACGGGTATTTTTATCCTTTATTTCTTTGCCATCATGATTCCGCGATACCTCATTTGATGTGTCATGTTGACTGTTTTCTCTAGATGAGTTTTGTCGGTCTGTGCTCCATTGTTTCTGTCGTTCCTGGTTTTCCTCCGCAACTCGTCAGTGTTCTTGTTGATGTCTATAATACCAATGGTTATGTGATGGGATTTTCTCTTTGATCTTTCCATCCTTATTCCACCAATATCTCGTCATTCTTCTTTTGTCATGCTTTGCTATTTACCTAATTGCTTATAGTACTTTCTCTCATTCGATTACCTTTAACCATTTTGTTTTTTTTTAATATTCACGACTTGTACCATTTAAATAGGGCGTTGTTTACCGCTTTCTTGAAAACATTTCCCTGTAGTGTTTTCAGTCAGACTGATCCATTGGGATTTAATGTTTAGACAATATAAGGTCCCATCCACTCTGTATGGAACTTCTTCGGTTTCCCTTTTACATGTCTATTATAAAGGAGTGCCATGTCTCCAACTAACAGATTCTTCTATTTGATATTTCTGTCGTGTTGTGCTTTCTGTTGTTGTTTTTGGACTTGTTTATGCTCTATCACCATCTTCCGGCTTTCATCTAGCTTCGACAGTTGTAATAGTCGTTCTTTTCGAGCATCTTCGACATCAATGTGCAAGACTATTGCAATAGTCGGTGCTTGTCATCGAAAATGCAATGGGACGACTGCTTCTTCTCCATAGACAAGTGAGAAAGATGTCTGTCATGTCGTTCTTTTGTATGTTGTTCTATATGCCCAGAGAACAACAGGTACTTTGTCATCCCAGTCGTCCTTCTCCATGTTGCATATTTTTGTCAGTCCTCTTGCGAGTGTTTTATTGAACGATTCTACGACTCCATTAGACTGAGGGTGGTATGATGTGCTTATTCTATGATAAACTGCAAATTCCTTAGTCAGTGCTTCAATGGTTTTGCATATAAAATTGTACCTTGGTCACTTATCAATGTTATTGGGCATCCAAAACATGTTATGATATTTTCTTAGATAAACTTGGTGGCAACTTTGCTTGAACATGTTTCGACCGGCTCTGCTTCTGCCCATTTGGTGACATATTCCACAACAGTGATAAGATATCGAGCACCTGTCTGCCTCCCAACTGCTGGAAATGGTCCAATAAAATTGATCGCCCAAATTTCAAATGTTCGGCTAGGGTTAATTGGAACCAATGGCATTTCTATTTTTGGGAGCGGTCGACCCATATGCTGACATCTATCACACTTAGATACAAATTCTCGATAGTCTTTGTGAACTATCGGCCACCAAAGTTCGGCTTGTAGGATTGTTCTGGTTGTCATGTCCACATGATAGTGACCTCCTGCCTGTCCATAATGAGCTTCTTAAAGTATATTCTGTCGTTCATGCTTAAGTGCACATCAACTTAATATATCATCCAAGCCAAGTTTATAGAGGAATCCATTGATCAAAGTGTAGGGTGTTTCTTTCATAGCCAGGATCTTGCTCTTTTTCTCAGTCATTCCTTCAGGAGCTTGTCCATCCTCGAGAAATTGTGCAATTTCCGCAAGTTCTGAAGGGACTACTTCAATGCGAAACAAATGTGCATCCGACAAATCATCTTCAATTCTTGTCAGCTCCTCTCCCGTGTCAACTCTCGATAGGTGGTCTGGCTCAATGTTAGCCTTTCCAGGTTGAATAATTACTTCAAATTAAAATTCCTGGAATAGTAGAAGCCAATGACACAACCTCCCATGGTGGAATGGTTTATTGACTAAATATTTTAAATCTTGATGATCTACATAAAATACAAATGGGTTAACCAATAAATAATGATGGTATTTCTGTAGTGCAAATACAATACCTAATGCTTCTCTTTCAGTCATGGAGTAATTTCTTTCATCTTTATTCAACTTCTGACTGCTGAACACATTAGGATAATCCATTCCATCTTCTCCACGTTGTGTTAGAATGGTGCCGACTACTATTCCAGACGCATCAATATGCACATGAAATTTTTTCGACCAATTCGAAAATCAGAGGATGTGTGCTTCGACCATTTTTCCTTTTAGTGTGTTAAATGGGATGTCGCACTCCTCTGTCCACCTATAATCTTGATCATCTTTTAACAGCTCTTCGAGAGGGTAAGTCATATCAGAGTAATGTCTGATGAACTTCCTGTAATACCCGGTATGACCCAATAGGATCCGTACTTGTTTCGGATTGACTGGAGGCTTTAGGTTGAGAATAAATTTGATCTTTGCATAGTCGACCTTGATTCCTTCTTTGAAAACTACATGGCCCAGTAATATGCTGATTGGTGTCGCAAAATGCACTTTTTAATGTTCAATGACAACTGTATCTGCTGACACCATTCCAACATCAGTCGAAGTGATTTGCAATGATCCTTTAGCATTGTATAGATTGTCCAATCATCAAAGTAGACAAACATGGTTTTGTAGATATATTCTTGAAATGATTTGACGACAATTATTGAAAATACCGTTGATACATTCTTTAGACCGAAGGGCATGAATTTGTATGCGAATGACACGAACTCGCACACGAATGTTGTCTTTTTCTGATCTTCTTTTGCAATGGGTACTTGGTTGTACCCAGAGAATACATTTGTAAAAGAGTAGCACTCATGCCATGCAACTTCATTAAGAATTTCATCTGTGAAAGGGGTTGGAAAGGGGTTTGTGAGTGTTACATTGTTCAGATCACAAAATTCGACACAAATTCTAAGTCATGTTGGGTCTTGTTTCTTTGGCTGAACAACCATCGGGCTTGCCCACTCCGATTGGTCGATAGGATATATGATTTCTGCTGAAACAATACTATCGATCTTCTTTTTAACAATATCATTATATTTGTGAGCAAGTTTGTAGGGTCTTTTCTTTACTATCCCGGCGTCTGGTTTAATATCAATTTTCATCTGGCCCATCTCCTGCACAAGTCCTTTCAAGTACTTGTAATCTCGAGCAAATACGTCTTGAAATTCCTTGAGGAGACTAGTGATTTCTGCTATTTGTTCCTCATTCCAGTAATTGCCAATTCTTGCCATTTTTGGTCAGTCGTCGTTTGAAATATCTACTTCCTTTGTTTTAATCTTCGCGTTTGTCCATTCTAGCGCACGACTGTCACTTATCGGTCATTCACCTTCTTTAGTTTGTGTGAATGCTAGTGGAAAGTATTTTTCTGACAACCTTTCAGGTTCATCTTTTTCGACAATCTCTGTGCTAAAGATTGTTTTTATGGGCTTTGACATGTTGGGGTGATCCTATATCCATTGAAAACTCTTCCTGACTGATTTCTCCATTTCTAGGCTTAATCTTATTGAATGCTGGCTTTCTGTAGACTTTATGTTATAGAAGGTAGTAGGTTGACAAGTAATCTATTTTTTCCCTGCAAGTATTGAATTTTCTGTCGGCTGCAGAAATTCTTTGATAGTTTTACTAGCTTCGACCAAATTCTCCTCCTGTGGAGAAAACTTGAAATCCTTAATGAATATTCCTTCAAGTCTTTCCAAATGAAAGTTTCCCCTCTCGCCTCTTCCATCTTATACCATTTATTGGGTAAATCATCAAGTGTTTTCGGGAAGAGGTGAGGCCACGCTCTTTCATCTTTAAATCCCAATTTCTCCATTCTCTTTCACATCAGTCCATGTGGACTTTAGGATTTTGTCCCTGTGTAAACATAGGGATTTCAACCTAAGTCGTCAGCTTCCTTCCTCCAAACCTTTCTATAAAATATGTCGATGCAGTATTCCAGCTTTGGAGTTTGGAATGATGGGTGTCCCACCATCTCACAACTTGACCAGTAAATGTCTCTACCAGACTTTGTAGTCGGCCTTGCTCTCCGACATGTTTTGATACATGTACAACAGGTGAATCACGTTCTTTGTATCTCAATGTCGGGTTACATGTTTGTGAATTTCAATCTGGAGCAGGTGTCGGATATGCTCGCTTCTTTCATTCAAATATCTTTGGTGTATATGATATTGAGAGACACTTCTTTATTTTCTTCTTTGAGATGGCTTCCACCATCCAACATTCCTTT
Source organism: Larix kaempferi (assembly GCA_027924585.1). Classification (NCBI taxonomy): domain Eukaryota; kingdom Viridiplantae; phylum Streptophyta; class Pinopsida; order Pinales; family Pinaceae; genus Larix; species Larix kaempferi. The sequence goes on along the minus strand of BSBM01000011.1, from coordinate 19,426,246 downwards.
GCATGCAAATCATAGTTTTCTATCTGCCAGTCATAAAGTTCTGCATTAGAATTATATCTGAGTGAAACAGGTTCTCCAAGGTGAAGTTCTCCTTGGAAATTTTGTTCAATGTGATCTTCATTATTGTCTATTCGATAAAGCTATCGAATATCATTATCTAATTCTGCAGGTTCCGACCATGGAGCACCCTGAAATGGGAATATTTGTACAATAACCTTCTTCTCGTTTCCTTTCAACTTGATGCGACTTTTGTCTAAGGAAATTGAAGCCTTCATCTTTCTCCCCCAAGGTCGACCGACGAAGGCTGGGAAAGAACTCGCATCGGCCTTAGCATTAATGATCTCAAAATCCACTTTTGTCATGATTCCTTTGATGGAAGTTTCAACTCCTGTCCATACTCCAATCGGCTCAATTAATCCTTGATCTGCGAGCTTTAGATAAATTCCCGATTCCTGTAATTGTGGTCGACCAAGTTGGTCCTAGGTATCATGAGTCATGATATTTACTTGGGAACCAAAATCTAGTACGACTTGTCGTACATGATATCCATTTATGTCAAGGTCAACCAATGGGTCAGCATCATTTTTCTCTTTTTGATTTAGTCGACAAATGTTTTTAGTTTGTCTTTAATCGACATGTTTGTATTTCAATTTATGCAACAGGTCAATCAATTTTCCTATAGCTTCATCATTTGAAGTTAATCTGAAAAATTCATTGAGAACTTCCTGCCGGTTTTCTTCAATATCTTCATGTTCTGCTAAGTCACAAAATATGTCGGATTCATTTTTGTACACAGATTTTTGTTTCATAGGATTTGGGTAATCCTCTTTATCTACAATTTTACTTATCTATGGCTTATCTTGACCAATGTGAGTACCTTGCCTATTTAGAATTTGCAAATTTTTTGTACGAAACACGTCATTTTTGGATACACAAGATAAGACATGAACATTCTTTTTATTATATATTTTCTCAATCATGGTAGGGCAATCATCTAAAAAGTGATCGCCTACCCCACATTTTGTACAAAATTTAATATCAGTTCTTTCCTTATAAGGGAATTTAGCATGTCGATGATCCTCGTTGAGACATGTGAAACACAAACCAGGTCGATTAGGTCGAACACCGCGACCACCACCGCCATGACCACGACTCTGGTATCCTCCGCTCCTATTGTAGTCATCATATCGTCGATCATATCGATGGTCGTTATACCTTTGGTGTTTGTCGTTCATGTTCTGATTGTACCAGTTATTTCTTCCATCGTTTCTCTCAAACTTGTTGCTTCCTATATTTCTATCATGATGCTGCTCAACAGAGTTTGTCTGGTACACTGCATGGTAAATTTTCCGATTTTTCAAGTTCATATGACATTCTTCAATCGCATGTGTATTGACTTCGCAAATTTGACACCATTTTTCCTTCTTGTTTTTCAGATTGTATGGACAATCATTTGTGGTATGCGAGTCGTATTCTTTGCACAAATTGCAAAAGCATCTAGTTTGACTGTGTTTAACTTCTTGTCATCGATCATCAATTCAACAAGTGTCTTTGGTATGTCATGACGTTCGACATGTAGTACACCATAATTTTGTCCCTTTCAAATTAATACTTCGGATTGCTTGTTCCATACTTTCAAGGCATTCGTTGACGTGTTTGTCTATGGAGACTAGAGGGTATTCGTCATCCATTTCAATCTCCAGTGTTACTTTTAATGCCTCTGCATAAGTATTAACACTTTGTCGACGGACATGTGTTTTGATTTTATTTATGAGACCAGCAATAAAACATTTGATTAATAGATTTTCTTTGATCTCATAGTCTAGCTTGCTCAAGAGGTCTTTGAACCTCTTTTCATACTCCTTGACAATTTTTGTCGGCTTTTGGACTGTTGTCTTCTGTCGTTCGGCCGCTAGGTATGTCGCATATTCGATCATGAAAAAGGACAAAAGCCTTTGTTTAATTTCTACCTTGGTTGCATTTGGTGATTTTTCTATATACCCCATATACCATGTCAGTGCTCCTTTTCTCAGCGAGCCAACAAACTAAGCAACCTGTCTTTCCTCTCCCATGATTTGATTGGATGTCCATATCGCTTTGCACACAAACCGATCTCTTGTTGGGTCTTCATCACCTTCATAGAATGGAAGGTGTGTGTTGGCTTATCATATGCTGACCCAGAGGTTTTAAGTAAGACCCAGGTTCTTCGCAGTTTCCCCTTTGACCAAAAAAACCCCTTTGCACTGGCCCTTTCGGAAACAACCTGCAAGCAGGTTGAGGTCTCACCCGAGGTGTATCTATGGGGTATTGCAAAATCAAGTTTTCATAGTATGTGATGAGTTTTTCAGTCGGACATACTGCACAGTGTGGTAGGGGGAAATCGTTGTGAGGCAAGACTGTGCAGTGAGGGACAACACCACGGTCCGCGCCTCTAAATCCTCCTACTACGGGACTTCTCGTGTGACTGTGGTCTACACATCTCACACTACGGCTTAAAATACTTGAGATAACTAAGGTTATAAATTGATTACCACTAATCCTTCATTCAGTCATTCATTCATGCATTTAGGGTATCCACCGCTCAACATGTGCTACGGAGGCAGATCAACTAACCTAGATCCTTCTTACTGCGTAATATGAAACTACTAAGCTATATCCCAACACTTAGCCGAATAACTGATTCGTTACTGCTTCATACATAAAGACTAAACATTCACCATTCAACAATTCATTCAGACTTAACATATTATTTCCATACTCTCTTGATGGAAAATACATACAACAGTCCAATCATAACAATATGCAAGGGAAAGTTCAGGCATTCATTTACAGAAAATAAATAAATGCACGCTACACAACCACATCACATTACACATTATTTAACGTGGTTCACTTCCTCAGGTGGGAAGCTACATCCACAAGAATGGTTGTTATATATATCCTTAATGTGAAGGGGACAACCGCTCTTAGTCTACGCACTCAGCTGCAGACTATCTTCCCTCTCGACTAGGTCTCTGCGCACTCAGCTGCAGAGCCTTTACAATATGTTTGACTCAGAGAGATTTAATAATACAAGCTTGAGCTTAATATTCTCTAAGAGTTACCCTCAATATCCCAATAACAAAAGAACCCCTTTCCTATACAAAAGTGCCTCCTTAAATAGATCATGCCCGTAGGTCATGTTTTTACAATGTCGAGGCATAAACCCTTAGGGTTTACAAAACTTGCATGGTTTCACTAAATTGAACTGCTGTCTTTGGTAGTGAGTGCTCCATCATAGCGGTCCTCCACGCCTTCGTCTTGTCGCTATCGTCCTCTCTGTCGTGCATATGCCAACAGGTCACTTTCATGAGTTGCCTTTACTCCAATGGTCTCATACCACTTTCCACGCCAAGCTGTCGCTTTCGCTGAGCCATTCTTCACCTAATAGACTCGTACGACTGGCCGCCTTCCTAATTTTCTCGTGCCCGCCGCTCAGCACTCCTGGAGCATCTTTTCCAACATTAGACTACCGCTGTTCTATCCGGTACCTGTACCTATCCTAGGTCCAGCAGTCTGCTTTGTTGGCTCCACATGGCCTGATCACTTCGTAGCATTGCTTCCTTGTAGCGCTTATCTTCATGATACTGCCAAAATTTGGTTGTTGCGCACAACTTCACAGCATCCCCCATACTTGTACAAACTTATATCATTTGTTGAGATGCACTCAGCTCCGCAGATCAACCTCCTTGTGTTATCCAAAATTGCCCCATCTTGGGCCAGGCCCAACATGCCCCTAACACTTACATGTGGCTCATCCTTGAGCCACCTTCTGCTTCGGCCTTATCGATCTGCTCCACAACTTGTGGAGCTAGCTTGGTCGTGAAATGATTGTAAGTTCCTATCAATTGTTCGACTGCTTCCTTGGTGTCTTGCTCGACTTTCTTTACTGTGTCAAGTAGTACTGGGGTTATCTCTTCTCCAATCTATCCTTGTGCCTTCTCCTGGTTGTCGCGTAGATCCTTTAGCTTGTCTTCGATCTGCTGCGATACTGTTGTGGCATCCTCCAGGAGTTGATGCGACTAATTATCCATCTTAGTCTCTTTTTCTATTAATCCTTGGACCTCTTTTTTCAAACTTGAGATCTCCTTATACCTCGGCATTCTATCCCTGGGTGGTAGGGCCTTGACTTCTACGTCCAATTTTTCAAGCCCGAACTACTTTTCCTTTACTGCGGTCTTTACTTGCAGTAGCATTGGATCCTCTTTAAGGGCAGTAAATGCCTTTAAAGTCTTCACCAACAAATATTGGCACTTAGCCATCTCAATGGTTATGTTTTGTGCCACGGCTTTAACTACTTGTTCTCTTAACTGCTACTCAGTTAACACAACCTATGGGTTGAGTTTTTTCTTGAGGAGGGCGATGTCAGCTTCATAGAGGACTTCCTTCTCCTGCATTTGTACTTTGAGGGATCACACCATGTCTCCTATCCTCAGAACGGTATCCGCAGGATCGTCTTGGACCTGCAACTCTTCAATATCCTTTGTGACAGCAGTAATAGTGGCCTCCAATCACGGTCGTCGGTCCTGTTCATCGTGTAGTTGCATCGCAGTGTGCGAGATCGACTCCTACAGTTGTCTATTGGCTGCTTGCAGTTCAGCTTCTGCCTTCATTGCATCAGCAGTTCTATCACACATCTCATCCCCAATCTACAGGTGTAGATAGTGCAAACCTGGTAGCAGGATCTTGGCCAAGTTGAGCTCTACGCACTCGACATTCTTTGTATCTAGAAGCACTTCTTTTAACATCGGCAGTGAGATGGTCATCGGGTCCAAATGGATGACTCTTGTCTTCACTAGCAACGTGATGGCTAGCTGCAGGGGTTTTTGTTGCGAGGTTCCTCCGAACCTCCCTTCTCACTCTGAGTCGCGCGACATGGGTAGTCTCTTCTGCATATCCTCCATCTTTTGCATCAGTCTTTGCAGTGCGAACCAATTCTTTTGTTGGTCATCCTGTATGGCCTTGTCCTTTTCCCCTTTGTCTATCATTAGCTCTTCAATATGCTCTGAGACATTTTCGACAATCATGTCAAAGTATTCTTCGTTAAGGACTGTTTCTGACTGACTCTTGGTTGCTTATATATTCTTCCATGCCTTTGGCTTCGATGGGCTTTCAGGTTCTTTACTTTTTCCTTTTTCCTTTTCTTCAGTGATTGGGAATGGCTACGGAATTGGTTCATCTTCTTCTGAATCCGTCGGAACATCCATGACCTTGACGCAAAACTCTGTCGGCTAGTCCCTCATGAGGATCTCAATGTCTTCCTCGTACATATGGTAATTACTCCGATACCATTCGGGATTTTTTGTCTATTCCTTGGGAGAAATAAAAATACAACGCATGTCTACATGAAAGTCGACCATGCGAATATATTTTGACGTTACCTACTTTGTAATGCACAAAGTGCACATGTTTTCATCTTGCAGCTGGGTGTAATACTTATAGAAGACCTCAGCTGTTGCATGTTGCCGCTCCATGTTCAAATTTTCCCAAAGGTTTGCATATCGAACTCCTCTGGGATTATTGGTGTCTGCAATTACACCAACATAGTCCTTGGGTTCATTCCATCCAACAAAGGTGATTAGGATAATCAACCACGTGAAATGGAAGTGACCTCCATTCTCCTAGGTGTCATTGAGTTCGTGCAGGAACTCATTGAGAAGGTACTGATACCAATTGAACTCGGTTCCTTCAGTCGCGCAGCACCGAGTAGTACTGTTCCCGTAGGCACCTCCGAAGGCCTAGTTGTTGTCAGGTTTTTTCTAGCCAGCAGCTACGTAACAAACTTTGTCACTCTATCTTTGATTTCTTTTGTCGGAAAACCTCTTTTTCCTTTCACTAATGCATGTATTTTCTTCATATTCACGACAGCTTCTTTTTCCTTAGTCTTCCCTTGGAAGAACTGCTTGGGGTCCTTACCGGATTTGCTTAATCCTGTTATACGGTGGATTAAGTCGATATTCAAATCAACATTTATGTCTAGCCACAAGTATCCCTAATGGATTCGTGCCATCAATTTGTGAACCACCACATTGACTTCTGCTGAGCGATCAAAATGGGGTAATCTCAGTAGGTTCAGCAACCCTGACTCGACTACTGGCGTCAACCAGCTCTCGGCGACCAAGTTAAGGTTTCTTTTCACATCTTTCTTCCAGTACATGTACTGGTCTGTCTAGAAGTGTGGGAACTTGGGATCATGGGGTTCTTCCTTCTGTACTCCCAGGAGGTCATAATCTTCCCACTTACACTCTGGAATCTTTTCGAGCAAGTTCTTAGCAACATCAACATGCTTCGAAATGGGCGACAAGGGGATTTCATAACACGGGTTCTTGACCAGCTTAAACACAAGGGCATCCAACGCTCGAGGTGACATGTACTATGGTGTAAGCTTTAAAGGTATCTCCTTCTGAAATACCGGTGATTGTGGCACCGTCGTGCTCGGCCTGTGGATCTTTGTTCGTGGCCCAACTGTATCTTTCTCCCTATCCTGCATGACTAGATTATGTCAAGGTGAACTTCGAGATGCCTGACCGGGTTCTAGTACAACCTTCTTGGCAGGCGTTTTCATTAAATCTGCAATCCCCCCGTGCGAAAAGACTCTAATTGCTTCTTGAATTGTAATATTTTCTTCTCTATATGGTGACTTGTACATTTACAGGAGAGAGTAGGCAAATGTTTCAGAGATATTACTAAAAAATTAGTAACACAAGGGAGAACGCATAAAAATTCTAAGTGTTTGATAACACCCGCGAGTCCTTATGTGGCATTATTTATAGGTGTAGGTGAGTCCTTCCGCGCCTTCCGATGGCTAGATGAACATTAAATGTGGTATTTGTTGGCCAAATTGAATAGATCCTTTAGTCCCTTTCTTCGTCAACGTGTTCAGAATGACTATCTTTTCGTTAATTGCCCAAGCGATTGCTTGCAACGGTCACGTAATAGCTATATTTTTCTCAAAGGCAGTGTAACAGCTATTTTTTTTAGTGTTGTGCCGAGCTGCATGGTAGGCCATCTCTGATCCTACGCAGTTACTTCATGGTGTCAGTGTTTGAATTGCACGGCTCCCTTTTTCTTTCCTTTCTTCTTCTTCTTCTTTTTTTTTTTTTTCACAGCTTTAGAGATGCTGCGCGGTATATACATTATCTCTCTTATAGTACATGTACATATTCCTTTACATTTCTAGTGTCCAATTTCAACTGCAGTTGACACTTAGAAATTTCTCCCTTTGTTTATCATTCAGGATTCTGCGAAGCAGGACTATCATGGTACAGCTTGAGCCTGCTTCCATTTATCAAATTTGGCAAAGTATCGCCAGCTAAGGTGGATAAATGGACTACACCAGTGTTAGTAACATGTATCACAGTATATGGACCAAGCCAATGCATCTTAAATTTACCAGGAAACTTCATGAATTTTCTATCATACAGGAGGACGAGGTCACCTACCTGAAAGCACTTTTTCTTTATATGGCGATCATGCCATGCTTTCTCGAGGTCTTTTTAGAATTGCTAGTGGAAGTCGACGATGACACGATCTTCCTCCAACCCAACTAGGTGTAGCAACCTTTCTTCTAGCACTGGGGGGTCTTCCATGCCTGTGAATGCAGCGATTGTCAAGCTGGGGACAATATACTCCATTGGCATTATAACTTCCTATCCGTAAGCCAACCGAAAGGGTGTGTGTCTCGTCAATTTCTTACAAGTTGTCCTGTATGCCCATAACACAGATGAGATGCATAGATCCCAATCATCTCTATTCACATTGCAAACTTTAGTCACGACATTCTCCAATATTTTATTCAAAGCCTCAACAGTGCCATTTTCCTGCGGGTGATATGGTGTACTGCGCTGATGATGGATATGGAATTCCTCTGTGAGAGCTTTAATGGTCTTGTTTAAAAAGTGAGTTCCTTGATCACTCATCAAAATATTTGGGCATCTGAATATTGACAATATTTCTTCAAAAATGAACTGTGCGGTAGTACCTTCACTGCAGTCCTTCACCGGCTTTGCTTCTTCCAATTTGGTAAGGTAGTTAGTAGTAGTAATGATGTACCTCACACCAGTTCTCTTCCCTGGTGGGTTTATAGATCCCACAAAATCAATGGCCCATTTTTCAAATGCCTGCAAGGTCAACTGCGGATTCAATGGCATCTCATCTCTACGCGAAGGTTTTCTTGTCCTCTGACAGACATCGCAGTTCCGACAGTGTTCTTTAGAGTCTTTACGCATCATAGGCCACCATATCCCTGCACGCAATATCTTCTGCGCGGTAGCTCTTCCTACATAGTGACCTCTTGCAATCCCTAAGTGCGCATTTGCTAAGATGAATGGTCTCTCATGGTCTAGTACAAATCTGCACAAGACTTCATCCGGTCTGATTTTGTATAAATGACCTAAAATAATAGTGAAGTCTGCGGCGTGCACTACTAGTTACTTCTTTTACTGGACGGAGAAATTTTGCGGTGCCAATCCTGTTGTTAAGAACTCAATCATGTCCTTATAATAATCATCAGAAATTTGTATAGAAAATAGCTGCGCATCAGGCAGACTGTCTTCAATGTTCGTCGGCTCTTCTCCTGACTCAATCCTAGAGATATGATCAGGTCCCAAGTTTAGCCTGCTGGGCTTAACAACAATATCAAAATCATACTCATAGAATAGCAATATCCATCTGCATATGCGCCCCCGTAACACTGGCTTATTGACCAAGTATTTCAACGTAGAATGGTCAGTGAACATAAGGAAGTGCGCACCAAGCAAGTAGTGTCTGAACTTCTACAGCGCATATACCATCGCAAGGCCTTCCCTCTCAGTAGTAGTGTAGTTCTTTTCTGTTGTTGAGAGCTTCCTGCAGGAAACCATAATGGGGTGGTTAATACCCCCTTCTCCTGGCTGTGCTAATACAATTCCCAAGGTGATGCATGATGCATCAACATGAACATGGAATGGCTTCTCCTAGTCTGGGAAGACTAGGATCGGTGCAGTAACCATTTTTTATTTAAGTGTGTCAAAACCCTGTTCACATTCTTCGTTCCAAATGAATGGCACGTCTTTCTTCAGTAGCTTCTCCATTGCTGCGGTTATCTGCGCATAACCCTTGATGAACTTCCTGTAATATCCAGTATGGACTAAGGTAGAGTGCAACATCTTAGCGGAAGTTGGTGTGGGAAAATTTACAATAATGGAAATCTTCGCAAGGTCCACCATCAATCCCTGCTTACAAACAATGTGTTCGAGTAAAATTTCGTATGGAACACAGAAGATGCACTTCTTTAGATTCAATGAGATTTGATGCTGTCTACACTTATTAAGCATCATTCTTCGATTTGCGCAATGGTTCTTCAATAGACCAAAGACAGTCCAATCATCAAAGTAGGCTTCCAAAAACTTGTGAATGAAGTCTTTAAAAGCTGTGACGGAAAATTTGGAGAAGATGTCAAGTGCGTTCTTTAGGCCAAAGAGCATTACTATACTATACTGGAATGACCACCATTTTGTAGCAAACATTGTCTTATGCCTATCCGTAGGAGCAATTCTGATTTGATGATACCCAAAGAAACCATCAGTAAAGGAATAAGCCTCATTCCATCCAACATTTTCAAGAACTTCATCTGTGAAAGGAGTGGGGAATGGGTTGTGCATAGAAGCATCATTCATTTTTCTGAGATCCACACAAATCCTGATCTCACCCTTCGTTTTCTTATCCTAAATGACCATGGGGCTAATCCACTCGGACTCCTCGACAGGTTAAATGATTCCTGCTTCTAGCATCTTATCCATCTCTACGCGGACTCTTTCTTTATACCGTGGGTTCAATTTGTATGGCCTCTGCTTCACAGGATTGGCGCCTAGATTCAAGGGGATCTTCATGACTCCTAGGTCTCTCAGAATTCCTTTCATTTCTGTAAATTTTGTCGGAAACAACTCCTGATACTCATGTAAAGTGTCTGTGATCTCCACAATAGTATGATCATCCCAATAATCTCAAATCGATGCGAACCTAGGCTCTTTACTTGTGCCAATATGCACCTTCTGTGACTTTACTTGTCCGCTCATATATGGGATTTCCAATAGAGGTCCTTCTACATCGCGTGCACCCTCCGATTCTGGTATGTTTACGTTGTGCATATCATCCTCATCGTCTTCCTTGCTATCGTCATCTTCTTCAGCTAGGTTATAACACTCTATGGGATGTTCTTCGTGTTCCTTCCATTCAGAGTGTACGTTCACAGGAATGCCATCTGCCTTGAAGAATGCTTCCCATGTAGTATCTTCACGAAGACAGTCTCCCCTGAATATGCATTCCTTAATTATCTGCAATGTCTCATGGATCAGCGGATTCTCATCCTCAAAGCTGAAGTCCCTCTAGAAGTTCGTAGTCAACATCTCCCAATCATTGGTTTCCTTGCGCAACTCCAGTTCTAGGTACCATTTTTTCAGAATGTCATCTTCCAGGGTATGCACAAAGAGATGCACCCATTCTTCATGTGGCATTCCCAACCATGTCTGCGAACAGACTTCAAGATGATGGCTAGGATTTGTCTGTCCATTAAAATTCTCAAAGGGTAAAGTAACCCTGTCCGAAAACCGAATCTACATATTAATCCTGCATTGATCCCAAGTGGTCAATGTCTGCTTGTGCATAGCCCACCATCTAGCTGGTGTGTCATGCAGTTCCATATCAAATGCGGGTAACCTATGCTCATCTGGAACTAGTGTAGTATATTCTTGGATAAAGGTATAAACATTAGCAAAACCATCATATGTGGGAATGGGACTTTATTCCTTCCCGATCCAGTGCAGCGATTTCGTAACCTGCGCGCACCTTCTCATTGATACTTCATGCATGCGGCTTTGCCAATTTTCCAGTCCCGCCTCTGAGTTAGAGACGCAGGATCTGTCACATCTCCAGGTGAGTGTACCATCCATAGTGGGATTAATGTAATCTTCATGGTTCGCTGTCATCTGGTACAGTCTGTCCAAGTCTTGAGCCTTGAAATCCTCCTGAATCGAATCACTCTATCTGTCCCCATCTGTAGGATCCAATGGTGCGATGACCCTAAGATGCTTTCCTTCAAATATCATCTTCTTTGTCTTGAAGTTTATGATATCTAGGTTATCCATAGCCCATTCAATTCCTAACAGTGCAGGAAAAGGCTAACTATCGTCCACAATATCGATAACTTCAAAGTCTGCATGACTTTGACCTCCATCGATGTCGACCACTACATCAGCTAACTGGCCAAAAGGTATGAATTTCTCTTGGTTAGCTATTCTCAACTATATAGGTGACCATAACAACTTTGGTCGGCCCATCTGCTGCCATGTCTACTTAGTCAATACATTCACTTTAGATCCTAGATCAAGGATGACTTCATCCATTTCAAAATCTCCTATCTGCGTGGTAAGTGTCATTTCTCAGGCTGCTCTTTTATGCTTCCTTATGTGATGTACTGTGCTATCAGAAGTTTATGTTTCCATATGTGGTTCATATTGGTTTATGGGCTTCTATAGCTCTACTATAGCATTTTCACTTTTTAGTAGCTTCATGCAGATTCGCAAGAACTGCACAACGGAAGTGCTGACATCCGTTGCGGTACTTGTTTTGTCATGGGCCCCTCGCATGTATTCAACATGTGGTGTTTCACTGCACAATGGGATCCTCTGTGACTTTGGTGCCGATTCTCTGAAGGTATCCCACGCATCGATAAAGACCTCCTTTTTCTTTTATAGGTCGAGAGCAGGTATTTTTCCCGTAACTTTCCTTATCCATATTGTCTCAATAGGGGTCTTCTTTGGGTGCGCCTCCCCTGATGTGGAAGCTTCTGCTCCCCTATCACGTCCTGTCTCAGCACCACTGCGCATGACCACATTGATTCTCTAGTCCACTGGATGTTTGGATTTGGTGCCTCCGTCCGTCTTCTTTTCTCCATTTCCACCTCTAGCACTGGGAAATATTCAATAACATGCTCGAATGATTTACAATAGTTGCATGTAATGCATGGGTTAACACAATCTCTAGATACGTGACCTGGCTGGCCACAATTATAACAAATGACCTGGCCGTGGCGTCTTCCCTGCGTCGGGCCAGCATTTCTTCCTCTGCCATGGTATCCACCACCACGGCCTCTATATCCTCCTTGATCATATTGCGCGTTTTCTTGTCTTGGCTAGTTTTCTTCTTGTACGCGGTACAAGCCGGCGCCTCTCATTGATTCCATATCTCGTTTTCTTTCATTCATTAGCTGATATGCGCAGCAGTTAGATTCATACCTTTGTTCTTTGCCATTTTTCATGCTTTGCAGCTCTAGTGTTAGGGTGGTCAGCTGGTTCTAGATCTGAGACATCCTAGAACTAGTCTCACCAATCGGTGAAGCCTCTAGCTTCATTGCGATCTCCAAGGCCTCTACCTGCAACGCAACCTTTTGCTACATCAATGGTAATCTGATGTGGGGCAACAACGCAACAATGAACCATTCCTTGTGTTGTTTGGGAGCTATAACAAATTTCACTTGGTCCAAAAGCGTCTTAAACTTCTGATCAAAATCCCAGACCGTTTCAGTCAGTCTCTGCTTTAATTCTTTCAACTCGGTTATACACTGAGATTCAGATTTGGGTTTCTTAAACTCTGCCACAAGCGCATCTTTAATTTCTGCAAGGGTTCTCGGCTGTGTCTGAGAGTACTTCATAAACCAATGTAAAGCTCTGTCTCTAAAGGTAGTGATGAGCTGTGCTCTCTTCACGGCATCATCCTCGATTTGTCTTACACTCCATACGGCTTCGCAAAGGAACCAATGCTGGTCAGGGTCTTCTAGACCAGTTCCTTTGAATATCGGTAGCTTCATATCAGTGTTTTCCATTGTCCTATTAGGTGGTGTAGCGCCTGAATTAGTGTGTGGATGCTGTAAAGGGCTCTGTGCAGTGAAAATAAATGGGCTTATCAGGGTAGACGTACTGGGATGAGTATTCTACGGGGTGGGCTGCGTAGCTGGTGGGTTCTGAGATAAGGGTGGCACGGTCTCTGCAACCGGCGGGTTCTGAGGGGTAAATAGTGGCGCGGCTTCGTTTTCAAGGTCACAAGGAATCTCGATATCTATGTGGAGTCCAGGGCCTCCAGGAATCTTATTAAACTTATATCTCTTCCTACTTCTAAGATTATTGGTGTCTTTGTTAGAATCACTATATATATTGTTTACCATGACAGACTTTGACACTATTATTGCATTCTTAAAACACCTTTCTCAGCTAACAGCATCTTAACGTATAGACTAAGATTGTTCAGGTACTTACCTTGGAATCCCTCGAAAAAGTATTCTTCTGCTTGGCTGTAGGATTTGAGTGTGTCTACAGTAAATTCTGTTTTGAAGCCTTCTAGCATATGATCGACCCAAAATTCAACTGCACGCGTCAATGGGTTGTCTACCACTTTGAGCTGCGTTATGAGCTCGAGAGTCCACTCTGTAGGAACTCCTCCTTGAAAACAGGTTTTCTTCTCTGACAGCCACGAGATCCACTTGACTAGCTCATTTGGAAATGATGCCCAAAAAATTTCGTGAATATCTTTCCACAGATATCTATTCAACCATTGTTCGTCAAATAGACACGGATGTCTATTCTCTTGCCTTGCAAAGTCTCTTACGGTCTTGTCACACCAAGTCCGGATCTCTGTCTTTTCAGGATACCAATTGTCCGAGCCTTTCGAGAACTGATGTTCTTCATTACTCATTATGGTTGCAACTCATCACGGATTCTAGCATGGAAACAGAACCATTTGTTGGCTTATCATATGCTGACCCAGAGGTTTTCAGTAAGACTCGAGTTCTTCGTGGTTTTTGCTTTGACCAATAAAACCCCTTCGCACTGGCCCTTTCGGAAACAACCTACAAGCAGGTTGAGGTCTCACCCGCGGTGTATCTATGGGGTACTACGTAATCAGTTTTCCACAGTATGTGATGAGTTATTCAGTCGGACGTACTGTGCAGCACGGCAGGGGACAAGCGCTGTAAGGCAAGACTGCGCGGTGAGGGACAACACCGGGGTCCGTGCCTCTTAATCCTCCTACTGCGGGACTTCTCGTGTGAATGCGATCTACACATCTCACACTACGGCTTGAAATACTTGAGATAACTAAGGTTTTGAATTTATTACCACTAATCCTTTATTCAGTCATGCATTCACGCATTTAGGGTATCCACCGCTCAATATGTGCTGCGGAGGCGGATCAACTACCCTAGATCCTTCTTACTATGTAATATGAAACTACTAAGCTATATCCCAACACTTATCCAAATAAATGATTCGTTACTCCTTCATACATACAGACTAAAAATTCACCATTCAACCATTCATGCAGACTTAACATATTATTTCCGTACTCTCCTGATGGAAAATACATACAACAGTCCAATCATAACAGTATGCAAGGGAACGTTTAGGCATTCATTTACAGAAAATAGATAAATGCATGCTACACAACCACATCACATTACACAGTATTTAACGTGGTTCACTTCCCCGGGTGGGAAGTTACGTCCACAAGAACGGTTTTTATATATTATCCTTAATGGCAAGGGGACAACCGCTCTTAGTCTACGCACTCAGCTGCAGACTCTCTTCTCTCTCGGCTAGGTCTCTCCGCACTTAGCTATAGAGCCTTTACAATATGTTCGACTCAGAGAGATTTAATAATACAAGCTTGAGCTTAATATTCTCTAAGAGTTACCCTCAATATCCCAATAAAAAAAGAACCCCTTCCCTATACAAAAGTGCCTCCTTAAATAGATCATTCCCATAGGTCATGTCTTTAAAATGTTGAGGCAGAAACCCTTAGGGTTTACAAAACTGGCACGATTTCTCTAAACCGAACTGCTGGCTCTGGTAGCGAGTGCTTCATCGTGGCAGTGCTCCATGCCATCGTCCTATCGCTATCGGCCTCTCTGTCGTGCATATGCCAACAGGTCACTTTCACGAGCTGCCCTTACTCTAATGGTCTCATACCACTTTGCACAGCAAGCTGTCGCTTTCCCTAAGTCGTTCTTCACCTAACGGACTCGTACAACTGGTCACCTTCCTGATTTGTTCGTGGCCGCCGCTCGAAACTCCTAGTGCATCTTTGGAAAAATTAGACCACTGCTGGTCTATCCAGTACCTATACCTGTCCTTTGTCTAGCACTCTGCTTTGCTGTCTCCACATGGCCTTATCACTTCGCAGCATTGCTTCCTTGCAGCACTGATCTTCGTGTGCTGCCAAAATTTGGTTGTTGTACACAACTTCACAGCATCCCCCATACTTGTACAAAATTATATCATTTGTTGAGCTGCGCTCAGCTCCGCATCTCAACCTCCTTGTGTTATCCAAAATTGCCCCATCTTGGGCCAGGCCCAACATTGTGTTCTTGAGCATGACATGTTTGCTGGTGTATTGTTTTGAGAATGTGATGGTGGTGTAGGTGGATTATTTCCACAACCAGAACTTGGTGCTTCGTTAGCTTGAATTAGCTGTCTATCTAGACTATGTTCTCTGTCTTCAGAACCAGTAACTAGACCTTCTTCTGTTTCGCGGGTTTGTCTTCTTCTACCATTGCTGTTGAAATCCAATTAAAGTTCTGCTCGAATGGGATTTCGCTAAATCTCGGGTTTTCCTACATACTCGATGATGTTAAATTTTCAGAATTTACTTCTGTTAAAATTCAATATGCTAAGACAGAAAATAGCAGCATTACATTCCATTTCACAATAATAGCATATACAGGATCACTGAAGAAACAACAAGCATAGCATAAACACAAGAGACACAGATTTATCCTGGGAAACCCTCATGGGGTAGAAAACCCAGTAAAGCTTCCTCAATATAGATGACCAGCAATATACAAAGATGCAAACCAAAGACATGATCTCCTTCTCCACTGTAGCAGACCTCTCCTCCAATAGGTGCGCCTCCCTTGAATGAGTGAGTGTATATAATGAGGAACACACCTCCTCTATTTATACACTACTTTGATATGTATTTTACACAAGTACACGTAGGCTCGTATTTAACCAATAGGTTAAATAACCCACTACAACTAACTGGGCCGACCCCTCTAGGGTGGTCTAATAACCCTTTGACCCACATAACACATTTAGGGCCGACCCCCACTAGGGAAGTCTAATAACCCGAGTTACCACATTCCGACGGAGGAATAAACATCTCTGGATATACAATAAGATCTTCACGGAGGAATGAATCATCTCCGGAATAATAAAGTACAAATATAATATTCTTTGAAGTTACAATATTTAACACTCCCCCTTAACGAGAAGGATATTATAACAGTATCTGCACGAGCAAGGAGTCATCAACATCATACATGATACATCTATAAATCATTGGAAGCTTTCTCAACATCATCAGTAACTCAAGCAGTTACTGGAACATCTTCAATACTGGAACATCAACATCTTCAGTACTGAGTCTTTATCTTCTGCAGCACTCGAACAACTACAACAACATCAACATCTGGATCCTCACGATCATCAGTATCGTCATCTCACGACCATTAGCATCGTCATCACACGATCATCAAGATCGTCATCACACGATCATCAGCATCGTCACACACGATCATTAGCATCGTCATCACACGATCATCAATATCGTCATCACACGATCATTAGCATCATCATCACATGATCATCAACATCGTCATCACACGATCAGCAGCATCGTCATCACATGATCATCAACATCGTCATCACACGATCAGCAGCATCGTCATCACACGATCATCAGCATCGTCATCACACGATCATCAGCATCGTCATCACACGATCATCAGCATCGTCATCAATACAGGTATCCATAACAATATAAGTATCCACATCATTAGTACACGTATTCATGCCAATACAAGTGTACATATCATCAATACAAGTATCCACACTGATACAAGTAACCACATCATCAATACAAGTATCCTACCGATACAAGTAACCACATCATCAGTACAAGTATCCTACCGATACAAGTAACCACATCATCAATACAAGTATCCTACCGATACAAGTAACCACATCATCAGTACAAGTATCCTACCGATACAAGTAACCACATCATCAGTACAAGTATCCTACCGATACAAGTAACCACATCATCAATACAAGTATCCTACCGATACAAGTAACCACATCATCAATACAAGTATCCTACCGATACAAGTAACCACATCATCAATACAAGTATCCTACCGATACGAGTAACCACATCATCAATACAAGTATCCTACCGATACAAGTAACCACATCATCAATACAAGTATCCTACCGATACAAGTAACCACATCATTAATACCATCACTTTCTCGGAGACCATTCGTCTACGGATCAATTCAGGGACCGAAGTCCGAGGATGATACAATCCCCATCACGTACATTTTGAACTAGCAGTTCCGGGATGATGCAATCCCCATCACGTACATTTTGAACTATCAGTTCCGGGATGATGCAATCCCCATCACGTACATTTTGAACTATCAGTTCCGGGATGATGCAATCCCCATCACGTACATTTTGAACTATCAGTTCCGGGATGATGCAATCCCCATCACGTACATTTTGAACTATCAGTTCCGGGATGATGCAATCCCCATCACGTACATTTTGAACTATCAGTTCCGGGATGATGCAATCCCCATCACGTACATTTTGAACTATCAGTTCCGGGATGATGCAATCCCCATCACGTACATTTTGAACTATCAGTTCCGGGATGATGCAATCCCCATCACGTACATTTTGAACTATCAGTTCTGGGATGATGCAATCCCCATCACATACATTTTGAACTATCAGTTCCGGGATGATGCAATCCCCATCACGTACATTTTGAACTATCAGTTCCGGGATGATGCAATCCCCATCACGTACATTTTGAACTATCAGTTCCGGGATGATGCAATCCCCATCACGTACATTTTGAACTAAGGTCCAGGGACGATGCAGTCCTATCCTCTATTCTCGGAGACCTCACGTCTACGGCTCTCTTTAGGACTGGAAGTCCAGGGATGATCCAATCCCCTCAAGTCCACCAAGGACTTCATTCTCGGAGACCTCTCGTCTACGGCTCTCTTTAGGACTGAAAGTCCAGGGATGATCCAATCCCCTCAACTGTCCACTAAGGACTTCATTCTCGGAGACCTCACGTCTACGGCTCTCTTTAGGACTGAAAGTCCAGGGATGATCCAATCCCCTCAAGTCCACCAAGGACTTCATTCTCGGAGACCTATCGTCTACGGCTCTCTTTAGGACTGAAAGTCCAGGGATGATCCAATCCCCTCAACTGTCCACTAAGGACTTCATTCTCGGAGACCTCACGTCTACGGCTCTCTTTAGGACTGAAAGTCCAGGGATGATCCAATCCCCTCAACTGTCCACTAAGGACTTCATTCTCGGAGACCTCACGTCTACGGCTCTCTTTAGGACTGAAAGTCCAGGGATGATCCAATCCCCTCAACTGTCCACTAAGGACTTCATTCTCGGAGACCTTACGTCTACGGCTCTCTTTAGGACTGAAAGTCCAGGGATGATCCAATCCCCTCAACTCTATTCTCATCCATACAGGTACAATCATATATCACATCAAAACATGTATACATCACATCAAGACATGTGTACATCAAAACATGTATACATCACTTAATCAACACATGTACACATCACATCAAAACATGTGTACAACAAAACATGTATACATCACTAATCAAAACATGTACACATCACATCAGAACATGTATACATCACAACTAGCATGTATTCTTACTAATACATCTAAACATGTATACATCACACCAAAACATGTATACATCTAGCATGTATTCTCACCAATACATCTATCATCAAAAGCATGTATAAGTAAAGCTAAGTATTCTAAGTATAAGAGTCCTAAATCTAAATATTTCTAAGTAACTGGGTGTAGAGAACAGGTTACCTCATCAACGACCTTGTTGTTTGATGAGACAATCTCATCAGTAGTGACTATACTACTCCCCCTTTCGAGGACGGTCCTTTTGAACTACACCAAGCTTGTCTCGGAAGTATTCAAACTTCACTCGAGACAGAGGTTTGGTTGGTAACTTCTTCACTTGACGTAGGGGCTTGGTTAGTACAATGGTAACCTGTTACAAATTCAAACTTTTAGAGTTCATTTCTGTGACATATCTTGTTAGTTCCCTATGTTCTTTGACTTATCATGGAACACTAGATTCTATGTCATCTTGATACAACTCTAATTATCACATAGGATCTCAGTTGGTTCTAACTCTAAGTCAAACAATCCTAAAGCCAAACTTCTTCACAACTAGCAGAGCAAGCAGCCATATATTCCGCTTGTGCTGAGAGTCACACTAGACTGCTTCCAGCTAAACCACGAGATCATGGCTAATCCCAGACAATAACATCCTCTCGAGGTGTTCTTCTTGTCTGATACACTTCCTGCCCAAACAGAATCTGAATAGCCATCTGAAGTCATGATCTTCAAGATAGCATAGATCAAATTCTATCGTGTCCTTTATGTGCCTCATCACATACTTTGCAACTATCAGGTAAACACATCTAGTTTCCACTAGATACTAACTCAAGGTGTTCATAACAGAGCATATATCTAACCTAGTATATGTTAGATATATCAAAGACCCAATAATTTGACTGTACAGAGTTATATCCACTAACTCTGATGAGTTATCCCCTAACGGCTTCAAGCTGGAATCCATAAGAGTGGCCATTCCAACACCTCAAGTCATATTTCTCATCATACTTTCCCTGATTGATAAATATTCCTTCTGAGCCTTGCCATACTTCCAGACCTAGGAAGTAAAGCATCAAATTGAGATCTTTCATTTTTCATTTCTGCATTGAATGATCTTCTGCATATCTATCTGTGCCATCTCTCGTTAGATGGGTCTACTGATATGAGCCTCAATATCATTCGAACTCTGTGGTGAGTTCCTTCTTGCATCCATGTCATATGTGTATCATATTCAACCTTGTAGCAAAGGTTGAGATCCACATCACCCATGGTGATCATTAAGCTTAAATTATTATCGATCCTAGGTACCTATACAGAACCTGATTCATACCTCTTCTTTAATTACACCATACTTGGAGCAAACATCTTGTCATGATTCTCTTCCCCTTTCTAAGAGAATCTTCTAGCCATGAGCCTTCTATATTTTGTTTGATTTGTAAATCTTCTTGTTTGAACATCCACCACTTGTACGGTGTCCATCATTCTTCATGACCTTTCCTACAAATCAAAATTAAGTACATGATTAGTAATACTTCATAATCATCAAAAGATAACCCATTATGCATACAGATATCATTTACATAGTGATGCAACTATTTTGACCATTACTTTGGCACAACACTTTCCCATATCCTGTATGCATACAGTGGCTATCTAGATGCCTTCCATCTCTACCAGAACATACTATCGAGAGTGTGCACAACTCTCAGCATGTCAGCAAAGAGGTTTCATTCTAGACAAGCAACAATGGAATGTTTGTCCAAGCATATGCACATTAGTTGTATACTGTTCAATGCTCTATGAATGTTTACACTCAGCATTATATATTCTAGGAATACAAATATGCATGCAGGCAATATCATTACTATTTCAAATAGCAACTCAAATACTTATCTTTTATGTTTGTGTGGCTGCCTCCCGCTTGATCTTCTGTATGTCTTTTGAACTTCTATTCATTCTGTACCACTGTGCATGCTCAAGAGTCATCCTCATGATCTCATATGCAAACATACACTCATTAGTATATTCTAAATGCTATCAAAACATTATAGTACTAAATAATCTTGAAAACGTATAGTCATGATTATAGTTAATAAACATTAGTATTCAAGATTTCAGGGAAGTCTTCTTTTACTCATGCGTATCATTGATAAGAGATATAATATGCATAATCCCTTGGTTACTAACTTTATGAATGAGCATAACCAATCATTCCAAGTATACTTATATAAGGGATCCTAACACAAGGTAAGATTCATGGGAAACATACCTGGATTATTATACCTACTTGGTTATGTACAACATACCTAAACAACCTCTTCAATGATTTAGAGATCCTGAGCTAGAACCTGCATGTCTCATAGGTTAAGCATAATATAACAAAGTCATACATACCTCGTAAGTAGAACAAAGATTATGGATGAGTCTTTGTCTTCATGTTTTCATGGTCATGAAGCCTGATTTGTCTTTTGTGATGTACCTGTATCTTGTTAGCAGACAACCTCAACCTCACACAACACCATAATGCATTAGTACAATCATAAGTGTCAACACCCTAACCAATGAATATCTTCTATCATGCATTCATAATTTTGTTAAGGTGATACAACAAATCTAAAATCAAGATTGTACTAACTGTAATAATCATGAAGACAAACATACCATAAACTTAATCATGAACAAATCTCAAAACATACCTCGATGAGTCATACCTATCGAGATCGCTTGTAATCTCCTTATGTAAAGCCTTAGCCTCATCTCCCTCTGAAACATGAACTCCTTCACTTATGTAGGTGACCAATCTATCTTCTTCTAGGATTAACCCTATCCACTTGATTTGCAAGAACTGGACCTGGAGCTGGATATGGGTTTGTCAGAGAAACCCCAAAAATTCAAACTTTGAATTTCAGACTTCCGAAAGGATAGAAATATGCGCCTTGATGAGCTGATCAAACTGATATATTTAGAATTTGAAAACTGCAAAGTTTTACTCCTCAATTTTGCCTTTGAAACTTTCGGATTCACTGGACGTGACCCTGAACTGGGGTTTGATGAAGCCCACTCTTTTGCCCCATCAAAAAGTTTGAACCAAAGCTCTAAGCTTCTATTTTTCTGAGGAGCTTCCAGCCGTGGTCACAGATTTCAAAAATTCCTATTTTTACAGAAGCCCTAATTTTCCACTTTTCTGATCAAAGTCCCGAACTAGGGTCTAATCAAGCCCGGCCTTCTCCCCAACCAAAAATTCTGATATTGGTCTCTAAATTTCTATTTTGATGAGTAGCATCCAGCCGTGGTCTCCGATTACAAAAATTCCAACTTTCTTCAAAGCCCTAAATTTCGGAAGCCATGAATGAAGGTACCAAAAAATAATTCTGTTTTGACAGAAATATGTACCTGATTGTTTCTGGTGTAACTCCGAAATTTTTGATCCACAGGGTCTGAAAAAGTTTTCTGAGATAGCCTGACCTGTTAGCTTTCCATCCTGACAGGTCTGACCTCAATTGGATGTTCTGAGAGAGAGTTATGCCAAATGTCGCAACGTGACCTGTTTTGGGAAAATACAGGAGAGCGAACTTGTACGGCGTGCCACGTGTCACTGTTTGACCTTCGGCCTCTGAAAAAGTTTTTTGAGATAGCTCGTCCTGTTATCTTTCCATCCTGACAGGTCTGACCTCAATTGGATTCTCTGAGAGAGAGTTATGCCAAGTGTCGCAACGTGCCCTGTTTATGGGATAATACAGGAGAGCGAACTTGTACGGAGTGCCACGTGTCACTGGTTCAACTTCGGCCTCTGAAAAAGTTTTCTGAGATAGTACAGTCTGTGTACTACCTGTCACTTTTCACGAAATTTCATTTGGATCTTCCTAGCCCAAGTTATGACCTTTTTCCCAAGGTCACCTGATTTTGACTCAGATCTGGAAGAGGCAGAAACCCTATATTGTACAGATCATAAATCACAAAGTACAACGAATTAGAAGTTGTCCTTTGGACACAAGGTACCTGGAGATCTTAGCTTCGTCCTGTAACAATTTCAGATCCGAAAACTTCGCCAAAACGGATTTATAGCGAAAGTGCTACGATGACTGGGTTTTGCTATGTAAAACCCTAACCTTCAAATTGTCGTAAGTAAAGCAAGTGTCTTTAGTGCCATACCTTGTCTTCCTTCAGGTTAGCTCTGATACCATGTTAAAATTCAATATGCTAAGACAGAAAATAGCAGCATTACATTCCATTTCACAATAATAGCATATACAGGATCACTGAAGAAACAACAAGCATAGCATAAACACAAGAGACACAGATTTATCCTGGGAAACCCTCATGGGGTAGAAAACCCAGTAAAGCTTCCTCAATATAGATGACCAGCAATATACAAAGATGCAAACCAAAGACATGATCTCCTTCTCCACTGTAGCAGACCTCTCCTCCAATAGGTGCACCTCCCTTGAATGAGTGAGTGTATATAATGAGGAACACACCTCCTCTATTTATACACTACTTTGATATGTATTTTACACAAGTACACGTAGGCTCGTATTTAACCAATAGGTTAAATAACCCACTACAACTAACTGGGCCGACCCCTCTAGGGTGGTCTAATAACCCTTTGACCCACATAACACATTTAGGGCCGACCCCCACTAGGGAAGTCTAATAACCCGAGTTACCACATTCCGACGGAGGAATAAACATCTCTGGATATACAATAAGATCTTCACGGAGGAATGAATCATCTCCGGAATAATAAAGTACAAATATAATATTCTTTGAAGTTACAATATTTAACAACTTCAATCTGATCTAGGATCTTAATTGAGAGAACAACATGTACAACAAATCTATAGCATCACAATCATGGACACAATAATGCAAGCACACAAGAGACATAGAGTTTACTTGGGGAAAACCATAAAGGTGAAAAACTCCAACAACTTCCTCAGAGATAGATAGAGCAATGATACAACCAGAATACAAGAGATAGTCTTCTCCTAGCACCAGAGCCTCCTCCTCCACAAGTGCGCCACTCTCCAAACTGTGAGTGAGAGAATAGAATGTGTAAAATGAGAGAGACACACTCTCTATTTATACACTAACTTCACTTGACCTTTACTTAACTAGGTCGGCCTCAACTTAACCACTTAACATAATGCTAACTGGGCCGACCCCCACTAGGGTGGTCTAATAACCCTTTGACCCACATGGCTGACCCCCAATAGGGTGGTCTAATAACCCTTTGACCCACATGACTTATACAGGGCCGACCCCAACAAGGTGGTCTAATAACCCATCAAGTATAAGTTACGACACTTCCATATAGAGGAATAATAACATCTCTATAGGAATACAATATACATATATGTGAAATACATTCCGTAGTTACATATACATCAACACTCCCTCTTAACTAGGAAGGTATTTCTCGACACAGGTCTTCTAGCACAAGTGATCTTCTCTGGATGATCATCACTACTGTTGCTATCTCAATCAATCTCTGAATCTACTCGTCATAGGAAGTTCTACAGAGCCAGTCCTTTTTCATACTGGATGTAGGCCCACCACCTGCAGGTCTTCGTCATCACTGGCCATACTATGGAAATCTCAGGAATTATTACGTGTGTCACAAAACCTTAAAAGAGTCTCTTAAATAGCAAGAACCCTAAAGACCATCTAAGGTGTTTTTCATCCTGTCCAGATCTCCAGGACTTATTACATGTGACCCCGCCATAAAACCTTGAAAGAGAATCCCAGGACTAATTACGAGCACAAGGCTCAACCTATAGAATCTCCCAGGGCACAAATTACATGTGGTCACCACAAAACCTCGAAAGAGCATCCCAGTACTGATTACGAGCACAAGGCTCAACCTATTGGATCTCCCAGGGCACAAATTACATGTGGTCATGGAAAAACCTCGAAAGAGCATCCCAGGACTGATTACGAGCACACGGCTCAACCTATCGGATCTCCCAGGGCACAAATTACATGCCACAGGACAAAACCTCGAAAGAGCATCTGCCAGATATCCCAGGGCACAAATTACATGCCATAGGAAAAACCTCGAAAGACTATCTGCAGATCTCCCAGGGCCAAATTATATGTCCTCCCAGAGCAAAACCTCGAAAGAGCATTTCGAGATATCTGAGGGACAAATTATATTCCATAGGCAAAACCTCGAAAGACTATCAGCAAATCTCCCAGGGCCAAATTATATGCTCATCTGCACAACCTGATCCACGACCATAGAGTATCAACCTGATACTCACCATACATCATCCTTATGTATACATGATCATCCTAATCATCATCACTGCAACATCCTGCTGCAAGTTATCTGGAGCAACATCCTGAAGCTCATCATCCTGATCATATCATGCATCTACCTGATGCATACCAAGTATCTACCTGATGCATACCAAGTATCTACTTGATACATAAAATCATACATGATCCACCTGATCATATAATGTATCAACCTGATACAAATACAAATACATGATCCACCTAATCATACATGATACATATCAACATACATGATCTACCTGATCATACAATGTATCCACTTGATACATATACAGATACATGGTCCAAGCATGCAACATGATGCATATACAAAATACATACAAATGATCCAACCGATCATATCCAGCATCCAACATGATGCGTACATACACAGCAGTAACTGGAGCATTGTATTGATGCTCATCATCCACTGCTTACATCCACATCCATGTGAAGGATCCTCCTTCCAACATGCTTGGAATGGCCTCTACAAATGTGTCCATCACTTCTTCCTCGAAGTGTCATCAATCCGAAGAACACCAAGCCTCTCTCTGAAGTACTTGAACTTCACTCTTGCTAGTGGTTTCGTCAGCACATATGCAATCTGCTCGTCCGTCACAATGTACAGGAGCTTCAAAGCTCCTCTCTGCACCATATAGATAATATAGTGATTTTTGATCTCTATGTGTTTCGACCTGTCATGAAACACTGGGTTCTCGGACAACTTCACACAACTTTGGTTATCACAAAAGATACCAGTAGCATCCAATGGGAGATCAAATAACTCATACAATAGCTTCTGTAACCATACTGCCTCACAATTAGTTGAATAGGCTGCAACATACTCTGCCAAAGCTGTACTCAGTGCTACGTAGGACTGCTTCCTGCTAAACCAAGAGATCACACTTGATCCCATACTAAAGCAGCATCCAAATGTGCTCTTCCTATCTACAACACTGCTAGTCCAATCTGAATCAACATAACCCTTAAGGTTAAACTTTTGATTCGCTTCATACTTGAGCCCATAATCCACTGTACCCTTCAGGTACCTCAGAACATGCTTTACAACAACCATGTGAACACTCCTCGGATCCGTCAGGAACTGGCTCAATGTGTTCACCGCAAAGAAAATATCTGGTCTCATGTTCGTTAGGTACATCAAGGACCCAATCATCTGATGATACATAGATACATCAAACGGCTCAGATGAACCATCACAAAGAAGCTTCAGATATAATGCCATAGGTGTGGCCATGGCCTTGCAATCCATCATCCCGAACCTCCTCAGGATCTCTACTGCATACTTCCCTTGTCCAACAAAGATTCCATCTGCACTCTGCCACACCTCCATGCCAAAAAAAAATAGTGCATCATCCCCAAGTTCTTCATCTTGAACTCGACAGCAAGCTTCCGCTGCGTGTCGGCAATCAATCTATCTTTACCTGTAACCAACAGGTTATCCGCATACAAAAGTAGTATCACTGGATTTCCTTCCTCAACCTTGTAGTAAAGGTTGGAATTCGCTTCACTCTTGGTAAAGCCAAAGATAGATAGAAAGTTGTCTATCCTACCAAGTTCTGCACACATATATGACTACACCATTCAAGAAGGTTGTCTTGAAATCCATCTGGTGTATCTTCTATTTCATCACTTTTATATTTCTCTATGCTGCCATCTGTAGCATAGTTGATTTGATAGTTCCATTTGGAAGTCACAACAGACATCCCTTCAGCTCTTGGGACCGCATCCCAAACATCGTTCTTCATGATCGACGGATCATGGCATTCTTCCCATATCCTGGGAACTTCAATATCTTCAATAGATAATTTTGTTGCTTGAACAAATGTTGTAGTCCTTCTTTTGTAGGTGAAGGTATACGGTCTTTTCTACAAAACAAGTTAAATTGCATGATTAGAAACATGTCATAATTTTCAGACAAATTCTTACACATAAAGAAATATGTCATACAGTCATGCAATTATCTTAGCCAATGCTTCAATACCACATTTATCCATGTTCCACAACTTTCTAGATGCCTTTCAGTCTCTACCAGAACATTGTTAAGAGTTTGCACTACTCCCAACATGTCAACAAAGAGGTTTCATTCTAGATAAGTAGCACTGGAATGTTGTACAGTGCAATAGGACACTTACCCATCACATGCATATTAGTAGCATACTATTCATTAATGCAATCATTCTAATATGCACAATACATATCTTAAGTCTAGGAACATGAGCATATACATCATTGAACAAACAAATATGCAAGAAATTATAATTAAAAATACTTGTCTTTGTTTGGTTGCTAGGTGGACTCCCTCTGAGTCTTTGCTTCCTTGCAGGAGCTGCTGAAGTAGCTTCTTCTACACCTTTCTGTTGTGGAATATAGAAAGATGGTCAACTCCCTTTGAATATCTGCATCCTTGCAGAAACTACTGAAGTCTGCTTCTTTGCTTTCTTGCAGGAACAACTGGAGTGCGCTCCCTCTTGATCTTTACTTCCTGGATTACCTGTCCTTGAACTTACATCCATCCTTAATCAATATGCATGCTTATTAGTATCATCATTGTGTTATCCTTGAGGTCTCATACATAATCACACATTTATTAGTATAATCTTAATACTATCAAAACATAATAATCTTAAACATTTATAGTCATGATCATTCACAGATAATACACATTAGTATTAAAGGTTTCAGGGAAGTCTTCTTTTACTCATGCATATTCTTATTTGATCATAGGACTCTTCTGATTAGTTAAATCATCAATGCATAAACTCGTGATTACTCAAACCTATACCTTCATGATTCTTCTGGTTAGTCATATCATCAATTATGGTAAGAAACATAATATGCATACAGCCATGACTATTCAAGCCTATGACTTCATGAATAATCATTATCAACAACACAACAGTATAAGATCCTAACACAAGGTAGGAATCTAGCTTGATATAGGAAAAACATACCTGGATTAGCATGCTAGCTAGTTATGTATAACATACCCGCATAATGTCTTCTGGTTCTCTTTAGTGACTTGTGCTAGTAACCTACATGTCTCATAGGTTAACCATTGTAGGACCAAGTTATACATACCTCGAAAGTAGATATTCTATGTGATCCATGACAATGGATGAATCTTTGTATTCATGTCACCATGATCATATGTTCTTGAAGTAGAACATGACTTGTCTTTCTTGGTGTACCTTTTATGTTAGCGAACAACATAAACCTCATACAACATCACAATGCATTAGTACATTCATAAGTGTCAAAACCTTAATCAATGAATATCTTCTATTAAGGTGACACGACAAGTCTAGTAATTAATCAAGATTGTACTGTAATGATATGAAGACAAACATATGATAAAATTAACCATAAAACATACCTGTAAGCCATACCTGTCAAGATTGCTTGTAATCTTCTTTTGGAAGGCCTTAGCCTCATCTCCCTCTGAGATAGGAACTTCTTCACTTATGTAGGTGACCAATCCATATTCTTCTAGGATTAACCCAATCCACTTGATTTGCAAGAACTGGACCTGGAGTTGGATTAGGGTTTGTCAAGGAAACCCAAAAAATTCAAACTTCGGAAAGGATAGAAATATGCGTCTTGATGAGCTGATCAAGTTGGTATATTCAGAATTTGAAAGCTGCAAAGTTTCACCCCTCGAAATTTCCTTTTAGATTTTTGGATTCGCTAGAGAGGACCCTAAATTAGGGTTTGAGTTTCTTGGAGCTTCACCCAACCAAAATATTTGATTCAAAGCTCTAAGCTTCGATTTTTTCGAGGAGCTTCCAGCCATGGTCACAGATTTCCAAAATTACAAGTTTTGCAGAAGCCCTAATTTTCCATCTTTCCGATCAAAGTCTCAAACTGGGGTTTGATCAAGCCCGGCCTTCTGCCCAACCAAAAAATCCTATCTTGGTATCTAAATTTTGATTTTGATGAGTAGCATCCAGCCATGGTCTCCGATTAGAGAAATTCCAACTTTCTCCAAAGCCCTAAATTCCAGAAGCCATGAATGAAGGTGCTAAAAAATAATTATGTTTTGACAGAAATATGTACCTAATTTTTTCTGGTGTAACTCCAAACTTTTCGATCCACAGGGTCTGAACAATTTTCCTGAGATACCCTAACCTGTTATCTTTCCATCCCGATAGGTCTGACCTCAATTGGATTCTTTGAGAGAGAGTTATGCCAAGTGTTGCAACATGACCTGTTTATGGGATAATACAAGAGAGCGAACTTGTACGGCGTGCCACGCGTCACTGGTTCAACTTCGGCCTCTAAATATTTTGCCTGAGATAGTACAGTCTGTGTACTACCTATCACTTTCTCATTACCCATACCCCAACACATTTACAACAGAGGTACTCACAACACAGGGACCCCATTGGCTCTCCCAACTCATGGTTCACCCAAACGAAGTGTGAAATTTCGAATTCAACCCTAGGGAGCAAAACCGATTTCTCCCACTGGTTATGATCCTTTCCAATGGCCTAAATGACCTCTAGGAGGACCCAAAAACATTATGTTCTCTTCCCCACTGGTAATCAACACAAAAATGCCCCTTCCCAGCTAAAAAATAAAGGGGAACACAGAAAAACTTAGGGAGAAAAATGCCCAGGCAGCTAGAGCTGCGTGAGAGAGCAAGGCAATGGTGAATAATGGCTTAGAGAGCAATTTCGTGGCTCTTTTCTTTCCCAAGGAGAAAAACACGATTTTTCATGAAGGGTGGCTTTCCCATACCCGAATTTGGACAGCCATACCTCTCCATTCCCAAGGCATTAACTACCTCAACCAACTCTTGAATGATTGGGTGCAAAAGTCAACATGGGTAGTTGAGGGTTTGATGGTTTATCTCATTGACTCTTGGCTTGACTTGATTGTCTCCAAGGGTTTGAATTTTTTCCCTCCCAATTCCTTGTAAAATCATGCCCCCATCTCTTTATTGCATTGCATAGCTAGTTGCGGGTATTTTTATTAAAATGCATATTACATGATGTTGAAATTCCAATGTGCCTGGCTAGCACACAAACCATATGCATCAATAAATCAATGGCAGGGCCTTGGCCTTGAGCTCCTCACCATGATTTTATAACAATATTACATCATTTACGTTTTAATGCCATGGGGTCAAACTGGGGACGTTACATACCCCTCCCCTTGGAATAACACCGTCCTCGGTGTTCCAATCTTTCAGAAGGTATACCCACTTTACACATGCCTCAAAAATTCACAAATGGTGGCAAGTCTATCCTGCATTCCATCTTTTTACTTTGACCTTTCAGGATCAAGTCCTTTGGCTTCCTCAAGACGCTCCTGCTGGCTTTGATCTTCCATCCTGCAGGTGGGCATTGCTCCACAGCAATCGCTATCCTTTATTACCCTTCTAGCTTACCTACAAGTTTGGAATTCCATGGCTACCATATTTCTTGCTATCCTGGTAACTAATTGAGGAATATTTCCAGCCAAAACAAATAGCTTTTGGTCTGCTTCCATGATCAAGGTGCACAAATGGCTCTCACTTTTCTCACTAGCAATCACTTGCCTAGTAACAGCTGCAACAATGGCTTTCAATGTCTCTCCTGTGAGACTCATCATGAAAACTCCTGTTAGGACAAGCATAACACAATATTAAAATTAGTCAATTATTTTCCTAATTGACTTGGAACGTCCATGCTTCACTCATGAGACTTCCACACATTTCATGCTTTTCCACATACACATGAACTCCTTCATGTTCATCCTTTCAAATGAAAATAACTATTTCAGCATTCACAATTCATTTCAAGCAATTAAACACAATTTGTTTTCATTTATGACACGCACTCACAATCTTTTGTTTCTAAGATGCATCAGTCAAAAGGAAGAGAAGAGTAAGAGTTCCCCCCTCTTAGTCTTGTTTCAATCCAGAGTCACACCATCACTTGTGGTTTTATGCTCCTTAGCCTCTTTAACTTCAATGTGAATACTTGACTTTCCCTTTCTTGGCTATGACACTCTAATGTCTAAGATCTGTCTAATGACTTTCAACTAGGGAACCTTTCCCCCTTGTTGATTACAGAACCTTTGGCTACTATGACCCACACAGTTCCACTAGCACCACCTTTCATTATTTCTCATACTGAGCTCTTTAGGACAGTAATATGTCCACATGCATCCCTATGATGCCTTCATAGTCCTTTCTTCCAGCAATACCTACACTCAAACATTGAATCAATTCACATGCATAGTTTATTTTCATAGGGTTTATCTCCAAACGAGAATTTAAGAAATCATAACCGAATCATATACACACATATATTCATATTAAATAGGCAAGAAGCTACAAGATAACCAAATACTTATCTGTATCGGATGTCTTCACTTCATTCCACATGATCCTTCTTTGCTTTACAAGCCTTGGATTTCCTGTGGATACAATAATGAATGTTGAGACAACACGCAGGCTAATCCACAACCATTCGAATAGGCAGTGCCAGGCCAGTACATCGACTGGGTTTATCGATTAATTAAGGAATGTCTGGCCAGCACACCGGCTTCTCCACAACATCAAGTGGTTAATGTTCCCACCCACTATTCTTTGAATTTACCAAGAATTTTATAGCACCGAACCCGTTACTCTCTGGCTTTACCAAGAATTTTATAGCGCCCAACCAGTTACTCTCTAGCTTTACAAAGCATTTGTAGCTCCAACCAGTTACTCTCTGGGTTTACCAAGAATTTATAGTTCTTTTAGGGTCCTTGCTTCCTACAATGGCCAAGGTTTCCAACAAGGAAACAATAGTGTATCAGCTTAATTGTTAGAAGACTTATACCTAAAATATTCATTATTCCAAACAAGAAATAAATGGAAATGAATACTTATCTGTATTGTGCGTTTCCTCGCTACTCCACAGGTTTCCTTCTCTGCTTTACAAGCCTTGGATCACCTGTGGGGTGGATGTTTAGCCAACACACCTGTTGCTCCTCAGCATCATCCGAATAGGCAATGCCAAGCGAGTATGCCGACTAGGTTTTTCAAGCACCCCAAAAATCAGTATGCTAAGCCAGTACGCAGACTGGGTTTATCAAGCATTTCAAAAATCAGTATGTTAAGCCAGTACGCCAACTGGGTTTATCAAGCATACAATAACCATTTCCAAGCCAGTTCTCTGACTGGGTTTGTCAGGAAAAAACACCCTTCACCAATACCTCCACAACATGCAAATAACCAATGCCAAGCCAGTACACTGACTCGGTTTGTCAGGAATCAATTTACCAACATGCCAAGCCAGTATGCCGACTGGGTTTATCAGGAATCTAGCAACCCTTCGCCACAACACCCAAATAACCAATTCCAAGCCAGTACACCGGCTCGGTTTATCAGGCATACAACAACCATTTCCAAGCCAATACATCAACTAGGTTTATCAGGCAATATGAAAAACCTAATATAATTACGTGGCTCCTTCTCTTATGCAACCAGTGGTTCCCTCCAGGTAATCCATAGGTGACTCACTTAACTGCAGGCTAGCATGGACCCACAATACACACTCACACTACACAAGGATGATGCCCCTTTTCTGCAACACAGCTCCTCGAGCCTATCCATCTCTTCTAGTGTCCTTTAGTGTGAGCGTAGAAAGGTTACCACTTCCCATACGGTCCTCTTGAGCACCCTTTCTTCACTTTGCCTCTTACGTGCAACACCAAATTGCATCTGTGTAAGATGATAGCACAAGAAGGATAAGTAGACTCATCACTATTGTTGCTCTAAAATTGTAACCATATTTCATAACATTCACTATCAAGTATTGAAACTCTAGGAATGCGTCAATTCCCTTAGGGTGTAGTTAATATTGAAAACCCTAACATAACCCATCACCCGAAAGGTATGCACCCTTTTCCGATGTGAGCCATGTAGGCCTTAGTCACACTCAAGCAATCTGGAACAATAATGAAATAATAAAACATGCTCTGCATATTAAATCTAATAACCAGACATGTATATCCTCAGTTAGGGTTACCGAATACTCATTCGTTTCACATATGTATCTTTCCTTGATTGGTGACGAATGGGGCTCCCTTCTCTGATTCAACAGTACTTCGGTTTGCCACCCCATTATTCTCACGTTCCATAACCACACATGCCTTTTTGGCATAATTTCATCATCTCACTCACATGGCTTTACCGACATGCAGTTCGGTTGAGACATTGTCACATTTACAATGGCGTTTCACCCGAAACCCATTTCCAAAGAATGGGATCCTTCCCATCTAGTTTGGCTTCTGCAGGCCATCACACATGGTCTTCCTACAATGTGTCATCCTGGTACACTTTATCAAATAGCCAAACAGTCAGCAACATTTAGCAATAAGCTTCAAATATTATTGTTCCATACCCAATCAATAGAATTAATAATTAAATTCAATATGAATTTACAATTCTGTCTCCTACAGAAATTGATTTGCTTAGCAATGAGGCCCTGCTCATATTGTTTGGCTCTTGCAAATGGTATCACTCTGCCCATTATGGTTTCACCCTTGCTACCAAACATGAACATCCGCCTACAACATGTCCTCCTGACACAATTTTATATAAGCCAAAGAGTGATTAGCAATTATAAGCAAATTCTCAAATCTGAAATTTACAAATTTGTTTTCCTACAGAAATTAGATTTGCAACCAAGAGATTATTCTCATAAACTTAAATCGGACAATTTTCAGATTTCTTTCATGCATAAGTTACAACCATGAGAACCCTCTCATAACCTTTGGCTTCTACACATGGTAGGTCCCAGTCTTTACTATGGACTTATCCTTGTTGCCATATGCAAGACTTTCCTACTTGAAATATGAACTTGAATCAGCGAAACACGTTATGAGTATCTATGCATATAATACTCAATAATTCAAACACTTTCAGCTGTTAGTATTTGCAATGTAATGAAATATATACCTTTCTATACATGCATCATCATCATAATAAAATTTGCAAGATACAATCACACTATCCATGCAATTTAAATAAACTGTAAATACTCATTACTTCATATTCCATGCAACTTTGTCCTTCCAACAGAGTGCTCTGGTGGCCTCTCACATGTCTACCTTTTTCATGTAGTCTTTCTCCTGCATCCATAACAACTCATGAAATGGTCTCCGGATTAACAATAGTCCACCATTTCATTTATTATCTAACTGCATTGAAACATATATACGTCACACCCATGCATTCACACAATGCATATTCACAACATTTACATCACTCACATAATCTTTCAATACAACCTTGCATTAATCCATGAATACTATTCATTCCAACATATTATGGCCTAACCATGCCTATCCCATATGGCATACACTACAACAGGACCACAAGTCATCACTTGCTTTGGTTATTAAACTCACAACCAACATACACAAATGGTATGATATAATTTTCATATGAATGCATTGAGGTTTCTAAGAAACCATAGGGTGTAAAGCTCCTCGCCTTCACTTACCCACACCTCACCATACTTGTAGGTTGACATTCACATTCAAGCACTTAATACCATATGTAAACTAAATCAACATAGTTTAAACATAGTTGAAGGGATCTTACCAAATCATCTTTCAACATTCATGCACTTTAAGCACAAATAACCATTATCTGCATGGCTGTCATTAACATCACTAGACGTTACATGGTCAGTTGGCCTCTTACCAAGGATTTACAGTCCTTTTTCCAACCTCATGATCACAGGTTTGTTGCATCATCCTTTATTCCCAAGGTTGTTGGTCATATGCAACAATCATCATCCACATCTTTAATCATGCTTCTATGGTCTGATTAATACAACCATTATCAACAACATTACTGGTGATCAACCATAAGCAATACCATTAATGGGATATTGCATGTGTAACTTCACTATTTTATCAAGATGCAACATCATGCTCATGTAATTCACATGCATTATGCAATGACTCTCTAATCATGCCCACTAATTCATATGCATTATTCTCTTGCATTTCCAACATCCCTATGCCATAATTTCCAGTATATAAAACTCGGGAAATAAAAACACAATACCAAGAGAGGAGTTAAGGAATTCTCCGTTTCCAATTCCTTATCATGACATGGAGTTCCTCCTCCACATCATAGCTGATCATTTTTTTGGATTCCCTACCAAGCACGCAAGGAATCATTAGTTATGATATTCTGACGAATTAGCAATTCAATATATACATACGTGTATAACATTCATTCTTGTTATTTTCCAAATATGCAATTCTTATGCTATAAACATAAATAGTTTAAGGTGAGGAATTTCCCTCTTATCAACATTACCTTGTTGCTCCCATTGCTCCTATGCAATGCATATTACAGCCAATTACTCTTAATAAGGCTTCTACAAACCTCCCATGCCATTTCCTACCTCTTGTTCCAAGCATTTCACACTTTCAATGACTGTCTCCGGGGAACGACGGGGGTCAAGGGGGCTTAAGTTCCACAACATTTTTCTCTTTCGGGCACCTGAAAATTTCACTGAAAAATGGCTGAAATTTCCTGTTTCGGAGCAACTCAGCGAGTTCTTCCGACCTATTTCGGGCCAACTCGCCGAGTTCTTCCGATTGAAAACTCGATTTTTCCTTCCGATCCATTGTGGACCAACTTTCCGAATTCCTTCCGACGTTGCAGAGAAACTCGCCCATCTCTTTCGACGTTGCAGACGAACTCATCAATTCCTTCCAATGTTGTGGTAGAAACTCGCCAATCCATTCCGAAATTTTCTCTGCCGAAAACACTTAGAAAAATTTTGAAAATTTTTGGACCAAATCGCCGAGTCCTTCCGCCGTTGTGGACCAACTGACTGAGTTCTTCCCCCATTGCAAAGCAACTCGCCAAGTTCTGCCACCGTTTCGGAGCAACTCGCCAAGTTCTCCCGAAATTTCCTCTTTGACGTCGAAAACACGTAGAAATTTTTTCGGACCAACTCGCCGAGTCCTTCCGCCGTTGCAGGGAAACTTAAAGAGTTCTTCTGATCGAACTCAGCTTTTCCTTCCGAAAATTTTCCATCTTTTTTTTGCTGAACTTAAAATTTCTAGGTGATCCGTTGCGGAGTAACTGGCTGAGTTCTTCCACCATTTCGGAGCAACTCGCCAAGTTCTCCAGCCGTTTCAGCCCAAAACTCATAACTTTCCACTGAAATTTTCCTTCCTTTTTCGGTGAACTTATTCATTTTTTTCCGTGTTGCGGAACAACTCGCCAAGTTTTGCCGCCAAATTCGGCGCAAACTTGCCAGTTCTAGCTGGAAGCTTTGACGCAACTCAGTGAGGTTCGCCGAAACACATCAGCTCAACTCCACGAGACTCGCCGAATCAGTTAGGAAAAACTCTTAGAAATTTTTTTGAAAAAATTTGAAATTTTTAAACTTTTCTTAACGGTATGTGCTGGGCAGGAAGCATACTTACCTCTGCAATTGTGATAGGTAGCCCATGAAGGCCCAACGCTGCAACCAACAGCTCTGATACCATTTTGTAATGTACCCACCATCTGGTCAAGGCAAGGAAAGGTACATGATGGAAATCTCTGGGGCATTCCATAAAAATCAGCCCACTCATTAGAATCATATGAATAAATCATTGTGTGCAAATGTAAAACAAATCAATTATGCACAATGGAATTAAACTATCCACACACATTACTCATGCATACAGCATATCAACAGTCATTAAATTAATACAATGCAGAAGTAAATACATAGACAGAAAAACACTTATCTTCATTATGCAGCTATGTCGCTGCAACGTTCCACCCAAACATAGGTTTCTCCCCAGCCTATATTATTTCAGCACTCAGAGACCACCCCTGAGCTGCACATGATTCTCACAAGGAAAAGGGGACATTCAAGCTCACACACAGCCCATTAACCATTTCATCTCAAGCAAGCCAGTCCAACTAGGTTTATCAGGATACACTTGAACCTTGGATGCTTACTCTCAAGCTCAAGCCAAAAGAATGGATTACTCATTACCCATACCCCAACACATTTACAACAGAGGTACTCACAACACAGGGACCCCATTGTCTCTCCCAACTCGTGGTTCACCCAAACGAACTGTGAAATTCCGAATTCAACTCAAGGGAGCAAGACCGATTTCTCCCACTAGTTATGATCCTTTCCAATGGCCTAAATGACCTCCAGGAAGACCCAAAAACGTTATGTTCTCTTCCCCACTGGTAATCAACACAAAAATGCCCCTTCCTAGCTAAAAAATAAAGGGGAACACAGAAAACCCAAGGAGGAAAATGCCCAGGAAGCTAGAGCTGCGTGAGAGAGCAAGGAAATGGTGAATAATGGCTTAAAGAGCAATTCCGTGGCTCTTTTTTTGCCCAAGGAGACAAACACGATTTTCCAAGAAGGGTGGCTTTCCCATACCCGAATTTGGATAGCCATACCTCTCCATTCCCAAGGCATTAACTACCTCAACCAACTCTTGAATGATTGGGTACAAAAGTCAACATGGGTAGTTGAGGGTTTGATTGGTTCTCTCATTGACACTTGGCTTGACTTGATTGGCTCCAAGGGTTTGAATGTTTTCCCTCCCAATTCCTTGTAAAATAATGCCCCCATCTCTTTGTTGCATTGCATAGCTAGCTGTAGGTATTTTTATTAAAATGAATATTACATGATGTTGAAATTCCAACGTGCCTGGCTAGCACGCAAACCATATGCATCAATAAATCAATGGCGGGGCCTTGGCCTTGAGCTCCTCACCATTATTTTATAACAATATTACATCATTTACATTTTAATGCCATGGGGTCAAATTGGAGACGTTACACCGTCATTTGTTCAAGACGAATTCTTATTTGCGCTCCTTTACAAATATTTCCACTTACGTTCTTTCTCCTCCCAATAAGAGTTTGGAAGGGGTGGGAGCAACGACGGTCATGTCTCGACAATATGCACAACGCCTTTTTCGATAAAAAACTTGAACAATAAGGTCGGCAAAGAACATAGAAATTGATTAGTTAGTTCAGTGAAGAACTTTCTTCTAACTTCGTCTACAGAGATGTGGTCTTCAATCGCCTGCTCTTCACAAAATTTGTCTGCAATATTTTCGCACCACTCTGACAGATTCGTGTGTCCTCCATTGATCAAATTCGACAACAACTTCCTCTCTGCTTCATCAACTAGTCTTTTCATCCAAAAGCTTCTTCAAGGCGGACGGAACAGAATCTACAAATATCTCATGGGTCTTGGAGAAGAATCGATCTCTCGCTTGGATAATCGTCAGCTTATTCCGTCGCATGTAGTTCTGCAGATATTTCACAATTTTCTTCTCCCACCAATCACTAATCTCTTGTGCTGAAATCATAGGTCATGCTGCTATTTCTTCAATGCATCAACCGGAAACAGAACCATAGGTTGTAGTCCCAAGGTTCATGTGGTTACCATAGATCATGCTGCTATTTCTTCAATGCATAAACCGGCAACGGAACCAGATGTTGTAGTCCCAAGGCTCATGTGGTTACCATAGATACATTACATGTGATAAGAAATCATACACAATGACACAGATACAAGAGATGAGACAGATAGAGAGAAGCACAAGCCTTTGCATTAACCAACAAGAGCAGAATACAACATAGAAATTTAACTAGTACATCGACTCAACAGCCTATATATATATGTCAATATAGTTGCACAACCATCTGTCGGTCTAACTGACCGACCCGACCTATACTAGTCGATGCGACCTGTCGACATATACTTCAAATTGGTCGGGTGGAGGGCCTAGTTGATAGGATGACCTAGGCCCGTCCAAGAGGAGGCTACCTGGGAAATGGAAAAGGAAATGCGAGAACATACCATTTTCTGTTCGAAGAAGTACATGACACAAACATAATTATTTCTTCTATTTATTTTGTTGTTTTGGAAACTCTGTTTTTAACACCGAGGACGGTGAAAACTTAAGGGGAGGGGAAATTTAATACCTCAAATTTTGGATTGATAACCCCTTTTATTTTTGTTAAGTATTATTTCATTACACTTATGTGACATTAGAAAGTTAGAGAAGTTAATTTCTGATAACTAGTGTGGACTAGCACATTAAAAATATGGTAGTCACAATTCATATGAGTTTGGAGGATAAATGCAAAGTAAAATAATAATGAGAAAAATATTATTGAGACACTTGTAAAAACCGTAAAGAAGAGTTTAGGAAGAATAATGGAATTAAAGAAATAAAAATTAAGAGAATGCACAGAAAAGGAGAATAAGAAGGAAAGGAGAATAAGAAGGAAAGAAGGGAATTCACTCATTCATTATCATTATCACACAAGTGAGAAAAAGAGAGAATGAAAATAGAGAGTATTCAATGGGATTGAATAACTAGAGCTAATAAAGGAAATGAAATGGGAACAGTTTGATGCCCGCATTTTCACAAGTGCAGGCATTTTCACAACTAGTGCGGGCATGTTCAAACTAGTGCGAGCATTTTCACAACTAGTGCAGGTATGTTCTTACGAGTGCGGGCATCCTAAACACACACATGGATGTCCTGCAGGCATCCTAAACACTTATGCGCAAGTATATGCATATGGATGCGGGCATCCTAAACATATACATGGATGGCCTGCGGGCATCCCGAACACAAATGAATTATATGATTGGTAACGCAATGACTTATCATAATGTTGAAATACATTGACATTTTAATTATGTTGATTTTACCACATATATTAACGTATGGCTATAATCCATGTGCATATAGATCATATGAAGCCTTCGAAGGTTTATTAATGCATGATTTTAATATATTTAATGTGCATACATAACCCATATTAATAATAACGCTTGGATTGTGTGACATACAAACCATATAATAGTATTTCCTTTTCATTTCATATTTTAGTAAACAAAATATGTACAATGCATTATGTTTTACCAAGTTTAACATGGGGCATGACTATAAATCTTAAATGTTTATAGTGTATGTTGGTTGTGCATTGCAATGCATGTTTGTATACCATGGTTATAATATTACTTATGTGTGATGAACTATATTATATAGGTATTGCATTTATACTTATGTTAATGATAACGTCTAGTTTGTAGTGCATACACATAATAGGTTTGTATCATTTTTGCATCACATATTTGGAAAACAGCTATTTACAAACATTTGATTTACTTAAGTTATAACCTATGTCATAGATACAGACTCTACAAATCTCTCATGGGTCTTGGAGAAGAATCGATCTCTCGCTTGGATAATCGTCAGCTTGTTCCGTCGCATGTAGTTCTACAGATATTTCACATTTTTCTTCTCCCACCAATCACTAATCTCTTGTGTTGAAATCATAGGTCATGCTACTATTTCTTCAATGCATCAACCGACAACGGAACTAGATGTTGTAGTCCCAAGGTTCATGTGGTTACCATAGATCATGCTGCTATTTCTTCAGTGCATCAACCGACAACGGAACCGGATGTTGTAGTCCCAAGGTTCATGTGGTTAACATAGATACATTACATGTGATAAGAAATCATACACAATGACATAGATACAAGAGACGAGACAAATAGAGAGAAGCACAAGCCTTTGCATTAACCAACAAGAGCAGAATACAACATCGAACCAATCGAACTAGTACATCGCCTCAACAACCTATATATATATATATGTCAATATAGTTACACAACCATCTGTCGGTCTAACTGACCGACCCGACCTATACTAGTCGACGCGACCTGTCGACATATACTTCAAAGTGGTCGGGTGGAGGGCCTAGTTGATAGGCTGACCTAGGCTCGTCCAAGAGGAGGCTACCTAGGAAATGGAAAAGGAAATGCGAGAACATACCATTTTCTGTTCGAAGAAGTACATGACACAAACATAATTATTTCTTCTATTTATTTTGTTGTTTTAGAAACTCTATTTTTAACACCGAGGACGGTGAAAACTTAAGGGGAGGGGAAATTTAATACCTCAAATTTTGGATTGATAACCCCTTTTATTTTTGTTAAGTATTATTTCATTACACTTATATGACATTAGAAAGTTAGACAAGTTAATTTTTTATAATTAGTGTGGACTAGCACATTAAAAAGATGGGAGTCACAGTTCATATGGGTTTGGAGGATAAATGCAAAGTAAAATAATAATGAGAAAAATATTATTGAGACACTTGTAAAAACTGTAAAGAAGAATTTAGGAAAAATAATGGAATTAAATAAATAACAATTAAGAGAATGCATAGAAAAGAAGAATAAGAAGGAAAGAAGGGGATTCACTCATTCATTATCATTATCACACCAGAGAGAAAAAGAGAGAATGAAAATAGAGGGTATTCAACGGGATTGAATAACTAGAGCTAATAAAGGAAATGAAATGGGGGCAGTTTGATGCCCGCATTTTCACAAGAAGTGCAGGCATTTTCACAACTAGTGCGGGCATGTTCAAACTAGTGCGGGCATTTTCACAACTAGTGCGGGCATGTTCAAACTAGTGCGGGCATTTTCACAACTAGTGCAGGTATGTTCTTACGAGTGCGGGCATCCTAAACACACACATGGATGTCCTGCAGGCATCCTAAACACTTATGCGCAAGTATATGCATATGGATGCGGGCATCCTAAACATATACATGGATGGCCTGCGGGCATCCCGAACACAAATGAATTATATGATTGGTAACGCAATGACTTATCATAATGTTGAAATACATTGACATTTTAATTATGTTGATTTTACCACATATATTAACGTATGGCTATAATCCATGTGCATATAGATCATATGAAGCCTTCGAAGGTTTATTAATGCATGATTTTAATATATTTAATGTGCATACATAACCCATATTAATAATAACGCTTGGATTGTGTGACATACAAACCATATAATAGTATTTCCTTTTCATTTCATATTTTAGTAAACAAAATATGTACAATGCATTATGTTTTACCAAGTTTAACATGGGGCATGACTATAAATCTTAAATGTTTATAGTGTATGTTGGTTGTGCATTGCAATGCATGTTTGTATACCATGGTTATAATATTACTTATGTGTGCTGAACTATATTATATAGGTATTGCATTTATACTTATGTTAATGATAACGTCTAGTTTGTAGTGCAT
Source organism: Larix kaempferi (assembly GCA_027924585.1). Lineage (NCBI taxonomy): Eukaryota > Viridiplantae > Streptophyta > Pinopsida > Pinales > Pinaceae > Larix > Larix kaempferi. The sequence goes on along the minus strand of BSBM01000011.1, from coordinate 19,384,013 downwards.
ACACATAATAGGTTTGTATCATTTTTGCATCACATATTTGGAAAACAGCTATTTACAAACATTTGATTTACTTAAGTTATAACCTATGTCATATGTAGTAGGTATATTACATTTGCATATAGTTCACATGTTTGTAATACATTTATAATTGATGGTTAATATGTTGGTTAGCTTGTAAGGTGTATTCAATGTAAATGTTTATAATACATGATGGTAATGTATTAGAATCGCATTTATGACCGAGGTTCAATATAAAGTTGGGATTGTGTTTGCACACAAATAAGATACCTATATTATATTACGTTCCATAATTGGTTACAAAATGTTTATATATGTATTTGTTACATAGGCTAAACCAGGTTAGGCATATGCTATACATTGTTTTCATAGATTACACAAGGATAAACATAGGAAGTTTTATTAAGCCTAGATTTTTTATATTAGTATCGACACAATCAACCATCTATGTAAATACTCATTTAAATATGAGTTAAGCAACTTACATTTAAACATAGATTGCACGCTTTTAAGAATTATAACTTAAATAGGATTAATAACAAGGATTTCAATAGCATATTAGGATAGTGATATGGTTGTTGGTCCTTCTTTACAAAAAAAAATGGTGAAGAAGGGACATTATAGTGATGATGACGACAACGATCACATAAAGAAGAACATGTAACATACCAAATAAAAAATGACACAACTAAATAATTTAAACATAATACATTATGGAAAAAGATATACTCACATACCTCCTAACGATGACGATGACGATGATGAGGATGAGGATGAGGATGAGGATGAGGATGAGGATGAGGATGATGATGATGATGGTGGTGGTGGTGGTGGTGGTGGTGGTGGTGATTATGACGATGACGATGATGATGATGATGATGTTGATGATAATGCCGACAAATGGATTGATATATCCCAACCTTTTGTTTTTTATCCAAAGAATCTGACGCTGCATCCTTTTGCAAAATTTAAAAACTTTGTCCATCTATTTAATTTGCCAACAAAAAAATGCTGCATTTTAGTGGTTATTCGTTCTGTAAATGTTGATTAAACCATTTATTCCCTTTGCAAGGATACTCTTATATTAGATATTTCATTTACAACATTTGATTAATTTAATTTACTATATCAACTAGAGATTAAGTGTAACCAGACTACAAGTAAATTTGAAATTCAAATTTGATATGCCTACTAAATCACCAAACTGGCCTCCTTTAAAATAGACTGCAAAATAGGGTTAGGAAATCAACCATAAAATTGAATTAACCTCCTAGATGATAATGACGAAAATGATGGAATCGGATATGAGTTTTTTACTAAACAAAAACGCTTTTTGTGAATGGGTCAAATGAGGTTCAAATGAAACCACGTATGAAATTCCAAACCCTAGTATGTGCAATGCATTTCCAAACCCCCAAACACTCAAAAGAAAAGTGCTCAATGTTTTCTACAGAGAAGGAATTAATTAATTTCCAAACGGACCTAGTCTGTGCAA